>JAECWO010000031.1:14800000-16115000 GCA_018150735.1 Drosophila sp. 14030-0761.01
TAATGATTAAATTTTTAATAATTTTGAAATTTAAATATTTCCACTAGTTGAATTTTTATACCATGCATCCATAGGATGAAATGGTATATTAAAGTCGCCAAAATGTATGTAACAGGGAGAAGGAAGCTTTTCCGACCCTATAAAGTATATATATTCTTGATCAGCATGAGAAGAGAAATTGATAGAGCCATGTCCGTCTGTCCGTCTGTCCGTCCGTCCGTCTGTCCGTCTGTCCGTCCGTCCGTCCGTAAGAGTGCAGAGATCTCAGCAACTATAAATGATAGAGCTACCAAATTCAGAATGTAGACTCGTGTAGTCTTGGCGCAGACCAAGTTTATGTTTTTTTTTTGCCACGCCCCCTTCCGCCTCCGGAATTTAATAAAAAGTGATTTTCTCCCGCAATATTTATCGTATCGGAATTTAATTCGGCACACTTATATATGTTATGGACATCTATCATTCCACCAAATTTCATAAAAATCGGAATAAAAATGGCCGAGTTATGCATTGAAACGTTTTGCACTCAAAGCGGTGCAAGGGCGAATTTGGCCGGTGGGGCGCTAAGGTGCACACACATAAGAGTGAGCGAGATAGCATATGTTAGAAATCGCGCATACGAAAGAAATTTAATATATGAAATAAGTTTTATAAACTCAAGGAAATTTGTTTTCCCCTGATGCATGGTATATCCAAGTCGGCCCGGCGACTTACTTACTTTATTAAACTTTCCACTGGTTGAATTTTCAATATTTCAATATATTTTAGTAATTAGTAATTTTGAAATTTAAATATTTCCATTCTAGTTAAATTTTCAATATTTCCACTAGTTTAAATTTTAATATTTCCACTTATTAAAATTCTGCTGACAAAAATTAATATACCCTTTTTGCAAGGGTATAAAAATGTTTGATATTGTCTTTTTTGATCTCGCAATTTGAAAAACTTATTATCATTTGCTAAGTTGATAAAATCGTGTTTTACGTTCACCTAAATCTTTTAAACCATCGACAAAGTCAGTTTAAAAATGGCCGCCGGAGGCGCTAATGTGTTAATTATTTGGTTTTTATACCATGCATCCATAGGATGAAATGGTATATTAAAGTC
The DNA here is from genome assembly GCA_018150735.1 of Drosophila sp. 14030-0761.01. NCBI lineage: Eukaryota > Metazoa > Arthropoda > Insecta > Diptera > Drosophilidae > Drosophila > Drosophila sp. 14030-0761.01. The sequence goes on from JAECWO010000031.1 coordinate 14,801,105, forward strand.
GCCAAAATGTATGTAACAGGGAGAAGGAAGCTTTTCCGACCCTATAAAGTATATATATTCTTGATCAGCATGAGAAGAGAAATTGATATAGCCATGTCCGTCTGTCCGTCTGTCCGTCTGTCCGTCCGTCCGTCCGTCCGTCCGTCCGTCCGTCCGTCCGTAAGAGTGCAGAGATCTCAGCAACTATAAATGATAGAGCTACCAAATTTAGAATGTGGACTCGTGTAGTATAGACGCTGACCAAGTTTATGTTTTTTTTTTGCCACGCCCCCTTCCGCCTCCGGAATTTAATAAAAAGCGATTTTCTTCCGTAATATTTATCGGATCGTAATTTAATTTGGCACACTCATAGATCTAACGAACATCTATCATTTCACCAAATTTTTTTTGCCACGCCCCCTCCCGCCTCCGGAATTCAATAAAAAGTGATTTTCTCCCGCAATATTTGTCGTATCGGAATTTAATTTGGTACACTCATACATGTTATGGTTATCTATCATTCCACCAAGTTTCATAAAAATCGGAGTAAAAATGGCCGAGTTATACATAGAAACGTTTTTCCCACAAAGCGGTGCAAGGGCGAATTTAGCCGGTGGAGCGCTAAAGTGCACACACATAAGAGTGAGCGTGATAGCATAATCAAATCGGGCATACGAAAGAAATTTAATATATGAATTTGGTTTTATAAACTCAATGTAGTTTTTTTCTCCCTGATGCATGGTATATCCAAGTCGGCCCGGCGACTTACTTACTTTATTAAGCTAAGAACTAAAACTTCTTTGATTTCATATTAATATTCATATTAATCATTTGATTAGCTTAAAATGATTTAGAAAATTGATTTCCTTAAAGCTGCATAGAACACTGATTTATTTCCCATACTTAAGCATGAATATATTATAGCCAATCAATTTGTGTGGATGTGTTTGTATGAGTGGTGTGCGTGTGTGTATGTGTGTGTTACCCAAATCAGAATTTAAACTATTTGCAACACGCAAATTGAGCAAACATTTGCATGCCAAAGGCTTTCTCTGAACAACAGAAACAACAGCAGAAACAGAAACAGGAACAGGAACAGCAACAAGAACAATTACCACAACACAAAATTGAAATGATTAAACAATAATAACAACTAGTCAAAATGATTGGGAATGGGTCGGAATGGCCTCTATAGTTATAATGTATGTATCGTATAATAAAATATTGTGTGTGGCACTTCATCCGATGCTGACAGCATAATCAGCGTATAATTTGCATAATATTAAAATATTTCCCCCCCTTATGAATTTGCATTGAACAAAACACGAAGGTAGCCCAAAACACGCGAGGATTATGATTAAATAAAATGAAGATGGAGAGTTAGGTAGGAATCACATATGCATATTTATCATATAAGTATATAACTAAAACCATTTTCATGGCAAAGTGTGTCTAATTAGATTTCAATTCATACTAAAGTTAAGTTATGAAAATTATTTCACTACTTCTACTAATAACTGATAAATGTCCCTGTATTAAAATTGAGGAATGTGTTTACAAATTTAAATCATAGCTAATTTCTACTCCTAATGGGTTCTGTCAACGCAGAAAACACATTAAATGTATACTCATTAGAGCATTTTTAATAGCTTTATACTGTGAAATATTCTGAAAACCCATTGGCAAATATGTATATCGGATCCGAAAGGCTAAATTTAGTCAAATTCCCAAGAAAAACTCATTACCAATAATATTCAGTTAAATTTTCTTTTCTTTTTCACCTAGTCGAAAACGTTTTTATTATTTTCCTTATATTGCCATCAACATTTTTGAACATTTTTTCAATAACAATGTTTAAATTGTTATGCATTATAGAATATGTTTGTTACACTGTCGTTTCATTAAAATATTAGACCATCCCACTTGATGTTTCATCAAAATATTTGATTATTTCACTTGATGAACAGTATTAAAGTGTTAAATAAAGTTATGGCAATACTAAAAAACATTTCAAAAATCAGTTTAAACAGTTTTTGACATTTCAAAATTATAAAATTTAAACAAAAGAAATATTTAGGAATAAATAAAGCTTAAAAAAATGTTTGACGACAATTTTTGGCATTGCCATTTTAGAAAAAATTTAAATTTTGGCAATTGAGATCGACAAAAGTTGCAAAATTGAGACAATATACTTGGAAAAACTTCTAAAATATATATTTTGACAAATTTTGGTAAAGAATTATGTGATATTTATCTTTAAAAACACCCAAGAATTATATAAAATCAAGTGCTGACAAGTTTTTATCCATTTTGCCATATTATTTCACCCTAAAGTTAAAATTAGTCTAATATTTTTTTAGAAGTGTACTTAACTTTTGCTCAACAAATAGTTACTACTGATACACCCTATTTGTAAGGGTAGAGTGTGACGTCTAATTCCCATTTAACTGTCTCCAAAGCATTTATAATCAATTGCAGCGCCAATTAGCTAGGCTTTGGTGAAAAATAACTAAAATTTTCATATTTCTTTACGATATTTTCAAACGATAAGAAAGAAAATGCTATTTTGGATGATCAACTCGTTGGTAATCTATTATCAAAATCGTCTCCAGAGAAAGTGTATTACTATAGAATCTATAGTATAGATGTGTAATACTCGTAATAAAAGTTGTAAATAAAATTAATAAATTTGTTAAACTAAACCTAAGCATTTTCGACTCATTGTTTAAAGGGAGCGCAAAAAAAAAAGTTGAAACCATTCGGCATCACGCATCAAACGTGTCAAAGTGACAATTCTTTATTTACATATACCAGACACACACACACACCCCCCACCCCACCTAGTCACCCTCCCCCCTCTTGACTCCTGTGATGAATGACACTCATAGCTGGTCACATTTGCGTGTTGGGTGACGTGAGTTGCATGCAATGTGGCAAAAAGTTGCCACAGGTAAAAATGCTTTGACATTTATCAACGACTCGAACAGGGAGTGAAGGTTCTTTGTGTATATGTATGTGTACGAGTATGTATATATAGCTATCAAGTTGTGCATTTTGTTTATTTATCAACAGATTAGCAGGCAGTTTCAGACTACTCGACTCGACTCGAGTTTTTTTTTTTCTCTCAGTTTAATGGCACATGAAATCGCAATAAACATGGCACTGTGGCAAGAAGTTTTTTTTTTTTTTGTTTTTGAGGCATGTAGTTAAGTATAACTTACGCCCAGAGCGACCATAAGTCAAAATTTCTCTGTGTATATGTATGCTGACAGTTGCTCTGCCTCGCCTCCCTTGGGTCTGTTTTGTCCCTTTCTTTCATTCTTCGACTCGAACTGTGAAATATGTTGCATACATTTGTGGTCACAGGGTGTGTGGTGTGTGTGTGGGGGGTGGGGGTGTACGGTTTATTGTAGGCGTGCCGCTTGCCAAACTTAACATATACTCGTACTTATATTTTTTTTCTCTCTCTTTTGCTTTCCTCTCACGTACTTAGTACTGTGTGTGTGTGGGGGTCCATTGGGGTCCTGCCATTTGGCCGCATAGTTCATAATTCATTTTCATTTCTTCTTCCATTATTATTTTCATTTTCACATTTTCCTATATATATCTGGATAGAAAGATATAGCTTTTCTGTGCGTCCGGTTGCTAGTGTCGTTGACAAATTGTTTTAAATTGCAATTTCATAATGTCGTTTCCTCTATTCCTTTGTTGTCTGGGTCAAAAAAAAAAGAACTGAGCTTGCGATAAAAGAATGAAGAGTGAAATAAAATAAAGAAGAACATTTGATTACCTTTTTGGATTAATCAATTCAATTTTTGCACATTTTTAAATGGTTAAAAAAATTTAAATATTATTTTTAACTTATCTTATAGTGCATTGAAAATTACCTGATGAAAGCCTCTGAAAACTGACTAGAGCAACACTGAAAATAGTATATCTTAGATCGGGAAGTGAATTATATTGAATCAGAATACAAATAGAGTTATTCATATGGTAATAATCCTGGAAAACATCCAAATTTATTTAACAAAAACCAATTTTAGTGGCCTAAAGTGAAGAAACATATCTGTACACGGTAAATTTTCGAGTTTTTATACCCTTGCAAAAAGGGTATATTAATTTTGGTCAGAAGTGTGCAACGCATACAAGGAGCCATCTCCGACCATATAAAGTATATATATTCTTGATCAGCATGACAAGACGAGTTCAAATCCGTTTGTCCGTCTGTCTGTCTGTCTGTCTGTCTGTCTGTCTGTCTGTCTGTCTGTCTGTCTGTCTGTCTGTCTGTCCGTCTGTCTGGATCAACAGCTTCTCCTCCTAGACCGATATAGCTACAGAGCTGCAATTTTGCACGAAGTCTTGTATATACTGCAGGCATTGTATATCTCGGATTCATCTGGATCGGACGACTATATCATATAGCTCCCATAGGAACCGTCGGTCGAAAATAGAGTTTTAGATCAATAACTTCGTTGTTTTTCGTCTGATTGTTATAAAACTTAACATTTGGCAGTTTATTATACATCTATACGTCCTTGCCAAATTTTATCAAGATCGGACTACTATATCATATAGCTCCCATAGGAACAATCGGACCAAATATAGTTTTGCTTCTAAGAACTTTTTTGTTTCTATTGCGATCATCACCAAACTTAGTAAATAACATTTGCACATAATAAATTATAGTTCTGCCAAATTTGATCAAAATCGGATTACTATATGATATAGCTGTCATACAAAGAGACGGAAAAATTGCATGCTGCATCTCTACACATCTACATGCACATGTATGCGTGCCGTGCTATAGCGTGTAGATAAGGGTTTTTACACAAAAACCCTTTCCATTTTGTGATCTCCATTTAGGGATTGAGTAACGCAAGAACTTGCAAGGGTATACAAACTTCGGCATGGTCGAAGTTAACCCGGCCTTCTGGTTTTTTTTTGCAAATGGAATAAGGATGTCTGCACCGAAGTGTTTGGAGAAAAATTGCAATTGCAAAGAAAATTGCAATTTGTTGATATCTGCTTTGAAAAGTAATCTCAGAATTGGAAAACTAACAACTTATTTTGGTCAGACAACAAAGTTAAGGTCACTATCCTGGAAAACTATTAAATAACTCTCACCTCTCACTAAAACCCTTTTAATTTGTTAAAAGAACATAAAGGAACCCGACTGCAGTTGTTTTGTTTAATTAACCAACGCCAATATTATAGACAATTATCCAATTCTTAAGTTTTTATGTCTTTATTAGCAAATAACTTCCAGTTAGCAGGAAGCCATCATTAAAGACACAGACAGGATTGTATTTACATCAATTCGACTATCAATTTGGTGACTTTTGATATTTCTTTGTGATCAAAGATGTTTCTAACTAATATATTTAATAGCTTCTTTGGTAACGCTAACTTCAGGCAGAAAAAAACAATAATTAAAGGGAGTAACATATTTAATATTTGTTTAAAAGTTGATTTTTTTTAAAGAAGTTTAGAAATTTCTAATGTTAATAATTTTGAGTTAGTCTTGAATTTATAATCGGTCTTGTTTAGAAAGCAAAGTGAAGGATTTTCAGCACATAACAACTTTCAAAACTAAGTCAACATTTTGAATTACTCTATTTGATATTTCTTACCAAGTTCCTCTCTGAAACACAATATTCCCGAGCAAAAGAAAAAAAAAAACCGTTTAGATGTGACCAACGCTTGAACACAAATCGAGTGAGTCTATTTAACCAGAACGCAATGAGCCCTGCAGAGAACCAAAACCATAGACACTATAGACAAGTCAAAGTCGTAACCACCATCGACATTTTGCGTTCGACAGCCCGAGCCCAAGAGAGGAGCATGAAGAGGATGGGGAATGGGGGGATTGGGGATGGAGGTGAAGCAACCACAGACGCGTCTTTTGTTTGCTTGGCCAGAGGGCATAACTCGTTGTTGTAGTTGATGGGGATCTGTGTGGTTAGCTTCGTTTGCTCGTTTGTGGGGCGGGATGGGAGGGAGGGTGGTAGGGATTGTACTAAACTTTTATTTTTCTTAAATCTGGGGAAAATCGTTTGTGCGCCTCGCACAAAGTCAATATGCGGGCAGCAGGAACAAGGCAGGAATTGGAGATGGGGGATGGGTAGAGACCAGGCTCAGTTGTCAACGCCAATGTTAGCTGCTGTTGCTTCCTGTTTTTGAAAATCGGTTTTTGTTGATTTGCGCGCCAGTTGTTTAGTGGCCCAGCTGCCGTGTCCTTTTGGCCCTCCCCCCCCTTCTCGTCCTAGTCGACCTTTCCACATTCCTATCATGTCGTTTCGTTCGGCTGAGAGACTGAAGTGGAGGTCGGTTTGTTTGTTTGTTTGTCCGTCCGTTTGTCAATTACAAACTTTTATTGCAATTTACTTTTGTTTCCATCCATCCGCAACACCCCCCTAGAACAAGCCCCCCTTCCCCGCATTTGCCCCCCTATATACGGGGACACACTTTGAGGTTGTTGCGTCGAGAAGGCCTGATGACAATTTCATGTGTTTTACGTTCAAGTATTTAATATTGTTCTCGATCCTCTCTCGATGAAGTAATATCCATTTACTTGTTTGATGAATTGTTACGGCTGTTTGGTGTGTCATCAAATAATGTGGAATTGAAATTTCATTGATGGTTTTCGCATGTGAATTTAAAAGTCAAAAGGAAGACTAAAAGTAAGTTGCACATTTTTTGAATGTAGAAAACGATTTGCAGGACTCGGCGAATAACATAGCTCTAAGCTCGAAGTTCTAAGTTCCATCAAATGTAGATGAGTATGGCCAAAATATCGAATGTCATTGTTTATTATAACAGCTAAAACGAGGAACATTCAAAAAAACATAAAAAAATAAAAATAAAAATAAAAAAAAAACACAAATAACAAAAATATTAAAAAAAAATTCTTTAAAAAAATATTTTTAAAAAACTTTTTAAAAAAATATTTTAAAAAAATATTTAAAAAAAGGTATAATGGTTCAATTTCCAGGGAAACTAAGAATTTTTTATATCAAGATTATCGTGTCTCGTATTGTCTATGGTAGCGGAGTCATTTCAGTTCATTTGTGGAGAATTAAAAGTTCTCTAAATTTAGTTTAGGCGTCGATTTCGAAAAATACCCTATTATAAATAAGTAGATGTAGAAATACGAAAACAGATCTAAGGCTTAAAAACATAATAACGAATTAATCAAAATAACTGGAAATACACAAAGAAATCTCTATTAAATACTATTTAAATAACGAGATATGGTTCAAAATACTTATATATGAATTAAGAGTTTCAAAACTTAAGTCATAATATCTGACTTTGTGTGCGAAAAGTAGCGAACTCAAGTTTGAGACAGAGTTATAAATGTTTGAGCTATCTTAAAATTCCAAAAGCCGTGTTTTCTCTGCTATCAAACTGGGAGTAATCATTTAAGTTGACTCAAAATCGGCTAATGTGCTCAAAAACGTTACTCATGCACACCTCTATTACACACTAGCAATATTTGTATGAGAAATAGACATCCCTGAAATAGGAAAAAAATTTAAGTGCAATCCTTGAGTGGGAAAAGTTTTTAGCAATATTTAAAATGACTTTTCCAGCAGACCTAAAAACCGAAAGAATTCTTCGTTGGATATTGTCTACCCATAGTTTTTTTTTCCATTATTAATTTTTCTTTCTATTTGCCTTGGTTATCCCACAATTTAGAGGATACTATAAAAATACCGAGAAGCATAATAACATGGTCACACTTCGATTGAAGGGTAAAATTCTTCAAACATCCTAGAAAAGTATTAGCTGAATATTAAATAAATATTGGCACTAAATATTATTCTAAAAAAAAAATTCTATCATCATCATCACTTCCATTAATATACCCATTAAGTTTTTCTGGATACAGGGTATTTAAAAATTAACCAAACAAAAATTTGCTATACAATCCAAACCAAAAGGTGAGTAAGAAATAAAAGAGAGAGAGAGATTGAGTGAGAGAGAGAGACAGAGAAAGGAGAGGGAGAAAGAGAGAGGTGGGGAGAGGGGGGCTATTGAGGTCTGGATATGCCGACGACTATAACAAACGATGCGCTAATTTGACAAAACTCACATGAGGTCTCCTTTTTTGGGTATGGGCGCCTTTGCTCCTGCTCCACAGGAGATCTGCGGTAATTGCAAGAGTCCAATGCAGAAACCAAAATCGAATTGAAATTGACCATTAATGGATGGGAATTGAATTTGGTTGGTTGGCACTAGCAATGGTAAAATGGCAAAAGCAAGGGGGGAATATTCTGAAATTGGCAGCTATTGTGAATGATGTTGACATATGGCCAAAGCAGAAAGAGACAGAGAGAGAGAGAGAGAGAGAGAGAGAGGAAGACAGAAAGTGAGGAAGAAGAGTTGCTAGGCCTATATGACCACTAGTCAACTGAAAATGACAGTTTGACTTTATTTAAAATGAATGAGAAACCGATTTCTGTTTTTTTTTTCCTATATTTAGCTGGAATTTCATTTGCATACACTATAAGCTAAGGCACAAGTTTATTAAATGGTGAATAAGTCTATATATATATATATATATCTCCTGCATTGACATAACTCTAAAGTTTGCCTCTGTTTTATTGTTTTTTTGCGCACTTTTACCGCGTGGCATTTGGCAAACTCATTAAAAAGTTTTATATATGTATTTAAATTTTTTTTTATTTTTATCGTGATGTGAAAAGAATTTTCCAAGCACACACACAAAACACACACCTGCACATTTTCCGTCAAGTGCTGTTTTTCCTGTGTTTTTATAAATATATGTATGTAGATATATATCATTTTCCTTCTTCTTTTTTTTGTTTTTGGGCAAACATTTTGAACTTTTGTTTTGTTTTCTGCTTTTTTTGTCGCGTTGCTCTCTTTTTCAATTTCTCTCTTATTGAAAATAATTGTTTTTCCTGCATCATTATTCATGCTAAACTTTTCCTTCAACATTTTTATAGAGCATTTAATTAATTAGTCAGAAAGTTCCTTCATCTTCTTCGTCATCTTCTCCAGCTCCATCTCCTACTCCATTTCCATCTCCCGCCTTTGTCGTCAGCATCTTCTGTGGAAAGTTCTACGGAAGCGCAAACTCATTATCCCTTGACTTGGTTGGCAGTCGCCTCGTCATCATGCGCTCGATTATGTCCGGGATCATAACTCTTTATACCACTTTGCCACCCCACTCCTAAACTGGGGAGTGGGGGGTGGGGGGTGGGGAGTGGGCGATGGTCCTGAAGGAGTTCAACTCAAACACAACTTTGCGCTTAAAATATTCATGTGCATTGCTAAGTGGATGGATATCGCGAAAGGTAAGTCCAAACTCTTTCCAACCTCTGACCTGCCTCTGCCCTGCCCTGTCCTGCCCCTTTTTGCCACGTGATTTTGTATTTGTGGCTAAAATATTCATAAAATACTTAATTAATTGATTAATGGCCTCCAAGTTGCAAGTTCAGCCCAGAAAAGGTATCAAATTACAAAGGGCTCAAAAATCCAAACAGAAAAAATGAGTTGGGAATTCATTATTAGCTTTTGGGTTAGATCAATTCTCTAGGCAATTGTGTTAAGCTAAATTGTGGTTTACGAAAGTTATGGCCAAAGTTTCGATGAAATAACTTGCATATGAAATTTATGAGTCGAGCGTTTTAAAATGCAAATTCCTGCTAGAATAGTTTTGGTTCGTTTTTAATCGTCTGCTGTGGTCTAGGTCTCATGTGCCATCATTAGGATCCATCTTTGGGATTAATTTCACTTGTTAACAGTAGCTAAATAATTAATTTGTTCATTCCAAGAACGTTTAAAAGTTCTTTCTAGATTACTTTTAAAGGGAAATTCAAGTTTTTGTTTGTGATGGTATTTGTATTTGAAATGGTTTACTCTTAAACTTGGTATTGAAAGATGGGAAGACGAAATCTAATGTATTTTTATGAATTTATATTGGAAGGAATTAATAATCTCTTTTCTTTCCCATCAGTTTTTGCCTATTTCAGTAACTATTGGAAGTAGAAATCTGACAGTCCAAAATGTAGATTTCAAAATATCTTTTTTCACCCACTTTTAAGAATCTTCTTATCATTGTTCTTGTTACAAAGTGCCAGTTCATAGACAGAAACTCCTTAGCAAAACTTGACAGTGAAAAATTTAATTTTGGAACCCCATAGACGGTGTGAGGGTCAAGATGGGAAGAATTTATTAGAGATCTTGTGATTCTTGAGATTAAACCCACTGGAAATGCAACTATTCGAGCATGGAAACAGCTGATAATGAGAATTACTGAAGATATCAACTACTAACAAGATAAGAGACGGATCGACACGACTAATTGCCACAATGCACATGCAGCAACTGGCTTCGCCTCTTCAAAAATATATTTTAGAGGGAGGAAAAGCGAATTTTTAACGTATTCTATTATGTAAATCACCACAAAGAAGACCCGACCGGACAGCCGCATCAAAACTTAAGCAGCAACTGGACTCGCCTTGCCAGAAATAAGTTCTTAGAGGGAGGAAAAGCGAATTTTAACGTATTCTATTATGTAAATCACCACAAAAAAGACCTGAATGGACAACCGTATCAAAACTTACGCAGCAACTGGACTCGCCTTGCCAGAAATAAGTTCTTAGAGCAAGGAATAGTCAATTTTTATTAGAAATCACCAAAGAGAAGGTACCACATGATCGATAGCAGGTCCCTCAGCAACTGGCCTCGCCCTTTCGGAATTCAGAATTTTAAGAGGAGCAGATACAGAGAACAATTTAATTCGGTTTCTATTATCCTTCTAATAATAACGGAATATTTATTGGAACAAATATACTCATATTTATGATTTACCACTGCAACAACTGGCCTCGCTTTTAACAGAGCAACTTTTGATTGCCATTTTAAATAGTTTTCTATAATTTCACTAATACTAATAAATATTATTACTTTTATTTTGATCAGATATTCGTTCAAATCTTAAAGATTTTCTATAATTTCACTAATATTTATAAATATTTGTACTTTTATTTTGAATGTTCGATAAAAATCTTATAGATTTTAGCTATTGTCTATATTTTATATACTGTTGCTTTTGCTTTGAAAAAAACTACAACAATGTGGGAGAAAAACCACTCCCCGATTCGCACTAACACTAACTATTGTAGTCTCGTAGCCATGGCCATGGAGACCAAGTTACAATGTCACGCACACATATTTCCTGTCATTCTAGCGTTTATTTCCTCACTTTATACAATTTTTTCCTTTTATCGCATCCTTGTTAACACGTGCGTTTTTGTTTCCAGTAGTTTTTAGAATAGCCTCCCGTGTGTAGCCCGAAGGCATTCGAGTTTATCTTCAGTAAAAGATCTAAAAGGTCTGCAAGGAGACATAAGGCGGATGGCGGGGGGGTGTTTATGTGACGGGGTGTAAAACAAAAAGAAAATATAATTATATGTTAGCATGACATGTTACGTGCAAGTGTCGTTTACTTGCCCACCCTTTGCCTCACCTTGCCCCATCCTCAATCTAACACCTTTCTCTCATTCTTTATTTGGCTAGAATTTAGTTAAGTCTTTTTTTCTCAATCTTTTAAAGTTTTTTCCCACAATTTCTAACTTCCTCCCTGACAGCTAAAAAAATAAAGAAGAAAAAAAATTCCTGTAATTACATCAGTTGCCAAAAAGTCTTTGGAATTTTTGTAATCAAAAATGCCACAAAAGCCAACGAAACGAGATAGAAAAACTAATAATAAAACGCTTAATAAATCGTCCATCAAACAAGAAGGAGTTTCTCCCCACACACATACACACACACGCACGCACACACACACAAAGAGTGGAAACTATATGATATATGGTTGGTCCTACTAGCCAGCTACGGAGTAAAGGCCAGACACAAACAAAATACAAAACCAAAGAGGTTCGTCCTAACTTTGGCCATGTCGAATTATCAATACTCTTACAATTACAGTAAGAGCATAATGGAAACAGTGATCTCTTTGGATAACTTCTGAGCAGCTTCTATCCAAGTTCGATAGGCATACAGTTCGGAATGCCCATCAAAGATCCACAAATTCAAGCAATAAATACGGATTTCCAATAAGAAAAGCAGAAACTAGCTTCTTATACGCCAAGTTCCCAAGTTCTCGTCCAATCTTCCTCCCCTAAGAAACTTTCGATTGTATGAGGTAAGAAATATGATCAAAAGGACAACTTATAAATTTGTAGATAATAATTTTGTAGATTTTTTAAAGCTTATATCCATGAAGAATTAGATTCTGGAACGAAAATCTTTAAAAGGGAAACCCACAACCAAAGCAGTAAAATTTTGATTGTATCTGAAGGCTATTTTAGTTAATACATTACTTATGCTATAATCGGTTAACAATCTGGTGCAGTCTTGAATGGGAGATTAAGTGGATGATTGAAGACTTAGAGCCAGAAAATTACATAGTTTTCAAGTCTTGTTTGATGATTCCTTAAATTTTTAACTTTTTGGAGGTAATTTCTAGGTCCTAACAAACTAAGGGAGCCTGTAGAAATTTCCGTAGTATTATGTTTTTTTGGAATCATTTGAAATTTCCGTAGTATGTATTACGTTTTTTTTGGATTTTTTGAAATTTCCGTAGTATTATGTTTTTTTGGAATCTTTTGAGGCTTTCGATGTTTAAGTTGGAAGCTGTGCCTCATACATACATAGGTGTATTCCTTACGTCCAAATTGGCTTGAGGATCGTTTTATATAGTGTAAGATGTAAAACATATTAAAGAAAATATATCTCAAGTGGAAGATATAAAACGTATTAAAGAAAATATTTCTCAAGAAATTAATTACTGTTGTTTTACCGCGTTCCTATCAGTGTATTCCAATTAAACGTATACATAATTTACTTAACAGAAATCAAAATATAAAAAAAGAAATATTAACTAATAGTTTAAATTTAACTGTCGGTTAAACCTAATAAACCATTTCTAGATAACTTGGTTGATCAGGATTATATATATACTTCGCATATGTATTTTCCTTTGACTAACTTCTAATCAAAAGCTTGTTAACTTTCTTTAGGAAAGAGTATACAAAGAGCGAAAACTAAAGAGAGATAGGAGGCGAAGATAAACTTTATTTTTTTTTTTTTTTGTAACCTCCACCACTTCAGTCTGTTCAAAAGGAAACTCTAATAAATTTTTCAAACAGAGTGGCGCTAAAATCATAAAATTGTTATAGGGGGAAGCAAAAAACAAAAAAAAATTGCCTAATGATATTATTTGGCCATAAAAATGACCATTGGGAATTTTTAGCGACAACAACAAAGTTGCAGCTAGTTAATTGAAGTGTAGAAAGAGAGCCAGAGATAGAGGAGAAGCAGCAACTGGCCATTTCAGATAATATGAGCCATCAAGAAAATGTGCAAAATGCATTTTTATTGAGTTAGTTCGTCACAGACCGACCGACCGATAGACCGACAATCCGCGCGTCCATCTCTTTCAGTTCGGTGGCAATTGCATTCATCCTTTAACACAAATTAAAACAAAGTTACAGCCAACACACAGACCATAGAAGCAAAAAAAAAAAATGGGCGAAAAAAAAAAAGAAAACCAAATTATGGCCAAGCACTTGGCTATCATAAAAACAGAAAAAAAGACGAAATTTCCATTCCATTGCAGTTGTAAATGCTTCGTGTTGGCAGCCATAACGAGTTTTCAGTTTTCATGCTTGATAAGTCAGACAAAAAAAAAAAAAAAAAAAAAATACGAGAATGAAACTTTAAAAAAAAACTGGGAATGGCTCAGCAACATTGTTGTATTTCGTTGAAGGTTAGTTTTGCCACTAAAAACAAAGTCTGTATACTTGAAAGGAGATTATGACAGATAAGGAGGAGCACTACTTAGAAGATTCTTGAATTGACCGTTACTTGTCTGAGAACTGCAAAGTATATGAATAAAACATGATATTGAATTCACCATTAATTACAAAAATCACAAAAAAATGTCATCAATGTAGCCACCAATAAGCAGTTAAAGTGAAACCCTAATCCAACAATCTTTAGCTTTGGTACGAGTATACAAAAAAAAATTTAAATAGTTAATCAAATAAAACCATGTACACTAAAGAACAACATTTTAAATAGATAAATAAATAGCATTCAAAAATTGTTAAAAAATTCTTGCAAATATCTGAGTGTTTCAGTGAAACAAAAATGAATAAAATTAAAATAATGACTAAATAAAAATACACGAAAGGAAACAAAATTTTGCACTCTTCAAAAGATTGCAATTTCACAACCAATTTGGTCTTTACTATTTTAATAAAATTCTATTTACTGACTTTTAAAAAGGGAAAAAATTACAAAATTAAGACATAAAACTTTAAAAAAAAGTATATATTTGTTTCAAGCCTTGGTGTACAATTCTTAATCTATTAATTCCAAATCCACCCAAGAACTATATAAAATCAAACCTCAAGAAGTTTCTATCCATTTGAACATCTTATTCTAATCTGAACATGAAAAACCGAAAAACCATCTTATTCTAATCTGAACATGAAAAACAGAAATTGCATTTCGCCATTTCAGAAATAGATCTAAATTTCTGTCGCCAGAAAATTCTATTTGATTTTGAATATTTATTAGCATTTCTTGATTAGTTTTGGAGGTTGACAGGAATATTGATAAAGTTCTTTAGGGAGAAGAATCAGAATGCTAGCAGGTTTAATATTTTTTTATCGTCTTCCAATATGTGCAAATTTCTTGAACTATTGAAAAAATATGTAGAATATTTAAATATTATAAAGTAACATTACTTAATAATAAACACATCATAGTTGTAATTGTTAAATTTCATTACAATAATATCATATCATATCATATCATAAAATCATATCGTATCATAATATAATGTCGTAAATTTGGGTATTTTTTCTAAGCATTTGGCGTCTCTAGATTCATAAAAGTTACCAAAACGTTAAATTCTTTTTAAATTTTAATATTCTTCTTAGAAAATTCTCATTGTACTTGCAAAATTGTTTAACCAATTCAACTTGTTAATGTCAGACGGCAATTTCCTTCAATTTTGCTCATGTTTTTTTTTTTTTAACCCCAACACACAACAATCGATAAGCCAAATTACGTATACGACACGTGTACAATTTGTACCTATTTTATTATTTTAACCCTGCACCTGCAAAAAGCAGCAGCAACAACAACAACGACAACTTATTGTGACAGTTGAGCAATTTTTGAAAACAATTTACAAAACGTCAACACAAATTACAAGCAATTTAAGAAAATTCCAATCAATTTTCTATTGTTTTTTTTTTTTTGCTCGTTGTTTGCCTTTGATTTCTACTCCAGACTATTTCTACTTGGGTGCGACATATGTATGCGTGATGTGCTTAACAATAAATGGGATGAGCTGTCTTTATGATGATTTTTTAATGCCCTTGTATCTCTATGTCTGGAACTGAGGTGGGGGGAAAGTTGACCTGCTGACGTTGACCTGAAACTGAAGCAGAACCTTGCCACATGCCATACAATATATGTATACACCTTGTCTATATGTATGCAGCATTAAAAGCGGAGACAGTCTCCATTGTTTGGCCAACTGACAAACGCGCATCCTTTAAGCGACAGAGCTGAGCTGAGCTTCCTGCAAACAGGTGCTGAAAGGACTTTTGTTTCTTCTCCTGCTTAATTGTTATCCTTCTTTTAAGCAGAAACGGGTAAAAGCTTCTTTTGTTCAAAACCTTCTTTTTATTTTTGGTGGCATTTAATTTTACGATTGAACTAAAATTTAACTTAAAATTGTTAATAATAATATCGCCACCAAGCAATATTACTCAAAATATTTCTGTAATATTCCCTGCTCGTAGAGGCGCCTCACATCGGTGCCACCGCCAATGAATTTGCCATTGATAAAACAGCGGGGCACAGTTCGTGCTCCGGTCATCTCACCCAGAACCGCTTGTATCTCATTGCCATCGGAACGCAGATCCAGCTCGATAACCAACGGAGTGACCCTTAGCTTGCGGAACTGCTCCTTGGCCATGCTGCAGTAGGGGCAATACGATTTGCTAAATATCACCACCTTATTCTTCTGTATGGTATCGCGTACGAATTGCGCTTGAGGACTTTCCATATCGACATAAGGCGCCGGTCTTTCCAAAGCACTAACCACGGAACCCATTCGAAAGAGAGAGATTCAAACTATCTGGGATAAGAATAAAAGGGAATTAAAATTTTTTCTTTTTTGTCTCCGAGCAGAGAGAGCACGAGAAATGTGAAATTTGGAATGAAAGTGATTTGGGATTTAACTTTGAGATGTGGCAACAAAAGTCTACTGAGATGAAGTTAAGTAGAATATAATAATATTTCAATTTTATTTGGGATATGAAATAACAAGACACTTTTGTGGGAACCTAGTTCAACTCCTATAAATCATTGGAAGGAGAATAAGTGTCATGAATGCAGCATTAAAATACTAAATACTGATCTTATATCATGTAAATCATATATGTATATATACTCGAAATGATGGGCGGTGCCCAGGGTTGCCATCATCTTCGTTTATAGAATTTGAAATTTGCCTGTAAAATTCATGAGTAAAACCAAGAATATTTGAATTTAAAGTGCTTTACATGGTTAACTATTTATTTAAACTTTTTAAAGCTCCATGGTATAGAAATCATAATTTAATCCGATTTTGATCATTAACTCGGATCCCTTTAAACCAAATTGATGTATGGAACCTAGTTTGTCTAAATTATGATTAATTATGACTAATTATGAAGAATGTTATCGATTTTTAAGCTTTAAAATCTAGAAGAAATAATTTAATTACAGCTTCATCATAAAATTTTAATATTTTACAAATTTATTATAAGTTTTTAAAGGTTTCTAAACCTGAACTCTAATTAGAAGCATACAGCTATTATAATATAAAGATTTTAAAATTGGAATTAAAAACTTATAAACTTTTAGAGAAATGAGATGCTTTTAAACACACTTATTAAAAGAGACGTTTTTAGATAAACAACATTGATGACTTATCATCTTAGATTAACCCAATTCATGCTCAACTTAGTCTTACAATTTAAATTAATTTAAAAAGTAAAGGGGTATAAATTTTGTTTCAAACAAATTTCCAATAACATTTCGCTTAAAACAAAAATGGTAAAAATTTCAATCTAGTTAAAGCTTAAACAAATTGTTAAATCTGTTTTGTTTTGTATAATTGCATAAGTATTGTAAAGTTATTGAAAAATTTATGATTAATAAATTGCTAAGTGATGCCTTTTGTCACTTTAATTTATTTATTTCAACTACAATTGCATACTAGTTTATAATTGTGATTATCAAATAATTCTAAATACATATTGTAATCATTTTAATTGATTTCATTTATCTAGAAGTATTTTGTCGCCACAAGTTTATTGCGAATTATTGAGGTAATATATTCAGCTAAGCAGCTTTCGTATTTTATAACAATATAATGACCCCAGTTGCTAAGTGATGCCTTTTGTCACTGAGAAAAATTAGATTTAAAGCATTTAACATTGTTTAAATATTGTGAAGAATTTTAGACATCATAATTTAAACAATTTAGAGGTCAATTTAAAAATTAATGAGTACCAAGATTCTTTCCGAGCAATCGTATAATAGGTATAACATAAAGGGAAAATAACTTGAAACCAGTTTTTGACTAATTAATCAAAGTTCTCAAGATTATTAGAAGAGAAATTCTTGCACACCCCCAAATCAAAGAACCCATCTTTAATTTATAATTTATCCCATTCATATATTCTCAATCTATTTCTCTCTTTCTTTCGCAGGGGTTCTGTCTACTACTATTACCATCAATTTGCTCATTTATTTAGTCACTTTGACAGAGACTTTATGACACTTTGACCACAAAACAGAAACGGAAACCCTTTTTTTTGTTGTTGTTGTTGATGGTCGCTTGGCTGGTGCCCATAACCCGACACTTTCAACTATCTAATGAACTGAGGCGTCGTTTATTTATGCAAAAGTTTTAGCCTCAACTAATGGCAGCAAGACATCAAAGTAAATCTTCACTCTGGCCGAGAGACTTTAAATATTAAATCAACTTACCTAACCCTACCTCCCGCACTCAAAAAAGGCAAAGTCATTTCAAGTGCAGACACTAGATGGATGGGTGGGGTGCTAGGACATGGGTGAAAACTAACTGCAGACACTGTATGTATGTACATACATATGTGAGGGAAGAAATCCTTTTCATTAACGTGGCGCTTGTTGCTGACTTCCTGCCGTGTCCGTGTCCGTGCCAAAAGTTTCCGTGTAACAATGTAATTTATTGTGCTCACCTTTGTTTTCAGTCAACATATGTAGTTAGGTAGGTACTCTAGCTTGGACTGGCTTTGGCTGGCTGTAATAAAACAATTTCCTTGCTGCACTAGCAACGATGTTGCTAAATGGTTTATCCTCCTATCCTCACTCACCCACCCACCCATCTTTCCATCCATCCATCCATCCATCCCACCCGAAACACCTTCAAGAAACTTTTATCTCTCTGCCACTCATTATTGTTCAGAGGACAACAACAACAAGAACCATATTTCTGTAGATTTAAACATATGTAAAATTTAAAATAACTAAATTCAATTGCTACAACACACAAATTTATCGCATGCTACAAGACCGAAAACAAATCCTTAAAATCCTCTCTCCAAGGCGCCTGCGCCAAGGAGAGAGACCAAGACCGCGGACCGAGTCGAGAATTTGTAATTTCTACTCTTAATTGTTTTGGGAAATTTACTTAACAATCATTTTAAATTTGTTCGCGGTTTTTCCCAAGGATTAGTACTTAATTTGATTAGGCCCATTCAACTTGCCACGAACGAAACGAACGAAACGCAAAATGACGCCTTTTCATTGTTCCATTTTAGCCATTTTCCATTTGTCCCGACGTCTTGGATTTTTCAGTTCGTTTGAGACGGTCATTAAAATTTTCATTGTGCATTCAAACATCCGCCCATAACTATTATTTGGGCTATTAAATGCGTTTGTGGTGGAGTTTAAGCCATAAACTACGCTCGAATAAAACAAATCCTAGAATAAAGCTTCAATTTTCTAAACTGTAAGGCACTCTGAATAGGTTGGAAATTGGTTTTTTAGTGTGTGGAATGTTTCGAGAGTAAAGTGGGTCGCAATTGATTTTGGAAGCACGGAAATGTGGAAACATTCCGAATTTAAACACATGAGTTCACAAATTCGTTTATTTTAAAGAACACTCTGCATATAGTTATCCACTTATTAATTATATTTTTATACCCTTGCAAAAAGGGTATATTAATTTTGGTCAGAAGTGTGCAACGCATAGAAGGAGTCATCTCCGACCATATAAAGTATATATATTCTTGATCAGCATGACAAGACGAGTTCAAATCCGTTTGTCCGTCTGTCTGTCTGTCTGTCCGTCTGTCTGTCTGTCTGTCTGTCTGTCTGGATCAACAGCTTCTCCTCTGAAACCGCTAAAGCTACAGAGCTGCAATTTTGCACGAAGTCTTGTATATACTGCACGCATTGTATATCTCGGATTCATCCGGATCGGACAACTATATCATATAGCTCCCATAGGAACCATCGGTCGAAAAATGAGTTTTAGATCAATAACTTCTTTCTTTTTCAGCCGATTATCATAAAACGTAACATTTGGCAGTTTACTATACACCTAAACATCCGTGCGAAATTTTATCAAGATCGGACTACTATATCATATAGCTCCTATAGGAACAATCGGACCAAAAATAGTTTTTCTTCTAGAAACTTTTTTGTTTCTTGAGCGATCATCGTCAAGCTAAGTAAATAACATTTTCACACAGAAAGCTATAATTTGGATAAATTTGATCAAAATCGGATGACTATATCATTTAGCTGTCATACAAACATATGAAAAAATTGCATGCTGCATGTCTACATACATGCATATGTATGCGTGCCGTGCTATGGCGTGTAAAAACGGATTTTTACATCAGGGTCCTTACATTTAGATAACTCTTTTTAGGGATCTAGAAACACAAGAGCTTGCAAGGGTATACAAACTTCGGCATGGCCGAAGTTAGCCCGGCCTTCTGGTTTTAATTAATATGTATACCCAAAATATAGGAGGTAAAATGGGCATATTTAGTATAATTTCTCTAGATTATAACAAAAGAGTTGGAAAATATAAACGTGATAAAGAGCAAAACATGCATGAGTAACGTTTTTGAGTGCCTAGACTGGCGTCTTTTGAGGTAACTCGAATGTTTACTCATGCATAGGGTCAAAGATCCGCACAAGCAACTGAGGAACAAGCCATCACTAGGTTCACATATTTATATAAGCATCTAGAACTCGTGATAGTGACTTGTTTGTGCGACTCTCAGTTACTTGTGCGTTCTTTTAACCACAAATTAACTTTTAAGACCTCTTAAAACTGCAATTTTCGTGTGGTTTTCTTAAACCCATTGTTTGAGCCCTTTTTTTGGACTTTCTTTCTTTCTATTTCTTCGATTCGATTTCTTTTTATCGAAAACTATTATTATCAGGGACAGTAATCATTATGAGTTTTATTTTAAAACTTGAAAAATAAAAATTATTTCCAATTTTAAATCAATTGATTAAATATAAATCATCGATTTTCAGCAATAAAATAAAACTCACAACATAACAATTTATTATTCAAATGCTTTGCACTTATTTAAAACCTCGACCTTTGAAAAAACAAATAATCAAAGAACTTTTCATTATAAAGATTGTATTGGAATGATAAAAAGGCTTTGTTGGACTTTCTTAGAGATAATTCTTATTAATTTTGCCACTTCAATAAAAGTTAGTAGCGAAAGCCGCTAGATAAATGACTAAAGAAGACTCTGTCCTTAATGAAAAAATTATATGATCATCTTAATCGATGGGTTTCAGATGAAAACCACTTAATACTATTTCATTTGTCAATGTAATTCTTCTTTTTTTTAGACCTATGTAAACTAAAGTTAGTAAACCTGTATAATTAAGCCGGGTCTCAATGAGACTAAGTGTAAGATTAAGAATTTAAAAAATTGTATAACATTTCTAAAAAAAAAGTTCTACAATCGTTATACTAATTTTAAAAAAATTTGAATTACAGATATGAAGTAGGTATGTAATACTATGTAAAACTCCATGTATATAATAGAGAGCTGCTTGAGCGACAAAAATATTAAATTCGAATTATCAATTGTGAAAATCAATTTAATGGAGCCATGCAGATGTCTTGTATATAATCAGTTATGCTTTAGAGTACAGCTAAGTTTATGTATAGAACTAACAAACAAAACTAGTAAATCTTCTTCCATACAAATCTTTTGTTCGAACTCTGCGAAACTCAAAACAGAAATACCTTCATTTACTTATACGATGCCCGGATTGGAATTAATGGCCAATGAAATGAGAGCTTAACAATTCAAATGAGTCTCATATTAACTAGCTAAGAATCATTCTATATGCATATATGTGTGTACATAGACTTATTACGAGTCGGTCTATGGTTAAACAATGCCTTTTGCCTCTCTCGATGGCTAATCGCCAACAATTTGTCTTAGGCAGCTAAACAACAATTGCCTCAGCCTGTCAAATTAATTTCCAATCATTAAGTTCAACTATGCAAACTTCAAATGCTGACCCATAATGGTAGGAAGGTAGGAAAATACATATATTTGTATATATAGTATGCATTGTTCATATACGTAAGTGAACACGCAGTGGCATAGGGTTGCTGCTACACCCCCCGTTAATTCCCGTTCCTGCTTGACTTAATGTCGGTCATTTAAATGGTGGCATGAGGGAAGGGAAGGGTTACTTCGGTCGTTGCCTAATTGTTAGTCAGCCAAATGGGGCAGAAATTGCCTTGACGTACTTTGAACTCAAGCTTAAACTCAAACTCGAGAGTCGAGAGTCGCGGCCATTGGCAATCTTAAGCCTATTTCATTTCTTAATTGATTAGCTTAATTTGCATTTAATGTTCATAATTTTTTGCCTTCACACACAGTTTGGCTGCTGCTGCTTCACTGTCTGCCATTTGTTAGAACTTTGTTATAAATTTCTTCATTAAAATAAAAAGGGTTAAAGCTCTCAGAAAGTGAAATTAAATGAACCTGCGTGCGCGTGTAATTATTCATGTGGGGATTTTGGCCATGAGAGAGAGAGAGAGAGAGAGACTAAAATGCCTTTTTCCGACAGATAAATGTGATGTCAGAAGATGAAGTAGAAGAAGTTCTTTAGTCCTTAAGTAAGTAGGATATCTTCCTTTATTTGCATAGTTCTCACAAGAGAGACTTTTTGCAGCTTAAGAAATGCCGGAATTGATGGGAAGTGTGAACAAAGCAACCGGAAACGAAGCAAAGTTACGGCTGAAAATCCCAGAAAATTAAATTAAGTGTGTAACGTGGAGTTAGGCCCTCCAAAACCTCTTAAAGATAGTCTTAAATTGACAACTTACAACAACTCTAGATTTTTTTTACATAATCTAAATCTCTTTTTTTTTTAATGGCTAAACGATATATAAACTTTTTTATGAACTTTTTATTTATATGGTAGATTGTAAAGCAATAAGTAAATAATAACAAAACGATAAATAGTTTATGGTACTCTTGGAAAACAAGTTTTTTTAAGAGCATTTTCAATGCAACTACTTGAAGTTTTAGTGCATCAATCATATTTAGATAGCATCGGAGATTTAGCATTTTGTTGCTCTTCTGCGAAGAAGTCGATTGGTTTAATTTTCAAAAATTAAACTTTACAACTTCAACCATATTAATAACTAACATACTTATATAGAAACATCTCCATAGAGATCACCCTCAAAATTAAACTTTAAATATGTCTAAAATCAAAATATGAACATACTTTCCAGAATCAGAAAAATCTATATTTGAAAGAGTATTTTAAAGTGAAAACCAATTCAAATTTAGCTTTGAAAACTTCAAAAAACCACAATTTGAGCTCAATCTGACGATATATTCTCTTTGGCCTGAGGCAAAACAATTTAAGTTAACCAACTTTCCATTTTAGCCACCTGCCTAACAGCCTGTCAGCCCAACTCCTCCTCCTCGTCTTCTCTTCTCTCTCTCTGTCTCTCAATTAATCCTATGCGTAACGACGTTGCACTGAGGCAAAAGCAAAAGCAAAATGTGCCTATCCCGCCCCCCGCGTCCGTTTCCTACCAATTTTCTGCCACAAATTCCAAGCTCTTGCTCTTTCCTTCGGATGGGAAAGAAAAAAAAGGCAAACGAAATGCATGATCAAATGTCACAATCAATTTCAATTTGGCGCTCGAATTGCGCTTCGTTAGCGGCATAGAAAGACACAGCAAGATGCAAGTTCCATGTTGCAAGTTGCAACTTGCTTGTTGCTTGTTGTTGCCCCAGCCTGAGTGCTCAAGATGCCAAGCCAAGTTTCTGGCTCTGCCTGCCACTTTTTCTAATCAACTAAACCGTAAGAGAAGCGCCTGTAATTTAACTAATTTCAGTTCAGGATGTGTGTGTGTCTGTGTGTGTGTGTGCAATTGTCTCAGGTAGCTTGTCAAGTTGGTTAACCAAATATAAATTGCAAATTGCTTTGCGAATTTTTCCACAACGAGAAGAAAAAGACGCCACAGAAGAGAGACGGGGAAAGTTTAGACAACTCCTTATCGGGTATTATCGAATTAGAAATCAATTTTGCCATCAATCGTAAATGCAACCAAGTATTTATCATTAGAGAAGTAGCTAGGAAAATAATAATTAATATATGTAACTTCACTTGCAGCCTTTTAATTAAATACAATTTCATATGACCTCAGAATTAAAATCAAAAACAAAAATTGTCTGTGGGAAAAAAATACAAATTATGTTTGAAAACTTAAATACGATTTATAAGACGAAATTCACGTAAAGTTCATTTTATATCGGATTATTTTTAAAAATTTTTAATTGAAAAACTGATTCGGAGTGATCCTTGAATTAGTTTTCAATGCAGATTCATAAGGATTTAGATAATAATTTATATAATTCGCCAGGGAATTAATGTTCATTCCAAACTCAGAATGTTATTCGTTTTCTTTTTATTTATAAAATGTTCCTACTAAAAATGTTGAAACTTTTGCAATATAGAGTCAAAAAAAATTGCAACATAAATTTAAAAAATCAAAAGCGAGTCCACATAAAGTTCATTTTATATAGGAATTTGATTAAATTTATCAGTCGAAAAACTGACTTGAAGTGATCCATGAATTAGATTTGATTGGAGATTCATAAGGACTTAGATAATAATCTATATAATTCACCAGGGAAACTGATGTTCATTTAAAACTTTAAATGTTTTCTTTTTAATCCTAAAATGTTTCTATTAAAAATTCTGCAACTTTTGCAAGATAAAGTAAAAAAAATTACATTACTACTTTGAAAAGTCAAATACGACTTCACATAAAGTTCATTTTATATCGGAATTTTTTGAAGATATCAGTCGAAAAACTGACTTGAAGTGATCCATGAATTAGTTTTGATTGCAGATTTTTTAAGACATAGATTATAATCTATAAAATTCACCAAGAAATTGATGTTTATTCCAAACTCGGAAAGTTTCTTGTGTTCTTTTTAACCATAAAATGTTCCTACTTAAAAATGTTGCAACTTTTGCAAGATAGAGTCAAAAAAAAATAACAATATAAATTTTAAAATATTAAATACGACTCCACATAAAGTTCATTTTATATCAGAATTTTTATACCCTTGCAAAAAGGGTATATTAATTTTGGTCAGAAGTGTGCAACGCATAGAAGGAGTCATCTCCGACCATATAAAGTATATATATTCTTGATCAGCATGACAAGACGAGTTCAAATCCGTTTGTCCGTCTGTCTGTCCGTCTGTCCGTCTGTCCGTCTGTCCGGCTGTCCGTCTGTCTGGATCAACAGCTTCTCCTCCTAAACCGCTATAGCTACAGACCTGCAATTTTGCACGAAGTCATGTATATACTGCAGGCATTGTATATCTCGGATTCATCCGGATCGGACAACTATATCATATAGCTCCCATAGAAACCGTCGGTCGAAAATAGAGTTTTAGATCATTAACTTCGTTGTTTTTCATCTGATTGTTATAAAACTTAACATTTGGCAGTTTACTATACATCTATACGTCCGTGCCAAATTTGATCAAGATCGGACCACTATATCATATAGCTCCCATAGGAACAATCGGACCAAATATAGTTTTGCTTCTAAAAACTTTTTTGTTTCTATTGCGATTATCACCAAACTTAGCAAATAACATTTTCACATAATAAATTATAATCCTGCCAATTTTGATCAAAATCGGATTACTATATGATATAGCTGTCATACAAACATATGGAAAAATTGCATGCTGCATCTCTACATACATGCACATGTATGCGTGCCTTGCTATAGCGTGTAGATAAGGGTTTTTACACAAAAACCCTTTCCATTTTGCGATCTCCATTTAGGGATTGAGTAACGCATGAACTTGCAAGGGTATACAAACTTCGGCATGGTCGAAGTTAGCCCGGCCTTCTGGTTTTTTCTCAGTCGAAAAACCCTTTTGGAGTGATCCATGAATTAGTTTTAATTGCAGATTCATTAAGACATAGATAATAATCTTATAACTCACCAAGAAATTGTCGTTCATTTCAAGCTCTGAATGTTTTTTGTTTTCTTTTTAATCATAAAATGTTGCTACTAAAAATTTTGCAACTTTTGCAAGATAGAGTCAAGTCTTGGCTCCTTTTTTGTCACTATTTTTAAGTAGTAACAATCAAATGTCAATTATGCAGATTATTGTTGTAGTTTAGCTGAGTAGTAAGGAAAATGCCAAAAGTTTTCACTATTTCTTCCTTAAAACTGTGAAGCAAAGGGCTTTTGTTCTCTCTCTCTCTCTCTCTTTCATTTTGTATATTTACCAATGTCTAGACGTTTATTGTGATTTGACGTCTTCGTTTTTTATGGAGAAAGGGTCCAAAGAGTGGAGAGGGGGGTGGGGTGGTGGATTGTAGTATCCATTGTGTTTTATATGAGGGTGTTTGATAAAAGTCAATGAGGAAAAAGTGTTGTTGCAAAATATATATATATTCGAAATTTCGAAAACTTTCCACCGAGAGGAAAACAATAAGAAGAAGTTTATAATTGTGAAAATTTCTAAAGAGAGAACTTTTTGAGATTATAAAATGGGTAAAAAAGGAGAAAAGAGCATTTTATAAGTTGATTTTATTGATTAATAAATTTGTTTTGTTTTGTTTTAACACATTTTAAGCTTACCTTGGTTAGCCAAAGAAAATCTCATAATTACAAGTTCAACATATAAGAAAAGGAAAAACGAAAGAAAAAAAAGAGGAGCTGGCTATTAAAAAGTTTTCTTTTTGCTCTTGCATCTGCTTGCTGTTGTTTTGCTTGGTGGAAAACCATTTAAACTTTTCAACAACTCATCGCCATGCTGATGCAGTGCATCAGCAGCTGGGCAAAACCAATCTGAGCCTGACAAGCCAACATTTAATAAAAGCCAATTCAGAGAAGGGCAGTGAATAGAGGAGGAGGAGGCGGGGAGGAGGAGCAGCAGACGACCAACAAGACCAACTTTTCCTTAGCCTAGCACACGCACACTTGATGCTTGATTAAAGCTTCGAAATGCTTCCCTCTCCTTTTGCAAGGTTTGGCATTTGCCTGCGTTTCCATTTAAATGTTCATTTGTTATGCTGTCGTCGGCCATGATCATCATCATCTCCATCGTCAACTCCCGTTTTGTATGCATTTTGTGGGCTGCCCCTGCGACTTGCTAACTTCTTCGGCTGGCAAGCAGCCAACAAGTGTCTTCAAGTAGCTTCTTCTCTTTGCCAACTGCAGAGGCGCCGCCGCTAGCAACCGTTTGCATGCTCTTCAAGTGCCTTAGCCACAAATTATTACCAGAAATGAGTATATAGCCATTTCTATAGGCTAAATTTGTACACTTGGCTATAAATACAGCTCAGTGCAGCAAATTGCATTCAACTTGTAGTTAGTTTTGTAAACAAAGTTCAATGGATAACTTTTTGTAGAATATATATGTATGCTTAGTACTAAATTACTCCTTTTTGTCAAATAACTAAATAACTATGTTTAGAAAATGTTTAACAAAAAGATTATCCAGATAATCCTGATTTCATATCATCGATTTATAACCGATAGATATTAAATTGAACTATAAAAAAAGTTTCGAATGTTCTAAATCTTCACGAACTTATTACCAGCATTATTGAAACTAAACTAAGTTTTGATAATAAGAGTAATTGAACAGGTTTACACATTATACTATCCCTTAATTTTATGACCCTTTGCAACTTAAATAGACTTTTAAAATGAAGTTATATAGACCAACAATTAATTAGCTAATTTCTCAAGGACTCCATACACTTCTCGAATGTTTCATGGTATTTCATTGAAAAAAAATTTGATAATTTAGAGGG
The DNA here is from genome assembly GCA_018150735.1 of Drosophila sp. 14030-0761.01. Lineage (NCBI taxonomy): Eukaryota > Metazoa > Arthropoda > Insecta > Diptera > Drosophilidae > Drosophila > Drosophila sp. 14030-0761.01. The sequence goes on from JAECWO010000031.1 coordinate 14,828,558, forward strand.
AAGAAAAATCAAATAGTAAAAAACCAAGAAACCAATATATTACTATTGAAAATGTAAGAAAATTTAGTAATTCAGATGAAAGAAAAATTAAATAATAAAAACCCAACAAAACCAATAAATTAATTTAGATGAAAGAAAAATTAAATAATAAAAACCCAACAAAAACAATAATTTACATTAAAAATTAAAAAAGAATATGTAAACAAAAGGTGCTAAATTATTTCTAATAAATGCTGAAGTAGTCAAAAGTACTTGATTTTTTATAACCATTTTTTTTTTTTTTTTGTATTTATTACCCAATTTTTATTCCCTTGACTTTTGCATAAAACAAACTTTTCGAGAACATCGACTTTTTTCACACATATTCCAACAGCAAATAAAATTTTGAATATTGTTCAATTAAAATTCACTTAGAAAATTTATTTTTGCCCCAAATATTTATTTATAAAGGTTAAATTCAAATCCATTAAGTAATAACAAGTAATAAATTTAACAAATCTATTACAATATTCTTTAATATTCACATATCTTCTTCATCTCAAAGTAAGACTCAAACTTAGTTAAGATCTTAAGAGCAATGTAAGAAAGAACTCTGAAATGCTTAAAAAATTTTAACTACATTTGCATTGAAATACATTTGATTTAATTAATTACAGCCTTTAATTATATTTAAAGCACTTACAAATAAACTGTCTCTAATGACTTTTTGCAAATGTTTCGCATCACTAGAGAACAGTCCAAGTTTTCTGCTGCTCGGCCTGCATGACAATTTGCATTTGTCCGCAAAATGTTTTGATTTTCATTATTCTGCAAGTTTTACTTAAAGATATTGTTGTTGTTGTTGTTTTGTGTGGGCAGTGAGCCTTTTTAGCTTAGGCCTAGCCATTTACGTGGGAGACCTTTTATGTGGTCACTGAGTGAGTGTGAGTGAGTGCGTGACATGTGTTTTAAACATTTTTGTGCAACGAGTTATAACAAGATACTTTAGTTTTTAGTTGGCGAACTAACTTTGATGGACTTCAAAAGTAAAGTGGGTTAGTCACGTTCGCACGAAGATGGCTCAAAATTGTCAACTTTTAAATAGTTCATCTATAATCAATCTGCATGATCCACATGCCACACTCTACTAGTCCAGTTTTAGAGAAACTTCCGGCCACTACTTCCCCAAGATGACCTCTAATTAACTCGACATCTACTCATTTTGGCCAAGTTCCAAATGCTTCGCAATGCCAGTGGCCAGAGTTATCCCAGTTGGCTAATTAATTCAATTTCAATTAACTGCAGTTTTGGTTTGATTTGGTGAAAATAAAGCGAGAGAGGAAGAGGGGAAGTGGAGAGAGTGAAGGCGACAGCAGCAGCCAGCCTTAAGGAATTCCATTTGATACGCCCTGGCGCCTTTTCATTTGATTTGCCCAAGGGAGAAGCAAATATATCTAATATGCCATATCAAGAGGCAAACCTGAATAAAGCAAATAAACCAAAATCAGAGACGTCGTTTTGGTATATTTCTGGAGAGGAAAAAAGATGATTTCCTTGAATTAAATAAATCAAACATTTCTTTTAAAGCATTTGCGGTTTATAATTTCTCTTTGGTTTTTTTCAAACGTAGTCATAAAAAAAAAGAAAAACCAAAAGGAATCTAATAACTAATCTCTACTTTGTTTCCTAATCCTTGAAATATTTGAAATACAAATTTAATTTTTAATGTTTACCATGTCGAAAAATGAAAATAAATGTTGCAAATGTTGCTACTATATTTTTGAACATAGCTGTATATGTATGTACATATATCGTAATTTTTTGGAAAACATTTATGCTTCAAAAAATATAAGTATAGAATAAAGATAATGAATAATTAGTATTTTAATTTAAAACAATTTTATTTTGATCTTTTGATATGATTATGATCTCTTAAGGTTATAATTCGATAAGGTATAACATCCGATAGTTTCGATTTAGTATAAAAAAACTATCGAGTTGCGCCTCTAGTATGAATCTATCATTCTCTTTGATATTTTTACGAATTTTCTTAAAATTTTCAGTCAGATATCTGATATATTTTAAGTTAGGCGTTCATTATTTGTTTAGGTGATCAATTTAAACACTACAGTTGGATCATTATATTAAGCCATTTAAATACTTGAGTTAATTTTCTTGACTTATCGGTACTTTTAAAATTTTGTAAATGCAAAGGCACCCCTCTTATAGCTCCCGACCCTGTAGAATCAAATACCTGCCCTATCTACCCCCCTTTCTCTCCCTCTCCCAACACATTCATTCCCTTTTGCTGCTAAAGTAAAATACTTTGAAGTATGACAATGCATTTTGCCTGCCACATGTGCAACATTTCGCACGACACCAGCCGCTAGTGATCTTACACTTGCCCCCACTTCTTACAACCCCAAAGTCCATTCCTCTCCTGCCTGTTTGCTGTTGTTTGTTAGTGATAATTTATGTGGTTCCAGTGTCTGGGACTTTGATCCAATGCCGCGACAGAAGCAACAATGCGAAAGGAATTCTCTTTGGACCTCTCTCTCCCTATCTCTCTCTCTGCACACTTGAAAGCGAAAGTGACATTTTACTAATTTAGCATTTTGAATACGTCTCCCATAAGATTTATTTATTTACTTATCTATCAAACAAGAGAAATTTCAATGTACAATTTTAATTAAAACAGACAAAAACAAAAAGAGAGAAAAATGTTTGCCAATTGGGTTAAACCAAGTGATTGATGAATTCAGCAAAAGAAAAAAAAACGTTGCAAATATTTGTAAAAACTATAAAAAAATGTATATATTTTATTAAAATTAAAAAATAATAAAAAATCGTAAACCAATTAGTTAGTTTATCATTTAATCCAAGCAAAAATGCATTTGATTGTCCCAATGCGGGGGAAAAAAAACGCAGACGAAACAAAAATTTGTGTGCCAAACAAAAGGCATTCAATTAAAATTTCTGCACAATTTTTATACTCGGGCCAAAACATTTTAATACAATTTACGCAAATTAATTTCGTTTGCCACAGAGATAAACTGTGTTGGCACAAAAATTGCTGACAAACAATACGAATATGCAGAAATCGATTTAAATGCAGTGCAACATCGAACAAAAACTCAAATATTAATGGTACGACATAGTCGAAAAACTGCAGTTAAATGCAAATATTTTGTATGAAAACAAACTGCAATCACCCCGAAAAACCCAACTCAAACCAACAAACAAAACAAAGAAGAAAAAGGAAAAAACATTTATCGTTTTGTATTTCATCAATGAGGATGAATGATATATGCAGGCGGGAAAAATTGGGCGAGTGGCGCGAGCTGAAAGCATTTAAACCAAGAATGAATTTGGGTCAACCAATTAGGCACAACAAACAGTTGCCGCCAACTGATTGGGAATTATAATCGATCTATAATGATAAAGCCCGAAACAAGGATTTAAACAAAGAAAATAAAGAAATAAAATCAAAACGACTGAATGACACATTTGAATATTAAATTCAAATTTTAAGATCAATTGTCATTAGATGAAAAGAATTTTGAGTTAATTCGCAATTTTTATTTCTGATTCTTAAATGAGTTGATCGATTTATATATATATATTCAATTATTCTTACAACAGAAACCATAAAAATTAAATCAAAACGGCTGTCAATTAGATTTCTATATAAATTATAGAATAGAATATTTAATTAGAATTCATAGATATTAGAACATTAGTTAGATTAATAAATACATTTTAAACCCATTTTTAAGTTGTTTCGCAATTTAATTAATTAATTAATTTAATATCTGAATCTTCAATGAATTTAATTAGTTTGATCCATTTATATTATATTCAATTATTTTAACAACCAAAACCCTAAAATATATTTTAAAGAACTGAAACCAAGTAACACAAATTAGTTAGATAAATGCAAAATTAATTACAAGAACTTAATAATAAGAACCAAGACAAAACAACCGAAAAAAATTATTACCCATTCTCCGAATATAATAGAACTACAATCTTAGTTAATCTCACGAGATCGTCTATATGTGCAGACACCGCTCCCTTGAATAATGATTTGTTGTTAGCAAACAAACTTCTAATGTCTATGCATTTCATCTTCACAATTCTTATCCCAAAGCTTTCATAAATAAAACTGTTTCAATTAAATTTATATTTACCCAAAACAAAAGGGAAAAAAAATAAAAATATAGGTTTTAAATATTCATATAGCCGCTCGCCGCAGCTCAGACCAAGTCAACCTCATAAATTGTTGCTACATTGCAATAAAATGATAAAAAAAAAAAAAAAAAAAAACCGACCCAAAAAAAAAGGCAAACAAAGATGGAAAAAATGAGAAAACCTTAACAAATATTTTCATATGCACACAAAGTGTGAAACCCTTTGAGACAAACGAAAACCCAACAATTTACATGGGTGTAGTCAGAAGGGTAGTAAAATTATGATGTGGAAGTGATCAAGCAGGATAATATATTAAAGCAAAAATGATCGATCAGGTGAGGTGTAGAAAAATATGAGGAAGACCTTCTCCTTCTCGCAGGACTAAAATTAGTTCGATTCATATTGAAAGCCAGTTAAGAGATTTATTAATAATTCGTTCTAAGTTGTCTGTTTTTCACTTTAAAATTATAATAAGTATTTGGTTATATGTTAATAATTATAAATTAGTAGTATCAAAAGACCCTTGCCAACAAATCGTTGATCCTTCAGATGTCTTTACTAGATAAATTCACGTAGGTTAAAGCTCCAAAGTAAAAAACCCCTCAAATATGCAAAATACCATCTACACCTCTTTTTTTCGGCCAAAGTGAACAAGAATGTAGTAGGAGAAATATGTATGAGTAAAAGCAAAAAAAAAGAAAGAGGAAAATGGCAAACAGAAAATGTATGAAAATTATTTTACGGCAAGGGTATGCAATGTGAAAATATTATGAGTTAGTCTAGGTCTGGCGACGTGTGGTGGTGTGTGATATAACCCCCAAAGGATGGCAAAAGAGAGCGGGTTACCTATGGCTTAACCAAGCCGAGGAAGTTGCGTTTACATGCCGCTTGAATTAAAATGAATTTAAGTGGTTTTCTTTTTGGCCAAAGTTTATCCATATGCAGCAGCAGCAGACACAAGAGAAGAGCGAACGATGAGGATAACTTAAATTAATATAGATTTAAGTACAAAAATGTCTGTGAAGTTGATACAGGTTTTTATAATTAGACTTCTGGCTTTTTGCTAAAAAGCTTTGGCAAGGGAAATGAACATTAGTCTACACCTTTTTTTTGGAATAACCTTTGAGCAGTATTAATTAAATATTTTTATGTGGAAATCTATGAGAACGAAGAAGTTGCAATCGCTTATTCAGGTGATAGGGTTTAAAAAGTCATTTTATTTATTATTTTTAATCCTTTTCTTTTCATCATAATATTTATTAGAAAATTCTACTAAATGTCTCAATTTGAAAATATAATTTATAAAAATGCTGCAAAAGGAAAAGGCAACCATATCTAGCATGGCAAAAGCAAATATTTACTTAGCTAGAAATAGATGAATAGATATGGTTATATATATAGTTATTCATACATAATCTTTGATAAAGTCATCAACATGCCACGAGATGTACAAAAAGGTTTCTCAGGCAGTGGCGCAGGCGCAACAAACTTTAATTAAACTCACGTAGAACTTCTTTCCCCTTCTTTTAATTACAACTCTTCTTGTCTACCTCTCATCTCCTCCCTCTATTTCTGAGGGGAGGCGTTTCCTTCACTTTTCAGTTGGCTATCAGATTGACGCCCCCCTCTAAGCCAACAGAAAAAATGGGCGTGTGTTTGGTCATTTTTCGCGCTGAGTGCAAATTGCAATCTAGCTGACTTTTTCCCATTTTGTGCAAATAAGCAATTATTTGGCTTAATAACTCAATGGACAACGAAAAAAAAAAGCAAACCGGTTCGAATCGTTTCCATCCATCTAACTAATAGAAAAAAAAAATTAATAAAAAATAAAGTAACAAAAAAAAAAAAGAAGAAAGAGAATGGAAAAGTTTCGCGTAAAAGTTGTGCTGGCTACAAAGTTGCGTCTCCTAAATGAAGCCGCGCTCTGCCGGCTGTCGACTGTCGAGCCGCAGCAGCCTCAATTTAAAATTAAGCTCATGAAAAGTAGTTAACCTCCTCCGAAAAAGCCAACCCCAAGCCAAAGACCGAGCGAAAGCCAAAGCCGTTAACTACATACAGCAATCCGCCCCGAATGAGGGTTAGATTCCCCGCATTCTCCCTTTGCCCCACTCTCTCTCTCTCTCTCCCCCACTCTGTGTGTTTCTTGTTCTGCCTTGTTCGCATTAAAGTAAGCATGAAATTAAAGCTAAAACCTAAAAGGCGACTTTGCGAAAATAAACTGCAGCCACAGCCGCAGCAGCGGCAGCCTTCATGCTAGCCTGGGTTCAAGAGGCGCTTTTTGGCGGATGTGGGGAGCATGGTGAGTGTGTGGGTGCGGGCGGGGGATGCTGCTAATAATGGCCAAGAGTTCCAAAAACGTTGGAGTTGGAGGTTGGGGGGAGTGTGTGCGGGTTCTCTGCAATGTTGTTGCATCAAATTAGCAGCAATGTTGAATAAAAAGTAGCGCGAAATTCTTTGTGTTTACCAATGGAGAAAACAGCAGCAGCAAATGAGCTCAAAGGGCAAGTATACACTGAGACAAAAAATATAGGGGAAACATTTTAAAGATTCAAATTTGTGTAAGAAATGTAAAATTGTGGAATTTAACAAATTCTTGATTTCTAAGAATGTAGTTGGTATTCTGCGGTTATACAATCGAACTAGTGACTTGATTTAAAAGTTAAAACTTTAAAAAAATAATTATAAATTGTTTTAAAATAAACTTACAATTTCTTAAAACCACAAATGTTCACATTTTTGGAAAATAATGTTCTTAAATGATTATTATGTTTTTAAACAAGAAGTAAACTCTGGAGTTGTAAGCTGTGCTTCCTTTTTACATTTTAGTTGCAATTCCCAAATGGTTTAAGCATTTAAGTAGTGATATTTCATTAAGATTCTTCTTCCTTAAGGAAATCTGCTAATTAGAGACCTTGGTAGTTCTTGAAATAGCGCTAAACAGACTAAGAGTTTTGAAACTCAATAGAATTTTCTCTTTTGGAAAAGAAAAATATTTACCAAATCAGTTTATATCCAGTAAAGCTCTTAAAAAAGATTGAGTTATATTATTTTATTTCTTAAGAGTTTAGCAAAATTATCTTAAAATCTTTTTGCCTTTTTTTGTTCAGTGTAATGACCTAGTATGCACGTCTTTGTACACTTTAGTTAAAGTGCCACACGGACGTATCTTTTACTTCTTTTAGCCATCTTCTTGCACTTATTTGTTTTACTCCTATTTCTTTCTAACATTTTTCTAGGAAGAGGGAAAAAAATTACAACACCCAAAGGTATAATTGAATCAAATGAGCAAAAATTTGAGATTACTTGAAAATGTTTCGCTTGGATGGCAAGGATAGATGGATGGACGAACAGACAGACAGACGGACAAATGAATGGATGGATGGCTGTTGGGGAAACTGGGGAGAAAGTAGATAATGGGGGGGGGGTAAATGGTAAAGATATATATATTTACAACGATTGTCTGGCGTCTTTAAGGGTTGTTTAATAATTGAAATATACAAATGAGCTTGTGCCAAAAAATATCTTTCAACAATCAGCGAAAGTGCCAATGTGTGAAACGGAAACGGAAGTTGCACATTTTGGTGAATGAAACAAGCAAAATACACTTTTCACGCACATATGCCCAACATAATAATAATTTCGGAAAATATTTGGATAGACAGCGAGAGAGAGAGAGAACGATGTGGAGAGGTCGGAGAAGACACTGCAAAATAACATTTAAGCTGCTTTCTTTTTGCTAAGCAGCTGCGAAAAAGGACCAAAGCAGAACCGACTCTGAGACCAGCAGCAGCAGAAGGACAACACCAACATCAGTCTGGTGATTTATGTGCACAGTTGAAGGTTCAAATAAGCGTTAAGTTTTCATTTCCGCTGGCGCCGCTTAACAACAAACTGACTGCTCACAAAAAAACACAAAAACGAAAAAACAGAAAAAGAAATATTGTTTATTTCTTCTCCTTTTGTACTTGTTTTATTTTTCGTTTTCGGAATTCGCATTATTGCAAAACAAATTAAGAGAAATGTTAAAACAACTGGGCAATGGGTAATGGTAATGGTAAGGGTCGAGTACTAGAGCAGAAGGGCAACAAACCAAAGAACGCAACGTAAAAGAAAATAAATTAAGATTCTTTATATTTCGTACAAGACCAGACAAAAGAAAAAATAAGGTGAACGGAAGGTTAAAAGAATTTTCACTAAAGAAACAGTGAAAAATTTAATTTAATAACAAAAGTGCTAAAAATAATTTGTGGCAATAGTTTGCTCAAGAACAATTATACAAAGATGAACAAAAATTTTCATTCAATTTTCAGCGATTATAGATAACGAATTGTCTAAGAGTGGTAGGTAGACTAATCGCTCTCTAAGAATCATTTAAAGTTTCTAATAACAGTGAATAAATTTCCAAAAAATATTGCGAACATTATTTTCAATATTGTAATTTTTTTTTTGTAATAATATTCCTTGCTTTTTTAGTCAAAAATAGTATTTTCTTTGTTTTCTTAAACAAGATTTTTTTTTAATTTTTTTATTTTTTTTTTATTTTTTTTAATTCTATTCAATTCTTTTTAAAATCAAATATTTCTGACTACAACAATTTATTTATATACTTGTGGATAATAATAACCCAAAAAGCAACAGTAACCAATAGATTAAATGAAATGAAAAGATTAATATTCTATTATTTTCATTTCTAAAATTTTCATCATTTTTTCTCCTCTTAATGCCCATTTAACGCCTTTCAAAATAAAGAAGAGCATTTTACTTTTTTTTTAATCAACAATATTGCGATATAGAAATATTGAATAACCTTCTAAAATCATTTTGAACTAGACTGGAAAACATTTTTGAATAGTTATTTAAAAATTAGAGCAATATATATTATTGTCTTAACCATTTTTTGACTAAATTTTCACCTTCTTGAACTGAAACATTTAATCAAATTCAATAAGAATCTAAATGAACTTATTTAAAACTACTTTCTTTATTAATTTGATTAATTTTCTATTCACTTATTACATATTGAAAATTTTCTATGGTATTTTCGAACATTTTCAAAAAACAATAAAAACCCATTAACCGACTCAGCTTTGTTTTCGACTTGATTCGGCGGCATTAACACCCGAGAGTAAAAGTTTCAAATGCCAATAACTCAAAAATAAATAACTCATACGCCCCTTCACACAGACATTTGTTCCGCCATCCATCCTCATTCTCCTATATGACATTGAAACAAAGCCCAAAGTGAAACAGGAAAAGGAAAAGAGAAAGAAGAAGGTGGAGAGTCAATTGTAAATATTTTTCCCCATTGAGTTTTTATTTGAAAAGTTGTTGTTGTTGTTGTTGCTGTTGCTGTTACCGAAAATAACCCCCAAAGCATTTGGCCTGGCTAGGGGCATGAGTTGGATGATTGGGGGATGGTTGGGGGGCTATACCTGAACTCATCAGGTTTTACACGCTCGTTACATTTGATTTATAAAAGACGAAGGTAGAAATTAATTGCCATTGTTATGTGCATTTGATAAATTGTCGAGTTTTTTCAAGCCCCCGAAAATGTAGAAGTGGAGGAGGAGGAGGAGGGCGAAGAAATATTTTCAAAGCTTGTGCAATAAACAAAAGTAACTAAGTTTTATTTTGTGTGAAATATCATTTCAGCAGAAGCAACAACAAAACAAATGATTAACGCTTAGATGGTTTAAGACAGCAAGTTGAAATGTTATATATTAACACTTGAAAATTGGTGAAAATAATTAATGGCCTTAAATTTGACTTCAAATATAATTGCTCTGGCAGAGCGATGGAATAGATGCAAATATTTGGAAAATTTCTCAACCAGTTAAACTGAAGAGGAAAGTATAAACCAGAGTTAACTTTGGTCATTTCGCAGTTTGAATGCCATTGGAAAATGTATTTTCTTTATAGGCGAATATGTAGGATACGAATAGTTTGTTTTTAATTTTTTTTTTGGTTTTTTTTAACGTGGCTTATGAGTTTTTACAGCCAAGGCGCTAGGTTTTCTTCGAAGGATTGGGTATTTTTCCATGCGGAGCGGAGGAAATGGGCACTAGAAGGCACTAACTCTTCCCCATCCAAAGACCCCCTATACCCTCCACCACAAATTGTCTTCAAACTGAAGTAAAGTAATTCGATCAGTTTCTTTCCTTTGCATATTCTGTCTGTCATAAAGTATAATTAAAACATTTGCACTTTTTTCCATGCCCTTAGGGGCGGCTTGGCCATCTCAAGAAGCCGAAACCATTAAACCATTTAATCTATGATCTTTGGCTACCTGTAATGCAAATTTTTATTATAGCCTGTAATCAAAACGCCTGTAGGGCAGATGGGCCAATTCAATGTCTTGTGCTCTTCTTGTTGCCTGACCGAATTGGCAAGAAAAACAGAATATACATATGTACATACATACATACATATGCAATAAAGAAAAATATAGGTCCCAAGGATCCGGACCAATGCGCCAAATGTTAAAACTTCCGCCTAGCATTCATTGAGAGCGGCAAAGCGCCAAGTGCAGCGAGGCGTTGCTTTTTTAATAGAGTCATAACTTGCTGCCAACTAATGGGTACGAAATGCCACACAGTAATACACTCAAAGAAATCAAAGAAATACAAATGAAAGTTACGAAAACGAGAAAGAAAACTAACTGAAGATGGTTCTAAGTGATCAAATTTGAGATTTTATTTGGAGGGTAGAGAAAATTTCAACGAAGCTTCTTCCGATGTTTCTTGGATAATCCATTCTGTCTTAATTCACTTGATATCTTATCGATACTGACTAAAGGATGCCGACGTTGCGATTAACAATGATTTGTGAACTCGATTTTTCTATCTATATGTTTTTTATCGAAGAAAAAATATCGATAATCCCCTAGGTGTTTACTAAAATGTGAGAAATATTGATTTTTTCGTGGCTTTTATTAGAAATAGTCACTTGGTCTTACATTTTCCTACAAAACTACTACTAATCCACTTTGCTTTCCTTTTCACAAACCAAGAGAATAAAGTTTATAGCAAATAATTGATAGCTATTATCGATTTAAAAATATCGAAATCCTCAAAAATCTATAACTATTGTCGAATTCATACAAATACATTGAAAACTTTTAATATTCACTCGTACATCTTAAATAATCTAAATAATCCTCAATAAACTATAACTATTGTCGATGCATAATAATACAAATAATTTGGCTTTTGTTGATTTTTAGAGAATAATTGATACATATTCTCGATATATCACAAATAATCAATCAGACATATGGCTTTAAAAATATATATATTGATCAATTTTTTGATTGTTAAGAATAATTTATACATATTGTCGATATATCACAAATAATCAATCAGACATTTTGATTTCTTGATTTTCTTGATTTCTTGATATATTCGAGAGGTTTTCGTAGTATATCTAGTATATCTTCATACCTCTTACTGGTTATTGAATCTCTTGTAGTGAAAAATTATATTTCAGTCTTAGATAGAACTCCTTTGATTATTTTCGGGCGGTGTACTCTCTGGTCAGACTTCGCTTAGCCATAATATAGAGTCCCCCCAGAGGTTTTATGCCCCGTGTGTTCTTTTTTTTTTCTCATTCTGTGTTATTTTGTTGCTTTTTTTACTGTTGAGTCCGTGCCACCATCGACTTTGGTTACAATTCAATTTGCAGTGGGCACACACATTTCCTTTTGGCCTTTTTCTTGTTGGCTGTTTTTTTTTTCGTTGCCTCCCATGTGTAAACTGTGTGGAAATTGTGGGGTGTTATGCCTGTTAGGTATGCGACGACTAACATAAGAGTTAAACAACAGGCGGTCCCGTCGCTTCACACACACACACACGTTCTGGTTTTACAGTGTGTTGTTGTGGTGGCATGTGGCCAAGCTCCTCCAGCGTTTGGCTCTTGGTTTTATTGTCTTGAGCTGCTGCTATGTTGACGATGTTCGTTGGTTCGTTGGTCGTCCTTTTGCTGCCTCTTCTTCTCATAATTGTCTTGTGCACAAAATGTTCGTGTAAAATTTTAATTGCTTTTTAGTGCAAACACTTGGAAAATTTGGCCTAAATGTTGTTGATGTCGATGCCAGAGCGGGATCGAGAGAGAGAGAGGTCAAGTTCCCTTTGATTAGGCCAAAACTAAAGTTATCTGATATTCACACTTTAAACTGTATTAAAGCTACTTTTCTCTATTCCTAATCCACTCTAGAGGCTGGCTCTCCTTTTGGGCTTCAAATCTCCAACTCATTTAAATACAAAGTAATTTTCCACACCATATCATCCGACCCGTGCATGACACATATATCAAAAATTTATATACAACAACAAAAAAAAAACAATTTAAATACATTTTTGATTATGAATATATGGATGGTTAGGAGTAAGGGGGGGGAAGGTGGGGTTCATGTGTGGGGCATCTAGCGCCAACCCCAGTCAAAAAGCAAGTCAACCTGAAACAACTTCTCGTAGGAGCAACAACACTTGACATGGAAAATTTGCGTTTTCTTTGAGGTTGAGTATGGGAAAAGTTTGTGGACCAAAGGAGGGGGGCGTAAAACTCGCACAAGCATGTGTTCAAAAATGTTCAAATATTTGTTCATAACTTTAAACTTTTTGAGTGTTTGTGTCTGTCCTGCCGCCGCCGCTTCCTTTATCATTTTGATGGCAAGTTTTTTTTTTTTTTTTTTAGGTTTTGGTGTGTGCCTTTTGGCTCGTTAGCATTTTTCCGGCTATCTTTTGGCCAGATTTATAGTTCTCATTGCCATTGAGTAAGAGATAGAGAGGGGGAATGAGTGGGGGGTGGGTGTGAAGATGATGTCGAGGCATGTCATTTATGGTCACAATTTTTTTGACATTCATTGGCCCTTTTTATTTTTATTTTTCTTCCTTTTTTTTGGTTGGGTTTTCGGTTCGCCTTTCGCCTGGGACGTCGAGAAGCGACACTTGAAAACTTAAATAGAAATGAGCGCATGAAGCGTGAAATTAAATTTGATAAATTCTATTTACGTAACGAGAGATGGGCAAGAAGATTTGTGTGCAATTTTTTGTATACCCTGTATTACTCTGTGGGGTAAAATGGTTATATTCGGGACGATAAATTGAAGTCAAAACGAACCATTCTGCATATTTGTTATTGATCATCATTAAGAGACACTGAAACACAGTTTATTCTACTGTTTGGCAAACTCTTTGTTCGACTCTAAATGCTTCTTTTTCCATCGACTTATCGGCCTGATTTTTCTCTTGATTTTGTTCAGCTTACCATAAATATAGCTAATGGTAGAGCAATAAAAATTTTCAAACCGATTTCTGGCTTTAAAATATATACCTAGATCTATTTCTATTCACTGCAGAGTATCTTAAAGTCGTTGCCCTAAATTCTTTGAGCTATTTTTTGGTTTCCTCTCTCTGTCTTCTCTTTTTTGCTCTTTTTTCCATGTCATATTTTAGGTGTATCGAATGGAGTTTTTATACGCTTCGTTGGGGTGCAATCTACCCGGTTGATTATCAAAAGAAACCATTAAACGTAGTCCGGGTCAGTTTTTTTCGCCCCCCGTGTAATGCTGAGTTATGGCTATGGTTGAGAAATAAAATCACAAGGTAGAAGGTCAATTTCATATCTAATGGTTAGCAAATTTGAAAAAAGTTTAAGAAATTAGGAAAATAATCATAGATTTTGAACCTAGCTGTTTTAGGGATTCAAAAGTAGTGCAAAATTGATTTATAATGTAAACATTCAAAACTTTTCATGAAGTTATTATTTCAGTCTTCCCAAAAATAGTTTAGAATTTTTTAGAAATTTCTGAACGAACATTATAATTACTTATTTTATGCTTTTTAAGTTTCGAGTCTCATTTCGTCATCTCCATTTCAGGTTTTTAATATTCTCATTTTTTAGAAATTTTTGAACGAATATTATAATTTTCTAATTATTCATTTTATACTTTTTAAGTTTCGAGTCTCATTTCGTCATTTCAATTTCAGGTTTTTAATATTCTTATTCCATTCCATGCCGAAATTTTTTGAAAACAGCTTAAACATTCAAAAAAAACAAAAAACCAAACCAGCAACGGCAAAAAAATTTGATTAATTTTTTTTTAAATTTTATAATTATGGATAAATTTTTATAAAATAAAACTCAAACTAATTATTTTTCAATAAACATAAAAATAATCAACTAAACTCAAGAAACTAACGGAAAAGATTTAAATCTTAATATTAAATTCTAAAAATCACTTAAAAGTGAGGAAACCCAATTTTAGTTTCTAAAAATGAAGTTTAAAGCTGTTTTAAGTCTTATATAAACTGAGTCAACCACATTTTTGAATAGATATTTTTGTTTTTTCTTTCACTTCCTTGCTTTCAACCACTGCCATATTCTTGCTTCATATTAACATGTCCATGTAATCATAATCATCTACTGAAGAGCTGAAGAGCAGCTCCTAGAGACCAGGCCCACGCTTACAGACAAACCGCCGCCAACCACAAGCACCACCACCATGGACCACCATAAACCACACCAGGAGAAGAAGAAGATAGGTAAAGACACACACACACAAATACATTGAAAACTTTAAATATTCACTCGTTTGTGTATGCGATGCATAAATTAAGGCACTCTCAAAAAGACTGAAAGAAGGCGGAGGCAAAGTGGCAACGGGGGCGGGGACGATAACGGGTGATTGGGAGGAGGGGTGGTGAAGAGGAGCACAGAAGAGTGCTTGGTTGGTCAGTTGAAAATGCACAAAGCGAAACACCAAGAACAACACACACTCACACAGAAAAAGTAGCCAAAGCACAGAAAACAGTAGAGACAAGGAAACCAACGAAAGGCCCTCCAAAAACTGAAGAGTGCCGCGTGATTCCATCCTCGTTGATCCCATCCCCCCCGGTGCTCATCCATCCTTCCTCTTAATATCAAAAATAAAAGTGGAAAAGATTGGAATATTTAAGTCAGGTATACGACTTCGTAATACCCCGTACCCTTTAGTTTAGGGCTTTCTCTGACATTACCTAAACAACCAATTGACTGAATCACAAAGTTCGCTAGGTACGAAAACTTTTAAGACATGAAAAACATGGTTTACTTCACATTTTTGTTCATATCTTCGGAATGGAACCATATTTTTGAATATTTCTTTCTTTGTTAGATGCTTAAGAGTTGTAACTTTATGAATGTAAGAAAATTTTAGCTGATTCCTAACAAAAATCTAGAAAAAAGTCTGTTTTTTTAAAGCATTCTGAGCGAAGAATACTTATGAGATTCACTGTAAGTGGAAGGGACCCAAAACAAAACTGTCACCAAACTAAAAGAAATTTCGGGAACATCGGAAAATCTTCTGCAAAACTTTATCAACTTATTATAAAGCCATCTCAGTTACCAAAATAAACGATTCACGCTTTATTTAACCCCAAAAACCAACACAAAACTGTACCCAAAATCCAAGAAATGTTCCTGTTCCTGATCCTTCCTCTTCCTAAAATCTAGCAGAGCCGGTTCACAGTGTTCAAAATAGGAATCACTGTGAATAATTTCTTGTAAAACTTATATTGACTTATGATAACTAAGCTGTTGATGACTATTGCTCAAATACTATAGAAGTCGTTGGTTTTCCGCGACAATCGTCGAATTGGCTCGATTTGCTACTTAGTTTACTTAGTTTGTCCTTTCTTAGTTTCTCCTGAAGATGGGATGTCCTACGATTTGCTAAAACTGTATCAGGAATACTTAGGATTCCCTCTTAAGATGCTGAGATCTTGCCACACTGGATTTTACCATGACTTGAATATTAATTGCATTTGAATCCACATTGTCTTCAAGAAAACTTTTGCTTTACAACATTTTAAGGGAACCGAAACCGATTAAGGAATATACACATATATCAGGACTATATCTTAAAACGATATATAACAAAAAATTTGCTATACAATTTGCTATATCTATCTTAAATCAATACCATCAAGCGATTGCCTTTGCCTTAAATAACCTTCATTGCCACCGATTGCAGAGTATTGAAAGTGCACAAAAGCGTATGAAGCATGAAAGAAGATGACCGAAAACAGGGGAGGGGGCGTTTGGGGGAGTCGGGGGTCAAAGGCTGCAACTTGTGGCGCCTTTTGTTGCTGGTTTGGCGGCTGGCCTCGTCTGTTTGTTATTGCACTTTTGCGTGCCCAGGCTCAGGCTTGGGCTTGGGCTTGGGCTCGGGCTCAGGACCAGGCAGGCACTCAACTCACTTCAATGAATACTTTATGGGTTAATAATCGTAAAACCATTCAACGCCGTAGCCAAGGCTGGGACCACACCCCCCTATGCCGCCCTCCCCTCCCCCAGCCATAACCCACCGCCACATCTCATGGGCAAACTTTTCTGTGCGCGAAAATTCATAAACAATGTGCATAAAGCGCAAAATGTAGCGCTTCTGGTTGGCAGAGAGGAGCAGATGGAGCAGAAAGAGGCAAAATGTAACTGAAGGAGGAGTTGGAAGTGAAGGTGGAGGTGGAGGGCACTGCAGTGGCAAATTGTTTGTTGTTGCAATAACACAAAAGCGGCCTGGCACTCTCCGACTATTTTTCGACGAGTTGCCGAGTTTGTCAGGTGAATTGTTGTTCGAACATCGTTTATGCAAGTTTCACTCGTTGTTTTTGTTGTTGTTGTCATATTGTTGATGTTTCATTTGTTATTGTTCATTGTCAAGTTAGTCATCGTGTTGAAGTAGGAACTAGAGATTTTAGGATAGGAAGCAAAGTACTTGCAAAGATTTACAACAATGTTTAGGCAAAAATCATGGAAATTCACAAAAGGTTATATACAATGGGTGCCGCGACTTTGTTTACTTTCTATCTAAAATGTGCTAATAATGAGATTATTTATCGATTTAAGACCATGGATTAGGTGTGCTCCGATATGTATCGATACTATCGATCTTGAGCAGAACTTTTCGGAAATCTTGACATCAATTGATTTTATAAATATATAAAAATATATATATTTTATATATATACATATATAAAAAGATTGTTAAATTTAAGCTTTGATTACTCAATATTTCAGTGTTGAAAATTGACACAAAAACGAAAAAAGGTTTGACCAGTGTTGCTAAACGTTAAACGATACACCCGTGGGGGATGTCAGATTGTTATATAGTTCTCATTTTTTTTTAGGTTTAATTTGAAATATAATATTACATTTAAATGAATTTCACGGACAATTTCTACGTTTTCTGAAAACCATTTTGTTTAATCCAGTCGGGAAATATTTGGCAGCTAAATAGTGTGCTTTTAACACTACTCTATTTTATAGAGTGTGGAAATATTCGGCTGCCAGAGCAATATTTATTTAATTTACATTGACAACACTTTTCCGGCGGTAAAAAGTCAAATCTAGCTGTTTATCAATACTTTTTTTGATTATAGTTATAATTATTTTTTTAATTACACAAAAACTAAGTAACAAATTACAAAACCTTTTTTTAAAACCTCCAACAAATCTTTCTTTAAAAAGTAACGACATGTTAAAAGTAAAATTCATTTTAAGGCAAAATATATTCAAAACGTTCAAAAAATCTCACATTTGACAACTTTTTAAGCAATAATAAAGTTAAACAAAACCCACTGAAATTCATACCTTTCTCATGAGCCTTCAAATTCTCTACCCTAATAAAAAAGTTTAACTAAAGCACAAACTGAAAAACAGAAAAAGGAAAAGAACCTCAATAAAATGGTCTTCAGGCTCGGCAGCATATCACATACATTTAGAGGAGTAGAAGTTGAAGGAGGCGTGGAAGGAGGAACGAACGGAACGAGAACTAGTGCAATTTACGTCGCTTTGTTAAACGCTTCAGCATAAAATTGCAACTGCAACAAAAACAAAAAGGGAAAAAATGAGAGATAAAAACCAAAAAACTTTGAGCTACGGATATACAACTTAAAGGCAACATCCGTCCATAAACCAACTCAACAGCGCTCCTTGCTTCAAGCTCCTTGCTTGCCGGACTGACCACAAGCAGTAGTGATCCTTGTTGTTGTTGTTGCTGCTGCTGCTGGGCAGCTATAAAACAATTTCGCATATGGCTCCCCCAAGCTTGGGCAACAAAATACATGCACCATACATTGGCTAGGATGGGAAAGGATGAAAAAAAATACCTAAACACAGTGGAGAGAAAAAAAGGAAGAAACAAACGAACTTGATACTTTTGCCATAGAGAGTCCAGAGAGGCTTGTGGTCTGGCTCGCAAAATCCTTTAGCAAGCTCCAACACCTGGCCGAGCTCCGTTTTAGGGTCCTGCATCTGTGTGTGTGTGTGTGTGTGTAACAACATGAAGTGTTGCATACTTTTTGGCTAGTTTTGCATGCTCAAATTCTTTGCGAAAACATTTTTATTTTGTTCGTCTAATATTTCAACCACAAATTTTACAACATTTCAAATATTTTTAGAGCACAAAAATATTTACATCGAAAACTTAACGCCGATCCAACGAACCTCTATAACAAACCCATCGCTGGCCTAGCCAGCCAGCCACCGACTATTAAGTTTTCTAATTAAAATCACAATACAGTCAGTTGGCAGTTCGTGTGAAGGAGTGAGTGTTTTTGCCTCATAATGAAGCATCGTTATGTGGCTGGCCACAACTTAAGCGCCTCATTAAAAGGTAAACTTCAACAAGGATGTGCGGTGGGCGGGGCCACCCCCGAAGGGGCCGAAGTAAAGGACATTTGTGGTTAACTTGGTTTTCGCTTAGCTGACAATGAGTTATGAATGTTGCATTTAAGCCAAAGAGCTCAACATTAATGAAATTTTAAATACTTGACTTTCAATTTAAAGTGTTCGCGCCCTCACAATGCACAGTGGTAAAATTCCAATTTTAAATTTGATAAATTATATTTAGATGAAAAGGAAATTTGCAAAATATGTTAAAAAAGTTTTAAATATGTTTTTTTTTTTAAATTTTGAATTTTGAAATAACAACAAAAAATTAATTTAAGAAACAAATAACTTTTATGATATAAAACCTTTTTGTTTTGTTAACTTAAATACCGCAAAAACCTCGCAAAATATAACTAAGTTTTTTGATTGTTTATTTATTTATTTTTTGGCCAGATTGGTCCAAATTGACCACTATGAAATGGTTACAATTGTTTTCAAGGTCTTCTTTTGTTGCGAAATCAAACGATATATCAGAAGTCAATTTCCTTTGGCCATAAATCATCGCTTACTCCTTCCTCCGATGGTGCCATTTGTCGGGGCAAGTTTCCGTACGTTCGAATCCGTATCATCGCATCTCGCAGACAATTATAAATTGTAACCTTGCTGCTGCTGCTGCTCCTGTTGGCTGTGACATAATCGCAATGAATGAATCCATAACCACTTAGCCTTGCCCCAGGTTTTCGATTAATATTTTGTCTCCGCTCTCATGATGAATGGCCTGCAATGCGCCACTGATTGAGTTATTGGCAGCACAAAAGGAGCCAGAAGGATGCCAGAGGAGGTGAATGGTGGCCAATGGCATGCAAATATAGATAACAACACCTACAACATGACCACAGACTTGTTACCACTCAGAGTGACTGGCCAAGCATGAAGCACATGAAGGGGACACAACCCAAAGCTATTCAGCTACAACAACCACACATCAGCAACATCATCATCATCATCATCTCCACATTATCATCATCATCATCATCGTCATGTCTTTGGTCAAGTCTATTGTATTGGCCCACAAAACCAGACAAAAACTAATGCACTGAAATATTATTTCGCAACTTGAGTTAACCAAGCCTTAAGCAAAAGGAGCTTACGACGTTTTGCTCTGCATTAATTAGAGAAAAACTAGTTTCATTTATTTTTATATTTGAGGTCAACCAATCTTTATAGAATTAATGAAACTTTTAGGATGTTAAATATGTATATTAAAATATAAAATATAAAGTAAAAGTCAAAGATAAAGATAAAGGCAAAGCCAGTTGCTGCTCAGTTGATCAATAAGTCTACGCGGCAATTGGCTTTATTGAATTTGAATATTTTTAGGAAAAAGACTAACAATAAGGCAAAGGCCTAGCCAGTTGCTGCTTGGCAAATGAATGGAAAATTCTTAAATAGCTTACTCTACGCAGCAACTGGTTTTAACAGATAAGCTAAGACTATAAAAAAAAATGTACAGTAGACCACAATAAAGGCGAAGCCAATTGCTGCTAAGTAAATAGGGCAACAATTTATAGGCAGTTGCTGCTTGCTGACTAAGTAGTTGGTCTTCATATAAAATAAGTAAAAAAAAAAGAAAGTCATAAAGTAGTAGATAATAATTAAAGCCAAGTCAGTTGCTGCTAATTTATAATTTAACCTAAATTAAAAGACGTTGTACTCCACGCAGCAACTGCCTTCGCTTTGGCGTAGATTGCCAAGATAAACAAGAAAATTGTACATCAAAAAACAAAGATAGAAAGGCCAAGCCAGTTGCTGCCCAATGACTCGAAAATAAAGAAAATCATAAAGTAATAAACAATAATTAAAGCCAAGCCAATTGCTGCTCATAAATAAATATACCTAAATTCAAAGACATTGTACACCACGCAGCAACTGCCTTCGCTTTGGTGCAGATTGCTAAGATTAACAATTAAAAAACATAGATAAAGGCCAAACCAGTTGCTGCCCAATGACTCGATAGGAAATTCTTAAAACTTTTCTAGTAACAAGTTTATTCTCAGTGTAAGGTATTTATTAGAGAATCTGTTAGTCCTGCAACGAAGCATGTGTGTGTTGTAGTGCTTTGAAGCTGCCTGCCCTCTTGTTCATGTTCGGAAGTGCAGGCCTATTGTTTTGGTCAGACTTGGTCATGTCCGTTAAGAGACGGGGGCCAGCAGCACAGGAGGCAAGAGGCATCGACCAGTATATTTGGGATCGTTGCACAGTAATTACAAGCACACAAGTAGAAGTAGTGGAAGAAGAAGACGACGAAGCAGAGAGACATCCTTTAGAGGCAAGTAAATAAAACTGAGCAGACAATTAAGTTTGCTTTTTCTGGCCTCAACATACAATTTGACGTTAAATTTTATGGTCAAGAGTCCAGACAAATCGTGACGACAGAGAAAGAGGAGAGACCAAGAAAATGGTTGCACTAATTGTTGCTAAAAGGTTTAGTTTAAACAAATTCAATTTGCAGAATTTTTTATGTATATTTTTGGTTTGAAAATTTGAAAATGGAAATTGACTGCTAATAAATTGCATGTCACTTTTCATGATGGCTTCATTAGCAAGCAAATCTTTGCCCAAAACTAAACTCTCATTAAGCAAGCAAAAACGAGAATCGACTTTAGTCCTTTTCGGTGTCCTGTGTATGTATGTGTGTGTCTGTGTGCGCTCTCTCATTCTCATTCATATTCATTTTGATGGCAAGTTACTTTATTTACATTCAATTGGCAAAACTCAATTGGCAGCAAGGACGTGCCTTCTCTTCCCTCCCCTCCATCTCCGTCTCTCTGCTTGTCTCTTTTTCTTTTCTTTTTTGATTTAATGAAATGATAACGTACGCTGAAGGAACTACCGTAGAAGCAGAAGAGAATGATAAAGTAAGCAGCAACACAAAAAAAAGAAAAAGAAATGGTATAAATTTTATTGTCATTACGTGTTTTTCGTTTACTTTTTTTTTTGAGGAAATTTTTGTGACATTTGCCAGAAGACTTGTTACACGGAGAGAAACGAAAAGAGAACAATTTTAAATACATTTAAATTCTTTTATCTTAAGAGTTGAACATAGTTGAACATAGTTGGACATAGTAGGGAAGTATCCTTGGTTTTGTGTAACTATCATCGTTATGTTGATGATGAAAAGTTCTGTGGCTTAGTGTTATTCCAACTATAGCCGCACAAGCAAGGTAGGATGGCGAGAAAAATTGGCAATCCTAGGTTCGCGTGTGCTTCCCCTAATTGTTTATGAGTCTCTTAGTCTAAAAACTCTTCTTTTATCAAGATTACTACTTTTTTTTGAGTTTGTGATTCGTGCTTGTGCGTCTGGGAGATTTATGACCTTGTGCATCATTCGACTGAACTTAAACTACTCCCATCTATTATATATGTACTCCACCCAAGTGGTTTAAAATAATAGAAAAACCTTAAAAGGTTTTAACCTACCTATCACGGTAGCGCTTACGAAATTCGTTATTTAGTTTCGATAATACTTACATAAATACCGACAATGAAGTTGAAAGTTAAAAAGTGAATGAATAAAATAATTGTAACAAAACTTCCCGTCCACCTCCTTCAAAAATACATCGAATTTATCTTTTACCAACGATCGTCGTTCAGACTCATCGTTATCTTTACAATCCAAAAAATATGGCCATATTTCTAGGTAAGAAGTAGATTTACTAAATGGTGTTCAAAACCAGATGCAGTGCCTACCAATAGCTGTAGAATAAATCCTTTTTTCGGCTCAGTGTATCATTTTTTTTCCTCTACTATTTTCCTGCATTGTCTTTTGACAATCAATTTCGCGCTTAAACGAGATTTTGCTGCCATTTGGCTCCATTTGGCCTTGGCTAACATTTCTGAAAATAATCTAATCCTCAAGGTCCTTTCACGTCTCTTTCTTTACGTATTGTTTGCGTTTTTCGTTTCCTTTTTTTTTTTTTTTTGGTGTAAATGATTGTTTCCGCTTTTCTTTTCTTTCTCTTTGCTTTTTTGTGGGCTTTTCTTTTGTGTTTGTTCACATTTTGGCGATTTTTTCACACTTTTTGACTTTTGGTTTCCTTTTTGGTTATTTTTTTGCTGTGTGGGTGGGGTGTGTGTGTGTTAATTACCAATTTAAATGCAAACTTAGCCTCTGAGCTCTTCTTTTGATGAAGATGAATGTTTAGGAGACAAAAGAACCAAGTGTCCTTGTCAAGTGTTTTCTCTGGCTTCGAATTATTTAAGCAAAATGTCGTAAAAATTGTATCTGGTCTCCCATTCGTTCCAAATTAATTTATAGACTTTTGCCATTCACTTTCAATTTTCCATCAATCAATCAGAAAAAAAAACCTCCACTATATAGTAAATAACTCAATTACCGCTGCAGAGAAACCTAATTACACTCAATAACAATTTTATCGATTCTAGTTATACTTGTTGACATGGGGCAATTACAAAACTACAACAAAATGCATTGCCCTCCGCCACGAGGCAAAGTTAAATTTATAGAAAACTTTGCAATTAGCAATAAAAGGGGGACGGGGAAACATAGAGAGAAGTGTGGGGAGTTGGTGGCACTCAGTTGCAGCAGCAGCAGCAGCTGTAGACATTGAGGCACCCACGCAACTTCTCTTGACAACTGCCAGACATCAGTTTCTCTGCCCACAGGCTAGTCAAGGCATTTTGAAGCGATTCCTTCTAAACGGCTGAAGCAAAGTCATGCGTCCGTTGACAATGCAGTTCCATAGCCCCAACCAAAGACAGACCCAAATGGAGATGGAGAAGGCAGACACTCAACACAGCCAACTCATAGACAGAGAGACAGACAGACGAGCAACCAATCATTCTACTAAATGTACAAATAAACTTAAGTCCAGGGCTACAAGTCACACAAAAGTTAAAACTAATTGATTTTAAGTTGAACTTTATAGTAATTGAATAAATATCTCAGTTTTACTATTCGACCGCACTCGGAACTTTATAATAATCGAATAAATATCTCAGATATTTGATTATTAAATATCTATTTTTGAGGTTGTGAAATTATAAACCTCAAATCAGTTAACTTGTTTGTTATAAAACTTTAAAATTTACCTATTTAATACGGATATTTATAAGTATAAGGACATATTCTGAATAAGGGGTACTAAAGATCCACTTAAAAACTAATTGATTTTATGATGAACTTTATAGTAATTAAAAAAAATATCTCAGTCCTACTATTGTGAATTTATGAACCTCAAATCAGTTAGCTTCTTTGTTATTAAACTCTAAAATTCGACCTATTTAATACGGATATTTATAAGTATAAAAACATATTCTGAATAAGGGGTACTAAAGATCCACTTAAAAACTAATTGTTTCTTATAAAACTTTAAAATTCGACCTATTTAATACGGATATTTATAAGTATAAAAACATATTCTGAATAAGGGGTACTAAAGATCCACTTAAAAACTAATTGATTTTAAGTTGAACTTTATAGT
Organism: Drosophila sp. 14030-0761.01; assembly: GCA_018150735.1. NCBI lineage: Eukaryota > Metazoa > Arthropoda > Insecta > Diptera > Drosophilidae > Drosophila > Drosophila sp. 14030-0761.01. Next base: position 14,852,878 of record JAECWO010000031.1, read on the forward strand.
AATTGAATAAATATCTCAGTCCTACTATTGTGAATTTATGAACCTCAAATCAGTTAGCTTCTTTGTTATTAAACTTTTAAATTCGACCTATTTAATACGGATATTTATCAGTATAAAAACCTATTCTGAATAAGGGGTACTAAAGATCCACTTAAAAACTAATTGATTTTAAGTTGAACTTTATAGTAATTAAAGAAAATATCTCAGTCCTACTATTGTGAATTTTTGAACCACAAATCAGTTAGCTTCTTTGTTATTAAACTTTAAAATTCGACCTATTTAAGACGGATATTTATCTCAATAAGGACATATTCTGAATAAGGGGTACGAAAGGTCCACTTCAAACATGTCTGGTCGAGTGCAAATTTGACCTAAACCGATTACTTATCTAAAAGAAACGGAAGCCCGTCGAAATAAATTCTAATCCAGCCAAAAGCAGAAGGACTTAAAAACTTCTGAACATTTTGTAATAATTTATAGACTTTTTGTAAGTGCATTAACAATTAAATATGAAATAGTCAAAGAGCCTTTAATTATGAAGAAAATATTTTATATATACACTAACCAGATAAAACAGTATAAACCCCTTTAACTAATATTCTCTAGCTTTGTTAATTCTAGTTATTGCAGCCCTAAATAATATGTGAGAATATGTGAATGGAAGAGCAGCTTATGTAAGTTTGAGTGACACCTCACACAGTCAGTCTGCTGCTGCTGCTACTACCTATGATTACACCTTCACTCACACAAAGACCCAACGCCTGGAATCGCCTAGTCAGTCAGTCAGTCATTCACTCAGTTAAAGTAATTAATTATTTGATAAAAATAAAGAAAAGGAGAAGAAAATAGTGCAAGGAACAAGCATTAAGTCAATTAAACTTAAATTTATGCCAAATGCTATCTGATGTTGACAAAAGGCGTGATTTAATGGGCCCAGTTTATGGACTAGACTCGAATGAAATGCGAGTACCATAAATTCTGAATGAGTGGGAAGAAACTAAATGGCACGACTCTAAAGTTTTGGCTTAACAAATATTTAATTTCCGTAACTTTTTTTTTTACTCCACATACTTACAAACACCGCGTGGACACACAATCAATCAAAAAGTCACAATAAATCCCCGGAAAACCCCCCAAAAAAAAAAAAAATCATTTCATTTCATTTGACCAAGAACCGCAATTTAAACGCTCATTAAAGGAAAGCCAACGAACGGTCGAACGGAAAAGAGAAAAACCTGGAAACTACAAGCGAACAATTTGCTAATGTTGACGCCATTATTGTATATTTTTTTTTTGTTGGAGGGGGCGTGGTCCGTCTACGCCGGTCGCTCATTTGTATAGCCAAAACCGCAAAAGTCTGCGGCATTTGGTTGGGTTTTTTTTACCTTCTCTGCAATCCTCTCTGGGTATGTTAATTTAAGAGTGGAATTGGCAACATTGAGCATCGAGTGTGATTCATAAGCAAGTCGAGAACCCGAGTCCGAGAAGGGATCAAGGAAATCCTTGACATAAACTTTGATACTGATGATTAATATTATATTACCCTTTTCATAGAAGGATTTTTTAAACAAATAAGAGTATAAAATCTTCGTTAGGGAACCAAATTAAGCAAGACCTCCGAGTTGTTTTTTTTTTCTGTTGGTTTTTGACAGTTTCCGCGTCATTTTTCTATTGCATATTTTTGGGGTGTTCAGACGATGGTTAGAGGGGCCGGGGATTGTAATGGTGAATGGTGTTGCTTGCGGTTGACAAGGGTGAGAGGCAGAGGGGGAGGTCATTATTTTGGCATTATATGCGGCGTTTGTACGGTTGGATGGGTGGCTGACTGACTGGCTCGCTCACTGCTCCTTGCTTCTTGCCGGCAAACATTCGTAAATGTCATTAACAGTTGTAACAGTACAGGGGGAAACTCCAAGGTTGGGAGGTGGTGGGTCGGAGGGGGTGCCATTTTTACACAAAATTACTTCTTTTCTATGCCGTTGACATTCATCATCATCAACATTTTTGCGTTTTGGTGTGTGTGTGTGTGTGTGTGTGTGTGTGTGTGTGTGTGTGTGTGTGTGTGTGTGTGTGTGTGTGCGACGAGTGCCATGAAATATGCCATATAATATTTTATTATTCCTATTCAAACACACACAGTTGAAGTTAAAGTGACCCTTTAAATTGTTGGACTTATTTGTACATATCTTGTTAATGCAAATTGCAACGGAATTTTTTTTAAATTAAAGAATATCAAAAATGTTACTCACCTTACAGCCATTTTAATTAGAATAGTAATTCATCTTGCATCTCACTTGCTCTTTAGCAAGCATATTTATTCCATTCTGCATCGCACTTGCTCTTTTATTAAAGCTTTCACTTCACTCACTCTCACAAAAACAAAAACAGAAAAAAAGGCACATAAAATGAAAAATCACTCAAACAAAAACAACAAAAATGCACTCATCCTTAGGAAATCACTCAAAAAAAAGCCAAAACAAAGACTGAGTAAAACTTTAACTCAAAATGAGAACAAGAAAAGGAAATAACAACAACAAACACATTAGATAACAGTGCTGCTTTTACATACGCCGGCCGAGCCGACGTCGACGTTCCTTAAGCTGTTGCGCCGACGCCACCAACTCAAAAGGAGAAAACGAAATAACAACAACAAACACATTAGATAACAGTGGTGCTTTAACATATGTACGCCGGCCGAGCCGGCGTCGGCGTTCCTTAAGCTGTTGCGCCGACGCCGCCAAGTCGAAAGCAGAAAAAGAAATAACAAGAACAAACACATTAGATAACGGTGCTGCTTTTACATATGCCGGCCGGGGCGACGTCGACATCCCTTAAGCTGTTGCGCCGACGCCGTCGTCGACGCAGCGCAAACGCCTGCGCTGGCAGCGCTTTACAAACACGTTGAAACGAGCACATTTGCCGTAAATTGTTGTTGTTTTTTTCTTTTTTCCCCGCTTTCTTTTCTATAATTACCGAATAATTTGTGATTTACTGGACACGAAGTGAAAGCGAATTTAAATATTACATTGTTAACAACAACAATTAAACAAATTACAACCGAACAATCACACACGAATTTTGGCGACCGATTTCGACAAGCGTCTTTTGGCAAATGAACAAGAGATCAAAAGAGAGCGCTCGCCATTGTCAGCAGCCGAGAGAGTCAGATGAACAGAAATTAGAAGTAAAAGGAAGATGTAAAACAAAAAACAGAAATTACAAGCAAAAGGAAGGTAAGACGAAATTCGGCAATCCTTTGGCTGCAGTTATTTCGTGCAGAGCTACTGAAAAATTTTAAAAACGTATTGCTGCTAAACGATTAATAATATCAAATAAATTTAAGTGCAGTTTTTTTTTTTTTTAATGCAGTTAAGAAATTGTGAAAGCTCAATTTGCTCTAAAATGGCCTAAAATCGGCCTAAAGAAATTTTAACATTTTAACTATCCAAGAAAATCTCTGAAAAATTAGTCGCTTTAATGGAAATGTACTTGGGAAACTCTAAAAAACAATATAAAAATGCAAATGTTAAAATTAAATTTTCAGAACAACTTGAGTAAAAAGTTTTGCAGATCTTTTCAAAAAGTTGTGAACCATAGAAACTTCGTTCTAAACCATTTTCCAATACTGAAAAAGTACTTCCCAAATTTGAAACTATAATGTTTCCATTTAGACAAAGTAGGAATATTTTTTAAAATATAGTTTTAACAGAATTTAGATTCGAAATTCAGAAAAATTGTATATACTCATATCATATTTACGAACGCTTTGTCTACTTCAAGATATAGTAATCAATTAAATCTTATAAAAATTAATTGAAATTGGTTCGAGAATTGATTAACCTTCAACAAAGTAAATAACAATCATTGCGTTTCTTAAACTTTAGAAACTAAAGTTTATAAGTTATATGTTTATTAATATAAAATGTAATTATGATAATATTTATGTTATGTACATAGATTCTATGTTTTTGTTTTGTAAAATTTGCTTTAGATAGATTTACGCATAAAGTACAAATTTATATATAGATATAATATTATTATAGCATTCTTAAATCAAATAAATGTAATCATAGTTTGTCCTTTTTTTTTAGCTAAGTGTACAGAAATAAAAATGTATTTTCTTTGTTTTTATTTTTGTGGGGGATGAATATGAAAAAATGTAAAATAATTTTGTACTAAACAATTGGGTGAGCTGGGGCGTTTTTTTTTTTTTGTTTTGATGTCATGAATATATAAGTAGTATATACAAATTCGAATAAAAGGGCGGGGTAAAAGTCAAAAATCGGTGGGCGCAAAAATTAAAATAAAATCATAAAACGTACAAAAAAACACAAAAGTCTCTGATATCGCCATTTTAAAAGATCTTGGGGAAGATATAGTAATGCACTTGAGAGCAATAGCGATGCCATGAGGAGTGATAACGCTCCTGATTCCTAACATTGGCACGAGTTGAGCGATGCAAAAGCACTAGGATAAGCAAACCAAGACCCAACAGTGGGGGCCAAGCGGGACGCAAAGCCATGGGTAATCCCAGAGCGACTAGAGCAATGATGTCACCCAAATAATTGGGTTGACGCAAATGTCCCCACAAGCCGCTCAAGAGCAGACGACTGCCCTGATAGGTGTGAATGGTCTCGATATTGGCGAATATCGAACTCTGTGAGTTCAGACGATATTTGTACTTGTAGGCGCAACTGAAACGTTTGACAAAGAGACCCACGAGTAGCAGAAGGATCACTCCGATGGGAGCATACCAACAACTAACGGCTACACGTTGCTCATAGAAGTATTTAGTAACTCCCGACAGGAGATATGGAGTCGAGGCATAGCGTAAGAGCAGAAGACATCCGTAACCCTCATGCTGTAGCTCAAAGGATGAACTTAAATGATGTTCAAAGACAATGGCATCCAATACATAGGCCATTAGGCAACTAGCTGTTAGCAGGGAGCCTTTATCGTATTGTAAATTCTGATAGAAATGGTTAATCATATAGAGATAGCCACCTGCAACCTGAGTTTCATCTTCACTAGTCTCCTGGACCACTGGCCACTTGGGCCACTGCAAAATCTGATAGATATAGCATGCAGCATAGATTAGTGTGGTGACCTGGGATAGGCGATAGTAGTATTGCTTCCAGTCGACACGACCCAACCATTTGGGATTCAATTGACGACCCAAAGCGAAATCGATCATAAATTCACCACTTCTGCCATAATCATTGGCCAATGTCTGACGTAGGACATTGTATTTGGTGGTATCGACACGCCAATAGCTCCAGAGAGCAGCCACAAAGGCACTCATCAGGCCATAAATGCAGAATCTCAAATAGTGACGGAGTACAAAATTAACTACCGGATATTTAAGATATTCCGCCAATCCTCCAGCTATTAAAAGTGTCACTGCCACTCCAAGTGAATTAAATGTATACGTTTCTCGGGTCAAATGCACACGACGTCCTGGGAGAAGGGCGACCAACAGGAACACAACAACCTGATAGGCCACATAGACGCCAATTACATGATTTTGAAACACTTGACGACCGAGATAGGACCAATCCACCAGGGCGGTAAGATTCACGCGCTTAAATTGACAACTATTGCGGGACGTGCAGCTCCAGGTTAGATAGTATACCCAACTGGGTACAAAGATTAAAAGGAAAACGGCTCCGAACCATCCACCAAATTCTCTTGGTGTCTGTAGCTTACGACAATCCACACTGGACAGTAATGGTGGACTGGCCGTTTGTCCACGTTGAAAACTCTTGAAATTATCCTCCTCAACGTCCTCCTCCTCTTCATCTAGAGAGTCCTCTTCGATTCCAGTGGAGTAACTACGTTTCGATGACTTCCCATCATCATCCTCGTAGACGGAACGTGATACACTGCGACTATATCGACTGCCCTCGGTATTGGTTAAATTTGAGATAGTTTTGGACACGGAGCGTCGCAAGCGATCTGTGAGGCGTTTACGTATAGATTCCGTATCCACTTCACCATCCCCCTCGTGCTGTATCGAAATGTGTTGGCTAGTTGTGGTCGAGGTGGTGAAACTGCTGCTATTAACCGAACTGGTTATGAGAGATTTATTTGGCGCGCGACTCGATGTATTGGTGGTCATGGTCATTGGCAAATTGCTTGTAGATTGACGCACAGGCGATGGAACCTGAAAACAGGAGAGATAAATTAATAAATGACCATACATTTCCTTTAGCTCATCTTTAGCTTTACCTCTGGCACCTCTCGTATGGGTGTTGGAGCCTTGACGCTGGCCTTGATTATGGATGGGGCGGCGGGAGCACCCACTGTGGGTGGGCCACGACTGGAGCGACGTGTGCGTGGCCTCAAATCCTGATCCGGTGGCGGAGCGACCTTAACAACGCCGGAGGGTGAAGCACGTGTACGGCTGGATATAGTGCCGGGTCTCTTCGAGATGGGCAAAAGACTGGCTGGAGTTGGAGCTGCTCCTGCTCCAGCTGCAGGCAAATCATCCGTTCGTCTTGGTCGTCTCAGTCTTCGATCCATAATTCCAAAGTTTTATCCTTTATGAGATGCTGTAATAAATAATTATTATCAGTCTCTCTCTCTGTGGCTTATTTTATTTTTAGTTCTTTCTCTCCCGCACACAATCACACACATGCACACATATTCACAGTTTTACGCGCCAACAGCAACTGTACCCGGTTGCGTCGGCAGCGACGCTGGCAGCAGCGCAGACTTCCATAACTCTATTATTCAAGTTCACAACTTACAATTTATCGTCGCAACGAAATCAATTTGTTAACAAGAACTCTTGTTAAACCTTCAAATATCTACACTTTTTCTATTATTCACGTTATATATTTAATTAAAATGCGTTCACTTCTTGTATAAAAAAAACAGAAATAGACGCGCGTCCAGAAAGCGGCGGCGTCGACGGTAGAATAGTTTTTTTTGTTGTAAAAATGAGGCAGGCCAACTCATTGCTATGTACAGTCGATAGATTTGCGTTTAACAGCAACATTGTGCAACGAAGACTGTTAACTGCTCAAAATGAGCTACGCGCCAAAATTGCTTTCATGTTTTCGAACAATTGATAGTAGTTTTGAAAACTCTATAAATCTACAAAACAATTTAAATAGAACTTTATAATTTAGTCTACATACTGGAATAATCGTTACAATTAAGTTTAAATTTTGAAGTTTGGCCACCCTAATATTAGCAAAGCAGATTCTCGACCCATCTGGTCACACTGCTCCGCACACATAACAAAAGAGGAAAAAAAAAGAAAAACTTGAAAAATTCAGACGAAGTTTTTCTTGTCAATTGTGTAAAGGAAATCATTAATATTGTAAGTATTGCATAAATACACACACACACACACGCGCACAGTCAAAACAACAGCTAAAATGTTGCAAGAACCAAAATTCCCAATGCTAATTGTTTTCGAATAAATTTCCATCCAAAAAACGTCTCTCTCAACGCCTCCCAGAAAAATTAAATAAAGCCTAAAAAAAACATCGCCTGCTGGTTGCCAAAAGAACAAGAAGAGGAAGAAGAGCAGCTGCATCCCTCCCCCCACCACAACACAGACACACACACTCCCAGAGAGAACAAGAGAGAGAGAGAGAACGATCTAGTATGGTCACCCCACAGTCGCCGACTCCAATGTTCAATGGATTGGACGATGATCTCTATACGGATGCAAAATTCGCCCATGAGATCAATGACAAAATGCGTGTTCCGAAACGCATTAAGGCCACCGGTGAATTTTCCGATGAGGATCTCTTGCTATCGAATCAAAATGGTTTAATTCATTCATGGAATTATCATGATAAAATCGATATGAATGTACCCGATCGCATTGTGGTCTTGGGGCATAATCAACATCTTGAGACAAGATCGGCGCCAAGGGAAATTCAATTGGAGAACTCGATACTGCCCAAGAATCCTCCATCATCGGGTTATGCACGCGTCCAGACACCACCCCGTGTGATTACACTAACCGATCATCATTTCCCTTCCGCATCCGAGGAGAGTTCACCCAATCGACCAAATGGCAGATACGATGACGATGACGACGACGATGATGAGGTACGTGCCACACAATATGTCAGAGCCAATGGCCATGCACGGGTTGGATTCCATAACGATGCCAACTCAGTGGAATCCGATTCACAGGTGAGAGATAACGATTCATGACGAAATTTATTTGACATTAGAGGCAATTTGTATGCACATGGTTTCGATTGATAAGGAAACAGGTATCAATGTGCGGTAATATGACGCTAATCGCTTATACTAAGCTTGGGCTAATCATTTGCTTTTCACTGATTATGTGCAATACGATTTGAGGTGGGACAATTTTAAGAAAATAGATAATTTATGTAGGTCGTTCAATGGGGACTGCCAGTGGGAAGTTACTCTATAGTAAAACTAGTCTAAAAACATATATTTAGTATTCGAAACAGTGTTTCGAACTCAACTAAGTAAAAGTTAGTTCAGTTATGATCCACAGATTTGAGTTATAGGATTAAATATGTTCTGAAAAATAACAAAACTTAGTTTTAGAAGAAACAGAAATTCATTTACTTACTAGGTTCTTTTCCACTTAAGTGGAATTGAAGTGTTCTGATTTGTAGAAAAATAAGGACGACATGCTTCCCTTAAATGTTAATCCTGGCCACAACCTTGATGAACAAAATAAATCAGCAAAATTTTAAATCATCTTTAAAAACTGTCAAATCAAAGAAATATAAATTTTGATTTTACTAGATCTTTTTACTAGATTAATTGCCTATAAGTTGGCATCAATTAGAATTTATTTAATTAAAAATCAAAACATTTTCTAATGTCTAACCTTTGGTTTTCAATTTAATTCAGATATTTGTTCATGAAACACTTGCGATTTGTAGAAAGATATTGCAAAAGAGTCAGTAAAATTGTAAACAAAATATTAGAGCTATTTTTATAATGATTATATTAATTCTCAGGCATTAGCCGGCTGCAGGTCAATTCTATTTTTAGGATTTTAAAATCTTTGCCAGATCAAAAATGTGAACAGGTTGTCTGCATTAATATTTCAAGAACCATTAAGTTCTATTAAAGACTCCATTTCCTCAATGCTAAAACTTCTTGAGAATTAGAACTAATTGAAGCAAAAAAAGATGGGCAAAACCAGAAGACACCACGTATGCACATGGTTATGGGTTTCGCAAACTATTTCCAAACAAAGATAAACATAATTAAGAAAAACTAAATTTTAGTTTAACTAGTGATTAAATTGCGACCTTTTTTGTGGACGTGTTAGTTCAGCCTTTATGTGAAATTGCTGTTAATCAACTACCAATAACAAATTCACTGTTCAATAGTTTCGAATTTAATGGTCTTCTGTATAGAGAATAATTATCTATAGATAATTATTTAATAATTATTTATTAATTTTTACTCATAATGTCAATTAGAATTTTATTTTTCGAGTAATTTTTCGAGGATTATTCACTGGAGTAAACAGCATGAGACATGGCTGCAGCTGTTGCCCTCTGCCTGCTGTCATCCTTGGAGCTTCGCTCCTGGTAGTGATCATCATCATCATCATTGTCGTCGTCGTTCTCTTCCCTGTCATCGTTATCATCATTCACACCATTCTGCCCTGTGACTCGTGGCCTCTTGGCAAAGGCACGACACTTCCAGATATCCACTTCGGTGGGAAGGCATTTACGAAAATCAAAATCACACATGCCCAACGAATGATTATTTTCGCAATTCTCAAAATAATGTAAACCACGTCCAATTTTGATGACCACTCCCGAACTTAGCACAATTTTACGATCGTGCAGAGTATCATCCAGTTGGAAATTCATTTGTATATTCCCTGTGGCCAGATCTGAGCGTATCTGCTGTAATATATGCGTTTGATTCTTGGGCACAACCGGATCTGGCCGTGTGGTCAGACGTATATATTTGAGATAGCGACAATTCTTAACGAGAACCTCGAAGAAATTTAATAGATTTCGATAATGATGCTGTTCCGTGAGATGTGGCTCATTGAGATGGGCCTCCTTGACATTATCATCCAAATATGAACCAAATAGACGCTGATAGCTTCTGCCCCGAGCATCACGTTCGATGCTTAAGTGATCCAACAGTTTGCTCGAATGCAGATGCGTTTTAACCTGATCGCGCAATTGTTTGGCACGACTCTCGTACGTCTTGAGATACTTGCCACACAATTGCTTCTTATTCGGCTCAGCTGTGGCCATTTGATTCAATTTATGTATGCTTTCCTCATAGAGGAGTATGGCCTCCATAATATGGCCACTTTGTTCACATTTCAAGGCATTGATAATGGACTCCAATTTGGGTAAATCCTCCTCATCGTCGGCGGCGGGAAAAAAGGGCGTTTTACATGACATTTTTCGTGGTTGGGGTAGACCAAAAAAAAAAAAGAAAAGATTTCTATAGAATTTTATGAATTTTTCGGATATATGTACATAGGAGAATTTATCGTTTTTGATATGTCATTGAAATTTATTTGAGAAATATTTCATAAACGAGTAAACCTCAAAATATGTTTCATCAGCACTTTAAAGTGAGCTAAAATTATTGGATCTTGGATTAATTTATGAATCTTCACCACAGCTTACCACAGGCAGCGCCAGCAAACGTTCGCAGCTTCCGCACCATCAACAGCAGCAGGCGCCATACAATCTGGACTCTTCCCTAATGGCCCAACGTGAGGGCACACCCATGGGCGAGTTGACACCCCACGAGGAGATACTCTATCTGCGACGCCAATTGGCCAAACTGAATCGGCGTGTCCTCAACATTGAGATTAATAATGAGCAGAGAGTTCAGCGGGAAAAGATTGTCTATTGCCTGGGTTTGGCATATTTTGTTCTTAAGACCATATTCTGGCTGAATCGAAACTAAGGAATGGGACAGAAGCGGGTGCAACATCATCATCAACGTCAACAACAACAGCAACTTGGACATGAACAACATTAACTTCAAGTTTATTAATATAATTTATAGGTTTTTTTTTTCCTTCTGGTTTGGCTCTGAGAGAGACATGACAGCTTTTTTTTCACCGTTTGCCATAGTTTTGTTAAATTTTTAAGGTTCTTCTCTGTCATCTAATCTAATAAATAAGCGCAACATTCTTTTTGACAACAATTTGAATAGAGGCAACAACAATTATCTAATTGATTTACCACCAAAACTAAGCTTTAAAAGTGAAGAGAAATGATCTGTTATGAACCCAAGCTACATTAGTTCCCAAAATGTCATTTGTGTGCTTTTTTTAAAACTATATATATATATATACAACATAGAATTAATGGAAAAATGAAGAGGGCAAAGAAACCTGAAATCAATTGTTGTTAAACATATTATAATTAATAATCCCAAAGCGAAAACAAGTGGTATTTGTATGTTAACAAAATCCCATACGATTATACATAAATATATGATAAAATACTTACCAATTAGATAAACAAAAATTTAAAAATACATACAAACCTAAATGCATAACAATCCCCAAACTTAAACCCAATTTCCTTTCATATCTACAAGCATACAAAAAAAGAAAGATGCATTGTTTGGTGGAAATCATTTTTTAGTATTTAGTCATGTGAATCGACTTAGTAAATGAATACATTTAAACACTCATTCAATAAAATCAAACGAAAAGTAGTAAAAAAAAAAAACAATCATATTTGATCTGAAACTAAAAGTATCGGAATTTACGTAACCTTTATCTAAGGGTAATTTCATTGGGAAAACCAGATTTCCCGACCACAGCTGTAGAAATATAAGAAATCAAGACTTGCAGAGATTCTTTGGTTTCATCCAATATAAATTATTCCTTTTAAAAGATTAAATTAATTGGGAAACTCATTTTTTTCTGTTATGCTTCGCACATTTAAAACACATTCAATAAAATCTAGAGAAGTTATAAAAATGAACAAATCAAACTTCTATGCAACTTTTGCACTGACCAAAGCAAATTCTCTATGGAAAGCTTAAGTTTCCGATATGAATAGGAAATATCTATACAATTTACGAAACTGGAGAAGATAAAGGCTAAAAGGGGCACTCACTCTTTGACTTAACAAGTGATTGCATTCCAGAAATAAAGTCAAATAATCAATTAATTTTCTAGGAAAGTTAGCAACTCTATCCGAAAATCATAACTAATTTTACCTTCTTTAATTCGATGTTAATTACTCCCAAGAAAACGTAAATCATCTAGATTATCGATTCCGTAAGGGCTCAGGTCCATATTTGCATAGAAACAGAGGGTCGATCTAGGCTTATTCATGAATATCTATCCATAACCATCCTAGCAGTCTACACATACTTTCAAATTATGTGGACTTATTTACGTTTCATATGGATCCTCATTTAACATGTTTTACCCATTGATGAAGCCTAGAAAAACGCAAATAAATACTACATTGAATTTCAATTCACTTTCCGGTTGATTCCTTTATGTATAGTAATTAATTTTGGTGTAAAAGAATTTATGTATAAATTTAGGCCATCGAAAATATTCAGGTCGATAAGATCCATGATTTAAACATTAAATTTTTATGTTTGAGAATGGATAGATATTGTAGGTGAAGGCTAGTTTTTCATGATTCTTCTCATACAATATCGCTCCCAACGACTGTTTTTACCTATTCAAACCTTGAGAAATGAAATCATAAGTGATTCATGTGAAGTTAAGCGATCACCACTAAAAGAAACACCTGTTTCAGGAAACTGCCGGCGTGAGCTACTACTGAAAAATCTTCTAAAAATCCTTGATAAAAGCTAGACATAATGGCAAACTATATTTGTGAAATAAAACGCTTGGATTTTTATGCCGAAAAAATATGTTTTATTCAAACTGCCGCCCTTTGTCGTCGTATTAAGTTGTTATTAAATTAAGTCTACCGATTAAATGCAATTACATCTGCTCCAACATGACCTCCTCTTCTTACACGCTTCTGCTATATAAATCTTTAGCTAACAAGACGAACGTATTAATGTGTGTGTGTGTGTTGGGGAGGATTAGGGGAGATTTGGAGGTTGTTTTGTGGGAGGATTTGCGAATAAACCTGAGCGAAATTTCGTTTATCGTTCATCTTTTTGTTTTGTTTGTTTTTTTGTACACTCCACTCTCATCAAAATGTTAAATGTTACATTGGTATTTCGCTATGTTTCTATACACATTTTTTGTATACATGTATACCCCAAAATACACTTGGATCCTCCGGATCCTCTGGCTGCAATAACTGAACTCTACTCTCCACTCCACTTAGGGGTTTATATCGTTTGTTTTGTTGTTTTCTTTTTCGTTTTTAATATAATTCTTTGTTTTATTTAGTTTTTTTTCGTGTTTTCTTTTTTTTTTGTGTTTGTTTTTAATTGGAATTACTTTACAATTTTAGATAAATCATCGCCTCGGCATGCGCCACCCCCCCACCCATTCCTTGGAGGGGCGGGGAAGAACACGGTGCTCATTCTTGACTTCTTCTTCTTACAAAATTGTGTTCCTTTTTGTTTTTTGTTCTCTCATATGATGGGTTTTTTTTTGTCTCCTTCTTCTTTGTATATATAAAGTATATTAAAAAGAAACGACTACAATAAACTTAAATTCTTATTTATAAATACATTATTCTTTTTTCGCTCTTCTTTTCTGTTTGTGTGTGTGTGTGGTGAAAATATTGGATTTGTAATCTATTTAAATGAAGGTTTTTGTGTGTGTGTGTGAGAATCCTTTTTTCTTATTGATTGTGACTTGTCGATGAGTTTTTTTTTTCATTTTGAAATTGGTAAAAGAGAGTGTGTTTGTGTGTGTGTGTGTTGGTGGTGGTGAGAGAAGAGAGTATTATTATCAATCCAAATATCTACTCGCTTTCATCATCATCATCTTCATCGGAATCATCTTTCTTGCTCTTCTTCGACACCTTTTTCGTTGGTTTTGATCGTTTCTTGGCACCGCCGTTGGCAGCACTGCTGCCACCATTGGCCTCAAACTCTTTGACGGCACGATCGTAGTCATCCTTAGCCTTGGCAGCCTTTGCCTCCCATTCCTACACAAAAACATGGATGAGAATAATAATTTCGTTAGTTTGGGAATTCATTTTTGGATCGTGGGTTCTCGAGTCTACTCACCGACTTGTCCTTCATGGCCCGCCATAATTCACCACCGCGCTTGGCAACTTCGGTAACCTTAATACCAGGATTCTCACGCTTGATCGATTCTCGTGCACTGTTCAGCCACAGCATGTATGCGGAAAGTGGGCGTTTTGGTTTATCGGCCATTTTATATTATGTTTTTGTTTAGTGTAATTTCAAAATGTTATTAAGAAGAGGAGCTGTAAGTATAAAAAAGAAGAAAACCGCAAAAAAGTTAGCGCCATATTCTTTCACAACAACAACAATAAGCGAGAAGAAGCAGCAGCAGCTGCCGTCGTCGCTACTACCACCACCAACCAATGCATTAGCAATGGCCGCGGCGTTGGCTGGCCTCTCTCTCTCCTTTTGCTCTCTCTCCACCAACTACTAGTACTTATCGCGAAGAGAGATGGCAATACAAGCGCCCAAGCCAGGCGTCAGAGCTGAGAGAGAGAGAGCAGCGCATAAAATGCGCGCGCGCGCTCTTATCATTTTCAATTTCCATTTAAATAAAAACGCGCGCGCCACTCAATAATTTCCATGTGATTAATTGCAATGCGCATAATTAATGGTAAGTGAGGGAAAATTATATTTTCACAAAGCAAATTTTTTAATAGTTTCGTTTCACACAACACAAGCGCATAACTCCATAGGTGTTTGAAGACCAACGAGTGGTTTATCTGCTGCTCTGAGGCAAATGGCCACACTTTTTTTCGTTTTTCTGTATGCAGTAGTACACTGGGGTACAGGCGCGCGCTCTCAACGAAGCGTTTGGAAAGAAAAAGCAAGCCAACCAACCAAACAGAAAAAATTAGGAAAAACTATACTTTTTTGACCAAAATCAAATAAATTATTTATAATCAATGCTTTGTAATCATTAGTCTGGGCTAATTGCTAGCTAAAAATCACTAATAAGTCACACCAACAACTCTGTCTCTGCATTGGCTTTAGTTACGCTTGTTGTGTGTGCACCTGCCTGTGTTTAAGCAAATGTTTGTTTAACTATCAATTATTTAGTATTGATTGTTGAAGCGCGTTTTGTAAATTATTTTTTTTCCACTTTGTTTTATTAAAACCTTATTTTTAGCAGAGAATGCACCAACCTTGCTCGTTTACTACTTGAATATAACTGTACGGTTCTGCTTTGCGCTAACCAAGACGAAGGCACACACAGCAGAGCAGCAAAGGCAGGCAGCAGCAGCTAGCAGAGATGCAAAGAAAACGCGGCAGATGTTTTCAAGCAAAGGTGTGCGAGGGGGGTAGTGAACTAGTTCGGTTGGAGGGAATACTCGTTATCTTTTACATATACAGATAAAAATTGGTGGTGTACTTTGAAAAAAACTAAATTACAAATTGAAATCCATTTGGAAAAATCTGTTTTGGGTGTAAACTGTATATTTTGTGCTGTTTTGATATTCAAAATTGAACTACTAGATAATGAACCAATGTGCGCAGCTCTAACAAAATGCCTCTCTCTTTTTATCTTTTTCACTCTCTCTCGCTCTTCTCTCTCTCGCTCTCTGCGGAACCGGCGAATTAAAAGAGAAAAACAAATACAGCAAATATATAGAAAACTATGCAAAAAAAACGAATATATCAGAATCATAAAAAGGCGCGCATTTTGATCAACCGCGCGCGCTTTAAACAATTAAACAAAAGTTAAATGTAATTTTTTACAACTTTTTTTTTGTTCGTTAAAACAGAAGAAGTAATGCTGAGAAAATTTTGTAGGCAGCCATCTTGTACTAGAGGAGCACAGCAGGCAGACACACGCATACTTAACACACTCGACGAACGAAGCAGCACAGCCAAGCAGACCAAGCGCTTTTTGCCTTTGCTTTCTCTCGTCGACTCTACTACTCTGGGTACAGCCCCAGCATTGAAATTTTTGGTTCTTTTTTTTCTCCAGCCACAAATACGTAAATTTACACACTAAAAAAAAACGTACTGTGTGTGTGTTTGTGTAGGTGTCTATGAGACGCAAAATGTACATACAACAAAAACAAAAAAGAAGCGAAACCTCGTTTTTAACAATGTCGAAACTGAATCTTGGAAATATTGCGCAAAACTTAGTTTTAAAGTCGTTTTATCACTGAAATTTTATAGTTTACAAGCACTATTTGGTTTTCTTTCTTTAATTTATTTGTATGTATATTTGTTCTTTAATCAATGTGTGATTTTGCACAATTTTTATTCTTGTTAGAAAATACACCAACCTTGTTCTTGCGTTGCTCAAATTTAACTGTACTGTATTAAACGTCATTCGGCAAAAGGAAAGCGAGTAGGTAAAAATCTGCGATGCCGGCAGAGGCAGCGACAATGCCAGCGACCGGGGAGTGGGAAGTCAAGAGGAAACGGGCGCCTAAGAGAGAGAGAGAGAGCGATGACGAGAGCGCGAGAGAGCGTGAAAATAAATCGTAAAACGGAATACAAGATAAATAACAATGTAAAAACAAATAAAACGCTAAGGAAATTGGAATTCAGGCAAAACGATAATGCAAACATACGAATTTTCAAAATGATCTAAGAAAATTTTACTCGATTATGTGGTTCAATAATTGGCCTTAGGTGGAGTTTCACAACATATTTCTCCATATACGCATACATACACCGTGGTGAGCAAGCACAAGCGGCCTCTCAATTTGCTCTGGCCCTCTGGGTCTCGGTCTCTTTTTTAAAAATGGCGCCAAAATGTTAAAATGTTTATGTATCAAGAAATTGTTTCATTTTGCCTACTATTAGTTATAAACTAAAGCTGCTCTAAGTAGCTTTCATTAAACATTTGGTTTATCTTTGACCTTAAATAAGAAAATTGCATTATCGTTTTGCAAAACAACTTTGCTCAAACGAAAACTAAATTCATTAAATACTTTGGGAAGAAATTATGGTTTTTGACTGGATCCCAAAATTTCTCACTTTGTTTTAGGGACCAGAGAACCTGTATTTCATTGAACCGCCTTCGTAACTAATAATTAATTTATATTACTTCAAACTATAATTGCTTTGGCTTTATCACCAGTTGTAGTTAACAGAGCTCTTTTGTGGCTCTGTTAACGCTTGACTGGGCTTTATGCATTTATTTATAATCAAAAATCTGTTTTGAATGATTTTGTGTGAAAATTTTTTAAAATTGTTTTATTTCTCTTTTAACAATGTTAAAATTAATTCACTTTATTTGTGGCAAGAAACACTTTTTGCTGAAATACATTCATAGCATTCAGCTAAGTGTCATGCAGACGAGTAAGAAGCAAAGTAAGAAATTTTAAGAGGGTAAACGGAAATTGCTTGTGACGTCAGAAATGTTCGAAAGAATAGAAAATTTATACAAATTAAATAAAGGATTTTAAAAAATAAATCATGTGTCCCATAAGAATTTTTGATGTAGGAACATACATACAAACATATGTCTCTTAGGGTTGGTTAATCTGTATGAATATGTAAACTGGGGGGTTTAACGGTCAGACGGATGCTAGGAAACATTTTCCCGCCATAAACTCATAAAGGGAAACCAAAATGAAGCCGAAAGGAAAATGGATGCTGAAAATACATACGATGCGTTTCAGTTTTTCTATGTTGTTGCGTACAAAGGATAACGATGTCACGCGCTGTTTGAAGTTCACAATGAAACGACAATGAGCGGCAAGGACGCTTACGACAGACGGGGTAGAAAGGACCGAAAGACCGAGGACGAGGCAGAAGGTCCTTAGCATGTGTGCGGCTCCAGCAGCCATGTGCAATTTCTTTCTAAGCTGGGTTGGCATAGAACCTTCGTTCAAAACGATGGGAAAATGTGCAGCATAGAGGACTGCATTCAAAGAAAGGTAACAAACTGTGTTGTTTGGAGGGAAGAAAAATGATGCAACTTTTAGTATCCTTTTGTACGAGAGAAAAATAGAAGAAAGAAATGTGTGCATAGGTTCGTTATCAAAAATAGCATATCAAATACATACAAATTTATGTGTGTATATGTATGTATGTATGTAGAAAGTCTGATTTTAAATAGGACTTCATAAAATCTACAAGAATTATCATACTTCTATAAGAAATGACTTTCCAATCGCACTGTTTACGGAAGGTCTACTAGGCAGATATTTTGATGTTGTATAACTTAAAATTCAGCTGTTGCTTTAATACGGCGGCAATCACATGTTGGCGTTTGCGTAGGTGAGAGAGTGGCGACTAACGGTACCTGCCGAACTATGCAGAGAGCAAGAGCAAGAGCAAAGCGACAAAAACAAAAGCTACTCGCGCTACATTCGCGCGTAGGCCGACAGTACCCGAAGAGCACTCGATTTGACCGGTTTAAAGTGACGGCACAACATGAGTTGCCATCATCGTGCTGTTGCTAGATCCGGATCTGATGGTCGCCTAGCCTTCCGCTTTGATGATGAGCGTAATATATTGTTTGTGGAGCTGTATGGGCGAGAGCCGTGTCTCTGGAACCAGCGGCCGTACTCATTGAGAGCAAGAAATGCTGCTCTAAGACGCATACAGGCCGGCATTAATGCCCAGGTCAGGGGTAGGGAGGCCCCACTAAGTCTGGATGGTGTAAAGATCAAAATATCGGACTTGCGCCGTTTATACTCTCAGGAGTTGCAAAAGATTCGCTTGAATCAAAATTATAAACCGAAAGGCTCGTGGTTTGAACCACTCAATGCCTTTCTCTCCGAATTCTTGGACGTGGTAAGCTCCGACTACTGAAACTAATGATCGTTTTTGTAGCAAATGCTTCTTTTAGGACTCCCAAGGAGATTCGTCTCCGCCGCAATTGAAGCAACTTAAAATAAGACTTACTCGCTTGAAGCACCTGCCTCTACCATCTCAGATCAAACTCGAACCAAAAGGAGTTCTTGTCGCAGTCGAAGACCCAAAGCGTACGGCATTTACAACTTTGCCAACTCCGCCTCCTGCGTCCCCACCCCCACCTCTGGTACCTGCTATATCACATCAGTCGGTATCGTCTGTAGTTTCACATTTTTGCGAGATAAGCCCAACGAAAAAGGCGCAAACGGAAGGTCGGGGGGAAGATGAGTTTACATTCTTTGGTCTAAGTGTGGCGGCCCAGCTTCGCAACATGCCTCTAGAAAACGCCATGATTATGCAATCTAAAATACAGTACTTACTATCCATGGAACGTCGCAAGATATCTGGCCATACGACTGAAATGAATTTATTCAACTAGATTTAAAAGAACCCATTGTATCCTACAAATATTCCTAAGATAATTGTATATTGATTGATCAAATTTTTTTATCATACATAAAGAAAATTTATGTCTTAAATGCCAAATCGGAATGCCCCCCCTGTACTGAATGCACGCATCAAAAACCAAGCAACTGTACAAGGGAAGAAATATCAATTGAAAGAGAACCCAAAACACATAGAGAGAGAGTGATAAAGAGCACACAATTGTGGGTGTGTGTATAGGTAAGTTGCGATTGTGTCGTCATTTGTTGTTGTTGTTGGCAGTTTCGTTCAGTTTCCGCGTTAAAATATATGTATAAAAGATAAATGTTGTCAAATTATTGCCAAATTGACGATTTCTGATTTCAAAGCAACGATGGATTCGGTAAACATGACTCACAAACACGCTACATCATATATATTTATGTACATACATATGTATGCATGAATTTGTGTATACTCGCAGAAAAACTGTATAGTAGAATCGGAAATCGGACGCAACAACGAACTGCTGACAGCATGTTGTTCTTGCTCTTCGAATTTCTTTATCAGCGTTCGGCTTTGACGGATATTGTGATGCACTACATAAAAGTACAGTGATCGCACAAATTCCATGTACACTTGTCAAAATTAAAATAAATAAAATTAAATTTTTAAAAAAAAAATATGTGAATATGGATTAGGATATTTCAGAATACATATTGACCGGCATGGAAATAATTTTTAGTTCAAAATTTATTCAAAAACGAAGAAATTATGTAATTGACAGAATAATCAACAATCCTTCGTGAAAGATCTTGGCAATCTTAATAAAAATCCGTATTTTTGTGTTACTGCTGTTAACAATTTGACCTGAACAAAAGGGGTCATATCCTGGGGTCGCCACAATAGTGGATTCAAAAACATGGATTCCAAAAATTTAAGGGGTATCTTCATAAGTTGTACCCGCTGTGTTTATCCTCAAATTGAGCGAAAAATAGGCTCTAGAAAGATGTAAACACTGTGTGCTTTAAAATATTCATATATACACAAGCTGATAAAATACATTAATTTGTGTAACTAGTGAGTCATAAGAAGTGGATTAGTAAGATAGAGAGACTGTCAAATAGGGAAGAATAGCGGTCGCAGATTATTTTTCAAAAACTTAGGTTTTCTATGGTAATTCTAGGTATACATAGGTGCAATAATTAATATTAAAGATCTCCTGATATCTAAGTGCTCGAACCCAATTGCATGTTTAAAGATCTCCACACGTTAATCAATTTATAGAATGCCCTTGCCCCCAATAAGCAATCGAGATGCACCCACACAGTCATTCGAACGTACGTACGTACATATGTACATACATACATGCATGCATTACGGTATGCAGTCGAGTACATAGCGATAGTTTCGACATGGTCCAAGGAGTCAAGCCATTTTCCCGCAGGGCTTCACTTTCGCGCACCGCCACCTCCTCACACAAAATTGGGTCACATGCAGGCGCAGGCGGTGGCGGTGGCGATGGCATCGGCATCTCTGGATAGTACATATAGCCATGGGTCCTCTTCCTGTTGTTTCAAATCGCGCATCATCTCTCCACGAGAACCGGGCGGGCACAACAATAGGCGCTATGAAATGTGTTCAAGATACTGAACTTGGCCTTTGAAAGACACTGGTGGGGGCCAATCGGTTTGGTGTTATGGCCGGCCGGCAGCAGCCGATACACACACACACACACAGACAGACAGACACAACCAGACACTGACACAGACATACAGAGCTCTCCCACTCAGCTGTTCGGGTGTAAAACGAACGACAACGAAAGTCGAAGAGAACCAGAATGAAATGCTTTATGACTCAATTGTATGCAGGTGGTTGGCCTTTCCACCTGTTTATAGTACCGATATTGGAGGCACAGATCGAAATTTGACGGTGGATCCTGGTATTTTTATTCGAAGAAAGGTCCTAAGGCCTTGACGTCCTACCTTTAGATCACTTTGCATAATCCAAGTACAAGTATGCACATATTGTTGAGACATGTACATATGTACATGCACATATTGTTGAGACATGTACATATGTACATGCATATATTGCATCCATATGGCTAGCATATTTACAAAAGGCAAGAAGAGACTCCATCAACGCAAAATGGGGGAAAACAGCAACTACAGCAACAACAACAAGTGCCTTGGCCTGGTCTGGTCTGGCCAGAACATCCTGCTGTGTGCAAGTACTTGTGGATTTATGTGTCTCTGTGTGTGTGAGACTACTGCAAGATTCACTTACTCAACGCCAGGGAGCAAAAACGCAACCTCATACCTATGCCAAATGCCAAGTACCAGTACTACAGGCGATGAGGAATGCAACTAAGCTGCGTCAACAGAAAATCTTTGAACGACTGTAAAAATACACTCCTTAGCAAAAAAAAACAATTTCTTCGACAAAAAAATTTGAAAACTTCACATACAGTCACTCTATCGCATAATCGGACACCAGTTTTCGCAGTCTAAATTCAGAATTAAGTGGACTAAGCATCTAGTATAAATTTAGGAATAAGTTTTTAAGTACCTATCTCAAAAAAAACTGTTTTGAGGCCTCTTAGTTCATATTTGGATTCCATTCCTTTGGCTTGAAGCACGTTTTTTAATAGTCTATACCCAATTTCGTCTTAATTTTGACTATATAAAGTGAACTAAATCTATTTTTATAAACTATCCTAGACGATTCCATACAAAAATTTCTTAAATTTTATTAGAGTCGGTACTTTGTTTAGTACTTTGTATTAGTTTTGGGTCAGTTTTAAATAAACAAAAGCTACACAACGAATATTGCTTAAAGAAAAGGTCCTTCTTGTAATCCTTTCAAAAATATAGAAGTACACTAGTTCGATCATTCTCAGAGTCCTTCACACGAAATGCAGTCCCAACCATTCCAAAATCTCTTCTAGATTCTATAGTTGTAGATAGCTTGAAGATGGGGATTTTTGTGGAAAATATAAGACGTTGTCGTATCACTTTTCTGAAAGAGCATACAGCGATCCTTGTGGCTAGATTATAAAATTTTGTCATGCCACATTGTATGTAGGTATAATGCGGCTACCAGTTTGCACTTTGTTTCTATGCTCTTTCTCTCTCGCATCGTTATATTCACATCCTGTCGACAAAGTGCTCGGTTCGTTAGCTCTCGGGCTCGTTTTGCCCTCTGCGTGTGCCTACCTCGTTGTTGCCGCCTGCCTTGGGTTTGCTTCTTTTTGCATACACACAGCCTGACAATTGCCACCACCAAAAGCAGTTGCTGCTACTGCTGCTGCGACATCGACGTCAGAATCTCTCTCACCTAAGGCCCAAACCCGAATCCTCCCATTCTACCTCCACCGCCCAATCTCCACCCTCCTTTGGCGATATCATCGGCCTGTTAGCTTTACACAGACACCGACACGGCTGAAATGAGACGACAAACAACAACAGCAACAACAACAACAACCATGATAATCGACCCACTGGCGGCACTGTGGGGCCCCCGAAGCTCAATGCGCAGAAATATCCATGAGAGTTTTAGCCTAGAAGAGCAACAGATTACCGGGTTAGACGACAATATTTTTTGGTATTGTGGGTGGCATTTTTAAGGATATTTTTATAAAAAGGAATTATCTTTGTATTGAATCGCGTTAAGCTTCAGGCAAAAACGTATTCCACAAATTTGCTCGATGAAGGTCAATGACCTTTTCTCAGTTGACATCAGTCAAGTTAATTGGTATCTCTAAGCTCTCAAGTTTTAGTTAAAGGTATGCAATATATATATTTATATATATATATAGAGCCTGGATATTTAGAGATGTTTTCAATCATGTTTACATTAGCCGCCTGGGTCTGTGAAATGGATACCCTACACTCAAATGTATGAGGTAAATCGGCAGAAAAACCTGAACGTATCTGTGAGGCCCCCAGTAGTTTTTTGCTGTTTTGTTCGCATAGATACAGATACATTTACGCCAGCAACGGCAAACAGCAAACGACTGCGACAACGATACGATGGCTCTTCCTCCCTCCCCAATCTTCACCCCGTTGTAGTTCTCCCCACTCTCTGTTCCACTCGTTCATTCGTTCGTTCGGTTAGCTCTGCTACTGCTGCCGTAGCTGTACTATAGAGCGAGATATTGTAGCTACAGCCAGAGAAGCAGCAAACAAGCAGGCAGGCACGCAGGCAGACAGGCAAACGGGGCTGTAAGCCAGTCGTCAGTTTGGTCGAAATCACAAATCCCCTATTTCCCAGAACAAAATGAGCTGCATTCTTTGCTTTTGCAAAATGTTTATGTTTATTGAAAACTTCAGAACCTATTTGGAAGATAGTTTTGCAGTGGGGATAGATATTAAAACCCCTTGGAATATGTAATTTGTTTATCTTTGTAATACTGGAGTAACGATCTCGAAGGTCTTAGGAAATATCGAAAACCCTCGGAAAATTCTTTTTGTCCTTCTAAAAAACAGATCACAGGTGTTTTTCTTGAATAGTTATTGTTGTTGAAGGACTTAGCGAATATTCAATACCCTTTGACAAATAGGTTTTTCTTTCTAATAAACAGATCACAGGTGTTTTTGGGTTTCTCTGGTCTAAACGAACATTCAAAACACTCTGAATAATTTATTTCACAGGTGTTTTCTTTTTGGTTGGCCTTCTGAGTGCGGTAATCTATCAAAAAGAGGTAGTGTCGCACTATCTTAGCTAGTAAAAGCACTCGCAAAGCTAAAGATACTTGCTTATCAAATAGATTCCCATATAAATATGGGTCATTAATGGCCAGAAATTGGCAGTACTTTTAGTTTAGGGGGTTTCAATGGGGGTTTTTTTCTCTCTCTCTATCTATCTGGTAATACAGAAATGGAGTCTATCATCCAAAAAAAAACATAATTTAGTAAGCAGCAGGGCAGGAGTGGAGGAGGGGAGGGTGGTGTAGGGGGGTAGAGGGGTTTGGTCGGAGGGCATTATTAAACCAGCCGCAATCACAAGGCAAAACATATTCAACACTCTGACTCTGCGCTCTGGGCCCTCCCTCTCTTCTGGTCGCCCCTGTCTCTGTTACCCCGCCATTATACCCCACCACCATCACCGTCACCACCACCACTCGTCTCTCAGGCGTCCATCTCCATCTCTACCGCGTGTGTTGTGTGTTCATATAACGAACACACGACGAATTCAGCGCGCTACATACAAAACACACAGAGACCGAGACCCATACGCACGCATACAATGATAGAAAAGCAACCAATACATGCAGACAAACGACCAGGGCAGATACACACGGACAGTGTTACACAGATACACGTTCGTTCACACACACTCACACTCAATATGCCTGCGTTTGCGTCGTACTCGGCTATGCTTCGGTACTGGTAGCGCGCTGTAGCTCTGTATCTGTATCTGGCTCTGGCTCTGGTGCTGACTATTGCTGGGCATTCGTTCTGTATTCCACTGAAGGCAAAAGCTGTACTACGTACATACAACTGGCAGCAGGCAGGCAGGCAAAATATATGCACCAGCAAACCAGCAAGACTTGAGTTTTTCAGTAGAAGAAAATTTATAAAGTGAACGTTTTTGTGTGTTGGCTGTGCGCGCTGTGCAAAATATATACACAAGACCCATACAACAAGAGCGATAGATAGAAAATTTTTTGGTGGCCATTATTGCAAACGCAATTTTCGCGACTATTTTATACGGGTGAGTGCAAAGTGTTTCACTATGATTGATTTCTCATTAAATTAACTAAATATATTGACCAAAATGCGCCGCCATTGTGGCCATTTATTATATAAATTTTGCAAAATAAACTAAACGACCCAATTTCTGATCAGCCATGGCTATGGCTACAGTACAATTTTGCTTTGCTGTGTTTCGTATGGAGCTCTATGGCTGCTTTTAAAAAATTTTTTTTTCATTTCTGCTGTGTTGTGCCTGATGTTGGGGTCTCTTGGTGTTGGTGTTGGTTTTGCTTTTGGTAGTAGTCGTCGCCGTCGTCGTAGTCGTAGTCGTCATCGTCATCCGTTGCAGTAGTATTGAATTTGAAATTTTTGAATGGAGGGCGCGCGCGATATATTGACGGTTATTTTTTGAAAAATTATTCAACTTTGCACCGTAGAAGGCCCCAACTGATTCAAATATTCTAGCTAACAGGGGGCAGAGGAAGGTTCAAATTGATGATATTCTATTTAAATGTAGTTTTTAGCTTTGACGAGTGAAAAATTATTATTAATTCTTCTCTCTTTTTTTTTTTTTTTTGGCTATTTTGTAAAGTTGTAAAAATTGTTTTTGTTGTTGTTGTTTGTTGTCTTCAAGAGGCAGAAAGTGATAGAGAAAGATAGAGAAAGAGTAGGGAGGGCGACTAAGAGAAAGATAGAGAGAGGAAAAGAGACAGAGATAGAGAGTTAGGAATGGAACGGGGGGAGAGGGGCGGTGACGGGAAGGAGGGGGGGGGGGGCGGTCTTGAGGGGGCAGGTGGGCGGCAAATGGGCAGCAGCAGCGTATTATATGTGACGACGGCAAACAGAGGCGGGCTCGGTCTCGGGCTCTAGGGGTAGACCCTCTTAGTGTAGTGAGGTGAGGTGAGGCGAGGCGAAGTGGAGCGGAGCGCGGGGGGGTTACAGCGGCAGCAGCGGCGCCGCCGCCAAATGCTACTGGCATTTCATTTCGTTCGCACAAAACTCGCTCCACGCTTTTGTATATGGGTGAGCAATATAAGCAGGCAGTCAGGCACACACAGTACTAAGTACAGTCGCGGCAAAAATCAATGACACATGCCAGACGAACTGGAAATTGGGCTTCTATTTCATCATATTGTGCCCTTCAAACCAAACCCGATTAGCAAAAAGTCTCTCGAATATGCTATTTTCCTGTATAAAATTGTTTATTTGATTGATTACATTTGCCCTTGATGATTTTTTCAAGTCATTTGACACAATATAAACAATTTATTTCAATGTTCAAAACAAATATTTCTCAAATCTCTACACAATTTCATGGTTTTCTTTGCCAAAAATCAATTTCAATTTTTTAACACTTAAGAAAAAACAAATTGAGAATTTCGATCTCAAATCACGCTCCGAATCGTTGTTAGTTGTAGTCTTTTAACTGTTATAAATTCGGCAAAAGTATTATATTCTCTGGTTTTGTAACTTGCAAAATTCTTAACATATTATTAAAAAATGCTTAGAGCTAATTGCAGTTGCAATCCCTTTAAAAATATCACAAGAATAAAAAATTCGGGAATTTTGTGCTTAAATTCATATGTAAACCATGTCAGGGCAGATTTATAAAATGTTCGAAGTAAATTTTAAGTCTCTGAGAACTTCATACATGAATAATGTAGGTAGTAAATTAAAAGAGTTTTAAAATTGGTTTTAAATTCAAAAATTCTATGCAAATATTAAGAAAAGGCTTAAAAGAATGTTTTTTTTTTTTGGAAATGGATTTTCTGCTAGCATAATTTCTCATTTGCATTTGCACCCTGGTTTTTAATTGGGCTCTCCCAATATTCAGCGACTGCACTGTGCATGCGCTCTGTGAGCAATTTGTATTCTCCATTGCCAGCAGCTGGAACGATTTTTTGGGTAGGCGTCTGTATTCGGTTACCGCAAAAACACATTTTCGCTCAGCTACAGATACTATTGCCGCTCTCTCTCTGTACACACTCGTTGCGACATCACTGTAGTAATACATTCGATGTGGCTGCGGCTGTCGCCCTCACAAAAAACCCCCCCTCCCGTCCCGCTCTTAACCTCTTCACTCTTCGCTCTCAGTATATTGCTGCTGTTTGTTGGTTGGCTGGCTGGTTGGCTGGCCTGGCCTGGCATGGCCTGGTCGTTCGTTCGTTCGACTCTCAGATACAGATACTTTTGCTTTGGCTGCCGCCTGTACTGACTACGACTACGCTATTTGATGGTCTCGCTTGTTCGGTTTTCACTCTACTCAACTGAACTCAACTCTCTGTGTGTGTATATTCGCTTCGGCCTGTGTGTTTGGCCTGCCTTTGCCTTTGCCTGCCTGCCTTTGGATTTCTGTGCTGTGCTGTGTGCTGTGTGTATATTTCGCTCTTGGGTACAGCTGCTTCAGTTGAATTTCAGTTCAGTTCAGTTTTCTATAGACGCTCGCAGTACATTTTGTTCGGGTTTTTCGTGTGTATGAGGTAGATTTTTCAGGCAGGCCGGCCAAGAAGCAGACGACTGAAGCAGAGTGAAGCAGAAGTGTAGTGTAAACGCAGGCAAAAACCCAAGGCAAAACGTACGTACATACAACATCTAGTAGATACAGATACGTTTTGGAATATGAGAATAATTTTGTCATTAGTCGATTCTCGTTTGACGTTTTACACTGGCCAGTACAGTGAGCGACAAATTAGTACTACAATATTTATTTATTATTTTATACGATTTTGTTCCCTCCCACTCTCTCGTTTTTCTCATGATTCTTATCAGTTCATTTTGTTGTTGATTAGCCAAATGGTTGATAGAATATGGCATAAAAATCAATTGTTTTTTTTTTCGGATCATTAACTTGAAATTACTAATATGAAAATGAAGAGCTAAAATCAATTTGAAAAAATTAACTAATTGTATTGATTGTTGGAATCAATTTGAAATGATCTTTTTGAGTAGTTGAACATACTTTTGCAAGGCACTGTAGCAGCAACCTATGTTGGAAGCTGGTCCTCATGGTCAGAAACTAAGTTGACTTTTGTGTTATAGCCATCACCCACCTGTCGACAACTCTCGCAGGATTTGTGGCAGCCTTTTCCCCCGCCCCGTTTTTCGTCACCTCTCCTGGCTCTTAGACACAGTCACATGTCTGGGAAAACTGTCGCCAAATCGCTTCACTTGTCGCTGGTCACGTTCCGTCTGTTTATTTTGCATTAAGTGCATTTTGCAATGTTTCCTGGCTCCAATGTGGGGGGTGGTTGGGTTAGGTCTTTGGTTTTCCGTTGGCTTCTACAGAAAGCGAAAACAAACGATCAATATGTGCTTTGAAATCTTCGGAATATTTAAAGATCAATGGGGGAAAATCTTATAAATTATTATTGTATGCTCTCGTGGGGTTTTTTCTGCCATTTCCACCCACTTTCTTCATTTCCGTTTGTTATTCTTTTTGTTCCCGTTGTTGTTCTTGCTTGTTTTACATTTTTCTTCGCGCGCATTTTCGCGTGTTGCCTTCTCCTCCCATCGAAGCAAAAACTAAAAATGCCGCCAAAAGTTGTGTGTTTTTTTTTCGTACCCCCCAATATATATACACACACACACACTCATGCACATTGAGAACACAACTGAGTGTAAGAAGCTTGCATTTTACAGTTATAAAGCTCTTTTCGCGCCAATTTCTTCATTGTTGTTGATATTTTGTGTGCGCTGAAGGTTAATCGAAAGAAATTATTGACTCATTTTGACGATCGGCAAACGGCAGATATAAATCTTCGGTTTTTAACTATCTATGAATTATGAATTTGCTATTATTGGCGGCTTTTGCATATGGACAGTGCTCAGTGTTGAAAAGCACTGTAATATGTCCACTTTAGAAGGATCTACATCTACTATTAAGAGAATTCACGCGAAGAGATGATGATCCTTTGATTTAAAGCTTGTAAACTTTGGTATTAGATGGTTTTCACCTAAGGCTTGTGGCAAAATAGACAAAGGTGAAAAATCGCCATCTACGATTAAAGATTTTTAGTCAAACACACGTTAATCCTTTCAATTGAAACTTAAAAACTTTGATTTTTGACGGGTTTCACATATGGTTAATAGTAAAAAAGCTAAAGAAGCGGAAGCATTGTATAGCATTCAGCGATTTCGCACAAAGAAAAGATGAACCTTTCGCTTTAAAGATAAAATCTTAGTTTCGAATGGGTTTCACTTTGATTTATCGTAAATCAAATTAAGGAGAAGAATTTTCATCTAAGACTGTAAGGTTTTACTAAAAGACTAGAAGATCCTTTCGGTGTAAAGTTAAAGCTTTGATTTTAGACGGCTTAAATATGCCATAGCATAAAATTGATATTAGCTTCTACTCCTAACCCCCTGAAGGACCTTTTAATTTACTCACTTGAGTTATAGTTCACCACAACCAACACTTAAGTCTTCAGCTAATATTGAGAAAACAAATCAAATTACACATATGTATATCGAGCCGTTTTCTTGATTTGAACGCTATTTTGTATTCGTTTTGACATTCATTTCATGACATATTCATTTAGATACATTTGGGGTTATTTACAAGAACTTAAGTGTTTGGATAGAAATTCGATAAGTTGGAAAACTGTTGGCATCAGCCAAATCCGTTGAATAATCTCAGTTATTTATTGTTTTACTGTACTTGTCCACATATGTACATACATATGTATACATACACTGTTCGAAAGAAAGCGAGACATTTATAGCCCTATTTTGGCTATGTACACATATATGTAAGGTAGGTATGTATCTTTTTTGCCATTAAAAGTCACCACTGTGCGTTCCCAGAGCTGCTCTCCACTTCTCTCTTTTGCCTTTTTTAACGGTAAATGGCTGAAATGTTGCATACATACGACTACACTGGGTGTACATATAACGGTTGTTCCATTTGCTTTCCACTGCGCAAATCCCAGCTAAAGTATCTACCAAGTGCTGTTACTGCGCACTAGCGTTTACAGTTTTTCGGGTGGTTGCAGGATAATATGCAGCAGCAGCAAAAGCAACGGTAGCAACAACCACTCGGGCAGCTCTGTTTGCGCTGGCGGCGCTGTCAGCGCCTCTGCTGACTCATTTTGGGTGGCAAAGGGGTTGGGGAGGGATGGTGAGTGGAGGGGTATTAAAAATTTTGCCATAAAGACAATTGAGAACGAACTTCTCTTTCCAGTCCTTTCCTTTCCAGTCTACATTTCCAGTTATTTGACTTTGTTGACAGCGACAGCGACGGCAACGGCAACGCCAACACCGACTGCGGCTGAGCATTGACGTCGACGTTGCTTTTTCAATTTTAGATCTAGAAATGGAAATGAAAATGTTGGGTGGTTCCGCCCGGTGGTTCGTTTGGTCCTGCCCACCTCATTTTATATGCCATTTAAATAAGGTTTGCCTTTCGCTCTAGTATTTATTATGCGTCGTAACACGCTGCGTATGCGTAACATTTTGCATATGCTTTTGTGTGTGTGTGTGTGTCTGTGGGTGTTTGTAAGGGAAATCAATTGTTCTTTGGCTTAATTTTATATTTATTTTAAGAAATTTGCTTCCCAATTGAAATCTCTGATATCGTTGACTATAAATTTGAAAAGAAATTCTCCTACTACTCCTCATGTCCTTGTGGACTTTCTCTAAAACTAAACAAAACCACCCACTTAACCATATATATGTATAGATATGTGTTTGTATATTTACCCGCCCCACCCAGCCCCGCCAGCCAGTCAGCCAGCCAGACATGGAGCATAAATTTCGCTTTCGATTTTCTAGGTTGCCTTGGCAAGAAGAGGAATCCTTGCTACTGCATCACGTGTTGCCACTATAGTTGTGTGTGTGGGTGTTCATTCGTGTGTGGTGTGGTGTGGCTGTGTGTGTGTTTCTGCAGGAGATGCGTGTGCGCGAGACGCGTGAAAATAGCAACAAAATGATGATGCCGCCTTCTCCTAACAGACTCCTCCAGGCTAATAGGCACACAATGGTGGCCAGTTGTTGTTGTTGTTGTTTGTGATGACGACGATGATGATGATGACGTTCTCGTGTGCGTCCGACTTTTGCTAGAGGTGTGATTGATATGCCAAACTCCCTGTTGATTTATGCTTTTGTCTGTCTAACTGTCTCTCTGACTCTCTATGTCCTACCTACCAACCTACCCACCTACCTTCCTACCTACCTACATACCTCTCCTTTTAACTGTGTTCAAGTCGTTTGCTAACCCAATTCACATCGTTATCCTTGCTTTCGTCATCAACAACAACAACAACAACAAAAAGACCATCGTCTCGTGCATTTTCTCTACCGTTAACTCCATCTGCGCATATCTAGGTCAAGTGCATTCAAGTCGGTTAAAGTTGATTTCTTTATCTAGAAAATATTTCAATTGAATTTTTCTACATCAGTAGTTTGAAATTTGGAAATAATATATAGGATCTAGAAATTGTCTATATAAATATATACATACAAGTTTTCCAATTAACCTCGATAGTCTAATCAGTTCTAACACAACTTCTTTTTGTTGCTTTAGAATTTTAATTATGCTGAATCAGCTAGATTATACTGATCTGCAAATCCAAGAAGTAGAAAACCTGTCTACCCTTTGGAAAATATTTTTTAAACAAATAGATAGAGTGAGATTTTAAGCTCTTAATACTCTAACACCCAAGTGAGTCTGTAGGCTTTTATTTTATTTAGAATTTTATCAAAAAAAAAAACTGGAAATTGTTTGAAGATTTGAATACTTTTGTCATTTAGTAAGAAACACTAAATTACTTAAAAAAAAACTGAAACCTCTCAGAAGTTTCTAACGGTAATAACATGTGTTTTTGCGCTTCTCAATATTTGACCAGTTGTATATAAAATCAAAATAAATATCTAAAGCTGATAGAGCTCATAATTTTTGACGTGAAATTTATACTAATTTACCTTTATTCCAAATTTTTTTTTTCCACTGAGAACCACAAAAACTGTGGGGAACCTTTTCACATTTTCTTACCTCACAGGTAAAGGTAAACTCCTACATTTTTTTGACTACATATTTAAACTTAGGAGCCACAATTCACTCTAGAAATATACATACATAAATAATATATAAAATATAAATAATTCCAATATTTATTTAGTTCCATTATTTTGGAAAGTAGCGTAAGAGTATAAAGTAGACTTTGATTACGGTTTAGTTTTATATGTATAAAACTAATTATTTCTAGTAAATGTATTCTATGGGGCAAAAGTAATCTGCTTATGGGAAAACGCTATAACTTTTGCAAATGGTGCCAATTTATGAAGTAAACAAACACAGAATGCAAATCGATAAGCCATGAATCGATTTACTACCTTCTCTAGCTCGGGGTTTCCCCAAATGTTATTCTATTCGCTTTTAATTTTGGGAATCTCCGCGATGAATTTCTTTTCTCTTTTCTTTTATGTGCCAGCTGCTAATTTCTCATTTAAACATTTTAAATCATGGTTAAAGGAAAACAAATTACCCCCACAGAAAAAGCTAAAATTATCGCATTGGTTGCGCGATTTAAAATAAATTTCAATAAAAGTTCAATTCGATGCTTTTTGTAAAATATCGTGAGATGGGAAAATTGATAAGGAAAAAAGAATGGGGCAGAAAAAATTTCACAAATGAACAGGAGAAACGTGTTATTATGAGAACGAAATTGCATCTGAAGTGCAGCAACAATTTGCTTAATAAATTTAAACGTCGACTCAAGCAGAGGGCAAGTATTTGTTATGTTTGTCAATTAAATCGATTTGGCTGTATTTCATGTGTGGTTTACACTCAAACCTCGTTATCAATCCTTTTTATCTAACCCTTAAGACAAAGTTCAAAGGCCACATAACCCACACAAATGCACACGCACACGCACACACACATATATATATGTATTGTATATATGGGTATTTATGTACCTATTTATCTAGGTAGAGAACCTACCACTGGTTGCCAATTATGTATAATTTGATTTTACATTATATACACTTTGGTATATATGTACATAAGTCCCTGTCCTCCCCCATCATCAGGATCAAAAGTAAATTGGAAATATTTCACATACAAATAAATGTCAGCACATAAATTGCATAAATATGTACATTATATACAAAATATAATGAGAACTGCAGTCATGTGTATATACACGTGTGTGTGTGTATGTGTGAGAGAACTTTTGTACAGTTGCCATTAATGCAATTTAATGGAATTTAATTATTATTTGTTCGCCTTAAGGCCAAAAATGCAATTGTTGAATTTTGCCTTTCAGCTGCAATTTATTTTGTTTTAATGTCTTTAATAAATATTTTTTTTTTATTTTTAATTGCAGAATTCGTTAGAGTCGACTGAGTAAAAACAAAAATCATCAATATGAGCGGTGAACGTCCAAAGAGACCTCTGTCAGCCTATATGCTGTGGCTCAACGAAAATCGTGAGGCGATCAAAAAAGATAATCCTGGCAGCAAGGTCACAGATATTGCCAAACGGGGCGGTGAACTGTGGCGTGGCCTTAAGGATAAGACGGTAAGAGAAACTTCAATAGAAATATTTAATAAATTTATTTAATAAATATTTATTTTTTTTTATGGATTACTAGGAATGGGAACAGAAAGCCATCAAACAGAAGGAGGAATACAATAAGGCAGTTAAGGAGTATGAGGCAAATGGTGGCACCGATTCTGGTGCGCCCAAAAAGCGAAAGAAGGTTGCCACCAAGCCAGTGCCAAAGAAGGCCAAGAAGAAAGATTCCTCCGAGGAAGATGAGGAGGATGAGAGCGAGTAAATAAACGACCCACAAAACCTCCCTCCTTCCTACACACACACACACACACACACACAAAGAAAAAATAAAAACAAAACAAAAAAAAAAATCTTTGCATCAGTTTTAAAATACATTTTATTAATGTAATTTTTTAAGTAAAAATGAGCAAGAAAAAAAAGAAGAAAATTATATAAAAAAAAACACACTTAAACCAAACCTACAAAAAAATAAGAAAATACAACCTCCCCATAAAATAAGTTACAACATAATTTCCAGTCAAACAAAAACAAAAAAAACTTCTTTCTAGGTTTGTACGTAAACATCTACACACCATTTACACACACCAAAACACACACACACACCCACACCTATACACACACACATTTCTACATACTTACTTACATATATACATACAAGTATAAATATATTTCCGCCCCCGGCTGCCACCCAATCCCAAAAATAGGTCCCACAAACCCCAAAAAAACCCAAAAATATATAGAGATCTTCTTTTCTTCGGCTTATATAATTGTAAATGTTTAAATGCATTAGCAGCAAAACAAACAAAAAACAAAAAACAAACGAATCCTTAAAGGTTCGATCGTCCTTTTAGCAGACGTTTTCACTTTGAATTACAAACAAACAAAACAAAAAAACAAAAAAATACAAAAAACAAAAAAGGTTATATATACATTTTAATATATATAAGTATATATATGCTACATATATATATATATTATATATGTAATTTAAACAAAACAAAAAATGATGAAAAACCAACAAATATTACAAATATGTAATTGTAAATGTAGAGCTGAATGGAATATTATATATATATATATATTAATATATATATACATTAAATAAAATGACAAAAAAACCACTAAAAACTCTCAATGGGCAATATTTCATTTCTCACAAAGTGTATTTATCTGTGGATTTACAATGTTAGTTCTGGATATAACAAGTTGGAAAATCTAAGCGATAATTTTCAAAGTAAAAAGAGCTTTCTTTTTAACGGGTTTCTATTGGATAAAGAGTTGGAGAATGTCTTAACTGAGCCTAGATGTCCTTTTTGAAAGCCAGAGAAGCCGTTTTGAAGGTAATTATGTGCTCGAAATGCTGTCTTTGTTTCGCTTACAAAAGGTGAGATTTCTTTTTTAATAAGGTAAAAATCACTCGGTGCTAAATTAGTCTCATATCATTCTTTGAACCTGCTCTGTAGATCGGCCTTAACAGGCCCAAGATGTAAATTTCATATTATAATTTTTTAGCTCACATAATAATCTAATTTGCCTATTTTCCCTTGGGATAGATTGCAAATAAATTGAGAAAAAATTGAAATAGCAAACTTAAAAGAATGTTTGAATTTAATGGAAATTTTATTTTAAACATTCCTTTTTACAGAAAACTTAAAATTAACGGACATACAGAAATCAATTCAATATATAGAAATGTATGGAAATATATAGAAATCGATGGGAATATATAAAAATCTATGGGAATATATAGAAATCTAAGAAATCTAAGGAAATGTATGAAAACATATATAAATATATAGGTAAATGGCCTGTGGACCGGTTATTATGACATTTGGTGGAATCTTTGGTCTCTTACGGAGGGGCATGTTTCAATCGACTCGGCTATTGATACTAATCAAGAATATATATATTATATAGGGTTGGAAAAGCTTCCTTTTGCCTGTTACTATACTATTTCATCCTATAGAATAGAATATATATAGATGCATTGGATGAAAATGAACTTTGAAGGTAGAAGAGTTTTTTATGTACAAATATTTTTAATATTGCGCCACCAGTGTATTTCGGAATATTTATTAAAGATTCGCTTATCTCTTTTAGATATGGCTTGACTAAATCTTTATTCATTTTCATCTATGGGTCACATAAACCTTACCTATTGAAATCTGATAATGGTTCTTACCAGCTCCAACAACTCCCAAGAATGTTGTAGATTAATTTAGATTTATTTTAAAGACAGTTCAGTGAATTTAATTAACAGCTCCTATACTTACTTTACTCTCTGTTAGATTGATTTTAGTTTTTTATTTGATATTTATTGATTCTAAACATCTGGGTGAAATATTTAAGGTACAATCCAGTTCATGGCTCCCAGAAAAACTTCAATTAGTTAGCCAGTTTGATGACCTACTGATTGATGGCGTGTGGTTTCTCTAAGGCCAATCTAATATGACCTTTGTAAACAATAAAACTGCTCAGGTATATGGGCTAATGATTCGAATAGATGTATTTGATTCTAATGTCTGTGAGCCAGCTCAAATACTAGCTTAAGAATAAAAGACAACTTTTAGTTTTTAAAATTATATTTTACTAGAATTTTTTTTATAATCTTTTCCATCGGTTTTATGTTAGATTTTGTCTTGCCAAATAGCGCTGAATTCAACCTAACTTTTAGTCGAAATTTTATTAGCAAAAAGTAAAACAATTGATTAGAAAACCCAGTTCGAAAATGTTTTGAAAAAGCTGAAAAGGCCTCATAAGAATTTGTTGAAATTCCACAAATTATTCACAGGAAACTTCGATTCCAAAACTATAGGTAAGTGACATCGTTATATTTTTGAAAACGTTTTTAAATCGGACAAAGTCCTGATCACCTATTGTAAAAATCATTTTAGAGTAGAAAAATTTGAAAAGGCCTCATAAGAATTTGTTGAAATTTCTACAAATTATTCACAGGAAACTTCGATTCGAAAACTATAGGTAAGCGACATTGATTTAATTTTGGAATACGTTTTGAAAACTGAAAAAAGTCCTAATCAACTATTGTCAAAATCATTTTAGAGTAGAAAAAAGTGAAAAGGCCTCATAAGATCTTGTTGAAATTGCCACAAATTATTTACAGGAAACTTCGATTCGAAAACTATAGATAACTAACATCGATTTTTTTTTGAAAACGTTTCGAAAACTGGAAAAATTCCTGATCAACTATTGACAAAATTATTTCAGCGTAAAAAAGGTAACAAGAAAGAGATCTTTCCCACGTGAAATTGTGTTTCTATTTTCTAAATTACTTCAACTAATATTATTTTTTATATATTCCAAAAGTTGACACTTTAAATATATTTCAATCAGACTTTTTGGGTAAGGGAAAACTCAGTTATTTCTTCAATAATTTTTAACCACAGTGGTTCATGGGAATCGGGGCTTAGAGCGCCTGCGCCAATTTTGGGCCACAGACAACGTCAAGTCAGCTGATGGTTCATTCTGACTCAGAGTCACCTCCGCAAACCCATTCAGTTTATCTTTTGCATTGTCTGCGTTTATATTAAACTAGTTAAACTGCGTAATTTT
The DNA here is from genome assembly GCA_018150735.1 of Drosophila sp. 14030-0761.01. Lineage (NCBI taxonomy): Eukaryota > Metazoa > Arthropoda > Insecta > Diptera > Drosophilidae > Drosophila > Drosophila sp. 14030-0761.01. The sequence continues at coordinate 14,889,970 of JAECWO010000031.1, forward strand.
TCACCAGCCAGCAAGTAAGTAAGAAAATGCATTATCAAAATACAAAAATTAATTACCAATTGTTACACAAATTGTTTAAATTGCGAAATAGTTTTAAGTTTTCTCTTTGAGTTTGCTAAATTTTTAGAGAAAACTTAAATATTTGACCACCTGTTGATTGAGAAATAAATTTAAATTTTGCAGGATTTGATTTTTGACTCTTCTTTCGGATTGCAGTTGCGCGAAAAATCAATAGATAACATATGGTAGGACCCGACCCAGAGCCAATGATAAGACAGTGATAAGAGTCAGAGGCTGCTGCTGGTGGTGGCATTAATCATACGCCGCGTGGGCCACGCGATATAAATTTCAACTTAATTGGCCAAGACCCTGAACTTTGAACTGGCTGTGTGACCTCTCTGGCTGTCGAAATGGCACGCTTTCGAAAGGTAAGTGAAGAAAGAATATGGCAATTTGGGCAAATTTACTTGGAAAGGCGACTAGAAAATACCCTGCTGTCAATTTGTTAAATGCTTTTCAATTGATCATTTTTTAGTGAGTTGAAAAGCACTTTTTAGGCATTTGTTTTAATCGATTCGAATCTTTACTATAAATATAAATTAAATATTAAAAAAGAACTTGTAACGAATCTTTCCCAAAAAGAAAAGAAGTTTTAGAAACATACAACATACAATTGAACCTTTTATGCTGTTCAAGAATAAGGTTTTAAATGTATTTTATAAAATTTTGTAGGATATTGAAACATAATTGCGTTATAATTATATTAAAATCGACTGTGACCAGAGAAGTCGTTAGCATTATCAAGAATAAGTGAGAATATTCGAGGTATTAAAATATATATTCCATAAAGTTTAGTAAGGTATCAAATGAAATCAAAAACATCAAACATCACTAAGTATTCACATTAACCTACCAAAAAAAGGAATGTTAGAGAACAAGATAATTTTATTAGTATCCAATAAACTTCCTGTATATATTTCCGATTTTCTAAAAACTTTTATTATGTCTCGAAACCAAGTTTCTACAATTTCGAAACCTCTTTTGGTCGTGCTGTATAGTCAAAGTTTTTTCAAGTATTATGTATTATAATCTTAAAATAATAACTTCCTAGTGTTTATATTCCTTCCAGAAGGGTAGATATTATTTTTTGTTTTATTTTTTGAATGCAACTAGATCCAACTTTATCCAGAAAGGAACTTTAGAATTGCCAATACTTTATGCTTAATAAACCTGAAATCTTTATGCTATTCAGCGGTTTTTAGAAATTGATTTTAAACACAAAGGTTTCATAAACAAAGTTTCTTAGAATTCTTCGTAGATTTCGAAATTGTTTGAGAACAAAATTTAACCGCCCCAAAATATACAAATATAATGGTTATATTTAATATAATTTATTAGAAAAATTAGAATTTTTATGTACATATGTATGTATTACACATAAAATTACAGACTACAGATAAAAGTTAATGAGTCGTCAGAATTTCAAGGGTTTTAGTTTCAACCCCGACTTATTAGGAAATTTTTGAATATTACATAGTGTTCTTAAAAATTTACAAATTCTTAAGTTCTTCTTGTAAGATATAAGTTAATGAATTATCTATTGACAGGGATCGAGAATTTGAATGAGTTCTAGTTTCAAACCCTACTACTTATTGGGAAAACATAGAAAATTACACGGTGTTCTACAATCAAAACTCTGTAGTTCCCCTTGTAAGATAAAATTTAATGATAATGCTCCACAATTTTGATGAGTTCTAGTTCTGAAATGTAAAATATTACAGAGTGTTTTAACATATGTAATTTTTATAATTCCCCTCGAAAGATTTGGGTCAATGACACTTCCATTGATAGTGATCCAGAAGTTAGTTATATTCGTATATACCCTTGTGTCTCATAGGGTATTGAGAGTGGGGGAGTTGCGTGTGGATGATAGTCAGACTTGGGAGACTTTTCCAAGAAAAGGGACTTCATTTGTTGTTACTTGAACTTGACGTCCTTGCACCGATGACCAATGAACGCGGCACGTGCCACTGCCTTCGCCTGCCCAAATGATGGATGGGTTGTTGGATGAGCTTACTCCACCCCACCGCACCCCCCGTTCCGTTCATTAAAGTCTCTCATTGTTTTGAGGGGGGCGGTGGGGGGTGGGCTGCCAATTAGCATGCAAGGCACATTCCGCGGCATCGTCGTCGGGTTTGGATGTTGTTAGTGTTTTTATTGCATTTGCGTGCCGGTTTGCCTTCGAAAATTCATTTTCATTTTTTCGTTGTGTCAACTCATTCACAGCAGGTGAACCAGCGCAATAGCAACGAGGAGCTCGCATCATTGCTGAAATCATCACCGAATATTTTGGAGAATTTCTCCTACGACGATTTGCCCGAGAAGCCACTGAAAAGGATGGCCACAACGCCCATTGGGACACGAGGACCTGCCCGTCCGATGTCGCCCAAATTCTGTGAGACTCTGGAGCGGCATGCCTTTATGAGGAATGTGATCAATACACCGAATCAAACATCCGAACATCGTCGCTACTCCAGTCCGGGGGAGAAGGAGGCGCATGTGAGACGTAGTCTGGAGGAGATATCCAAGGATATCAAAGAGATTGAGCAGTTTGTCAGTGCCACAGAGGCAATTTTCGAACGGGAAAAGGAACAGGAGCAGCTGCAGCTTAAGGATCGGGAGCGGGAACGGGAGCAACAGATGCAAGTGGCTCGCCGTGATAAGGAGAACAAGACACCGAGTCCGGTGAAGAAGACCACCTACAAAATCAATACGTTTAAGCCGCCCGGACGACGCCATCGTCCGCATAGTCCGAGATTCTATCAATCGCGTCTCTATTTTCGCAATGGACGCATTGGATGCGTCGACTCGGAGCCGAGTCAGAGCAACATCGGAGCCACCCACGCGCTGGTCAAGCATATTCTAAAGAACGAGAAACCTCTGGTGAGTCCGGATAGTGTGCGTCGAGTCTTGGAACCGGAATGCTTTGAAATGACTCCCCTGCCGGGAGCTGTGATCGAGCACAATCCACAAGCAATCCAACCACAAGTCGATCCCATTGCGGTGCAGAGAGCTGAAGAATTGGCTGCTGCTACGGGTCAGGTGGTTCTGGTGCCAGAGCTGGATCAATGTGATCCCTGCTCTCAACCGTGCATCGATGAGGATGAGAAGGATGTCCAGATCTGTTACAATGAATCGCCCGAGCTGCAGAATGAGGATCGCAACTTGGGGCGACGCTCGCAACGTTCTTCCTCGCTGAATGAGAGCGAAATTGTGGCCGTCCTGGAGTCCGATGTGGATGCCCATCGACCGAGCAGTAGTGCCGGCAGCTTGGACTCCCAGGGACAGCAGTTTCTGCGGGATCAAGTGCGTCATTTGGTGCGTCGCTTCACGGCGCGGGCGAATAAGGTGAAGTCACGCATAGAGATGCCGCCGACACCGTCGAGCAGCAATGCCAGTTCACCATCCCTGCCGCCGCCCACGAATGGAGCCGTGGCCGGTGGATCCATACTGCATGCGAGCACCAAGAGTTTGCATCCCTCGCCGGAGAATAAGATTCGATTGGTTCCTGCGGGCAAATCACCCTCACATCATCGGGGTCGTCTCTTCGAAGCGGATACACCACGTTCCAATGTCTGGCTCTGTTCGAGTCTGTGCGGGGCCAACAATGATGAGCGTACTCTCGATCCGCAGGGCAAAATCTACATATCCTGGCTATGTGTTGTCTCCGTGTCGTTTCTCTACAATGCCTGGGTCATTCCGTTGCGTGCCTCGTTTCCGTTCCAAACCAAGGAGAACACGAACATCTGGTTGGCATGCGATTTCTGTGCCGATATTATCTATCTCCTCGATGTGGTCTTCTTCAAGCATCGTGTGATGTATCTCTTCGAGGGTTTTTGGGTCAAAAACAAGAACCTCACGCGTAAGAACTATATGCGAAAGCTGCAATTCAAGGTGAGTTGGGACTAGAGAAAGACGCCCCCAAAAAAACTAACTATCATCTCTTTCAAAGTTGGATCTGTTGGCGCTACTACCGCTGGAGCTGTTCTATCTAAAACTGGGCACAAATGCCGTCTGGCTGCGTTTTCCACGTTTCTTTAAGATCCAAAGTTTCTGGGAAGTATTTCGTCTCTTGGATCGGGTTATATCTTCACCGCACTTTGTAAGTCGGAGCTCAAGTTCCTTCGTTAGAGACCTTTACTAACCGTTTTTATTCCCTTCTCTTCAGGTGCGTGTGGCCAAAACCCTTACCTATATGCTCTATATGATCCATATAACCGCCGCCCTGTACTATGCCTACAGTGACTATCAGGGTTTGGGCCAGAATCGTTGGGTCTTCAGTGGCAAAGGGCATCCTTATGTGAGATGCTTTGCCTTTGCCACCAAAACAGCAACTTCGATAGGTAAAAACCCCAAGCCGGAGCGTCAGGGTGAATATGTGTTCATGACAGTGGCCTGGTTAATGGGTGTCTTTGTGTTTGCCCTTCTGATCGGTCAAATCCGAGATATTATATCGACGGCAACGAGAAATAAACACGAATATCGTCAATTGGAAGATGAGACCTTGGAATATATGCGACGTTTGAATTTGTCGCAGGAGGTGCAATCGAGGGTTAAGATGTGGTTTCAGTTCACCTGGGAGCAACAGAGAACTCTGGGTGAGTTTGTCCACCTCACTGGGTCTTATATGGTATATGAATCTCCCTTTTTTTAGATGAATCCAACATCTTGGATGCTTTGCCCATCAATTTGAAGACGGATATAGCCATCTCTGTGCATATACAGACGCTATCGAAAGTACAACTTTTTGCCGATTGTGAGGAGGCTTTGCTTCGGGATTTGGTCTTGAAATTACGTGCGGTTACCTTTCTGCCCGGCGATTTTGTGTGCCAGAAGGGTGAGGTGGGTCGTGAAATGTATATTGTGAAGCTGGGACAGGTCCAGGTGATGGGTGGACCCAATAGTGATGTCGTTTTGGCCACTCTCACCGAGGGCTCCGTCTTCGGTGAGATCAGTTTGCTGGGCATCAATGGTGCCGATCGACGCACAGCTGATGTCCGCTCCAAGGGCTATTCGAATCTGTTTGTGCTCTCCAAATCGGATCTGAATGAGGTTATCGCCTACTATCCTAATGCCCAGGCCATATTGAAGAAGCGTGCCCGCCAATTGATGCGCAAGAATGCGGCACGCGAACGGGAGGAGGAACGTGAGAGAGTGCGCAGTGCTTTGCAGGCCGATGTGGTTATTGGTAATCCCAAGACACCGGAAACGGCACCAAAACTCTTGCAGACAGTTATCCAGGCGTTGCCTTATGAGTCGCCAGCTGTGGTGCTCATCACCCGGGGATCGAAGCGATTGCGTCGCAAGCGTCAATCCCTGCAAATGGAGACAATTGTGGAGCCCTGCATGGATGTGAGTGGGGCGGCGGAATGCGAACAGGAGGAGCCACAGAATGTTAGAGATAGTTTCCACATGAAACCGGGACGTGGTTCACCCGATTTACTATCCTCCATACAACAGGAATTAAAGTCCAAGCACAAATTCATCAATCTCACCGATTCGGAAAAAGCCCTGATCAATATCAATCAGTCGACAAATAATTCAATGGAATCTGTCCAAGAGGATGTCTAAGATATCGGGAGAGTTTTATCCAAATTATATATATGTATGTATTCCCAATACCTAGCAAATAAATGTCAAGAGCTAAAAGCTATTTTCTCATAACAAAATATTTTAATTATTGTTACGAATTAAGCATGATTTTGCAATTGAAAAGCAGCCACAACCGCCTCTTTGATAGTTGGGACCTCTGCCATGGCACCATTCCCAATATCGCCGCACATGAGGGTCTTGGAAATGCAGGGAATTTCCTTGTAACCCCAACTGATTAGTTTATCAATATGCTCTTTGGTTATGGGATGATCATACATGCGTGTATTCATGGCTGGGGCAAACAGCAGTGGCTTCTCTAGGTCCCAGGCGCGTACAACACACATAACAAAATTATCACAAATCCCCTGTAATAAACCAAAAAACAAGAAATCACGAGATCTCAGAGAGATATCATCAACAGAGATAAGACACGCACTTACGGTGGCTATTTTGGATAAAGAATTTGCGCTAAGTGGGGCAATCACAAGCAGATCTGCCCATTTGCCTATATCTATGTGTACCACAGGATCACCGCGTTTATTCCAATTAATCCACTCATCGCGATTATGATAAATAGGCACTGGAATATTATAATTGGGCGTTAGATAAGAATTGTATCTCTATCTGTAATACTTACCATTTTCGGGTATCTGCTCCAGTTCAAAGAAATGTTTGGCTGCTTCGGTAACAATAACTTTTAAATTAAATTTATAGGGTAACTGCTCATCACTCAAAGCGACTATTAGAGCAGATAACTTAATGGTAGCCACACTACCTAGAAATACAAATGGAGTGCTTGAAATTCTTGCCACATGTCGAACTAATCTAGTTAGAATCTACCTGTGGCTGCAATAATCACATTACGTTCTGGTTTCATTGTTGTTGCTCCTCTTTGGATGCTGCCTTCTTGCCGCTCTTGTCCACAAATCCCAATTTCGACCATTCAGTTTTTTCCATTAAGTTGTTTTCCATGCGACAGCCGAGATAGTCTTGAGCCTCCACCCGGCACTGGCTATTATCGTGAGCGTTTCGCCGCAAGCAACTAGAGAGATATGAAATCCTTTCCAGCTTTAAATTAAACACACAAATTCATTCTGTTTTACCTGGAGTAGATAAGAAATTGCTTTTTGCACAATCCCTCGTGGTCCAATGGAAATGAACCCTTCTCCGGTGGTGTTGGTATAAACTTCTTTTGACTGTAGATTTGAGAAGTCATTTAAGATAATTCATTGATAAAACGCGGGGGAGGTTGTAAAACAAATTACGAAATATAAATGTAAATAAATAGAATGTTCTAGGGTGACCAATCGCACACAGATAAGTGTAGGGCTGCCAACTCGATATATTATCGAAGTGCAAAGTTCAAAATTTATCTTAATTTTCCACAACAAATGCACTATCAACAAAAAACACAGGAAACAGTTCCATATTAATCCTTAAAAATCCCATTTTCAAGACTTTCGGTAGCCCCACAATTAAATAAAGCATTTTTTCACTCGCACCCTGCAGTTAAAAAGTTATCGATGCCCCCGCCCAAAAATAAATCGAGTTCAAACATTGTGAATTTTGCTTTTCATTAAAAATACTGCACTTTTTTGTCTGTATATTTAAAAAATACAATTTTACACGTTTAGTTCACTAAAATTAACTATAAATACGTATACGTATATATATTTCGTTTACAATATATATATGTGATTGCAGTAAAAGTAACTACGTTATATTGGATATTTACTTTTATTTATCTATGAATGATAAAAGAAAACTGATTTATAGGAGAAAACTAAATATTAAACGCAATATTACTGAGGCACTTTTTGGTGTTTATAACAATTAAGAAGACATTTGAATTAGTTGCATTTTTTCCATTTTGTTTCGCGTTTTTTTGTGTTGCCACAAATATTGCTTTGTTTTTCTTCATTATTATCAATTAGAGAAATTGGCTATATACAATTGGCAACTAAATGCTAAAATCAGAGGAAATTTACCTCTTTCTCTTTTAAACTAGATTTAGGTAAAATGATTGAATTTTTAATGGTTTTGTCTGTTTTTTTTTGTTTTGTGTTGGGTTTAAAATTTGGCACACGGAATTATTTTTGTAGGTAGTTGGAAAACAAACAAAAAAAAAATTGAAGACCGAAATAGATAGTATTTTCATATTGCTTATCAAATAGCTTATTATTTAATTGAATTAATTGCTAATGTTTTGTTGTTGCAGTCTATTGTTGCGAACAATTCGTCGTCATCTGCTGGCAAATAAATGAAACTTAACGAGATCGAACTAACTTTGCCATAAATTAAAAATAGTTAAAGCCTTAAATGACCAATTTAAACACACATATATATACAAATTAGTTATATAAGATAATAAAAAAACTTAAAACAATTTAGAGGGCACACCTCTGATAAAATAATACACAACGGATGAACGGAGGCAGAAGGATTGTTGGGGATGGATATGGATGGGTATTTGTTCTACATGTATATCTCAAAATGTTACGTAAATCCACGACTTGGCGACTGCACTGGCGATGGCGGCGGCGGCAGTGGTGAAAAATATGTGGAACTTCGCGATGATGGCGATGGCGGGCACGAGGATTCGGGCACTATACGCACATCGCTGTGGTAATGTGAGCGTGGAGTCGGCGGCGGCGGATATGGCTCACTATCGTAGCCATATTGCAGACAAGCGGCCGCCGAACTGGATGAATGTTTGGTGGCTCCACCATTGCTATTATTACTATTCGATTTACTCGTATAATTCGAATCCGATTCATCGCAAATGTCTGTGGAGCATGGCGTGGGCGGTGGCGGCTGATTGATAATCTTATAGTGTCGATACGGACGACGTGAACGTGTGGCTGGTGATGGTGGCGGATTGATGGGATAAGCGACCATGCTGCTTCCATTGGTTGTGGAACTGGAGGCTCCAGTTATATGATTCCTATCATAAGAGTTCATGCTATTCCTGGAATTCAAAGTGGACATGCGCACGGCATCGGCCACTGAAGCTATTTTGGAGACACGTTGCGATTTGCTCAGCGTCGATGGTGACAAAGGATCCGAGGCCTGATCATCTTTCGGTTCCGTCCGGCTCTTGCCAATGCGTGTACGGCAAAATTGTAGCAAATAGACAATGGAAAAGATGGTAAACATCGTGCCACCAATCAGTATCATAAAGGCAAGCTTATCCGAGGCCGGTGCCATGCGACGCTGTAGACAAATGTCCGGTGATTCATCTGCTCCATCGGCACAATTCTCCCAGTTATCACAGAGCAAGGCGGCGGGAATGCACAGCTAAGGAAAGAGAATAAAATCCAATTTTAAATATTTACTCCTTTGATAATCTCTCTCTGCGTTACTTACCTTATTTATGGGACACTGGAACTCTCCGGGTCGCTTGCAGCAATCAGCCTCATCATGGCCATTGGCACAATTGGTGGTGCCATCGCATACCAGAGATTTGTCTATACACTCACCCGACTGGCAACTAAACTGATCCGGACGACAGGTAGGACAACCCACCTCATCGGATTTGTCGGGACAATCCTTTTGGCCATCACATCGCCAACTGGCTGGTATGCAATCATTATTCATATCACTATTCCCAGCCACTGGAGCCACACAGGTGAAATGATCGGGCCCACAGGCGGGCAAGGCGCCACAATTCTCTTTATCCTCGAGGAGCATCAAATGTTTCGGGCACGAGCAAATGTCCCGAGTGCGTGCCATGCCCTCGCTACTCGCAATACAGATATGGGAGCATTTCGTGCGACTATGAAGACATGTATGATTCCGCAGGAGTTTCGCATCCGGTGTCCAAACGGCGCGTATATCGGTGATCTGTGGCAAACGTTGTAGCTCCGCCGAGCGACGTTCTCCCGTGACTGTGATGCGTTCCACTCCCGTCTTGTCATCCAACCAATAGACAAATCCACCCAAAGCGGCTATATTAATCACTTGGGAAATGTGCATGGACACAAGAGTTTTCCTGCAATTCAGAAGGCATTAATAAACGGAAAAAGGATCTCTCTCTCATCGCTTTACTTACTTATTTTTGCCATTTATATCCATGGCATCAATCCTCTTGCCATGGGCATAGTAAATCATATCCGATTGCTGATCCAGAGCCAGAGCGGTGACACCTTCCAGCTTGTAGGCCAATTCCACACGTTCATTGCCATCGACTCGAGCTCTTATGATGGCCTGATGACTGCCCACATCGGACCAGAAGAGTAGACGCTTCTGGGCATGCACGGCTATATTGCGCGGCTTCTCCGAGTCACCAGTATCGATGACTCCTATGGACTCACCCAGAAAGCTGTCAAAATGAAGAACACACATGAGTACAAGGTAAAAGAGGTTCATAAATCGTTGACTCACCTGGTCACATTGATGCTATTGGAGTAGGAGCATGACCAAAAGAGCAAACGTCCAATTATATCAATGGCTATATCAAAGGGTTGTCCCGAATTGACCAATAGAGTGGTTTTAGTTCCATTGGCCAGAGAACGTTTGATGCTATGACTTCTGCCCTCAATCTGAAATGCGGCGAAATGGAAGATTAGTTAATGCTAAAGGAGAAACACGCTTAGTATTCTTACCCAGTAAATGTGATGTGTTATGGGATCATAGTCCACGGCACGTATATTCTTGCCCGACACTGGCAGCGGGACATTGGGGCAGTCGGTCGTATTGGGGAGTAGGCGACCAAAACTATTCCTTTGACTGAAGATGATGTAATTGCGTGGCGCTATGCAGGAGGTGCCATCTTTGGCCAATTGATAATGTGTGGGGCAGGCACAGACCATGCCACGCCTACTGGGATGAGCCAGACAGAGATGGGAGCAACCGCCGTTGTTCAGTTTGCAGGGATTGACTCCAGTCTGGCGTTTATCATTGAAGACCAACAACGAGGTGATGTAGATCATTCCAGAGTGAACTAAACTACGATTCTGGCCGGTGACCTTGTGGACACGTTCAATGTCTCCCGTATTCCAATCACTCCAATAGACATAATCCTGATAGAGGGACACCGCGTAGGGCTCATCGATGTCACTGCTGACCAGCACTTGACGCTTGCGTCCATCCCAGTCGGCGGATTCGATTTTCGCTGGTCGGGATTGGGTGGCCCAATAGAGGCGTCTTGTCTCCTGGTCGAAAGTGAGACCGGCCGCATGATTGGCTCCCGCTATGATGGTCTGCAGTTCACTGCCATCCATGGTGGCTCTTCGTATGGAATCCGATGGTGATTCCGTCCAGTACATGTAACCACGTCGAGGTTCCAGGACTAGGGAACGCGGCTCTTCCACTCCCTTCCACAGCAGGACCCGGCGACTGCTCCCATCCAGACGGGCAACCTCAATGCGTCGCGCCTCCGCATCGGACCAATAGATATTGTGACCCAACCAGTCCACGGCGATGCCATCGGGACCAATTAGACCCGAATCCACAATCCGCTGGACATACGAACCATTGAGGAAGGCCCTAAAGATGCACTTGCTCTTCTGATCCGTCCAATAGATGCGTCTCTCGGCCACCGACACATCCAGAGCATGGGCATCGCGCACATCCTTGAAGGGAATACGCTCATCATTGTGATTCCCTTCGTTATACTCAATGGAAATGCGTCCAATGTGCTCCTTGCACGAGAAGAGCAAGAAGGCAGCGGGAATGACACAGGTCTTCTTATCGTTGGCCAGCTCATAGTCAATGGCACAACGACAGACATAATCCCGTGGACGATTCAGGCACAAGTGTGAGCATCCTCCATTCCTCACCGCACAGGCATTCTGTCCTCGTACTTCCCTCAAACGGGTGACTTTCAGACCCATTAAATCCGGATACTGATCCACAACAACAATTCGATTATTCCCAGTTATCTTATGGGCACGATCAATGGATCGGCGTTGCCAATCCGTCCAGTAAAGATAATCATCCAGTATACTGAGTCCAAATAGATGCTTCAGATTATCACTGATAACCACCCGGCGATCGGAGCCATCCATATTGGCCACCTCAATCTTATCCGTCTTGCCATCGCACCAATAAATGGTCTTCGCCTCGATATCCAGGGCAATGCCATTGGGCCAACCCAGATTCTCGGATACCAGGACCACCCGTTCGGAGCCATCGAGTGAGGCTCTCTCCACCTTCGGTTTGCGTTCGTTCCAATCGCTCCAGAACATCCACCCGAGCGAGGGAGCCACTGCTATAGCCCTCGGCTCCTCCAGATGCTCATAGATCAGGACCTTTCGGGCCGTACCATCGAGGCGGCAGACCTCAATGCGATCTGTCACCGTGTCCGTCCAATAGAGATTACGTGCCAACCAATCGAGGGCCAAACCATCCGGATGACGCACCTCGGAGGTCACGAAATCCATCACTCCCGTGCCATCGGCATGGGCACGTCGAATGGTATAGGCCTCCACATCGGACCAATAGATATGCTCCTCCACGGGATCATAATCAATGGCTATGGCATATTTCACCTTGCCCAGGGGCAGCGGAAAGATGGTATAGTCGGGCGAGTCGAGGGAAATCTTACTAATCTGTGTCCTTTGCACTATGAAAAGCATCTCCTGGGACCCGTTGGCACATTGATTGACAGAGATTAGTTTCACACCCGTCGGACAGGCACAACTGTAGCCCTGAGTGTTCGTCGAGAGCAGGCAGAGATGCGAGCAATTGCCATTTTGATGGGCACATGGATTATCCTCATACGGCTGGAGGCTGGCATCCCAGGCTCTCACCGAATTTGGCGCTTTGGGCGTGTCAATTAGCTCCTTCAGCTCACGTGTCTGCAAGTCCAAGGCATTCAGGCTACCCCTCTGCCAATCTGTCCAATACAAACGATTGTCATAGTAGGTCAAACTGAATGGATACTTTAGGTTATTCACTATAGTCCTGCGATTGCTGCCATCCAGTTTCATCACATCGATGAAACGATTCTTGCCATCTGTCCAATAGATTAGCTCACTGGCCAAATCCACGGCGAGACCATTGGGCCAGAATACATTATCCTTGACCAAAGTCATTCGACTCAAAGGATCTCCATCCATGCTGGCCCTCTCGATCTTCGGATACTCTCCCCAATCGGTCCAAATGAGGAATCTCTTCGCCGGAACCACAGCCACGGCACGCGGTTGATCCAGATCCGTCCAGAACAGCACCTTCTGATAGCGACCATCCAGAGTGGCCACTTCAATGCGATTCTTTTCACCATCTGTCCAATAGATCTTGTCCGTATACCAATCGATGGCCAATCCTTCGGGCTTATCCAAACCCGTCGATATCACAGTCTGTTTGGGTCCCTGTTGCCGTGTGGAATTCATGTGTGAGCATTCGATTATCTCGCGGCCGCAATCCGTCCAGCAGACCAATCCTTTCGCATAATAGAAATCAATGGCCATGGCCTCGGCCAGATCCTTGACAATTATATCGATTTGTGGTCCGCCCGTGGGTTTGCTTATATTGGCAATCTGAATGTCATGGCGTGTGGTAAACAGCAATGTGGCCGGTGTATTGATGAAGGCATTCGAGGGGGATGACAGCAACGATGATGATGAGCCGCCAGATGATACCAAAGATGATGACATGGGGCCATGTACTGCAAGAGAGAGAGGGGTGGAGAAGGAGGTAAGGTTAATTAGTGCTGCTAGAAATACATAAATAACAACTGACTCTGCCCCCCACACTCATCTTGGAGTGGTTAACAATACTTAGTTTTAGTTAAATGCAAATTGCAACTACGCCCAGGCACACTCACACACATAGAGCTTTGTTTGCACCATGGGTGTGTGTGTGTGTGTGTGGGTGAGTGTGCTTCAAGCTGCAGTTGTTGCAGTTTGTTGCAGCTGCTGCTGCTGCTGCTGCTGATCTAATTGCGTATGAATAAGCCCTGAGCAAAATATGAGCTACAACAAAAAAGTAAAGAAACTAAGCGACTTTTTTATGCCCCTTTCAAATTACTTCTATTCGGAACAACAAAAGCCCAATTATTTAAATAATAGGTTGTGAGTTTAATTTGTTAACTTAATAATATTAAAATTATTAAAAATAACTGACCTGAAAGCCCGCTCAACATAGAAACATTAAATTATTAAAAATAACTGACCGGAAATCCCGCTTAACATATAAACATTAAAATAATAATTAATAATAAAATGCAGCAGAATTTTTTATTTTAAATAGTTTTACCCATGTTTTAGGAAATTATACAACTAAACTAAAGTTTGATCTAAAGTTTCCATAAGAAACATTTGGGTTTCAAAGCACAGAAAGGTAAGCAGCTATTATGAATAACTTTACAAGAAGTTCAACAAGTTCTAACATCACCAGACTTTACTAAAGATTTCAGAATTGCAATAACCATAACATATGTTCAAAGCTAAAACTAGTTGAGAATTACAATCAAATAAAGGGAAATAAATATAGACAAAGCTTGCAATTTTTGTTGGTTATTATTAGTCAAATTTACAATTCAGTAGTTTGTGTAATAACTGTTAATTAACACAGTTTTTGCTCTTACCTATTTCTCCATTTCAGAGTCTTAAATTATGTTTTAAACTAGAATTTTCTTATTTTGTGAATCAAAAGATAGAAAAACTTTTAAATATTTCAAATAAACAATTGTGAGAGGATTCCTCCCAGGTACAGGATTTTCTCAGAGTATCAAATCGTTGTAACATAATCAACCAAAATCTAAACCTAATTAGCCAGCGAAAATTACAATTTTAAGGTCTAAATATGCCTAGACTTATCCGAAGTTAATAAAATCTGAAATTACTTGAATTACTTTATTTAAGTACTTGTGAAGAAATGTTAAAGACTTTCCTGCTTTTAAGGTAGTAATTATACATCTGATTAGGTAATTTAGGCGAGAGAATTATTCGACATATTGATCTGTTGGCCATCATCTAACCCTATAGGCCAATTGTGCAATGGTTTTATAAAAGTTTTCCCTTGATTAATACGGAAATTGTATTTTCCATATTAATTTTCCGAAACTTTTATTTCGATATAATTTCCAATACAACTTCTTTTTTGCGTCTCTTTTTATCTTCTGTTTAAGAAGAAGAACTCCTATTCGACTAAATAAAATATTATGAATTTCACCCCCTTACTTTAGATGATCTATAATTTAAATGTAAGGTTTAATGTATCATTTTAATTTATTATAATTTGTCTGTTCTTAATCCTTATACTAAAATTTCTCATGAGAAAATCTAAAACCTCAAAGAATTTCTTATAATTTTATACAATATGAAGTAGGAATAGCAAAATTTGCAAAAATTGTTTTAAATTAAATTTATAACAATTTGTATACATATGATTTTTGAAAGATTTCAATACTTTTCATTCAAATATATAGATAAATATTAAGAAAACCTTTGAAAATTTGGTTCTTTTATAAAAAATGTTGTAAATTTTAATGAAATACATATAAGAAAATTTTCGGAAATTCGTTAAAAATTAACCTCGTGATATTACTAAACTTATCTAAAGGTGTTTTAAAATTATAATACTCCCAATATGCAGGGTCGTATTAGGTCTCTAAGCAAAAGTGTTAAAACTGTGTATAATGGGTAGAGTGAGTTTTGGGCAATTTGGGACGCCAAAAAGCTGGCCAATTTAAACATTGTGCGACCATGTATGTATATGTAGTGCAACAGGAGGCACGGCCCTTTCCTCCTCCGCCCCACCTCAATGTGTGTATGTTGTAGGTAGGTAGGTAGGTAACCTGGCAGTTGGTTTTATTGTATACACGGCATTGCAATATTTATGCAGTCAGGCGCAGCAGGAGGCACTCGAATAATCCATCAAGCCTCGAGGCTTTACCTCACCCTTTCTCCCTCTTCCTGCCTCTCCCCCTGTTAGCTGCAAAATGGTGACATTTTTGTCAAAGTGGGTTGCACCAACAACAACAACAACAACAACTTTTACTCTAGAGCTAGAGAGCTGAGCCGAGCTGGGCTGGAGCTGGAGCTCCCCCAGGTATGGCAGCAGCAACAGCAACTGTGCAACTGCAACAAGATTTATGTGCCAAGTGTGCAAAAATTAAGCAAACATATAAATATTTGCATAGACAGCAACAGCAACAAGAGAAGGAGGAGGAGGAACAGTAACTGAACTGGGCGTAAAAGTGTGACTTCTCTTCCGATAACAGACCTAATGGTGGTGGGTAGTCGGAGCAGGAGGAGGAAAGGGACAAACCTCATGTAATACCTTCTCGTTGGGCGAATGATACTTGCATTCAGTTTGCACGAACAAAATCCTTGTAAATAATTCTGATGCAAATGTCAGTGAAGCGTTAAGAAATCAACATCATTATTAACAACAACAGCAACAACAACAGCACTCGTTGCTGCAGCTGGAGCCAGCTGGAGATGGAGCAGACTGAGACTCCGACTGCGACTGCATAGACGACGTGCTCATCAACTCGAGTACCGAAGCCAAGAAGAAGAATACCTCAGACCATAACCCTCTCGCGCGTACACACTCGACCGAAATTGAAATGCAGCTAGAGAGAGCCATAGCCATCTCCAACTGCATCTCCATCTCCAGCTGTTGTTGCATTGCTGCTTCAGCTTCATTCATTCAAAAAAAAAAACAGAAAACAGAAAAACTCACTGGAAAAATATTTTAATTATTAATGTATACAACAAGCTGGGGTTGCCAGTTTTGTGGCAGAGAATGAGAAGGATTGACGGGAGAGCCCAACTTGGTTCTTAGTTTAGCATATTTTGTACCCAGCAATCCGAAAAGGGCAACGAAGAGTATGACACAAACCCAAAGTGATTAAACATATTGGTCGAGAATTTTCAAAAGTTTGCAAAAATAAATCACTAAAATGGGAAAGACTGGAAGTGGAGTGGCGTTCGCTAGCTTTGGAAATTGGATGCATTTGAGGATAAATGTTGGGAGGGAGTTCAACGCTGTGTGGACCTACCAACGCTTCCTTTTTAAGTATTCCTTTCCTAACCCTTCTTTTTAACTATTCCTTTTCAAGCAGTCCTTTCCAGCCACCTGCTTTTAACGATTTCTTTTCAAAAATTCACTTCCAATTATTCATATTCAGTCAATTCCTTCTAAGTCATTCCATTTCAAGCATTTTCTTCCAGTCAACAATTCCTATTCAAGCAGACACCTGCTTTTAACTATTTCTTTCCAAAGACTTACTTCCAATTATTTATCTTCAGTCAATTCCTTTCCATTACAAACATTTTCTTTCAGTCATTCCATTCCAACCATTTTCTGCCAGCCAATCCCTTCCAGTCTTTCCATTCCAAGCATTTCTATCCAGTTATTCCTTTCCAGTCTTTCCATCTTAGTTATTTCTTTCCAACAATTCCTTAACCAATTCTCGATTAATTATTTTCTTCTCTCTGAGATAAACATTTCTTTCATCTCTAAGGGATTTCTTGGTATAATTAATTAATAACATATTTTCACCACTTGTAAAGTAATGAGTAGAGGGTATTCCTATAGTCGTTGCCTTAAATTACAGGATGGGTTTTTTTCCCCCCCTGTTTAAATGGCCAACGCGGATGCGCTTATATGAATGATGCATAACGGAGGATTGGGCAGGCAGGACGCGACCACGACTAGTGGAAAAATGGCATAATTCGGTTGACCGAGTCGACAGGAGGAGCAGAAGGTGGAGAGGGGATCAGGAATGAACGATGGGGGTAACAGTAAGAAAACAACAACAACAACAACAACTACTCTTAAATGCTAAATGAGTGCAAATGCTGCTGGCCCATTGTTAGAGGAATGAGAACGAATGGTAGCGAAAACTTTAAGCAGAGCGCAAGGGGCTGCAGCTCCTCCCACCATACAGGATGTTGCACACTCGGCTGCCTCTAACCAACACTGGCAACCAGCAGCAGCAACAGCAGCAGCCAGCCAGTCAGTCAGTCAGCAACCACTCTAGCTCCAGTCATGCTGACTAGCAGCATTATATTGTGGGTCCAGAGGAGGCGCAGTGGCAGAAAGAGAGCAGCTGTGGCAGCAACAGCAGCAGCAGAAGGAGGCTAGTTGCAACGGAAGTTGCAGCTATTTAAATGTGTTGAAGAGGAGTTTTTCGCAGTCGACATCAGCATCCAACTGCCAACAGCCAACAGCCAACGTCTGGCAGTTGTTGTTCACGGTTGGAGGCTGAAGGACAAAACTATTTTACCATATCCATCATCATCTCCCCCTTGCTACCCTCTCTCTCCCCGCTCTCCACACAAATTCAATTAAATGAAGGGATTTTCAAGCTTATGAATAAATTTTAATTAAACGTGCATTAAAATGCCATTTGAAAAGGAAGCTGCCTGCCACATTGAGCGCATAAACATTGTGAGAAAGAGAGAGAGAGGGAGAGAGATTGAGTGAGAGACTGTACCCATTGGCAATCTGATCTAACACTTATCCTTCTTCTGCATCATCATCATATGCAAAAATGGCTAACATCCTTTGTTTCGTCAATCAGGCGTTGACACGCCAGGTCCGCCCTAAGAGTCCGTCCTTCCACCAGTCCACCATTCAAGCCACCTGCCAAACACACGCACACACGCACACACGCACACACACACTCACAGGGGGCAAGAGAGAAACCCATAAAAGCTAACTCAGGCAAAAAAAACTTTTGAAAAGAAAGCAATTTTGTGAAAATTTAAGATGTGTTGCAAAACTTTTGCAGAACCAACCAAGAAGCAGCAACATGAGGACAACAGCAACAACAACAACAACAACCAAGCATGCCTCAAGCAAAGCAAAACAATATAGCTAAAAAAAAACAACAACTCGTAATTCATTTGGAGTTACAGACTCCAAAATACTCTTCAACTTCAAGACGATGCCACAAATGGTGTGGCATTAGAATTATAATTTTAGACATTTGAGTCGAAAATTAACTCAAAGCTTAAGTAATGTGGGGAATTATAGTCTAAAATTTAAGTTCAAGTATTACGTAAAGCAATTTTGGAAGATTTCTGAGCCTCCCTTCCCCCCTCTGTAAAGCGTTACAGAATCGCAATAAGGGTTTCCGAACCTCAGGTGATCATTTTCAAAAGAAAGTTATAATTATTTTTGTTCGCATTTTCGTTTCATGCTATTTCAATTTACAATGATTGTAAAGAAGTTCCGCAACGCGTCGTTTAAACCATCTTTACCAACCCTGGAAACGCATAATTACTTTTCACTAAAATCTAGCTAAGCCTGTATTGTCAAAAATTGCAAAATTGGTTTCCTTTTTGTAGAACAGCCATATTCATTTTTCTAAATTTTTGCCTTACACCTATTATTTTGTCCAGCAGTGTAAGTAATCCAGAAGTCTTATAAACTAGGCATGAAAAAAAATTTTAAACACTTCTTTACAATTCTTTTAGATATTTGGAAAAATATCTCCTTAACTTTCGACATTGAAAGAAAAAGCTAATCATTCTAAAGCCATTAATAGAAATAATAAAAATCGATAGATTTCAATAATACCATCTTTTAAAGAATTTAAATTCAATTAATTAAATATATTTTTCATTTATTACTTTCAGAGAGACATTTTAGGAGCTTTATCACCTCAAATCCTATCGTCACAAACCTTTTGTTTTGGAGTTTAATCATATCTTTCGCCTTTCGGAGTCTAATATACACTCCAGGTCAAAATAATAGGTATACAAATTATATGGGAAGTTCTACAATTAGGAATTTAGTTCTTGAAGGTTCGTAATTTTATTTTGAACTGAAACTACTGAGTCCCAGAGCGGTTAGGCTTAAATAAAATTTTAGCTGCAGTTAATTAAATACTCTAATTATTGGTAAATCAAATAACTCAAAATTTTTTTGAAAATATCAAAAGTAAACCCAACAAATACTAAGATCCTTTACGAAAGGTTTAAAACTTCATGTTAAGCCCAAAAGTCACGTAAGTCTAAAAGAAATCTCCCTGAAAAACGATATATTTTATATTTTTCTTTTATTTAAAATACATAAGAAGTATAAAAGCACAAATATATTTAAATTAGCTATAGAATAGGAAACTATTGCGAATGCCAATTAGAGATAAAAATAGATTAAAGTAACCCCTAAGGATTTTCCTTTGATTCTTCCAGCGTTTGATTTAGAACAAGAATACACCTTTATATAGTTTATGGAGTCATATATTGGTAGCCTTATAAATAAAATTGGTAAGATATATGTACCTGGTTAAATACCAGGTAGAGGGACAACAGACGGACACACAGTTCCAAGTTCAGTTTCTTCAGTCGCTCATTTAAATTATCAACACGAGAAGAGTAGAGAGGGAAGAACAACAAAAAGAAGAAATGTATGTACGATGAGGAGAATCCACTTAACTTCAAGTTAACACATATGCTTGGTTGCCTGCCTGACTGCCTGATAATGACGACGACGACGACGAAGACGACGACGAGGATGATGATGATGAAGTTTCCTTCTTCTCCTTTAGTTTACCAAATTGTTAATGGTTATCAAAATGTGAAAGAGCAGAAGCTTCTCCCCCTTTTTTTTTTTGTTGTGTTTCGTTTTTTCTTCTTGTCGTGCAACCCGAGTTTCTTCTGTGCCCTTTTGTTTCATTTCCTCGCTCCGTCTCTTTGTGTTCCTACCGAAATTGCAAATCAGTTCTGGTTGCCCTGGCTACAAGATGTGGCATCCAGTATGTTTGTATGTAGATAGCCAAGTTGTTGCCTGTTCTGTTGCCTGTTCTGTTGCTGCTGCTGCTGCTGTTGGTCCTTTTTGGTCACATGAGATACTTGTGTTGTTGGTTGTTGTTGTTGATTTTTCTCTGTATTCCTTTGACTTAATTGCATTGCGAAGTTTGGTTTGGTTTGGCTTGGTTTGGGTTAAAAACAAGCATATCGCATATTTCAGTCGTTCATTCGTTCGTTCAGTGTTGTTAAATGTCAATATAAAGAGACGGGCATAACGGGATCCCGTACCGGTCGCTGTACCTCCTCCTCTGTGTAAATCCTATTAGTAATCCCGTGTTGCAAAAAATTACTCATACACCTACTTAAAAATGTAATCACCGCGTGTGAAAAGTATCTCTGTCTGGTCTGCTCAACCGATATGACAACTGGCCATTAACGTAAAAAATAAATACACTATGATGATGATGACGATGATGCAAACTGAGTCGATGATTATGTTGCTGACAGGCATTGGGCTGGGTTCGAGTATGGGTTTGGGTTTGGGTTTGGGCGACGGAGCGTTGAATAAGAAAAATCAACAAACCACAAATCGAGTAAATGGGCAGACTGGAGACGTGGAGGTGGAGGAGGAGAGAAAATGCTAAATAAGCTCTGGCTGACTGACTGGATGGATGCGATGGGATCTGCTGGGGGGGACCCCAAAATGGAAATCAACGTGTGCATGAAAAATTGTGTTGTGTGAGTAGCAACAAGCATTGCAAATTTTGTTGGCCAGCCAGCCAACTGACTGACGGACTGACTGACTGATGGACGGACGGACTGTCTGACGTTTACTGGACGCAGTGAGCTTAAAATGCATTAAAACTCATATCAACACATCAACAACAACAACAACGATGAACGAAAGAAGGAAGGAAGGACTGAACGAGCAAGCGAACCAACGAACGAACGAACGGACGTCGTCGAGCAACAACATTCGCATTAACATTTAAAAAGTTAAGCACAAACATGGAAGAGGAGGCTGCACATCATCAACAACAACATGAACAACATCATTATCATCATCATCAGGAGCAGCAGCAGCAGCAGCAATAGCAACAGCCACAGCATCCGCATCCTCAATGGACAGCTGGCTGGCTGGCACTTGACTGTTTCATCCTCCTCCACCTCTCTCCCACTTAAAGAGGGTTAACGGAAAGGTTTGCTGTAATTTAGCCGAATATATTAGATAGGAAAGTAAACATATTTCTTTTCACACATAGGAAAGTTTCCTTATTTAATGATTTTCCGAAAAAGTGTTGAAAAGCTCTATTTTTTGAGATGAATAGTGTTTGAAAATCATATTTAAAGCATAAAAAGTAGTTGTTCGTGAAAATATATAAAAAAAAACTCTCTCAGGACAACTATTTACGTTTTTTCTACGTGCGACGTTAAAGAAGTGATAAAAAGCGATATTCTACGAGTTGAATAGTGTTGGAAAGTCATATTTAACGCACCATAAGTTGTGGTTACTAGACTACTCGTGTTACAAAATCATATTTAAGAATTTGTAAGCTGCTCTTGAACAAATTCCTCAAAGAAAACTTCTAAATTACATCACATATCGATGAAACTCTTACAGGTCGCAGTAAAACTTTTCGAGTAACCTTCGTACATACAAAGTCATAAACAGTCGTAGAGTCGAGTACCTACCAAAACAGTGTTCCCTAATTGTTATAATAAGCAAATTTTACTGACGAGTGTAGACAAAAACAAAAAAAAAAAAAGATTATATATTTAAAATGGGGGAAAAAGTTATGACCAGAGCTTGTTGTTGAAAATTGCCTCGAGTCTTGTGGTCGCTGCCCAGACTCTCCTCTCGATCCGTCCCTCTATACGTCCTGCCCTTGGGCCACTTATCAGACCCAGCATCATCAGCAACAATGGCCAAAGTTATCGACAACAACAACATGAAAAACAAAATTGCAGCTGCAACTTCAGCCCAAAAGTGGAAATTGCAATTGTGCCCAAAAATAGAGGGGGGGGGCGGAGGATGAATAAGCCCCGAGTAAGGAAGGAACGTAGGTCTCTGACTTTACCTTATTCTTATTTTCTTTCGTTTTGCTGGCATTGTTGTTGTTGTTGTTGGCTCTTGTGGCTGTGGCCGGCCCTCGACATCGATTCATGTTTTATTTAAAAAAAATCTTAAACATTATATTACAATGAGAAATGCTTTGGACGTTACTTGATATGCAGATGATATGTATGAGGGACAAGCCAAAACAGAAGACTGGTTTTCTTAACAGCAACAACAACAACAACCACGGAGGGGGAAAGGAGGAGAAGGAAGAACAAAAATGAAGTCATGAACTTTATTTTCTCTCAACTCGTTAGCATCAACACCCATGGTTTCCCTTTACCCAAAGAAAACGCCATTAACTCTCCGCACAGCATGCAATTTGCACGTTCAGAAAGACTTGCCAAAACTCCACTCGTTCACGCTTCAAGGGATTGGACGACTGGGATGACGACGACGACGACGACAAAGCAGCACCAGTGGCAGCAGAAAAGAAAAAAAAAATTGAGAAAAAATAGGAGGTTTGGGTGAGAGGGGAAAGAAAGATGGAAAAAGAAGAAGAAAAAAAATCAGCATTCCGTAAATTGAAGGAAGGAAAGAATCGTGCCAAAACTGTTGAAAATGTTGCACAAACGATTGGGTTTGTTATCTTTTTCCAAAAAGAAAACGTGGCTGAGTCTCTCTCTCTCGCTCTTTGTGTGTGTACGACGACGACCAAAAACATAAAAAGACGACGGGAAAAAGGCACAGCTAGCTAGCTAGATAGCTAGCTATCCAGACTAGCCCCCGTGTGCCTGTGCGCCACAAAAGATGAATGCTGGCTGAATGCAATTTCCAAAGAGTCGTCGGTGGAACTGAGTTGAGTGGCGGTGGTGGTGGAGGCGTTTGGATAAAATATATGTATGTATATTTTTTGTGTTCAGCTCATTGGTAGCCAGTCGCCTTTTGGGGGAATGGGAATCGAAATTGGAAGTGGGAGTGGGATTGGAAATGACAGTGGCCTAAAAGCAAATCGTCGTCGTTAACATCCTCTTGACTTTGGTTTGTTAAGGAGGTGTAGAGAGGTCAGTTAGCTAGCTGTTTGTCTGACTGCCTTCGAGCTGCTGTGTGCCGTGGCAATACCTTACAAAAAATTTGCATCAATAATAAAAGAGAAAGGTAAATTGTAAAGGATAGGCGAAAATTTTCAAATCAGTTAAATGTGTTGGAAAACCATTCGAGCATAGATATGTTACTCAGGTAGAAGAAATTCATAGATAAGAAGTAAAACAAGTAAGAAGTGACAAGTTTTCTAAGCAACAGTGTAAAAAAGGCTAGTACAACATGAATCAGTGTTAGAAAATCGCAATATACGCATTTATTTAAATCCAATTATACGATTATACGAGATGTTTTTGCATTTTCGTAATTTTATACCTAAGAGCGTTTTGAAAAACGCTAGTTTACGAGGGGAATAGTGTTGGAAATTCACGTTTAAAACATTAAATGTTATAATTCTTTCAATTTCCTATTTTCTAGATCAAATTGATGCATCAAATTGTATGTATTCATAAAGCGTTAGTCTATTAGTGTTGAAAACGCACATTTCAATCATCGTGAGTTATTTTTAATGCATTTAAGTGCAAACTGCAGTATTTCAAGCTCAAATTGAAACAATAAACTGGATATTAAGTGTTGCATTTCGTGTGCCTATTTAAAGAGCTTACACGTAAGCACTTCCTAATTAAATACTTGTGCCAAATACGTGACAACGAGAGCAAGAATGATGAAATGCAAACGCAGCAAGCACCAGCACCAGCAGCAGCTGCAACCTAGCAAGCCTAGTCAGCGAATAAAGCGCAGCATCATTATCAGCAGCAACAGTAATAGAAGGGTGTTGCATGGGAGGAATAGAAGAAGGAACAGGACCTGCATCAGCATCAGCAGCATCCAAGTACTAGTACCCACATGCAGACAAGCACATGACCATGCTCAATGTTTCTCATAATCATTCATAGACTGAACGGCACAGGGAAACGACGAGCGAGGAGGAAGGAGATGGTAAGGTAGGAAGGAAGGTAGAATGATGCTGCCTGTGCTGTGCCTCTGTTCACCCCGCCCACACCATATACACGAACACAAATGCTGAGTCGAGGCACGACAAGCAGAGAGTTGAACCACCATTCATATTATGATAACGATGTGGGTTGGTCAGAAGCAGCAGTGGCAGCAGCAGCCAGTCAGCCATCTAGCGCATAGGTCTCGCTTGAAAAATATTGTGTTAATATTTTTCTGCTGTTTCTCCCTCTCTCTCTCTCACTCTTTCTTTATGGGTTGCTGTTGCTTATTTGCTGGTGCTGCCCCCTGTACCCTACAGTACCGCCCCCCTTTCTCATCATATCCCCACCCAGCATCCGTTAATTTTATGGCAATATGCTTCGTTCTTGGCTCTGGGTACAAGCATAGTTTTGTAGTAGTTGCCAGCACACTCAAGTGTTGCCCATCAAGATTGCGGGTTGCCGTTGCCGTTGCCATTGCCGTTGACGTTGACGTTACCATCGCTGTGTGTGCCTCGCTGGCTATGAATTACAAGCCCCAGCACAGCCACAATGCAGGCGGAACTTGGTTTAGGTGCTTCAGCGGAGATGGCGGGGGGCAGCACCCAGGAATATAAAAAAATACTTACATACATATATAGTATATATATATATATTCATAAAAAACGTATGCAGAAAAAACCAGAGTGATGGAGAGAGAGAGCAAAAAAGTTGTAAATTTAATACTTTTGCGCGCTTGCTTGAGGCTTTAAATTAATTTGCAGCGCGACTTAGGCTCATTAAATTGATTATTATGCAGAAAGAGAGAAAAAATAAAACTGTGATGAAAATGGAGCGGGATAAAAGTTAACAAAGCGAGTGGGAAAACCACTTGGCAAAGCATACTAAAAGAATAAAGTTGATAGTTGGGAGTTCAATTTAGAAATTATAATGCCAGCCAGTATTGTAAAGTTTTGCTCGAACACTAAAAAGTGTTGCTAGGTGAGGTAAATTGTTACATTTCAAGCATCTTCAAATTAGTGTGTATAGCTAGTCCTATATACCACATTCTTAGAGCCCATCTCAATTCTTATGATTAAAAATGGAGACCAGTGTTGTAAAATTCGCATATTTTCAAGAAAAGGCATCAAATCTCAATTAAAAAATCGCCTTTAGATTCTTATTAAGCCATCAAACCTTTACGTTTTGACGGCTCGAGGTCCATTATTAAAAAAAAAAGATTTCCTTTCATCTTCCCCATATATTTCGATCTCCTTCCTCAAGATCTGTTATTCCCAAAGTGCACTTATTTAGTTCTTTAGCGTTAAATTTTATCTGCTTTCAATTTCTCATTCTCACATTGTGTTTCTCAGCACTGACACTATAATCAGAGTTGACAAGATCTTTTTTAAACCTTTTAAGTTTAGTCTGACTTTTAATTTCCTCCTCTAGATTAAATGCCATTACAGATTCTTTGGTTTTCCCAACACTGACACAATAAGCAGAGTTGTTCTTATCTAGGTAGAAAATGAATGTTCTTTCTTTCACAACAAATCTAATTGAAAATTAAAATTCCCTCACACAAATATTTAACTACTTAACGAGAGAGTAAATGTGAGGGACGCAACGCAATGCAGTGGCGCGTCGTCTGAGTTAAATATTTATATTTATACATGTACGAGACGAGTATGGAACTTAAATATGTAAATGTAAATACATACATATTTGGATTGCAATGATGATGATAATGATTACATGGCCTATAATGTAGTTTCAATATTGAATTTGTAAAAGGCAATATGTTAATACAAATGGAGTTTTAAACTCTCAGATATAGATGGAGATGAAGAGAAAGACATAGAGACACTGCCAGTTCGTGACTGGCATAAAAAATCCAAAAAATACAAAAACAAAACGATGAAAATGAGGCGCGAACGGCAGAATGGAAAGGAGAAGAGGTAAATTGACATTCAATTAGTTACGTCAAGTGGTCTGGTAGCCAGCCCCTTCATCTCTTCCAGCCAACCAACCAACCAACCTACCACAAACTGTCAGTTGGTTGTAGCCAATATTCAATCGCCAGAAGAAGAAGTTCCAGACCAGCCGCGTGCGCTGTCGGAAACAGACATTTGTGCAAAAAAAAAAAAAAAAGAAATAAATAAAAAATACAGATGTATGTACATTTTAATGCAGAAGTAGGTAAAGCCGAAGTTTCTATACACTTTAGAATTTAATTATAATTCTATTTAAAATATATTTTTTTCTCAGTGTTTCAAACTTTCTGAAAATTCCTCTTTTCTCATTAGATCTAGTCGTTTTATAGAGATCAAGTTTAGTATTATCATTTGGTGTTTAGCTTTATCCCAAAAAATATCATAGAACCCAAGATGGTTTCCTCTCAAATTAGTTCCCTCTTAAGTTGGTTTCATCTCAAGTTGGTTCACTCTTAAGCTGGTTTCTTTTTAAACCAAATTCTGACGTTAAATCGTTAAGAATCCCTTAACTTCATCTACTTTTAACTGATGTATATGACGGTTGTGTTTTATGATCTGAGTCTACACTAAAATGGTTCTTTCCACGTCAGATCGTTTTCAAATATTTCCCGTTCTAGTGCTTCAATTTTGAATAAAATTCTGATGATAGATCTTTTGAATACGCCCAATATAATGGAATCAATGGGTATGACTATATTTTTCATGATCAAAGTTTTTGTGTGGTGTGTTTTGGCAAGTATCATGGCAAATTGAATGTAAACTTTTCTACATGTTCAAGTAAAGTGTATTGAAAAATACAAACTACAAGTGCGAGTTGCTGCAGTAGCATAAAACAAACTCAATTGATGAGGCAGGCAGGCAGTCAGACGATGTCGAATGGTGGCAATTGAGACGACTACGACTCTACATACTACTATATATACTACTTCACTTCACTTGTGGCCATTAGCACCAAAAACCCAACGTACGTCGAACTGAACTGGCAGCTGGAATTGATTTATATTGATTTCACTGATTGAAGTGAATTCTCGATATTTGAAATATCTACAAGTTTACATTTTGTTTAATTGCCATGTATGGAAATACATATAAGCATACAAGTAGACACACACACACACGCTAAGAGATTCGCGATTCGCGTAGGCACTGCAAAGAGGCCCCAAGACCCAAGAGTCTGAGTCTGGAGTCTGTCTTATGGTTGGTAATAAATTACAGCATAAATTATTTCTTCGTCGTCTTTGGTCTTGGGTGTTGTAAAAGTAAATTGCCAACAAGAGCAGCGCTGAAAACAAATCACTTTTGCAATTGGAGGGACCGACCGACCATTGGTAGGCAGAATGGATCCAACCACGAAGGCGAGGACGAGGACGAGCTGTGTGCCCAACAACATGATGATGTTGGTCAAGTTTTGCAAATTGATATTTTATTGTGATTTACATTCTTTACCATTTTTTTTTATAGTTTCTTTTGCCATTTTGTGTCACATGGCATAATTTATACATGAATGAAAGATTAATTGCTGCTGCAAACTCGGGACGTTAGTCAACACTGTTTTCTGCCAATCTACATACGGGTAGGTATCTCCCTATCTCTCTCTCTTTGCCACTCATTAGCATTTCAAAAAAAAAAACCTCCTAACGCCGTCAAACAATACTAATTTTCAACTAATTTATGATCTGGCAGACATTTTGCATAACAAAATTCAAAAACAACGTGAACTAACAGACTTGTTGTTGTTGTTATTTTTGTTGGTGGTTCACTATATTAGTTTAGCATATAAATGTGCCGCAAAAATATCCCCATATCCCCATTGAGATGGCTTTTCACATGCAAATAAAATAAACAGTTTGGCCACAAATGGTTTTATTTCTTCTTTATATTGTTTGATTGGGTTTTTTGAACAAATTTCTATGCTCCATTCAACTGTTAAAGCATCGGTGGTTTTTTGTTTTAATTATTGTTGTTGGTGTTGTTTTCAGCTTGTTACCCTGGCTCTTTTATTTTATATTATTTATACAAATTCTTTACGCTCTTTTTGTTAAGCCAGCAGCAGCATGTGTGTGTGTGTGTGGTGTGTGTGTATACAAACGAGCTTTAGCCATAAAATAGCTTGGCCCGAGGCGTAACCGAGAAGAAGGCAGAAAGCAAGGCAGTAGCGTAGTCTGTGCGGGGGATCGCAAGGAACACTAGATGAAGGTATACTACATATATAAACAAACAAACATATGTGTGTGGTAAAGTAAATCAGGTAGCAGCGAACCAACAAACTAAAAAGGACAAACAAAAACGAAGCCCAAAGCACACACCAAAAATGGGAAAAGGATAGAGGAGGAAAAGATTTACGTATGTGGTATATAAGCGAACATCCTATACCTGTTACTTGGTGGAAGATTCTGGAAAGGAGTCTGGACGAGGACCTTTGCCAAGGATCCTAGTTATCATCCCAGTACTTTTACTAAAGGACTTACTTATTCGAACTAAACTAGTTAAAAAACGCTTTTAAGCCGAAGTGAATGCACTATAGAAGGGGCCGTGGGGAACTGTATTTGTATAATGTTTTCTTTAAATTAAAGATGCATTATATTAGCTAAAGGATACATAATAGTAGCTGCTAGATGTTTCCACTTTAAAGTTTAGAGTATTTTCCTACACTAGACAATTTACATCAACCGCATTTACCCTCTCGACACTCTTTGGAGCAATGGGTATAATCATCTTCTTTATTTTGTGGGCTCGTTAAGAGCGTGGAGAAGTGTCTGTC
The DNA here is from genome assembly GCA_018150735.1 of Drosophila sp. 14030-0761.01. NCBI lineage: Eukaryota > Metazoa > Arthropoda > Insecta > Diptera > Drosophilidae > Drosophila > Drosophila sp. 14030-0761.01. The sequence continues at coordinate 14,919,102 of JAECWO010000031.1, forward strand.
GATAAGTTTGGACCGTAATCTCTTCGATAATGATTATGTTTGCATTGTTTTGTGAGTTTCGGTCTCGTCGCCGTTGCTTTGTTTTTGAAAGAAACAAAAAAAAGACCGAAGGTTTTCGTGTAATCGGAGCTTATAATAAAGTTGTGTGTGGTGTGAGATTACTTGGCAATACGCGCATACGCATTTTGTTCGTTTCGAATTTTATTCATTTTGTTCAGCTTTTTTCGGTGTTCTATGGACGTTGGGACGAAGAAGAAGTCTTCTCCTCATATATCAGCATAATGAAGTTTGACATTAATGGCGCAAAACGCAACAGGTTATTTACTGTTAGTCTTTTATATTTAAATCGATTCGAAAACGTGTTTTGTTTCAAAGATCTTGGCTTGACACCTTTTTATGCATATTAAACATTCGACGACGTCGACGACGATGACGATGCTACGGTTAGAGGAGTCGTCGAAGGTGTTATAAGCAAAATTTATCACGACTTTTGCCAGTGTTGGTTAGAGTTAAATGGGCAAATGAAAACGTAAACGGAAACTTGTGGGAAGCTGTGACAAAATACAAAAAAAAAATGACTAAATAAGCTGTTGACTGACTGACTGAATGAATGACTGTGAATGGTTTGCTGAAAGCTCAAGCATGAATGCAAAATTAGTCAAGCGCGCAATTGCATTTTACCATGAAGGTGAAACGTTGCATGTGTATGTGTACAAGTGTCTGACAGATGCGGTGTGTGTGTGTGCTGCACGCAGAGGAAGGCAATTCAATTTCAATATGTGGCAGATTATAACAATTCCAACAAGATGGTTGCTCTGGCATCTCCATGTATCATCCATCAACAGCCACACAAGGCGAAATCAAGTCAAAACAGACAAAAAGTTTTACAGAAATTACACTAAGCAACACAGGTTTAAAATGCATGTTTCGCGAATTAAATTAGTGATGGTTTAACAGTTCATTCCAGTTCAATCATGGTAATCATTTGCCATGGGAAAGTTGGACGTTGCAAATCCTCAGAATTCTCAACTACTTTAAGCTTCAATAAGCTTTATTTCTTTTCCCATCTGTTTTGCTTTGGATTAATTTGAAGATTTTCTTTTTATCCTCATCGAACAACTGGTTAATAAAATTCAAACTAAAACTAAATTCATTACTAATCTAGTCTAAATTTTCCAATTCTTGAAATAACATTTTTTGACCTGTTTAGAAAAGAAAAAGATCAAAGTTCTTGTCAAGCTTAAGTCTTAAAAATTTTGAATCTGAACTGTTATCGATTTGTAACAATCTCTTTCAATCAATTCAACTTATAATTAGCTTATCTTTTTTATTCATTATATCTTGGATTTAAGATATAATGTATTCTATTCTGTGATTTTTGTCTATATTTCTTTATTCTTTGTTGTTCAGTGTGAACCACATAAAAGTTATTACGCATACCAAAAGGTAATGGAAATTGTTGCTGCAAATTGTTGAAAATTACTGAAAAGGCATGTCGAACAGCAATACGGATGGTGGTAGAGAATAAGGAAAGATACATATATTTATGTATATGTATGTATTAATGGTATGCCAATGATGATTGTTCATAGTTAAATTATATATGGGGATGCATGTGGAGACTGTGGCAATTTCATGTTTTAACACGTTTACACACACAACCAATACACACACACAGTGTAAATGTCATTATTATTATTATGATGCCGCATTAACAGAACAGAAAATGTTAATGACATTATATCTCAACACAGATGCAATTGCATGGGAGAGGGAGAAAGATACATATACTAGATCGAATGTAGAGGCTGGAACGGATGCTGTTGGCAATTCTTTTCTTGTTTGCTGTTAATTAGCATCAAAAGCGGCCAAACAGTTAAATCAAGAGAAAACGATAAAGAGAGAGAGGGAGAGCAAAAGAAATTATAAACAAGCCACAATTTGTATATCAACACATTAATGAATGATTTGTTGTTGCTGCTTTGGCTAATTTCGATTAGAGTGTGGTGAAGAGAAAGAGAGAGAGAGGACGGGGCGGGCAGGCAGGCCGGCAGATATGGTAACTATTACAAATGCGCCTATTGATAGATTTACAAACACACACACACACAAAGACAGAATGATAGATGGAGAAAGGGGGAATGTAGAAGACGCTTCAATGATTTGTTTGTGCGTGCATTGCTCTGCCTCCAACTCCTCTGGCAACCCACACCACAAAAGAATTACATACAAACACACCTATAGATATACATATGTATGTACATGTGTATGTATGTGGGAGAAGGAGAAACGCCGGGAAAAAATTTTACATAGACATTCTGTTAAGAAGGTAAACGGTAAAAGTTCTTAACCAGACTTGAAAATTCTGGAAATGAACTGTAATCGGATCCAAATACATTTTTTTTTGTAACCCTTTTTCATTCTCATGTGATGATTTTTTCAGGAGGGTCTTTAACCCCATTTTAAGGTAATCCCCTTTTTCGTTACGCATTTCTTTCAACATGTGTGCTCTCTTTATAATCATGTGTCTTTCGGGGGCATGTTTACTGATTGCCTTTTGCTTACTTTCGCGTTGGCGTTGCAATTCAATTGCACTTGCATTTTCAATTTTCATTTTTGATTCAAATTTATGACTTTATATAGCGAAATTGTGTAAAGTTATCGCAAATAAGCTGGTCGGTCCTGGCCCTGTATGTATGTATATCCAAGAAACCATTAAAATTAATCAGTCGAGAAGGAAATCAAGTTGAAAGTGATAAATTAATGTTTTGTGGTTTCTTTTTGCTTATTTGTCGGATTCTTTCTTAGCGCTCCAACTAATGATGTTTTGTTTGATGAGTTTTTTTCTTTTTGTTTTCAAATTGTTGTGGTTAGTAGAAGAATTTTACAAAACTTTGTTTTTTTGTTTGGGTTTCCAAAATCCATAAATATTAATAAAAAATGAAAAAGAAAAAGAGGCCTTTTAAAAATTTATGTGTGTATAATGTATGTTCGAAGCTCGAAAAGTTAATTAAAAAATCAGCAAGGGTATTTTTCGGGCTCCCCACAAATCATTCAAAATGTCACTAAATTATAGAGACGAGATTCCTCCTCCTACTCCTCCTCCTCCATGGGGCCCCCCGAACCAGCAGCGGGCGATCGACTCGAATCGATCGATCTTTTTTCCTCTCTCGACAAATTAGTATGCACAACAGGTTAAGTAAAAATTGACAAACGCCAGTCGCAGGCGAAGGCAAAAGAAATAGAAGGTATGTGAAAGAAAAAACATACTAAAAAGCCATAAATAAAACTTAAATTGGATTTTTTTGGTTTTGCGCCAAGGATCATTATTATTATCTTGGCAAAACTAGCTGCAAATTAATGTTTCCTTCTCTGTGTGTGTCCCTCTCGCTTTCTGTCTCTCTCTCTCTCTCTGCACACAGGTATTAGATAACACAAAGTTTAGTTTAGCAAAAAAGTAATTTGAAACTTGCACCATATGGTGTGGCGGCACAGGCAGGGAGAAAAGATCTTTCAGATCAAAAATAAACCTCAGAACAACCACGCAGAACAATTACAAGAAACCAAAAACGAGTGGAGAAGAAAACAACAACAAGGAAAAAAGCCAAAACAAGCCCCAAAAACACAATATACATATATGTATGTATAGTGTATATGTATATCCATTGTGTCTGTGTGTGCGAGCGGGGATGCGAGAAGGTAGGCATGCTGGGCCTGGCCTCTAGATGACCAAACGACCAACCAACCGACCGACCGGCTTCGAAACAAGTCTTTTTGGGCCCAAAAGGGTCTACTGCTGGCTGCTGCTGCTCTCTTAACGATGTGCATGTTTATGCGCTGCGTTGACGTTACCGTCGGCGTTGCAAGCAACGCACGAACGCGCAGACATTTAAAGTAGTGGAGGTAAAAAAAAATAAACCAAAAACAACAACAACAACTATAGCACCAGCAGCTCCAGTCAAAAAGGCAGACAAATCAAGAATAGAGGTAAACGGGCAAAGGATGGTGGTGGGGGCAAGAGCTTGTTAGCAATGGAGAAACGACATGGGTAGCGCCCAGGTTTAAGATGCTGTCTCCTTAGAGATGAGAACGTGCTTTAGAAACGGTGACTCAGTTCTTTAAGTGATCACTGGATCAGTAAAATATTTTGGTGTATTATGATAAATTGTAATAAAGACTTCATTTTTATCTATCTACATCTGTTATATGATTAAGTTACTACTTATTAACTATAGAAAATTATTACATTATGAAATAAAACGCTAGGGTCTTGTTTCGCTTTCAAATCGGTTATTGGGATTAGTGATTAACTTGGTTAAATTTGCTAATGTCAATGTTTAAGGGTTTTTAACTGCTCCTAGGCATGTTTCAGGAAAGGATTCGAAGAGAATTTATTACTGATCTACAATTTAGAATTATAGTACCTATATTCCACTAATAAAGGAGAGAAAAACTTCTATTATTGTACATCTCCACATGCATGAGTGCTATTCCCATATATTCTATATTTTAAGTCTCACCATTAAAAATTCAAAAGGAAACTAGTTCACCTCCTTTTATTTAAAGTATAAGTTCAAGTACAAGTTCATAAATTCTTTCCAATAGTTAGCTAATATATCGAAAATCAATTCACATCACATCTCTAATAGCCCCCTCACTCTCCTGATGTTGATGGTGTCTTTTCCTTTTTTTTTTTGTTTTGTTTCTTTCCCGTCCAGTTCGTTAGCCAACGGCTAAGTTAAGTGGCCCAAAACACACACACACACACACACTAGCACCATGCACACTCTCATACATAGCAGGGGAACAGGAACAGGGTTGCCAGCGCGCCCATAAATATGCAAATTGTATAGAAATTTAATTACTTGCTGACATGTTTTGGGTCTTTTAAAAAAATGGCAAAGCAGCGATTTGGTGTAAATTATAGTTATAGTGTTGATCAACATAAAAACACATACAGGAAATTGTGTGATTTCGCCTTAGCTTAACATTAAATTTAATCTCTTTCACAATTCTGAAATGGCTTTTCAAAACCTGTTGTTGATCGCACAGATCGACAGGTTCAATCAATTAGTAATGGACGGCTTGCAGTTGCCTATTCTCTATCTTGTTACATTTGATTTTGGTGAATCGGTAGCAATTCCTTATCGTTGACTCTATCAGTAAAAAAAATTAATACTAAAGATATTTATTGCTCTTGTTATCATTTTTCCATGTAATCATCGGTATGCATGGGTGTAAAGGTGACCATTCTACTGTAAATAAATCTTAAACTATTAAACTATTCTATTCCTATTAGTTACTTGTATTCGCTTTTTATTACATATATAGTTAGGATATTTCTTTCTTGCGCACTACAGCGGACATAAAATAAATGCAATGTTTTCCAACACTAACGCGATAACTTGTTAACGAAGATAAAGGGCAAATGGAAAAGAAAGAAGTAAGGGAGCCAACGAGCGAATGTTTGCCGCTGCTGCCTATCGTTATTTCCTTTTGGCAATTAACATTTGTGAAACATACGTAATTACAAGATTACGATAAGTGATAACCTCCAGGGAGAGATACACACAGAGAAAGAGCAAGAGAGAGAGAGGTGGACTCTTGGCACTTGTTGTTGCCGTCATATTTGCATAAGCAAACCGAGTTCTTTCTCTCTTCCTTTCCCTTTCCCCTTTTCCCGTTGGTGTATGGCAATTTGCTGGCAATTCCTAAACCGATTACTCTCACACACACGCACACTTATGGTAGAGGTCAGTGATAGGCTTTCGCCCATTTCAAACGCCCACACAAATCAGTGGGCAAAGGAGGATGTTGATGTGGCAGCAGCTGCTGCTGCTGCTGCTGTTGAAACCAAATTGCATGCGGTTACTGTGCTGCAACAGTAAATACAAACATACAGACACACACCCACACAGACACAGTTGCACTAGCACAACATTATTGTTTAAATTGTAAAGTGATACAACGCATTTCGTGCACTATAGTCGCAGGCGGTTGGGGTGTGGGTCGTGGGGAGCATCCCTGTTGGCTGTGTGCCACAGAATGATTAGCTTAGTTAAAGCGAAATTGTGTTTGCCATGCCGATGATGTGCGGAGGGAGGTTAGGTTAGGGTTTACGGTATTTTGGTATTTGCCGTGGCTATTTAAAGCTTAAATCAATACAATTCCCAGTGTTATTTAATGCCATTTATTTGCAGTTGCATTCGCAAACAATTTGACTTCTTTAAATCTACCTTGTTTTAGACATTTCAAATCAATTTAAGAAATTCTCATAATAAACATATGCCGAGAACTATTTAAGTGCTATCTAAGTTCATGTCTAGTGCTGTGTAATGGATGAAATTCATCCAGTTCTTTCGTTACGTTAGCTGCTATAAACTTTCAGGTTTAGTTTTGTGGGTCTTCCAGTTCTTTCAACTTACAATGTTCAAATGTTTAACTTCTCTCTATCTATCATATTTCTCCCAGTTCTCAACTCACTTAATTCCTATTTTTACCATAATTACTGTTTAATTTAAGATTTTAAACTTCATTTTACTTCAATTTTCTACTATTGTTAAACGACCAATGTCACTGGCTCACCCACCCCCCGCAATGAAATGAAATCAAAATCAATGTCAACAACAGTGAAAAGTGGAAAATACCCTCAGGGAAAGGTAGGAGAAATGGCGTCAAAAAGCGCCTTTGAAGTGCGGCGTTTTACTACTAAACTGACGTATACTACGCGCGGCATAGTAAATAGAAGCAAAAAGTAAATAGCGCAAAGCGCTAACAGTAAAAAAGGACTCCCACAAACACACATACGACGTCAGTAGCTCTCCCAACGTCTGCTGCAAAAAAGGACAAGGCTTAAAAGCGGGAGGGATGCCAAAAGAGAAGAGTAAAAAAAAAAACACTTTGTGCGCGCGTCAAAGTGTTAAAGAAAGTAAGCAGCACACACCCACACAGAGAGAGAATGCAAGGAAAAGGGCGGTAGAAGAGACAAGAGTAGCTGTAGTTGGTGGTGCAACGTTTTTCGTGTCCTGCTGGGTTATATTAAAGTCGCTTAATTGCATGTAACATTTAGAAGTAAGCAGTTACATTCCTATTAAATATATAATCTCGGTCAGAAACAACATCCGATGCCAACTGTGCAGGAAAATTAAAGGATATTCATTAATGGTGACCGAAGAAGTGCTCTCTAATTGGAATAGGGTATCTGATGGTCGACACATGGACCAAAACATACGGAATTTTTTTCGATGCGTTGTGTACATTTTTGATGCGCTTTTTTCGGTAGGAAGTTGTCCTTCCCTTCACCTCCCAGCTCCCTGCTTCGCTTTGCTTTGCTTTGTCGACAAATTGAAGTTTTTCGTTGGTATTTTCCTTCAGGTTTTTTTTTCTCGTATTTTTTTTATTTTCTTCATTTCTTTGCCTTGGCACTTGCTTTGTGGATGCTGTGGATGATGATGCCTCAGTGCATGCTAGAGGACTAGCCAAAAAGCCCAAGGCTTATCTTTTGACCAAACACTCGACTTTAGAAGAGCATAGAGTGGGGGGGAGTGTGGGAGTGGGAGCTTAACAAGGGTTCCGCTGCCTTTGTCCATTTTCCACATTAACTTGACCAAGTTTTTGCTTTGTGCATGGCTTATTATAGACTACTCCTCTATGGGTCCTGATGGTTTTTCCTTCTTGAGAGAGTTCTTTGTGCATTTTCAAATATGCCGGAGCACTGCGTGTCCTGTGCAATTATCAGACAGGCCAGAGGACACTATTATAACTACTAAATTATTACTAGGCGGCGGCACTTTTCAATCTTTCTCTCTGTCTCTTTTTTTTCAGCTCATTAGCGGTGCAACTAAGTGACGAAGCGAGGTAGATGGTGCGTTGCGATGGTGGATGGGAGAGTGGGTGGTTGGGTGGATGGCAGCTAAATTATGCGCAGTGCAATCAAGTTGAGTGCGTACTACAGTCTAAATAAGTAGTTGCTGCTGTCGTTATAAAAGCTTCGTTGAGAAATTGTCAGGCAAAAAGGGTCTTTGACAAAGAGCACAAAGAGAAGGTGGAATGAGTGGAATGGGTAGCAGGTGATGAAGGGGAAGCAGAAAAGTGCAGCCTGAAACCACAAAAAAAAACAAACAAATGCTTTGAGCAAAACAAAGAACCAAACGATTGACTCTTTTTACCCATTGTGCTGTTACTCGCTTTTACAACAATTCTAACTTTGAGTTAGTGTACGTGTGTAATGCGTGTGTGTGTTAATCAACTTCAACTCAACTCTTTGACATCAATCAAACTGCCATTAAATAAATATCGATTAATCTTTCTTACGATCATGAGATATCGATATTTCTTCTACTTCTATTTAGTATATTTAGTATAGTCTTTTATGCAACAAATATCAAGAGAACTTAAAATTGGTAATTAAAACCACCTCTTATATTTATGTATATGGTTATTAGTTCTTTACAATACGCTCAGATTTTAATCACTAGCATTTATAAATTTAGAAAGATCTATTTTCTCACCTTCTACTCTATAATAGAAAGATTCTTTAAAGTTTAAATAAATATAATAAATAAACAGTTTCTTGTAAAGAGAGACTTTTCAATTTTAAATTTTATGCAATCATTTATTAGTAAAAAAAGATACTCAAAAATACTAAAATTCAACAAGGGCGATTTTTAGGAACTATTTCAAAGTCGACAAACAAAGAATTTCGAGGTTTTTTTGCAATTACAAAACATGCTACCTTTTTTATAACTTAAATAAAAGTGTCTTGTACATTTTTCTTTAATATTATCAGACTTGCAATAATTATGAAGGAAATATACAAAGACGACATGAACGATTTTTCGATAGATTCTGAAAATATAGAATGCCAAGTGATCTGTTTAACTGACCAACCCTAAAGAAACCAAATTTTCAATTGTAACGAACAAACTCAAATAATAAAATAAAAATCCATCGTTGATAAACCAAAAAACTATATGAATGACTTTTATGATCATTTATAGATCTTTCTATATGTTTGATTTCAGTTTTTAACAAATAAAAGAAGTTACTTACCATTCTTATACTGCCAACTATGTGAAATACCGAAGCATAACAACAATAGCAAACATATCACAAATTTGTTCCATCCTTCTCCTGCCGCACCTGATCCTGCTCCAGCAGTTAGTCGATAATGATTAGAATTTAAATTATATTTTGCACATATTTTTCTTCTTTTAATTTGGCACAATTGTTGTGGTTCTTGATTATTAATTATACGTTTTATATATGGCTCGTAAGCCATTTTCTTGTTTCACACTTTGCAGTAATGCAACGACATTTGGTTAGTAATTTCCAATTTAAAGGATTTTCCTTTTTTTCAGTTTTAGGCACAAAATAAACTGTCGAAAGAGAGAGATAAAATGAGAATACCGTTTTACCGTTCTTTAGTTTCAAATATTTTGCAGCTTAGTGTTGTTTATTCTGTTGTATGACAAATTGTTGTTGTTGTAAAGTAGCGAGCGATAAGCAGTAATTGCGCCACTTCTTCCCTACCCCCCGCTATCCATGGGGTGGGGAGCCTACTAAATTGAAAAATTGTCAGAAGGCGATAAGAGTTTTAGTAATTAATTTCCTTTACTTTTTTGGCGCAACAAGCCGGCAAAATCAAGAGAGAGACAGAGAGAGAGAGGAAAAATTATGCGCCTGTGTGTGAGTAGAAAAAGTGTTGCATTTTCCCACAGGGAAAATTTCAACGAAAATCAAAACAAAATGCAGGCCAGGCCCGAGGAAGCACCGCACTACCCGCCCGCCCGCAACAAAACACAAAACATCTTTCGGTCAGGCCATCAATTTGATGAGAAGACAGGGACAGGGAGAGGTGAAAACGGAAAACAGAGAGGCAGAGGAGAATGCCCAAAAAAAACTCATGTGTTGTTTTGTTTTTAGAACATTTTCACACACACAAACACGAACGCACACACGCACTCACATTTACAGCAGCAACAACAAGAACGACAACACAAAACAAGATATTTACTAAAGTTAATCTCTTGTCCACTTCTTATTAATTAATTACATAAAAATTAATTTAATGCGTTACTGGCTTTGCCGCTTTGCTATTGAATTAAATGTATACGCGAGGCCATTTTGTTTGGTTTTCGCTTGGTGTTTTGTAAATAATATAATCTCGATTTAATTTTCCACACACACACGCGACCGCTCCGCACTTTACCAATTCAATGTTGAAAACAACACTGAAATAATCCAGACAACTTTCAGAATAGCAACGATTTTCAGATACCCCAGTGGGCATTTTATTTCGTATCTTTCATCGAAGTGAATACATCCGTGTCACGGCTAACTTAAAATCGTTAATCTTCAACTATGCTCCTGGGTTCGGAATGTAATAACCCTGATCAATTTTCACCAACATTTTCTCCAGGACTTTAGGGCTCAGCGCCTTCTCGGTAGAGGTGAATTCACAATTTTCGGGGATAGTCAACTCCACCATGCCACCAAAAAATTAAGTTCGATTGCTCCTTTTATTTATTTCCCTGTATTTGAATACGAACCCCTCTTTTTGAGCCTTGCATTTATAGTAATCGCTATTCAAGCGCAATTATCGATAACTTATCGCTTTTAAGAGCAATTCTCGCTAAATTGACAAATTTAAAAATAATTTTATTCAGACCAACAATTAAAGCGAACTTAATACTAAGCATGATTATCCATAAACTGCAGTTCTGACCACAGTAGCAGAGCATTTGGCGGCAAAGGTCTGGGTTGGGGTGATAGCAACATCACCGCCTGCCTCTCCATATCCACATTTGTCCTGACAATAAATTAAATTAAACAAATTTGACTCATTACTATAATATCTCATTCACTTACACACAACAAAAGCCGCCTACGTTGGTGCCAATAACATCGTCGTCCGTGTTCTCGGCAAAACTTAAGGCCAGAATATGATGCAGAAGCGCCTGAGTGGGAGTAACAGCTACCACTTTAGTTTTGTTATCCTCTGCTTTCATCCCGATAGGCATGCAAGAGTCTGGCAAAGGCGGTGCTCCAATTTTATATAAACGTAGATCCATAAATTTAACCTCAAAAGAGAATGGATAAAAGGGAGAGCGCACATTGCCATAGAAGTACTCTTTGATACGCTGATCCCGGGACTCATGACGCAGCTCCTTGCTGCGTTCCACCACCCCGCCACTCTTGGGCAGCAAAACCACACGTACATTGGGGGGAACATCTCGCAGTAGTTCATTATATAGACGCTCTTGATCCAAAACAAATATAGCTTTAGCGCCATAAGCACGAGCGGCATGCAACAAATGGGCATACCCCGAGCCCTTGACCCATCCGCATGTGTTTACAATGATCCCGGAGCTTTGTGCTAGAAAACAAAAGGAATGATTAATAATTGGTACCACAAATCTCTGTCTACTCACTTCTTTTATTTCCGCTGAGCGAATTTAGGGTAACCTCCGCCATTTTGGACACAACCGCATTGTAGAGGACACTATTACCGCTTGGTGACTTATGTCCAAAATGATATACAAGTGGAGCTGTTTTGGGGAAACCCTCCTCGATGCTAGCTGGTCTTTCAATTAGAATTGTGGCTACATTTCCCGGTATGGCTATGGCTCCCTGACCCACATCTATGTCGGCATAGAGCGGTCTTCGACCAACTCTCACTGCATAATTAAGAAGAATACGGCATAGCGTACTCTTGCCCACATCCATGGGACCAACTACCATAGCTACAGGTCCACGTGTATCCTTTTCCTCGGCTTCCTGACGAAATTGTTCTAGTGCCGCGTGACAATTCACATATTGCACCATTGGTGTCTCCTTGGACACGTAGCAGACGTCCATTTTGCCCTGTACGTGGAGCACACATCCCTGATAGGTGAAAATGGCCACCTTGGCCCCCATGCCAAACTCATATTTCTTTTTCTTCACCAACTCTGTACCGAATAGCTCCGCAAACCCATTAACTAGCTTGAAAATTAAAAATAAATTAAAAAAGCAATAAAAAATGGAGCATTTTACACCTTACTGTGACTAGAACTTTAACATCTTTCTGCTCGATTTCGAACCGTAGCTCGGAGTCGGACTCCAAAGTGTAGTCACGTCCTTGGCTGTTGTCCTCGGGCATTCTTTGCATATATAAGAAAAAAGAATTTCACAAATAAATTTCCACCAAAAAAATGTAAACAATCTTAATGTGTTGAGTAACGTTTGTTGGTTGGAGATTTAGCTCACTTTGAGCTAACAGAGTGATAAAAGTTAAGTTAACAGCTTAGCGCCGAATGGTAACATTTAACAACACCCATTTTTTTACGTTTAACAACACCGCTCTTTTCAGATGTTGCCTTGCATATAAAACATCGTTCCTTTTTGCAGTTTAAAATAGTAAGTAATATTTGCAAACATTTGAAAGTGAAACAACACATAAGTGAAATACCACAGGCAGCGTTGAAGTTGAATTCGATGAAGCAACTCAAAAGCGGCTAAACTAAATCCAAAATTAAAGTTTGTGAAATTTTTCGCCATGTTGGCCGCTTTCAAACCTAACCTCAAATGAAATAAAAAAATTTAATGCCTAAACGAATGTGAACATGTCATCATATATATATCATCGTATACTCGTATAATTTCAGTTTGCAAACAAACCGGAAACTCTAACAACAACAAACAATGTCTCGTTTCTTTGCCAACGGTTCCGACTCGGAATCCGAGTCCAGTGAGGAGGAGATTCAGGCACCCAACTTCAATAAAGCCACCGCCTTTGTAAGTATCCCCAAAAGTCTTGCCCCTCCAAAGGTGTTGCTTATTTTAAATTGTATTTTGATTTTCTAGCAATTCAGCGATGATGAGGAGGAGGTCAAACGTGTCGTACGCTCGACTAAGGAAAAGCGCTACGAGAATCTAACGGCCATCATTAAGTCCATAAGGAATCACAAGAAGATTAGGGATATATCCAATACTTTGACCAGTTTCGAGGACTTAACCAAGGCGTATCAGAAAGCTTTGCCTGTCATTTCCAAGGAGGAGAATGGCATCACTCCACGATTCTACATCCGCTGTTTGGCCGAGCTGGAGGATTTCATCAACGAGGTATGGGAGGATCGGGATGGACGTAAGAATTTGTCCAAGAACAATGCCAAATCTCTGGGCACGCTGCGGCAGAAGGTGCGCAAGTATATTAAGGACTTTGAAGATGATTTGTCGCGTTTCCGCGAAAATCCCATGGAGGAGAGCGAAAATGAGGATGAAGAGGCAGCTGCCCATGATAGTGATGGTGGTTTGGATATTGGACTTGATTTAGATAAGCGGGAACCAACTGTAGCTGCCACGAAATTGGCCAAACTTGTGCCCAGTAAAATTCCAATCGCGGACGATGAGGATTCCGATGATACCATTGATTGGGATCCTGATACGGAATCTGAAACTGAATCCTCCGAGGATGAAAATCAATATCAGAACATGCGTGAACGTTTCCTTAAGCGTTCAACCGAAAAGGATGACAAGGATGATGATAAACGCAAGGACAAGCGCAAGGAGCAGAAGCTAAAGACACGCAAGCGTGCCGAAGATGAAGATGGTGAAGGATGGGAAACAGTGGTCAAGGGTCATGTTGTCGAGAAACCCAAAATGTTCGAAAAGGATGCCGAGATTGATATTCCTCTGGTGCTGGCCAAGCTGTTGGAAATTATGTCCGCCCGCGGCAAGAAACGCACAGATCGTCGTCTGCAAATTGATTTGCTCTTCGAACTGCGCGACATTTCGGATCAGCATGAACTGGGTGTCCCGATTTCCGTGAAGATTCATTTCAATATCATTTCGGCCATTTTTGATTATAATCAAAAGATTTCGGAACCCATGAAGTTGGAGCATTGGGCTCTGCTTCTGGAGGTTATGCAGAGCATGTTGAAGTTACTTTTGGCCAATCCTGACATACATTTGAGTGAATCGGTGGCAGAGGAGCATGAGGAATATAATGCCACCCCATATCTTGTACGTGGATGTCCTTTGGCTGCCGTTGAACGTTTGGACGATGAGTTTACCAAGCTATTGAAGGAATGTGATCCACATTCCAACGACTATGTCTCTCGTCTAAAGGATGAGATCAATGTGGTAAAGACCATTGAGCTGGTCCTCCAATATTTCGAGGTGAATGGCTCCAACAATGAGAGATGTCGTATTTATTTGCGTAAGGTGGAGCATTTGTACTACAAATTCGATCCGGAAGTGTTCAAGAAGAAACGTGGTGATATTCCTAATACCACCCAGACATCGGTGGATATAATGGATCGTCTGTGCAAGTTCATCTATGCCAAGGATGACACCGATCGCATACGCACCCGGGCCATACTGACCCACATCTATCATCATGCCATGCATGACAATTGGTTCCAGGCACGCGATTTGATCCTAATGTCCCATCTGCAAGATAATATCGATGCGGCGGATCCCTCGACTCGCATCCTCTACAATCGCATGATGGCCAATTTGGGTCTGTGTGCCTTCCGCCAGGAGAATGTCAAGGATGCCCATCATTGCCTTGTCGATCTGATGGTCACTGGCAAGGCCAAGGAACTGTTGGCTCAGGGTTTGCTGCCTCAGCGTCAACATGAACGCAGCGCCGAGCAGGAGAAGATCGAGAAGCAACGTCAAATGCCATTCCACATGCACATCAATCTGGAGCTGCTCGAGTGCGTTTATTTGGTGTCTGCCATGCTGCTGGAAATTCCCTATATAGCAGCCCATGAATTTGATGCACGTCGTCGCATGATCAGCAAAACCTTCTACCAGCAGTTGCGTTCCTCCGAACGTCAATCCCTGGTGGGCCCACCAGAATCTATGCGCGAGCATGTCGTAGCCGCCGCCAAGGCTATGCGATGTGGCAACTGGCAGGCTTGTGCCAATTTCATTGTCAACAAGAAGATGAACACCAAGGTCTGGGATCTCTTCTACGAATCGGATCGCGTGCGCGATATGTTGGTGAAGTTCATCAAGGAGGAGTCCCTACGCACATATCTCTTTACGTACTCCAACGTCTACACCTCGATCAGCATCCCATCGTTGGCTGAAATGTACGAATTGCCCGTGCCGAAGGTCCATTCGATTATCAGCAAAATGATTATCAATGAGGAACTGATGGCCAGTTTGGATGATCCCTCGGAGACTGTGGTTATGCATCGCTCGGAACCATCACGCCTGCAAGCTTTGGCCATGCAATTTGTGGACAAAGTCACCAATCTGGTGGATGTCAATGAGAAGGTCTTCGACATGAAGCAGGGCAACTTCTTCCAGCGTGGCAACATGGGCAATCGTGGTGATCGTGGCTACAATCGTAACCAGAATAACCAAGGCGGCAATTGGGGTGGTCAGCGTCGCGATAATCGCGGTCAGCGCAATCGCGGTCAACGTGGTCAACATCACAAGAACCAGCAGAACCAGAACCAGCAACAACAGCAGCACCAGCAGCGCGATCAACAACAAGTCCAGACCATCGACGAGGAGTAGACACCAGCACACCACCACCAGAGCACGCCATCGCCTCCAATTCTCCACACTCCCTACGATCTGAGCGAGAGATTTGGTTTAATATAATTCAAAGAAGAAAATGTCCTCATCATGGCCCTATCTTGATCTTAACTGTCACAAGACCTCCGATTCGGATTGTATTCGGATCGGAGGTCAAGCTCAAGATAAGTTTGTTGTTAGTCTACCGTATTTAAAAATCAATTCAAAAACATTTTCACATTTTGTATCAACACTTGTAAAAGAAAAAAGAAGATAACGAGAAGAACAAACCCCCAAGAAAAGAAAAAAAACTCAAAATTCTGAAGTTTTATTTATCAAAAGTTTCCAAAATATGTTTAATGAATTTTCAAAAAACAAATAACGAACCGATCAACATTTTTGGTTTCAATTATTTATCGTAGAAAGTTATGCATCGATAACTAGCAAAAAACTATCGACAATGAGTATGGTATATATAACGCACACGCCCATCTCTAGTTGCAAGTAACTTCAAAGCGGCGGCACGTTTTCCTATTTCAAGTGAAAAGTTTTCAATTAAATTATATAACAATATGAACAGCCTGAAGACAGCAACTTTGCGCTTCGCCAGTTTGGCCAGCAATGCTACTGGAGCATTGGGGAAACGCGATTTCACCCGTAGCCTGTGGCACATGACCAAGAATGGGAACAACAAGTCGGATCATGTGGCCATTTTAAATGTCCATAAGCCCAGTTTGAACTGCTCCTGCGGCTGCAATGTCCATACCAAAGGTGAGTGTAATTTTGCCGGCTGCTAAACCAATGTATTGGACTTACATAACCTCAAAGAGAATGATGAAATTAACCCCCCTTCCTTGTCTAGGTGAACGTGAGTTGGTGGAATTCCTAACTGAGGAAATCATTGCAGAACGCAAGGTGCAAAAGGGTAAAACTGTTCCCAGCACTCTTGAGGGATTCGCTGTGAAGCTCACCGGAGCCGAAGTGGAGCTGACCAAGCAGACGGAAAAGGAAAAGATTGTCGTTAGCTTTAATGTCAACCACACTGTGGACAGCGAGGATGAGCCAGAAATCAATCCCAATGCCGATAAACCGGAACTGGGAGAGATGCGCAGCAAACCACAATTTGAGGTGGACATCATCCAGGGAAAAACCACATTATCCTTCACTTGCACCTACCTTCAGGGCGAGGCCCAGGAGGGTGAATACAACGATGTGTTCTCTATCGATGAAATGGCCATCTTTGAGGGTGAATGGAATGATAAAATTTATGCTGTAGCTGGCGATGTTCTTGATGGCTACTTGTATGACCTGTTGATGAATCTGCTTGAGGAGAAGGGCATCAGCAATGAGTTTGCCGAAAAACTCTCCGATCTGGCCACTGCTCATGAGCATACCTCGTACATTGGCTTGCTGGAAAAGCTATCGAAATTCACTTCCGGCACCAAGTAAAACATCACCCCATTGTCTAATCTTAAGCCACAAGTTGTGTAGATTTCTAAGTTTTATTGGCATTTACCCCAGACTTGAGAGCAGTTTCCCTTGGACGTGCTTTTCAATTAGTTCCACAGTCCAATATGCCTAGTTCTTAAGTCCCCGATTCAAAATGCAAACACTTTTGATTCAAGTTGAAAAATCAAGCTTTATTTTCGTTTATTTCGCGTAAGGATTTGGCTTGGTTCTTGGTTGGTCCCAAGGTCTGTTCTGTCGATCACCCCAATCATCATGATTCTTGGCGGTTATGGCCACAATAAGGAGCAAAAGGATTCCAATTAAAGACAGGAGCTGCATCTTGTTAAACGAATTGATTTATTACTGATGAGAACTGTGGCTTGGGCCTAGCTTTTATATATTTTTCGAATCGAGGTCGGCGGTTTATCAGTTGGTAAAAGTGCATCCCCTGTAGAAAGCCAATCTCTGCCCCCTGGGGATTCACCGCGACAATAATAGAACAAAGAAATAACGACAGATGAGTTGTAATTGGGAGATCTTTAGTATCCTACGTAATATTTATGCAAGACTAAGATAAATACTCAAAATCAATTTATAAATTTGCGAACAGAATTTATCCGATTCGCGCCTCCCAATCTTTACCTAACAGTTTCGTAAATGCTTAATTTATATAAACCAAGTTTTTAATAATAATTAGATATATTTATAAAACTTTTGAAATGGTACGTAAGTAAATAATGACATAATAATTGGTTTGGTTTTTTGGGCCTAACTTAACAGTTAACTAAATACTATTCACCATATAATTTAAACTGGATTTGTTCTTTGTCTAGGAAATTTGCAATATTAAAAGCTATACCTATCCGCGATTTCTAGGCTGTACCACCACGTTTATGCCTGCGGTGATGCAGCAGAAGCTCCGCCTCCTGGCTTAAGGATCTCTTGTCATTGTGACCTTGGCCGAGTGCCAGTTGTCAGCTTTTGTTGGAGCCGGCCGAGCTGCTGCTGCTGCTGTTGTTGTTGTCATATTCGCCGCCTGTGCTGTAATCCGTTTCAATTTCACGCAATTCGATTTTCTGCTCACGCATGGCGCGCTATAAGAGGGCAAAGTGTAAGTTAAGATAACCCCAAATTACTGCATCATGGTGGGTAATTACCTTGACGCACTCCTGATAAATCTTAAAAATGGGCGCACATGCTGAATCATCTGTCTCTCCTTTGAGAAAACTTCCGGAAAACCAGCTGTTGAAGCAAGCATCATACTGCTTCTTCAATTCATTGCAATCATCACCTATGCTGTTCATATTTTAATTAATTAAAAGTTTACAATTTTCAAAGTGTTAAATAATATTTCAGCCAAAAGAAAATGTGTCTGCCGAAAAGTTGTTTTGGCGCAGAGTTGTCAAAGTGTTACTAGCGCGCGAACACAGTAAGAGTTAGGCAACTCTGTTAACCAACCCCCAATGAGGCGCCAATTTTAAATGATTGCTTAGACCCAAAAAGAAAAATTAAACAAGATATATATTTTTTTTTTTAGAAAAAATGACGATTTTATTAAATTTGTTTTTAGCTTATTGGTATGTGTACAACAATATACAAAATACACGACATATATTAATCATTACATTTCAATTTGTTTTTGAACCATACACACAAGGCCAATATAATTTTTCCAAAAATTTTAATAAAATCTATCACAATATGAGAATTTTGTTTTTTTTTTTTGTTTCACTTTTTGTGTTGTAAAATTTTTAAAAATATTTTTATGTATGTTTTTGTTTTGTTTTTAGGTCTTATAAAAATATATATAGATATATTTATTATTCGATTTTTATATATAAAACTAAAATTTGCCATTGTAAACGATTTTGTCAGTGGGACGGACGACAACAGCTTAAAACGAAACATAAAATTATACAAATGCAGTAAAAATACAATACAGTTAAGTATTTTATTTTTCTCTTTTCTTTTTTTTTAAGCTTAAAACTTTACATTTAAGGCCTAGCATGCGTTTTTATTTTGTTTAAGGCTTGCTGTTATATATTTTATCCGCTTTATTTGATGAATTTATATACCCTTGCTTAAAACACTCAAAAGGAAGTTAGGGCTTAGCCAGTTTTGTATGATTCTGGTCAAAAAAGAGTTATATATATGCTGCAGTTTGGTATAAAAGACTCTACATGATTGGTTTGTACAAATTGTTGCAATTATATTACGTTAGAATTAGATTACTTTTTCTTTTGCTTTTCATTGGAATTTACAATTTTGGAAGCAATTAGTTTCTTTATCGTGAGTATTATTTTTCTACAAGGGTATATAAACTTCGGCGAGCACCGATGTTAGCTTACGGATTGTTTTTTTAAAATTTTGTTTGTGCGTGTTTTATGATTAAGTGGGGCTCAGTTCTTATTAAACAGCCTCATATAAGTTTTGTTCTTAGATCTGCTATAACATATATATATATATGCATACAATATTTTATGTTTAATTCTATATTCAATTCCATATTTGAGCTGATTTATGTGTAAGTATTTTTTTTTTTTGTTACTTTGTGTATTT
The DNA here is from genome assembly GCA_018150735.1 of Drosophila sp. 14030-0761.01. Lineage (NCBI taxonomy): Eukaryota > Metazoa > Arthropoda > Insecta > Diptera > Drosophilidae > Drosophila > Drosophila sp. 14030-0761.01. The sequence continues at coordinate 14,938,626 of JAECWO010000031.1, forward strand.
GTAATGGTTTTTTTTTTTTTTTTTTTGTATATTAATTAGCATTTTTTCATTCAGTCTAACAAAATACTTTTTCGAGAAATTATTCGGGATTTCGTGTGGGTCTTACATATTTTCTAAATATATATGAAATATATATATGTAGAAAAATGGGGGGTCGTCTATGTGATATGTAAATTTCCTCTAGCTCTAATATTTGCACTTATCAAAATAATATTAAAGGGGGCGTGGGGAATCTACAACATAATCTGAGCTGCTTTTAAAAAGAGAAATAGACAAAGAGTTAAAGAGATATATAGAAACATAGACAAAATTGGAAGATTTGGAAATGGGAATGAATTACAGAGGATATGCAAAAGCAGCTCATTAGTTGTTTGACATAAATTTAACTAAATGTAATACATATATAACTTAATTAAGATTATTGGACAACAGTTATCTTTTGCTCTGATTAGCTCAATTGATTGGCGTTTCAAACGCAAAACTGTTGTCATGTCCATATATATGGGTGGCGGGACCGGGTCGACTCAGTTGAAGGTCGGGATTGATTGGTTCGTTACAACACTAACATCAATATAAACAACGAAAAAAAAATAATGATATATATGGAGAAATTCGACTAATTTTGTATGGAGCATTATGTGCCTATGCCTCTCCATCTTAAGCTCTCTTTCTGCCACCATTTCCTCATCAGATATAAGTGCGCTTCACTTTGGTCAGCGTTGATGTCTTGCAGGGCAACTCCTTTTCCAAATGTTCTGTGGAATTTTTACACTCATGACTGCGATCTTTTTCGAGATCCAAATTTGGTGTCTTTTGAGTGGTTGTATATGGATTGGAACCCATTAGCAAGTTGATATCCTTGCCGGTATTCTGATGCTTGATGCTGTTTGAAAAAAAAAACAAGAAATTAAGATAATTCCTTAAAGAAAGAAAATTTTTAAATATACTCACATAGGCTTGCCAAAATGATTATGATGATTTTCATCTAGCCGTCCTTTCTTAAGGTATCCATACCTTATTTGTACACAAACATAACCGAAACCTATGCCCACAACGAAAATGATCAGTGTGAACATGATGAGATATGGACTCCAATTGGCCGAAGCTTTTTGTATTTCATCCACACTTGCAGTAGACTTTTGTGGATCTGTAATAAAAATAAATCAATCATTTCCATTTTCTATTGGATTATTTTGGAATCACAATGAACTTACCATTTAAATTAATTAACACTTCCTCCGGATCCATGGAGGTTAGTGTTATTTTATTCAAACCGAAATCCTCTCCATCTGTAGGCTGCTGCTCCAGACTGGGTTGATTGGTCATGCCACCCGCTGCCAAGGTATTCACATTGGAGTAGAGGAGCTTCTGCTCTTCCGTTGGTGTTGGTGGTATGGTGACAAAGCTGACTGTTTCCGCACCAGGACCGGCTTGATCACGCAGGACTTTCGGACAAAGCGAAGCAGCCGCTTTTTTTGTGGTGTTCAGACTCTGGAGATATGATTTAGTGCCAAATTTATGTTGACTTGAGGCTAGATTCTTGCATTCATGTGTCTGCAGATCCCAGGCGCAATTCGGATCCTGAAGACTCAGACATCCGTGGCAATCGACAATGTAGGAGCAATGATGTAGGGGAACCGTGACAAGGCTGCCATCACTGACCACCACCAGTGTGTTCTTTTTGGAGGAGATGACTAACTCTCGCACCGGTGTGCCCAGGGGTAGAACTTGCATTTCCGATATGACTACCGTCCTTAGGCGATCCACCGAGGAGTTCTGATGTGTCATAAGTATGTTGATAAACTTGGTAACTTTACCATCATCCGTGCCACTGTAGATGACATCGTAGTGGACGCCAGTAAGAGAACGTATTTGTGGATCTACAGCAATAGCCGTCAAGCGATGATGGAGCGTGACTTTAGTCAGCAGTGGACGACTATATAGAGATGGCACAGCCATTTCCATAAGAGGATGAGTCTTGATGAAATTCACCGCAATGCTGGACAAGGTACGAGAGTCATCCACGCATTGACCGGGTCTAGGTTTGGGCACTTGTTCTTGCTCAACAGGAGCCCAATGGGATTGGGAATCCTTTTGCGACTTGAAGTCACCATCAAAAGCAGCCAAAATTTCATCAACATTGAAAGCACAAACTGCCGAACCGGGAATAGCATTCGTTGATGTGGTAAATACAGCATAGACTAGAGTTTGAGAACCACTCTCCACAACTGGACTGATGGCCTCTGTAATTAGAATGATTGTGAGAATGATTAATGATCTGTCTGAGCTAATGCTAGAGCGTTTAACTTACGTATTTCATCAAAGTAGAAGGGAAATTCACCAGGCATTGAGCAATTCAAACGTGCCTTTAAAAACGATGTCCAACTCTTGCCATGATTATATGGACCACCACGATCATTCTTACATACACGCGCCACGCGGGAATAAACCGCTTTGCCGAAATTCATAAACTCCATGGACAATTCACGGAAGAAGAACAGAACGTATCCCTTCCTCTCAATGGTTCCTACAAAATCTGGTTGATTCAGTTGCTTGAGATCATATTGTTCGGTACGTAGATTTTCACGATAGATTAACGGATCTCCGCCAGAAAAATCTGCCACTGTGGCACTATACAAATGGCCATCGGCAAAGGCATAGGTGCTATTATGTGCCGGACTGTATGGACATAAACCCTGCGCCTCCACATCTCTGGTGATTTCATAGTGTAAACTATTCGTCTTCGAAGACGTAGCAGATGAATCCTCTGCTGGTTCAGCTGGGGCATAGTGACGACAACGTGGCTTATACGAATTGGTGCCACATATCAATAGCTGACCATTCTCCAATTTGGCATATACACGCAAATAATTATGACAATCCCATTCATGTTTGCCTTTTAGGGCACACAATTCTCGATCCGCATCCGAGCTATTCCATTCCAGGCGTCCTGTCTCCCTCAACCCCTGCAGGCTGATATTGTAGATGCGATCCCTTAAAAGAAGAGAATACATAGGTAAAAATGATGATGAGCCACAGAGAGAAGAGACAATTGAATTATATATATTTGGCATGAGACTTAATTGCTGGCCAGCGTCGTGTGCCTTGCCTGCTAATTGGCCTGATCAAATGAAACTCAACTTTGTTGTGCCAGGCACACACACACACACAACAATTTGCTCAAGGTTGTGTGTATGCGAATAATTAGAGCTCATACATAAAATAGACAAATTGTAACATTTGCTAATTATAATTAGCTGCCAAATGGCGTCACAGAGTCTACAGTTTCTGTTTTCGGAGGAAAACTTGAATCACATTTATCCAATATTAATGTCTCATCCAAGGCAGCTTGGAAATCAGTTTTACCCTATCTTTTACTATATTACTCATTGACTTGCACTTGTTCTTTTCTCTCAATTTATAATGAATGAAAAAAGCTTTTTTAAAATTTCAAATTTAGAGATGGCAAAACTTAAATATCCTAAACTACTCAAAATGATTGTTTGACTGTTTATTACTAATCTGAAATTTAAATCTTTATCAAATGCAAATAACTGAAATTAACTGACCTTCTTACTGAACCATAATTTATATAAATACTGAGATTTTAAATATTTTTTGGCTAAACTGACAGAAAGTAATCAAAAATATATTCAATTTGTATAATTTACTAATTATAATTATCTTGCTATTGACGTCACAGAGTCTTTAGCTTCTTTAGAAGAAAACTTAGTTCATATTTCTCCGAAATGTTAATTCATTTTTAATATTTCTCCGAAATGTTTCATTCAAGGCAACTTAGAAACCAGTTTTAGCTAATATCTCAAACTTATCATTACTCATTGTGTTGCACTTGCCCTTTTCAGATAATCTCTTCACTAAATTTTGAAAAATTATATAAACTTCATAAAATACCATTTTTAGAGATGACAAAATTTTAGGACTTAAACAAAAAAACTTTTTACACTTCTATAAAATATCTGCAATTAAATTCAAACGTTTTAAAATGCAAATACTACAAATTTGTTTTGATTGATAGTTAAACTCATAAAATACACTTTAATTACTTAACTGGATAGAAGTTAAGCCTTTCTAAATTGAGAAAAAACCTGAATTTAACTGAACTTATAGAAATTCAATTTCTAAAAAGAAAGCTTCACCAAAATACAATTGATCCCAATACCGATATATGGAATTTTCTTAAACAAAATTGATCTTAAGGTGATCTAAAATTGTTTAAAATAGCGTTGATTTCGCAGTAAACTAAATATTTTTATGTACTTGGCGCTCCCTGACACTGGAAATCACACAGACACTCATTATTTGACGTGACTTGCCTTGTGAATACTATATACATATACATTTTTTTTATTGTCTATACATAACTAACATAAACAGGCTCTGCTCTACGATCTGCCACTGGGTCTGGAGGTCTAGGTCTGGTTAATGCCGATTCGCAATATTATATTGGATTTCCTGGAAAACGTGTGGCTGCACTTGAAAAAATCAAAACACATACAATTCTAAAATAAGAAATGGCGCTGCACATGTATTATTCCTCGAAATGAATACAAATTCATCTATGTATGTAGTTATTTGCTTTTTGGTTTAATAAACATTCGAAGATCGCAATCGCGCAAAAGTCAGGTAGAAGGAAATACATAGCAAATAGCAATCAAAGGTAGCTACTTACTTGGCACCCACTAAAATGCTTTCATCATTGTGATCCAAAATCTTAAAATAGTCCGTTGTATTGCCAATTAAATGGGCCAAGATTTTATCTTGTTCTGCAAAAAATCAAAAGAGAAAGAAAATTGTTTTTAGTTAATTATATAAAAGAAATGTTTCACAATGTGTGTTTTGTTTTTAGATGTGTTTTGTTGTTATTCTTGCTCCATTTCAGTTGTTATTTCCAGAGGAAACGTTCAATTTGTTGCAAGCATTGCGAAAAATTGAGCACGATAAGCTGGAAATCAGTGCCGAGGCGAGGCGAGGCAAGACCAGCAAGCAGCTTGCAAGTTTGTCATTGATAAACAACTGAAAAAACAGCCAGTAAGTAGGAAAAAAACACAAAACAGAAAAACACAACAAGAAAAATTTCAATTTTCATAATTTCTAGGGGGAGAAACGACTTAAAGATACTCTCCAACTAAGTAACATTCTAAAGATTTTAGAAAACATTTCAAAGAAATTAGAAGATATTCCAAAGAATTCAGAAAACTTAGTTAATATCTATTTCGATTTTCAAACATTTTAAGAAAGTGTCTTTTAATATTAAGGTAATTTACTAGCATTTTAAAAAAGGAATATAAAAAGACAGAAGAATCGCAGACTTCAGTTCGATCTCTGAAATTTTGTGCATTTTATTATGTATGCAGTTCAGATGATGTAGATGTAGAATCGATATATGTATTTGTGTATTTATACAAATATGAAATCTTATTCGATTTATGTAAGTGAGTGTCCAATATACTCATTTAAAAAGCATGTTTAGAGGGTATAATTACAGCAAGAAAGACAAATAATAAACACATAATTGTACATACTTGTTTGTAAATCGGGTCGCACATCGGGCATCCAAGCACATACAGATATCAAGCTGGGCATGATTAGCAAAATTGTAAGTGCAACCTTTGACAAACTCATCCATCCAATATTATGGTGATGGTGGTTAAGTCTCAACTGCTGCTGCTGCTGCTGCTGTCGGTGGTGCTGGTGCTGCTCCTCGGTAATTAGCATTGTGGATGAATGAATAAACATTTGAAGGTCTCTTGATATGAGGCTGCTTCTGCTGTTGCTGCTATTATTATTATTATTATTGTTGTTGTTGTTGCTGATGTTAAGCTTGAGTTCAATTGATGTCTGTGGCTTGTACTTGAACAAAACTATTTTGTTCTGTTGCTGCTGATCTGTTGCTGTTGCGCTATTCTGATGATTCAGCAGCTCGACTCGGCTTGGGTTGGCTTTGGGTGGTGCCAATGGGGCTGGCCTGGGTTGGCCTGGCCTGGCCTGACTGGTTTTAATCACGGCTGCTGCTGCTGCTGCTACGGCGGCAACTCATTCTGATGTCTGCCATTGTAGCTTGTAATCTACCATAGGTATTTCTTATAGTCGCTCTCTCTTTTCGTCTCTCTCTCTCTCTTCTATCTCGTTTGCACTTGTGGCTGACACTAAATAATTTATACCACACAAACTAATGCAATTATGCTGCGACAAGAAAAAGAAAACGGCGCAAAATCTGCAATAAGAAGTAGAAGGAAAAGTGTGTTAAAAAGATTTAATCAATTGGCTGGAATGGTAAAAGTGATAAAAATAAAACACATCAGAAGTCTGCGGGAGAATGAGAACCTCCTAACGGACCTCAGACCTGTAGGTAACTACTACTTAAACCGGTTTTATGTCAGAAGACAAAAGCAATTTAAATTGTTAACAATAAATATCTGCAGTATCTAACAAAGCTAGATGTCTTTAGTTTAGAGTGTTCAAAGGCGACTTTTAATTGGATGGAAATTTCGATTCAAAAAACCATAATAAGAAAGTTTTATTATGTAATTTAACTTGATTTATAGTATTGTTACTTCTAAAATGAAAGAATTTCTCTAAATCGTATGATAGAAATAAGATTATAATAACAAAAAAACGAGTTTTCATTAGAAGACCTTAAAAAGAGTACAAAATGTTTACATTGAATGCAACTTTCAAATCGAATATGCTAAAGCATATGATTTTATGATCCTAAATCTGATATATACTCTTATCTGATTTTTGGTAACAACATTTTGAAAATCAGAACAAAATCTAGAAATATATTCTTCAAAAAGAAAACAAGTTTTCTTTAAAACATATTGGATCCTAAGAGATTTTTAAGCTTGTTTTTAGAAAAGATTTCGATACGTTTGGAAGTCTGTTTCCGGATAAAGAAATTTACCTTTTTTTTTAGTTTTAAACTTTAGTTAAAGATCTTAATCCGCAACTATTGAAAAGTTTTGAAAATATTTTAATTTATTCCACTTTAAAGTTAGCTGATGATACGAATATTCATTTCAGATTTCACGTTTTCATTTCTTTATTTTGATTTCTATGTGTTTCCTTTATGGTTCACAAATTATTACCACACACATTTGCAACTATAATTAATTCCCACTTTTTTTCTTTTTTATATAACAATAATCAAAAAAAGTTCGCGGCTTTTGCGAATTGTTCACACTTTCTTCGCAGTTTCTGTTTCTTTGGAGGAAATCGGGCGAAGTCAGAGAAGAAGTCGCGCGGTAGGTAGGTTGGTATAGTATAGTGAAGCAAGGTAACTGCTATAGTTTTTGAGTATTCCACAAATGTAGCCGAACCGCACGTTGGCTAGTCGAATTAAACACTGAAACTGAAAACACGAAAAATGTGAAAAGCAAACACAAAAATAATAATTACACCCGCTATACATATAAGGTTTGACAGCCACTGGGCTTGCTCTCTACTTCTCTCTCTCTCTCTGTCTCTCTTTGTCATTTGAGTTTTTGCGCTTAGAGGCGCGTTCCGCTTGACATATGTCACGAATTGAAAACCTTTTCGTACTCTATGAACCACAGGTAAGGCAAAAGGGCATATTCAGATAGTCAATGAAGAAAATGACAGGTAATACGCTACAAAATATATGAACCTATATATTCTTGATCGATCTTGCTTTGGAGATTTAAAATAGTTGGGATCTGACTTAGTTAAGTTTGCTACAAAATATAGTTAAAAAGAATAAAGTTAAGATTGGGTTGGGATTTTTTAAACTCCTTATCCTGCATAACGTACAGTGTAGCTCTTCGTTATTTTAATCGTTATTTTAGTGATTATGTCTATACAAGAATCATAATTATTTGCGATTTTTGTTATTGTTTTTATTTTAGTAACTTAAATTCACAATGATTCTATAGAAAGTTCACTTCATTTCGTTACAAAACACCTCCAAGGTTCGCCCCGAATAGCGATACGAAAAATGTAAAGTTTAGTATGGAATTAGATCAATTGTCCATCATTTAAAAGTAGAAACTATAGAAGAAAATTAGGAAGGTAATTTAAGGATAAGCCCACAGTTAAGAACAGGGCATCTGTAAGTCGAAACCTTTCGGTAGCTAATGAAAATTTCCTATCGTGTTCGTGTCCTTTGCATTTCTCAATGGTTTTTTCTATGAGTCATTCGCGTTCAGGTTTTCCTGTTATTGTTGGAAATCACGTGCGGTATTTTCCGCCAATCTTTATTTGTCCACTCCTAATCAGCATTAACAGCTAGAATATCAGGACGTGACATTGCCACCTTAGGTCCCAGGGCCCAAGCACACACATTGACATGCTGTGAAGTGGTGTTTCACACACACGTAATTTCCATGTGGGTTTTCAGGTTTTTTTAGTTTTAAGAGAAAATTTTATGCTGTTACAGTTTTTTCTCACGCATCCGGTGGTGGTGCCTCCTCTCTCTCTCTCTCTCACTCAGGTCACACTCGAACAACTTTTACCTACGCGGCTAGCAGTCTGACAGATCTTCAATAAATTGCTTTATTGGCCAATTGAAGGTCACACCTTAGCCAACTTGTTGTCTGGTCTTCTCTGCTTTGGTCTGGTGGTGGGTATCATCTTTCCAACAGTCAGTCAGTCATTCAGTCACAGGTCAAGTGACCCGTCCGTCCGTCTTGACTTTTGGTGTTGAAATTATGGGGGCTTTTACACGCACAGTTGGCCTTAAGAATATGTGCATATATGAAATATCATTAAAATGAGCATAATACTTAATAGGTATTGTTATGAATTTATGTATTGGCCTACTACCCTTTTGTGGTATGGCTTATTATATTTTTATGCCCAGTTTGTGAAACTGAAACCTTTCAATATAGTTTAAACAAAGCAAAAATTCATAAAAACGTAAACGATATCTCAAACAGATGTTTCGTTCAAACTGATGACTGTGTTTTCATTTGGCTCTAACTGTAAACACATTTTTGTCGTGAAGCCATATTTGAACAAGTTTAAAACTAACCGATTAAGTTTAAATTGGGTATATGGAACATCTTTAAAGAGTTGGTTTGATTAATGTGCCTTATAGTTTCCTAATTATATAGCATGGTCTACTGATCTCAGGGCAATAAGGAAAATTTTGAGATTTTTTTTAATATTATAATGAAAATAATTACAATATGTTTATGTAGAAGTGAAGGAAAACTAAAGTGCTTACTAAAAGCCTTAACCTTGGTCACGTTTAATAGCAACCTGTTTCGGTGAATTTCTTTTACATTTTTCAACAGGTTTTGAAACTCACTTTCGGTTTCCCTTTATTAGTTGTGAATTTCAATTATCTTAAGAATTCTTTTTAATTCCAAAATATTTTAATAATAATCTTTAATAGATTATAGCGCTTCTTTTATAGCAATTTTTTTAGCAGGTAACCAAAAAATTGTATATGGAGCACTGGAACGAAACCGATGTGTTGCCTTTTTCAAATATTTCGTACCGAAATGCCTATAGAGAATTTTATTAATTGATTGTGAGCCTCAACAACCCTTTGAAATTTCGTAATTAAAGTGTACATATTGTTCGTCTAGTTTGTTTTTGTTTTCTTTGCCAAAGCTTGGTTCTCATATTTCATAAGTCGCGGGTTTTGGCTCAATGCCAGGAAGTCCGTTCCGGTTTTGACAGCTTCTAAATTCTGCTGGCATAAATTAATGAAGTCTCGATTTCGTGTATTTAAAAACGGAAAACAGGTCTGCAGCAAAACACATGTTTTAATTGAGTGCATAGTGAATGATGATAAGAAGGAATAGGAGGCAGCTTCTTCGTTTATCTCTTATTATTTAGTGTTCTGATCAAGAGATAACGGTGAAAAGTATGTCACGTTTGGCATTTGACTTGCTATATACGATCGTCTCTTTCTCTCTGCTTGTGTGCATCTCTGTGTAAGTGTTTGTGGGAAGATGTGGCATGAGCGAGCGTGTTAATTAGAGATAAACTCTCTATAAACTCTTTTAGTTTTACGTGCTCTAGAAGAAATTGATTTCTGCGTATAGTTTTTGTAGTTAGATACGGCAGACAACACAATAAACTATTCGCCTACGAGTAAGATGGAAACAACAAACGTGATTTCAATAAAGTAGAACCCGTTTGTGGTGTCTTGTAGTGTTTTTGTGGGCGTTGCTATAAAGTGGCAACAGGTGGCTAGAGAATTATGGCTGGGTTTGGTGCCTTCACGGAGACAGACTGGCTGCTTGTTGTTTGGTAGATTGATAAGTGACGATTTTCTTCCCGAAGTGCTTTATACTTATTATATGTAGTTTCTTATCATTTAAAGTACAGTTCATTGGCTTTATTCTGATTCAGCTCTCTTTCTGTGTACTCTACTATCATGGCGTAGAAGAGTTATCTGGTCGGATTTCCGATTTATTGTATACCATTGCATGAATCATTTTTAAGTAAGTATGTAAAACCAGTTTTTTGGTTTATTGATTTGTTTTTCTTTCAGTTTAAAATAAACATTTCAACGGAAGCGTAAATGATTCAGCTAAAAACTAAAGCAAATCTAATGGAAATAACAAACCTGGCTTAAATGAAGCACAACAAATATGGTGCGACAAGTTTTTTGTGAGTGTGTTCATTCATTGAATTGAACAAAAAAACGTTGAATAAATGGCGTAAAATTTTCAAAGAGCGTGGGAGATTCTTCAACTTAACAAATGAAATGTCCAAATTTGTAATGTAAACAGGCCTCAAAAACACAACACATCACATCACTTTTCACCTAATGCAGCGAGTGTAAATAGGGCATTAGTAAGAGTTTACACAGTTGCAACTGCATTTTGGGGACATGTTCCACTTCCACTTCCTCTCACCACCATCACCACGACCACCACGAAACGCACTTAGAACGCGCGGCAAAGAAACGATTGAAAGAGAGACGGATAGAAAAAGGAAAGGTGCGAGAGAGAGCTTTACCGTTAAGACTGACAATATTACTTGCCATAAATTGATTATGCTGTTTATTAATTTATTCAATTTTCGGTTTCTCAACACTCAAACTCGTTTTACAGTTCTTAGACATATAATTGCCTATTTGGCTATGCTTTTGGCCACCGCCTCGATGAAAAACAAGTCCAATTCACCTGTAGCGTCGCGTAGACTTACTCGACTTGGACTCGCTTCGCTTAAAAACTTTAGCTTAGCTGCTGCTGCTGCTTACAGCACTTACACACACACAAACACATGTACACAAACACAACATACACACACACACACATTTATTATCTTGTCTTACTTGTTTCTTATGTTTGGTTGTTTTTTCTGTTGCTTTTTTTGTTTATATGTGTATGAGCATAAATTAAAAAAAAACGAGCATGAGCGGAGCGACGACAGGGGCATGGAGAAGAAACACACGTCTGTACACACAATAAAAACCTGTTTGTTGCTTTTCTGCTTCTGCCTGGGTGTGCGTGTGTTTGTGTATGTGTAGGTCTAGTATAGTAGGAGAGACGCGCGGCGGGGGTTGGGCTTGGTTTTGGTTTGATTTGTAGTAGATGCAATTGTTTGTTAGCACTTTTTAATGTTTTAATTATTGAATTTTTCATAAACTCTTTTCACACACACTTTTCCTACTGCTTTAGTTAGATTTTAAACTCACCAAAACTTATAAAAACATTGAAATAAATGTTTAAATTAAGCAAAAAACACGGAGCACGAAAATATGTATACACACTACATTACATGTTAAAGATGGTTAAACAGTCGATTGGCAAACATTAGTTCGGCCATCGATTGTTTTTTTATTCACCATCGATAGCATTGTTGATCAGCTTGTTTTTGCCATCGGTTTCCTGTGCATTCTTTTTTCACGATTACAAATAATGTTCTGCGTTGTAGCTCTTATTACTTTTTACTTTGTACTTTCGAAAAGAAATATTTGAAATATATAAAGTATCGATAACTTACGCTCCTATTGCCGCAAGTGCTAGTAAACGTCCATTTGCTGCAACTGTGGTGGGTATTTATTCAATGTAAATAAATAAGGTAGATATCAATAATGTTTGTTGTATAGATGTTTTATTGGTAATTTATTGTATTATAGTTATTAATATGATTAGAGCTAAAGTTTCGTAGATTTAAAAATACTAATATTTTGAACTGCTTTTCAGCGCGTTCTGCTTGTCTTATACTACAGATGTAGCGGGAAAAAAGCCAAATTGTCAGCACTGTTTCGGTGTAAAAAAATTCATTCAGTGTCGCGATTTTCAGTTCGGTTATGTTTTGTTTCAGTTACATGGAAAATTAAATATATTTCATCCAGTACAATCGGCAAAAAAAGTATAAAATGATTGAAATAAAAGTGCAATAAATAATAAAGCAAAAACGGTAGACTAAATTGCAGTCACAATGGCCACAAAGTAAGTACAAGCTTTTTGTTTGTGTGGGCGGTTTCTGCACTGTGCATGCGTGTGTATGTATGTATGTACATATATTGATGTGTGTTTGTGTGTGTGAGGGTATTTGTATTTGTGTACCCTGCTAAAAGTAGTGCATATGAATTTTGCATAAATGTTGGCCAAACTCAAAAGCATTAGAAAATTAAATGTTCTGAAAAATTCATTTTGAAAAGTGTACAATTTCTGGGTGATTTTGAAAATTTGTTAAAAAAAAAGATAAATAAAAATTCTTTTTCTATTAATACCTCAATTCTTCAAACGATATAACAAAACGACATAATATGTTTATTTGCAAGAGTATTAAAAATTTCTTGGCAGCCGAACCTAGGTCGACCGACCGCTGTGTTTGTTTATTTTTTCAAGCGGCGGCAGCGGTGTCTACACCTCCACCCCTTCACCCGTCCTTTTCTCATAACCAACAACGCTTCGTTGAACGTATTCATTGACTGAAGAAACTTAATAAGCCGAGAAAACATATTGATATCGATCCGAAACGGTAAATTATGTTCAAATATCAATAACAAAATAAGGTTTCATCATCATTGAATTTTGAAGTTTTTTAAATGCAGCAGAAATTCCCTTAATTACTTTCCCTCGTTTCACGTGCTAAGAATTAATAAACGATTCGGAATTAGCGTACTTATAAAATAGGGCATAAATAATATAATGTTTGAGATTCAAATTAGATCGAAATACAACGATAATTTTGAATTTTTCACATGAAATGAATGCGATAAATGTTATTGACATTGAGTATACGCAATGTGTGCCCACTCATAACTAACAATTGCTGGTTAAGTGTACATATGATGGGAGGAAAATAAAAAAATACATAAACACGATTGATTATTAATACTTATATCAAGGAATATATTTAGGCATATTCAAAAAATGTTCCAATCTACAAAAATTTTAGTAATCTTTTGATTTCTACTATACATACGTAAAAATAACTTAAAAAGTATAACGTTTTTCAAAATCAAACAATTTGAAAAATTTATTCTTTTTCTAACCATAAAATAATAGAAGCAACAAGTCACATTGAACAATCTTAAGTTATATGGACGTTCCGAAAATGAAAGGATATTTTAAAAAATTATTTGTGTACAGGTTTTCATCGTTTTATTAGATCTACAATTGTATAGAATCTCGGCCATAGTTGAAAAGCTTATAAGTTATGTATAAATATACATATTATTCAATAGGGATTGAACAAAAATATGCTTTTCATTGTTTCTGATAAAATGCTTGCAAATGTTAATTAAATTATGACATAAGCAAATACACAAATGTTTGTTTGGCCATGTGAAGGCTCTTCAAAAGTTGAAACCAGTTTGTCATCTTCAATTATACTGAACTTGATAACAATCGAATTCCCCCGCTTGAGTGTTTAGGTAAAACTACCTAGTCTGAGCATCATAAGCACATGCTTTCTGTGGGTGGATGATCGGCCTGAGGAAAGTCCCCCAAACACAAATTAAATGTGATTTTTTGTTGTCTCACGTTAGCCATCAAAATCAAAACCAAAACTTGTTTTCATCTTAATTATACACACAGGCTTTTAGACAAACTTTTTGGTCTTATTGATGAACTGACTTTGAATTTGGCCAGATAGTATTCAGTCGGACAGAGAGTTAGGTCAGTCAGTATTATGGCTAAAATATACGGCGTGGTGAGTGAATTCCTCCTTAATAAATTTTTGGGTTTTACCAAATTACTTTGTTGTGTTTAGTTGTTTGTTATTTTGGCATTTGCCATGCTGGCATCGGCTGGTCCAATTTCTGCTCCAACTCTTGTGCCGCGTATTTTAACCGATGGCTTCCAATTGGAACCACTCGATGACACATATTTTCTAAGGTGAGAGACATGGGTGAGGGGCAATGGCTAGCGGATGTTTTATTGGACTCACTTTTTGTTTATAGCATACGCAATCCGGATGGTACTGTGCGTCAGGAGACTGTCCAAGAGATAGCCCCCGGACTGCTGAAAGTTAATGGCGTCCTAAATCAGGCTTTCGATGATCAGGGTAGCCATTTGATAGTTACCTATGAGGCTGGACCCAATGGTTATGTGGCCAAATATAGTTATGGAACAGGCAAACCCACACCTCCCCCAGTTCCTCCTCTCTTTCTGAGTCCCAAGACTTTGAAAACAGCAACAGGCTAAATAAATACTAATTTTTACCTAGTATAAATCATTACAATTTTTAATTGAGTGTTGGGATTTTTATTCAAAATAATTAGCTCTTAATTATAAGACAATCAACGAATGATCATATGAGTTGGAGCGTTGTAATAGGGTGACCAATGAATGTTTTTAGCTCCAGCTGAAAATGAAACATTCTATTTCCAAAAAAGAAATAAATTGGAACATTCTTAACATAACTTTAACTTAACTCCGGGCTAATTTTATAGACTTAACTATTTATTTTACAGATTTAACTGAAATAAATTGATCAATCTGATGATTTTCAATACAAAAAGGTTAATTTTGATTATTAATTTAAAGTAAAATAAATGTAATGGCTAACTGTAATTCTATACGATTTCCTGAAGGCCTCTCAAACTGTAAGCAAATACTTTTGACTTTGAGAGAATCATCATCATAGCGTAAAACAAACACAACTTAGTATACAATACATCCCATAGAACCAACCGCAAGCGATAATAAATTGACGAAGTAACTGAGGCTTTCACCTCACCACCTAGTAGCTCACTCACCCACCCACCAACCCACCCACCCACCAACCCACCCACTCCGCACCATGCACCTGGCCACCACCTGAACGAACGTGAGCAAAATTTTTAACAAATAAGAGAAATACAAAAACACATACGAGCACTCGGCAGCACTCATATCACTTTTATCAGTCAACAGCTTGCTAGTGCTCTCGCTGTAGCTAAATAGAGCTTTGGGTCTAGACTACAGACAGTTGGCATTTAGGTCTATTGGCGTGTTGACTTATTATTATTAGTATTATTAAGCGATAAGCGAGCCAGCCACGTCAAATCCTTGACGGAAATGTTCAAAGATTGGCGTAAGCCCACCTACAAGCGCTGGCAGTCGCAACAATTGCTACAGCAGAAAAAGAAATCCAATTCTGATAATAGGTTACAGTTGAAATGCCTCTAAAACTGTGGATTCGTAACTAACATTTCCCCCCTTCATCATATTTTCGCAGAGAGACTATGATTGTGTTTGTCTATGACACGGAATGTCTACAGGAAGAGAGCGATGATCCCATAACAGCTGTACTCTATTTCCATCCCAGTTGGGTCTCGGACACACAAAAGGTGGCTCTATGTGGACAATTGATGGGTACATCTTATTTTCTCAAGGATTGTTTCTTTAAGCCGCGCATCCTATCACTACAGAATGGTAAATTTGTGCTCAAGGAATTCGGTAGATTTACCCTGGTAAGTAAAGGGCATTTCCATTTAAACTCAAACTAATTGCAAATCCCAATCTCTTTCTTTTAGGCCGTTGGCACCGATCGTAATATTGGTGATCAACTGCTGGAACATCGTGCTCAATTATTGAGTTCGCTGCTCAAATTCTTTCATCGCGACCTGCAAACTCTATACGATCAGTATGCCCAACCATCGACGACACCTGCCCAACCGCACAATAGCCGAAATCTCAGTGAGAAACTCTATCACATATTTGAAACATATCTGCCAATGCTGCAACGCAATGGTAATACCTTTCAGAATGTACCCAAATTGTGTATGCCCAAGGTAAGCTAACGAAAATTGAATCATTCTCAATAATGTTTAACTAAATGTTTTATTTATAGACCGCCAGCCATATCTATTTGGAGGCCATACAGACACTACAATGCTGTCAGCAAACTAAGGGCATTTTGGGTGGTGTTATTCTCTATCATAATAAGTAAGTAATTCTCGAATAATTCTGGAAATTAGGCGGCTAAAATCTTTTATCCGCTCTTGACAGAGTTGTAGCCTCTCAATTGGGTGATGTGGTTACCAAGCAATTGGTTCTAACCGATCCACGTCATATACGCACCACTGCAGAGCAACTATTATCGCAAGAATTCCATATACCAAATGGTGTACAGATGCTAGTGGTTTATGTGGAGCAACAACAATATCGCCAATTGGCTGGTGAGGCTCAACGTGCCCAGAATTTACAGATGAGCACATCGCAACTCTCCTCCCAGAATGGGGGTCTGCCCTTTCAGTACTCGAAAAGGAAGCTGAAGAGGGATAAATCATTGATTTTTACCCATATACCCGAGGAGGAACATGCTACAAATCAGAGTGACGCAAGTACAAGTGAAATGCCCCCCGCCAGACCCAAATCATTGAGGCCCACACATCTGCCGCTGAGATTGAAGAGCATGCAGAACAAGGAGTTACCTGAATCTGGTATTGCTTCGATTAATTTCGATGAAACCGATTCGTATCCAGAGTTTATAGGCAGAACGAGCGTCTGTAATACGCCCATGACGGAGAATAAGGTTCTGCCGGTGGCCACTGTAATGTCCATATGCGCTAATCCAGATGAGCAGGTCCAACCCGATGATAATTCCAATGGCAAGACACAGTCGAGGCGCAACTCTCTCAAATTGGATGTGGAAAAGTTCTTTCAGAATTTTATCAGTAATCCGCATAAGCAAATCACACGTCGTAAATCTTCGGCTGATTTGCAGGAAGCTCTGCGTAGCATATCCAAGAAGTTGGGACACATCACACAGGGCTTCAAGACGGATGTGAATCGCAATGGTAATGGCAGTGGAGAAGATGGCTCCACCTCCTTGTCACCAGATTTTATTGAGAATGATGATGAGGAGCGAGAGAGGACAACTTGCCGGACCATTAGTGATCCCACCTATCCCGTTTTTAATACCAATGGCCAGCAGATCTCACGTAGTCTGTTCCAGCAGTTCCTGGAGCAATATCGTAGGCTCTGGGGTGTGGCCAGTGAACAGGCCCAACAGGATGCCGAATTGGCTGCACTTGTCGAGGAGTTTCAGGAGTTTAATTTGGAAATACAAAAGTTGGATGAACATATGCGTCAACAAGCAGCTGAGGCCGCAGCGGATAGGAATCTCAATATATCTGCAGTGAAAACGCCCATGGATAAGAAGTCAATGAGTTTGCCACTAAAGTCCGCAGCCGGAGAAGAGGTAGCTGCCGTCTCCAGTTTTAATCAGCGTGCGAATGGACGTACTGGTGCAGGTGGCGTACCTTTGACTCCCTTGATGGCCAAACTTTCGGTGCTGGCCCTCAGTGAGACAACACCGATCGAAATACAAACCCCATTGACAAGCAGTAAGGTCTTTCCGCGACGCAGTTCCCTTAAATGTGAAGATGCTGTGGATGCCTTGACTGCTCTTGATAATAATAAAGCTCAGGCGGTGGCTCCTCCATCAAGTCAATCGACGGGTGATCTACAACGCCTAGAATTGTATATATGTGGTCAGCAGAATATGACCCTTCTGCTGCTTATGGAGGAGGGAACCAGCCTACAACAGCCTGTAGTCCAGAAAATGGTAAGGTATATACTTTATATATTCCAGATCTCGAGACTTACTCATTTTAATTGCAGTTCGACATTTGTGTTGCCAAATTCCCCCATATGGAATCTCAATTAAATCAGACACTTAATGTCAATGTGGAGGGTGACAAGCGGGATAGCAGTGACTACAGCTTTATGTGCATTGATGCCAAATGGGATGTCCTACAGCGCAATGGTCCCTGGAATCCTTTAGAACTAAATATATTAGAGAGTATGCATGCCGCACATGATAATGGCCAGCAGTTGACTGATTTGATATTGCGGTGAGTTTGCAAATTATAGACAACATGGAAATAAAGACACAATAAATATATTCGCTTCAATTTACTTGCAGCTCCCATGATTCGGTCTATTATGGCTACAAGTGTGGACGCACAGAGTTCTTCTACAAGGAGCCAACACATCAGATAAATGGCATACCACCGCCCTCGGATCCCATTGGGAATATACAGATGCGCGCCAAGACGCGACTTGAGCGTGATCATTCCTATATGCTCTTCTAGGAAAATCCTTTCCATTCCCCCCTCTCCCAAGACGTATCATTACCTAATAGTGAATAAGCAAAGAATATATTGAAAATACTCGCATGATTAGCCAAAAAAACAACAAGACAAAATATGCCAAATTAATGCCATCCGCTGTAACTTACTTTGCCATCGCTGAGACGAACTGACGAGCATTCCAGAGATAATTGTTTTTAAATCATTTGCTTTTCGCATTTTAGTCACCTCGTTCTGGTTGTTACTTAGCGAAACATTGAAATATGTGCCGTGCCGCTTTTAGCTTTGTTTTATTTCGTTTTCTGTTTGTTTGTTCTCTCTGTCAAGTACAAAAATTGTTTGAGAAATTTAATTTACAATTGCCTGCACTGTTGTTTAGTTCCTAAGTCAAATTTCCATTATTTTATTTGCTATGTCTATACCAAAAATAATGAATAATATATGTATAATTGTAATGTATTTTAAAGCGCTTCTACTAGAGAGTGTTTTGCAAGCGATTAGTGCAAAAAACAAGAATATGTGTAAATTAAATTGGGTATTTTACAGTTTTATGGCCGATAACGAATGTGCAATATTTATTTTGTGGAATTGGCGTTCGATATTAGCTGAAATATATATACATCAAATATTTAACAAAATAATTTGTAGACTTGCAAAAGACAAGAATAAAAAATGTGCAGTCACATATGTGTTTTAGCATTGAATTGTGTGATCTTTTAATAGAATCTATTACTCCATGTTTTAGGATTGCATCAAAGAAGATTTAAATATTGAAGATAAAATACTATTTAATTTATTTTTTTTATAAATGGATTCATTAATTATACTATCAAAATCAGTTTTGCAGAAAAATCTAGACAAGTTTTACGATTACAATGCGAATTTAAGCGTATTTAATAACAAACCATTGCACTGTGATTAGTTACGATGTGTTGATATTAGAAAATCAAACTTGTTTTTGGCGAAATGCGACAAAACTTATCTGTCTGAACATCTAAGTATTTACCATTTTGACTGCTGCTGTTCCAACGACTACTGGCTTTCGAAGACTTAGACGTACAGTCCAAGAGATACCATCTGGGCGGAAAAGAAATTGGTTCCCGCACAATCCGGTCCCGACTGTCACAAATTATTTAAACATTTTTCCCGTGTGTCCCGTCATTTACCGAAATTTCTTTTCCATTATTTGAAATTTCATTTCAACGCATTTTCTGTACAATGAATGAATCATTTCTTATACCACAATGCTTACTCTTGTTCGGACATGTCGTTGTAAAATTTTAGACAATATGCTGTTTAAACTCACAATGATTAAAGTGTCCAACCAAGGACTTGGAACTATCTAACAATGTATACAACTCCAAAACATTTCCCTTATTAAAAAAATATCAGTTTGCCTTTATATTAGCCCCATTGTCTGTCACAATATAACTGCTTTAAAATTTGTTTTTCAATCCATATTCTTTTATGATAAATGTAACACAACATAAAATGTTTACACTATATAATTTTTATCGTATTTTTACATATGTACATATAAATATATATATTGAACGATTTTTGGTGGAAATTGTAATTTTCCTACGGCAATTTTTGTTTGTGAATATATCAGGAATCCTTAAATGCAGGTTTTTACTCCTGTATGGAGGCCCTAATTTGTGATGACAAAATCGCTGAAAGTTGTTAGGTGTTATGCCTAAATGAAACGATTTCTTTTTTAATTTTTGTATTTATTTTTATTATGTTTTAGTTAAGATACAGTTATTTTACTATTAAGCCTAATTTTATTACAATTGAAAACTATTGTAACTAAAATATCAAAGACTATGGGTTTTTTTTTTAAATTTATATACATTGAATTTTTGTTAAAGAGTTAGGCGTCAAAATGGCCAAGAAGTGACAAAAAACCACAGATGTCATTATCACTCGGCTATTTCATGGATAGCATCGATGTCCTTTGGTCAGAGGGAATTCCTTGGTGAGCCGATTGACAATATCAGATCCTGAGAAAGCTGCAAATCCTTTAAGGAGCTGAAATAACAAAATTTTTTGTTTAGAAAAAAATAGTAAATGTATTTTTCATTCGATTTCATAAAGTTTTATGCGAATTTTTGAATACTTTTTAATGCCATCACAACTTTAAAGAATAGCACATCTCACAATTTTTTAAAAAATTTTTAAACTATTGGAGAAAAAAATTGGACAAAAATTGGCAAAGTTAGAAGTTTGCAAAGTATAGGTTTTGTCATACATTTTGGGACGATTATTGAAAAAATGTTGCCCAAAATTGTGATTTTCCCAACGCTGTATTAAGAACAATTTTCTACCGATTTCCAAAATTTTGATGTAGTTTTATGCGAGTTTTTGCATACCTTTTAATGCCATCACAACTTTAAAATATCAAAGAAGCTAACTTCGGCTATGCCAAAGTTTGTATACCCTTGCAGCTTTTGACCATTACATTTTATTTTCTAAAAAATTTTTTGTTTCTTAATCCAATAAAGAAATATTTTAAATACATTGGCCGGGGGCAGCCAATCGCCAAATACAAAGACGATGTAGCGATTGATATTCATATTCACACACACACAATCGTAATTTTGACACATATATGTGCTTCACTGCTTATGCGTGCACTGCTTATGGCAGCAGTACTGCTGCATACTGCTGCTGCCATAAGCAGTGCACGCTATATAGGCAAATTTTATATCGTCGAAATCAGGCGTTATGTTTATCCGATTGTTTTGAAATTCACGCATATGACTTAATCCCTTTTTATTTATGTACATAATCAGTTTGGATAAGATTGTTCAAAAAATAGAGAAGTTATTCGCATTTAACGATTGTATTTGTATGGCAGCTATATGATATAGTTGTCCGATCTTATTCAAAATCGCAGATGTGCATGTGGCTGTATAGAAAAGCTTATATACGAACTTTGAATGCCATAGCTCTAAAACTGTGGGACTAGATCGCGAAGCACCAGACAGACAGACGGACAGACGGACAGAAGGACAGACGGACAGACGGACATGGCTATATCAACTCGTCTTCTCTTGCTGATCAAGAATATATATACTTTATGGGGTCGGAAACGATCCCTTCTCTGCGTTACAAACATCTGACCAATTTTATAATACCCTCTGCAAGGGTATAAAAATGGCACATCTGACGATTTTTAAAAAATTTCTAAACTGTTGGAGAGTTTTGGTCGAAATTGTGACTTTCCTTAGGCTGTATTTTAGACAATTTTCAACCGATTTTAAAATTCTTTATCTATTTCTTATTGCATTTTTACGTTCTTTTAAATGGTATCAAAAGCTTGGAAATTTTGGTAAAAAAATTTCGACTCGATTTTTGAAAATTTTGACAGTGTATACACTGTAATTTTTTTCAAAAATCGGGTCAAAATTGGTTTTTTAGATTTGAATGCCAATTGATAATTGATATTCAGAGCAGCAAAAATAGACATACATTTTTGAAATTGGACAAAAATTGGCAAAGTTAGAAGTTTGCAAAGTATAGGTTTTGTCATACATTTTGGGACGATTATTGAAAAAATGTTGCCCAAAATTGTGATTTTCCCAACGCTGTATTAAGAACAATTTTCTACCGATTTCCAAAATTTTGATGTAGTTTTATGCGAGTTTTTGCATACTTTTTAATGCCATCACAACTTTAAAAAATGGCACATCTGACGATTTTTAAAAAATTTCTAAACTGTTGGAGAGTTTTGGTCGAAATTGTGACTTTCCTTAGGCTGTATTTTAGACAATTTTCAACCGATTTTAAAATTCTTTATCTATTTCTTATTGCATTTTTACGTTCTTTTAAATGCTACCAAAAGCTTGGAAATTTTGGTAAAAAAATTTCGACTCGATTTTTGAAAATTTTGACAGTGTATACACTGTAATTTTTTTCAAAAATCGGGTCAAAATTGGTTTTTCAGATTTGAATGCCAATTGATAATCGATATTCAGAGCAGCAAGAAAAGACATACATTTTTGAAATTGGACAAAAATTGGCAAAGTTAGAAGTTTGCAAAGTATAGGTTTTGTCATACATTTTGGGACGATTATTGAAAAAATGTTGCCCAAAATTGTGATTTTCCCAACGCTGTATTAAGAACAATTTTCTACCGATTTCCAAAATTTTGATGTAGTTTTATGCAAGTTTTTGCATACTTTTTAATGCCATCACAACTTTAAAAAAATGGCACATCTGACGATTTTTAAAAAATTTTTAAACTGTTGGAGAGTTTTGGTCGAAATTGTGACTTTCCTTAGGCTGTATTTTAGACAATTTTCAACCGATTTTAAAATTTTTCATCTATTTCTTATTGCATTTTTACGTTCTTTTAAATGATACCAAAAGCTTGGAAATTTTGGTAAAAAAATTTCGACTCGATTTTTGAAAATTTTGACAGTGTATACACTGTAATTTTTTTCAAAAATCGGGTCAAAATTGGTTTTTTAGATTTGAATGCCAATTGATAATCGATATTCAGAGCAGCAAGAAAAGACATACATTTTTGAAATGGGACAAAAATTGGCAAAGTTAGAAGTTTGCAAAGTATAGGTTTTGTCATACATTTTGGGACGATTATTGAAAAAATGTTGCCCAAAATTGTGATTTTCCCAACGCTGTATTAAGAACAATTTTCTACCGATTTCCAAAATTTTGATGTAGTTTTATGCGAGTTTTTGCATACCTTTTAATGCCATCACAACTTTAAAAAATAGCACATCTGACGATTTTTAAAAAATTTTTAAACTGTTGGAGAGTTTTTGTCGAAATTGTGACTTTGCTTAGGCTGTATTTTATACAATTTTCAACCGATTTTAAAATTTTTTATCTATTTGTTATTGCATTTTTACGTTCTTTTAAATGCTACCAAAAGCTTGGAAATTTTGGTAAAAAAATTTTTGAAAATTTTGACAGTGTATACACTGTAATTTTTTTCAAAAATCGGGTCAAAATTGGTTTTTTAGATTTGAATGCCAATTGATAATTAATATTCAGAGCAGCAAAAAAAGACATACATTTTTGAAATTGGACAAAAATTGGCAAAGTTAGAAGTTTGCAAAGTATAGGTTTTGTCATACATTTTGGGACGATTATTGAAAAAATGTTGGCCAAAATTGTGATTTTCCCAACACTGTATTAAGAACAATTTTCTACCGATTTCCAAAATTTTGATGTAGTTTTATGCGAGTTTTTGCATACCTTTTAATGCCATCACAACTTTAAAAAATAGCACATCTGACGATTTTTAAAAAATTTTTAAACTGTTGGAGAGTTTTGGTCGAAATTGTGACTTTCCTTAGGCTGTATTTTAGACAATTTTCAACCGATTTTAAAATTCTTCATCTATTTCTTATTGCATTTTTACGTTCTTTTAAATGATACCAAAAGCTTGGAAATTTTGGTAAAAAAATTTCGACTCGATTTTTGAAAATTTTGACAGTGTATATATACACTGTAATTTTTTTCAAAAATCGGGTCAAAATTGGTTTTTTAGATTTGAATGCCAATTGATAATTGATATTCAGAGCAGCAAGAAAAGACATACATTTTTGAAATTGGACAAAAATTGGCAAAGTTAGAAGTTTGCAAAGTATAGGTTTTGTCATACATTTTGGGACGATTATTGAAAAAATGTTGGCCAAAATTGTGATTTTCCCAACACTGTATTAAGAACAATTTTCTACCGATTTCCAAAATTTTGATGTAGTTTTATGCGAGTTTTTGCATACCTTTTAATGCCATCACAACTTTAAAAAATAGCACATCTGACGATTTTTAAAAAATTTTTAAACTGTTGGAGAGTTTTTGTCGAAATTGTGACTTTGCTTAGGCTGTATTTTATACAATTTTCAACCGATTTTACAATTTTTTATCTATTTGTTATTGCATTTTTACGTTCTTTTAAATGCTACCAAAAGCTTGGAAATTTTGGTAAAAAAATTTCGACTCGATTTTTGAAAATTTTGACAGTGTATACACTGTAATTTTTTTCAAAAATCGGGTCAAAATTGGTTTTTTAGATTTGAATGCCAATTGATAATTGATATTCAGAGCAGCAAGAAAAGACATACATTTTTGAAATTGGACAAAAATTGGCAAAGTTAGAAGTTTGCAAAGTATAGGTTTTGTCATACATTTTGGGACGATTATTGAAAAAATGTTGCCCAAAATTGTGATTTTCCCAACGCTGTATTAAGAACAATTTTCTACCGATTTCCAAAATTTTTGATGTAGTTTTATGCAAGTTTTTGCATACTTTTTAATGCCATCACAACTTTAAAAAATGGCACATCTGACGATTTTTAAAAAATTTTTAAACTGTTGGAGAGTTTTGGTCGAAATTGTGACTTTCCTTAGGCTGTATTTTAGACAATTTTCAACCGATTTTAAAATTCTTTATCTATTTCTTATTGCATTTTTACGTTCTTTTAAATGGTATCAAAAGCTTGGAAATTTTGGTAAAAAAATTTCGACTCGATTTTTGAAAATTTTGACAGTGTATACACTGTAATTTTTTTCAAAAATCGGGTCAAAATTGGTTTTTTAGATTTGAATGCCAATTGATAATTGATATTTAGAGCAGCAAAAAAAGACATACATTTTTGAAATTGGACAAAAATTGGCAAAGTTAGAAGTTTGCAAAGAAAAAGGTTTTGTCATACATTTTGGGACGATTATTGAAAAAATGTTGCCCAAAATTGTGATTTTCCCAACGCTGTATTAAGAACAATTTTCTACCGATTTCCAAAATTTTGATGTAGTTTTATGCGAGTTTTTGCATACCTTTTAATGCCATCACAACTTTAAAAAATGGCACATCTGACGATTTTTAAAAAATTTTTAAACTGTTGGAGAGTTTTGGTCGAAATTGTGACTTTCCTTAGGCTGTATTTTAGACAATTTTCAACCGATTTTAAAATTCTTTATCTATTTCTTATTGCATTTTTACGTTCTTTTAAATGCTACCAAAAGCTTGGAAATTTTGGTAAAAAAATTTCGACTCGATTTTTGAAAATTTTGACAGTTGTCATACATTTTGGGACGATTATTGAAAAAATGTTGCCCAAAATTGTGATTTTCCCAACACTGTATTAAGAACAATTTTCTACCGATTTCCAAAATTTTGATGTAGTTTTATGCGAGTTTTTGCATACCTTTTTAATGCCATCACAACTTTAAAAAATGGCACATCTGACGATTTTTAAAAAATTTTTAAACTGTTGGAGAGTCTTGGTCGAAATTGTGACTTTCCTTAGGCTGTATTTTAGACAATTTTCAACCGATTTTAAAATTTTTTATCTATTTGTTATTGCATTTTTACGTTCTTTTAAATGCTACCAAAAGCTTGGAAATTTTGGTAAAAAAATTTTTGAAAATTTTGACAGTGTATACACTGTAATTTTTTTCAAAAATCGGGTCAAAATTGGTTTTTTAGATTTGAATGCCAATTGATAATTAATATTCAGAGCAGCAAAAAAAGACATACATTTTTGAAATTGGACAAAAATTGGCAAAGTTAGAAGTTTGCAAAGTATAGGTTTTGTCATACATTTTGGGACGATTATTGAAAAAATGTTGGCCAAAATTGTGATTTTCCCAACACTGTATTAAGAACAATTTTCTACCGATTTCCAAAATTTTGATGTAGTTTTATGCGAGTTTTTGCATACCTTTTAATGCCATCACAACTTTAAAAAATAGCACATCTGACGATTTTTAAAAAATTTTTAAACTGTTGGAGAGTTTTTGTCGAAATTGTGACTTTGCTTAGGCTGTATTTTATACAATTTTCAACCGATTTTACAATTTTTTATCTATTTGTTATTGCATTTTTACGTTCTTTTAAATGCTACCAAAAGCTTGGAAATTTTGGTAAAAAAATTTCGACTCGATTTTTGAAAATTTTGACAGTGTATAAAAAGTAATTTTTATGTAATTTTTTTCAAAAATCGGGTCAAAATTGGTTTTTTAGATTTGAATGCCAATTGATAATTGATATTCAGAGCAGCAAAAAAAGACATACATTTTTGAAATTGGACAAAAATTGGCAAAGTTAGAAGTTTGCAAAGTATAGGTTTTGTCATACATACTTTTTAATGCCATCACAACTTTAAAGAATAGCACATCTGACGATTTTTAAAAAATTTTTATACTATTGGAGAGTTTTGGTCGAAATTGTGACTTTCCTTAGGCTGTATTTTAGACAATTTTCAACCGATTTTAAAATTCTTTATCTATTTCTTATTGCATTTTTACGTTCTTTTAAATGGTATCAAAAGCTTGGAAATTTTGGTAAAAAAATTTCGACTCGATTTTTGAAAATTTTGACAGTGTATACACTGTAATTTTTTTCAAAAATCGGGTCAAAATTGGTTTTTTTAGATTTGAATGCCAATTGATAATTGATATTCAGAGCAGCAAAAAAAGACATACATTTTTGAATTTTCTTCCGATTTCCAAAATTTTGATGTAGTTTTATGCGAGTTTTTGCATACTTTTTAATGCCATCACAACTTTAAAAAATAGCACATCTGACGATTTTTAAAATATTTTTAAACTGTTGGAGAGTTTTGGTCGAAATTGTGACTTTCCTTAGGCTGTATTTTAGACAATTTTCAACCGATTGTAAAATTCTTTATCTATTTCTTATTGCATTTTTACGTTCTTTTAAATGCTACCAAAAGCTTGGAAATCTTAATAAAAAAAAATTTCGACTCGATTTTTGAAAATTTTGACAGTGTATACACTGTAATTTTTTTCAAAAATCGGGTCAAAATTGGTTTTTTAGATTTGAATGCCAATTGATAATTGATATTCAGAGCAGCAAAAAAAGACATACATTTTTGAAATTGGACAAAAATTGGCAAAGTTAGAAGTTTGCAAAGTATAGGTTTTGTCATACATTTTGGGACGATTATTGAAAAAATGTTGCCCAAAATTGTGATTTTCCCAACGCTGTATTAAGAACAATTTTCTACCGATTTCCAAAATTTTGATGTAGTTTTATGCGAGTTTTTGCATACCTTTTAATGCCATCACAACTTTAAAAAATAGCACATCTGACGATTTTTAAAAAATTTTTAAACTGTTGGAGAGTTTTTGTCGAAATTGTGACTTTGCTTAGGCTGTATTTTATACAATTTTCAACCGATTTTACAATTTTTTATCTATTTGTTATTGCATTTTTACGTTCTTTTAAATGCTACCAAAAGCTTGGAAATTTTGGTAAAAAAATTTCGACTCGATTTTTGAAAATTTTGACAGTGTATACACTGTAATTTTTTTCAAAAATCGGGTCAAAATTGGTTTTTTAGATTTGAATGCCAATTGATAATTGATATTCAGAGCAGCAAAAAAAGACATACATTTTTGAAATTGGACAAAAATTGGCAAAGTTAGAAGTTTGCAAAGTATAGGTTTTGTCATACATACTTTTTAATGCCATCACAACTTTAAAGAATAGCACATCTGACGATTTTTAAAAAATTTTTATACTATTGGAGAGTTTTGGTCGAAATTGTGACTTTCCTTAGGCTGTATTTTAGACAATTTTCAACCGATTTTAAAATTCTTTATCTATTTCTTATTGCATTTTTACGTTCTTTTAAATGGTATCAAAAGCTTGGAAATTTTGGTAAAAAAATTTCGACTCGATTTTGAAAATTTTGACAGTGTATACACTGTAATTTTTTTCAAAAATCGGGTCAAAATTGGTTTTTTTAGATTTGAATGCCAATTGATAATTGATATTCAGAGCAGCAAAAAAAGACATACATTTTTGAATTTTCTTCCGATTTCCAAAATTTTGATGTAGTTTTATGCGAGTTTTTGCATACTTTTTAATGCCATCACAACTTTAAAAAATAGCACATCTGACGATTTTTAAAATATTTTTAAACTGTTGGAGAGTTTTGGTCGAAATTGTGACTTTCCTTAGGCTGTATTTTAGACAATTTTCAACCGATTGTAAAATTCTTTATCTATTTCTTATTGCATTTTTACGTTCTTTTAAATGCTACCAAAAGCTTGGAAATCTTAATAAAAAAAAATTTCGACTCGATTTTTGAAAATTTTGACAGTGTATACACTGTAATTTTTTTCAAAAATCGGGTCAAAATTGGTTTTTTAGATTTGAATGCCAATTGATAATTGATATTCAGAGCAGCAAAAAAAGACATACATTTTTGAAATTGGACAAAAATTGGCAAAGTTAGAAGTTTGCAAAGTATAGGTTTTGTCATACATTTTGGGACGATTATTGAAAAAATGTTGCCCAAAATTGTGATTTTCCCAACGCTGTATTAAGAACAATTTTCTACCGATTTCCAAAATTTTGATGTAGTTTTATGCAAGTTTTTGCATACTTTTTAATGCCATCACAACTTTAAAAAATGGCACATCTGACGATTTTTAAAAAATTTTTAAACTGTTGGAGAGTTTTGGTCGAAATTGTGACTTTCCTTAGGCTGTATTTTAGACAATTTTCAACCGATTTTAAAATTCTTTATCTATTTCTTATTACATTTTTACGTTCTTTTAAATGCTACCAAAAGCTTGGAAATTTTGGTAAAAAAATTTCGACTCGATTTTTGAAAATTTTGACAGTGTATACACTGTAATTTTTTTCAAAAATCGGGTCAAAATTGGTTTTTTAGATTTGAATGCCAATTGATAATTAATATTCAGAGCAGCAAAAAAAGACATACATTTTTGAAATTGGACAAAAATTGGCAAAGTTAGAAGTTTGCAAAGTATAGGTTTTGTCATACATTTTGGGACGATTATTGAAAAAATGTTGCCCAAAATTGTGATTTTCCCAACGCTGTATTAAGAACAATTTTCTACCGATTTCCAAAATTTTGATGTAGTTTTATGCAAGTTTTTGCATACTTTTTAATGCCATCACAACTTTAAAAAATGGCACATCTGACGATTTTTAAAAAATTTTTAAACTGTTGGAGAGTTTTGGTCGAAATTGTGACTTTCCTTAGGCTGTATTTTAGACAATTTTCAACCGATTTTAAAATTCTTTATCTATTTCTTATTGCATTTTTACGTTCTTTTAAATGGTATCAAAAGCTTGGAAATTTTGGTAAAAAAATTTCGACTCGATTTTTGAAAATTTTGACAGTGTATACACTGTAATTTTTTTCAAAAATCGGGTCAAAATTGGTTTTTTAGATTTGAATGCCAATTGATAATTAATATTCAGAGCAGCAAAAAAAGACATACATTTTTGAAATTGGACAAAAATTGGCAAAGTTAGAAGTTTGCAAAGTATAGGTTTTGTCATACATTTTGGGACGATTATTGAAAAAATGTTGCCCAAAATTGTGATTTTCCCAACGCTGTATTAAGAACAATTTTCTACCGATTTCCAAAATTTTGATGTAGTTTTATGCAAGTTTTTGCATACTTTTTAATGCCATCACAACTTTAAACCAGAAGGCCGGGATAACTTCGGCCATGCCGAAGTTTGTATACCCTTGCAAGCTCTTGTGTTACTAGATCCCTAAAAAGAGATATCTAAATGTAAAGACCCTGGTGTAAAAATCCGTTTTTACACACCATAGCACGGCACGCAAACATATGCATGTTTGTAGACATGCAGCATGCAATTTTTTCATATGTTTGTATGACAGCTATATGATATAGTCATCCGATTTTGATCAAATTTGCCATAATTATAACTTTCTATGTGAAAATGTTATTTCCCAAGTTTGACGATGATCGCTCAAGAAACAAAAAAGTTTCTAGAAGAAAAACTGTTTTTGGTCCGATCGTTCATATGGGAGCTATATGATATAGTAATACGATCTTGATCAAATTTAACATGGATGCTTGAATGTATAATAAACTGTCAAATGTTAAGTTTTATGATAATCGGGTGAAAAAGAAAGAAGTTATTGATCTAAAACTCATTTTTCGACCGATGGTTCCTATGGGAGCTATATGATATAGTCGTCCGATCCGGATGAATCCGAGATATACAATGCCTGCAGTATATACAAGACTTCGTGCAAAATTGCAGCTCTGTAGCTTTAGTGGTTTCGGAGGAGAAGCTGTTGATCCAGACAGACGGACGGACGGACAGACGGACGGACGGACAGACGGACAGACGGACAGACGGACAGACAGACGGACAAACGGATTTGAACTCGCCTTGTCATGCTGATCAAGAATATATATACTTTATATGGTCGGAGATGCCTCCTTCTATGCGTTGCACACTTCTGACCAAAATTAATATACCCTTTTTGCAAGGGTATAAAAATGGCACATCTGACGATTTTTAAAAAATTTTTAAACTGTTGGAGAGTTTTGGTCGAAATTGTGACTTTCCTTAGGCTGTATTTTAGACAATTTTCAACCGATTTTAAAATTCTTTATCTATTTCTTATTGCATTTTTACGTTCTTTTAAATGGTATCAAAAGCTTGGAAATTTTGGTAAAAAAATTTCGACTCGATTTTTGAAAATTTTGACAGTGTATACACTGTAATTTTTTTCAAAAATCGGGTCAAAATTGGTTTTTTAGATTTAAATGCCAATTGATAATTGATATTCAGAGCAGCAAAAAAAGACATACATTTTTGAAATTGGACAAAAATTGGCAAAGTTAGAAGTTTGCAAAGTATAGGTTTTGTCATACATTTTGGGACGATTATTGAAAAAATGTTGCCCAAAATTGTGATTTTCCCAACGCTGTATTAAGAACTATTTTCTACCGATTTCCAAAATTTTGATGTAGTTTTATGCGAGTTTTTGCATACTTTTTAATGCCATCACAACTTTAAAAAATGGCACATCTGACGATTTTTAAAAAATTTTTAAACTGTTGGAGAGTTTTGGTCGAAATTGTGACTTTCCTTAGGCTGTATTTTAGACAATTTTCAACCGATTTTAAAATTCTTTATCTATTTCTTATTGCATTTTTACGTTCTTTTAAATGGTATCAAAAGCTTGGAAATTTTGGTAAAAAAATTTCGACTCGATTTTTGAAAATTTTGACAGTGTATACACTGTAATTTTTTTCAAAAATCGGGTCAAAATTGGTTTTTTTAGATTTGAATGCCAATTGATAATTGATATTCAGAGCAGCAAAAAAAGACATACATTTTTGAATTTTCTTCCGATTTCCAAAATTTTGATGTAGTTTTATGCGAGTTTTTGCATACTTTTTAATGCCATCACAACTTTAAAAAATAGCACATCTGACGATTTTTAAAATATTTTTAAACTGTTGGAGAGTTTTGGTCGAAATTGTGACTTTCCTTAGGCTGTATTTTAGACAATTTTCAACCGATTGTAAAATTCTTTATCTATTTCTTATTGCATTTTTACGTTCTTTTAAATGCTACCAAAAGCTTGGAAATTTTAATAAAAAAAAATTTCGACTCGATTTTTGAAAATTTTGACAGTGTATACACTGTAATTTTTTTCAAAAATCGGGTCAAAATTGGTTTTTTAGATTTGAATGCCAATTGATAATTGATATTCAGAGCAGCAAAAAAAGACATACATTTTTGAAATTGGACAAAAATTGGCAAAGTTAGAAGTTTGCAAAGTATAGGTTTTGTCATACATTTTGGGACGATTATTGAAAAAATGTTGCCCAAAATTGTGATTTTCCCAACGCTGTATTAAGAACTATTTTCTACCGATTTCCAAAATTTTGATGTAGTTTTATGCGAGTTTTTGCATACCTTTTAATGCCATCACAACTTTAAAAAATGGCACATCTGACGATTTTTAAAAAATTTTTAAACTGTTGGAGAGTTTTGGTCGAAATTGTGACTTTCCTTAGGCTGTATTTTAGACAATTTTCAACCGATTTTAAAATTCTTTATCTATTTCTTATTGCATTTTTACGTTCTTTTAAATGGTATCAAAAGCTTGGAAATTTTGGTAAAAAAATTTCGACTCGATTTTTGAAAATTTTGACAGTGTATACACTGTAATTTTTTCACAAATCGGGTCAAAATTGGTTTTTTAGATTTGAATGCCAATTGATAATTGATATTCAGAGCAGCAAAAAAAGACATACATTTTTGAAATTGGACAAAAATTGGCAAAGTTAGAAGTTTGCAAAGTATAGGTTTTGTCATACATTTTGGGACGATTATTGAAAAAATGTTGCCCAAAATTGTGATTTTCCCAACGCTGTATTAAGAACAATTTTCTACCGATTTCCAAAATTTTGATGTAGTTTTATGCGAGTTTTTGCATACCTTTTAATGCCATCACAACTTTAAAAAATGGCACATCTGACGATTTTTAAAAAATTTTTAAACTGTTGGAGAGTTTTGGTCGAAATTGTGACTTTCCTTAGGCTGTATTTTAGACAATTTTCAACCGATTTTAAAATTCTTTATCTATTTCTTATTGCATTTTTACGTTCTTTTAGATGCTACCAAAAGCTTGGAAATTTTGGTAAAAAAATTTCGACTCGATTTTTGAAAATTTTGACAGTGTATACACTGTAATTTTTTTCAAAAATAGGGTCAAAATTGGTTTTTCAGATTTGAATGCCAATTGATAATCGATATTCAGAGCAGCAAGAAAAGACATACATTTTTGAAATTGGACAAAAATTGGCAAAGTTAGAAGTTTGCAAAGTATAGGTTTTGTCATACATTTTGGGACGATTATTGAAAAAATGTTGCCCAAAATTGTGATTTTCCCAACGCTGTATTAAGAACAATTTTCTACCGATTTCCAAAATTTTGATGTAGTTTTATGCAAGTTTTTGCATACTTTTTAATGCCATCACAACTTTAAAAAATGGCACATCTGACGATTTTTAAAAAATTTTTAAACTGTTGGAGAGTTTTGGTCGAAATTGTGACTTTCCTTAGGCTGTATTTTAGACAATTTTCAACCGATTTTAAAATTCTTTATCTATTTCTTATTGCATTTTTACGTTCTTTTAGATGCTACCAAAAGCTTGGAAATTTTGGTAAAAAAATTTCGACTCGATTTTTGAAAATTTTGACAGTGTATACACTGTAATTTTTTTCAAAAATAGGGTCAAAATTGGTTTTTCAGATTTGAATGCCAATTGATAATCGATATTCAGAGCAGCAAGAAAAGACATACATTTTTGAAATTGGACAAAAATTGGCAAAGTTAGAAGTTTGCAAAGTATAGGTTTTGTCATACATTTTGGGACGATTATTGAAAAAATGTTGCCCAAAATTGTGATTTTCCCAACGCTGTATTAAGAACAATTTTCTACCGATTTCCAAAATTTTGATGTAGTTTTATGCGAGTTTTTGCATACCTTTTAATGCCATCACAACTTTAAAAAATGGCACATCTGACGATTTTTAAAAAATTTTTAAACTGTTGGAGAGTCTTGGTCGAAATTGTGACTTTCCTTAGGCTGTATTTTAGACAATTTTCAACCGATTTTAAAATTTTTTATCTATTTGTTATTGCATTTTTACGTTCTTTTAAATGCTACCAAAAGCTTGGAAATTTTGGTAAAAAAATTTTTGAAAATTTTGACAGTGTATACACTGTAATTTTTTTCAAAAATCGGGTCAAAATTGGTTTTTTAGATTTGAATGCCAATTGATAATTAATATTCAGAGCAGCAAAAAAAGACATACATTTTTGAAATTGGACAAAAATTGGCAAAGTTAGAAGTTTGCAAAGTATAGGTTTTGTCATACATTTTGGGACGATTATTGAAAAAATGTTGCCCAAAATTGTGATTTTCCCAACGCTGTATTAAGAACAATTTTCTACCGATTTCCAAAATTTTGATGTAGTTTTATGCAAGTTTTTGCATACTTTTTAATGCCATCACAACTTTAAAAAATGGCACATCTGACGATTTTTAAAAAATTTTTAAACTGTTGGAGAGTCTTGGTCGAAATTGTGACTTTCCTTAGGCTGTATTTTAGACAATTTTCAACCGATTTTAAAATTCTTCATCTATTTCTTATTGCATTTTTACGTTCTTTTAAATGATACCAAAAGCTTGGAAATTTTGGTAAAAAAATTTCGACTCGATTTTTGAAAATTTTGACAGTGTATACACTGTAATTTTTTTCAAAAATCGGGTCAAAATTGGTTTTTTAGATTTGAATGCCAATTGATAATTGATATTCAGAGCAGCAAAAAAGACATACATTTTTGAAATTGGACAAAAATTGGCAAAGTTAGAAGTTTGCAAAGTATAGGTTTTGTCATACATTTTGGGACGATTATTGAAAAAATGTTGCCCAAAATTGTGATTTTCCCAACGCTGTATTAAGAACAATTTTCTACCGATTTCCAAAATTTTGATGTAGTTTTATGCAAGTTTTTGCATACTTTTTAATGCCATCACAACTTTAAAAAATGGCACATCTGACGATTTTTAAAAAATTTTTAAACTGTTGGAGAGTTTTGGTCGATATTGTGACTTTCCTTAGGCTGTATTTTAGACAATTTTCAACCGATTTTAAAATTTTGTATCTATTTCTTATTGCATTTTTACGTTCTTTTAAATGCTACCAAAAGCTTGGAAATTTTGGTAAAAAAATTTCGACTCGATTTTTGAAAATTTTGACAGTGTATACACTGTAATTTTTTTCAAAAATCGGGTCAAAATTGGTTTTTTAGATTTGAATGCCAATTGATAATTGATATTCAGAGCAGCAAAAAAAGACATACATTTTTGAAATTGGACAAAAATTGGCAAAGTTAGAAGTTTGCAAAGTATAGGTTTTCTCATACATTTTGGGACGATTATTGAAAAAATGTTGCCCAAAATTGTGATTTTCCCAACGCTGTATTAAGAACAATTTTCTACCGATTTTCAAAATTTTGATGTAGTTTTATGCAAGTTTTTGCATACTTTTTAATGCCATCACAACTTTAAAAAATGGCACATCTGACGATTTTTAAAAAATTTTTAAACTGTTGGAGAGTTTTGGTCGATATTGTGACTTTCCTTAGGCTGTATTTTAGACAATTTTCAACCGATTTTAAAATTTTGTATCTATTTCTTATTGCATTTTTACGTTCTTTTAAATGCTACCAAAAGCTTGGAAATTTTGGTAAAAAAATTTCGACTCGATTTTTGAAAATTTTGACAGTGTATACACTGTAATTTTTTTCAAAAATCGGGTCAAAATTGGTTTTTTAGATTTGAATGCCAATTGATAATTGATATTCAGAGCAGCAAAAAAAGACATACATTTTTGAAATTGGACAAAAATTGGCAAAGTTAGAAGTTTGCAAAGTATAGGTTTTGTCATACATACTTTTTAATGCCATCACAACTTTAAAGAATAGCACATCTGACGATTTTTAAAAAATTTTTATACTATTGGAGAGTTTTGGTCGAAATTGTGACTTTCCTTAGGCTGTATTTTAGACAATTTTCAACCGATTTTAAAATTTTTTATCTATTTCTTAATCTCTTTTAAATGCTACCAAAAGCTTGGGAATTTTGGTAAAAAAATTTTGACTCGATTTTTGAAAATTTGACAGTGTAAAAAAAATTATACACTGTAATTTTTTTCAAAAGTTCTTTTTTATTTAGTTTTTTACATAACTTTCAAGATTTGTACTATTTTACTAAAGCAACAAATTTTTGTCAGCTTTTTGAAGGACCTTCTAGGATTTCATGCTGCCAGTTGACCCGACTCATCAAGGATTACAATCTAAAATAGGACATCCAGATCGAATATTTTTTTTGTGACCATTTTGTGACTAACCTCCTTACAGAAAACTCGGTGTATGTCAATTCTATAAACAGCATATTTATTTGTTACAATAAGACATTACTTTTTGAAAGGTTAAATTTTAATTTAAAATTTTAAACGTTAAATCTAAAAATGTATTTTTATAAATTTTAAGTTTTTAATTTTTAATTTTAAATTTTAAATTTTAAATTTTAAATTTTTTTTTAATTATTTTTAAATTTTTAATATTTTAATATTTTAATATTTTAATATTTTAATATTTTAATATTTTAATATTTTAATATTTTAATATTTTAATATTTTAATATTTTAATATTTTAATATTTTAATATTTTAATATTTTAATATTTTAATATTTTAATATTTTAATATTTTAATATTTTAATATTTTAATATTTTAATATTTTAATTTTAAATTTTAAATTTTAAATTTTAATTTTAATTTTTTAATTTTAATTTTTTAATTTTAATTTTAATTTTAATTTTTTAATTAATTTTTTAATTTTAATTTTAATTGTAATTTTAATTTTAATTTTAATTTTAATTTTAATTTTAATTTTAATTTTAATTTTAATTTTAATTTTAATTTTAATTTTAATTTTAATTTTAATTTTAATTTTAATTTTAATTTTAATTTTAATTTTAATTTTAATTTTAATTTTAATTTTAATTTTAATTTTAATTTTAATTTTAATTTTAATTTTAATTTTAATTTTAATTTTAATTTTAATTTTAATTTTAATTTTAATTTTAATTTTAATTTTAATTTTAATTTTAATTTTAATTTTAATTTTAATTTTAATTTTAATTTTAATTTTAATTTTAATTTTAATTTTAATTTTAATTTTAATTTTAATTTTAATTTTAATTTTAATTTTAATTTTAATTTTAATTTTAATTTTAATTTTAATTTTAATTTTAATTTTAATTTTAATTTTAATTTTAATTTTAATTTTAATTTTAGTTTTAATTTTAATTTTAATTTTAATTTTAATTTTAATTTTAATTTTAATTTTAATTTTAATTTTAATTTTAATTTTAATTTTAATTTTAATTTTAATTTTTTTGAACTTTGAACTTTGACCTTTGACCTTTCACCTTTCCACCTTTAAACTTTGAACTTTGACCTTTGAACTTTGACTTTTGACCTTTCACCTTTCCACCTTTGAACTTTGACCTTTGAACTTTGACCTTTGAACTTTGACCTTTGAACTTTGACCTTTCACCTTTCCACCTTTGAACTTTGACCTTTCACCTTTGAACTTTGACCTTTGACCTTTATTTTATTTTATTTTTTATTTTTAGATTTATTTTTAAAATTAAAATTAAAATTAAAATTAAAATTAAAATTAAAATTAAAATTAAAATTAAAATTAAAATTAAAATTAAAATTAAAATTAAAATTAAAATTAAAATTAAAATTAAAATTAAAATTAAAATTAAAATTAAAATTAAAATTAAAATTAAAATTAAAATTAAAATTAAAATTAAAATTAAAATTAAAATTAAAATTAAAATTAAAATTAAAATTAAAATTAAATTAAATTAAATATTAAAAATTAAATATTAAAAATTTAAAATTAAAATTAAAAACTTAAAATTTATAAAAATACATTTTTAGATTTAACGTTTAAAATTTTAAATTAAAATTTAACCTTTCAAAAAGTAATGTCTTATTTAGTCTTATTATGCTGCTCTGAATGTGAGTTATAAACTAGCATTCAAATATAAAAAACTAATTTCGACCCGATTTGGTTTTCTGATATTAACTAATTAACTAAATGTACACAAACTTTAGTTAATATATAAATGATTTTACATAATTTAAGTATAATTCTAATTTTATTATAATTATGACCTATTGTAACAAATAAATATGCTTTTTATAGAATTGACATACACCGAGTTTTCTGTAAGGAGGTTAGTCACAAAATGGTCACAACAAAAATATTCGATATGGATGTCCTATTTTAGATTGTAATCCTTGATGAGTCGCGTCAACTGGTATGAAATCCTAGAAGGTCCCTCAAAAAGCTGAAAAAATTTGTTGCTTTAGTAAAATAGTACAAATCTTGAAAGTTTTGTAAAAAACTAAATAAAAAAGGACTTTTAAAAAAAAAGTACAGTGTATAATTTTTTTTACACTGTCAAAATTTTTTTACCAAAATTCCCAAGCTTTTGGTAGCATTTAAAAGAACGTAAAAATGCAATAAGAAATAGATACAAAATTTTAAAATCGGTTGAAAATTGTCTAAAATACAGCCTAAGCAAAGTCACAATTTCGACCCAAACTCTCCAATAGTTAAAAATTTTTTAAAAATTGTCAGATGTGCTATTTTTTAAAGTTGTGATGGCATTATTCAAAATTCGCATAAAACTACATCTAAATTTTGGAAATCGGTAGAAAATTGTTAATATTGTTAATTGTTAATACAGCGTTGGGAAAATCACAATTTTGGGCAACATTTTTTCAATAATCGTCCCAAAATGTATGACAAAACCTATACTTTGCAAACCTCTAACTTTGACAATTTTTGTTCAATTTCAAAAATGTATGTCTTTTCTTGCTGCTCTGAATATCGATTATCAATTGGCATTCAAATCTAAAAAACCAATTTTGACCCGATTTTTGAAAAAAATTACAGTGTATACACTGTCAAAATTTTCAAAAATCGAGTCGAAATTTTTTTACCAAAATTTCCAAGCTGTTGGTACCATTTAAAAGAACGTAAAAATGCAATAAGAAATAGATAAAAAATTTTAAAATCGGTTGAAAATTGTCTAAAATACAGCCTAAGGAAAGTCACAATTTCGACCAAAACTCTCCAATAGTTTAAAAATTTTTTAAAAATCGTCAGATGTGCCATTTTTTAAAGTTGTGATGGCATTAAAAAGTATGCAAAAACTTGCATAAAACTACATCAAAATTTTGAAAATCGGTAGAAAATTGTTCTTAATACAGCGTTGGGAAAATCACAATTTTGGGCAACATTTTTTCAATAATCGTCCCAAAATGTATGACAAAACCTATACTTTGCAAACCTCTAACTTTGACAATTTTTGTTCAATTTCAAAAATGTATGTCTTTTCTTGCTGCTCTGAATATCGATTATCAATTGGCATTCAAATCTAAAAAACCAATTTTGACCCGATTTTTGAAAAAAATTACAGTGTATACACTGTCAAAATTTTCAAAAATCGAGTCGAAATTTTTTTTTATTAAAATTTCCAAGCTTTTGGTAGCATTTAAAAGAACGTAAAAATGCAATAAGAAATAGATAAAGAATTTTACAATCGGTTGAAAATTGTCTAAAATACAGCCTAAGGAAAGTCACAATTTCGACCAAAACTCTCCAACAGTTTAAAAATATTTTAAAAATCGTCAGATGTGCTTTTTTTTAAAGTTGTGATGGCATTAAAAAGTATGCAAAAACTCGCATAAAACTACATCAAAATTTTGGAAATCGGAAGAAAATTGTTCTTAATACAGCGTTGGGAAAATCACAATTTTGGGCAACATTTTTTCAATAATCGTCCCAAAATGTATGACAAAACCTATACTTTGCAAACTTCTAACTTTGCCAATTTTTGTCCAATTTCAAAAATGTATGTCTTTTTTTGCTGCTTTGAATATTAATTATCAATTGGCATTCAAATCTAAAAAACTAATTTTGACCCGATTTTTAAAAAGAAAATTATACTGTCAAAATTTTCAAAAATCGCGTCGAAATTTTTTGACTTAAATTTGCAAAGTATTGGTATTAAAATCTATCAAAGGAGTCTCGAAAATAAGAGGCTATAAATTTTGTAGCATACTTCTAGGTTGCTGTTGAAAGAATTATTGAAGGAACATATTTTTCACAAAAGTCAAAACTTGCATCTTTACCATCTTTTTTCTAAGATTTTAAGAGGAGAAAAATCAGAAAAATCATTACCTTTCAATGAAATTTAGTTTTTTGTTCAGTAATTGCTTATTCTAGCATTTGCATGTTGGCAACTGCTCTTAGCATTACTATTGTGGTGCAATCTAAGATTCCCAATTCGTCCCAATATCGAGAAGTCAAAATCATGGCTTTGTTCTGTTTGAAGCTTTGAGTTTCTGTCATCAAAATACATAATTTAAAAAAATGTTCATTTACTTACCTGATATAAAGAAATGTTGTCAGTGTCGTATTTCATATTTTGGCATATTTTATATACATATATTTGGCTTAATAAATTGGCATCTACAAAGTGAGTATATTCAGATTGTTCAGATATGTTAAGTGATTCCATCGTAACCGAGCGACAAAAGGAATTCTTGGTCACTTTAACGCTTTAGTTGTTGCGTCGTACTGAAGGGCTAAGATAGGACACCACTTCTATCCGTCTTTCATGGAGATATTTATGAGCAATAAAGGTAAATTTTAAATGCCGAAAGTGATCTTTTTTTTCAAGCCTTAACACATCCATTTTTCGTCGTATTAAAAACTTGTAAAGCTCGCAAAAATTTTCGAATTAAGCAATAATACATTTCAAATAAGAAAATTATTCAGACTCTCGCGGCGGGGCAGTTGCTAAATCGCGGAAGTCCTCTGATAGTTAGAATAGTAATACTAATAAGGTAAGCTTAGATATTTAATCAGAGGATGACACACAGTTTTAGAGGTAGAGAGATAATTTATTCGCGAGAGCCATTGTCTTAATTTGAATATAACATTTGGAGAAGATTCTCCAGTGATTAAACTGGTTTAATGCAAATTTCAATGCATTCCTCTCTTGAATGTTTACCTATCTATTTATGATCATAACTGTCAAAATCTGGTCATCGAAATCGAAACTTGTTTCTCACCAACACTTTATATAAATATAAACACATAAATATATTTGAGTCTTAAAGATTAAGTTAAATTAAATTTGCTCAGATAGCTTTCAGTCGGTCAGAGAGATAGGTCAGCATGTTGGCTAAATTTTTTAGTGCGGTGAGTTAGAAATATATGTATATATATTTTCTGGGCTTTGAGGTTTACCTAAATCGTTTTTGTTTAGTTGCTAGGCATTTTAGCATTTGTAATTTTGGCATCTGCAGCTCCGACTTCATCGCCAAATCTTGTGCCGAGCATCGACTCCAATGGCTTCAAATTAATACCATTGAACAGTGGATACTACCTCAGGTAAGATTGAATGGAAATGTTTAATTGATTGTCTATTTATATATACTTATATATAGAATAACAGATGGTGAAGCTGAGCGAGAGGAGACTGTCCACGAGATAGCACATGGTCAGCTGCAAATTAGTGGTAAACTAAATCAGGACTTCCCTGACCAGCGAATACATTTAAATGTGCAATATGAGGCTGGATCAAATGGATATGTGGCCAAATACAGTTACGGAGCGGCCACGGAAAGACCAAGACCGCCGGCCACAGAAAGACCTAGACCGCCGGCCACAGTGCCTCCTCCAGCCCTGAATGGCTGTACGTTGAAAACTTGTGGGGGCTAAAAATTGTTAGCGATATTTACCACTTCTTACTATTCAATCGACTGCATTATTTTTATGACAATGTGCATCAAAAAGTGTATAATGTCAGCAGTGATATAAAATATATTTAAAATCATGCTTAATAAAAACAACAATTATATACACAAATGATGATTGAGGTCTGGTTCCATTGCTGTGTTGGAAGAAAATAAAGCCCTCATAATTGGAGTAAAATCTACTGCAATATCCGTGACTTAAAATTAAAGCGTATATTTTACGCCTCGTTTAAATCGTA
Organism: Drosophila sp. 14030-0761.01; assembly: GCA_018150735.1. Lineage (NCBI taxonomy): Eukaryota > Metazoa > Arthropoda > Insecta > Diptera > Drosophilidae > Drosophila > Drosophila sp. 14030-0761.01. Next base: position 14,980,592 of record JAECWO010000031.1, read on the forward strand.
ATCGTAAACGTAATTATACTCGCTTCGGTCGACATTTGTAGAATTTATTGACTTCAAATTTAAATCAAATAGTTAACAGTTGGGCAGAGAAATTGAAATATATCGGAATGTCGGTCAAACTATTTCATGTGGTAAGTTATAAAATATATATCTCCACTCTGGGCAAAAAGTACCAACTAAAAATTCTAAATTCTTTCTTTTTTTAGTTGTTACTCATTCTAGCATTCGGCATGTTGGCATCTGCAGGAAAAATTAAGGGTATTTTAGCCCGAACAATTCGTAAATATTTTGGGTAAAAAAAGGCGTTAATATATAAAGATAAGAATCAGTTATATTTGTGCGGATCCAGGCGGAGGGTCTTTGGTTTCCTTTGGATTTAAATTTTATTATTATTTGGCAACTTTTTCTAATTAAAATCTTTAAAACTTACTAATTGCCATATTTATTTAACAATGTCTAGAATCAGAATTTAATCAGGCAAAAGCCATGTTCAAAAATTATTTTCCAAAAAGCCATTTAAATCGCTTTATACTGAGATGGGTAACAAATATATTTCTATTCAAATACATTCATTACATTTAATTAAGCTAATATTAATATTTAAGAATATTTAGCTATAGTTTCTGGCTTAAATTATAGAAAATTTACTATGCACATTTATAACTAACTATACAATAAATTACTTAAAAATAATTTGGAATATATGAATTTGAGAAATGCTATGTATTATATAGTTAATACTGATTTAATGTGATTCATCAATATATATATATTCTTATAGTGATTACCTATGGCATTTTCATCACTATCCAAGGAACTCTTCCATAGTACTTATAATGGTAATAGTCGAATGCCAATTTACCTAATATAAGTAAAATGAGACTAGCTAAGACAGCATTTAGCCAGTCGATGGGATGGATTTGTGTGCCACTTTCGACACTGACATTGCACATATCCTGCCTGCTCAGGGAGAGCACTTTGGCCAAACGGAGATCATCGCCCTGCATATAGGTGCAGGTTACATTCCAGGCATCTCTAACAATATCCTTATATTTGGTCAATAATTCACGCAAACGCATACCAAATTTGCAGGTGCAATGCCAGGGATTTCGACTCATTAGCAATAAATTGGCATTCTCATTATCGTTGAGGGCATTGTCCAATGCGTAGACATGAAGCTTTCGTATGATATTGCCACGTAAATTGAAGAGACGAAAGTTTTGCAGCCAATACGTATTCTCCAGATCATCCACATTCGAGATGCGATTATTCTCCAGCTGGACATCGACCACATGACGATAATGGGGATTGTAACGCAATGGATTGATATCTGATATTATATTATCATTCATGAACAACATCGTGGTATTATCCGGCAAATATGGTGGCAAACTATGGAAACGCATGTGCGAACAATTCACCGTATACAGAGGAATATGCGATTTGGGTAGTATATGATGCATTAGGCATGTGCAATTCTGTAAATCCGGATGCGATTGACACTCTCGCTTCAGCACTAGCTTATAGTGCATCACTAGCAACATTTGCCGCTCCTTGTATTTGCGATCGGTGCACAGCAACTCATCACGATCGGCCACCAGACGCCCCTTCTCCGGCTGCAGCAGCAACCATTTAAAATTTCTCGTACAATTCCACGGATTGCCGGCCAAATATAGTTGTTCAAAGCTGCGGGGCAGCAGCAAAGGACTATCCAATTGGATCAGTTGATTCCAACGCAAATCCAAGACTTTTAACGGATGGACACGCTTAAATGTGCGTGCCGATATATATGAGAGATTCGTCCAAGAGATATTGATGGTGTGCAGGTAAAACATTTCCGGAAAATCAAATATGAATTCCGTAAATCCACTATACTCAATGGTCAGCGAACGGAGGCGAGGTAGTTTCTGCAGTTCACTCAGCGGATTGAATACATTCTGTGGCCAGCCACAGAGAAGCATTTGCTGAGCCGATGACAATTGTTTGTCCACTTTTCTGCAATAAAGAGAGAGAAATGTAGATATTATTATAAGCAAATATTTTTTAAAGTTTAATCATAGTTTTCATCTTTCTCAGGTTGTAAGTTGTTTAATTTACATTTTGTCCCATATTTTAAAATATATCTACGTCACTTATTAGAAGTTTTACTAATGTTTACTAAGCAAGAATTGCCAATTTATTTTAAGAAAATTTGTATTCCCATTTACAAATATAATCATTAGAATTAAGAGATGATATATTGAGTGTGAAATAAAGACAAAAATAAACTAAAAATTGAAGCTCGTAAAGTTGGGGTTTATTTTGGGAATAATTCATCAAATTCTCTAAGAGTTTTGGTAATTAATTTTTCTCCGACATGTCCCACAGATTTTCTGGCCGTTTTTAAAAATTTTTATATTATTTTTATTGCTAATTTTCACATTTCCAAATGCCATAAGAGACTTTGATAATTAAAGGAAAATATTTCGAAGTGACTTTTGTAAATTTGAATGATGGTTACTTTGTAAAAATTGAAAAAGTTTGCACAATTGAAGAGACAATATATTGTAGTGAAATTAAAGGCATGAATTTTGAAAACCATCTACAAAGTTGAGGCTTATAGCTTTTTTTTTAAAGGTAATGGATAAGTAGTTGCCCGATTTTGACCAAATTTACTGCGTTTATTAAAAGATATACAAATTCTCAGTCTCTGTAGCATTTTACTTACGACAAAGCAGCCAAATTATTCATTCCACCGTAGCATCTCAATAGACCATTTCGGGTTAATCTTGTGCAATTGCCAACTGCAGATTCCGCGTGCTGGAAAAACGAAATCGCTTAGAATTTAAGGTCAACTTTCGAACTTTCGATCGAAGATCTATCTTACATCAGTCCAATTGAAGCAACTTTGACTAAGGTTTAGTATCGATCCCAATCCAATAGTAGTAATACTGCCTGTTGTTGTAGTTCTTGTTGTTGCTGTGCCCACAGATTGTATTTGTGTAGATGTAGCAATCTGATTGGACTCCTCCTCACTGCTGTCATCAGTCATCAACGTCGTCGCTGACCTGGCAAAATTCACTCTACGTGAAGAGAAATTATGCTTTTTATAAGCCAATTCAATTGATTTAATTAATTAGAGCCCAAAAGCCGAATCACTGTGATGGTGGCGGCGGCGTCTGGGTGATCTATTTTTAGTTCAATGCCTTAAATAGGTGATAATTGCTCTGCACTGCGGAACCTGTCATAAACCCATTACTCGTCTACCTTCCCTTGATAAGGTGGCAGGGGCAGAGTTTATTTGTTGGCTCTATATCTATTTTAGTAGTGTTCCCGACGTGTGCCTAGTCAAACAAAATTCTGGCTGATTTGCAAGATGGGAGATATACTAAGGCCTTATCCATTTGCTTTCTATATATATTTAAAGAGTAAAATATGATCACATGATGCCCATTTAGCACATTGGAAACTGCTAATTGATGGCATTGGAATAAGTCGAAATATATTCTACAAAGTTCTAAAGATAATCCCAAGAGAAATCAATAATATTTTAACTGAAATTGAAATATCAAAATAAAATACGAATGGAAAACTCTTTAAAATATGCAGAATTTTTGGCTATAAACAATATTTATAATATCAATTATCACTAATTTACATTGCCGCATATGAGTTCATTTATAAAAATATCAAATATATAAAAAATACAAAACCCAAATTGAAAATTGGCCTTACGGCGGCTGTACAAATTAGTCAAAGATTAGCAACTTCAGGTGTTAAAATTAACAATACACAAAAGAGAAAAAACATATCTAATATATATACGTAAAAATATTTACCTAAAAATCTACAAGAAAATGTGGTAGCTGCTACTTTTTTGCTCTGGTGTTCGCATTGAAACGCAAAACTCTGAAATTTGTGAATAATAAATATTTGCCCACAGGTCGTATGAGTGCTATTATTTCATATAGACAAATAAAATCAAGCTGATCTCCCTCTCTCTCTCACTTTATCTTTGTTCCTTCTCTATGATCAGACCAATTAGCAACAATTACGATTGGCAAGTGTTTTTTGTTCTCTGTTTTTGGGCATATTTTTAAACATTTTATCTAAAATACAAAAAAAAACAATTTTCGCTCATTTATCTAGCAAGTTTGCTTAATTAGTTTATGATGTCTCCTTCAATGTGTGCTCCACATCGATCAGTTGTTCAACCTGAATTCCAATGACAAATTTTAATTGAAAAGCTTCGTCCGCCCCGTTGACAGATGAAATGGCATTTCATTCTGGCAATATAAGCTACTTAAAGAAGGAAACAAAATGATTAAAGAAGAGACACACACGTACGTTTCCTCTTCATACACGTTTTTACAGTGGCGAAGCTCATAAGTTTATAATATTGATTGATTATTATTGTGAAAGCATTTTTATTGATCTTCATTCCGCCAATTAAGAAATTCGTAAATTGCCATGCAATATCTAAACAGAAGTTCCCTGGTGATCTTCTTAGAATGTCATCAAATTCTTCTATAAAAATGCTATCTGAGAACTTAAAACCAAGTAACTTCGAATTCGCAATTGAAGACTTTATTTGGAGTCATTTTTAAAAACAAAATCAAAAGGAAATGAAGTAAACCATAATGATTAAAAATTTATTTATCTGTGCTTGAAATACTTTTTTATGAATTTAAAGACAACCACTTCAACCTCAACTATTATCTATTGAAATTGTATTTCTTCTTCGATTATTGGACAAGAAACGTTGTAAATTTAATATATAATGCTATATTACTAAGAAATCTTGAAATCTTGAACTTTTGGACTTTCTTTTCATAAACCAAAATCTGTGCTCAGTGGATTAATTTTATAACCTCAATCCGTCACTGTATTTATCAATAAATGGCAATAATCATAAATCTAAAGTTTTGGTTTATTTTGGTTTTTTTTCTAATTCCTATTAAGATTGAGATTCGAGTGAGATGACAAGGAAATGATCAAGTGCCCCTCTTTCAGTTTCTTTTTGCGTATTTTATTATATTTAGCAGATAACTTGGCCACATATATTTAAAAATAAAAAAAAAGCCCGTCGAGCTAAGATAAGTAGCTATAGATAATGATAAGTTATGACTGTGGAGTGTTTGGGGGTCTTCTTATGCAAAACATTGCTTAGGTAGCAATAGCTCTTTTATGGTTTCTCAGTTACGATTTCCACTTAATTGTTAAGTCTGTGAATGTCGTCTTTTTAGGGCTAATAACACATCAAAAAAGCAGAACAAGAAACAAAAAAGAATTTCGACAGTACAGTGGAGTATACATTTTGTCTGTGAGCAATTAAATTTATACATAGAACTCAGTTTGGGTACAGAAATAGATATAGGATTTATGCCTCAATTGGCTTTGCTTTGGTTCAATGTTGATCTAATAAAAAGGGTTCATGATAAAACAATTTGTATGGCATAAATATTGACAAACAATCAATCTAGATAATATGGAATATCCCGAATCTAGTATATTGATGTATGTACCAATGTTTATTAATAAATCAACATGCTAAAACTTAATGCAGACTCTGATTGTAAACATTTTGATAACAATGTTGATTTTGATTACATTTAAACCACACATGTCACTTAGATACAGGTACAGATGCCTCAAAAACGGTTATTCACCAAGAAAAAACAAAAAGGGCGGCAAATATTTGAACTTCTCGCGAAAATCGCGTGGGAGCTATATATAACACATTATTTTAAATACCTGGCCAATATCACCAGGAGCACAACAACAACATTTCGTACGCAACACTTTTCTTCATTTATAGATTTCATTCTCAATTTATTTTGAATTCCTCATTGAGTGTAGCTATTTCCATGGATTTGGTTTTTTTTTTATATGACTACTACTACTACTAATCGTTGTATTATTTGTGTTCCGTTTTTTAATCACCACGCATCCGTATCTAGGTCTAGTCAAATGTATATATGGCAAGTTCTGTGCTACTTTTCTCGCGTTTGAACTTCAAATGAGGCGCGAATGCGAATTGCTGTCATGTTTTTTTCATTTTTTTCGGCGACCGCGAGATCTTCGAAACGAGAGAGGCCAAGAGAATTATTTATAAACAATTAGTTTCGCTATGAATGAGTAAGAGAGAGAGAGACTGTGCGTGTGTGTGTGTGTGGAGGAGCATCCAGCTGTTACTGAGGTGTTAGTGTTGGTTGGGGGGTCTGGCTCTGCCATTTGTTGTCATAGACAATCAGCTGTTTAAGATAGCGCTCACTTTGATTTATAGTCGTCCAAAGATTACCTGGTCATGGTAAAACAACAAAACACGGAGGCGATTATAAACGCTAGAAATTATCGTATGTTTTTGATGCCGCTTCACTGATTCATCCAACTCCGAGCCATTATGGGAATACAAATGGGCCCATTCAGCCAAATTAAAAATTTCTAAACTATCCACGGGCACAAGTACATACATAGATGTGGTCAAAAAACGAGGGGAGTTTGATATTATTATATACATTTCACTTTTACTGAATAGCAGTGGTTTTCTTTTTAAATGCGGTCTTTACAGCATAAGTGATATCTCGAACTCTTTCCACGTTGATAGACTACATTTCTTATTGTACAACTCCAGCGGATCATTGTTTCTTGATGATCTTAACGCTAAACCTATCTTTAGGGACACAAACAAACGAGAATTCTTAAAACTACCCACGCCAAAAACAAATGGCCAAATAATTTTTAATAATTTCATACGTTAAATTTGTTGTTTAATATTTTTTGTACATCAGAATATTTCATATGCACATAATGTGCATTTATCTGATAACTAAGGAATTATATAGTTAACAAAAACCGTTGTTGAGACACAAAGATAGTGAATAGCTACGAAAATATATATATGATATATGTGTATAGCGCCCTTTCTTTGTGTTTTGTTTGGTTTTGGCTTGAGCTTCTTTGGACCATTTGCAAATGCTTGTGTTATATATAAATATACATATATATATATAGGTATATATATACACCCTTCATCTACATATACATATATTAATATTATAGGTACAATTATTACTGCCTGCAATTTGTTTCTATTGGTGTGATCTACATGAAATTTTGAATTACATTTAGTCAATTTTCTACACCCTATTCACCCTCACCAACAGCAGCAGCTACTGCTTTTGCTGGATCTTGTCCGGTTTGCACCTTCTTATTGGTCTCCGCCTGCTTTTGGCGTTCATAGTCCCGCACATCATCGAAACTCATGCCATGCCATTCGTCTATCCAGGAGAAGGCCTGACGATGGCCCAACAGCAGAATATCTCGAATGCTGCGTTGTATGAAATCTTCGACACGTGTCTGAAAACCCCAAATCTCAAAGCTGGCCTCCACTACCTTATAGGAGCACATAATTGGTTTGTCAGTTTCACGCCAACCCTCACATAAGGGACCACGATCTGCAATTGAAATGAAATTATAGTTTTCCTTGTCACTTTTCTCTTTATCTTATGGGTTACTTGTCTTTTGTGATTTGAAGAATTTGGGATCTTCTTCTTGTTTATAATGCTTGGTAGGAAACTCATCAAAGGCAATATCCAATTGCTCCACTGTACGCTGTTTCAGTTGCTCCTCTGTTAGATCCAAGCACTAGAACAAGAGAATAATCGATATGGTAACTTAGTTGAGACCTTAAGACATTTTCCATACATTCTCTGTGTTGCCATTGTTGTCCTCGTATTTGGTCTTAATCAGAACATGCAACTTGGGTATGAAGGAGCACTGTAATTACAAGATAATTGAAGTTCACAAACATAAACTGAAAATAGATTGTTTAGCCAATTACCGTGTATTCTTTATTTATGATGGGTCATTTCCAATATACCAATTTAGACATGAAATTGTAAATAAGAAAATCAGAAATCAATAAGTCTTGTTATTAAATAGCTAAATATAGATCACGAAATGGCCAATTTAAATTGATTAACTGACGTCGAGAGGGGCATCACTTTAGAACGGAAATAAACATTCAAAACATTCGATTTTGTATATACAAATGTGAAGATTTAAATTGGATCTGTTTATGGTTTTAATACTAAATTAGAAATTTGATAGATTCTAAGTATTTTTATTTGCAATTCGAAGTTAGTTTTACATTCTGTTAAAAGTCAATGACCCAATAGCACAACAAATCACATATCGATCGATTGAATTGATAGCAGAGTGCATTATTTTCAAGACTATGTGGAATGTGCATTGTTTAGATAAAGTCTCCAGACCAAATCTTATCAACAATATGAAGGGCCATGGGAATTGTGACATTTGCCCAACCAGTCGACGATTGGTTTCGAGGCTTGTCCACATAAACAGTTCCACCGCTTAATGCCTATGACTATGACGTCGTGTGAGTGTGTATTTAGATGGCATGACAAGTGCGTATTTATATGCTCGCGGGCATTGGAGGGGGGAGGAAACTGGGTGGTTGGGTCTTATCGGTATCGGTAGACATACCCCCCACCATATGCCATGCGATAGATAAACGTTAGTTGCCATTTGTTCTAAGAATATATACCTGGGCCATATGGCTCAAAAGCTGTAATTATATGCAGGTAAGAGCTAGCGGGCAGAAGGATAAGTGGGTGGTGTCAAGGTTGACCTAAATATATATATCTTCGAGTCAATGCCGTAGGGGCGATGCGCAAGTCAAGCCATCCCTTTTCATCCCCCATTCACTCACTCAACCCCACTCACCTGTCAGAGTGTAGGGATAATAATTCCATGATTTCTCTATCACATAGAAAACGCGAGGACAGATTGCTTGTATCCAATAGGGCAGGCGACTAAAATAGAGACAGAGAATACATATGTATAGATAAATGTACAATACCAACTAATTGTTATTTATCATAGAGATAAGCTTCTGGTCAAAAGATTGAAGAAACTTTACCCAAAAAAAAACTGATAAGACCGGCATGGATATCTATTTAAACCCCCTTACTTGGACAAGTGTATGTGCTTCTCGGTGAACTGGCCCTTGCCATGGACTTCATCCTCACATGGTTCATTTTGCACTACCTCAACGCCTTCACCCTCATCAGACTGCTCCAGACTGTGCCTGGCTATCATATAAAGTTGTCCAATCTTGTACTGCAAAATTATGAATAAAACTATTCGATTAAACAAAAGTTGTATTTGTGTGGGAGATGGGCACTCACCTCGTCCACGGTTAGTGGCATGCACACGCGATATTCCTTGATCAACACCATAATTCAAATCAAATCGAATTTAATTTCAACGTTACGCAAAGCGCACACCGACTGCTCGCACCAACAACAAAACAAAAACAAATTTAAAAAAAGGACAGCTGAGTTTCCAATGAAAATCAACTCTGAAAAAGGTAACCAGGGCAACATTTCTGGTCACGCGAAATAACCCAGTGGACATTTGTTTCATGTTCTCCATGGCACACAAAATATTTTTTGCCGACATGTGGGTAACGGCGATCCATGAGTCCTTTATTGACGTAATAGTTTTGATAAATTTTCGTCAATATGTCCTCCACAATGGACTTGCTTGCCTACATTATTCCCAAGTTAAAACCCAGCGAACACTCTTTTGTTGTAACATCACTACTAGTTCCTATTAAAACTTTAAACTTTTGTTTAGAACTACAAATTCAAAATACTTTTGTTGTTGGCGCGAAAATCAAATCGATTCGTCAATTTAAGGGTGACCAAGTGACCAAAAAACGTAACGTACAGTTGTTAACGTGTGACCGTTCGTATTTCAGCTGAGTACCTTTATGGACTGCGCAGCACTTTTTTATAAATTGAAATACATAAAAACTTGCATAAATCTTAATTGAAATAAGGTGAAAGTAGTGTCAATTTAAAGTTTAAAGGTAAAAGAATAAACTAAAAGAAAAAAATTGTCAAAAACAAATCTGAAAAGCGATGAAAAACGATGTGGAAAAAATCGCGAAGCAGCCATAGAAAGAAAAAACATACACACACTCAATGCACTCACCCACACTCACATACACATACACAACACACACACAAACACACACACACAGAGGCAGACTGACCGTCTGTCGTCGTATGCATAATAAAACAATAATTAATGCCTCCTCTTCGTTCGGATTTCGCTTCTTTCATATATTTTTATATTTCCCACACATTTTGCCGTTAGTTTTTGATTGGAGCTCAATCTTGCAGCGTCGGCGTCTGCGTCTCTATCCTCTATCTCTCTTGGGATTGGGACAGGGCGTGAAATGTTAAGGATTCATGTGAAAATGGGTCCGCAACGCAATCATAATAACAACAACGGCAACAGTGCCGCCAGCAACGGCAACAACAACAACATCAGTATGCGCAACAACAAGGAGTTTACCTGCTGTTTTGGCCTACATGTTCATACGGCAACTCTAATGATCGGATTATGGCATTTGGTAAGCAGAAAAAAAAATTCACAACATCACCTTTGACATTTAACCTTGCTGCCCACATGCGCCAAAAGGGCCCCCTCACCCCATCCCTCTCCGTAAACCGCTGCAGCCTTCAACATCGGTTTTGACCCTGTTCAGTGTCAAGGAGGGAAAAATCAATTGTCGTCATTTGGCTCAGTGACTCTCAAACTGCAATCAAGGTTTTCTTTATGCCTATTTTGCATTTACTGCGCCACGCATGACGTCAATTGCGGCAACTAACTTAACTTAGTTAGTCATATTTTAAAGATTTATTAGCACTTTCTGACCGATATTTGCACTCTTTAATTTCACGAAATTGAAGCTGACTTCCCAACTTAAATGCGAGGGTGGTGAGGTGAGGGGAGTAACCTCAACTACAAATCCTCACATGACTTGGCATAATTCAATTGACATAATTTGTATACAATATCATTGAGCAAGTTTTATTGTTTGTTTGACTTTCCCTTTATTATGCTACACATTTCATGCATATCACGTTTTTTGTTGGACTCTAGTAAACGATATGCAGTTTGGGAAGCATAGTTCGATATAACTGAGTAAATCTAACTAAATAAATTACAATTTGATCGTATTTATTAAAAGTAGACAGATCGGATTGCCGTACTCTAATTAGCGACTATTTAACTCTTAATGAGTATAACCTTTTGGGATACATTAAGAAGGTTTTTATTGTATATTTAAATAGGATCGTTTAGCTTATCTCAACCACTTTGTTTTTGAAAGATCTTTGCGCAATAAATATCAATAGGTTTTAGTTAAAAACTCGTTGAGAGAAGATTCTAATATCATTAATACATATAGTAATAGGTGGCCCAAATTTAATAACCCTATCTACAACTCTATTATTTTTGCAAATCAATTGCCCTATTATCTTTTTTAATCGTGTAGTTTATTGAAAGTACTTTCATAAGTACTTTAAACACCTGGATAAGAAGCGTTTTATATTTTGTTGTTAACAATATTTTTCATAAATTGATTGCCAATTTTTCTTTGTCTCTTTTTTTGGAGTGCTTTTAACATTTATAATCTACACTTAAATTGTGAAACGTGAATTAATTTACAGTTTGTTGATGATTCACTGTGGCTTATCTATTTGAAAGTTTGCAATGCATTTGCATTTAAACAATGCTTCTCTAACTGTATGTTAAGGTATTGGTTTGACAGCAATTGCTTTGTTGTTGTCTAATCACTGCAGATACATGGATCAGGTTTACGCTATTATTTTCTGCCGCATTGAAGGTTATTATTCTGAATATTAAACCTTGAACTTGAGAAGCGTTAGATATCCGAAACATATGTGCTCACCGAGCGATTTGTCATTTAGATATTTTTGAAATTCAAATATTTACTCTTGAGCGGGTTTACTTTTTGTTACTCTGTCTCTCGCTCTTGTACAAATCATTCAGATGTTTTTCATCATACACATTTATGATGTCTTGTCATAAATTTTAGAATTTGTTAATTCAACTGTCGCCTTATCAACGCACAGCAAATGAACACACGCAAACACACACACAGAGTCAACATTTGTTGTTGATAAGGAAGCACCTGCTACCTGACGGACGACTCATCCCTGGTTAGATCATGGTTCTACTTCATTACTTTCACTTGTCTCATGTGGCAAAATATATTTGTATATAAATTTTTGAAATTAGAGTCTAATGACTGAAGAATTTTAAACTGTTAAGGCATCATCATCCGGAAGTTGGCTCTAACGATGACGATCAGGAGATTGGGCAGACGTCGTCGTTTGCGGAGACGACGGAAGAGGAAGAAGAGATGGAAATGGTCTATCACCATCCAAATGTTGATCGGCGTACAGTATCTCCTATATTCAATATCGAATCGGGCGTTTCCAATAGACTTATCGAACGAGATTTATTCTCCTTGGGTTACACCGCCACAAAAGGTGATTCATGGCCCACTCAGGTGTCCCAGAAACCCAATCTATATATAATGCTCTTGGATTTGGTGAAGAAACGTCTTAAATCCAATTCCATTATAATCATTGGCCAGAGCACGGAATTTATTCATCTCATGGTCTTGCAGAGTTTCTCTCGTATGTTTCGTGATATCCACAATGTGTTGACTGTAGAGCTGCCCTCGGAGCAGGTGACGCCCCGTTCGTTTAAACTCATTTACGATTGGATGATTGAGGATAGACCACTACTGCCACGTTTGGGTTTGTTGGAGGTTTGGCGGGCAGCAAATTTTCTGCAGATTCCTCAATTGGTCTCTCAGTGTGAAGTGTGCTTGGCCGAGGGATTCAATGAGGATTCGGCTTTCATGCTTTATTTGGAATCGCGTCTCTTAAATATGGAGACGCTGCAGCGGCATTTCGTGGAACATGTATCCAAATTTTTTCTCACTCTGGTGGCCTCTCAAGAGTTCCTATCACTTGGTCAAGAGGCATTGCTCCTTTTGTTGGGGTCTAGTAGGATATCCGTTAACACTGAATTGGAGGTCTTTATGTCTGCTGTACGTTGGCTGAACCATCAGTGGCCACAACGCAGAGATAACATTACCCAGGTCGTCTCTAGAGTTAGGTTTGCCTTGATTCCACCTTGGCTTCTCACACGTTTACAGAAACCCAAGTTCTCGAGTCTTCCAATTGAACGTCTTACCCAACATGCTGAAGTGCGTCAACTTATACACGATGGCATTGCATATACCACGACAAGATTGTTTTATGGCGATGATAGGGATTCATTTAGGGAACATTTGACACGTACGGAAACCGAACCACCGGAGCAAAGAATGTGGATCTATGATCGTGCCAGTCCACATCATCATCGTCTCAATTGTAAAATCTCTCAAGATCTGACCTACGATATGTTTATTGAGGATCTCAATCGCATACAAATGCAGCATAAAGATTATTGGCAATCTCTGGAGCCAGTTGGAGCGAGTCACAAGTGTTTGGGTTGTTTGGGAGCAGGCAGCGGAGGCGGAGCGGAGATGAAAGATATATAATTTAAAATGAATTTTGATCTTTATTGCAGTTCCTCAACATTCTGGCCTTAAGCGTCTTGGCTGTCATTTGGCGTAATCCTGAAATGATGGATGAATTGGAAAGTGGCGGTAGTCATGATTATACCATAGATCTCAATGCACCGGCTCTGCCCACACCTTTGAGTAAGGTGGATCCGCCCTATGCTTTTCGTGATCACTCTCTCAACTATCGTAAGCGTTACCGTAAGCAGTCGGCTTAAATGTCCGGATATAGAGCATAGAAATACTAAATATTTCATTTTCTTATTGCAGAGAACTTTGATATGGGCGGATTGGTGTGCACCTGCATGATAGCTATTACACTGATGATGATTTATGGCACTATCAAGGGCAAACCCTCTCACCTGTTGCCCTTCTTTTGTCTGCAGCTATTTGATTTTGCCATCACCACGTGAGTTCTAAAGAGAAACTTGGAATGATTATATTTAATAAATTATTCTTTTCTAGTTTGACAGCCGCTGGTTATTTATGCTATCTCCAGGCTATACACCGGATCATTGCTGAATCGCATCGATTGCCATGGCGTGAGAAGCTGCTTGAATTGCCGCCTGAGGAACTGGTTGTGGTTGTTCTGGTTGTCTTCATCTGCATTGTATTCCTTAAGGCCTATTGCATTGGCATTGTGTGGCGCTGCTACAAATACCTGACACTGCGGCAACAGCATTTGCGCAGTTTGTTGCCCTGCGTTTTGCCGGAAATGGGACTGCATGGTGTGGGCGTTGGTGGTCCTGGTGGTTTCACCACTGAGGAGCAACGTGCCTATACCACACTCTTGCCCAATTATGATGAGGCCATTGCTCAGTACTTGAAACAGGCACCGCCACCATCCTATCAAGTGGCCATGTCCAATTATCAAGATGACGATGAGGGTGGAGCAGTTGGTGGTGGTGGTGCTGCTGGCGGTATTACCCCGCTATTTGTTACCTTGGATAATGGAGGAAGTACGGCCAATGCAGCTTCTAATACGGATGAGAATATGGATAACAATAATGATGTGCCCAATAATAATAATACAATGCATGTGAATGCCAATACGCCGCCCATGAGGCGCTCGGAGGCTGCTGCAGCAAATGGTTCGGACGATGAGGCGGATGATGATGATGACGACGATTTGGAGGTTATTGATGCTGGTGGCATGGATATTATTGCGGGTATTCCACCGCCTCCGCCGTACAACGATGTGGCCGATGCTCAGGTTCAGGTGCCATCACATTCGCCGATGCATATACCTGGTCAGGTTGTGATTGAACGCAATGAGAGCCAGGCCTAAGTTGTGATTTGTTTAAGTTTTGTGTTGTGACTCTATCCCAATTCAAATCGACCCAGTCCCTTGCCCTTGCCCCTGCCCTCCTTTGTCCACACATCCATTGTCTTGCCCTCGCCACGCACAATGTTTTTGTTTTTTTTTGTTTCATTTATCGCCAAATTTGGCTGACACATTCCAATCTCCAATCTTGTCCCCCGTCCCAAAGAAGAAATTAATATTTATATAAACGAAATTTTAGCATTCGCTTATAACTGTTGTTTAACATCAAAATATTATAAATGAATATGCTCTATGGTTTTTGCTCTAAAACAAATTAACAAAAAACTAAACTAAAAACAGAAAAAAGAGAGTGGTAAATTTCAAGATGTAGGTTGGAAAAGCTTCAATTCCTTTTTGGCCACATCAAGTTTTGAATATATGTTAGCTCAGTTACCTCCTATATATATACCAAAACTAAGTTTTATGTAACAACTGAATTTCTGTTAGTTTAAGCCCAATTATCCCTACCCTATCCCGGTTCAATCCCCTCTTCTATCCGCGCTCTTAAGTAGTTGTTAATCCAAGTGGAAATGTTCTATGTTTTTAAGGCTATATCGTGTAAGACTTTATGCATATTTAATATATACATTCATCATACACATACATATATATACATCTATATATATATATATTTAAATATTACTCTTTTTTTAGTTCTTTTTTCAATATATTTGATGAATGTAAAATATCTATATATGTATATGTATACCTGTATACTAAATTATGCAAAGATATTCGAATAAAAATATTAGTTTATATTTCAAGATTGAAGTTGTTTATTGTCTATGAGGGAATTGATAACGCTAACCTATGGTGACCTCCAATGAAATTCCCCTTAGAGAAAAAGTACCCAGACGTTAGCTGCCTTGCATCAAAGGTTTGATACCCTATAAAATTTAAACTTTGTAGAGAAACGCTTTTCCGCTTGACACTGAACTTTATAAATAGAGAAATAATAAGACATTAATGATTATTACTTCTAATTATGTATAATTATTACTTAAATGCTCAGAAGATCGAATTCTAAAAACAAAGAATAATTTTTAACACAAGTCTGTTGATAATTTGAGTGATGATACATATATATTTTTATATTTTCTGGTTGATTATTTTAAACGTTATCACAAAAACTGATCAGTTTATCACTCTTAATCAGTTTTAATATACAAAAAGAGTTCGTTGGACACGCAATAAAATTTACTTTTATTTGCGATATAAGAAAAATAGAAATTGAGTATTATATATCGTTGAAAAACGACTTAAAGGCCGAAGATCTCATGAAAAACTATATAAATTTATTTAATCTATTTAATAGGGTAATCTTCTCCCTTTCTATCAAACCAAAACACACATCCGAACCGATAATACCGTTCCTGCTGCAAGGGGATTTTTAAAATACTTGGAAATGCTTTTGTTATGCCATTGTGTGTATATTATATTTGTATTATTTTTCTTTTTGCAGCTAATTCAAGTCGAAAAACTTCTTAAGCCTTCCAGTTGGACCAGGTTTGGATCTCGTTCCAGATGTTGGTGCCGGGGCACTCGGTGGAGCCAACCTGACGATGTCCGTACAGAGTGTATCCGGAGACAATCTGGCCACGGGAAACGGCATCGGAGAGCAATCCCTTGGCAGCAGTGATCTGAGCAGAGGTGATTTTGTCGGTGTTGTAGTTACCCAAGAAGGAGATGCCAATGGATTTGGAGTTCCAGTTGGTGGCATGGGCTCCCATCACATTCCAGCCGCGACCTTCATAGACATTGCCATCGCCGCCAATGAGGAAATTGTAACCAATATCAGCCCAGCCCAAGCTGTCCATGTGATAGGCTTGGATGTTCTTCAATTGGGTCTGGCAGGTGGCACGGGTGGTGCAGTAGTTGCCAGCGGTGTGATGGATCACAGCATAGCTGAGGGAGCTGGCCAAAGTCGATTTGCTGGTGGCCGAACGTCCACCCCATTCCGATTTCGAGATGATGGTCACACCGAAGACGGCCTGACCGCAGAAGAGTACTGCCAACAGAAGGATAAGAGCTTTGCTTGCCATCGTTTCAATAGATTGATTGCGTCTGATTTCATGGCTAACTGCCACTTATATAGGAAATGGTGTCTTATCTCCTCCACTGAAACTGTCCAACCATTTGTGCTTCGTCGTTCGTCGTTCTGATATGAAAGGCCATCTGACGCAGATCCTGATAGCGACAAGCAGAATGAAATTCCAATCAGTCCAAGTGGCATTCAATTAATTTCTCTTAAATACCTCAAGAGTCGTATATCTCCTTGTATAATATATAAAAATAACTACATTTTGCAACGTAAAATCCCAAAAGTCAAGGGCGTCGACAGGATCTTGTCAAGAAAGGGGGCACAATAATTATCACTGTTCAGTCACAATATTATTGTTATTATATTGATATCATAGTCGGACTATAGTACTATGAATTTATTATAGATACAATAAATAACATTGGATGGGCATGATGGAAACATTAATTGCACTTAAAGCGTGATTATTTGAGGTGAATAATTGATAAAGGGCAAGTGTAATCTATGAATGCAAGGGAACGTCTGATTTTATATATTATATACCCAATATCTTAATAAGTATAATACATTGTACATTATCAAAACTATTATTTCATGAAAAGACTTTTGAAAGAAAACAATTCTGTAAGTTGACATAATCACTCTTACATCCATATCGCTCAAATCCTCAGTTAGCCTCAATGCTATGGAGTCTTTTTTGGCTTCGATTGGCACTGTCAAAAGACCTTGAGGAAGCTGAGATAAAAAGACTTTTGGCCCGCTTCAAAATTTCTAATATCAAGGCGTGACATCAAACAAGTCCGAACAGCAAGGACAATCAACTTTGTTAAGGACATCCTCCTAGTCTTGCGGAGAGATGATATATCAACGATTATCTGATTATTTCCTTTTTTTGCTCACTTCGTGAAATTTAGGACTTGAAATAATTGGAAGTCCAAAAAGCACAGTCTTTATAATGACCATTAAGGACGATAGGGATGTCCTTTGGCCGTTTTAATGTCCTGATTGAAAAGATTCGATTTGCATGTTCTGGAAAGTCCATTAGGAAGCTGATAAAAATGTCCCTTTGGAAAAATATCATATCCTGCATCCTTAGTTAAGTTTTTTTTTGTATGAATCAATGCGAGTTCTCAAGTAGAACTGCGTCAGGATATTTGCATCTTAGAGCTATAAAAAACCAAAAGAGAATTAAATTTCTCGTTGCCATAATTGCGCAGGACATTGATTCTCGAAAGTTTGCTATAAAATGTAGCGGATAAGTTGAGAGGAGCTTTTTGTGGAGACCGTTTGATAAAAGCTTCAACCTTTTGCCATAATTTTTGGTTTAAATTCGAAAAGAGTTCAGAAGGAAAAATACAAAGTTTTTAAAATAAGAGCGCGTTATTTTTGCAATAATGAATTGTGGACTTACAGAGATTTCTTGCCAATTTCAAGGCAGTCCTTCCCGCTACAACAAAAGAACGATTTCTAATGAAATCCTTTGAGATGTTCCAGTTTTTCTCCGAATCCCAATTCCACATCGCTCTAGATGAGCTGTTCTTTCCGTTCTTTGTATGTTTTTTATATACTTATACTGCTCCGCTCTCCAGAGAAATATGATGTTTGGTATTGGCCAAGTTGTGCAGAATTTTCTGGAGCCACCAATTGGCTTGCGGTGATGGTGTGCGACGGCCAGATACTGCCTTTCTGCGAGGAAAACTTATGGGCATTTGGTTCAGCAGTATTATCAGCTAAAAACATATCAACCATGATGCGGGGAAATGGATTATAAATCAAACTTTACATCCCCGATAATTTTGCAAAGAAAATTTCGGGTATAAAAACTCTGTTGGTTAGCCAGTTGAAGACAGATCAAGTTAACTAACCAACTGAATCGAACATGGTATCCACGAAATCCATTGCTCTGCTCCTAGCCGTGCTGGCCTGCAGCCAGTACATGGCCCAGGGAGTCTATGTCGTCTCCAAGGCTGAATGGGGAGGACGTGCACCCTCATGGACTGTCGCCCTAGGAAACTACCTCGGCTATGCCATTATTCACCACACAGCCGGATCCTATTGCGAAACCCGTGCTGCCTGCGGCGCAGTTCTCCGCAGTGTCCAGAACTATCACATGGACAGCTTGGGCTGGCCCGATATTGGCTACAACTTCCTGATTGGCGGCGATGGCGCTGTCTACGAGGGTCGTGGCTGGAATCATATGGGTGCTCATGCCGCTGAATGGAATCCCTACAGCATTGGCATCAGTTTCCTCGGCAACTACAACTGGGATACTTTGGAACCAAACATGATTGCCGCTGCCAAGGAATTGCTCCAGGATGCCGTCAACCGTGGTCAGATTAGCTCTGGTTATGTCCTCTACGGACATCGTCAGGTCAGCGCCACCGAATGCCCCGGCACCAACATCTGGAACGAGATTCGTAGCTGGTCTCACTGGTCTGCTTAGATTTCTTTACCTCAAAATTTTAATATCAATAAAAATTCAAGGAAAATATACTCTTTGTGTTTTAAAAAAATCTTCTGGATCTTCCGACTTAAAATATTTATAATATGTGCAATTTTTCCGAAGATTTTCTTTTTTCTCTCTACGCTCGTGTGTTCGAAAAACTAGAATCATCCGATTTTCTTAACGAAAAAAATAGATAATTCTGATTTATTTGATGACTCGATTGGGTTTTTTATGGCACACTTAAAACACTTCAAGTACACAGCGATATGATTCAAATCGAAAGTCCAGCATAAGAGTTTCTGTGACGACATTTTGGGTCGTGTGTTTATTATCAATATTTTTGTATTTCAGATACGCCCACCTGGATTAATCAAGTTTTGATAATAGCATAATTTATATGCTTTAAATTGTTAAATGGTGTGAGGGAAATATAAAAAGTAACTAAGAGAAAATTGATTTATTTTTAAGAGTATTTTTCGAGTTTTATTAATATGAATTTTTCTCTTAAACATTTTTATAGGCATTCAAATTATTTGTTTACGATTATTTAATTTTTTTACGATTTGCTGGGTCTTTATTTTGGGTGATTTTCTTTTTCAACATTTTTAGAAATTTTCTGGAAATAATTACTCCAATAGGTTTTCCACTTCATTGGTCACATATCGATCAGCAGTCCAGCATGGCTGGGAGCTAAATACCAGGCACACTGTGCTTTTATACCAATTCACGGCGTCCTTATCGCATACTTAACTTTGTGATTTACAAGTCCACAAAACTTAAAATCCTAAGGGGAAGCACCTTGTGGATTGACTATGTAAGAATCGGATGACATTGATTTATAAAATCTATAGACGATAGGGCGCTGCGGTTCTTATCAGTTTAGATGGTACGACGACCTGTTGACTTGTAAACACTTTTAAGGGAAAATTTCTCCAAGTGTAGACAAGGGGGATTCACAAAGTACTAAATTCTGCCAATTCATTCTTAATCACACGTGTGACCCAAAGTGGGAATATAAATTTTCATTCATTTCCATCAAAAAAGTTAAAGAATTTTGATGTGATGAGCTCGTAAATCATGATAAATAAAATAAGTGGGGCAAAAATAGAAACTAAGTATAATTGCCTGCAAAAAAAAAAGAAGAAAAACTGAAACAAAAGCCACAAAAAAGGCCTGAGTGCATTTATTGTAGTTTCAAGTGCTCCAGCTTCCTCCTCCTCTGCACAAAGTGAGCCCAAAGGTTGAAAGGTTGTGGGCGGATGCTAGCTGTTGTTTAAAACTGAAACCCGAAAAGTGGACGACGACGGCTTAGGCAAGTTATTAAACATTCCGAGGAGGCATAGAGAAAGGGCGCAACTTCAACTTGTACAAAACAACTTTGTTAACGATGGATGATGATGTTGTTAACGCACTTGAAGTCGTGGTTTGGTCAGCTGCTGCCAAAGTTCTTGGCCTCAGCAGAAGAGAAAACTCCACTAAGTCGACCCAAATGGACTTTGCAGATACCCTATATCGAAAAGCAGCTGCTAACACTTAAGATTTAAAGTACACACTCGAAAATTTCTCAATTAAGTATGTCTATTCTGGTGTCGGGCGAGCCACTTTAACACTCTTGACTTTGATACCCTTTCATTCACATGTATTAAAGCTCTCAAGTACCCGACGATCTCTTATGCATTGTCATTATTTTAGTTGGAAATTAAACGGAATCGTATATAATATAAGGACAATTGTATAAAACAAACAAAGTCTAGAAAAATTTCTAATAATATAATTACAAATAGTATTCTATAGTATTACACAGCATTAACTCATTTGAGAAAACTCCAAGTTGCCCAAAATGAAACATTAAAAATAATCTTCAATCTTCCATGATATCAGAGAACCATATCTCTGCATAAAATAGCAATTATTAAAACGATTTATGAGCTTATCACTAACTCAAAAGCCAAGTCGAGTTACAAAATCATATTTAACTCAAGATAATTTCTATATAGTGATGCTAAAAGTTCCTTCCCTTCTAGTTTTAAGTTATTATTGAAATCGCAACTAAAGGTTTTTCATCCATTTTCCTTTACCATCTAAAATAAATAAACAATGTTCAAAGTCAATTCTATGTAAACTCTGTATAAAGAAAAATAAGCTGTAATAATTTGGAAATAAAGCATAAGTATATTGAATTGAATTGAAAATATTTTATAATATTTCTAATAATTTAGAAAACTATGTCGGAAATTCACAAATTTAAGGATATCCTAAAACAAATCGTGTTGAATCAACATTTTGTTTTATATTCAGTAATGCACAAATAACTCAAAAACTCAAAGAAATGGAAATGAATTACAAATATTTCTAATTATTTCGAAAACTTTGTCGGAAATTCAAGAAATATAAGTTGTTTAGGTTGTTCTATAATTTATACTTATCTTGTTGAATAAGCATTTTGTTTTATATTCAGTAATACAGAAAAAACTCGAAAATGGAAGGAAATAAAATACATAAAGTATTCAATATTATTGACTTATAGAATATTTTTTCATCATACTCTTTTTCAGGTTAAAATTACTAAGATTTCTCATTTAGCGGGTTACGAATTTTTGTGAATACATTTATTTTTAACTTTATAGGAACTCCTCTTTATCTTTTGTTTAACAACTTTTGCAATATACCTTAGGCCACCGCAGGGTATATACAAAAAAATATATAAAATATATTATAAAATTAATGTAGATATAATCTTTGATATTTTTGTCCGTAGAAAGTTTATTTAAAAGTTAATTTTTAATTTACAAAGCTCTGTGTTTGGTCTTACCGTTTTTCTTTGTCGACAATTGTTGTTGAAAAATTTTAGTTTGGCATTTTGTGACAACATTTCCAGCAGTTAGCCAACAGCCAGCAAATAGCAAAAACTTAATAATATTCTACGATGAGAGAAGTTTTCTATGCTTGAATAGAGAGCTCGACCCCGACGACGTAGGTTCACTTCATCACACATTTTCGTGTTGCCCCGCGTCGAGCTGCTCGCTCGTTGAGAGCGCAAATTTGAAAACTTTTTGGTCAAATTTAACGAATGAAATACTTTGACAGTCGGAACGTGAGCAGAGAAGACAATTTGGAACACCACTCACACTTAGGAGCGTCGTGCTCCACACCCAATTGCTGGAGTGCTGTGATGTCCAAAAAGGATATTTGACATATACATGACAGCGAGTCCTAATGCAATTGAAATTGCCAGTTGCAAAAGGAGGATTAAATGAAGGTCTAGAGGAAAATTATCAAAAAGTTAAGTTTATTTTATTGCGGATCAAATATCCGATCGGAGGAAAATTCATGTATTATATCGACTTCAACGAGCACAGCGAAAAGTATAAATAGCATGTATAAAGTGAATGAAAATATTGCTGCCGATCGCCGGGCAAAGAAATTGAAGGTCAGTGTCCACCATAAAGTTGTGACTATGGTCAGGGTATAGAAGATATAACAATTAAAGCCATGTTCTCCATATAGCCAGTACGTGGCACCTTCTCGATGGGCATTCTTATTGAATATACAAGGAATACTGACGCCCAGAATCATATCTATTAAGCATTCTAATGGAATCTAATGGTTCCCCAATCAATTTATGCAAAACTTACTAAAAAGTGGGCCACCCAAAATGGCGGCAAAGGCCATCCTCTCATAGCCCTGTAAGGCCAGGGATGCATTTACCAGCATATCGGCAATGGCCGCGGCAAACGAACGCAAGGTAGCCGCCACAAAACCCTCCGTCATATATAACACAGCTCCAATGATGGCGCAAAGAAGTTCCATTTCGGCGGCACAAATGGTGATAATCAG
Organism: Drosophila sp. 14030-0761.01; assembly: GCA_018150735.1. Classification (NCBI taxonomy): domain Eukaryota; kingdom Metazoa; phylum Arthropoda; class Insecta; order Diptera; family Drosophilidae; genus Drosophila; species Drosophila sp. 14030-0761.01. The sequence continues at coordinate 15,003,699 of JAECWO010000031.1, forward strand.
CATGGAACTGATGGCTGTTAGTATAAGGAAACCCTTGAGAGGAAAACCAATTAAATGGAAGGAGAATTAATCAGGAGAGATTATGCCCACCAAATGATAGGGAGGCGGCAAATCCGTGCGAGTGGTGAGAAAAACAATGATGGACAATGGAACGGTGACAATTAGCGTCCACAGGGAGTAGGTGAAATTGATTTGCAGAAACCATCCAGAATAGGCATTCAGAAAAAGGCCTAAAAAACTAAGTCGTGCAGTAAGGCAAATGGGAAATGTGATTCACCATCTCACCATGCATCAGGGTAATCATTATAATTGGACACGTGATAATCTGCGTGCAGTTGAGCAATTTGCTCCAGCCATGTTTATCCTGATGATAGTCGACGACTGGTATAAAGATGATGCAGAAAAACACCAATGGAGCTCGTAGGATTAGACAAATGCGACGCATGAAACCAGCAATGTGCCACTCTTCAAGGTCCACGGGCAATAAGGACTCCAGGAACTCGGAGAATAGAAATAAATTCCTCGGATTGTTTCTGTTATGCAGTATGGTGCGAGTGGCCTCAAAATCCACATCGACCATATCATCATCTGGCTTGCGAGTGGCGAAACCAAGGATCAAGGAGCCACTGTGACGATGTGGCCCAGAGAAGCGAAAACTGCCAATTTCCTTGCGAATGGTCAGCTTGTCATCCTTTTCCAGTTCACTTAGCTTGCGTCGCAGACTTCTTATCTCCAACTTGGTTTGAAGTGATGGCACTTTCTCCTCCATCATTTTGTTAATTTCCCTACGAAGTGCTGTCTTCAAAAAGAAATTATACATAGATCGATTTGGCATCCCCGTTGCTTCTCTAACTTACACTTGATGGTCAGACGTGTTAGGATCAGATCCACAATAATGATTACCACAAAGAGTATATAGAGAAGGGAATAAACTGAAAGTAAACTGGTTTTCTTAGTGATCCTGCAGATATCTTCTGTACATACATAAAGCTTCCGTTCTAGATATCTTATTGCCGTACATCACCACAAATGTGAAAAGCTCTCCGGCCAGGGCCAGGAACAACAAATCCCTCAAAGTGCTGTAACCATCCATGGTGAAGGGTTTCAAATAGACAACAGTTCCACCACTTATCAATATGACGGCCAATGAATTACTCAGAGTTATCGTATACAAAGGGGCACTCGCTCGCACAGGTAACATATTGGCCACCAAATCGGGCAAAGAGTTGCCAAAACCCAGCAGAGTGGCTCCAGCCAAATATTCATTCATATGCATTTTGATCGACAATATCTTGAGCATGGGAGCGAAACTAAGTACATTAGAGTTTAAGTAATATCATATTGGGAATTAAGTGGGTAAATTTACCAAAATTCGACAACATGCGATATGGTTACCATTAGAGCCAACACAATCAATATATACAGTAGAACCAAACCTATTTCGGCCAACTTTGAAGTGATTCCCATCACGCAATACATCAGCTCGAAATATTTGAAAAAATTCATGACCATATCACAATCGTGAACTGACTGGGCGAACTCACAGCGATGCTCAACTGAAACGGACATCACTTGGAAGCAGTCCATCTAAATCAAAGGGAGTTAGAGTTGCGATGGACGCGACCTTTCGAATTCATGTGCACTTACTTCCTCGTACCACTCATCGGTTATTGATTGATTTAGCATTTTGTGTGTAGTTTAGTGTAGGTATAAAATAATTTAAAGACTGAAGTGCAAATCATGGATGACACAATAAATAATATAGAAAAATTGGTTCAGATTTAGTTAGTAGCATAATTGCTGTCATTATCATTTATATATTTGTATAGTTACTCTTAATAAACTTATAAAAATAAGTTAATATCATAGAACCAACAACATGTCGCTGGCCGATCCGATTAAACTCAATTGGACCGAACTGGATACGGAATACTATTTCTTTCTATCGAATGCAAGTAGTAAATGTGTAAACCTTTAAGACGATAACCGATTAATCGAGTTATCGATCCGTTTTGCAGATGAGTTGCCTGATTGTGATGAAGTTGCCGTATCGATCACGTTGCATGATGGCCCAGCAGGTTACCAATTGCAAGGCCATTATAAATCTCTTCAATTACTTTGACATGATGTACTGCAGTTTCCACATCAATAACAAGATAGCGGAGATAGGAGTAATGCTATTGTTTGTACTCATTGTGGTGCTATTTCTGGTATTAATGAGCTATACCATAGGAACACTGTAAGTTCAAACGATTTGAATTTCCTTTGGCTAGTGTTGGTTAACGATAACTTATCAAGAACTGTTGATCGCTCTTAGATGAGTAAAGAAACTCGCTTTCCCTATTTGTGGTTACTGACTTAGTGAATTTACTCGGTTGCTCATTTAATCAGCGTCTCCATAATATAAGTAATATATGTATATTATAAAAGAAGCTGTATGGATCAACACAATCTCTTTCCAGTCTTCTTCAAAGCTATTATTGTAATTTTGCAGATGGTAACCATCCGGGTCAGATGCCTATATCACAAAGATCCATTGCCATCCATCTATCAGCCGAAAAAAGAGTTTCAGACCAATTATTTTCCATTTTTTCCACTAGATAAAGATAAAAAATACTAGATGTAGTCTTGGTATAATTCCAAATGACTTTCCAAAACTTGATTACGATCCTGAAAGTATATGGTATAGCTTTAAAATGAATAATCGATCTATAAAACACAAAATTAGCGTAAAATGTCCCCAATTATATACTGAACGTCTTTTTTAGGACAGATTGTAAGTTATCCTCTATCGTTTTATTACTGTGGTCCTGCAGATCCCCTTAATCTAGCATTGAAAATGAATTCCATTAGGTAGAAAAACTGTACAAAATACGTGAACCAACACTGCACACTCCCACACAGCTAACCAACACTGTTCCCCCCTTCTTTTACATTTAGATTTGGTCCAGCTCTGAAAATCTTGTCGCTAAAAATGCATATGAATGAATATTTAGCTGGTGTCACCTTATTGGCTTTTGGCAACTCTTGTCCCGATTTGATTTCCAATCTAATGCCCATTAGAGCGGAAGCAGCCATATTTACCATAGCCATATCAAATGCAATTGCAATTATTCTATTGAGCGGTGGCATGGTTTGCTTTCTCAAACCATTCAAGATGAGTGGCCCGAGCACCATTAGAGATCTCTTATTCTTGTTTCTCGGTGTCCAATTGTTGCGTTATGTGGTCTTTCATGGCAACAGGGTGAGCTTCGCTGAAAGCATGGGTATGTGGGAATGCAAATGATTATTCCTCTAAATTTGACCAAAAACAATTTCCAGGTTTACTTAGTGTTTATGTTGCCTACTTGATTATAAACATTTTGGATCTGGTGCTAATGCGTTATACCATGAGAAGTAAGTCCACGAATGGAGTCTCACCCATACACAATCACTAAAAAGAATTCTTTTTAGAGCTGAGAAAGGAAATTAAGATTCTAAAAGTCGAGCCTCCATCACCCGAACGCAATCGTGTGTTGTCCCAAAAAATGGAGTTGTTGATGTCGCTGGAGGAAGATGATATCATCAAAATACATGAGAGCTCTGGCAGCGTGACTCGTCGCTCCACAATGCGGCGCAATGGATCTGCAACTGATGCGGTTGACAAATCGTATGGTTTTGTCACTCCCAAACCGGGTCCACGTCCCGAACCTGTGGACTTTCATGTCACACGCATCATATTGCATAGTCCGACAAATCCCAAGAATCTTTTTCTATTCTCGGAATTCCTCGAGTCTCTGATACCCTTCACTTCGGAGGATTGGGAAATGGGTGGTTGGTTTCGTCGTGGTTTTTTGATAGTTCGATCACCGCTTGTGCTATTTGTCACCATTTTCGTGCCAACTGTGGACTACGAGAAGGACAAACACGGTTGGAGTAAGCTGCTCAATTGTACACACATCATAACGAATCCCATGTTTGTCATCACCTTGGTACACAGTAAGTACAAAAATTTATCCATTTTGTGTATACCCTGCAGGTGATAGGGTATGTGTAGATATAGAAGTCCTCAATTTGAACACTTTTAAAATCTGGTAATCTTCAGTGGCAGTCACAAAGTTAACGCGTTTTGTGTTTTCGCACTTAAATTCTGATTTTCTCGAATCCAAATTAATTTTATCTGTGTGCTGATCAATCTATTGAGTTGATGTTTAGTACATTTTTTTGAATTTAGCTTTATCAGTATTTTTACCAAGTATATTTGAATACATGATAGCTAGGAAAATGTTTACCACACATTTCCAAAATTTAAAAAATCATCCATATACCTTTTTCTTGGAAAACTAAGAAAAATTGATTACAAGAAATTTATAATTTATCCCTCAAATATCGTTTATGAAGCCAATTAAACTTTGTGGATTTTGATTCTATTTTTGAGTCATTGGGCTTAGTTTTTTTTTTTGAGACACTTATTAATTCTAAAGTTTTATTTCTTTGAATAACGAATCGAAGTAGATATAATTCCTCATGGAATGAGGTAACTTTGATTAAAATTGGATGAAAATAAGCTATAGACATTTACTTACAAAAAGTGTTATATTTACATCTATCTCTTTCTTACAAAAGTGTGTGTTAACAAATTAAGCATTTGTTAATGTTTGTGGTCGAGAAGGCGTAGCATTGTTTATATACGATGCTTAACAGGGAACCACAATATTTTCCAAATCACGTTAAAAAAAATGAAAATAGACTTGAAGACCATTTTTAAGATTTTATGATCATTTATTTAAAAGTGACCAGGTTGTACGTTTAGCGCTCTTTCGAGATCTACCAAGTTCTTGCAAGCTAGTGTAGGTTTAGCCACTATATTTGTGGTACCTAGTTTTATTATTATATTATTATTATTATATTATTATTATTTTAGAGTTAATTGAATATTTAGACAAGTAAGTAATTTAAGAAATCGTGGTCGTCTTTTTCGTCTTTTCGTCTTTTTGTTCCGCACCTCGAACTTAACGTCTTTCGCTCTCGATGTGAACCTCTCATCTCCACGTCTCGATCTCAACTTCTGTCGTCGTCTCAATTCGCTCCTCGTTTCGTCTTATTTCGCCACTCTCGCCTTGCTCGTCAGGGCTGGTTGAACAACGATGCCAGACCCAATCCCACAACTCGGCCATCCTAATATGCATTTGCCTCAAATGCATCTTGATCGTCTATGTCAGGTGCAATCCATGGCTTCATATAATCAGCACAGGTAGAAGTACGCCCTGGACCGTCGTTGAACAATGCATCTTTGACTACGTCGTATGTGTCTCTAGGCTTTACCTTAGTTATTCGGTAAGGACCCAAATATTTCGGCTTGAGTTTTAGTCCTCCTCCAAGATGCGTGCGTTTAATTGCCACCAGATCACCGACTTTGTATATTGATGCAGGTCTGCGACGCAAATCGTATGTTCTTTTGTTTTCTTCTTGCATGCGAAGGATCTGTTGTTTCGCCTGCTTCCGTAAGTCATCTCGGTCGTCTTTGAAAGTCTGGATCATCTCATCTTGAATCATCTGTTTCAGCTGCAGGTCGTCTTTTGTGTGCATCTTTATTCCAACTAATAACTCGAATGGAGTCGCGTGTGTGCTTCTGTTGTACGTTGAGTTAATGATTTGCTGTACTTTGTCAACAAACTTATACCATTTGCTCGGGTCTTCTATGGACATCTTAGATATGACGGATACTATGACAGCGTTAAGCCGTTCGACTTGCCCGTTTGCTTGTGGGAGTCCAGTCGTAACTGCGTGAAGCTCGATATTTTCACTCTTACAATACTGCATGAATTCGTCTGACGTAAACGCTGCGCCTCTGTCGGAAATAATTTGGACTGGATTTCCGAAAATTGAACTTTGTGCCTGTAGTCTTGATATAACTTCTTTCGTAGATGTGGTTTTCGTCGGATACAGCCAGCAGAACTTCGTGAAGCTGTCGATAACTGCTAGAATATGCTTGTACTGCTTGTGGGTTGACTCTAAAGGACCAAGAAAATCGATGTGAAACGTCTGAAGGGGCAGCTCTTCTTTCGGCAGTGGGTGTAGCTCTCCTTCCTTTTTGCCATGCTTTCGATTTAGCGTTAAACATGGTATGCAGCATCTTATTTGGTGTTGGATCTTGTCATCAAGTTTTGGAATATAAAACTCTTTGGCGATTATTTCCTTCGTCTTCTTCACTGAAAAGTGACCTCTTTCGTGAGCCTGCTTAATAATTTCACGTTGTAGAGTTGAGGGAACAACTATTAATTCTTCGTCACTTGGGTTATCGTCTTTTAAAACAATTCGCATTTCAACATTTGTCGTTTTAAGCTTTTCCGGTTTATAGTTCTTAATAAGTTCGGACACTTCTTTTTTTGCACTTTTTGATGCACTCGGATTAATGTCGATTTCTATGTTTTCCACGTCTATTTTCAATATCGAACTTATTACCGTTTCGTTTGTACCACCTTCGTATTCTTTGATTTGTACACCGTCGCGATTGATTATTATTTCAGCTTGTTTGCAAAAATCTTCTCCTAAAATCACATCATCATCTAGGAATTCCGTCGCTACTACTAGAAAGTTTACTTCAAAGTTCAGATGATTCACATTAACCGTTCCTGTGAATGCGCCACTGGGTTTCACTCTTTTATTCTTGTCGCCAAAACCGTACAGAAGAACATTGGCTTTGGTTAACTTTGGTTTTTTTAAATGTAAATACGTCGTTTGGGAAACAATACTATGTTTACTACCCGAATCAATGAAAGCTATACACTTTTGATTGTTAATCTTTATTTCTTTGCACATAAACTTTTGCTCGGACGATATTGTACTCATGTTACGTAAATTCGAGTTTTCTTCAAGTTTCTTTATTGAACAATCTTTTGCTATGTGGCCAAAATTATTGCAATTGAAGCACTTTCTTCCTTTACTTTTGTTTTCACACTTTTCAGAAACATGTCCTTTTTGTCCACAATTATAGCATTTCACGTTATTACTGCCTTTGCTTTCTGCTTTCATTTCATTTTCTCTTTTATTTTGCACATATTTATACTCATAATCTTTCGACTTTTCACGCATTTTTTCATAGCACTTGATTTTTTTCTTTAAATTCTTTTAAATTATTAGCGTTGTATAAAATTGATTTATTTATACTAAGGTCATTAATTCCGTCTATTACATACTGCATTAAGGCACTGTTTTCTATTTTTCCACGTGATGCCACTTCTTTCATTTTTAGCAAATATTCTTGAACACTTTCACCTTTTTTAATTTTTCTTTCAGATAATTGTTTGTGTAAATCAGCACTGTTAATTTCCGTTTTAAATTCATTAATTAGAGATTCTTTTAAGGTTGTCCAATTCTTTATTCCCCGTTCACTCAAAACAAACATTTTTGCTAGTCCTTTAATCGCTCTTTTAGCAAAAATAAATTTTTGCAAATTGTCCCATTGCATCATGACAGCCATATCTTCAAAATCCTCAATCCATACTTCCACTGACAATTTGTCATCACCATGAAACGATCTTAATGAGTCTTCAACATCTCGAAAATTCAAGGCGAATCTCGGTTGCACCATGCTTACATTTTGCGAACTTTCGGTATCAACATTGTTGACCGCGACTGTAGAGTTTGCGTGATTCGTTTTGTTGCTTCTGTTCTCGTTTGTTGCAGCTGTCCTAAAATTGGTTTCGTCACTTAGTATTGACAACATTTCGTCTTCGTCTTGATTATTCGTGTTCCTATTGGCATCTCTTTCGTGTTCATCATCTTCGTCATCGTCATCTTCGTTTTGCTCATGTTCCATGTTAACGTCGACCATCAAATTTACCGTTTGCAGATTGCGAAAAAGATGTGAAGTCAAATCCGTTTTATCATGCGTCAGACCCAAAATATTGCAGATTATTACAAGATCGTTATTTGATAAACTTTGCTCCACATAGGAGACTTTGCTTTGATATAAATCACTGTTAGGGCCAAAATCGAAACCCTCGAACTTTCTTAATCGTTGGCGATTGGCACGATCGCCTTCATCTTCAAAGACAAATTTGTGAAGCAGCACAATATTTGACTTTTTCTCTTTTCCGAGTGCTTCTCGCACATTCTGAAAATCTTCGAGTTTTTTCATGTTCTTTCTTTGTCTCTACACACTCACACACACAGACACAGATGAGTATGCACGTCGTATTGCGTCGTTAAAATTTAAAAATTTTCGGCGTCGTCTGGGTTTTTGGCGTCGTCTGGTTTTTTGGCGTCGCGTCGTTTTTTTCTTTTCGTCGTTTGCGTCGTTGTCGCCACCTTTCGTCGTTGATATTTTTCTTACCGTATGTTTGTCTCTTTTTCACTCACTGTTTTAACTCTATACGTTTACTCTGCACGTCTTGTTTAAGGTTTTTTTTTTTTTTTTTTTTAAAGGTTGCGCCTCTTTACTCCGTACGTCTTGTTTAAGGTTTTTTTAAGGTTGAGCCCCCATGTTTGTAGGTTTAGCCACTATATTTGTGGTACCTAGTTTTATTATTATATTATTATTATTATATTATTATTATTTTAGAGTTAATTGAATATTTAGACAAGTAAGTAATTTAAGAAATCGTGGTCGTCTTTTTCGTCTTTTCGTCTTTTTGTTCCGCACCTCGAACTTAACGTCTTTCGCTCTCGATGTGAACCTCTCATCTCCACGTCTCGATCTCAACTTCTGTCGTCGTCTCAATTCGCTCCTCGTTTCGTCTTATTTCGCCACTCTCGCCTTGCTCGTCAGGGCTGGTTGAACAACGATGCCAGACCCAATCCCACACTAGGAACACTATTTCAACGCTAAAACCACTTGGGAAGTACAATTAAATAAAGCGAAAAAAGCAAACACAGCTTACAACTCCATGGTTCGTCTCTTGTTAACGCTCTTTCGAGATCTACCAAGCTCTTGCAAGGCCCATACCATTACTTCAGCGCTAAAACCACTTGGGAATTACAATTCAATTAAGCGAACAGTGCAGGCACAGCTTACAACTCCAGAGTTCGCCTCTTGTTTGCATACCCGATTATTTATTTGCAAGGATTATAGATTAGACTACCTCCTTAATTTTAATATTTACCATTCTTTCCCATCATTTTACAGCCATGATGAGCAGTACATACACTTCATGGTACATTAATCTGAATTTTGATTACTCAATATGGTCGCTGTTGGTGACTGTACCATTGGCAATTGCTGTATTCATTCACACTCGCACGGATAAGCCGCCAGTCTATCATATTGTAAGAAACAAACGGTGAACATTCAATAAGAATAAATCACTTATATAATTTTTTTGTTTTGTAGTTCTTTACTACCTTTAGTCTCGCCAGTTCGATGCTGTTAATCATGATTTGTGCATCCGAAATCGAAGTTCTAACAACCATCGTGGGCATTGTGTTCGATTTGTCTGGAAATTTTATGGCCATATCTTTCGGATCGATTGCAAATGCCACAGCCGATTTGATAACCAATTCATCTCTGGCCTTGCAGGGATACGAGAAGATGGCCTTTGCAGCCATCATAGGAGGACCAGTGTTCAGTAAGTTGATCGATTTGATTGATTGATTGATTTCATTGTGTGTGTGTGTCTTCTTTTGCCCAGGTATTGTGGTTGGCATGGGAGTGGCATTTGTGTTCAATCCCATGGTCCGGCAGACTGGCTCCTCCTTTTGGTTATATGGCGAACATGGCGGCAATTGCTATATATTCCTTTCGTTGACCATTATAACCACATTGTGGTGGTGTTTGACATTCAATTTCTTTGCTCGTCGCTCGGCTGCCATCTTCTCCTGGATCCTCTTCGTATTGTTTATACTCTTCTCGGCGGGCGTTGAATGGGATGTTGTACACGAGTTCTCAGATGATCAGTTCTTTGGTCCCATATAAAACTTGAGAGAATTTCTATTTATAATTTTTTTTGATACTTTGTTTCCGAATAGAATTATGTGTTATCTGTTAGTGTTTTGGCTCTCATTTCCATCTCAAAAAAACACTTTTTTGTGCAAAGTCTGCCGAGACTAATTACATTAATGAAGTATCATAATTAAAACACAACCAAGCGACGGCCTCAAGTGAAATGCTTCGACTTCGACCTGACAGCCACGACTCTCGTCTATGAGTTGGGTCGTCGTCGTCGCCGTCCATTGAAAAGCCCAGCCAGGACGCTGGCACTTGAGAATCCCACAGCAATCCTACCCAACCCAGACACAGCTCTATTTCAATATAAAAAGCGTTGTGCATAATGAAGAAACTGATGATGGAGACGAAGCCAACAACGACGACGACGGCGTCGAGGAGGACCAGGACCAGGACGATGAGGAAAACGTGGAAAGCTTGCCGTTAATTAGGGTTAAAGTGGTTCCGAGTTGGAGTTGTTGGTCTCTGAGTGATTTGTCTGTGACACTGTGTGTGTGTGTGTGTGTGTGTGTGTGTTTCTGTAGATGGATACAGGGAACAGCTGCCGCTTCAAGTGGGTCAAAAGGCTAAGAGACATCGCAACAACCAACAATCTCTCTCTCTCTCTCTCTCTATCTCTCTGATAAGTAACTCTTCGCTTTTTCTTTTTTTTTTGCCATCTTCTTTTTTATAAAGTGCAAAAAGTGTAATAGGGCGGCAATAGAGTGGGTGTGGCCTTGTGACTGATTGCAGTGCTAGTATCAAGTGAATGGAAACTCAATTGAAATCATGTTTATGCAGTCAAGAGTTAATAGATCTAGATTCTAAAAGTGTTGCAAGTAACAAGAAGGGAAAAACTAAACCATCTCTATAGTATGTATCTTAAGAAGTATCTTTTATTGTAAGGAAACTGAAAAATTGAGAGAAATAAATGGGAAATAAAACCACAATAATTTGGAAGAAGTGTTCTGTTTTGGTAACAAATTCGATGTAGAGTTAAAAGCTCTAAATGGTATAAGGATATGGGAAAATGGTTTTCTTTAATGTGAGATACAGAGTCTCAGTACGGACAGCTGAGATTTATAGAGTCAAGGCAAATCCAAAAGGACTCCGTGCCAATCGGCAGCGGTTTCTTAAGCCAGTTCGTATTATTAGTGGACTTTTATGGCGGGACTTGATGTCAAACAATGAATGGTTCTGTTTACGGGTAAGTGCTTAAACCACTAAAGAAGTCTAGGGAAGCCATACGGCACAGAAAATTAGAAATTACATCAAAAACATGAACCTATCTAAATAATTCTCTTAAAAAATGAAACAAGTAAGTCGACAGGCCGATTTTGTAGGATATATTAAATGAATTTCGCCTTCCCTAGTAGCTAGCACGTGCAATATTATATATATTTATATAAATTTCTATAAATTTTGATATATTTCTTATTATTTCCATAGATTTCTATATAAGTATTTCCATACATTTTTTTATATTTCCAAAGATTTCTATATATTTCTATTCATATAGATTTCTAAAGATTTCCAAAGAATTCGATATATCCCCATAGATTTCTATATATTCCCATACATTTGCAAAAACTTTCAAAGATTTCTATATATTCCTATAGATTTCTAAACATTTCCAAAGATTTCGATATATCCGATTCCGATTCCGATTCCGATTCGATTCGATTTTTAGATATTTCCATAGATTTCTAAATATTCCCATAGATTTCTAAACATTCCTCTAGATTTCTATATATTCCCACATAATTACCATAAATTTCTAAATATTTAAATTGATTTTAGCTTACCTGTATGTCCAGAAGTGAATTACCAGTCGAATTCTAAAGGTCCGATCCGTAAGGCCCTTCCTATAACTCCTTTTATATGTTTGGAAGACATGATTTGGATGAGTGTTATTGTTATTCAACACTGAAAAAAAATATTCAACACTGCCTTTTACAAAGAACTTAAAATTAACGGAAATTTCGGGGTCATGGCCAAGCAGCGTATATTCTAAAAAAGGACTACATTCTAAATTTGGTATTCCTAGTTTGAATAGTTCACGAGTTACATACATTTTGTTGACTTTAATATACCACTTCACCCCATGGGTACATGGTATAGAAACGTTAACATGACGATAAGAAATACCCGCGTTTCCTCAAGGACCTTCGACAAACCGCCTACTAGGGAGCCTTGGACTAGTGCAACACTTTGAAGAATTTCTAAAGTTTTGTAAAGAAATCAACTTTTTTGAATATTTTATACAAACCCTGTACATTTACATTTTTTTCAGGGATTTTGTAATGCATAGTATGCGAAACTAAAAGATAATGTCAATGGAAAAAATTCAATTAGCTTAAAATGATTATATTTATAGCATAACTGACTCATCTCTCTAAGATGGCAGATGAACATGATCCCATCTGTTAATGCTGATTAAGAATAGTTAGATATTTTATTCCTCTTATGACCTTAAAATGCTTCGTCTTTTGGCTCTTCCTGTTTCCTTTCATTACTTTACAGCTTTTATACTTAGATTTTTGTTTTTTTTTTTGTTTCATCCTGTACATCCTCTTATCAATTTATGCTTTCCACTCTTAAATCTCACCCACTCGTATATGGAAATTTCACTTCATGGTGGCCATTAAGCCAGCCAGTCAGCCCTTCAGGATATAGCTAGAGTTTTTGCTTGGCAATGCCAACTGCACAACATAACCATTACATTTAAGTACAATTGCATAAACAAGACACAGGAGGAGGTGGGAGTAGGAGTGGCAAGAAAAAATAAAGTAAGTAAGTCGCCGGGCCGACTTGGATATACCATGCATTAGGTGAAGAGATATATATTAAATTTCTTTCAAATGTTATCTCTCTTTTGTGGAAACGAGCACTTTAGCGCCCCCCGACCAAATCGGTGATTTGCAGCATATGCTATCTCGCTCTTTTTCGCGTGCATCTGCCTTGCACCGCTATGAGTGAAAAACGTTTCTATGTATAACTCGGCCATTTTTATTCCGATTCTTGTGATATTTGGTGGAATGATAGATATACGTGACATGTATTAGTGTGCCAAATTAAATTACGATACGATAAATATTTCGGCTGAAAATCGAATTTTTCGAATTTCGGGGGCGAAAGGGGGCGTGGCCAAAATTTGAAACAAACTTGGTCTGCGTGCACACTGCACGCATCTAATGTCCAAATCCGAAAGGTCTATCTTTTATAGTTCCCGAGATATGGAGGCTCAAAATATTGTTTTTCAAATAGCGGGGGCGGAAGGGGGCGGGGCGAAAAAAAAAAATAAACTCGATCTGCCTGCAGAGCAAACGGGTCTACATGCCAAGTTTGGTAGCTCTAGCTCTTATAGTCTCCGAGATCTCGATGATTCTTCAGACGGACAGACGGACAGACGGACAGACAGACGGACATGTCTCAATCGACTCGGCTATTGATACTGATCAAGAATATATATACTTTATAGGGTCGGAGAAGCTTCCTTCTCCCTGTTACATACATTTTGGCGACTTTAATATACCATTTCATTCTACGAATGCATGGTATAAAAAATAGCAGAAATTGGGAATGGAATATAGAAGCCAACTTCAACTTCAAAGCAAAATGCCGCGCTGAAATTCCGGCAGCAATAAAAGCACTCAAGTCCCATAGACTTCCTGTTTCTGTCTTCCATTTCTCTCCGACTCTCTGACTCTCTGACTCTCCGACTCTCTGTCTCTGACATTCTCCACGGCTGTCTCTCCTCCATGCACTTAATGTGACATGTTTTTGCAACAGCTTTGGTTTTTTTCCCCTCTTTTTCTCCAGAAGATTCCTCGAGTCAAGCAAACAGAAACAGAAAAAGAAATGCCGGCAATCGCAAAAACCATCCATGAGTTTTGATGCATTTTGCCTGTTACCAAATTGTTTTGCATTTTCATTTTAGGAGCAGCAAGTTGAAATGCATTTCCCGCTTGGCCAGCAGCTCACAAACCCAAAAGAAATGTGGGAAAAACAAAAGCAAAATTCATAGCGATTCAGTGTGAAAGTCATCAAATATTTAAGATACAAGTGCCAAATAATGGTATAGAAATAGAGAGAGAGAACTAAATTGATTTAGATGGTTGAATGAAATTGATAAATGCGGTGGGGAGGAAGGAGTAGGTGGTGCGAGGGGAGACCAGTGACTTTGTTGACGTAAATTTATTTTTATAAAACCTTATCAAAGGGGGTTCCTCGCCACTCAATCATAAATTTAAATAAAAATTTCAACAAATTTATAATCTGATTAGTAATAGAGACTATACCAATAGTTAGTTTAGGAAAGTGTGGCGCAGCAGCTGACTTTTTTATATAAAAGGGGCTGAAAGTTAATTGGAAAAATTTTAATCGGGTACAGAAACAACAAGCGAATGGTCTATATAATGGGAGCAATATTATGTTTATATATTCGGAAATTTAGAGTGTTTAAGGAGAAAATAGCTTTGCTTTGATCCTCTTTCTAAGCCATAGATTTCCTTAAAAAAAAAAGACGAAAACTTGATGATCTATATTATAGATTCTATAAGGTTACGACTTTAAAAGATATACAGCATTAAAAAGGTCTGATTATTCGTTTGAAGCTTGTCAATCGATAGAGTTTTCGTTAAGAAATAACTAAATTACATTAATTCCACTTTTGAATTGGTGAATTCTTCTATCATATGATCTCAAGCTAATAATCTAGTTAAAAAAGTAGATTTAGTTATTTTCGTTCTCAAATTAATACACAATTTTTAAATAATTCAATATGATTTCCAGCGGACTTACATTATCTTTGTGTCTAATATAAATATTTTAAATTTGACACGGTAATTTGTGATGGATAAATGGTAAATAAATTATTTGTACTATTATTTTAAATAAATTTAAACATTTGACAAGTGTGGGTGATTAACCCGATAGCCAAAATATGCTTATTATTTTCTGCTTAAATAAATAATACAAAAAGAAAATTATTTTTAAAGAAACATAATGTGAATGGGGAGAAAATATGAATGAAAATAAATAAACTAATATGAAAATATAAATGTAAATTGAAGAAACTCAACTTTAGCTTTATAATCACCGATACTACGAACAGAAATGCCAAATTTCATTCAAATCGAGACAAATCGGTTAACCGCCATTTCAGAAACGTTGAGGCTAATTTCGCTAGCCTAGTATTATATCATTTGAGGTACTTTTATTGTGTTCAATAGTCACAGTTCAGACCACAATCATTTATATCAGAGTGGAGTTTTTTTTTGGGACATTTTTGAATACGATCATTTGACATTTTTTAGATTTTGAGACACTATATTTAGGCAACTTCATAAAATTTTAAAAAGAACCATTCTCGCATAGGAAAGTGGCTTATCCAAAACATTTTTAAAGTTAAAATACATTTAAATCGGCCGCCTGGAAATTTGGAAACAAAACTTAAGATTGACATACAGAAAAATTTGAATATTACATAGCTCTCCTGCTAAGAGTAATTTAAATTTAACTAATTCACACAGTTAGCTAGGTGATCAAAATAGATTTAAGCCCAAAAATTCTATGGAAACTCCACACAAGTTATCTAATATCCCTAACATTAGAACTAAGATACTCCCACTTCTTGATTCACTTCCAAATAAGTGACCCCATATAGCCTAAAAATCCCAAAATAATCCAGAAACTTTAAAAAAGAAACGGTTTAAAATTTCAATACACTCAAAGTAGATTTAGTTATTTTTGTACTCAAAGAAAATCGTAAACAATCAATACACAATTTTGAAAGAATGTAAAATTGAAAATTGAATGATAATTGAAGTAAAAATTCTCATAATTTCAGCCATCAGTTTAATTATAGAACTATTTATAAAAGTATTAGAGTAGAAACACCTTTTTCTCACTCGCAAACAATAAAAATAGAAATTAGAGTAGAGAAAAACACCTTTTCCTTAGTGACAAGACAATGAAAATAGTTTCCCACCGGTGGTTCAAACAACAGCAAACCAAACTCTGTGAATTTTTCGCAATTCGTTTCCAAGTTAGTTGATCTAAGACGTTTAGTCGATTAGCAAGTTGATATACTATGTGGAAAGACATACACATACATATATACTTATACTTTCGACTTTTAGTTTGAGAAACTATTTGCTTGAAGCCATTCATCTTGAAATTGTTTTTTAAGTTTGTTCTCTACTCACGATTTCTTTCATTTTCCGTATGTGTGTATATATGACCTGCTGCCATGGATTATTATTATGGCCATGGCCATCCCCATGGATGCCGCCTGTTCTAGGCAGGGCGTAGTAGTAGTAGTAGCAGCAGCAACTTCATCATTTTTCTTAATAAAGGAAATACCCAAGAAAATACCAAAAATATTTCCACAACGCCCGCCACAGAAGCGAGAA
The DNA here is from genome assembly GCA_018150735.1 of Drosophila sp. 14030-0761.01. Taxonomy (NCBI): domain Eukaryota; kingdom Metazoa; phylum Arthropoda; class Insecta; order Diptera; family Drosophilidae; genus Drosophila; species Drosophila sp. 14030-0761.01. The sequence continues at coordinate 15,020,019 of JAECWO010000031.1, forward strand.
AAGTTGCCAGTTTGCCAGTTTGCCAGTTTGCTATTTCCGCAGAGCTAAAAGAAATATAAAACTTTAGCTGCATTTTTATATGTAAGTATTTCTTCTTTTTTTTTTTTCTTCGTAAACTATATATTGCAGTTGTCAGGGCCAAGAAAATATATCCGGACAAGTAAACGAATATTGTAAGTTGCGGCCTAGTTGCTGGGCTACACCATAAATAGCTGCTTAGCTGCATTTATAACTCAATTAGCAAGAATGGAATGGGAATGGAGGAGAAGCAGAAGCAGAAGCAGCAGACTGGAGCCAACATGCCGTATACGCAACAGTTGTACAACTAAAATTATGCAGGGCCTCCTTAATTAATGTGCGGGAATCTAGGCACCAAGGCTTGTGGCAGTTGCAGTTGTAGTTGCTGTTGCAGTTGCAGTTGTTGTTGTTGTTGCTGTTGCTCTTGTCGGTTAGATTTGCATATCATTCTCTTCTGTCTCTCTCTAATGAATGTGCTGCTACTTGTGCTTGTCCTTGTCTGATTTTGTCTCTGTGGCTTGACTGCAATTAGCGTCGACTTACACTTGACTTACCATCGGTTGAGGTGTGAAAAGTTTGGCATCCTCTTACCGAATATTGGTAAAAGCCATTTGACTAGTAGTTTTTGGGTTTTCATGCTGATTGCATGGCAAAAATGTTCTTTAATCTTTAAGAAAGTAGAGCGTAAAATTTAATTGAGTTCTCAGACGGTTTTTTTTGGGGGGGCACTAAATCAATTGCATATTTTGGGTTTTTCTGATTCAACAAAGAGAAGAAAACTGAACCAAAACTGAACTGAAAGACAGGAAAAACTATATAAAGCATGAGTGAAAAGCTCACAGCACTTACATGGACCAGCGAACAAGATGAAGGAGCACCAACAACAACAAGGACGACTACGACGAGTCAAGGACTTCTATGGCATGTGGGTAAAATGGCAACATCCGCTGCGTTTTTTTTTTTTTTTGCTTTCGTATTTTTAGCCAACTTTTTTCCTTTGCCAAATGCTTCCGCAAAAAGGAAAAATAAATGTACAGATATATTTTATATATATATGGATACTTGAAGAGAGGAAACTGATTAGTTATTTTCCTGCTCAATTTGAATGTATTTGATTTGGAAAAAAAATATATACGAGTGCTGCAAAAATTTAAATGCTAGCAAAAAATGTTTGAAGTCGATTTAATTGTTTACTGAAAATTAAGATTTCATTTTATATTTAATCATCATCACTGAATCTGTTAAGGAAGGATCTTTCGCATAAGAATGCGCTGACCTTGTCCCAGAATCCTGTGAACTCATAATCAATGCCATTGGGTGGCACTTTCTTTCTTTATGGTCATATCTCTCACTATTTCGGAGGATCCTTCGATGGACGTATTGGAGTACTTGGATAAACAAATTTTAAAATTTAAGAATCAATTTTACTTTGCTTTAAAATAGTATTTTTTTTACAAATAATATTGGAGTTATAGATAAATAAATAAATAAATCTATGAGAGAAATTACAAACATTTCTAACTAAACAAATCTTTCAACAAATTTAAATAAAATTTATAAAAGAAGAATTTTTTCAACTGAATTTTCCCAAATTTCGCTGCAACGCCTATTTATTTTAGTCAGAATAATTTTTTTCCCATAGTAAATGTTGGAACCATCTGAATCACATGGCCATATCATATAGTTTTGATCGAGATTTTTAAATTATTATGTTTAATGTTTTATCGGTCGCACTAAATTCCATTTAGATGTGGAATATTTATTTTTTAAGCTAATTTTAGAAATTTGTTATTATTTATCATCATTGAAATTGTCAAAAATGGAACTAAAATATTTTTTCCAATTTCTTTTAAGATTATTCTGTGAAAATTAAGATCTAACAATAAATTGACTGACCTGACGAGTGTTTTGTTCAAAAATATATTAAATATATTTTTCTTGTAAACTTTATTATGACATTTTCCAAGAAAATTTCAATGGGTCTTGTTGTGGTCGTACTTATCTAAATACTTGTAATGCATTTTCTATAGGTTTCACTTTTTCTTTATTTTTTTTTGGCAATTTAATTTCATGCCTTTCGGTAATAAGCAAACAACCCGAGACCAATTTGACTTTGGCATTGGCACGCAGCAGGACGCCGCCAACTTTTGACGTTGCCCAAAACAATTATGAGCCTAAATCAACAAATATTTCTTGTGGTTGGGTAAATATTTAAGGTTCTTAAAAATGATATCAGAAAATGCCAGACCAGCAAGAAGTCCTTTTGGGACAATAACAAAGACAAACAAAAAATCGAGGACAAAATAAAAAATACAAGAATTGGTAAATTTTCTTTTTTAAACACATTTTCTTTAAATAAAATTTATACTCTTAAGAGGGAGTCTCCCTCTTTTTCTGTCTCTCTCTCTTATTGACAGACTAAGTCGCTATTCCGACTCCGCCAATTGAAACTTTTCAACAATTGTAAGAATTTATGTGCTAATTTTCATTGCTGGCGCTGAAACAAACAATAAAAGCACAAAAAAAATGTATAGCGAACATTGTGGCAAATGGAGGTGAACCAGAAGCAAGCCAAAGTCATTTACTCTTTCCATCTCCTCCAGCACATTCTTCCTCCCCTGCATCCACACACACACCTCTACGTTGTCGTCGTTTAAGCACAATTGACTGGCTGCAATGGAAATTTATGGCTGAACAGGTGAAAGTTCTAGTCTTCTTTTGCCATTTTCCAATTTCCACCCAACGATGGCATAGATTTATAGATGGGGGCGGTAAGACTTTTCGATGGGGACGGCTTAAGCCGCTGATTGCTAAATGAATTACTCACTTTTCTGCATCATCATTATCATCATCATCGTCGGCGTCGGCGTCGGCGTCGTTTAAATTTGCCTTGTTAATTGGCAGCATTTTGGCATAAAAACCACAGCCAACAATCAACAATCACAATTTAGCAAACAGACAGAAAAAAAACCATACAAAGACTTGAACTTCATTCAGTTTCAATTTAGTTTATATTTACCCAGACCAAACCGAAGAACTTCATTTGCAATGCAACTAAAAAAAAAAGAAGAGAGAGAGAACAACTTAATTAGAACTTGACTTTTTGCATTTTTGCTTATTTTTAATTGGTAAAATGATATAGTCTAATTAAGCTCTAAGGATGAATAGGAAATGTTTCAGCCAGAAAAAGAAATGGCAAAAGAAATCATTATATTTATATAATTATTTTGGACTCTGGGTATCCCTAGAGTAAATGAGAGTATAATAATGTCTCTTTGGCTACTTGAAAGACTTGGAGAAGTAAGTAAATTAAATTAAGTCCATTAAAAAAGCAGCAGAGTTATATCTACTCTAGTTTATTTAAGTGAAAAACTTAAAAAAATTAATTTTAAGTTTTTTTTTCAGTCGTTAAGTTATATATAGACTTAAATATAATATAATTATATTTTTACTGTGTGATAACTAAATCAGACTAGACTTCCAGATAACAACGGAATTTTTCGCGTTTCTCGAGGACTTACGACTAAAAAAACACTAGATGAATAAACTTCATATATATACCTTATATTCTATGTAAATAATAGTTGTCCTAAGTTTTAAATATATTCGATTAGACCTTCGAAATATAATATCTCAACTATTCGCATTTACACTCACTCAATTCGTTTTGCTTTCGTTTGAATGTTGTGCTACTGAGTCTTAGACAGTGGCGGATTCAGAGGGGAGATCAAGGGATTACGTGATATTACCATATCCATTTTTTTTTAACGCAGAAAAAATAATCCATGTTTTTAATGTGAATTTTAATTTAAAAATTTCGAGTCGAAGTACTCATATTTTTATTAAGGTCTAGTATTATTACTTTATCTAACATTGTAAATAAAATAAAATTGATGTTTAAAATTGATGCTGATATTCGGAATAAATAAAAATTATTAGGTTGATAGTTAACAACTATATCCTAAGCTAAATAAATAAATAAATATTTTTTCTATTGACGCATTATTACAAATACAATATTATATTGTCCAGTTCATTCCCTTTTATTCGTTTCGTCATTCGTTGTAGTATATTATTATATATAGTATTAAAAAGAATCGTTAAAAAAGTGCAAACAAATAAACATTTGCAATTTATTTTCATCAGCAAATAAACCGGTTTATATTGGTTGTAAAAGTTATTTCATGTAGTAGTAGTTACTAAAATATTCTTTCATTAATTCCATAACATAAACTTTTAAATGTAAACATTCTTTATAAACTAAATAGTTAACATAATTTGACTAAACTGACAAAACTTGTTGAAGATGCAATTAAGAATCGATGTGCAAAGACAAAAATTTAATAAAGCAAAGAAATATTTGGTTTAGATTGCACAAGAATAATTTTTCAATTGAATTGTGGAAAATGATTTTAGGCTTTTCCCTTTTTTGGCCCAGTTTAAATCGGGACTTTAAATTTTGCTGTTCCCTGTTAAATTTACACTAGGTGAAGCATAAATGCAGATATCAGTAGCTAACTGACTCACTGACTGGTTGACTGATTGCTCATACGCCCCGTTGACTGCCCCTACAAACGAATGCAAAGAGTTGTCTGCGTTGGATTTCAATAACCAGAGCAGCACTTTTTTTTGCTCTCTCTCTCTCTTCCACATTCTCTTTCACTCGCTCTCTCTCTCTCTCTCTCTCTCTCTCTGTCTGTCTCTTTCGTCTTGTTTCTATCGCTGACTCTTTTTGCTGGCAGTCGAAGTCTAAATATTGGCTACAAATCAAAATTTGTTTGAGCTTCATCCAGTCACATAAATCAACATGGACCGGACATGAATCCTTAAAAAGGCCAAAAACAACAACACACAGATCACACAAGAAGCAACAAAATAAAAACTGTAACAAAATATATCATCCACTCTGCCACATTTGACAATTTGCAAAAGTTATTGTCTAAAATGTGCATTAAATTTGCAGGACCTGGAGTGTGTGTGTGTGTGTGTGTGTGTGTTGTGCCCGACTCCTCTCAGCCTCTGCGTGTGCCATAATTAAGAATTCAATTTAAACTTTTGCAACTTTTGCCAGGGTTACGGCGGCATCAGGTGGTGGCTCTAACGTTGTGGCTTTTTGTTGGGGCTTTTTCGGGGTTCTCTTCTGTGGCCGTGTAAAGTCAAAAAGCCGCAACATCATTATGCTACACACACACACGCACACACTTGCACACTAACTCATCTGCATGCTGCAACTGAAACTGGCAACGACGACGACGAGAATGTGGCACAAAAAAGTTGTCCTTAAAACCATTTGAGCCACACACATGGCGTATGAGCAATATAAACAGATGCTAAACAGTTTCGACTGCATATTTAATTAGCCCCAAATTGGAAGAGTACTAATATCAGGCCATACAATCGTTCTATGTACTACTATAACCGAAACTCTCAACTGCCATTTACGAAAACTGCAAACGACTTAACCCTCTGAACGTTGTAACCATTTAACCTAGTTAGCTTTCTACCCCAAACACTTTTATCTAACTAAAACAAATAGACTAGATAACTAGACTAGACTAGACTAGACTAGATTTCAGTCAAATCGGTTAAAATTTCGCTTTAAAGGACTCTTATGACATCTATTATTTAGCTCTAGATGTCTTTTAATTAAAACAATACAAATTTTAGTTGATTTAGTTTCTTAAAAGACTTTCCTTCTGGTCATTTAATTTGCTTAACCCTCTAACACCCAAGGGTGTCCAAAAGTCTATCTTATTCTGTTATGAATTTTGGTAAGAAAACTGTAAAATACTTTTACATTTGAATACTTTTGTCCCTCAAAAAGAAACGCTAAATTATTCAAATAAAATGAAACTTTAAACGGTTTTTTATTCACATGTAATTGTAAAATGTGCGAAAGTTGACCAGCTGCATATTGTGCTTTTTTCTAAAAATCAAAATAGATATATAAAACCGATCGCGCTCATAATTTGTGTTGTGAAATGTATGCTTTTTTATCACTATAATATATAGGGTATTCGGACGGTATACGAGGACATACATATACATTTGTATCTTACTATAGCATCCCAAAACCACGTTTTTCTTCTAGGTTTTTTACTTTTTAAATAAGCCATGGACTACAACTTAACTCAAACAAGAATCACTCAATTATCGTCTCATTATGTGCAAATTACACCGATTTAGAAATAACTAAAGTTCGTTTTTGTCGGGAATAGAAAACATCAGGTGGCTATGCAGAGTGTATTTTAAAATGCATAAAAACAAGAGGAATCTTCTGACACTATTCGATCTGCAGAATTTATTCAAATAATATAAAACAATTACGCAGGAAGACCACTCAAAGTCAATGGGGGCCGAACATATGGCCGCCTAACTCCCATAGACCTTAATCCATTGGACGAACGTAAAGCCAATAAAAATCCTCATAAGTTATGGATCATAACACTATTTCCACTCTTAAGGCTGCAATTAATGCTGTTATGATCAATATGAATAAGAAACATTTAAATCGTGTAATCGCTTTTGGTCCCAGATCGAGGATGTTATTGCAGCTTATGGAAATTTTATTGAATAAGTTTATAGATATATAATCAGAAAATGTTGTGTGAAAACTTCGTAAAGATTCATTCAGTTTTGTGTAAAATACTCTCACTTTGTCCTCATATACCCTGCGCACCGTGTATAAAAATTTCAAATCTTTTTTTCTTTTTTGTGATAGTTTTAGTGACCTTCTTCATTTTAATAATAATTTATTAAAGCGGGCTCTAGTTCAATTTAGAAGCAAACAAAAAGACAACCTGCTCACTTTTTATTTGCTCAAAAATTGACCTAGAGCCCGCTTAAATAAATTGTTATAATTTCAAAGCCCGCTTTAATAAACTATTACAATTTCAAATATTTTTTTTATTTTTCCTCATCGCACAGGTAAAAGAAAACTCCAAAATTTTCAACTACATATTTAAACTCTGGAGACACAATTTACTATAGAAAATCATATTAAAATTATTTTCTTTCATTATTTTGGGAGAGTAGTCTTAGAGGGCAATCTCTCAATCAATCAATCTATCAATATTAATTAGGGAACTTGTCAGATTGATTACTCTAACTGCAAACTGAAGATACATTCCGATACCATAACCTTTATTAATATCACTTTGTTTTATAGGTTCATGGAGTTATGTACAAATTAATTATTACTTCGAACCACACACCAAAAAGCAATTATTCCATTCAGTTGTCTATGGTGCCGGCAACACAAATCCTCGACTACCCGCTTGGGTATCGATCCATTGACGCAAATAGGCCACATTGGTATAGGCAGCCGGTATATCCTTAGTTTCGCAAGCGATTCCCCACGAGACAAGGCCAGCCAGCTGATAGCGATCCTTTTGACCGGGCATGGAGCAGAAGAGCGGTGAACCACCATCACCTTGGCACGTGTCCTTGCCCTCCACACCGCCGGCACAGATGAAACTGGGATCCAAGAGAAACCGTAAACCCAGAATGGTGCGTCTCAGTTGCCTCTGGCACTGGCTATGCTCGACCACCGGCAAATCGATGCGTTTCAACAGATGGCCATTGGCTGATGGTTCTGCCGTGGTGGCATTCGACTTTCCCCATCCAGTGGCCATGCATTGACCCTGCCGCAGATCCTCCTGCACTTGCGGTGACTCCACGGACGGCAGGCAAATGGGTTGGATGTGCGGCGCCAAGACGAAGGGCTTCTCCAGGACCAACAGGGCCATGTCATTGTGGAAATTCACTTTATTGTAACTATCATGCGGCTGAATGTGAGAAATACGTCGCATCTGATATGGATGACGTTCCCGCTGACTATTCAAATCCCAATCCCCGCCACGCACCAACAGCGTATCCACATCATATTTGGCCAGATTGTGGGCAGTCGTTAGCACCAGCTGAGAGTGAATCAGAGTGCCACCGCATACATAATTCCCCTCCATATCCATCAGTGCTATCATCCAGGGAAACTGAGCGAATAGCGATTCATTGTCACTAAAACCAACCAGATCATAGTACAATCCCTTGGGATTACTGTACCCACAACCCTTGTAAGTGAACTCAGTTGTGACGGCTTCCAATCTGGTCGTATTGTGTTCCACCTAGAAGAGGATACTCAGCAATTAATCGATCAATACTGCATACAAAAACTTATCGCACCTTGTCCTTCACGGGGCAACATGTTTCGATCCATTTGCATCCAAAATTGCTGGCACTATCGATTTTTGGCTTAATGATATATCGCCCATCATCATTGACCACACCACTGCGACACAAGTGCCGTGGCACACACAATCTTTGCTCGCCACAAATCTTAAAGTCCTCCTCATCCGCATCCCCATCCGCATCCGCATTCCCATCACCACTCTTTGATTTGATGGCATCAATTGCTGTTGCTGTTGTTGTTTCCCAAGGATTACCAAACTCATCTTGGGCCTTACTGGCATAATAGTTTTCCAATTGCTCTCGGTCACAGCAGACCAAACCAATGCCACAGATACGATCGAAAGCTCGAGCGCCAATTAAACCTCTTCCCGTATCATCACTAGCTTTGCAAAGAGCATCGGTAACACAGAGTTCAGTGGCCTTGCAGGCGCGCAGGGATAAGCAGCCCCTGGCATAGCAGCCGATCAAGATGATCAATCCCAGCAGATACGATGAGCACATGTCTATCTAAGAGAGAGAGAGAGGGAGCAAGCCGGAGAGATAATGTCGTTTTGGGGTAAATCCCAAGGCATCAAAATTATACATTTTGTATTTACTTGTTTATGTCGCTTAACATTAATTGTTGATTTAAATAAATGATTTATTTTTATTTACTAAGCCAATTACATCGCCTTAGAACACTGAGCGTATGCTTAATGTTTAATTCATTAGAATTAAATACTAGTTACTTCAACTACTACTCACTTTTAATGCCATGGACTTAGATGCAGCTCCAGCAGCCGCTTACAACTGAATTTACTTAGCTTCCACACTGAGACTTTATAAGCTTGCCAATCGAAATATATTTCATATAGAAATTAATACGTAGTATTACTCTTAAATATCGCTCTCTCACACGCACTCTCTCTCTCTCTCTCTCTCTGTCTTTGAAGATCTCTGTTCTCTGTTCCGGATTTCAAGCCGGTTCTATAAATGCTCGATAATCGTATCGAGATGCTTCAGTTGAAGTTGAGTGCGCCATCGCAACGTATTACAATTTTTTTCTTTCGTTCGGATTCTCTATCAAGTTCTGTGATACACACATAAGTAGGTATACATACATACATGTCCATATTTATGTATGAAAATAACAACAACACAACAGGAACAACAAAAACAAGTGTCCATATACACATATATAAATATCTATATATAAATAATCAATATAATATAATAAATGTTGATAGACTGATTTGAGTAAAGATCTTTGTTTATTTCTGCCAATAATTATTATTGATGTGCCGAGTTCCGTTTTATTCAACGCTGCGGTTTTCGAACGAAACACGATACAGTGCACTCAGATATGATGAAAAATGTAAATGAAGTAACTAAGTTGCCGCCTGACGACTTGAGTATAATCTAAACCAACAAAAATCTTTGATATAAATTCAAAAATTTCACTTAAAATTCAATTTTTTTAAGTTACCCTTGTCATTATGTAAGCACTTTAGCGCACCTATCGGCCACTTTGGCATTAACGTTTCTTCTAGTATTAAAAGCTTCTAGGTAAAAGTGTTACTTTTCATAGAATTTTCAACAATCTTTGATATAAATTCAAAAAATTCGCTTTAAATTCAATTTCTTTAAGTTACCCTTGTCATTATGTAAGCACTTTAGCACACCTATCGGCCAGCATTAACCTATCTTCTAGTATGTAAAGGTTCTAGGCAAAAGTGTGTTACTTTTCATAGATAAAAATGTGTTACTTTTCATAGAATTTTCATGAAATTTTAAGTGCTAATAGATACTATCCAATTCGATACTTCAACTACTATGAAAGTAATTAATTATTATGCACCTCTCCCATTTGCATGCCTAACAAGTGCTATCTCGCTCACTCTTATGTGCACATGAGCACTTTAGCCCCACCACCGACCAGTTCTGTCTTGTTTCTAAGAATTTTTATTCTGATTTAAATGATATTTTATGGAATTTTAGATATTTATAACAAGAATTAGTTTGAGAAGTTAAATATGATAAATACACCACGCGGAAAAACACTTTTTATCATATATCAGGGGCGTAAGAGGCGTGGCAAAAAAAAACAGAAGGCCGGGCTAACTTCGGCCATACCGATGTTTGTATGCCCTTGTAAGTTCTTGCGTTAATCAATACCTAAATGGAGATCGTAAAGTGAAAAGTCTTTTGTATAAAAACCTAAATCTAAACGCTATAGCACGGCACGCATACACATGCATGTATGTAGAGATGCAGTTTTATGACAACTATATCATATAGTTATCCGATTTTGATCAAATTTAGCAAGATTATAATTTGTTATGTGCAAATGTCATTTACCAAATTTGGTCATGATCGCAAAAGAAACACAAAAGTTTTCGGAAGCAAAACTATTTTTGGTCCGATGGTTCCTATGGGTTCCTATGGGATCATAGTAGTCCGATCTTGATCAAGGGTATAAAAACAAAAACTTGACCAGTCTATATACTACATAAGTCTACATTTCATGTTTGATAGCTATAGCTTTTATAGTTCCCAAGATTTAGGAGCTCATACAGACGGACAGACAGACATGGTTAAATCAATTTCTCTTCTCATGGTGATCAAGAATATACAGTGGTGGCCAATTATTTGGCACATATAATTGCCAATATATTATTGGCACATATAATTGCCAAAGAATTGGCCACCACTGTATATATAGGGTTATAAGATCGGAGATTCCGCCTTCAGCCTAGTACATACAATTTGGCGACTTCAATATACCATTTCATCCTAGGATTCTCGATTCTCGTGCATTCTACATTCTAGTTCTAGTTCTTAAGGTTTCCAAAATCTAAAATAAATACTAAATAAATACATACTGACCTATCCCAGTAATGCTCATCGATAATATTTAACTTATGGGAAGGGAAATGTTTCTTTCTACCTACATTTTGGTGACTTTAATACACATTCATTCCCCTTATGGGTTTAGGCTATAAAAACCTCGCTTAGTTAAGTCACTTCGAGTTACTCTTTACCATAAATTGCGTTCCCAAGATGCAGTCACAGTTTTATATACTTATATCTCAAGGTTTAGATTTTGTTAACCCGTTAACCTCATTGATTATTTAAATATATATACGATGATCTTAGTGATAACCCTGCGCCTAGGTCTTGGTCTTATCTGGTGCCTTTTCTTTTTGGGAATGGATCACTCATATCAGTTCATTGATTTGTCCATTATCTGACTTGTTTCTGCAGCTTCTTTCGATGGCTTTTCGGGCATGGCAGTGGCTGCACGTGCTGGCCATTATGTGGTCAATTAACTTGAATTGTGGACAAACTCTGGACTCATCGCTGTGCCGCGCCGAGGAAGTCTGCGTGACTGTCCAACGTTGCAATGAGACCGACGATTCGGGACGTTTCAAGGGCATAGGACCACGCATAGCTCGCTTCTGTGGCTCCAGCATGAATCACATCTGCTGCGATCGTGAGCAACTGGAGAATTGGGATGCCGATGCAGCGAGTCGTGCGGGTGCGGGCATTATGACGAAAACCACTGTGGACCAAGCTGTGGGCGGCAACGACGACGAGGAGGAAAGATACGAGAGTTGCGGACCCAATATGGAATGCGTACCAAGGAAATTGTGCCAAGACAACATAATCATTGACGATGGACGACATATTATCAATCCGAGAATCGGTACATCCGATTGCACCAAGTCCTTGCATCGTTGCTGTGGCATAGATAAGAAGGTAAGTAGGTGAATCCAATGTCTCGAATGTAGCCTAATTCCTTTTGCTTTGCGTTTTCCAGTTAAATGCCAGCGAGAGTCCTTATCTGGAGAAACTGAATTCGTTCAAGTATCGCGGATGTGGCTGGAGCAATCCCAATGGTCTCATCCCGGACAAGGATAACTATGAGTATGAGGGGGATGTGTCTCTGTTCGGTGAATTCCCCTGGATGGTGGCCATGTTTACGGGACGCAATCAATATCTCTGTGGAGCCACTTTAATCCATCCGCAGCTGATCCTAACCAGTGCCCACAACATTGAGAATCAAACGGTGGACACCTTGATAGCTCGGGCCGGCGAATGGGATCTCAATAGTCTTGATGAACCGCACGAGCATGTCGTGAGTCGTGTCCGTCAAATAATCACGCACGAGGAATTCGAGCCGGAGGTGTATTTCAATGATATTGCCCTGTTGGTGCTGGAGGAGCCTCTCAAATTATCGCCGCACATTCAACCACTGTGCCTGCCAGCCCAGGAGTCGCAGCAGGTGAAGGCCCAGTTCAAGACGGGAGTCTGCTACGCCATCGGTTGGGGAGCCAAAAAGCCGAAGAGTGATAAACTCGAGCGCCTCCTGAAACGCATCGATCTGCCGGTGATCAGTCGAGCCGAGTGCCAGGGCATGTTGAGGACAACGCGTCTGGGTAAACTATTCCGACTGCGTCCCAGTTTCATTTGTGCCGGTGGCCAGCGGGGCAAGGATACATGCAAGGGTGATGGCGGTTCGCCACTCTTCTGCTCCCTGCCAGGACAAATCGATCGCTTCCAAATGGCTGGCATTGTCTCCTGGGGCATTGAGTGTGCCGAGGAAGATGTGCCAGCGGTCTATGCCAATGTGGCATATCTCAGATCCTGGATCGATGAGAAGGTCAAGGCATTGAATTTCACTCTGGAAAAGCAATAGCTAACAAGCAAAAGCAAAGCTAAATCTTAATCTTAATGAAGTAGATGGTAATCAACGGATATAGGCAATAATGAACTCTTCAAAATTAATGCAAAATTTACAAATATCAAATAAAAAATGAATAATTATGAATTTCTTTTGATTGTTTTTATTTATGGAGTGTTCTAAGGGCTTTTTTTTTTGGGTAGGAGGTAGGGCTTTTGAAAATATATCAATACGATGTTTTAAGAATTTTCGACAACCCTAAAATTAGGCTTGGTTTGGAGAGCTTCTTTCGGCGTTTGTCAATTTAATTTAAAATTACAAATAGTTTTTGGCAAAGTTTTTGGGTTCTGCCACTAACCAATTCATATTATCAATCAAAAAATCTTCTGTTTGCACTATCTATAATATGAATTGGTTAGTGGTTTTGCTCTAGGACTACATCTATGTATACATATATTAAATTTTTTCATCTAATAGTGTCCTACAAGTTTCAGGAGGTTACTTGGCAATCTGTTGGAATGATTTGAGAAGCGGCCTGTTGAAATTTTCTTAATGATTTCTTTAACTTATGGAAAGCCAAGATGCTTTACGTCATTTGAACTCGTTTTATTCGACTTACCATAGCATTAACCCACAGTTAAATGGGATCTAAAAATAGCATTGCACTGTGGGCCATAAACTACAGTTTTAATGCTAGAGAACTTTTGGCATAAACTACAGTTTTAATGCTAAAGAACTGAAATTTTGCAGGAAACTTAGAAGGACTAAAATAGAATTTCGTTTTTTTTTTTTTGCAATTGGATCGTGTTTTTACTAGGGTTCGATCAAAACTAAAGAATTTGACCATTTTGCATACTTTTAGGCTTTGTATCTAGTAGTTCGAGAACTATTTTGATCCCCAAGATAGTCGCGGTGATAATAATTTGATGATTTAAGACGTCCTGTAGATGTTCATCTTTGTTTCTCCCCGCGACAAAAATCATACATGAAAAATAGCATCCTTTTAAAAAACGTAGTTAGTTTATGTAGATTTCTTGCACTATTAAGGTATAAATTCCTTATTTTCTTGTTGATTTCAGTTTTTAAGTTAGTTTATACAGCATTTAAATGCAATCCATCAATTATCAATTCGAATAGGTCCTCTTGACTTCTAATCTTATTCATTTAAACATCTAGTAGGACAGAATCCCTTACTTTAAGCTTGCCCTTAATTACAAAATATGAAGAAAATGGGCAAAATTGGGCAAAAACTTTTTATAACATGTTTATAAGCTCCATCTAGAGTAATCATTTGCATAATTATATTTTGATACAACTTGGCAGAAATTTATTTTTCACTCTACAATACAGAAACACTTTGGTTAAATTTCTAAAATAAGACATCACAAAGACAAACCACAACTGCAACATTGATGGTATAATTCAAAATCAAGTAATACCAACATATTTGACATACGCTTACCTTTATTTACCATTTGGTCGACAAAGATTTAGATAAACGGTGCTACCACAAGACATGTGCAAAGTTGAGTTAAAATTCCAGCCAATTTTGTCGAAACAAACAGTTGATCAAACATATAGTAACTTTGGAAGCGCGTCAAAAATGCACCGCTAAAATTTTTCCTTTTCTCGATTCAATGTCTCCAATGTTTTCACTTTCAAAATATTGAGTGATATTTTAAATATGCTTTATTAAATTTTTGGACTTTATGCCAAAAAAAAGGGAATCTGGCCCAATGTGCAAAGTACTCGAAAGGGTTAATGCATAGCATAGGATAGTAGTACAGCGAGTCAAAGATAAAGGAATAAAGTTCCTAGTAGGTCTACAGGATACGGACCTGAGACAATAAATCAGGCGAATCTATTTCACCATTCAAAAGCTTGTGCATAAAGATTACACCAAGCATAATTCTACGGTTAATGAGGGAAAGAAGGTTAATCAAAAGAAGTGTAGTTGACTTTTTGGGTGAGTCCAAATATTGCTGACTCTCTTGGGGTTTAGCTGCTCCATCGAATAAGACATCTGGGCAGTCACATTTTGCGATTTTTTAGCGTTAACTCCAAGATTCCAACGCCTGCACTTTCTGTTCAGATTGTGTAGTATAGTTTGGCCCATCAAAGAAAAATATATATATATATATTTATTGATGTATCAATAAACTATACTACACGATTTGTAGAGACAATTTCGGATGCATTGTAGTGGAAATTTAGTCATTTATGCAGGCATACTTTTGAGCGAACAGTTACAAATTTATTCTTATTATGCACTATCATTTATCTGTGTGTTGCCCTCTTCCTTATCTAGCCATCTTCTCTTGGAGGGTTCCAACTGGGCCAAGCGACCAACTGATTTATTGCAACTTTTATCGCCGCATTGTGGAACAGAAGAAGAAAAAGAAAAATAAGACGGCAGCTTATAAATAGTCCAAGTCATAGCATATTGTAGTTGCTGCTATAAACCCCCACCTTCCCAACCTTCTCCCCTCTCCACCCACCCCCCACCCTCGCTACATGCACGAAATTAAGTGAAAAAGCTGAAAAGAAACAACAGAAATGGCAACAGCCGAACAACATCAGCTACAGAGAAGCCTCCTGCGTCTGCCATGGCCAGAATGGAATCGGGTTAAGAGTTTCTAGCCAAGACAAAACAACAAAAAAAAAAACAAAAAACCAAAGCAAAAAGATGAAATAAAAAATTGAGAAATTACACGCTGTGCAAATAGCTAAAGGGAATTGATTTTCGGGGCTGCTCCACCAGCAATCCAGCACTTAAATTGTTTCGAAGAATTTCTGATTATTTATTGGTAATTTTCATGCAATTCGCTCTGTCTATTGATTATACATGTTCATGTCTAAGTAATTCTTTTACTTTTTTATTTACCATGAAATATTTCTGCATACTTATGTTATGAAGTATTCAGCTTAGGCTTTGCATTTTTTAATCCAAGTTTGCTAGGACCAAATATTCCTTTCCACATAGAGTTATCAATGAGTTATTTAAACGTTTTAGCCCACAGCTTAAAAACATAAATTTCTACATGCAAAAATCATGTAGAAACCATGAAGTTGATGATATGCTCTTCCAGGACCAAATATTCCTTTCCACATAAAGTTATCATGAGTTATTCAAACGTTTCAGACCACAGTGAGCCGTTTTAACACTGGGTTAAAAAAAAAAAAATTCTACATTTAACATTTATGTAAAATCATGTAAAAAACACAAATTTAATGATATGCTCTTCTGAAGGAGCAGTTTCTGCCAAAAGCCCTACATTGAATCTGAAACTTAAGCTTCTAATCAGCCTAGAAACTTTACAAATGTAACCTGAACTTCCGAGAACCAATCAGATTTAATACTCGAGGGTTGATAATACCTCTATAACATTTTTGGATGGATTTTGTAAACATTTAGACATCTAATAAATAGTTAACTAATAAAACATCACAAACAAAATACATCTGAAGTGGCACATTTTGGCGAACAAAGAGAGAGAGAGAGAGAGAAAGAGATAGAAGACGATTTGTATTCTATATGTTTTAATGTGTCGTTGACATTTGCTGTTGTATCTCATTTTCAGTCCCGAAGGCTTTTCTCTCTCATGTCTTGAGCAAATTCATGCTTGATTAGTTTCCATTTCCTTGAAGCTGGGGCAAAAATCAAATATTTGCCAAATTGATTATCATTTAATTATAATAAAGCATAATGCAAAATGCATTTGCAAACTGCAAATGTGTGTGTCTATCTCCCTCCCTCTCTCTCGTTCGTGTGTTTGCATGCGTGTGCGTGTGTGTGTGTTTGCAATTATAATGGCCCTGGCCGCAATTGTGTTGCATACTTTGAGGCACATTTTCTCTGCCCCGCTTTCAGTCTCTGCTGCATTGCTCTCTCTCTCTCCCTCGTTATCTCTGTCTCTCTTGCTCTGGCATCAAATTACAAATGATATAGTATCAAGTGGGGGCATGAGGGGGAGGAGGGTTGGGGTTCAAGGGAACCATTGCTGCTTTGTGGCCTGCCAACGGGAAATAGAAACAGCTGCAAATGGCAGTTAGTTCTGCTGGTGGGTGGGTGCTTGCTTGCGTGTGTGTGTGTGTGCGTTCCACATATGTGTGTAGTAGTAAAAAAATAGGAAAACATGCCACTAATGTTGCAACACACACAGACACACACACGTGAACAATTGACACTGGGTAATTGCAGTGGAAAATCCGCTAAATGCAACCATAACCATGTTATTTGAACACCCTAGGATCAAGTGGTCTATGATGAACCATGCGATAAAAAGTATATATTTAATAATATTTCTCTTGGAGAGTTAAACATAGCTAATCGGACCTCTTCTCGTTTCAAAAATTCGTTTGCCTTTTAGTCAGTGACAATAAATTTTGTCACATTAGTTTCATCTCCCAAATCCTAATCTTTAAATCTTTTAATTCATTAATGGTTAAATGTAGCTATTAATTTCATTAACATATAGCAGCAATCGATTTCACTTAAATATTTTGTTGCAAGCGACAAATAAATTCTACATAAAATGTTTGTTCAAAGTATTGTTCAATTTCATTTTCTTGGAATAAAAATTGGACTTACATGGATTGCTTTTGTTCAGATTTGCACTTAATATACATGATGTAGCAGCCGAATAAAGTGATTCAAGCCCAAACTCCATTACGATTTGAACAATTATACAATATGCACAGGAAAATCAAAACGTTTAACATTTCAGTCAGAGAAAAGACTTATTCCAAAACATTTCCATATGTTTCTTATGGAAAGCTAGTGATGAGCTTTAACAGCATTTTACTACATTCCGCTAAAACCCGCTAGATTTGTAAACTGTTTTTATCGATGTCGATATATCGAAAACAGCTAAAACAGCATTCGGCTATGTTCCGCTAAAACCCTCTAAATGTTTAATCGATATCGATGTATCGAAAAAGTCGACTGCTGCCTTAGAGAAGAAAACTCCTCACATACAAATAATTCTTTTTGTCTTTTCAGCTAACTATAAAGTTAATCGCAAATTAAATTAAATCTAAACTTACCATTGATAAGAAAGACTTTAAACTAATTCCATGCAAAATTCTCTATTAAAATTGAATATTCAATAGAGACTTGGGCAATTGAAGAGTTTAAATACCCTGTTCAGTTTCACTTATTGTACTTACATATATACACATTTTTGAGACACATCAAAACGAGAGATTATATTTAAAGTCGACTCTTCGCGTTTCAACGAACTCTTACCTCTCTTTATCATGCTCTCTCTCTCTCTCTCTGTTTCTCTATAACGATGCTTTCACATTCACATTGTTGTCATGCTAATTAACAGCCCGAGAATAAATTACGAACATGCATTTGAAAAATGCCAAACCCTGCGGCCAGTGGAAAAGTGTCATGGCTGACAGGGATGGAGGATGGAGGGTGGGGGATGGGGCATGGTGATGGGGAATGTAGTGTGCTGGTGGCTTGCTAGCTCAGTTCAGTTCGAAACAATTAAATGCATGCCAACATTGCGTATACGCAACGCAGCACATTAAGCATGCGCCCCGTGTGCCGTCCAGTGTCCAGTCCTATCACATAGGCAATTCCATTTCCTATTCCAAACGACATGTTGTCAGGCATTTTAGACAATTTGTTATGCAAATTGCTTATTAACTTTATGACCATCTACTTGTCCACTTGTCGCGTTGCACACAAAACATTTTGAATTGTCAATTAGCCGGCCATGGTTGGGAATTAGAAGAGAAAAATGCATGTATGTATTTAAACAATTCTACAAAAGTTGAAGCTGCACAAACCCATTGAATATGTGTTATGCACATAAAATTGTCAGACTTCGATTTTAATTTATGTTCCTCCAATGTGCCGGACTGGCCTCCGCTTTTCCCGAGAGCAGCTCATCCCTCGGCCTCGTATCACCTGCTAATGACATTGGCGCGCTATGGGCCAAATGGCCTTTAGTTTAATTGAAAAATTTCATTTTGTTTTAGCTAAATGGCAGCTATGTTATTTATGGCATCTACTCTCGATGTTGCCCATAGAATTCTCTAGCTATTCGCCCCAACATGCTATGGCCATTGGGCACTTACTCAGTGGGAAGTGGAAAGTGAACGGGGGGGGCAGGAGGTAGTGGGAGTGGTGGCATGATTTGTGTTGTTTCATTTTAATGATGCCAGTGGGATAGAGAAAGAGACGGGGGAGGGGAGGGGAGGGGAAGGGGCGCTGGTATAGGTGAAAATGTATAGCAAAGTTGTTAATGATAAACCCGTTTCGAAATAAATGAGCTAAAGTTAAGTAGCTAATAATTAATAGTATAATTTTAAAAGTAGAAAGACTGGAAGTCTTATCCCAACTAGTATTCATGAATAATTTAGCTTAAGTTTTCTTTTTTAATTATTGATTAACTACTGTGATCATTTTCTAACTTCATTCGTATTAAATTGCCATGCAAATCTAAATATAGTTGACTGCTGCAGTCCTCGGTAGATGAGTTGTCTAAGTGGCCCTGTCATAAAGGCAACTGAACAACGAGGATCCGGGTTCGAATCGCAGGCTAGTGTATGGATGTAGTTATCGTCTAAGCCGAAGGCCATAGTTGCTAGTGCTTGTAAAAAAAATTGTTAGGTTGATAGTTTACAACTATATCCTATACTAAAGAAATAAATAAATAGTTGACTGCTAATCTGTATTATATTTTGAATGGAACAATAAATAATTACAGAGCCCTACGAGGGCATATACTAATAAAAAAATTTAATATTTATTTTAATCATACGTTTGCTATGTATAGCAAGAAGCAACTACTCTATAAGGAATGTATTTTATCCTAGTTTGTCTGCCACCTGTCTGTTTTGAATACGTCCTTGTAACATTTATCTGACTTTGAGCCGCGATATTAAGGCAATCACTTGAAATTTTAATTGGAGACAGCGTAGCCTAGAAATTGGCTTCTTTCCGAATTTTTTAAGTCCAAGATCGTTCAAAACGGACCACTGGTTTTTTGGTTAAAGCCCTGTTCCAAGAACAGGCGACTTTGTGGCATCGGTGGCTCGACAAAAAACAATGAGGCAAGGAGTGAAGAGGTTGCATGCTCTCCGTCGTAAGTTGCCCAAGAAGGAAGTTGCAGAGATCGTGAGTTGTCAATAGTCAGTAGCAGAAGTACAAGTGATCGGAAAAGTGCAAATTATTGGACCCACAGGAACAATTCATAACTTGATTATTTTTTCTGATATTATTATTAAATTTGACAGTTCTTTTTTTGGTATACTTCTAATGACTGTACCAAATTTGATAAAAATCGATGATCTATATAAATACATACTATACACTAAATATGGGCGTAAAATAAAGCTAAACTTTGGTCATTAATTTCTTAAAGGACTCAACCAGAAATTTATCCGGAAGGAAGTAAAACTTTAGCATGATTTAAGAAAGTTTAGACTAATAGTTGTTTATGATTCTGAGACTTCTGCAATGAGGACAATCTTACTCTGTTGCATCTCACACATCAATGCCAGCATGTTTTTAACCTTTGCCACTTCCTTAACTCTCCCACACTTAATATCCTTATCAAAGAAGCCAACCTACTTAACGTAAAAACTTTATAAAAATCACAAATAAACTAAGTATAGAAATTTAATTATTAAGTCAGCCTGAAGGCCTTTGTTGCTCTGGCATTGTAAATAAACATTGTAAAGTAGAATAATTTCTTCGCTACAATTAAATAAATAGATTATGGGACTATATTTACAAAAAAGGTGTACTTTTTGAAACCACAAAAATCACATTTAGAATTCTATATAAATTAATTCCTCAATTGACCAAGACGCTTTTAAATTTCTAGCAAATTTAAGAAGTTTGTAGAAAAGTGCATTTAGGCAGCGTAAAACAATGCATCACTCCACAGCATATTCAAAAGCACAAACAGGACACGCCTCCCCGCCAGGTTCTCTTCCTTCCAACCTACATTCTGTGTGTGTGTGGTGAACAAAAAGAGAAAATGTACTAAAAATATATATGCATATGTAGAGCACAGAGGAAGAGGGGGAAAAAAAAAGAACTGCAAGAAATAGTCAAACCACCAGACTAGCCACACCCCCACAAACACAAAGAGTAGGCGTAGCATGTGAGTAGATTCCTGTGTCCTGAGTCCTTTGGGTTCATAAGATTATCTTGGCCCGACTGTAGACTCTGCCGACTCTGGACTCCGGACCGACTTTGCGGTTGTTTGTCTTCGACGGCATTACGCTGCCTTAATCTATATGCAAATTACTAAGTATGTGTATGTGTGTGTGGGAGTGTGTAGGTGTGAGTGTGTTTGTGTGTCCATGTGGATAAATGCATGAGACTGTAATCATTGTTGTGGTCCAGTCCTTTGCTGTTTAGTCTTAAGGGTGCCCCAAATGAAAATGTTAGCCTAGAAGCAGCAAAATTAGTCCGAAAATGATATTTTGTTTAACATTCATGCAAAATTACAGATAACTCCTAAAAGAGGGCGTGGCGGGTGAAAAGAAAGAATTTCTTACCTCAAAACAATGGGATTTGTGCCAAATCAGGAACTTTGTGGAACTAAAAGTCATTGACTTTCAAATAAAAACATCTAAATTTGGTACGGAGGAAGTTGGATCTGAGCAAGCTAGAACCAACCAACGATTTTCCGCTTGCATTTCTAGCAAATTACCCAAAGTCTTAAAAGATCTGTGGAAAGGGAATGCCATGGATTTCAGTTCAAAAAAAAACTGAATTAAATGGCGGGTTACAATTACAGATTACACACTAAGCGAGTCTACATTACCTTAAATTTGGATGTCCTAGCTTTTATAGTTCCTAAGGTCAATGCAATATTTTGGAATTTCTTAAGAAGGGCAAATGCCAAGGCAGAATAACCATGAGAGGAAATAGTAAATAATCAATTAAATTGCTTATCTTTATATGTAAAGATATGTTTTGATCAAAGAAACATATTTACATTTTAGCTGAGAATGGCGCAAAAGGACATGCAAAACTGTCTACTCAAATAATCTTTATAATCCTCGAAGGCGAATTAAAATTTGTTTCTCCTTGGTTATTTAGTTAATAATGGGGAGAATTATATGAACTAACTTAAGGTATGACAACTAATTAATCAAATTGCTCAAATTAACATATGTTTTGATTAAAGAAACATATTTACATTTTAGCTGGGGATAACAAAAAAGGACATGAAAAACTTCCTATTCAAATAATCTTCACGATCCTCGAAGGCGAACAAAAATTTTTTTTGTCCTTGGATATTTAGTTAATAATGGGGAGAATTATGTATATGAACTAACTTAAGGTATGCCAACTAATTAATCAAATTGCTCATATTAAGATATGTTTTGATTAAAGAAACATATTTACATTTTAGCTGACAAAGGCGAAAAAGGACATGCAAAACTTTTTACTCATCTATTCTTTGTGATCGTTGAAGGCGAATTTGTTTCTGCTTGGATACTTAGTTAATAATAATGTGGAGAGAGAATAATACAAATTTTTGTGTCGCTGAAAGAAGGTAAATTATTTGAACTGACTTACAGCAGGTCAAGTAAACTTTAACTACAAATATTATATATATAAAACGTCTATTTCATTGCCACCTCTCATATTTTGGGAGTTTAATTTTGTTTATACTAATCCCGCCCTGTGCAAAATATCGCATGCTTGCGATAGTGCATTCCGACTTAGAGATAATGCGAATGAAATGGACTATAAAACAATAATTCTGCGGAATATTTGAAAGTAAATCGTTATCATTGTTATACCCTGCGGCAATAGGTTGAAGTTGAGTATATTATAGAAGGCAAAATATATATGTATGTTTTATTATGAATTCGAAGCAATTTTCGCAGCTAAAGCATGCCATTTATGTTTGTATGTATATGGACAACTTACTTACTTCAGTTTTATTTGATTCAAGTGAAATTTGTTAAACAAATAAATAACCATTGAATATATACTTGAATAAGTTATGTTATTATGATTGATGCTGAACAAGAATAAATGACTATACCCCATTAGCCAAATTTGTGATGGGTATAAAAATGAAACAGCAAAAAGTACAGTGTAAAGCTGGGTATATATTTGGTAGTCAAATTGTTCTTTCCCATCAGTCGATCTTTAGTTATCGAGGCAGCAAACATGAAGCTCTTCTTTCTAATTTACTTTTTTGGTCTTTGTTCAAGTGTATTGAGCAAATCAATCTCGAATAATGAGACCATTTCTGTTCCCGAAATTCAGGAGCTGGAGCAGGGCCATCGTCAGCGTCGTCAACTTGAAAATGAAGCCATATCGATGAGCATATTAATTGCAATGTATCAGCAATCACCACGTGTAGTCCATACACAGCTAAATCCGACTAATTCAGATCCAAGGAGTACCATATATTCTGTAACTGTACCTATGCGAAACGGTAATCCCATAACGATCCCGCTTTATATTGTGGCTTCAATTTATCCAAGACGAATAATACCCAATCGACTACCATGGTCCAGAGAGGTAAGTACTTCTTATTGTTCTGTCCATTTTAGCTTTCTTTTTACTTTCTTTCTTTTGCACAGGTGATAAATCAAATGGATAATATGGGTCGTACCCCATACGACGAATTTGGTCATTTATTGGCCAGAAGTTTGGGTGGCCATCAGGACCTGATGAATGTTGTACCAATGGCTAGTAATGTAAATCGTCACCAGACTCTCGGCAATACTGTTGAATGTAATCCAAGTCTCAATCCAAATGGATTGGGGCACAAAGCTAGTTTAAAGGAATCGGGCATTCCCTTGTCAGTTTGGCGTTCGAATGAGGCATTTGTTGAAAACTTTTTGAAAGAGAATCCCGGTGGATGTGTCGAGTACTCGGTTGCCGTACAATATCAGGACTTAGTTCAACGTTTAGAGACCATGAGACCTTTTAGTACACGTAATCTGCGTCCTACACACTTTATGCAATACTATAGACTTTATAGGCCAAATGGCTCTATTGAAGAACATGGTCCAAATGTGTTTGTAAATGATGAAAGCTTTCAGTGTTCTCTTAATGAACCCGAAAGAGAATAATGCAAATGTTTTATGTAGCTGAAAGAAAGTTAATAATAAATTTAAAATTTATATAACACAGAAACTATTTATCAATAATTTATGAAAACAAGGTCAAAAGTTTCCCTATAAATTTTGAATTCACCAAAAATAGTTTATTCGTATCGATCTCATAAAGTAAATTTGATCAGCATCGACAGCCGAGTAGATTAAGCTTTTAAAAAGCCAGATTGAGCTTGAAAAACCGAATATGGTAACACTGGATAATCTAAAAGATCTCCACGAATGAGCAGATCTAGATTTCAGGATCTTTGTCTATGACTTTGAGTTCTTGGATATGGCAAGAAGTTTCTCTAGATAGGCAAAACTTTTTCCGCCTGCCAACTCAACTTTAGTCAATGGAAATCTTAGAAAACTCCTTCATTTGACAACTTCAACTCCTATAGGATTGGTGGTTGAGGGGGCGAGGAGGAGGGGTAAGGGGTTTTGCTTCAACATGCACTAATTAAAACTGAAACAGCTGGCAGCAGCTTCAAGACGGGAGATTGGTAAGGGGTTAAAAAATAAGTAAACATTTGGAAAATGTGCAACCGGGCATGCAACATTCCCCTCTCTCCCTCTCCCCTCTGGCTCAGAGATCCAGTTGCTCTTTCACCTCTCCTGGGTGTGCATATAATTCGACTAAACTTGCTCTGTTTTTTTTTTTTTTTTCTCTTCTCCTTTTTGTTTGGTTTAAATTTTTGAACTCTGACTCTCTCTAACTCCGACTACAATTGGAATTTTCACAGTTGCTGTGCGTAATTTGATAAGCAAATATTTTTCAATACGCCACACAGACTGAAAAGAGAGAGAGAGAGAGAGCGGGAGAGAAGGAGGGGAGAGAGCATTTAATAAAGAGCGGGCAAACAAAAGGTGAACCAGGTGAATCAGGTGAGCGGCAGGGTAAATGTTGCCTCGGGCCAACATCAATTTGCATTTGCCGTAAAGAAAACAAAAGTTGTGTTTAGTATAGCGTGGGAAATGATATGAATGAATGAATATATATATATATATATATATATATATATGTATATATACAGACTTATATGCATGTTTTGCTTTCATTAAATGCGCACAAAAATGTTTCAAAAAAGAAATACTTAAAGAGGTGGAGAGATTTTATTATGGATCCCTCTGCTAATCAGGTGTGGAGAGAAACATTTCGTTTACTTACCTTTTGGCTGCATCTGTTGGGAACAAATTTACCTGGCTCATGGTGTCGACATTTTTATGGGTTCTCTCTCTTCCAGTGGCAGCAGCAGGAGCAGCAGCATCAGCCACTTGGGTGCCCAATTAAAAGTTTTAGCACATTTTCACTTGAAATTAATTGTCGGTAAACGTAATTCATGTCCGAGACAAGAATGCGCAAGTGAGCAACAACAGGAACAGGAACACGAACAGGAGTCGGGGAACGGATACATGGCCATGGAGTAGGTGCAGGAACCATGTTGAAGGCATCCAGGCAGGCAGCAGCAGGGGCAGCTCGATGGGGCAGGGGGGATTCTCGTAAGTGTTTGCCAAATGCAGCAGCAACATTTCGGCTGGTTTGGAGCTCTCGTGTCTGCCGCCACTTTGTTGCCTCTTTTCGGACAAGAATTTGCTCTGGCTCTTCTCTTATTATTACCATTGCATACTTATGTGCGCTAATGCTGCAACATTTCTCGCCGACGAAAAGCCCGTTTAAAGCTGAGAAACCTCAATAAAAAAAATCTTCGACACACACTGAGGAAAAACAACCATTTCAAAGAATTAGCTATATTTTAAACATCGTCTGCCTGAAGCCATTTCAATTCAATTTTTCAACAAGTTTGAAAAAACACTTCGCGGGCTTTATTTTCTTTGATGCTCAAGTCTTTAAAATGTTATGTAAATATTTGAAGAGAACTGTTTACTCTAGAGATAAATATTCCGATTTGTGTGAGTTTTATATTAGCAATTTGACCTTGACTTGCCCAGATTTCCCTTAACAATTGCTTCTAAAATTTTAAGAATTAAGGTGAATAAAATTTTCCACTTATTCTTATTCTCCTAAATTCCTTTAAGTTGCGAGGGTAAATACAAGTTTTCTCGAAGTGATGCAATACTTTAAGGTAGTTCCAGCAGGAACAGAAAAAAGAACGAAGCTAACGAATTATTTTTTCCACTTTCTCTAGTACACTTTTGGAGTTACTCTACCATTTGATATTTTTATTTTGCTTCATATTTAATACTTCATTTCACATAAATAAAAAAGGAAATTTTAATTCATTTTCTCTTGCCTACATTCACATTTTTATATATTCCTACGTTGACATTTCAAATAAGTACAATAATCTACACAAATTTCAGCGTCATTTTTGATTAATTAATACCATTAATTTTATTTCAGTTTTGAAAGTTTTTATAGAAAAAACCAATAACATAAATAATTAATTGTTAAAGAAAAACTTATAGAGTTGCCAGAAGCTAGGACGAACGACCGGCTAAAAAGAATGTTTGCACTCACAAATGCTGACAACCCTGAAATATAAATTCAAATTGTTATGAAATTGTGTTGCCTACTTTTAGAGGCAACGCATCAAAACTAATGGACTATAAGTAAAAAGTTGATGTTTTTTTGCCATAAATGGAAATTCTTTTAAGAATTTTTCAAATCTTCCTAATTAAGATAGAATAAGAAAATATATTTCTTAAAATTTTAATGTCTACCATTAATTATTATATTATTATTATGACTTTGAGTGTGTTCGACTTCTTAATTGTGACAACTACAATAACAATAAAGTAAGTAAGTCGCCGGGCCGACTTGGATATACCATGCATCAGGGGAAAACAAATTTCCTTGAGTTTATAAAACTTATTTCATATATTAAATTTCTTTCGTATGCGCGATTTCTAACATATGCTATCTCACTCACTCTTATGTGTGTGCACTTTAGCGCCCCACCGGCCATATAACTCGTCCATTTTTATTCCGATTTTTTTGAAGCTTGGTGGAATGATAGATGTTCATAACGTGTATAAGTTTGCCGAACTAAATTCCGATACGATAAATATTGCGGGAGAAAATCACTTTTTATTAAATTCCGGAGGCGGAAGGGGGCGTGGCAAAAAAAATTTGGTGGAATGATAGATACTCATAAGATCTATGAGTGTGCCAAATTAAATTACGATACGATAAATATTACGGGAGAAAATCACTTTTTATTAAATTCCGGAGGCGGAAGGGGGCGTGGCAAAAAAAAAACATAAACTTGGTCTGCGCCAAGACTACACGAGTCTACATTCTAAATTTGGTAGCTCTATCATTTATAGTTGCTGAGATCTCTGCACTCTTACGGACGGACGGACGGACAGACGGACAGACGGACGGACGGACAGACGGACAGACGGACATGGCTCTATCAATTTCTCTTCTTATGCTGATCAAGAATATATATACTTTATAGGGTCGGAAAAGCTTCCTTCTCCCTGTTACATACATTTTGGCGACTTTAATATACCATTTCATCCTATGGATGCATGGTATAAATATATATGGAAAAAATTTGTGGAGATATGATAAATTAATTGTTATTAACTTTTTTTGTCTAGTGAGCTACATACATAGCAACATAGCAACAGCAATCAAGAGCTCAGCTTTCATTTGACCTGGTAAATAACTTCATTTTCTCACCTCACATTTCCCACGACAATTTTGTCTCACATTCTCTGACCCATTCAATTGTTTATTTGCCCCAAAAGGGACGCGTGGGGAGCGGTAATAGATGCATTTGTCCTTAAGCTTGACTAATCAACATGGACACTTTCACACACACACACACACACACACTCTTATCTCTCCGAGCCTTTGCTAATTATGTGAATTGGCCAAGAGCACTTGGCTCCGGCTGACACTTTGCCAGGCAATTGTCATGGCAACGCTGTGTTCACACTGAATGAATGCTGCATAGTCTGGCCATAGATGAGTGCATATCAAAGAAAAGAAGCGCCAGCATCTGACAAGCTAAACAGGCCGTCACATGGGAAAGGGAAGGGAGAGAGAGAGATGCAGAGTGTGTATGTGTGTGTGTGTGTGTACAATTCAAATCAATTCCGACAGAAACAGACTGAACAGAGGCAACAGAGAAAAAGAGTAGGTCAGGGTCACATTTGCGGTGCCAGCTACTCAACCATTAACTAGCCCAACTAGCTGACCAGCAAAATGGAGAACCAAAAAAGTCAAAGAAGGAAAATGGCTGCAGTACACTTTTGTGAATTGGCATACACGTGTCCAAAGACAAACAACAATATGCCAAAGACTGAAGCAAAATCAACTCACGTTCGACTCGTTATTTATTCACACACACACACACACACCAACACACACATACAGGGAGATGGAGAAATTTCCAACTATTTTGGCCTAAATGGTGCACTTCTCCAAATGGCCGCAAAAAGCATCCAGCAATAACAACAACAGCACAAAAAATAAAAAAAAAAACCAACGAACGAACGAAACCAAATACAATCTATGTACAAACTACAAACATACAGTCAAATAACAATAACAATTCAATCAAATGTTCTCATGCTCCTCCAATACATATAACCATACATATATGTATGTCTGTGTGTGTGTATCTATATATATGTAAGTACAAATGTATATGGAAATCTTCAAATGGTAACAAATAACAACAATACTGCCATTGGAGTAAGCGGGGAGGGGGTGAGGGGATTTAGGGTTAGGTCTAGTTACTGGCTAAGTAAGGTAATGGGGGTGGGGGAGGAAGTTGTGTGATGTTTTGATTTAAAAGTGCAAGCTTTTTAAATATTACTCACCTTGCTCTCATAGAGACTGCGCAGTTCGCATGTGTCCCAAAATAACCGTTAGTTATCTAAAGCACCAGCATTCGAGAGAGAGAGAGTGAGAGAGGGGGAAATGAGAGTCTCTCTCAGCGGGACAGTAAACAATTGCCCCTAACTGAGATAAAGCGATGTTTTTATATGCTTACCAAGGAAAAGGATACATTCGCTATTAGGTGAAAGGAATCATAATTATAATAAACACCGCTGGCCATTTGACTATCCTACCTTGTGACGTATTTGTTATAGAGGCGGATTTAAAGGGAAATTTTGGGGGGGAATTTGTGATAATGAGTCAAACGAACTGATTTTTATTTTAGATGTATATATACACTGCCGCTCAACTGAATAGGTTCATCATCTTAGAGGTAGGAATTTGTCCATAATTCCTAAACCAGTATTCCGATTTACATCAATTTTATATTTTAGAAACTCGTTGAATATTTTTCTGCTTGTAAAAAATTGGAAATATTAATCACACATAAAAGTTCTTGCGTTTTTTCTTTCTAGAAATCTTTTGGGGGAAATTCTCCACCAGTTCCCTAAATCCACCAATGATTTTCAAAGTATTCGATCTAAGGAGCTGAAGTTTTTTCCATGTATGCGCAATTAATTCCTTTATTAAGAAGAATAATAATTTTATATTTTAGTTAATTAATATATTTTTAGAATCAAAATTTACACAAAAGAAATCTTATTAAACGTGGCATTTACTGCTAGCCTCAAAACATTAACTTTTATTTATATATTTTTAACAATTTAAAATACTAATGAAAGTAACTTGTTATTTTGCAGTTTAAATAATAAATTAAAGTTAATACTGATGACAAAAAATATCCATCAAAATAGGATTTATTAAGCATTAATTTATGCAGAGATTTAGGGATTCAGGATATCAATAAGCAAAAAATAGTACAAAATTACCTCGCGACACATTCGACACATTCCAAAATTTAATGACACATTAATAAAGTCAAATAACTAAAATATTAAAAATTATGTCTGGATTTTTCTCGAACAACTCTTAACATCGAAGAGATGCTAATAAGACAGCTACAGGGAAACAATCCCTATAATTAATTCTCAAGGAAGCAGAAAGAATCTTTATTATAT
This sequence comes from Drosophila sp. 14030-0761.01, assembly GCA_018150735.1. Taxonomy (NCBI): domain Eukaryota; kingdom Metazoa; phylum Arthropoda; class Insecta; order Diptera; family Drosophilidae; genus Drosophila; species Drosophila sp. 14030-0761.01. Next base: position 15,049,921 of record JAECWO010000031.1, read on the forward strand.
CAAATGATGATATTTTGAATAAAAAGAGAAATTTGTAACTATTAAATTAATCTATAATACTGAGATCATCATTATTTGAAAGTTCTCTATAGAAAAGTTTGACTGTTTTACATAAGAATCATCGAACTTTCAAGTCCTACGCGCTAGGATCAGAACAATTTATGATGTTAATAAAAGCTGATCAACTATTTGAAAATTAAAAATTAACTTTCTATATTTAAAAAGACAAAAAATAAAAAGAAACCCACAATTAAAAATGACTTGATGGTATACTAATCCGAATTTTCTAATAATATTATTCAATTTAATCAAAGTTAGTAACTTCAAAGATATATGTAATTCCAATTTGGTTTAAAGGAGAAGATATCAAAGATAGATAAAGCCAAAACAGAAGAGATATGACATAAAACGAATCGATTGAGTCAGTTTTTTTCCTTTTCGTTATAATTTGTGTCGTAATAACTGATATTAACATTTAAAAATGTGAGAAAAATATACACAAAAATAAGATAGACCCCGCGAAATATCATTATAGTAGAAATATCACACTATTTATTCAGTTAGAAAAATGCAGAGGCGCCGTAAATTGTTTTTACTTGACTCAGGGAAATCTAATGTTATAGTTCATTTGATGGTTATCGATCTGAATCTTCTGGTCCCAGTGATTCTAATTGGAGCCGAAAGTCGTATCGATGTTTTAAAGGAAATGTATGGATTACGTTACTTGGAATTAAGTTAGAACCAAACCAAATTAATGAAGATTAAGAGTCAAATATAAGGAATACGAAATGAAAAATGTGTATATGGAGAGATTCATTCTGTTGGGTTCTCTACTTGCAACACGTGCAACATGCACGAATTATAGTTACCATTTCGATAACTCTAAGCTAGGGGTAGGAAGGTCTTATCAAATCCCAGAGCTGATGTGGGTGTCAGGGGATTGGGGATTGAGGATTGGGGGGCAGTGGCTATGATGGTGATGGTGTAACGCGTGTGCATTTTCACAGGCATTTGAACTTGGCAACATTCGCAAAATGTGCAACATGGCGTAAAGAATTCGTGTTGGGAGCAGAACCAGTTAGCTCAAGAGAGAGAGAGAGAGAGAGGCAGAAAAACTTTTCAACAATTTACATAGAATGGGTGGAAAGGAAAGCAAAGGAAAGGAAAGGAAAGAGGTTGTGAGAATAGACAAAAATTTGTATGCACAAATCAGTCAGAAAATGGTCGCAAGTTCTTTGCTCCCGCCTATTGATTTTGCCTAGAAATCACAAAAATAACTGAAAACAATTGAAATAGTTGCAGCAATTGAAATCAAATCGAATTTAATTTACCAAATTGAAATGCCAAAGGCACTCACATGGAATGCAAGGGACACAAACACACTCACACACACGCAACCGCACCTAATGTGCTTTCAATGTCAACGAAAGTAACACACACAACACACACTAAAGGGGGGATGGGGATGGTGATGGGGGGGACATATCGTAAAAGGCAACTTTGTGGCAACTTTCCTGCTAGAAAAGTTGCAAAACTTTCACTTTGAAGGACACGGCCAAGAGATAGAGACAGAGACATCTAGAAAAGGGAGAGAGTTGAGACAGAGACTCGCTGTCAATCTTAGTTCGCGCCAAGAGCGGAAATCAGACGCCATATCACAGGCAGCGGATATGTTTGAACAAGGCCAGTCTGTTGTCGATCCAAAAAGCGGAAATGAAATGTAAGTGAACATTGAGTAAAAACAACGACAAACAAAACCAATGCCAATACCAATACCAATCCCAATATGTATGGCCAGCATTCAATTCAACAATATCAACATTCGATTTTATCTACGTCATCATCATCATCATCATGGAAATACAACAAAGCCAATAAAACGCACTCGAGCTTCTGCTTTCTAAATTGACATGTAACCCAAAACGAAAGAGAGAGCGAGACAGTGCGAGACAGAGACCGAAAGAGTTCCTATAAGAAAACACACATGAAATCGATTTCGAATTTGCAGTAAAAATGCAAATGCCATTTGCAACAACAGCAGCAGCAAGAAGGACATGCAAATTCCCATTTGACTTACAATAAGTTTCGTTTGTCAAATGTATCAAAAACAGTGTGCAACACGCAACACACGATGCGTTGACATAGTTCCACTTGCTCCAACCAGATGCTGAGATACATTTTGAGTTTGGCATTGCTTTTCATGCATTTTCAATAAGTCCCCATATGCACGAGGAGGAGGGAAGGTGAAAGGAAAGATGAGTGAATTGCTTGTGGCAACAAATCATCTCGGTCAACAAAAAGCATGCCAAAGAACTGACTCGCTTTGTGGCCAAAAACTGACTAACTAGAAATGGAAGTAACGATTTTTTTGCTAGAAATTTAAGTTTCTGAAAAGGTATATTAGTCTATCGATCATTTAAATACCCATTTAATAGAAGCAAGTGAGTTTTTTCTATGCAAATTGAATGTGCCAGCGAAATTACGTATACGACATGTAATCCAATAACTCAAGCTAGTCAAATCTTTAATAAATACCCCAAAATGTGGAAATTTATCGTTTCTATTGCATCTAATATGAAAATTGAATGTGCCAGTGCAACTACGTATACGACATGTAATCCAATAACTCGAGCGAATCAAATCGTTAACAAATGCCCCAAAATGTTGAAATTTATCCTTTTAAAAGTCAAATAAGGTCAAAAGATTTCGAGTCAAGGCTTATTTTTAAATTAAAGAATCAATCTTCAATAATTTTAAACAAAATAAGACATGGAATAAATCACTAATGGGATATTATATTATAGTCAAAAGCCCCTAGAAGTAAAAAACCATTTTAGTTGCAACTGAAATGTCAAGAAGTTGATATATGAAACGGCCAGATATTGGTATTATATAGCAGATCTCATTTTAAAAAATGTTTCATTAAAATGCCAAATTTTGCAAGGCCTATTTTGAAAAAAATTCTTAAATTTGTTACAATTCTAAAGTGCCTGCTGCAACGAGAAAAGAAATAAATCATCGCATTTTTGTAAATTTTAACGTTATATCTAATTTACAAATTTAATGGTTTTTGAAAAGTTCGAAAAACTTTTCCTAGGTAATTTCAGTTTCGAGATACACAAAAATTACAACCATTTTTTATTTTCTTAAGAAAAAGAATATGTTATATGATCAAAACTCAAAAACGGATCAAAAATCATATTCTGTCTTCAGATATTCTTTCTTCAGATATTCTTTCTTCAGATAATCTTTCTTCAGATTGTAAATATATCATGACCCAAGTTGCCTTCCAACATAGTCCTATACATCGAGATGTATTGGAGTAACCTTTACGGTGATGTAGAATATGTGTATATTAAGTCCAAACTTAAGGAATTACACGTTACCAAAGTCGAAAAAAGTTACATTTTGGGCAATTTTTATAAAGTTACAAAACTAAAATGCACTTTTAACAGTAAACAAAAATAGTTTTTAAATGTTTTCAAGCTTTACGAAATTCTTTCGACAAACATTTTCAGCCTTAGATCAATCAAATCGGGTAAGAAGTGTAGAAATTGGCCACAAAGTAAAAATTTGAAATTCAACATTACACAAAATTTGTTTTGAAATTTATTAATATATCGATCTTTTTCATGCTAGTTATGCAGTCGTTCGATTTGATCAAATTAATTAAAAGACAAATTTATTAATTATATTCTATAAATTCATTAAACAGAAAATTCTATTTTTTTTCTTTTTGCGACACACAAAAATTTGTATTATTAAATTTCGGGTTCGGTGAGACAACACTGAAAGCATTCATCGTTGATAAAAACAAATGGACCATATTCAGCCACGGAGCGATCGGCCCTAATCAGTTTAAAATATTGCGTAAAGTGAGTTGGTCGCAAGTGACGCGGTTCAAATGATCTCATGGTCCCTAAACGTTGAGTCAAGTCTTGATATTGGACGCCAACCGAGTACTCGGCATGTCCACGGGAATTGTCATTCAAGAACTTTGCAACAAATGCCTCATTCGAACGCCAAACTGACAATGGAATGCTCGATTCCCTTAAACTAGCTTTGTGGTTCAATTGATTTGGATTGAGAACTGGATTACATTCAACAGTATTGCCGAGAGTCTGGTGACGATTTACATTACTAGCCATCGGAGCCACATTCATTAAGTCCTGATTGCCACCCAATTCATTTGCCAATAAATGACCAAATTCATCGTATGGGGTTCGACCCATATTATTCATTTGAGTTATCGCCTGTTTGAATAGAATTTAGCTCGAATAAAAAAAAGGAAGATAAAAGTTGTAAAATATTAATAATTACCGCTGCAGACCATGCTAGTCGTCTGGGTTTAACTCGTCTTGGACTAATTGAAGCCGAAATGAAAAGCGGTATCGTTATGGGCCTTCCGTCGTTTAGATTCACAGTTACCGAATAAATGTCAGTTCTTGGATCCGAATTACTCGCCGTTTGTTGTCTATGCGCAACACGTCGCGAATTCCGATACATTGCTAATAATACGCTCATCGATATAGCTTCATTTTCAAGTTGACGACGCTGACGATGGCCCTGCTCCAGCTCCTGAATTTCGGGAACAGAAATGGTCTCATTATTCGAGATTGATTTGCTCAACACACTTGAACAAAGACCAAAAAAGTAAATTATAAAGCAGAGCTTCATGTTTGCCGCCTCGAAAACTAAAGATCGACTGATGGGAAAGAGCAATTTGACTACCAAATATATACCCAGCTTTACACTGTACTTTTTTCTCTTTCATTTTTATACTCAGCATCAATCGGTTTAAATCGGTTATTAAAATTAGACGAGAGAAATTATTTTAGAAGCCACGAAAAAGATGAATTCTGATTAATGAACTCTTGATAACGATTTATTTGCTCAGAATTGGGAGAAACTGTTTTAGTAGCCATAAAAAATAAGCATTCTGATTAATATAAGCTAATGATAACGATTTATTTGCTAATCTTCAATTGCTAATTTCGAAAGAAATATATTTTAAAGCCCATTTCATTCGCATTATCTCAAAGTCGGAATGCCCGATCGCTAGCATGTGATATTTTGCACAGGGCGGGATTAGTATGAACAAGGTTACGCATTCAAAATATGAGACGTTTCATCTATATAACATTTATAGCAATAGTTGGCCAAGTTTAAACTTCAACTTGAATTTTCATAGGTAAAGTCAGTTAAAATAATTCCGTCATTAAATAAATCTATCTAAAAACAAATTTTCCATAAAATGTCAATAAAAAGCGAAATCTTACAAGCCTTCGAGGATCACAAGGAATATGTAGGTAGATCCTTCTCACAGATTGCTTAAATTTATTTCCTTTTACCTCTTCCTCCTCCCTCAGCTAAGCTGTTCGAATGTCCAAGTGGTGCCTTATGGAATGAGATGTAAATATGTAACATCGACCAAGACATGCCTCAATATGGGCAATTTGATTAATTATTTGCTATTCATCGAATGCGGTTTGGGTGTAAATAATCGTACCCAAAAGGTGGCAGCCATTATTGCCTTGGCTCTACTGTGTACTATATATTTGCTGATCGTGGCCATAGTGGCCGATAAATAGTAAGTATGGGAGCATATAATTCCCTAGATCGTGGTAAAAATTTTGTTGTATATAGCTTTAGTCCCGCTTTGAAATCGATTGCCAAAAGTCTGCGCATGAATGAACATACAACTGGAGTCACCTTACTTGCCTTTGGCAATACCATATCGGATCTATCCTCGAATCTGAGCAGCAACTCACAATCTCTGATCTTTACGAGCAGTTTATCGTCTGCTCTGTTCGCCATGTTGGTCACTGGTGGACTCATTTGCTATCTGTATCCCTCCCAGTTGGCCAAATATAGTACTCTACGTGATATACTCTTTTTCATATTCGGCATTACGCTGGTGGAGTATTTATTTGCCACCCAGAGAACCATTTCACCCTGGACTTCGATGGGCATTTTGTCGATATATTTTGTCTATTTGGCCATAACCATAGCCGATGGTTATCTGAAACGTGATGATCAGGATAATGCCTTGGTCATTTTGGAGACCAAATCACATTTCACTCGTTTGTCAGAGCGCTCCTCAGTGAATGCCAAATCCAAGTCAAATGTTCGCCTAATACCGCGTAAGTCTCTGATGGCCACCACTGAGCGGGATGGCCAGCTGAGTGTCGATGCACACGCCACACGAACTGTGGACTACAGCCTGGATAATCCCAAGAATATGAACTTAATCGAGGACTTTCTATTGGCCATACAGCCCATCGATGAGGATGTGTGGCGGAATTCCAATAAAGTTTTGTGTGCATTTCTCATCTTTGTGTCGCCATTGGTCTTACTGTGCCAGCTCTTGATTCCCGTCTTCAATGTGGAGCATGCTCGTCATGGCTGGTCCAAGTTGCTCAATTGTCTGCAAATTGTGATAACACCGCTGTTTCCCACCATGGCAAGTAAGTGAATAGTAGAAATGGAAAAACTTTTCTTTGCTACTTCTTAAAGATTGAAAAAATTTGCATTTTCTTTTGTCACTTGCTTAAAACTTATACAAATTATTGGTAGAATTGCTTTAAATATTATCATTTAAGACAAATGCGTTAATACAATTTAATAATTAATAGAACACAATAGTGCTACGATTTTTCGAAAGTATCTTTAGACTTCTGAACTATATAGTTTTCGTTAATCTAAGAAGATTTTCACTATTGTAATATATATTTTATATCCATTTTGGGTCTTATAATAGAAAATTCATCTAATAGTTAGGAACTTTGTGGTAGTCCCATATCAAAATACACTATTTTCCTTATTTGACAGTAAAACTGGGAAACCTTTTTGTTTTTTTCTACTTCATATCGATTGAAAATTAACTTTTTCTTTAATCACTTGCTTGAAAATTATAGATATTATTAATAGAATTGCTTAAAATATTATAGATTAAGACAAAGGCTAATACAATTTACGGTTTTTAAAAAGGATCTTTAGACTTGAGAACCTACAATATGTATGTTGTTTGCGTTGATTTAACCTTTAATCTACTGCATGACCATAGAAAGAATAAAGAAAAAAGAAGATTATTTATTTTTACTCCTGTAATACAGGTTTCAATTGGTCTATTAATAGTAAAATCTTCTAATAATTAAGAACTTTGGGGTAATCTGATATTGAAATAGATTTTTTTTTTATTTGACAGTAGAAATGGGAAACCATTCCTTTGGTACTTCATATCGATTGAAATTTTCGCATTTTTCTTTATAACTTGCTTAAAACTTATAGATATTATCGGTAGCATTACTTCAAAAATTATAAATTAAGGCAAATAATTTTAGAATTTACGTTTCCACAACTCATAGTGATACGAATTTTCCAAATTGCTTGAAAAATCTTTAGACTTGAGAATTATAGAGTTCTCGTTAATGTAAAATTATTTGAACTACATAGTGTAATATAGTAATAGTCTTTTTTTGGGTCAAATAATAGCTAATTCAAAAATAATTAAGGTAATCCGATATCAAATTAGGCATTTTCCTTCCGTGGTCTTTCGGTTTTTAAAAAGGATTTGCAGACTTAAAAACAACTTGATGTAGTGTGTGTTTGATCTAAACTTGTGTAATATACGTAGTAATATAGGCTTTATATGGGGTCTATTGGAAATAAATTTAGCAAATAATTAAGGAAAGAGACTATTTCTCTCATATTTGCTAAATTTACTTCTAATAGAATATCATATAATATCGTAAGTGGTCTATTAGAAGTACTTTTAGCAAATAATTAGGAAAAGAGACTATTTCTCTCATATTTGTATTATCTTTTTCCTTTCTGCTCTTTCAGTTTTCATTAAATATACACCATGGCAAACGCTGGAGCTTCTCATTACAGTGCCTCTAGCGATTCTGGCATTTTCTCGTTCACGCACAGATGTTCCACCACGGTTTCACTGGGTAAGTTTAACCGATTAAATGTGGTTCAAGAAGCCTTCACAAGTGCGATCCAATTACATTGCAGATTTTTCTTTTTATTGGTGGATTTGGTTCGATGTTCATGATTTATCATTGCACTGTCGAAATGACAGAGGCAACGAAAGTAGTGGGCATGTTTTTGGGTTTATCCGATGGGTTTATAGCTGCCACCATATTCTGTTGGGGCACCTCCTTGAGCACAATGGTCACGAATCTAACATTGGCCTCTCACGGTTACTCTGCCATGGCATTTGCCGCCTGTTATGGTGGACCCTTCTTCTGTGAGTATTTTGGTTTTCTCTATCATTCACTCGGTTTTTGCTCATATTCTTTTCATAAAGGTTTCATTATATCCATGGGTCTATCGATGATTTTACCTACTGTGCACTTGCGATCGGTAAATCTGGAGACGAATTCGTTTGGAGAAAATGCCTTTGTCTTTCTCATTGGGGCACTGGGTACCACGTTGATCTGGTCACTGTCCTATGATTTCTATGGCCGTCGATCGATTGGTTTATTCAATTTTGCATTATACATCATTTTCGTTATCTATTGTATTCTATGTGAAAAGGAGGTAATCCATTCCTATACACGGGATAAACTTTTTCCGGTGGTGTAGGAGAAAAAAATTACTTAAATAAATATAATAACAATTGTTCTGTTCCCCTGTATTCAGTTTTTTTCTCTTTTTTATTTTGGCCATTTATCACGTGGCATCGACTTTCAGTTTACGCAATTGAATTGATTTATGTTGGGGCATAAAAATATGAAACAATGTAACGTTGAATCCTTCCATGCCATACGTTGCTTGGCCCACTTGTGGCCCCACTCTCTCCCCTTTTTTCTGCATTGGATCCTGCTCCTGCCCCTGCGACACTAATGCGTTTGTTGACCCATTAAATGCCATTCAATCCGATTCGCCTCTTTGGGCATTATGGTTAAGCAGCTTCGTCGTTGACATTTTTATCAGCAATGTTGCCATCACCCCACCTCTGACCCCCTCAGATTGTCTGTCTGTCTGTGTGTCTGACTGTCTCTCTGTCATACGAAAGCCATTTAGCGTAACGTATGAGTATGAAATTCTTAAGGTTTCATTTTCCCAAGCTATGTGTGTGTGTGTGTGGGTCGGGCTCCAAGCTCTGAGTATGTATGTCTGTCACAGTCTATTAATTTTATTAGAGCCATTGTCATTCAGCTGAAACTCACAGTCGAGTCCTTATTTTTCTCTTCTTTTTTTGCATTTTTATGGCAAATTATAATTCAACAATCGCATATAATCTGACAGACGAAAAAAGTGCAATAAATTTGGACAGTCTCTATGGTCAGTAAAAGTTTTCAACAAAAAAAGTGGAATAAACTTCCATACTAATGTATTGCATCACCGATTTAAAGATACCCTATCAGTAAGCTTCTCTAAAATACGAATACATTCTCAAAGAGTACTCAAAATTATCTTTACAAGTGTTTTGTGTTAATTTACATTTAATTTTATAGATATATATTAACTTTAGTTATAAACTTCTCTTTACCAGTTATCAATTGTCCCAATATTAATAAGTCTTTCAGCCTACCGAGAATAGGGTATAAAAAATACAATTTTTTCTATGCCTGAAAGTTCCCAAATAAGAGAGAAAAATAAGTATTGTGCCAAACCGAGGATATTTCTTATTATGATTTATTTGTTGCATTAGTGGATGTCTCAGGCAGAGGAAGTAAAGTATAAAAATGAACCACCCCTACCCCTCTCCTACCCTTTTAAACACACAGACACACACACACACACACACACGGGAGCCACTTAAAAGTGTCTGAGCCTTAGCCTGAGCACTGCGCCTGAAGGTATGCAACGCTCTCTTGCATTATAAATGACTCTACTCGAGAGTCGTGGCGAATAGAAGAGAAGGGAAACGGAAGTGCCCAAAATGGCCCAATAAACTGACCGGTCAGCGGGAGCATTAACAATTTTTTAATGCACAAAGTCATTTGGGAGACAAGTGAAACAAAACAAACAGCAAACAAGCAAACAGAAACAGACCAGAAGCTGCTACAGTAAACACAGCCTGTGAGTGGAATTCAGCGAGGCGGTTAAATTGTACCATTTACATAGTTAAAATCCTTTTTCCTCCTTGCCAGGCAGCAAACATTGGCGTGAATAAGTTAGAGCCTCACAACTTTGTCCAGGCAGCCACGTAGCAGCCTGAATTTATGCATGGCCGTAGCTGAAGGGGGGTTTCCATTTTCAATCCCTTTTTTTGTGTACTGAATTAAGAGTTCATACGCAGTACAAGTATATCCAGAAGCCTAGGAATAAATATTTAAAGAAATATTAGATGATTATTGTATAGAAGAACCTAAAATTACATTAAGTGCGTTTGAGTCAGGTTAAATAGTTTTCCATCCAAATACATAGGATCTTCTTAAATTATGAGAGGTTACTTCTGGTTTTACCTCAATTCGTTTATAGAGAAATATTAAATTTTACCTACCAATACAAAAAAAATTATGAAATTATCGAAGAAATAATCCCTCACAATTGGAATACCTAAAATTCTCGTTATAATTCTTATCAGAAATTTGAAAATTGTAAGTTTTAGACATTATTCACGTGTGTATACTCAGAGAACTTGATTTTTTCAATACGAAGTCATTAAATTGAATCTAGACTTAAATTCTTCTTTTGGCAGGCTGATGATCACTTTCCTTTTTCGAAACAATTTCAAATATATTTTCAGAAACCATTTTTTAAAATATTTTTCAAGCCATCTGTTGTTGAAACGTTTATGGTATTTGCTGATTTTACAGATCGGTAATCGATAATCGAATGTAAATAAGTTAATGTTGCGATAGTTTTGCGGATTTGTCCATTCTTCCAAATTCCAAAGCTTCTTCAAAGTATTAAAGTTATCAATACATAAAATTTAACTAAAAAAACAAAATTAACACAAAGTAACGTAACGCCTTCTATCGATAACACTTTTGTACAAATGCTATCGGCATTTAAATATACATTTTGAAGAAAAGTATCTAAATAACATTTAGGACAAACCAATAATCCAAGAGTTTCGAAAAAGTGTAGATATTTTATTGACTTCTCTCAGTATTTGATACGCTCGAATATACAATAATGCAATTTAGTGTATACTTAGATTTAACTATAATGTGAAATTGGTATTTCATCCACTTGTTGGTTTTGTTATTCTTTTGGTTGTAACTGATTCAATAATAATGTATATTATTAAGGTATTATTAAATTTAAATTGCTACAACATCATCAATGCCCATCTTTCCATATACATATAAGTATAGTATATACATATATATATATCGAGTTGTATGTGTGTATATATATATAGTACAAATAAATTGCTATACAGCAATGTCACTGTATAATTTGTATTTATTTCAGATTCTTGGAAAACTGAAGAGTTTCCCAGGAAAAAATTGCTAGACATTGCTAAAAATATTTGATTTTGTTTTAACTAAAAATATGACTAAAGTTTATTCGGTCTTGCACACATCTAAAAACAATTTAGTTACCTTTCTCTTATTTAGTTATGCTTTCATTTTATGTTTTTTTTTTTTTTGTTTTTAGTACTCTAAGTCTTTCATGTTTGTTTCATTTTGAAATTTTGACATAATTCGATATTCAGGAAATTGTAATTAGTTTGTGTGTATGTGTGTGTGTGTGTATCATTATTAGTTGCATAACTAAATTGCGCTAAAAATATATTTAACAACAATTCATGGAGGGTTTTCATTTGGTGCGTCCAAGAAAAAGCATTCAAACCACAAATGTGGTTGAGGTGTTAGTAGTAAATATTTTTAGTATTTCTTTAGTATTCCTTTTCTTTTAATTATTTTTTATGTTTGTTTTTTTTTCTCTTGTTTCCTTCTCGCTTCACGCTACAATTCAAAATTACTTCATTACATTGCCATACACTCTTAAACTTAGCATAGATAGAAGAACTACACTAGATCTACGTTTTTGTTTTTGTTTTTTTTTTTTTTTTTGCATATTCGTATATATGTATATATATATATTGTATGTACATAATTATTAGGCAACCGCTTAAGTTTAATTTTATTGTTTCCTATAAAAATAAGTATTATTTATGCAATGTGTTTTTTGTTTGTTTTTTTTTTTTTCTTCTATGTGTTCTTGCCACAACAAAAATGTACTAAAAACCAAAACTGTACATTCATAATATTCATTCATCATATCATTATCATTCTTATTTACCATCCTTATCATCATCATATTTATCGTTATCGTATCATAATCATTGTCAATCTTGTTGTCGTCGTTAGGTTTCACTTATCAATCAACATCATTCATCACCCTCAGCAGCATTCCTTTCTTTTTCTTGTTTTCTTTGTTTAGCACACTCTCGAAAACCAAAGCCTGATTACAATTTTCTTTTTCCTTTATTAACAAAAAATTTGGTAAAACAAAGAAAAAATGGAGGCAATAAGCAACCAATTTTTAAAATAAATTAAATAACTTGGCTAAGCTTCTATCTTTTTTTTTTTGATTTTCGTGTGTGTGTGTGTGTGTCGTGTTTTGGCTTTTAGATCTTTTAGTACTTATACTAGTTTTAGGGGAAGGTGGTTCTCTATGCATATATGCCTATATTAGCTGGCACACAAGCTTCCCAATTGCTACTGCTGCTGCTGCTTCTGCTGTTGCTACTACTCCAAATTCAAGTATTTGCTGTTGCTGTTGTTGTTTGCTATTTAGTACATTGATTTTCATGAGGCGTACATGCGATTAATATCATGCTGATATCTATCTTGAATATCTTTGCGTTTTAACTTAAAGGCAGCCGTCACTAAGCCCATATCGGGAGACCAGACCTCCTTGCAAAGCGTTATGGCTGCCGGCACCTCGAACTTTTGCAATTTGCCTGAAGGAAGAAATAATGAAATTTAGTTAAATTTGGTTTAATTTTGTTTTCTTTTTTCGTTGTCTTACATTTCCTCGAATGATCGGCAATTTCTTTGAGTATGGCCTTCTCCATGACGGGTGATGCGCACAGATCTTCAAATGATGTATTCTTGAGACCATGTCGTTCGGCTAATTCCTCAAGATGCTTCTGATTTGGTACGACCAGCGCAACAGTAAATTGCTTAGTTGGATCACCATAAACGCAAATATTCTCAATAATGCCGCATGTCTTTAATTCCGATTCAACTTTGCCCAAGGATACATATTCGCCGGCCTGCAGCTTAACGAGATCCTTCTTGCGATCTAAAAAAAAAGCAAAGATGTCAAGCAGGTGTTCAGAATCCATGACAAACTCAATGGTTTACTCACCAATAATCTTAAGTACACCATCACTTTGCACTTCTCCAATGTCACCAGTTTTAAACCACCGACGACCATCCTCCTCAAAGAAATCTTCATTGGTCTTGCCAGGCAGCTTGTAATAACCCTGAGATACACAATCACCGCCAATAAGCACCTCACCCTGAGGATAGGGTTTGTTTGTAATGCGATAGTTGCCCTCCTCCCAATTGACCAAACGTATATCGCAGACAGTTAAGGGGGCTCCAGTGCGTCCATAGGTCATGTCACGATCTGTTAAAGTTTCGAAATATTAATTAAAACAAATTTTAATTTAGAATTTTATCATCCACACTTACAATCCATCACTGTGGCTCCCGAAGTAGTCTCTGTTAGTCCATATCCCTGAATCAAATCCACACATAGACACGTCTTAATCTGTTCATGTGTATCAGCTGAGAGTGGAGCTCCTCCAGACATCATAATTCGCACACGTCCACCCATTAATTTTGCTACTTTCTTAAAGACCAATCTGAGGGTAAAAAACAAAGATTTAAAAATTGATTTCATCGATTTCGCATTACTCGCTTACTTGTCAATCAAGGGCGTCAAATAGCCTCGTGTTATCCATTTCACTTTGTACTGATAGAGAAATTTGAATAGAGCCTTCTTAAAGGCCGAATCGGAGTTAACCTTATCGTTAATGCCCTTGGAGATGCGATCCAGTATCAATGGCACCGAAGTCATGCAAGTAGGTCTCAAGACTGTGGCATCTCCCATGCATCCACGCTTTATCTTGCTACTCGTATCGATCAGTGTCAATGGAGTCGAATAACCAATTGATACGCCCGTCATCAAACAAACACTCTCCGCAACCAATTCGAAGACATGAGCCAGTGGCAGAAAACCAATGAGTACATCATCTGGATAAATTGGCACCATATCACAGAAGCCCTTCATGGTGGCAATGCAATTCTTATGCGATAATAGGACACCCTTTGGTGTGCCAGTCGAACCGGAAGTGTACATAATTATAGCAATGTCATCGCCCTTTGGTGGCACATTTTCTGTGGGAGAGAAAGTAAGAGAAATTAGTTACACAAATCACACATCTGTTTATCATTCTGATTGCTGTCTGCTTTTAGTTACTTTCACACAAATATTCCTTCACTTCAGTTCAAAAATTTTCTGTTTCGAGTTTCGGCACAAAAAACAAAAACAAAACTTAGAAAAATGGATGGCTTCGAAGAATTGATTACACTGACCCCCATGGATTGTGTTAAGTCCTGCAATGCCCTATTGGATGCTGCCGATATGAAACCTCGTTCATATTCTTTATTCATCGCACTCTTTGGCCTATATTGTGGAGCTCTTGCCTATCGTTCGTATCGCAAACGATCTCTAATGGAGAGATTACCGACAGTTCAATTGGAAAATCCTCAAGTGCAAATTATAGTTATATCCTCCGATGAGACAATGAATTCGGAGGATCTTCTATCGCGAGACTATCGTTTGGAGGCCAAGAATGGACCAAGCATGAGGTCGAATGTGGATCGCGAGAGTATCAAATCAAGGGTAGATTTTTGAATTTCTCTCTTACACAGATGGCGATATTGCAAACAATTGAATATGAGAAAAAAACAAGTGAAACCAGTGAAGGAACTCGATCAAGAAACATTTGAGAAGCAATTTGTTGCCTCAACATTTCATTAGGATGGAGGATGGCGGAGATTCTTACCAAATTTACTATCCTGACCCGTTTTGATAACCTGAGCAAATGGCAGGACTTTGACACCCTCTTTGAAGCCCGTTGTCTCTGTCTTATGCAGCTGATCCTCCATATAGATAATGGTATTCACATTGGGGCACTGGGCCAGCAAAGTCTTGAACTTGGGCAGCAGATCGTGGGAGGTTATCACTGTGGTTACTTCCGTTTCCGAAATACCTAAAAATTAAACAAAAATATACATATATTAATACGAAAGCAGATATTTTCGCATTTATTTTTGCACTTACAATGAGCCACACCATCGTCACCCAAGGTGGCATAGACGGTAACAATGGGCATGGCCTGTTTGAAACAACCATGGGCAGCAATCATCCATTCCGCACGCGTTTCGGCAAAGATCACAATATTCTCGCGGGGTTTCTGTCCCAGCTCACGTAGTCCGCGTCCAAAACTGGCTGCCATACGTTCAGCTTCGGTGAAATTCTTCCATTTGTAATCGCCCATATTGTATTTCTTAAAGACACGACCATTTGGCTGCACTTCATCCTCTTCGCTGAGAATTTGCCTAGTGCCCAGACAACGTTTGGTTGAATGAGTTTTGGCCACATAATTGAAGACCTTCTCCAATGTATCGATATTCTCCTGCAGCATCTTAACATGGACATCACGTGGTGGCTCCGTGGTCCTGTATGTTAGCTCATTATCATCATTCTTGATGATTTTGGCCTACAGAGAGAGAACAAAGATCGGAAATCCATAAGTTTTAGAAATGATAAGAAGTAGGGAGAGAGAGTGAGAGATAGAGAGAGATAACAGAGACATGTGAGAGTCAGTGGGGCATTTGTGGATAATTTGGAGTACTATATATAACCAATTGGGTATGATTTTATTTTTATCTTGGCCAACACCAAAGAGTCTCAAATCAAAATAGGGCTTGGGGGGCTTGACTCTTCGAACAGTATACGATCACCAATTTCTTTTTTATAGGAACATATAAAGTGCTTGTGTGTGTGTGTGTTTATGTGTGTGTAAGTGTGTGTGTGTGTCGTGGTTCCTTTAGTTCACATATACCAAAAAGAAGAACAAACAAAATTATGACAAAATTAAACCTCAATATCATCCGGCGCGTACTTGGACTCATCGTCTAATATATTCTTGTTTAAGACCTTTGCCTGGGAATAAGGATCAAAAAACACCAATTAGCTATGTAGCAAAAAAAAAAAAAAATAAGCCCCAAACATCATAGCCTTCCTTTTTCCAAACTTGTGTCATATAGATTAGAAATTAATTTGCTATAAACTTTTTCATAGATAAAACGCCAAAACACATTCTTTCTTCTTTTCTTATTTATGTCATTTTATAGTTATATATAGAGTGGAAATTGATTTTTTTATAGCACTTTTCTCTTATCAGTTTAACTAAGGCGTTTTTATAGGGAAGATAGATAAACAAAAAGTCCAACAAACTTTATTTTAAGTTGAGACCTGCTTATCAAACAGTTAAAGAAATCAATTAGGGCAAATATGTTTGGCAAGTTAGCCTCCCCCTCTAGCTCTCTCCTCTTTTTCCCCTCTACTCTGCATTTATCAATTTGCTAGTATTTTTCCGCTGAATTTTTCTTTGATTTGCCCATCAGATTAGTATCACATATCACCATATAGAACCTTGATTTGTTCTGCTGATTATATCTTTATTCAACTTACTCTACCTACGCATCAACTATGCGAATTTTTTGCTAATTTTTTTTTTTTTTTGTGATAAACCAAAATAGATAATGGGCCACTGAGGCCAGGGCATAAATCAAAAGTCAGCAATTGATTAGACAAAGAGAGAGAGTGAAAGAGAGAGCGCAAGAGCGTGAGTGCTTTGCGTGACAGGGGAAAATGACATTAGAAGAAAACTGGAACTCGAATAGAAAACTGATAGTAACAAAGAGAGAACGAACTCTAGAGGTAAGCTAGAGGAGATAGATAGATAGATAGATAGGTATAGGTAAGGCACTTGGGTAGAATCTATGCGCAACATGCGATTACATTGTACTTTGTAACTTGGTGCAAAGTCGAAAGTGCATTAGCTCAAATCAACTTGAAATCAACTCTCAACCGAGAGACAGACAGGTTACAGCAACTATCTAGTAGATAGTATCTACCAAGTATACAATATATATATACTTTCAATCTACACACATATATATATATATAGATTTTTGCTTACCTTCACACGCCTCGAGTCCTGTCGACGTTTCCATGGCGCCTGCAATACCAAATAGACCGGCATCGTTATGATATCATAGAAGAATGCAATGGCCTTGATGGCACCAATTGCGCTCTGCACCCAGAAACTGTCCATTCTGAAAGAAGCGAAAAATGCAAAATGCAAATTAAATATATGCAAACACAAAATCGAATTTCAAATTATATTGAATTTAGTTGGTATATAGAGAAGACGGTGGTGCTGGTGGTAGTACGCACCCAACAAAACCTCAACCCACTTGTTCTAACGCTGTCGCAGGCCGAAAACCAACTGATATGAGCCCACCTGCTGTCACAGTTAGTAAATCTTATTGGATGGGGCAAAAAATTTACAAAATAAAAATAAAAAGGGGTCTCTCGCATGCTCACCGCCCTACAACTTGGAGCTGAGAAGCATTTTGGAAAGCGATAACACACACAGACACACACGCACACTCGCAAACCATGGGAAATCGTTTGGTTTTTTATCAGCTTGAGATTATTGAAGCACCCCCGCCCCACCCCCACCCTATTCTTTCCATAGAGTAACATGCACTCGGCTAGAAATTCATTCGTTCAATCAGTTAGTCGTTGGGTCGGCCGGTTTGTCGGTAAGTGATGCCTTGTTTTATTGTAATTGATTGCCTACCCCTGCGGGATGAGTGGGTCGGTCTATAAATTAAAACACTTTAGTTCAGTCTAAGTACAATCTCTCACAATAGTGGGTGCTAGTTTTCTTATCGAGGGCATAATACTCGTATTCTTGCTTGTCTGGGACTAGTCTGCCATTTGTCGTTACCAAGTGATCAACCGATAAGTAACAGTAACTAGGTCTTCTTCTGGAAAAAAGTGTCTTTGAAATATTTGCACTATCAAGGAATTATGAGATTAATAATAGGAATAGTCAAACAATTATAGGAATATAAGAAAAGATTTAAAAAAAAAAAAAGAAAAATCGAGTTTGCCTTGCAATTGCTGATCGCAAAGAGATATCTCTGTTATCTTAACACTTGATAAAATGGATTAGGAAGTTCCTGTAATCATTATATTGATTTTAATTCACCAAGATCAATTTTAAATATATCAAATTATTTTAATTAACGTTTGTAAAAGAATCGAAAATAAACATTTTTAAATATTTTATATTCAGTTTTGAAGCGATTTTAAAAATTCATTACAATATTTAAGGTATTCACCAGCTGTAATCCAGTTTCGAATTTATTACAATATTTAAGGAAGTAAGAGAAATCATTATAAATTCAATAAGTTATGTACAAATATCGTGGAAAAAGGATTTTTACTGAAGATATATCATCGGATCACGACTAAACTTAGAGAAATGGAAGTTACAATCATTAAAATCAATTTGATAAGTAATTATCGCTAAATTTCAAAAGAATTCAAATAGAATTTAAAGGATTTGGACATTGATCTTAGAGGTCTATTCAGAGGGATAAAAACTGCAGTAAAATATATTTACAAGAAAATTTTCACAACTTTAGGTTCTATTATATGAATAATCATGTAAAATATGTGATGGAAATTTATAATTTATATGGTTAATTGAATAAAACCCACTATAAAATCGATATATAGTGTAGTAAGTAAAACTGAGGACTGTTTGTCAATTAAGTTTATTATATTCCACTTAATTTGCTTGACCATATATTTAAAGGTAGTGTGGTTTTTCCATTGTGATAATTAAACCACTTTTATTTTAAAGTTTATCTTTCATTTCCTTCCCATTGATTGATAGCTTCTATTTCCATATAGCCTTGATTTATTATTGAAATTTATAGATATTTCCTTTGGTTTATCCAATTCAGATCTATTTCGTTGGTAAAAGTAATTTCCGCTAAAGACAATTTATTGAATCAATGGAAAACTTTCTCCCTCATTAGCTAGAGTTGCCATTTTGATTTTTAGTGCGCTTATCAAAATTATACTAATTAAATTTAAATGCACAAACTATGTCTGTCTGTCGGTGTGTGTGTTCGATTGTTGTTAGCTGGTGGCGTGATTTGTGGCTGATATCATTGAGTTATTCGCTCGGTGATTTCCCTTTCATGTCATACTCAATATTCTTTTGTTATTCATAAATAGAATTATCATTTATACATATTCTAGTTTATTTTATTAATAAAAATAAAAGGGCAATTGTCGGTTTGCAGCTTATCCAGGGAATTTACGTGGAAAAATTCATTTGAATCATTGGTGGTCTTCATTCGGACAATACATGATGATGTCATGGTGAAATTATTCAAGTGATGTTTGTGATAAGGCATGAAGTTCAAGTTCATCGGACGTGTTACTTAATTGATAGCAAAGCGAATAATATTTCCATCACCTTATAACAGAGAAAACAAAAACCGAAATTAAGAATATTTTCTGTACTTACTGCGCATCATCTTCGATGAACATCTTGGCGACCTTCTTTTAACTCTCTCTTGCTCTTGTGTGGCTATGATCTGCAGGAGTTTTTGGAGTTTATGTTGGTGGTCACTGGATGACACTGGATTATCAACAGGAGAGGAGGTCACTTGTTGCTCTCACATGCGTGTACACACAAACACACACACACACGCACACACACACACAGAGAGAGAGAGAGCTTTTTTTTTGGGGGTAGGGAGATGAGGAGCAAATGCCTAGCCACCAGATATTATTTTAGCACAAATGATGATCGATCGGTTTCAGTTATAACGCTTAGCTGGAATATGAAACAAAACAGAGAACAAAGAATGAATGACTATGAATGTAGAATATATATAAATATTTTATCATTATTTAGTGTACATCATATTGAGTTTTACCTGTGACCAGAGAACAAACACAAATGCATAAATGATAATTACAAAAACAAATGATATTCCAAAAAAAATGAGGTTAAAATAAGATAAACAAAAAATAAATAACATATATAAAAACAACTGGAAAAATAAAACCATCACACCGGAAAGAAAAACAACAACAATTTGTTCGCTTAATTTGCGTATGAAAGAAGCACACAGAACAGAAATAAAACGCACATATAGAAAGTCTTAAGTAATTCACAACCTTGCAGTTTAGTTTCAAAGTCTAAAAGTATCGTCACTCGCAGAACGTAAATATTCAGTGGCGAATTTCAGCAAAAACTGATAGTTTTGATGGGCTGTTTGCTATAAATTTTAATCACCATCATTTTAGCTAATTCCAGAATGACTTTTGCGCAATAATTCAATCATAATACAATTTTAAATGAAATTACATATTTGATAAACCGAAAACTACATGATAGATCTATGTACATTCTATTTCAAAGTAAAAACAGTCGAAACCCGATAACTTACACCACGCTAAATCGAAAATTTTCAATAGCTTTTTGAAACACTTTGTCATAAACAACTTCACGATAAATTTGATACTCTTGTAATTTCCAGATTATCGAGATTCAATAGGCTTCGGTTCGATTTCTTTTTAATTAGCTATGTTATAAAGATTATAGAACTAAACATATAAGTTTTTAATCATTTTGTATATATTTGAAAGAATTGCTGAAATATGGTAAAACGAGTATTTTTTTGTACCCCTCCAAATCGAAAATCCTTAATAATTGTCATAATAATCTTTTTATAAATGAATAAATTGTATTTCCTTGCAATTTAGAATTCGATTTCGATTCTTTTGTCCCCTATTCAATCAGCTTGATAGTATGAAACTTAATATATAAGTAAAAGATAATAAGAAAATTGTCTTTCCTATAAATACACAAATGTTTAAAATTGTTTTAATGCGATAATATATAAATATTGGTAAGACAATATAACACCTTCCTATATATATAAGTTCCCACTGTAAAGAGTATATCAACTTCCTTAACGTTGACCTTTGTTATTAGATTCTAAATATGTTAATAACAAAAACAAAAAAAAAAAAAAAAACCAAATCGTAATGAATATTCAAATAAAAATCGAAAGCAAAGCAAATAAGTTTCTCTTTCTATTCTCATCTCTCTCTTTCTCTTTATTACTATCTCGCTCTTTCTCTTTTGGTAATTTGCCAGCTAGAAATTGATAATAATAAGACAAGAAATAAAAATAACAACAAAAAAAAGAGAAAAGAAATCTTTTTTCAAAATTATATAGACCAAACGTACTAAAATTAGAATATATCCGACACGAATGAATGCAAAGATTGCGTAATGTGTTAGAAAGAGATGACAACCGCACCCCTCCCCCCGCTCTCTGCCCACCACACATTTCGCACTTCTAATGGTTTTTGCCCTCCGTCGTCATTTCTCTCATTTTTATTGGCCTAGGTCGTGGTGCTTTCATTCAATCAGTTAAATCGAACACAAATTTTTGTTTGGCCTATATAATTACATACATGTTTTTATCTGTGTTTTGTTTAGACCAGACCAGAACTTTTAATAAAAATAAACATTCAACGGCATTTTCAAGACCAAAGTCCACTGTGCGAGAACGAGAACGACCAAAGTCAGCAATTTCCATCGATATCAGTTTACTTTCTTAAGAATCTGCCGATGGCGATAAATTAAAAATATAATAATAATAATTATAAATACACACAATGAAATGTTCAAAGTTCACAAAGTTATTCAAGTGAAGTACTTATCAGTTAAAAATATAAAACTGAAATTGGTCATTTAAAAATGATCGTAAAGAGAATGCGAGAGAGAGAGAGGCAGAAGAGGGGCCATTGAACTGGAGAGAATCCCAACATTTATACATCCAAAAAAAAAAAAAACAAAAAAAAAACTTGATTTAAAAAGTGCGTCACAACCAGCAACAACTACAACAACATGGTGAAAAAGACACAAAGTCAACAATGTTCACAACGTGTTTTGTTTACAAAGAAAGAGGCTAACGATGGAAGGGAACGAAATTTTGGCATTAAAAAATGTTTGCCAACTCTGGCCAACTGCTAACCACAAACTGGCACAGTGGAACAAGATCTTAATAAAAGGTTTAACCATTTATCTTTGCTTTCATTTCTCCAAATTTTGGCATAGAAAATCGTTTAAATGTAAGAAAAATCTAGAATCTAATCTAGAATCGGTTGGTTTCTATAAATTGTAGGATCCATAAAATTGGTTAATACAAAAATGAGTTAGGAATCAGAATCGATGCTAAAGATCTTGGTAAAATACAAGTAACTTCCAGTGTTGTTTTTTTCTCAATCGAAATTTTAAAAAGAGTGAAAATAATATAAAACTTTCTTTCGGAAAATTAGGATTCCATATGTGGATTAGATATGTAAGTATATAATCCTAATTAAGCCATACAAATTGCGTTTAAGCCACTGTGCAGTGATAGTTTCATAGTTCACAAAGTCAATTGACCTAAGCAAAGGCGAAAGTTGTTTTGAAACTTAATAACAGTCAGCAGGTGCTTTTTTTTTGCATGTAAATAATAGCAACGAAGAATTGATACCCTTGCAAATTGAATTAGAAAGGGTGTCAAATTTGCTTTGCCAAGTTGAGAACAGTTGGTTTGTGCTTAAGGTGTAACAACTGTTAAAAGTATAAAACCTGTAAAAACATTAGCTCAAACTAATTAAGTAATTATCGTAAATTAAATAGATAGAGAGAAGACCACTAGAAGATCCAATTGCAGTTAAGTTCGCACAGCAATTGGCTTTCCCTTGTTAGCTACGGCTTCTTATATAGCTGAAAGATTTCTAGAGAAAGTGAAAAAGAGCAGCAGCACTCTCCACTCGCTCATTGGCTTTCCTTTAACTCATTTTCTCTCTCAAATCACTTCAAACAAGTCTCGAGAGTAAGAGGAAAGCGCGAGAGATTTGCATTCTCTTTTATTTTTTTACTCACTCATTTTCTTTCGCTGCAATGGTTAAGAAGGTCAGTTCTTCATGAGAAAAATTGCAAAAGTAATTGATAGACTACATTTAAATTGCCTCCCGGACATGCCTCTACTAATCACTGATTTAAAGTTTTACTTCAATAATATTAAAGCTGATTTCACCATTTTTGATTTCAAAATATACAAACTATACTATTTTCAAGTTAGGGTATTTTGAAAACTGAAACAATAAATTGCCTCCAAAATTCTCATGAACTTTAAGCTTCTCATGCTAGCATGTCGCCTGGCTGCCTTGAAACCCAGTCGCACCCAGATATCCAAAGGTTAAAACCTACATAATCAAAATAAATGTGGAATTATTTAAAACAATCAGGAAATCAGTTATGATTACAGAATAACATATCTCTTCTAAGTGGGAATAAGTGTTGTGAGAAGATGATTCAATCATCAGCTAGAAACATATGTAGTACATTATTATGTACATACATATGTAGAGCGACCTTCACAGCTTAGATAATCTCCTCTACATACACAGCACTTGAACGCACTGAGAGCACACACGGCGTATGCGTAATATTTGCCGACATAGAGATCGAGAGGTCAACGAGCAGCGGCTATCGGACAAAATCTGGCGTGTGTTTTATATTATTCAAATGAATATAACATTTTTAATGACAATTTAAAGTGACTACAGATATTAGATTCAAAATCCAAATGAAATTGTTTTTTTCCCTCTTACTTTTTGCCTTTCACGTTAGGTGAAATTTATTGCAATTTTAAAACCAAGTGGCAAAATACCGCCTCGCCTTAATTGCTAACTGTAGATATACACTTAACGTTGTTTTTGATTATACTTATTGTTTTTTTGCTTTTCCCGTTTCCATTTCTGCATACATTGCACAACTAAATGCATTTTGTATAAAGGCAACAACGTGCTCTCTCCCCGTTATGCTTGAATAACTCACTCAACCTCGAACTTGAATATCATCAGCGTAGTCACTCGATGAAATTTATGTTTGCTTCGACGATATTTTGTCACGCAAGTGACACAGCATTAAAACCACACAAAGTCACAAAGTTCCAAGCTCAAAGTTTCAAGTTGATTTCCTCCTCGAAATGTTCACGACATTACGAAACCGTAAAATCTGTTCTATATTACGTGTACAAACAGACAGACACAAAGACAAACAAAGAGAGACACAACAATAGAAAAAGTGAGGGAGAGACAGAAAGAGAGAAAACTGCGCTAAGTTATGGCCATATTAAAGTTTCTATACTCTAACAAGACTTGTCTTTTCGAGTGTCTTCTAGTCATCTAATATCTTAATACAGAAAATATGTAGAAAATACGAATAGCTCTCTAGTTCCTCTGAGGCCTCGTTTCGTTTTTATAAACTATGAATTGATTTAGAGATATATAATAAAGATGTTAAAATAATTCTTGAGGCTACTGTTTCTACAGAAAACTATATCACAAACAAATATCCAGAATATACTTACATATATTCCTAAATATGTACAAAGTTTTCAACATTTTTAAATTGAATTTTCTTAATAGGGAAAGATAACTTTTTTTTGTATGTTAATAATAAGGATAAGAATTGTGCTAGATACATAAAGGATATTTTTGAAGGAGATGGCACAACAATTTTGATTGGTATGATTTACTTTTGAACGTTTAGCTTCATTTCATTGTTGATATTTTTACATAAACCAAAGGAAATTACAAATTTCGTAGGGTTTAGAATGAGCATGAGAGAAAAAGTAAACAGTTCTTGTGGAGATAGTGTTCCTAATATTCCAATAAAGAAATAAACACAGTATCTTAAATAATTCTGATTAATCTAGATTCTAGAAAAACCAACACAAAATTGCGCTATTCAGAGGATATTCAATATACCCCTTCTTGCCTCTTACAGTGTATAAAAGAAACGCAATAAGTACAAATACAACAAACACGGTGGACACGTCATAGATATATTAAGTTCTTATTGGTCGATGTCATTGTTCGAGTGCTGCAAATTAATGGGCAAGCTGTTTTTTATCGTCTATTAACCATTTCCATGCATTAAAACAGAAAACACTAGACTAACTAACGACGCATATACGATTTTAATCAAGTAGAATTTAAAAAACCGGATTACACCTCAATAGAATATCAGTATAGGATTTTCGATTTTGATAAATTGGCAATTTTGTATTTGCCAAAGCCACCAATAGGTTAGATTGAGAGTTTAAACAATTTTTCTCAATCCTAATTCAATTACTTCTAGAATTCAAAATACTAGAGTTCGATAACTTTTCGTTCAGATTAAGAACAAGTGTATTGGTATACATACAATTCTTAAAAGAAGAAACAATTGCATAAATATTTACACAATTCACTTGCAATGAACAATGCAAAATTTAACGTACTTGTGTTTATGTCTACAGTTATTTGAACTATGGGGTCAATGTATGTATAACGGGTGTTATTTCGATCAACCTTGACATTGACTACAATTGCAGAAATGAAATTGATATGCAACTTGTGATTTATGCATGAATAAAACGAACATAGGTAATTCTTTATTGTCCGAGACAAGTTTTTCTCTCTCGCTCCCTGTCTCTCTCTCTCTCTCTCGCTGTTTTTGGCGCTCATTTCAGGGGGGGATATTGTACAAATTCATCGTATGATTGTGCCAAAGTCCAAAATAAAAATAATTTTTTTTCATTTGCAACGCAACGAGAGGAGAAATAAAATTACTCGAATGAGATTGAAATAAAAAGGCAGCCACAACAACAACAAAAATCGCTACATATATTCATTCAGTGAGTGAATGAGTAACAACAAACACGACAAACAAACAAACAACTATAACTTTTCGTATGCTAATTCGGAAACACAGATCTCGTGTTACCCTGTACCAAACCACCAAGTGGGAGTGGCACATTTAAAAACTAAACGGACGTCCGATTACTTCTTATTTCTGCTCCAATCAGCTCCCTAGCACATTGTTCTTAAGGTCATATTACCTCGTATTTCCTCCTTAACCACAAAGAGAACCCAAAGAACTTCGTTTTTTAGGTTTCCTTAGGTCAGATTACCTCTCCATCTTAGCTTTAACCAATTAAAGAACCTAACGAGAGCCATTCTTTATTTGCCTTCGTTAGAAAATGTTTCTTTGCAGCATGCGATAACACCTTTTGAAGGTTAATTAGATATATCGGTCAGTGATTAGGTAAAGATAAGAAAGAGGCATAATACAGTCGAACCACGTTCGCAAACCTCAATAAACTGATAATTCCCAGACAAAACATCGTTTAGAAAATCTTAATGAGCGTATCGTTAGATATCTTTAGACGATATATTGTTTACAAGCGATGTAACATTTCGATAACGATATATATTTTCATGACCAAACCTATTAGTGGCTTTACTTCTCTAAATAAGCTGCAAGTTTGCTTTGTTCCGACACATAGACATTATAAATGGTCTTTCGATCAAGAATTTATATGTTTCTAAAGATCTTATATACCTTTTTTCCTACCTCAAGAGTACAGAGTATCAAAATACGCGATTACGCTGAGAGTACGACTACGAGTACGAGTGCGAGTACGATGAGTGACCACCAGTATATCTGTCTATGTCTATGTGGGGGCGAATTTAAAATAAATTTGATTACTGAGTCTCGTATTCGGCCACACACTGATGCACTAACGGGAGAGCGAGCGCTACTAGTGATTGAGGCAGATAGAGAAAGAGTGAGCGCCACTCTCTTTTGCACTCGCTCTTTTCTAGATGTTTGTGTGAAAGTAAAGCAGCGCTGTGCTAAAATAAATGACCTAGACAAGATTGCTGAATGGACCGCCCACCCGCCGCGCTGCAGGGGTGGGAAGCCTCCCAGCCTGCCTTTGCCCGTCGTCGTCTTTTTTGGTTATCATCTATCTGGCGTCATATATGTACATATAGAGTGACCAGATCAAGATCACTGCCATGCCAATTGATCGGTGGCACGTGTCTTAGTGAAAATTTTCCACATTGGCCAAGCATGATCAACAGAAATAAAGAGTATTAAATAAATTGTATTAAATCCATGTTCAAGTCGAAGCCCGGTTTAATTGACTGCCAAAAAACCGGTTAGAAAATCTCTCAAAGTCGTGACCAAAAAAAAGAAAAAAACAAACACACTTAACTTTAGAGTAAAGTCTGTCTAACTGTGTGTGTGTGTGTGTTTGTGTGGCATGTTTAACGTGTTTTCAAATACATACATATATACAGATGTACCTGCCAAACATAGAATTCCAACCAGGAACAATGGCGCAAATCCAAGCATTATTTAACCCTGACTTCACTTTAACTTTTTATCTTGATCTTGGCCCAGCAGCTATAACTCAAAATGCTATAAATTACAATCAAATATAAACTTTAAACACTTTGAATTACATTATTTACACAATTTAGGCTTGTAAGAGTAGTTTTCTATTTTTCTGACAAAGCTTTTTAGAAGGCTCTTCAACTGATATTCAAAGCAAAAAAAAAGTGGAACTATACAATTTATACCCTATTTGTTTTCATGTAGGATAAATTATCAATATAAATTTATGTATCTCTAATGTGAGATTAAAAGTTTAACAAATTCTCAGAAGCCATTTATAATCTAGAAGCCACGGAAAGTTCGGGAGTTCCCCTTCTTTACAGCAAGCTTGAAAGATTGCGTTATTTTTATGTGGTACATTAAAAGTGTACAATATGTATTAGTCAACTGAATGACGCACAAGCAAGCCAAGATCGACAACTTTGATAGTTTTTCTATGTCGACGTTGAGCATTTATTCGGCAACATTGTGATCCTGCCCCTTGCTTTAATTCCCGAGAATAGACTCAATCGACAGAGAAACAAACGAAGCGTAAGCACGATAAGAAGCGGGCATAATGAGACACGATTCTTCCATAGGACTCTGTTCTCCTTTGCACTCATCGATCCATATCCTCCTCGCTATCCACGTCAAAGTTTGCATAACATGGAAGGATTCGGCCTTAAATCACTCTTATAAGCTATGGTCACTCTAAAACCTGTGTGTGTCGTACAGCTAATGCAGGTAAAACGCATCACTTCATAACATAATACAAGATTTGCGTATATAATTTAATGAATCACTTACAGAGTTGGGGGATAATCGAGGGTAAGAGGAGGCGTCAAACTGTTGAAACAGTTGGGCAAACTGCCAAAAAGGGGTCGGGGCGGAGGGTTGGCCTGGCCGATTACAAAATGTCATTACAAGGCTAGGTAAAATGGGGTGACGTGGGTAGCGGAGGCAGGGGCAAAGGTAGCGTACCAGACATGAAAATCGCGTGACTATTTTTGATACGTAGGGAGAGAGAAAAATACCGAGAGAGAGAGAGAGAAAAGGCAACGCAACAACTGCAGCCAGAGAAAAGTCACGAGGCGGAGGCAGAGGTTGGGGGGTTGGTAGGGAGGGTGGGTCGACTCGAATGCAACGGTTGTGGCTGTGGCACGTTTTTCTTTTCTTTTCGCCGCATCACATTTTCGTTATACCAGCTGAAAATCGTATGAGTTTCAGGGGAAATAAATGGATGATTTCCCTTTCCCTTCTCGCCATCTGACTACGTGGTAAAGCTTAAGAAATGTGCGGCGAAGAGCACAGAGCGCCAGCAACAGGAAAGAAAGAGAGCAGCAGCAGCAACAACAACATCAACAAAATCAGGGGGAGAGAAAGAGAGAGTTGTACGTCTGAGTTGACTGTACGTACAAAAGTGCAGGGCAGGAGAGAGAGAGACAGAAACAAGGAGAGGCACAAAGTATGAGAGAGCGAGTTGTAATGAAGGGGCAACAAATGAAAAGTGTAAAGGTCAAAGAGCGCCAACAGGGATGGGGGCTCAGGGAAAGGGCAAAACGTAGGCTCGAAAACACGTTGGCCATGAATGAAAAATGCAACCGGCAAATATGTGGGAGGAGAGAGAGAGACAGACTAAGACAATGTGTGGGATATAAATAGAACGCGAGGAAAGGTGTGCATTAAATTATCTAATTTAAGCTTTCTGTTAATTAATTAAAGATAGTGCATATTAAGAATTGCATTCTGTTTATGTTTAAAAACTATTGATTTTAAGTTAATCCATTGAGTGACGTAAAAATGAGTGTAGTATTAACTTTTTAGTTATTTAATTCTCATCGTTTTGGTTCAGTCTATATTTTTAATGGATTTTAAGATCAGCTTTAAGATCAATAACTGCATTCTTATATTTAAAAGATATTGGGTCTAGTTAAAAAGTTATAAAATACATATAATTTAATATCTACAGGTTAGTTTCTTTAGTAAGACCTAGACATGTCACTTTAAATTTTTACCTCCGCTTTGGAATGATGATATGCACTACTCGGTTTTATCTTAAAGCAATTGATTTTCGTTTACGATTTCATCACAATTTGCATTTGCAATCTAAACCGGAATCACCTATGTATAGAACACCATTATCTTTGTGGTTTATCCATCAGCGACGTGTTTTTTGACTTTACAACAATTGGAAACGTTTCCGGCCATAACAGACCATAAAACCGCGCCCTGGCAATTGCTTGGCCTGGCTCAGCTGGTAGCAAGGAATCACAAAACAGATGACCCCGTCGTAGAGAGAGAGAGAAACAGTCCCACCAACCCCAAACCCCCGTCCACCCCATGACCTCGCCCCGTTTTGACCACCAAAGCGAAAAACTCGCATGATTTTCAGTTAGTATATCAAACTGAAGAGAAACAGAGAACTACGCGAGAGAGAAAGAGCGAGAATCAAAACGAGTTTGCGCAAAAACAACAATTACAATTGAAATTACACGTGCAAAACTAAGGCAGGAGAATGAGGAGACACGGGGGCAAAAAACATGTGTGTGGGTGACTGACTAGCTTTCTATACCCTTTAAAATCGACAAAGGAAGCTAGCGGCACTACATGGGATCGTGGATATCGAAGGAAATTGAAATTTATTTCTTTGATTACGAATTATTTAGTTAAAGATACTCCAAGAAGCCTTCGCCTGAACATCGAGTTCTCTACACACTGTTCTACTTTTTCACCCACTTTTATACATATGGATGTACATATGTATATCCACATGTGTGTATTTTAAGTCGAACAATCAACGACATTATGTCATCAGAGACTCAATAAAATTAATCACAATTTTATCTTTATGTCCTTCACTGTTTGCCTGTAAAACCTTCGTCAAACTTGACTCGAAGCACTGCGTCATCTGAGAGCGCGCTCGGTAATGGAAACTTAGTATAAATAACAAACCGACTGATAAGGAACATGAAATTGGTGTGAAACTCCAGTAGAACCTTCGTAAATCCCTCTCGAAGCACTGCGTCAATTGCGCTAGAACTTGAAATTAGTAGAATTAACTAACTTAGTTGAGAGACTCCAATTGCGATTGGGAACTGGAAATTCTTTTGCAATATTCATAGGTAACACAGGGTACCTAAAAGTCGGTGCACTGGTTTCATTCAGTAGGGAATGCTTTATTGTAGCTGTTATTATTGTTTGGTTATGCATTTTAGTTCAAATGCTTTAATAACGGTAAACGGCAGTTGCAGCGAGGAAAATCAATAAACAAATCAACAAAGTAACAAATAAAAACAATTGTTATTGTTGTTGCCATTGACAACAACAATAAACCATAGGAAAAGTGCAGTTGCACTGAAAATGCGTCCAATGATTTGGGTCAAGTCAAAGCGAAGGAGACGAAAAAGAAGGGCGAAAGGCAAAGAAATTAAGCAAAAAATAAAACGCAACAAAATGGATAAAACTTTAGTCATTGATAAGGTGGCGTGACATTTTGAGAACATAAATAAAAAGAGAGGGGTGGAGAGGAAGGTGAGAAACAGAGAGAGAGAGAGGCGGCAGAGAGAGAGAAGGCCACGCCGGCAAAAAAAACGTGAGATAGAGAGATATAGAAAGAGATAGATTGCATTTGCGTCAGCTGGTCAAAAGTTAAACGACGGAGGGTTAGAGGGTATGGTGGAGGGATATACAGCTAAAAAATCTTACCTGCTCTTTTTTAGTTAAAGTTTATGTTGTTTGTTGTTGAAGTTTGGAATTCCGTTAAATTTGTAAGAGAGAGACAGAAAAATAAGCCATTAAAGATTATATAAAATTAACACACACGCACACACGAAAGAACACACACAGCCACATAGAACCAGAACCACCGAATTCCGTTGCGTTGCGTTGGCGTTGTTTTTGCTTTTTTTTTTTTTTTGTTGCTATTGATGTATGTATGTGTGTGTGTTTGCGTTGTGGTGAGCACGTTTTTTTCTTGTTAGAATTTTATTTTAATGCGTTTTGGCTGGCATCACTTGAAACTTTCACAATTTGCGAAAAAGGCACAATTACTCACACACACACGCACACATGGAGAGACACGTATGAAAGAAACACACTGGGACTGACACTTACTCGTACACACACACACACTGGTACACTGGTGCACACTCCTTGAAAGTTATTAAGTTTTAAGTTAGCTTTTCTTCTTTTATTATTAAGTATTTTTTCTCTTTTTTTTTGCTTAATTTGGCGCCCGCATTAAATTGGGATTTCTCCGCTGAAGACGCGTGCTTGAAACAAACGGTGAACGTTCTCAAATCACGTTAGGTTTGTTTCTGAATTTTTCGCCGTTGCTTATTTTTGTATTTTCTCCCCTCTTTTTTCGATTTCTCAGTGGCACTCTTCCCTTTCTCTCAGGCTTGCTCTCTCTCTCCCTTGTTCTCTCTCCCTCTCTGCGAGTGAGCGGCATACACAGTTGTGCAGTTTATTTACCTATGTATATTGTGTGCATGTGTTGTTGCTTTGTCGCTTTGTTGGTTGTTGTTGGTATCTGCATTTGTTTATTAACTAATTGAAATTAATGTTTCCGTTTTCTCTTTCACAATTGTCAAAAATATCAAAAATCACCGTCACCCGTCATACAGCACCCGGCTTTTGGTATTTCCATGTAAACAGCGTACAGTAACACTGGCCAAAATAAAACCGTTTCAATTTGAAAAGCAAGACTAAAAATTTTCCGCCTTATAAAAGTTGGTAATGTTAATCGCACGTAAAATTTTTTGCTTTTTTAGAAACTTTTTGGGGGGAACTCTCTCCCCACTACAAACAATACATTTTATTATCTTAATGTGCACAACACAACTCAAAAATTGAAGACATTTTTTAGATAGTTTATTAGATTTAGCTTTATTAAAACATCTTTAAGCATTTTTTGCGTTTGAAAATTCAAAGCACTCGCAAATGATGCTGTTAATTAACAGTGTCCGCTAATGATGCTGTTACTTTACAGATCCGATGATTATATTTGACTAGAGATGACACTAAATACAAATTTTCGGCAGACGCATATACATATGTATATATATATATATATATTTATATTCCGCTTGTTGTAGGTTATACATCTATATCTAACCCGAAGTTTTCGCTGTAATTTTTCAAATACAGCAAGTCACTATCTTGTAAATATCACTAGTTCTAAAAAAATGCAAAACGTTACTGCAAGCCAGTAACATTTACCAACACTACTTTTGGAATCTTGGGCGCGCATATTATTGCTTTTAATTTAAAATTCGAATTCAGATTAAAACGACTTATTTAAATTGTTAATTTTTTTCTTTTATTTGTAATGTTTTCGCTTTTCAAAAACTCTGTATAATGTTGTGTTGTAAAATGTGTGTGTAGTTTTTGTTGTTTTGAAGACAATCTCAGTCTTTGTCTAAGAAATTTACATAGTTCCATAAATGCGGAGTTACTTTATAGGTTGCATGGATTTGTGTTTTTTTTTGTTTGGGTTTTGGTTATAAGTACACCTTTTTTTATGGGGGTGGGGGTAAGGGAGGTCGTCTTGGGGGGAAATCCCACTCGATAACTTTCATTCTTTACTTTCGTTTTGTCGTTTAAGCGATACTATTTTGGTTCAAGTCCTTGTGTTTTATGTACATATTTAAACTAAATTATAAACTATAAATTACTAGTTTCTTTTTTGTTTGTTGTGGGCGGTGAGTGAGAGAGTGTGGGAAGGGAAGGTGAGAAGGATTTGATGTACGAATCTCGCTTAGAATTGTAGGTATGTAAGTACATAGCTCGATGTGTTACAATTACAATAAATATTTCTATATGTATAAAAAATGCCTTAGATGCTAAAAAAAAGCTGCTAGGCAGGGGGGACAGAAGTGTGTTGGGGTTGGGGTGAAAGTGTTTCTTTTTTAGCAGCTCCTAAACTATACTTACAATCTACATGAGGGAGGATTTGTCGGGAAGGTGGGGGATTGGTGGTGGTGGAGAAATTAACTAACATGCACATACACATATACATATACAGCAAAAAGAACTAGGATACTACAGGAACTAAGTGCTAACTCGTAAAGTTATAACTGCGTACGGCTCGTCCGGGTGTGACCAGCTCCACCTTGATATTGGCCGTGGCCGTCACCTTGGTGGTATTACTGTCTGAGTGTGTGGTCTCCACAGTAACCTCCGGCTGAACCACAATACTTTGCAACTCCGGCGGATAATTGCACGGAGGCTGTTGCTGCTGGGATGCCTTATGATACGATGGCGGTGGTTGCGATTGAGGTGGAGGACCATGACCATAGGATTGATGTTGTTGATAATTCACATTCATATTATTCACTGGAGTGCTCCAATCGTTATGCATTTGTATGGACGAATTGCTCGATTTCCACGATTGCGGCTCTTCCGTAATGGTGGTCAGCGAGGGATCATTGACATTCACATCCTTGTGATAATGATGCGATTTCTGGCAATTGTTACGCGACGATGATGAACGTGAACCGTTCACGATGAACGATTTGTTCGAGTTGCGTTTCGAGCTGCGTTGCGGTAGGGGCGATGGTGTCGATATACGATCCGGATGCTCTAGTGGTACCAACTCTGCCTCTGGACCCAGCATACTCAGGATAATGGGAAAGACAATCAGACTATTGCAGGCTCCCACACAGAGTACGACCAAGAGCAGCCAACAGAAATGGCGCAAAACAAACTCAAAGGGTGAGGTGGAGAGCATAAAGACAGCCACTCCCGATGTCAGCATGCCATGGACCAGAGGACCCAAGCCCAATTGCATGGCCAAATGTATGCGACGCTGTCGATTGCCCAAGGAAGTCATAAAGCCCTGCAATTGAGAGATTAGTGGTTAGAGAGAGGATTCTTTGGAATTTGGGGCATGAAAGACTTACCAATGAGATGTGCACATTAAAACACAACATCATGCCCACACTGAGTATGAGTATGACTGCGGGTATCGCCGATAATTTAATGCCCAGCAAAGTCATGGCTCCAAAAATCTGTGCCAAAGAGGCCAAGACACTAATGATCACCAGAACTGCCGCCCACACGGATAGTAACAGCAGGGAAACCAATACTAAAGCGGCCAGAAAAGCACAAGCCAAGATCATGGCCAATGAGGAACGCAAGGTCATATACTGCTCCCAGAAAATGAAGGGAATACCTAAAAATCAAGAGATAAATTAGCATAAAAATAAGAAGATTGATGTGAAAAGTTTTTCGACTTACCCGAGGGATAGTTGGGCAGTCCAAAGCCCTCGAATTTCAGGCTCAGATCACGTATGTGACTTATCAAGCTCTTGATCTCCGATGTATTTGTCAGGCCATGCAAATAGAAGGGCATTTGGGCATAGGTAAGGGGCAGACTCTTGGGTATCTTCAGATCATATTCGGATGGCACATGATAATACTGACGCGGTTCCGGATACAGTTTGGCCTAAAGTAAGATCGCAAATGATTAATAAATTGCTAAATGTTTTTTAAGGATTTCTAATTTACCTGTGAGGCACCATAGGCAAAGACATCGTTGTAGGCCCAGGCCGAGAGATAGTTATAGAATGCCTTTGGATTGATAATACCCTCGCTGACTAAACGATTCGTTTCCACCAGACTCTTGTCCACCGGATTATCCACATAGCCCGTTTGTACAATCAATTTGTAGGCCAAAATGGCATCGCTGCTGGCATTCGTATGCCAACTCTCCTTGGTTAGGCGTCCATCCTTGAATTCCTCATCGAAGATGCGTTGCAAATTGCTTAACCAGTCGCGGAAGAGCAGTAACCAGAAATCGGGCAGGCCACCATTATCATTTTTAATCACATGGGGCACTCGAACGAAGGCATCGTGGTAGTCTCGCAGCAACTGCTGTTGCGTGGGATACTCGAAATTGCCCTGGGTCACGGCATACATGCTGTAGAAGCCAAACAAACGTGTCTGAGCATCCAGGAATTTGTGCTCTTGACTCTCCTTGGGCACCAGATCAATGATATCCAAGCCATCTTGCAATTTGGTCGACGCGTAGAGGCTGAAGATTAAGGCACTGAGGAAACCCATAACGGCCAGAAACTTGACCCAACTGAGCATCAGGAATGGTGTATAGTATTTGTAGGCGAAATGTGACAACGAGAAGGAGGGCAAAAGTGATGAAGTAATGCTTGGTTGAGCCTTGCTTGCACCACCAACATTTACTCGTGTCTCTAGCAAAGGATTCTGGACCACACCACCGCTCCGGGGATTATGATTACAATTCTTCACATGACGATTCTGACGATTGCTATTGATGCTATTGTTGTTGTTATTCATATGCAGCTGCGGCTGGAGAATGGCCGGCTCCTTCCAAATGGGAAAACAACAGCAGAATATATCCGCTCGGCCGGCAGTGCGTCGCCTCAAATCGAGTGAAATTAGAGCCGGAAAGACCAGCAAGGCGGCAGCCACATTGAAACACATGACAATAGCCGCCTGCAGTGAGAATACCTTCAGGGCTGGCACTGGGATGAAAGCAGCGGCAAAAAATGAACCCGCCGTGCTGCAGGCACTAAACAATATGCTCGGTCCGACCTTCTTCAATATCAATTTCGTTTGCTCCTTGCGATTGCTCTCCGCATAGGCGGCCGTCAGCATAAAAATGTGATCCACACCCAAGCCAAGTGCCAGAAATGGTACCACCTGAGTACTGGCGGCATTGAAAACGATGCCCAAGAGAGCACATAGTCCCAAACCGGCTGCCGTACTGAAGCACATCAGCAAAACGCCAGCCACACCCACACTGCTCTGGCCGCGCACTGGATCGCGCCAACGCAGGAGTGTACAGAAGGCATAGAGAACGGTAATGGCCACACCAATCACTATATTCCAGGCACGCGGATGCGAATACTTGGCCAATATATCATCCAGGGTGGCCGAACTGAACACATACACATCATAGTTGGCCGCAATGCGAGAGTTTTTGCGCAACAGCTGCTCCACTTCGCGCGAGAAATTACGCTGCCAGGCATTGAGGACTTCGGCAGCCTTCTCCTGGGTCCAGCCAATGTGATGGACTTTGAAATTATCCCACCACTGATCGTACATCTCCTTTTCGGTCATCAATTGGACCACTGTCTGAAGAGCTTTGGCCTTGCGCAAATGTCCGCTACGATTGCGTTGGGCGCCACCCACAATTAGCTCCTCGGGCCAGTGCATATGCTTGGCAGCATATCCATAACATCCCCCCGAGAGTATGGCTCCCACATCCGGTGGCTGTTGACTGTTCTTATTGGGTGCGGTTTGTGGGCACTTGGGATTCAGAGGATTCAGGCAGGGTTTCTCCATGTAGCCACTGCTAATGCCAGCACGTTTCAAATATTGTTCAACGGTATCGAAATCGAAACTAATCTGTTGTTCGGATAACTGTTTCTTCATGAATTGCATCACAAAGGTGGGATTCAAACTGCTCCACACATGTCGTTCATTAAGGAATCTACAAAGACCCAAAAAACAGAGTGACGCAGTGCTTTAGAAAACGATCAAACGGGTGTGTGAGAATTACTCTTTACTTACGGTATATAGACTGGCACTTCGGGTCCAAGTAATTGACTGCCCTCCCAGAAACAATCCAACGCTGTTATTATCGAGCACGGCGACATGCGTTGCAGTGTATCCTCTATGTAGGAGTGCCCCTCGAAGCTTGGTGTACTCGGTGAGTTGCACATATCACGTAATCCCCATTCCGTATCGTACATATGCACTTTCACCGATGTCGCCTTCACAAGGACCTCCAAATGCGATAGTAATGCCTGCGGATGCAGCACTGACGCATTCGGATCATGGGCCGTTTGTATTACCAACTGATGCGTTGTCGACTCCACCTCACCGATGGTTTTCTGTGTATATGCCAACTCCGATTCGAGTCTGCCGCCCTCCTGTATCCACAATTGATGCACTTTCGAGTGTATCTGAGCACTTTTGAGGCCCACACAGAAGGTGCTAAGTACTAGGATGGCCACAAATAGGACCTTGCCCGCATGCTTTTGCACCGAGCTGCCAAGTGTTTCGAGGTGGGATTGGAATACTGAGCGCAGATAGATTGCCGTGCGGTTGCCACGCGCTTTGCCCTGCAAAAATCACAAAAAAAAGAGAAAGATATGAGTTTTGGTTTAGGTTTTCTTGGTTCGTGGTACGGGGTTCGGGGCTTTTACGTTGCCATAAATAACGCATTAAAATTATAACGAAACAGCGTGTGGCCTGAGACCCAATATCATCCAATGCAGCAGCCATATAATTTATATGTTTTCGTAGCATCTGCGACCCATCATCATCATCATCATCATCATCAGCAAGAACAACAACCACAGGAACCCCACCCCAGTTCCAGACCTACAAAACCAAAAAAAAATAAGATACAAGACGCCGCTGTTGGCATCTCAGCTTGAGTCCGGACCTGAGCCCTAAGCTTTAGCACTGGGCCTGGCTTTCTCAATCTTTGTCTTCCCTTTTGTTTTGTTGTTGGCTGGAAATTGAGCTTGCTTCCCCAGTTCCCAGTCCCCAGTCCCCAAAAACAAAATAATAATAATGAGGCAGAGCACTAGAGAGCTAACATCTCAATCGAACAGTCATTCGCACAGTGGTACAAATTAGCTTGATTTATAATACAATGATAAAAAAAAGCTTTAAATTTAGAATTTCATTTACAATAATTTCTTCTTCCTAAAGGGGCATTATTTATATATGTATGTATATATATATTTTCTGACTCAGTTTGAAACTTGAAATTGAATGACAGAAAAAGCTTAACGAATCCTCAAAAAAGCGAAGAAAAAAAGATTCAATTATCTCCCAGTTTCCTTAACAACAAACACTAACTTCCTAATACCAGAACACTATTTTGCCGCTTAAACCACTTGGGAATTACAAGCGAATTAAGGTAAACAATAACAAAAAGCATGGGAACACTTGGGAAACGACATGAGAAAGTGTGGAATCGATTCTAAATATGTCATATATCAGTCTTTCGTTTAGATGACAATATGATCTATGGAAAGAATGTTATAATAGATTGTAGGTATCAAGATTTTGATATAATTTATCAGAATGATTTAGTCTAGATACAGGGAAAGCTAATTTGTTTAGTTCTTTTTGAAAACAATTGATTTGCAACCACTGTGCCCGCACCCAAAAGAGACCTCCAGAGGATTCGTCTACATAACAAAACAACAACAACAACAACGAAATTCCAAGTCTCCATCTCGAAACGTCTGAGCAATTCCAGTCTCTTCTGCTGCTGCTGGCTGCTGGTTGCAGTTGCCCCTGCTGCATGTGGCATGCTACATGGTGCTTGCTGCTTGTGTAGTCTCTTCTTTCTTTCTCGTTGGTCTTTTATCGCTTTTCACAGATTTTCCGCGCAGTTCAAGTCAAGTTTTCAACTTACCAAACTTGGCTGATGGAATGGGATATGGATGTGGGATGTGGAGGTGGAGGGGGAGGGGGAGGTAGTCATGGGTAACCACAAATTGTCTTGGCTTTTGGGTTTGGGTTTGGTTTTTGGTTGTTTGGGCATGGGCAACATTTTATGACTACCGTT
Organism: Drosophila sp. 14030-0761.01; assembly: GCA_018150735.1. Classification (NCBI taxonomy): domain Eukaryota; kingdom Metazoa; phylum Arthropoda; class Insecta; order Diptera; family Drosophilidae; genus Drosophila; species Drosophila sp. 14030-0761.01. The sequence continues at coordinate 15,088,866 of JAECWO010000031.1, forward strand.
AAGATCGCTGAAGCGGGAGTCAGTTATAAATAAAGCCCAAGACAGAGGCAAACGAAAGAGTCACACATAGAAGAATAGAGAGAGAGAGAGAGAGCGATAGTGGGAGAGATTTAGGAGTACTTCCTGATCGTTGGCATTTCCGCTATTCACAAGGGGAAAAAGACTTCAAACGACGTTTGTCGCCTTTAATTAAGTCATTTGGCGGCGACGTCGGCATTTTCCTTGATTTCACGTAGGTTCGGTTCGGTTTTTGGAACCTGTTCTTGGAATTTTTCCTCGAGGGGGGCAAAACACAACAGAAAACAAAACAAAACAAAAGACGAAGACGAAGAAGATGCACAACAAATTCTAGGAATTTTTGCGTTAAACACAGCCATACAATGTTGCTAGTAAGTAGCTGCCCGGAGGCAACTAAAAATAAACTTTAATCTAGATTTGGGTTCCAAAAACGAGAGGCGGTCCAATGCTGCTCAAACTATAGTGTATGCAAGTATAAAGTATGATTGAGACATCAAAAGGCGGCCTAAAGTCAACCTCTGCCTCTGTTACTGTTAACGCTTGCAACATGCTGTGCAACATGTGACATATCATCAATCTTGTTGTTGTTGTTGCATGCAGTCACACCCCCGCAGCTGCCCGCGTCGTCGTCTTCGTCCTCGTCCTGGTCGTAGTTGTCGTGAGGAAATGTCACAAATTGATTTATGACCATGCCCCGGAGACGACGTCGACGACGACGACGACGACGTCGTTCCGAGTTTCAAATGAAAATGTATTCCCTCTAAGCAACAACTTCATTAGAAATGCGCACATAGGCGAAGAGACTGTCTCCCTAATCCCAGGTCTTAATCCCAGAGACCAAAAACCCAGTTTCACTCACAGTTTGATGCACACTGATTGACCGCTGGGCATAACGAATTAGTCTCGTGTGTGTGTGTGTGTGTGTTTAAAAAAGATACACGGCAGGTGCTACACAAGGTATACAACACAAAAGAAGACAGAAGACAGCAAACACTATCGAACAAGTTTCAATTCCCCAAAACTTAATTTCTTCTAAAGTTTCTCCCCACTAATTGCTCATAATCGACCCCCCACAGAGTGTGACTAATTAATTGCATGGCACATTAAGGCACTCGAAAATAAAAAAAATATGAATATTTTTGAGGCAAAAGAAAGACGAAGGAAAAAAACAACAAGCCATGTCGTTTCCATGCCCATTTTGCTAATGGAAAAAATCCACTTGAACAACGCCAAAAGAGGCGCGTCGAGCCATAATATATGAGCACGGCCACTATGGCACCCAGTTATGCCGCAATAAAAATTGAATGCAAACCAAACAACAACAACAAAAATCAGCAGAATAAATATTTTAGCATAAAATGAAATTCAATAGTTTTATAGTTTTGCCTAGACCACCCAAGAAAAATCACATATCATAAGCAGTAAAGAGACGACTAAAAAGTACCCTGCAGCAATTGGTCGATCTTGACGCACTATTATTACGATTTAAGCACAGTGGCCACATCTAGCGGTTAATTTTATCATCGGAGTTTCCTTATTTTGGAACTTTATGCCTGATTTTGTCGTATCTATATGAAAAACTAGTTTTTAAAACTAAATTTTCAGACTTTTAGGGTCAATACAGAGATTGTAAAAATAATGTTTGAAGCTTTATGCCTTATATTAGAGCCATTGTTAGAGAAACTAGTTTTTAAAACAAAGTTTTGAGGATCAACCATCTTAATATACTGCACTGTGAAGACCAACGAAGCGATTGTTAATTTCGAGTACAAGAGTAACATATGTAAGTTATTTTAAAGTGACGTAGTGTTTTGACAAAGTCGTAAATCTTACAAATTGTAGGCTACGAGATGCGCAAGGAACTAAGGGACGCACAAGCAACAAGGATATCGAGTTCGAAAAAGGCTGAGTAACGCACAAGCAACCCTAGGATCGCCACCTTTTTGCGTCATTTTACCCTTAAAACCTAAAAAGTTGATCCACCCTAAAGGGAAACGAAAAGAAGGACCTATTACATACTTTTTAACCATCTTAATATACTCTTCTTCTCTTCTTCTTTACAGGGTAAACATTTAGACCAACTTAATGAACTCTTCAAATCTTAAGTTAAAGGTTATGCATATGAATAATGAATGAATATCTATTGTATTGAAGTCAATAAATAAATACATATGAAATACAGAAAAGTTCACCCATTTGAAGAATAGGTTCGCTTAACTGTTGCTAGGCCCGTAACGCAAAGACAAAAAGGATCTCGAAAGAGATCTGTGTCATCATCATCCGAAGCAGCAGCAACAGCGTTTCAGCAGCGTTTTCCCATATGTTTCTCACGTAAGACGTGTGCCATAAAACCTGTGTAGATACGTTCATAAAAGTTATATGAACGCTGATAACGTTTTTGAATACTAAAAACAAACAGAAACAGCTCTTCTCCTGCACTGGTGCCATGTGAATTTTCAATTTACGACAAAACGCGAAACGATCTTCAGGGTTTTTGTTTTTTGGTTTTATTTTTCTTTCGTTTGGCATTTAAATGGAACTTTGTTTTATTTTCACGCACACAGATGCCAGAGGCAGCAGCAGCTGTCAAAAAAATGTTGAAAACTGCGTCAATATAAGCTCTATTTTTAGTCAATTCCATTCCATTGTGTATATACTATATAGACAAGATCCATTTATCTGCCACACAGACGCACACTGATCTCAACAAAGACCACACACAAAGCTTGACAAACACACAAAACACAAAAAAAAAAAATTTTTTTTTCCTCCACAGACAAAAAAACAGATAAAGAAATAACAAATTAAAATCTGACCCGATGAATGCAAATTATCATTTGCCGCCAATTTATGGCGCCCCCAAAACGTGACTAGCAAACAGCATTTTTTTTTTTTATAACTTTTTGGATTTGGTGTTTTTTTTTTCGTTTGGTATATAAAATCGAAATCGTTAAAAAAAAAAGGTTTGAAGGTCATTGGAGCATTGGCAGCAACAGGTGAGAGTTAAAATTGAGTGGCAGATGGCTTACAGTTAACTTGGTTCAACAACGAAAGGAGGGAGAGAGAAAAGACGATGTAGAGATGGAGAGAGCGCCAGGTGCACAAGGACCACCAACGATATAGTTACCATCTACACTTAGAGAAACAGTCATTTGAAGTGGAAGCAAGAAAGGACTTTGAGTGAACTTCGTGGTTTAATATCTTATGATCCCACATAAGGACGTTGAGTACCCATCGAATGATCACGTACCTTTCCTTGAACTTCCCTACCGTTTTTAACATAAATTTCATTAAAAAAAAGCACGACACAGTGTTTCAGGGAAGTTTTACTAAGAGTATTGCTTGTTTATTTCTAGTCCTCCATTCATATAGCACCTATATTTCATGATTTCGTTGAGTTTTCCCATCGTTTTTAGCTTTAAATTTTAATAAGCAAGCACGAGAACGCATTTCAAGGTAGTTCTACTATGTTTAAAGCGCTTTTGTGGGTGATGAAAGAATGCTGTAATAAGTATAAACTGGTACTGAAACTGAAACTGGAACTTCACCTGCCCTACCTACATAACTACCGACCAAGCAACAACAATAACAACCAAGCAGACTTAATTTCTTTATTATTTTCATATGAAAAGCCAGTCAGTCAGTCCCGGTCCGAGTCCGAGTCCAGCCTACCTGGTCGCATTCAAAAAACTCAGCTTCAGCTTCCATTGAGGCACCACCACGCACACACACAACACAGGTACAAACGTATGTTGAACGCACGTTGGTCGATCGGTCGCTCAGTTGCCGGTTGCTGGTTCCTACCTCCCTCCCTCCCTCCCTACTTGGCGTTTTCTGTCCATTCTGTCCGTTAACTGCTTTTTCAGTGAATTCCGTGATTATTGCTTGAATGTTTCTTTCCGGTACTCTGATACACTCTTCTTTCTTGGACCCTCTCAACTCTCTCGGAGATCTCTCATTTTGCCTGCCCAATGTCACTGTGCGTCTGCTTCTTCTTCTGCTTCTTCTACTTCTACCATGGTCTTCGGTCTCAGTTTTACCTTTACCTTTTGTGTTGCGTTGTTGCTGCTGTGTGTGGTCGAGTTAATGTCTTCATAATTCTTTAGATTTTTTTTTTCGTCTTTCGGTTCTCTCTCTCTCTGTTTCTCTGCTGCTGATGAAGACAATAACAGTTTTATGTGCGGCGGCCCGGCCCGGTTCGGTCCCAACCCGGCTCGTTTCAGCCCGACCCGGGTCCCTGGCCCCTAATGAAGACGAAAAAAAAGCAGCAGAAATATATATGTACATTTTGAGTTCCCCTCGCACCAGCTGCAGATCTTTTGGGGAGATCTCTCTATCTCTTCGTGTGTTTTTGGAGGCCTCAAAATTGAGCTGTCAATTCTTCGATTCAATGTGTGTGTGTGCCTGTGTGTGGTTGTGCGTGTGGGTGTTATGTGGGGCAAAGGTTTATGTCTGAATGTTTTTTTTTTTGGGGTTTCTAAGCAGATTATTTAGTTATTTATAGGTTCATGCTGTATGCTGGCCATAACTTTGAAATCGATCAGTTATCATCTAAAGGTTAAATAGAAAAGTATCTCAATTTCCCTAGGCACTAATCTTGATATTATGGAGATATTTATTTAAGGGTTTTTCCAAATAAAAGATTTGTTTTCGAGGAACTAATAATCTCAGTTGGTTTAAGTGAATGCAAAGTCACGAAATAGCTTCCTCTTTAGAATAGTATGAAGGTTTTCGATGTGAAGCTTTTTTTTATGTGATATACATATATATGAATTGAATAAGATTTAAGAACATTTTAATAAATCATTATCATTTCCTTATCATTTAAAACAAATTTAGAGAATATTTTTTCCAATTTAATAAAAGTAAAGACTAAGTTACATGCAAATATAGTAATTTAAGAAGATTCTTCAACGAGATGAAACATGAGGTTTAAATTCCATTGTATTTTTTTCTGAACTTAGGCAATCTTTCTGCTTAGATAAGATCTTATCTGAGATTAAGGTGTAAATCATATAAATCATGGTCACACTTTATGAGAATTTATATTTGTATATATGTATATATCAGACAACAACACCAAAAAATGGGAAATGTTTGGTCCCCAACTCCAACTCCAAACGAAACGAAGCCCAAATTGAAAGATCAAAGAAGTAAAACCGAAATAAAAACAAGAGCGAGGGCAAGGGCGGGGGCTGATTCAAGTGGTGAGTTTTAGAGAGTCGGAAGGGCGGGTCTGTGCAAACTAATCCTTAAGCAAACACACGTCTCATTTGAGGAGTGGCCCTGACGGGAACACGGAACAGCACTACGGAGCGGCACGGTGCGGTGCGGTGCGGAGATACCTGCATAAATTGCTATTGCTTTTGAAAAGTGGCTTCCGAGAATGTGGCAGGCGGCAAAGTGAGAGAGACGCTCGGCGACGTGGAGAGGGCTCAACAATGTCGATGAAGATATCTCACGCCTACAAAAGCATTTCCGGCTTACAGGGAGGAGGTAAAATTTTGTAGTATCTCTTAGTGTAAGGGTCGGGGGTAGATTGTCAAGTAGATAACGTGTCTGTGTATGTGAGAGAGGAAGTTTAACTGTTATGAGACAACATGCTGGGCATGTTGAAAGTAAAGGATCACATCAAAATAATTAAATTTCAACTAAATGTAGAACTACTGGCACTAATTTTGCAAATCATCTTTCTAAAATACATATTTGAGCTTCGGCTTCTTTTTTTGGTATTTACTCAATTCATTAGTATGGAACGATTTCATGCTACTGTGCACTTTTCCTCTGGCCATATCGAAAATGTTTGCTCTTGGTTCTTTTGTGGATGCCACAAATATTTGTAGATATTTTCGTGTATTTGTGTTTGTATTTGTCTTTGGTTGGTATTTGTTTTTCATGCTTAGTTGTGAAAAATATTTCGTAGCGGTGCGGCATGACTAAACAGAAATTTATTGCAAAGACTTCTTCTACACAACGTCTTTAAAATGCCGCCAATGTTTCTCTAGCTCACTCACTCTCTCTCTTGCTCGACTTCCTGTGTGCCAAAGTGTGTGCAGTGTGTGTACTACAATTGGCACAACAACAACAAACACAAGACCAACGGATAGTGTCAAGTGGTGGTAATGGAAGGGGGCTTTGCTCCGTGAAGCGTTTTCATTCATGAATTCATATGTATCCACACATCTATCCATATCTACATATATAGTACATACACATATATATCCCATAGATACAATGGCTCGTCGTCGTCGTCGACTGTTTGTACATGGCCTGCATCTATAGTGCGGCATTGCCATAAATATGAGTTTGCGACACCCAAACAAAACGCAGAGAAAGAAATATCAATGGGACAGCAGAATATGAAGAGACCTGACAATCATAATAACAAATACAATCTAGATACAATCAATCTCAAAAGATCGAATCTGAAAGATACACTTAAAAAGGTAACAAAAACTTTGCGGTTCCATAACCAATTAGATGTTAGATGGCTAAATTAATTCCAAATAGGTTTTGATTGACCGATTTCCCTTTGCTTGATTTCCGTTTACCAAATTCGACACTAGAAAGTTTTTGAAAAAACCAAAGATTCATCAAATATGTAGGAAAATCTCTGAAAAATCCATTTTGTGAAAGATATGATGACTTTCATGGATTCAATTCTAAGAGATACTTTTGAAAACGTATATTGGATACTATAATGTCCACTTGAAAACTTTCTGAAACCATATTATATATACATATGTATTACATAACAACTGAGAAATTGTGATAACGATCGATTAAAAAATTGAGGGACATTTCTGCTAGATATCTATTGTTTCCTTGCAATAGATAGACCATGCCATATAGTTAGGGTATTCAAGTCTATACATATTTTAAATATTGCTTCATTTCGCATTCAACTCATTCATGAAAACGTCATCTTTGCTGGGACCTCCCAGTAGCGAGCCAAAAAATAAAAAACAACAACAACAAACCAAGAGGAGAAAAATAATAATAATAATAATGTTAATTTGCATAAGCCCCCCACAAAAAAAAAAAAAAATACGAAATAAAAAAGACAGAGAGACAGACAAACACATTGCTTTTGCCTTGCTCTTTGGCTTCGTTAGACAATTTTAATGTCTTAATATATTTCGTTAAATTGAGTCATTAAAATAAATCGCCAAGCCGATGACGATGTCGACGGCGGCTGCGGCGGCGGCGCCCGTCACGAGCGCAAAAGGCAAAACTGGCAACAGCTACAAAAACAACAACAATAGCAACAACAGCAACAAGACACGACCACACCTCAGTTGCAGCAGCAGCAGCAACAACAGATCCAGTCAGAGTCAATTTTGTTGCTGGAGTCCGTCGTCCATATCCAACACACAGATCGAACGACGATCGAGTTGCCACAACTTTCGAGAAGTTCAAAAGCAACAACAAAAAAATGTTACAACGAATGAGGGAAACGGACACATAGAGACAGAGAAGGAGAGAGAGAGAGAGAGAGTAGAGGAGATAATTGAGCTGCATATACAGACAGCAACAGAAACAACAGCAACAACAATAATGAAGACATCAAGTTGTAAAAATACCCATACATAAGGACAAGACAACGAATTTGAGATACCCTTCAGTGTTCTTCTCGTTCTCCTTCGACTTATTAGTTTTTCGACAAACTTTTTAGAATGATTGGTCTATACATATGTAGATATGTATGTATGTACATACTGTATGTGCATATTTATGTTTTCCACATTCCACAAACTCTTAGACTAACGTAATATGCACTTTTACACCCTGAAGGGCGTAGAGTATAATAAAAACTTTGCAGTAGATCTTTTTACAGTTTGAGGATCTCAAAAATGCTGTTACTTCAGTTTCAACAATTTTTCATCTATTTGTTATGAAAACTAATACATTTTCATTATCATTGTTCCATTATTCGGCTGCCAAGCCCTTACCCCCCTCCCGCGCACCGTACCGAAAATTGTTGAGCAAGGCAAATCACAAGCAGCAACAGGCAAATTGAGCAAGAGAAATGGGTTGGGGGTTCGAGGGGAGTAAGTAAGCACGTACGAAATGACTCTGACTCTTCCTCTTCTCCTGTGTATCTCCCTCCACCTCTCTCTCTCTCTTTCTCTCTGAGGCCAAGCGCGCCCACCCATGTTGGGGCTGCTGCTGGCTACGAAAGCAAACAAACATACTCACACAGACAAGCACACACAGACACACACAGAGACTGACTACGCCGACAACATGCAATGCGTCGGTTGTTGTTGTTTTTGCGGTTGTTTATTATTTTGCTGCTGAAGCTTTTTTTCTTTTTTGGCGCTCAGTTGCAGTTTTGTTGTTGCTTTTGTTGATTTTTGCGGTCAGACCGTGCACAGTAGCTCCAAAGTAATGAAGTTGTCGGCGAATTTCGCTGGGTGTCCTGCGGTGTGCCATGTGTGTGTTTATGTGTGTGTGAGTTATCTTTTATGGAATATACAATAAGTGTATAGAAAAAGGTACACACATACATAAAAATGTATGCCCCTTCTTATGTACATATGTACATATGTATGTGCCGCTATCTTTAGGAAAGTTTTAAAAAATGCTGACTTAACCTCAAAACTAAAGGTATTACTTTGAGTAGATGTTCAAAAAAAAACCGTTTTTATATAGAAACTTTTCATGTTTCATCTAATTATTCTACTTATATTCATTTCTATGAAGGAGTTATTATTTTTTAATCAGTATCTTTAGATTAAAAAAAATAAGAAAGCAGAAGTAACTGTTGTTGGACACACAACTACTCTAATTATGCGCTGAAAACTATACTATATAAAAAGGATTACACTATGCAAGCAGATTTTGAAATAAAATAACCTGATCAGTATATAAAAGGGGTCTACAAAACTCAATATATACTGTGACAATCGGAACATAATTATCCAAAGAACCGTGTATCATATTAATGGTGCATATAACGTATCACCCAATAATAATTGAAAGATGTTAGATTCGGAAATATTATAGATCTATTACTCTAAAACTTAAATATTCTATCCTTATGTATTTTAAAATATTAAAAGAGAGCGAAATTAACTATCGGATCGATTCTACGAAAATAAGTTTAAAAAAATGTTCGTCAAGATATCCAAAATAAAAAGAATCAACAACATTTCTCATATGTAAATATACTAAGCTGTTTTACAACTTAATTCGCCTAGCTTTTAGTTAATCACCTTAATTAATAAGCTTGGCAACTCTATTAACTAAAAAAAGAAGCCCAAATGAAAACGAAAAGAGACATAATGACGAGACGACGAGGGCGAGAGCAAAGAGAAGCTGAAATAAAATTAATAGGCAACTGTCGGCAAACCCTAATGGGGCACATTAAAAACTAAACTAGCTGAAAAATGTTTTTGGCTTGTTTGCAATTTCTACGTTTTTTTGTTTCGAAAACTTACCTTATCAATTTGATCGAGCGCCACTTGGGCATCCACCCAGCTGGTACGTATATATAGATCCGAGAATAATTTCTCATCGACCACATCGCCGTGTGTGTCCGGTACGCGGGGTAAATTGTCCCTATCCATTATGGTAGATATTTTTATGTTTCTTCTACTTCTCGCTCTTCTTCTTCGTCTCCGTCTGTTGCTTGTTGTTCTTCTTTTTCTTCTTCAGCTTGTTTTTCTCCTCTTTTTTTCTTCTCAAAATAAAAGTGCTGCCAATGTCGGTTTTTACTTTGTATCTACGAGTATGTTGTATGTGTGTGTGTATATGTGAGTGTGTGTGTGTTTGTCAGTCAGTGTGTGAATAAGTGTGTATTTGTGTTTTATGTTTATTGTTTATATTTTTTGATTTGTTTGAAATTTTATATTTTGTTTAATTTGCATTTTAGCCAATTAAATTAAATTTTTGTTTCTTTTTCAGTTAAACACTTTTTTCTCGTTTTCCTCTCCCATTGAATTCTCGATCTCTCTCAGATGTTGTTTGGTTTTTGTTGTGATTGCTGGCTTCGGTTTTGAAGTTGTTGTTGTTGTTATTGTTGCTAAATCTAAATTGATTTTCGTTTAACAACATTTGTGCACATTTTCATAAAGAATTTCAACAATTTTCACACATAATTTTACACCAGATATTATTTTTTTTTGCTCTTCTCTCTTAGACGCCTCACGTTTTTCTTCGTTTTCTCTCGCTCTCTCTCTTTCTCTCGCACACACAGCCGCTCTCGCTCTCTGTATTTCTCGCTCTTTTTTCTCGTTTTATTTTTTATTATGTTTCTCACACACACCACTTTGCTTGCGCACGTAGACGATTTCGTTTTAATTCATGAATTTCGTTTCGAATTCGTTAAGTTTTTGTCATTTGACAAAAAATAAATCTTTTACCACACAAAAGATATTCGTAAATTCGTTTCAGAAGACTTGCTCGGGACTTCAATATAATATTGTATAATTCATCACTTTCAGGTCTTGTCAAAATGTATTGTATTAATAAATACATATATGTATGTACTTCTTGTTTGTTTGTTCAAAGCGCGCTGGTCCGTACCACACAACCGTTTCATTCGAGGATCGCACGCAGTCTGAGAGATGGAAATGTATCTGATAGATGCGGCACGCCAGGCCAGGCCAGGCCAACAACTTCATTAGGGCGCAGATAGTTTTACTCTCTCTCGCTCTCTTGTTAACTGCGGCCATTTTGGATTGAGCATGCTCTCTGCGAGGGGAGGTTAATAATTCCATGGACGATCATTTGGTGTGGATATTTCATTGCATTTCTGTGTGACTAAAATTACATAAGTATGGCTCGAATCAATAAAAATAAAATGCATACATATGTATGTATGTATATAAAATTATACAAAAATTGCTATAGTAGTTTACAAATTTAATAGTCATCGAGTGAACCATGAAAATAAGGAGTTCTAAAGTAAAGTTGGGTCGAGAAACACGAAAATTACATCTATTATCGATGTGTCGATTTGGAACTTGAAATTTTAATTTTTTGCTCCATTAATTTGTACGCTTCTAATTTTTATGACCTCAAAGCTTTAAACAAAATTTTAAACATTCTTAATCACTGTTAAAAATACTACAAATTTTAAAATTAAAAAGAAAATTACACAGACTTATTTTTCGCATTTTAAAATTAAAAAGAAAACGACAAATGTGTTTTTTCGACTTTGGACTTAGATAGAAAGTGCCAAAAATACTGTTTTTTTTTAACAATACATAGGGAAAAAACGGGGGAAAAAAGGAATGTCAATGTTAACAAAAAATTACCCTTATAAACATTTTTAATGTAATTTTTAATGTAATTTTAAATGTAATTTTTTATGTATATTTTACTGAATATTGAAAAATAAAACTGTCAGAAATTATTGGTAAAATATGTATATAAATTTGTATGCATTTAAGGGTGTGCTAATAATGTATTCAAAAACTTCCACAATTTAATTTATCTCTGGTTTTGTTAGTGTAATCTTTAATTATTGATAATTTACCACTCTGGTTGAATATTTATTAAATTTTATATATGTATGTACATATTATCATATTTATTGTATAGATTTTACAGTTTTCAGGTTTTTATTTGACAGTTTGACAGTCACTGTGCGGTGACAGAGCTTGCTAATTTCTATTGTTGCTTTTTGGCTTGGACCACCCAAGCGTTGCTGTCGGACCACCCAAATATAAATGTTGTTGTTGTTGCCTTCATTAAACTCAACGGCCGGCATTGTGGGTGGTCCTCGGGTTTCGTATCCCTGTCCCTGTCTCTCTTGACGGCGGCGTCGGCGGCCTTCATCGGAGCTTTTATGCTGCTCTCTTTGTGTGTGTGTAAGAGTGAGTGTGTGTGTTTGGCAAGCGCGTGCGTGGCAGGCTTTTTTCTCTCCGTATATGTATGTGTGTGTGTGTGAATTGTTGGCAAATTTGTTAGCTTTGTTGTTGTTGCATGTTTTTAATGCTAAATTATGAGCAGGATGTTTTTATTTTTTATTTCTTTGCATCTTCTTTCCATTCGCGGAGGCTGTGTCTGTCTGTCTGTGTGTCTATGTGTGTGTGTGGACCACACAAGTTGAGCTGCTTCTCTTACCTTTTCGCGGGCAAATTATAGCCATGGACTGTGATTGGAGAGTTGGATCCCTAAAAGGATGATGGCGTTTCTGGGGAAAAATCAAATTATATTATTGCTTATATTAAAGTCAAGTCAAGAAATCAATGAATATACATATCTTATTGTTTTTCTAATTTGCCTCACACCTGTTCTTAACTGTTCTAACTGTATCAAGCTAAAATTGGCGCTTTAATTCAAATTCAAATGCAACTGTAACTGAGAGTGAGAGATCAGCAACAACAACAACAACGGCAGCAGCAACCACAAACACAAACAACTTTGATGACGAGCAACACATACCCCACTGCCCGCACCCTCGTGTGTGCACAGGCTCTCTCACCTGGCCTAACGTTAACTCAAATGTGAATGGTTGCACTTCTTCGCCCCCCTTGCCATCCCTCCGCCCTTTCTCCTGACTTGTTTGGTTTGTGTGTGGCTTTTTTTTGGCGACTTGGGCGGCAGCTTCAGCTGCTCTCTGTCTCTCTCTTTCTCTCGCTCGCTCTGTCTATCTTTCGCTCTCTGGAGATTGCGCCATTTTTATACCCTGCACGTTGGGAAGTAAAGCGTATATAAGGACGGAATGGACTTGCGTTTAGAAGAACACAATTTTGCTTTTGGATATTACAGGGTGTTTTAACAAGATTTGTAACCAATAAATTGGAAAAATATTTAAAATATCTCTGAAAGTTTTATTGGGTTATAATGTAGAAAATAAATGTAGTTTATATCAATATAATTGACAGACCCTTGTTTCATAAGTCGGATGTTCGAAGTGAAGGAATTGATATTTCCATATTTACTATGAAAAGGGTATCTCGTAGTCGTCGCTAAAATTTCGTAATTGTATTTGTATTGTATACGGAGATGAAATGACTCTCAAGTTTTTGGTCTTTTTTTTGCTCTCAATGACTTGCATTTTGTTTTTGCCTGCTCCAAATGCTCCCCATATAGAGTAAGACAGAGAGAGAGAGAGAATAAGAGGGAGAGACACTCACACACACAGGCATACACGATCGCGGCGGCATCTCTGGCAGCTGCCACTGGACCACCAACGTTGAGAGCTTCATTTGCCGTTTCAGTTGTTGGAGGCAGCGCGACAACAACAACTTTGGCCTTATATCATTCACACTAAAGCGAACTAAGCCAGAAATGAAGACTGCTGCAGGCAGACTGTGAATGATTTAAGCTAAACACTCTCGCCCAAACAAATGCATTTAGCCTAAGCCGCTCTTTCTTTTTCTCTCTCTCGCTCTATTGCTGATCTCTTTTATCTTTAGTGGCGTTTTTTGTGCGCTCTCTCTTCACGTCGCTATCCTTTTTGCTTTTTCAGTGGACTTTAACGACACGCTGTTTGTTTTTAATCGTATAATGTCTTAATTTATAGTGCAGCCAGCGGGCTGCCTAGATCTGCCTTTGGCCCCCTACCCCTCCCTGCTAAAAGTCCGGGTTCTAGTGGACCGGCAAAGGCAATTGCATTTGTCATTGGCCTATAACGCCATTAACATTCCGCCTTCTTCTACTCTTCCCCCTCCTCACTCCCCTAGCCGACAACTGAAGATGACCACTCGCTATGCCACTTAAAGTTTAACTGCATTTTCTGGCGTACTGTTGTTGGCTGGAGGAGGGGGCTGAAATGACCGTAGAGGGGCGTTTGGTGTATTTAATGTAATAATTACTATTTGCCACTGGTAATACGTAGAACCAGCCAGGCATCGGGTCGCGTGTGTGGTAAATTTGTTTGCGGTTGGCAACTCTTTTTTTTGCTGTCTTTTTTTTTTCTTTTTTGTTATCTTGGCGTCGGCTTTTGCGGTTCGTGTAATCAACCGCCCAGTCAGCAGCAGCCGCCGTCTTCACCCCTCCCTCCCACCACGCCCCCCTTGAACTGTCTGTCTGTCTCAGAGTGTGTGTGTGTGGTTTTTCCAGCTTCTTTGGTGGTCCTGTCCATGGTCTCTCGATGGTTTCAGTTTATGGTTTTGGCTTTGGTTTTGCCAGGCCAATGAATCGATGGCTTTTTGGTTATCATTTGGCATGGAAAGTTGTGAAGTGGCCAGCTTGATGAGATTCAGGTGTGGGTGGCGGCTAAGCTCTAAGGTTATGAAAGGACTTTGATTGAATCAGCTTTAAATTAAGAGAGAAAGGTATGCGATATCACCGTGAATCAGGAAGTGACGTTGATATAGTGATTTGGTAGTGCTTTTAAGGTTGAATCGGTGGACCTTCCGGACCGTCCTCCCACATAGACCTGTTGGAGTTTCTAGTGGGTTAGAAGCACTTTTGACTAATAGGCAGCAGTTTCAAATACAAGGAAATATGATCAAAGTTGCATAATATTCAGACATTTCATAAAATGTTGAGGATTTCCAATCTTAGAGGAATAAAGTTTTATCTAATCGATTAAATCATCTATAATAAACCTAAAATTCACATAAATCGTTATTTTGACTTAAACTTGTTTTTGGCTGATTGAGAATCCAGAATAAGTTCAAAACTTTCCGAATGTAATCCATCATGGTCACATTTATTGAACCATACTTATACTCTCGTAATCCTGCCGATTGAAGCAGTCTTTTGAAATAAGCTCAGGGGCCCCATAACCCATTTTCAACATGGAGACTTGGAGTCAGTCGGATGTGTTAATGTGACTGCAACAACGATAAGAACAACAATAATAACGACAAAATAAAAAAAAAAATGAAAACTAAAGCCGAAACCACAAAAAATAATAAAGAGCGACAAACAAAATACATCGGAGCTGGAGTTGGAGTTGATGTTGGAGCCGTGGAGTAGAGTCAACAACAACAAGCTTAAGATAGATATAAAAGTAAGGCGATAAGCTCCAACATCAACTCCAACTCCTGACTTAGTGGATGGACGACAAAGATGAAGGAAAGAGAGTGGCGGTGGGGTGGAGGGGTTTGGGGGAGGTAGAAAAATGTTGACGACGCATGCGTTTTGCGTTGGTTGTCAAATTAATTTCGTTTTGTGACGACGTCGTCGGAGTCAGAGTCGTTGGAGTAGTCGTCGTCGGAGTCGGAGTAGTCGTCGTCGTCGTCGTCTTATTGGGTCTTACGACCATGACAACAATGCGCCTGCGTGGGCGCTGTATGTATAAGCAAACAGAATTGTTGTTGAAAACAGAACCGAACGAACGGGGCATTTACATATCTTTGGAAGACGCATGCATAATTTGGTCTCTCTCTCTGTGTGACAATAACGCAGGCGAATGGGTGGTACCAATGACGCACCGAAGCAGACAGACATCCTTAGCATACTAAAAGCTGGTGAAATGTGAAATGTTGACTCCACTCCATCGTCACACCACCCCACCTCTCCAATTCAATCCAACCCAACCCAACGCACATCTCTTATCGTTATACCTGTGCTCCAACCATTTATGTAGAATTCGCCACAAAAGTCTTAACCACAGACCCAATCTCAATCACCCTACCATTCGGCTTGATGGGGAGCTTGGTAAGAATTCGTGGAATGACTGCACAAATCGACGGCGACTACAACGACGACGACGATGACGATGATGACGCCTGGGTGGTCCACTCTCGCCCGGTGGTTTATGAGGCACGTGCGCTGGGGCTTATGGGGCTGCCGCCAGCTCATTGAGTTGCTTATTTACGGCTCGAAGGTATTTCGATATATTTTTTTTTATTTATGTTTTTTTGTTTTCGTTCGACTCCGGCCCCTCTTTATTGGTGTGAAGTGAAGAGTAATAAGAGTAGGTATGTACATTTTGCGGGGGCTGTGTAAGGTCTAAAAAGGTGGGAAGTTCAAAAAAACAAGCAATCATATTCAGGTAGAAAGAAATCGCAGTGCCGGGTAGAGAGGTTGGGGGTACTACGTTCCCTGAACGACCCCAAGAAAGCACTTCATCACATTATATGACTGCAATTTGTGGTGACAGTGTTGGTTAACGAGTACTGGACAAACATGAATATCACCAAGGATCATTCAACTAGAAATGTGGTTTTCCGAATCAAGATTTCGACGATAATTTTCATAATTCGATTAGCCATCAAAAGCTTCAACCGGCTATGCAAGTTTTTCCCCCTTCCCGCACATCTCCATCTCCATCTAGATATCTAATCAATGACAACATTTACCATTTTCCATTGCCTAATACAATCAATTAGGCAAATGTTGAGCGCATGTGTTTCTATGTTTGTATGTATATGTAACCGAATCAACTCAACTGAAGTCATCATAAAAACCATCGAACCATAATTCAACGACACTTCACTTGCCTGCCGAGCTGCGTTGACAACTCAACTTGTTAGGCCCGACATATCTCTAAACCGATACGATCGCTAGAGACACACACACACACACAGAGCGAGATGAGAGGAGAGACCACACGAAAACCAGGCCTAAACCACAGGCTCTGGCCAAGGCATTTTATGGCATTTGCGACTCAAACTCAGACTCGAATCAAATGAAAATCTCTTTCGAATTGATTTGCAGCTAAAAGAGAGAGAGAAAGACACCCAACTGTGCCGACATGGTCTGTGGAGTGGGGAATGGAAATGGAAATGGAAATGGGGTACCGCTCTGTGACCGTATATCATTTGTTTACATTGTATTGAGTTGTTAGCTGGCCGCCGTCGCCCGATGTAACATTTTAATTGGCATTGGCCCAGGGCCGCACACGTTGACCCGTTCGTTCCCTTGCTTTGGTCTTTTTTTTTTGGGATACAGTTTCGATAAGCCTATCAATGTCGGGGTCATGCGTGGGCTGTTTTCATTTTGCTAGACTGAAAGAAGGCTTATTTTTGTTAAGCTTGCCGGAAGTTTGTGCTTAGCCCTAACCGATTCTCTAGCTTGCGGCCATTAATCAAAAATTTTCAGTTAATAACTTTATCGAACTTTGTGCGGGTATTCCTTGTCTGCTGCGGTAGGTAGACATAAAAACTTTAAGAACCGCATTAAACCTCTTAAGTTTCAATTCATAGCTCTCTACCTTACTCACTCTCTCTATGACAGTTTTTCCTAATGCATATTGTGGCTGCCTGGCTATAGAATAAAGAATAGGAAAGACAAAAAAAACCCGAAACGCCTTTGTCATGGACTCGAGTCTCAACCCTGGGGCACATCTTGAGAATCTATTTGTTTGTTTTTGTTTGTCGCACTCGGTGTAATGATCGGCGTTTGTCATTGTAAAGAAACAACAAAAAGAAAATAAGAAAAACTAGCTAACACATACATTGCGTGGGAGAGAGAGGCGGTTGGCAGGTGAGATGCAGATGGAAATGAAGTTGGAGGTGGGAGAGAGAAGTTCCTATGAAGTCTCAACAGCTGGTTTCAAAAGAACTAGCAAATGTATGCCTAAAAGAAAATAATAAGGAAAAAAACCCATTGACGTTTACTTTTTCGAATCTCTTTCACTTTTTTAAGGAAAATTAGGCAAAAATGGAAAGGTAATCTAACAAATGCTAATTAACTTATGTTTACCTTATAAAAAAATCCAAATGTCGTATGAGTTAGTAGTTTAAAAGTGTACGAAACTCTTGGAATTCCGATCTTTCGGTAATTAGGTACAAAAGAAGCTTCAAATTACAACTCTTTGAAATTGGAATCTTGCAGTAATTTAAATTTATGCACAATAGAAGCCCCAAACAAAGAATTCGCTAAAATTCCAATCTTCCAGAAATGAATGCACTAAAAATGCTATCTAAAGTTGATCCTTAGTATCAAATATCACAAAAAAAAAACTAAGTATATCTAAAATTGCTTGAATATGAATTTAAAAAAAATATTTAATCTTATAATAATTTAATCTCTCTATATATCTTGAGTTGAATAGTAGCTAAAACTTATTTCTCCTATTAGATATAGTATTACGAATTTATATAACATTGTAAATAAATAATTGAATAAATAAACAAGAAGAAAATGTGTCAGAATTTCAACTTTTTAGAAGTTGGATCCCAATGGATCTCATTTTTGAGCTTCGAAAAATGTATTTTAATGAGTTTTCTTGAAAATTCTTATAGATCATTCTAGGAGAGCGGCTACAAATGAACCCTAGCAATGATGGTGGGTTATAAATTGACTTGAAATTAACTTTCAGCCATGTTCTCTTCTCTCCTTTTTTATATTTCTAGAAAACTTAATTTTATTACAAAATTAGCTAACCATTAAAATGGAAAAAAAAGAACGATTCGTTCAACCTTCCAAGAATGATCGACCATCAAACAGACACACACACACACACACTGACAGAGACACCGAAGGAGGTCCTGAACTCATAACTCATCATTAATAACCGAACCTAAATAAGACATTTTATTATTGTTACCAAAAAAAAAAAAGAACAGGAAAAAAATTGAATTCCAGCTGTGTAACGGGCCCAGAAGCGATATATGGCAAGAAGATCAAGAGACCGAGAGAGAGAGAGAGAGAGACCCAAGACTTCTTTTCAGGTGTTTGGCGGCTTTTCTTCGGGCAAAGGGAAAGGAGATCTATATATGTATACAAATGTAGAAATATCCAGAGGGGCCTTCAAAAAGAAAGACATCAAAGTGAGTTTGTCGTAGCTGCTGCTGTTGCTGCTGCTGATGTTGTTATTATTATTATTGTCTCACACTTCCTACACCTAAGGGCAATGTCATAATTAAAAAAAAACAACCCTCCCTTTCCCTTTACCTACCCTAGAGCATAATCTATAGGGAGCTCTGCTGTTAATCTCATTTTTGCCAAGTGCAAAAGTCAGTCTTTGGAGATCAAAGTCAAAGCCGTCATTCGACATTTGCCCCGAAGCGTTAATCTGGCGTATAGAGAGAAAGAGCTACCGCTACCTGTTCTGTTTTCTGTTTTTCTGATGGTCGGTCTTTCTACACTTAGTGTCAGACAGATAGACCGAGAGACATCTTCTTACAACAGTTTCCGTAATTTCGTAAAAGCGATTTGTGTTTTGTGTTCCCTCTTGTTCTGCGAAACTAATTGATTATTTTGCCCAGTTGTTGACGTCAAATGGCAAAGCGGAAGACAAGTTAATTTTCTCACACCTTTTTTCTACGAATTAATTTGTTTTGGCCCAATCAAGGTAACTACTACTGATGAGAAGATAATAAACAAAAAAAAAAGACACAGAAACATCAGGAGATAATCTACAACATGATTATGGCTCCAACTAGGACTCCATCATCAGCAGAGGATCGTGCTCATTCGGCTGAAAGTCAAGTCAGCAATTTCAGCAAATGGTTTCAAATTTCTCAAAGTCATCAAATTTTGAGAGTTTTTACATTAAAGCTTTTTTTTTTTTTTTTTATCAAAGAGAGAAGCAAAAAACAAGCCAAAGAATTCTAAATTAAACAAAATCCAGTAGAATCTTTTTCATGGGGCTGAAAGAATATTGATCCAGAAAAAAAATGTTTTTAAAGTAATTTTATAAAGCAAATTTAAAGGGAATATACTTACATAGATCTAAAATTCGAAAATCAAAATTCAATGGTTTTCCGATCTTACTTTACATTTCTATAGTTTTATTAGGAAATATAGTACTTGGGTGATATAATAAATTTAAAATTTTAAAATCCTGGTATTGAAATTAAATGGTTTGCCGATCTTACTTTACATTTCCATAATTTTATTATGAAAAATAGTACTTGGGTGATATAATAAATTAAAAATTTGTAATATTTTCCAGATTAGTAAATTATATCAAAAAGTTTCCAAAGAAAAAAGCGATCCTGAATTGAGTCTGAGATCAATAACTTTGCTCATTATCTAACGATTATGATCAGTTATGTTACTTTAATATTGCTTAACCCGAAACTCGGGGCTCTAGTTTAATTTTTATATACGGAAACGATCCAATTATTGTTTATTATAGATCAGAAAATCATCGTTTTAGGTTTAACTATCAAAATTGAAGATTTGTAAGAACAATTTTTGATTTTTCGATCTATCCTGGCATAACTTAAATGTTAAACCGTCTTGTTCCTTAAAGTTCTTTCCAAAAACGATCATTTCAAAATCTTCTAGTTGCCATATTTAAGATCTTTAAAAATAAGGACAATTTAAATATAATATTCCGCACTTTTTGGATTAAGCTAATGGAAAACAATCCCCCCTTTTCTGACAAGTTCATTGAACTTTTTGAAAGCATCATAACAAACTAGATCAACAAATTCGTTCAGTAAAAATCGTTGGATAAAAACTTAAGAAAACTAAACAGCTTCCGAATTTCCGTTGAAAAATAAACAACAAAGAAGCGGCAATTTACTTAGGCAAATATTTATCTAAAAAAGAAGAGCAACAAAAAAACAAAAAAAAGAAGGCGCAAAAATCCAACCGAAAACAATTCCATGAATCTTTTTTGCTGATTCATAAAGAATATTGTATTATAAGCTAAATTAAACAGAGAGACTGTCCCAAGACATGGACAAGTAACGGCCAGAAGGAGACTTTGGGATCAGGTCAGATGAAAGAGGAAACTTATTCAATTCAACTTTGGGCCAAAGATCAGAGAGACCACCCGGAAAGCCAAAAACCCAAAAGAAAATAATCGAAAAGAGAGACATACAAAATTAACCTACCTACATATTATGTATTCGAATAGATGGAGGGCCAAAAAGTGACATACAAACATCCGGATTGCTGTAGATCGTATAGATATATACATACATATGTATTCAGATATATGTATGTAGGAAGCTTTGAATGGTTCCAAAAGCAGTCTTACATTTATTGATTTCATCGCAACCGAAGATGTTCGCCAGTCTTTCTGCTCCACTCCTCTCCTCTCCTCTTCTCACAGCTCCATCACTCGACTCCTGGTCTCGTCACTCTGCTTCTCTGCCCCAACCCCTGGCTTTGCTCATCGCGTAGAACAGTGGCAGCCGCACAGCCCAAAGCGATTTACCACACACCCATCAACATTTCAACTTAATTCCTTTTTGAGTCGCTTTCTTGGCAACAGCAGTGCAAATTGAGCTCTACATCTGGCATAGACGACTGGCCACAAACCTATAGAGAAAGGTATCTTTAAGAAATTTGGAAGAATTCAAAAGGATTCAGACCTTCAAATCTTCAATTTTTGAAAATTATTAAGCTAAAATCTCAGAAAAATTTCTTTGATTTTCCCCAAAACATCTCAAAGCTTTTTAATGCGTCTATAATTGAGTTTTAAGTATAACAAATTTCATATCATTTCCTTTACCCTGTAGTACTGGAGGTGGCGATTGACCATAGTTGAACTACCTTCCCCACTAGTCCTAACATGGGTACTTACTTCACTGACCCTATGGTAAGCGAACGCCGAACCACCGAGCAACAAAGTATATGCACGAAACGGCAGAAAACATAAACGAAAAAAAAACAGTTCTAACTTCCCCACTAGTCCTAACATGGGTACTTACTTCACTGACCCTATGGTAAGCGAACGCCGAACCACCGAGCAACAAAGTATATGCACGAAACGGCAGAAAACATAAACGAAAAAAAAACGGTACTATCATCACATATATTTTTGGTGTTTTGCGAATAGCGCATAGGTGAAGGAAAAAAACAATCTTCGCTTTCTGTCGCTGTTTCTTTCCTAATTTACAAAAACAATTGTTATGGAAGTACCGTTTTTTTCGTTTATGCTTTCTGCTCTTCCTCGATGTTCGAAGGCTGCTGCGTTCGCCGGTTGAGCAAATACAATCAAGCATTGCAAGTGAAGTTCTGAAGCAGCAACAATCGTAAATATTCGAACAAAATTTAACCAAATTATAATTAAAACAATATGTATAGTGAAAGGCATTTAAGAAGGCTCAAACAGGAGCAGAAAGCAAAATATATAAACAAATTAAATTGTGCCGCGACATTAGAAAAGGGAGAAGAAAAAAAAAATAATGAAAGTGATGGTAAAATGGAAGAAGTTGAAGAAGTTTTAAATGTGATAAACATTGACAGTGGCATAAACAATAAAATCGAAGAAAAAGAAACTAATAATTTAAATGAACAGTTAAAATTGTGGTTCCTTAAGCATAGGCCGACGCGTGACTGCGCGATTGACTTAGTGAAAATATTGAAAAGCCATAATTTAGATGTCGTTCCATTCTACAAATATAGTTCGCCAAAAAAAGCAGAAATAACACGTATTGATGGAGGTCTTTATTTACACATAGGCATAAAAAATAAGTGTGTCACGATATTTTATTTAAAATGATGTAATAAATTTATTTATTTCTTTTTCAGCCGAGACGAAAGTGGCCCACGAAAAATTGAATAGTCTTGTGGAAGAAATTCATTCTTTAAGAGGTATAAGTATGATTTAATGAGCTTTTAGTTAAATATGCATACCTATGTATATATATTCAATCTAAATTTAGCTGACCAAAAAGTGACACAAGAAAAAATCGAGGTCCTTGTAGAAGCTTCCTCCGAGCAGACTGCCACCATAAAAGGAATGACAAAGCAGCAAGGACAAGGGCAAAAAGTGGCCAAAAAATTCCCAATTCAGACCGTGGAAGGCCTTAATGAAATAAATATGGAAATAAACGACACAAACCGAGAGCTTTATGTTAGTATAAACACAGTTTCAATTGTTTCTTAAATCCTAATTCCTATTTTGTTTACAGATTGATGCGATTAGGACCCATATTATGGCTGGGGGAATTTTAAAAAACCTTAAAAATATTATGGCTAATCCTGTAGTATTAGCATACAATGTTGATGGCGTTCAAGGCAAAGCAGCCTTGAAAAACGAGAGCACTTTTTATGAAGTATTACTTGGTAGGTATTATTTAATTCATTGCCGATTTAATTACAAAATTTAATCTTCACATTTTTTCCCTAGATGCAATAAATTTGGTTGATGGCAGTGGATCACCCGAAGAACAACTGCGAAAGGCCATGCAGCTGCAGAAGAAACGTTTCTTTAAAAACAGTAGCGTGAACAAAAAAACAAATGAAAATAAAACGGATTTAAAGTGAAAAAATTTATTTTTAAATAAAAAAAAAAAAAAATTTCATTAAAACTATTTTAACTTTTTTTCATTTCTTTTCACCACCCCTGGATTGAGTACCCATTTCACCACCTCTGGCATGGGTACCCATGTAACTAGCCCTTTCATGGGTACTCACATCACCACCTCTGGCATGGGTACCCATGTAACTAGCCCTTTCATGGGTACTCACATCACCACCTCTGGCATGGGTACCCATGTAACTAGCCCTTTCATGGGTACTCACATCACCACCCCTGGCATGGGTACCCATGTGACTAACTCTTTCATGGTGACCCAATTCGCTAGTTCGCGGTAAACGATGTGGTGGCGATTGACCCTTTTTGCGGACATTTCATACAAGAAACGAAATGATAAAATGCATTGCCTAGGGTCAGCAAAGTAAGTAATGGTGGTACCCTAGTAAGTAGTGATTTCACCAGCTACGAACTAGTTACCAGTACTAGAGGGTAGTCAATGTTGAGTTATTAATAGGTTCACTTAATGAATCAACCATTACTTGATTATACAAATGCAACTTCTTCTAAGCTGTAAGTATAACAAATTTCAGTTCATTAACTTTATTCTAAGATGAGTTACAAATAGGTTTTAGGTGGAAAATGTGAGGGATTCTATTTTATAATTATGTTTTAGGGGGAAAACATAAGATCTTCTAACGATTTAATGGTTACATCTTGTTTTTTGTACATTTATCTGCAATTATAATACTGTAACTCACATAGATCGCTGAAGAAAAAAAGGCAATTAGAGCACCATTTGGTTCCTAAGCTTTTTGATCCTAACTCCCATACTCTAACTCTCTAAGCTGCCACAAAAACTAAGATTTCTTAAAAGTTTGGGGTCTCTTATCCCACTTTAGCCATGTTCCGAAAATATTTTCACATTTTTTAAAACACTAATACTTTTCTTTTTAATTTTCTTCAAATTTATTTCCATTTTTTTGCTATTTAGGAAGTCATATTGTCATGTAGACGCAAGCACTGTGATGTTTAGATCAAAGTAAGATGGTTTCAGAGACCTAATCCTTTCAGAGCTTTGTTAGCTAGAAGGAATAACCTAATATTGTCTTAATATCTGCTTGAACTTAAATTTACTCCACGAAGTCATTAACTTCGGCCGCTGGAAGTGGAAGATAGCTCATCGTCTAGGTCTGTCTGGCCTAGACTTCTCTTCTGGCTGCGTCGATTTGTTGTTTTCCTTGCTGATTGCCAAGGTGCTGCCTGCGATCGCCGCGTATGCCATGAATTTGTTCCACTATACGTGCAATCATGTCGGTGCCGGCTGACTGAGTCTGACTTTGACTTCTTCTTGGAGTCTTGGACTCTTGGTCTTGGCTCCTGTCTTTGCTCCTTCTCGATATATGTACATACATACATATGAATGCACATATGTATGTAGGTATTTATGTGTCTGTATGCTCAGGTATGGGCCAGTCTGCAGACTGGAGACTTTGTGTAAATCAGTAGCCCGGTATTGAGACGGTACATGAACTTTGGCTGCCACGGTTCAATGGCGCGAAGGGGGTCGGTAGAATCGCTTCGTTTCACTTCAGCTGTAAGCGGCTTAAGTGAATTTCATTTTCCACAGGAATAGAAGGAGGCAAAAGAATGCTTGATGTGAGGTGGACTGACAATGTACGTGAAAACCATAAAATATATTTCTTGGCCATTTAAAAGACATCATCCCAGAAGATGAGTTGATGTTTGAAATTCTAGTGAATGATGCGCGGAAACTGGTAAAAATTTAGTATTAAGTGTGGAGATGTTTGACAACTGTAAGATAATTCAAGTTGACTTGGTTTATTTTGAATCCAAACCGAAATTTGCCTCACATAAATTCCAAAATTTACCTGACTCTTAAAAAATTCTCACGACTTTGTCAATCATCTATTGCTCTGACTATTTCTAATCCTGCTTACCTATAAGCCGACAATCTGGTGACCACAGGAAGTGTAGCATTAGAACACTTATCACTTTAGTTACGGCCACCCGCATAATAATCTTCCTCTGCTGCTGTCACCAAGACAATTTTCCTGACCTCCCTCTCTCTCTCTCTCTATCTTTCCATTATTTCATAAGACATTGGAAGATGACTCACGTCTGGACACTTAAGTCCATCATAATGGCCAGGCAGGCAGATGGCGAGCCAAAAGGCACTTAGAGCCCAAAAGGGGCCAACATTTTCGAGTCGTGGCTCAAATGACTTTTACGGCCAACTCTCCATTTAGGCCAAATTTAGACATTATCACCGACAAACACACACACGCACACACACACACACATGCAGACAGACAGGGACACACACATAGAGTCACTCTCCCATACCGATCATTGTTTGTACAAATGTTTTGCGGTTGTGTAAATGCGTGTAATTCCATTTTATGGCTCCTGTGCATCAGCCACCCCCAACTCCTTTTAGCGGCTACAACAAAACTGATGGACTACACAGGTGACGGAGGAGCAGAAGCAGGGAGAAATGGGGAAGACGAACTTGCTGAAGATGGTCTCTCTCTCTCTTTCTGGTGGCAAACGAAAGGTAGGTTAAAGCAAAAAGAACCGACGACTACATAAAATTGTATTTAGTCATGCTACATCACTTTGTAATAATTTTCATTTTGGCGCTTGCTTTGATCTTAAACCGCGGCCTCCGGTCCAAAAACAAAAACCAAAACTAAAGACAAAAAAAAAATAAAAATAACATGAAGCAAAGGAAATCCACGGCAACAACACAAAAACTGCCACCGTGTGGCGTTCCGCAGCGAGTTGCGTTAAATTTGAAATTATGATCGTGGGGCAAGCGCCAAGTTTTGCTTCTTTTGGAGTAACAAACAGCAGCAGCCAAAGCACCGAGCTCCAAGCACCCAGCACCCAGCACCCAGTCCGACCCAGGCAATTTGATTTGGTAATCATCAATAATGCGAATTGAGCATGAAGAAAAGCGAAATTAATGGAGGTATGCAAAAAACATACAAAAGAACATATAGATGAAATCAATAAATCGAAATGAGTGAGCAAATCTTAAATGTAAAGAGTGAAGAGTATTAGATATATTAATGCAAAGTTCAATTACGATTCTTTTAGAATAATATGTCAATTTTTTTAAGGGAAATATATGAAAATAAATAACAAAGGGGAAATTTTACTTTGATCGTACTTCACCGAGTAAAATCAACAATTAGGAAATTAATTGATAAATTTTTAATTCTAAAAATAATTAAAAATCTACTAAAAGCAATGATTTATTTTCTAAACTCAAATGAAAATAAATAATAAAAAGGGAAAGTAATCTGCAGATTTTAAAAACACTTTGATGGCTTTGACTTTGTTCGTACTGTGTAAAATCGACAATTAGAAAATTAATTAATAAATTCTTAATTCTAAAAAGAATTAAAAGTCTAAAATCATTGATCTATCTACTAAACTCAATGGATAAATTGTTAAAACAACATACAGATTGTTTTTTAAACAATTCAACTGCAAGGATTCTTGAAATAAATTAACCCCTAAAACTATGCTAAGGAAAATTTTAATCTCCCGTAAATTGCTCCAAATATTTGAACTATCATTCGTTTGACTGCTTAGAAAGGTTTATCCTCATTTTGGAATTTAAGTATTTGAAATAAAAACGGGATATATATACAATATACTACTCGATAAATTTTATTTTTTGGAAGATATATCTCTAACAAAGTGTTTAAAGCTTAAGAAAAATACGTATGTTAGGTAAAATAGATAATTGTTTTGGCAATAAATTTGTGTTTGAAAGGCCTGCATATACGCATTCAAAGCTTAGGTTAAATACTCTTAAATACTTTTAAAATAATTACTCATTATTTTGGAATACTTGAAATTCGTTTAATCGAATATTGATTCACTCTTAGTCTTTTGAATGAAGTTTTAGAAACTATTTATGTACAAACAAACGTCACAGATGTAAGTGGTTGAACGAATTAACGAAGCACTTAAAAACTGAGAATTCTCTGAATATTTATAAAATACTCTGAAGTCTTACAGGCTAATGAATGTCGCAAATTTGGTTTTGAATGCATTTTTGCAGACCTCTAATGTGTTCCACCCAAAAAGTTAACGACTTATTCAAGTTTAATGAAGTATATCGCTTCTCCTGCTCATGGATCTACTATTTTTAAGGTTATTAATGTGATTTGGCCTTATTCAGGAAGTCTTGAAACATCCTACTTCACTAAAAATCTAAAATTACTTTCTTCTTTGCTGTTTTTTTTTTGATCCAAATTGTAATTTAAGAAGTTCTTGAACTTCAGTTTTAATGCAGTAAAATTAGAACCCTCTGACTCTCAATATTTTCCGATTTCTTTCTCGAAAACAATTTTCCAACTGATCACTGCACAGTTTGGCCATCGATCTCAACAATTTTGCCCAGTATGTGTGTATGCTGTGTGTGTTAACTGTTAACTGAAGACTGGTGTGGTCTTCTGCCTCCCCCCCTGCCATTTGACAAACGAGCAAACACTCAATCATACCCCCCATATGGTTTCTGTTTACCCACAATTGTTGTCACGGTTGGCTATTCAGAAAATTGTTGACATGCAAATGGCAACGAGCCGTGTAAACTGACCAGGGCAAACTGCCATCAACCGCCTCCACCTCCACCTCCATACCGACAACAGCCTCCGCAATAAGCCTCATACCCTCCAGACTCTCTCGTCTCGGTGTCGGTGTCGGAGTCGGTCTCGGACTCATATATCATTCGCTGTTTGTTAGGTAGTTGAAAACGTTTTCCCTATAAATAGCACGTGTTTGACCTTTGCCTGAAATCTCCAAGTGCAATGGTTTCCAGGGAAAGAAACACATATAACCATTACATACGTTCGTTGGCTCTGGTTTTATGGTACGAGGCCGACTAACTGTTGTGACCTTGTTTAGAGCTTCGTTTGTTTTGCTGCTTTTTTCCTTCTTCTTTTTTTTTTTGGCTCTTTCATTGCTGTTGACATTGGCAATTAACAAGATGACCGTTGTATTTGCTTTTCCCTTTTCTAAAATCTACAAGATCTTTAAACAAGATTCGTTTTGTGTGCCTATGATTAAAATGGAGCAGAAATTTCAAAATATTTCAAGTAAATGATGTGGAGAGAAGAGTGTTGTAGATTTTAAAATGCTTGTCTATGAAATTATGGTTGAGTTCAAATAATAACACATTTTATCATTATATGGAACCAGTTGAGAATAGTATGAGGACTTGATGAAATTTTTTATCAGAACTTTTAGTATTTCAGCTTTCATTTTTCGAGTATTTTTGTTTAAAATATTCATTTAACTTTTATTAAGTCCGGATATAATATATTCTTTTGAAATTTTGATTTTAATTAAGAAATCAGTGAAAAATTGTAAGCTTTGTATCCCATATAAACATATTTTTAACCTATTAGGAAAACTGATAACTAAAAGAAATAGAAACCAAAAGGCCACACTAACTATTTATATGATAAAGTCATCCGATTTTGATATAATTTTAATATCAACTTTTATGATAAGCGCAGAGAAATTGTATATGAAAAAACTATTTTTGAACCGATTGCTTCTATGGGAATTATGTATATGATATAGTAGTTCAATCTTAGTTAAATTTTACTCCATATTAAACTCCCAAATATTAACATTCATGATAATATCTTGAAGAACAATGTGTCATTGACCTAAAACTCAATTATTGCCCCATAGTTTCGTATGGGACCTACAAGAAGCAGTCGATCTACTCGAATGAATACGAGATATAGTGACTACATGCAAGAATTTAATACTGTAGCTTTGGCGATCTAGGATAAGATTGTATTGATCCAGAAGACGGACACACAGACGGACTTGGCTATATGAATTAGTCTTGACGTGTTGATCAAGAAGATATATGTATCTTCTTTATAAGGTCGGAAATGCTTTTTTATATGGATTGCATTTGATCAATTGCAATGTGATCAATTACAAGGATATAAAGGATATTATAAAACAATTATTAAAACTATTTCGAGACGTGGAAACCTCTCTAAAAAAATATTTGAATAGTCTCTAATTAAGATGAAGATTAAACACAAACTTGGTAAAATCATTACAAACCTAAAAAGTTAATAATTACAAAAAGTTTACTCGAAAAAGTTTTTAAAACTCAATTTTAAAGAAACACTATATAGAAACACTTGCATAAGTTGAGTCCAATATTTAAGACATTTGATAGCTTTAGATCATTTTAGTTGGTTTTGAATATTTTTGATTTTTGGATCAACATTTTCAATGTAAATGATAGCTTTAGATAGTTTTAATTTGTAGAAAAAAGAGATTCAAAATTAGATAGTTTGAGACATATGAAAAGGAATCATCAATTTCAGATGTCTGATTTTTTAGAAAGCCATTCAGATGTTTGAAGGGACAATAATGAATACTTTTTGTGTTTGTTGTTTTGTTTTTAAGGTAACCAAATGCTCACATCAAGTTAACAGACCAATTAATTATAGCCAATGGGCATGAACAATATGTGACAGCCATGAAACACGATCGATGCCAAAGGAGGAGGAAGCTATCGAAGATATATATATGTATGTATGTATGTATATAGGGAGAGGCATGAGCGAGAGATGTGGAAACTGGAAATGGACTTAAGCATTGAGATGCGGGACCAGAGCCCAGAAGGACCACACGCATCGTGTGTGACGGCGATAAAAATCACAGCATGTTGCAAACAGCCTGCCCGTTCAAGTAGTTGTTGCTGTTGTTGTTGTTGTTGTTGCTGCTGTTGTGGGCAAATCTTTTGACAGTTGTGTTGAAGTTGAAGCATAAAGATGCCAAAAACAACAACAACAACAAGAAGAGCAGCAACAACAGCAATAATACAACCTAAAAGCCGCCACAAGTGCAAGCCAAGTCGCTGGGCTCAAAAAGGCGCATCAATCAAACGCACCGCCAACGCCGCCGCCCAAAGACGATCCCCACTCATCCCCACACACACACACAGCAGACACACTCATACACACGCACACACACATATTCGATCAATCATTTATTATGGCATCGGTGCCCCTAAACAACGTTGGTGGCGGCCCCTAAACAAAAATCGAAAAAAAATAAAAAGAAAATACTTGGAAAATATAGCTAATTTTCTATGGAGCCATATAATTTCTTTTTTTTTAGTTTTTATATTTGTTTTTCATAATTTTTTTTGTTTTTTGGGCGGACAGCCAATTTTGAACACGAAACAATTGTATCGTTTTTCGGCTATTTTGATGGCCATTTCAAATCAAATATGATTGACATTTTGAGTAGCGGCTGCCAATCAAAGAAATTCAATTCCATAAGCCAATAAGTTAGGAATGACGACTACGGAATACCGCGTAATATATTTTAGCACATTGCCAGTTTCTAATTGATCTTTTTCGCCTCTAATTCACGACTTTTGCTTACTTTTTTCATTGGCATACCTCAGGCACTTAGCAGGAAATGTTCCACAAATGTTTTCTTTAGTAATTACCATTTTTGGTGATATCTTCTATGTTTTCCAATTGATTGCAAAGGTTTTTAAGCGATAGTTAAGATTGATATACTATCTTTAAATAACTTGATCTTTCCACTTAGCAAAATTCTGTAAATTGTAAATCAATTATAAAAAACAAATAAAGTAAGTAAGTCGCCGGGCCGACTTGGATATACCATGCATCAGGGGAAAACAAATTACCTTGAGTTTATAAAACTTATTTCATATATTAAATTTCTTTCGTATGCGCGATTTCTAACATATGCTATCTCGCTCACTCTTATGTGTGTGCACTTTAGCGCTCCACCGGCCAAATTCGCCCTTGCACCGCTTTGTGGGAAAAACGTTTCTATGTATAACTCGGCCATTTTTACTCCGATTTTTATGAAACTTGGTGGAATGATAGATAACCATAACATGTATGAGTGTACCAAATTAAATTCCGATACGACAAATATTGCGGGAGAAAATCACTTTTTATTGAATTCCGGAGGCGGGAGGGGGCGTGGCAAAAAAAATTTGGTGAAATGATAGATGTTCGTTAGATCTATGAGTGTGCCAAATTAAATTACGATCCGATAAATATTACGGAAGAAAATCGCTTTTTATTAAATTCCGGAGGCGGAAGGGGGCGTGGCAAAAAAAAAACATAAACTTGGTCAGCGTCTATACTACACGAGTCCACATTCTAAATTTGGTAGCTCTATCATTTATAGTTGCTGAGATCTCTGCACTCTTACGGACGGACGGACGGACGGACGGACGGACGGACAGACGGACAGACGGACAGACGGACATGGCTATATCAATTTCTCTTCTCATGCTGATCAAGAATATATATACTTTATAGGGTCGGAAAAGCTTCCTTCTCCCTGTTACATACATTTTGGCGACTTTAATATACCATTTCACCCTATGGATGCATGGTATAATCAATAAATCCAAACGACAAAGCAAATAAAGAGATTTAAAAAGTATTAAGAAATATATTGGATTTATATAAAATAAAGTAAGTAAGTCGCCGGGCCGACTTGGATATACCATGCATCAGGGGGAAAAAAACTACATCGAGTTTATAGAACCAGATTCATATATTAAATTTCTTTCGTATGCGCGATTTGATTATGCTATTTCGCTCACTCTTATGTGTGTGCACTTTAGCGCTCCACCGGCCAAATTCGCCCTTGCACCGGTTTGAGTGCTAAACATTTCAACGTATAACTCGGTCATTTTTATTCCGATTTTTATGAAACTTGGTGGAATAATAGATAACCATAACATGTATCAGTGTGCCAAATTAAATTCCGATGCGACAAATATTTCGGGATAAAATCACTTTTTATTGAATTCCGGAGGCGGAAGGGGGCGTGGCAAAAAAAATTTGGTGGAATGATAGATGTTCATTAGATCTATGAGTGTGCCAAATTAAATTACGATACGATAAATATTGCGGGAGAAAAGCACTTTTTATTAAATTCCGAAGGCGGAAAGGGGCGTGGCAAAAAAAAAAAATAAACTTGGTCAGCGTCTATACTACACGAGTCTACATTCTAAATTTGGTAGCTCTATCATTTATAGTTGCTGAGATCTCTGCACTCTTACGGACGGACGGACGGACGGACAGACGGACAGACGGACAGACGGACATGGCTATATCAATTTCTCTTCTTATGCTGATCAAGAATATATATACTTTATAGGGTCGGAAAAGCTTCCTTCTCCCTGTTACATACATTTTGGCGACTTTAATATACCATTTCATCCTATGGATGCATGGTATAAAAAGAAATCAAAAGCGTTTTTTTCTCTTAGAATTGGGAACTACAGTTTTTAAAAATTATAGTTTTCAGAGTAGATAACTTTTTAGTAGATCGATTTGAATTATAATAACATCAAAATCATCTTCTAATAGGATCTAAATCTAAATCAGTGAAGAATAAATTGGCTTAGAACATTTACCTGAACCCAATATACCTATTTACTGCATTTTCTAGTACTGGGTAAAACAAACAATTTCAATTTCTGAATGAAATTTGATGAAATTAATTGCGCTATGCCACACAGAAAGTTTAAATAAAAACCCCAACAGCAATAACAACAACAGCAACAAAAACAAACCGACCAAAAATCACGCAACTCTCTGGGTTCGACCGCCCAAGTTGTCGAGCATCGTTGGTGGGCTCCAAACCAAGAGCAACAGCAAAACAGAAAAAAAAAAAAACAAAAAAAACAACAACAAAATTTAGTTGTTTAGCCTTATCGGCACATGCATAAATATGGAAATTTTTTCATTAGCGATTTCCGTTTCCGATTTATCTTAATGGCCTCTCGGGGCAAGCTCCAAGTTCTTTTGCTTGTTGTTTTTGTTATTGTGGTTGTTGCTGTTGTAATTAAGAACAGCTACCGTTTGCTCCAAAGGAACAGAAAGATACGATGAGACAGAGAGAGAAAGAAGGGGATATGCTGAGAAAGAGGGGCGGAGAAGTACTCCATATCTGTGTCTGTTTATCTGGACGTTCGTACAGGGCCGCTAAATTAGCCTAACCTAAAGATTCTGTATTTTTAAACACTTTATTTAAATTTTATTTGTAAAATTTCCAATTTAATTTAGTTAAACTTTAAGTTTTTAAGAATTATTAAATAGATTTGTATTTTATGAAATATTTTATAAGTTTCAAAATTGTAGTTCAAAACTAACTTCTTTTATGCTTTTAGATTTTGTTCCTCAATTTTGGAAACTTATTTCAAGTATAATTCCTTATCAATAAATTGTGAATTTAATAAATATTTTAGTAGTTTCCAAATTCCAAAGGTCAACATAGTTTTCATAATTAAAATTTGTTAAGATTTCATCAAGTTAGAATCCTTATCAGTGACTAACGATGTTCCCAATCACAGACTGCAGATTCCGTTAGAATCAAGTGGGGTCTATATACATAATTAAATGAATTCAATGGACTTAACTATTAGCAACTGTCTCCCATCATCTCTTCTCTAGCTTCCCCCAACCCCTGCCTGCCCCCACAGTTGTTTGTTAGCCCTAAAAAACTGGCTTAGTGCCGCCCCTGCTTTTGGCCAATGGAAAGCTGCTGCTGGCCACACAGTTGGCAACTTGGGTGGCAACATTCACCAATGTCCGTCTGTCTCTGTGAGTGGCTGTTTCCCCTCTCTGTGTGTGTGTGTGTGTGTGTGTGTGTGTTGGCGGCGCCGCAAAAAAAAAGAAGAAAAGAAAGCGCGTGCACTAAAAAAAAAACCAACAAAAACTCATCGGACCGGAACTGCAACTGGCGCTATATGCAATTATAAAAGAGTCTTCTCTTTGGCTCTCCCTCTTAGAGACCGCTGTTCCCTTTCTCGGTTTTACTGTTTTGTTTTTTTTTTTATGCTTTTTGCAACTCTCAAACAGTAGCAGTAGCAACTTTTGCCTTAAAGATTGACAGCAGCAACAACTTACCACGGAAAACAGTTTAGAGATGTATGGACCACCCTGGCAATTGACTGTCTGCTTGCTGCTCCCCAGTTGCTCAATGTGATAGAGAGGAGGAGCAGGAGGAGGGGTATAGTTGCCTCATCATGCAGTTGTTGTTATTGCAGCAGCTTGTCGCCACTCTGTTGTCGTTGTTGTTGTTGTTGCTGCTGCTGCTGTGGTTGCTCTTGCTCTTGTATTACGCAGCGTGTTTTTTTGATCTTGGCGCACTGTAAATTACACAGAGAACAACAATTGTTAATGCAAATTGTTGCTAACTCGTCCGCGATCCGGGAGCTGTCAACAACGTATAATTGTATGGCAACATTTCGTTGTTGCTTGTCATAATTCTCGCCAGAGGGCGGCATAGTTTATACTAGGATCTCATGCAAGGAGTAAAACAGCGGGGAAACTTTTGACTTAACTTTCTAGAAGTGCAATTATTATTCCCCACCCATTTGCCGTTACTTTACTCCATCTCAACCTTGACTTTGAAAAGAGTTTGGTAATCAGAAATAAACTACGAATAATCTCTGCCATTCTGAGAAGCCGTTTTCGAACATTATCATTATACAAATTCTTGAAACAAAGATAATGGATTTTTTTTTTTTTTTTGCTTTCTAGAGAATCACTAATTTTGCTCTAAAAAATTTCATATCTAAATTTAAGGCCAAACATAAAAATCCAAATTTAAGCACTTTGTTTTTGCGCGAGCTCACAATAAAGTTTCCTAGAAAAGGCCTTTTATATGGATGTATACATATCCATGAAATTCATGCCCAAGATCCAAGACCACACACATGGAGTCGAGTCTTTTGCCCAGGAGCGCACACTTGAAAAGCTAATAAAAAAAAACAAATAATTGCTAATTTTATGCTCGAATAAATGAGCCTGAGTGCCCCAAGTAGGATCAAAATGGGCGCCCCAACCAAGATCAGTGTGTGAGTGTATGAGTGTGTGCGAGTGCGAGTGAGAAAGAGTGAGAGTTGAAAACGTCACGCACTATCAAACAAGAAAATGATCAATGGGGGCACAGACACACACACACACACACAGATAGAGGGAGAGAACCGAGGCAGCTAATAGACCACCCATGACGACAACGAAAGGCCACCCACGAAGACAGAATGAGTGAATGAGTGCGAGCGAGCGAGTGAGTGAGGAGTGAGTGAGTGGGAAAAGACCTTTGAAAACAATTTCAGTATTGGATATGAAGGGGGAGAGAGATACAGATACTGGCCAGATAATTGAAATATGTACAACTCTTGAACATGTGCGCTGAAGTGGTGGGTACATACATACATGCATACACAAAATAATAATAAAAAAACATACATACATAAGAAGAGGTTATAGGGGCAGGATAATCATCATAAATATTTATTTATTTATTTATTTTAAATAAAACATGTGTGTAAAAAGAAAGCAAACGAGCAGCTGTGGTTTCTATTTAAAATTAATTAATATCAAAAGATGTAAATGATATCTACCAAAGAATGTTGATTCCCTCAAAACGCTGAGTTTTACACATTATTAACAGTCAGAACTAAAAACCGTTATAATTTTACATGTAAGAATTTAAACTTTTGCATCATTTCTTTTTTATGGTGTGTGGCAACTCTAATGCCGGCATTGATTTAGAGTGGCCATACTTCATGTGCTGCGGCGACAACTCTGCAATTGAATATTCTGGCAACGGCATAGCTGATGCCACATGTTATTTCATTTTTTTATAAGTGTAATTTGAAAACTTTAATAAATTCTCGTTTTTGCTGCACACGGAGCAGCAAATAATTAGTAAACATGCCCCCAAAGAAGGCGCCCGGTCCCAGCAAAAAGACGGAACAGAAGAAGAAGGAAAAAGTCATTGAGGTAACAGGATACATACCAATACACACACACACACACACACGCACGCATAAACCATAAATTGACACCCAAATTTATATACATACATATGTACATATGTATTAAAATTTAATTAAATTTTTCTTCAGGACAAAACTTTTGGGCTTAAAAACAAGAAAGGCAACAAGCAGCAGAAATTTATTCAGCAAGTTCAAAAGCAAGTGCAAGCCGGTGGCCATCATCCGCGTCCCGAAGGCGATAAACGTAAGGATGAGAAGGATAAGAAATTGGCCGATCAGCGGGAGCTGGCCATGCTCTTTAAGCCGGTGCAATCGCAGAAAGTGGACAAGGGCACCGATCCCAAATCGGTAGTATGTGCCTTCTTCAAGCAAGGCACCTGCACCAAGGGTGATAAATGTAAATTCTCTCACGATTTGTCCCTGGAGAATAAGGTGGAGAAACGTTCCATGTATGTGGATATGCGTGATAGCGAAGATGACCCAATGACAAATTGGGATGATGCCAAGCTCAAGGAAGTTGTCGACAAGAAGCATTCGGATGAAAAACGGCGTCCTACCACTGAGATTGTAAGAGAAAGGAGCAACTATTTCAAAATAAGACCACTTATCAACTTATTTTTTGTAGATTTGCAAGTACTTCTTGGAAGCTGTGGAGAAATCGAAATATGGCTGGTTTTGGGAATGTCCCAATGGTGAAAAATGTATCTATCGTCATGCCTTGCCGGCTGGTTATGTCTTGAAGCGTGACAAGAAGCTGGAGGTGAAACAAACGGAAATATCCCTGGTGGATCTTATTGAAAAGGAACGTGCCGCGTTAGGACCCAGCCAAACGCGTGTGACCCTGGAAACCTTTTTGGCCTGGAAGAAACGTAAATTGCAGGAGAAGAAGGAGAAACTCGCTGCCGATGAGGAACGCAAGAAGAGTGACTATAGCAAGGGTAAACAATTCGGCATTTCGGGTCGTGAGATGTTTAGCTTCAATCCCGATCTGGTTGATGATGGCCCTATTGAGGAGGGCGATGCTGCCTTCGATATCTACCAGCGGGAAGATGACGATGATGAGAATATTATTGAGTTCAAGGAACTTGATTTGGCTGCTCTCTCGCTAGCTGCCCAGGAGGTAGATGGTTCCGGTACTATAGCCTCTACCACTCGTCTCCTAGATCAAGCCGCTGAGGCGGCAAAAACTGCCGCAGCCGAAGATGGAGCGGCTGGTGCCGATCAAAATGGTGAAAATGACGATGATTCATCATCGTCTGCCCCTGCGAACGATGCTGCCCCCATCAACAAGGATCTCTTTGTTGATTTGGCTGACGAACTGGATGATTTGGATTTGGATGATGAAGATGATTAAATAGACTTGGCTAAACATGCCATCGCTTTACTTAATTAAATTCATTGCAATTGATCCAAAATCAATAATAAATATTGTGGCTTTTAATTTGTGGCATTTTCTACATATTTTCCCCGCTTTTGTTATTAATTTTCGAACAACTCTTTAGTAAATGAAGACGAGGTTAAAGAAATCATATTGTTTTATATATATTTTCTTTAATTAATTTAGTTTCTAATAAGCTGCAACATCATGCACGCGACGGAATCTTTTGCCTGCCTGTCGCAATGTCATGCCCCGGGTTTCGGGCATTATGACAGCAAACGTCACTAGACCAATCACCATGATAATACCGACAGCAATAAAATATCTAAACTCATTTAGAAAAGTAGCTACCATGCTAACTAATACAATTATGTGTATAACCTGTTCAATGCAAACGATTAGAGCGATCAAATATGGTTTAGTTTTCATGGGAAATGCTTCACCCAGATAAACCGATGACGTGCAAACAAAGATGCCAGCAAAAAGCTGAAAGGCCATGCACAAATGGCAGGCCTGAGTCATGAAGTACCAATTGTCCTCATGCGATGGCTCTCCATATATTCCAGCGATGCCCAGCATCAGGGCAGCCATGCAGGTTAATCCCAATAGCGAAGTGAACTTACGACCTGGCCAATCGGAAAGACCAACACCGAGAGCAGATCCAAGGAAACGCAACAGGCCATAAACGAATAGGGGCCAACCGTAAGAATAATTCAAGTACACATAGCTACTGTGGTTCAAGGCCCATGTGAGTGGCGCCGAGAACGAAAAGGCCACAATGCTGCGAAAGAGTAGCATCTTAAGGAAAGGCATCACAGATGCACCCAATTGATGTCCAATACTCTCCGACTCTCCCTCAACGACATACAATTTGGCCTCACTATACGCTTTATCCAGCGCCACATCTGAGCATAGAGGGCCACCAAGCAATATACGCTGACATTCTCGACCCTTGGACTCTTGATTTCGGTTAATATAAAAAATGGGTGACTCCACAGTCATAGCCAAACTGCCCAGAGCAATGGCCGAGAATACAATGCCAAAGATTCCATGCACACGGTTCGAAGCCATGCCTAAATATTCATATTCCCATTGAGAATTATATATCACCTGGATAGCCATGCCCAGACTGAGGCCAAATTGTTCCGAGCTACAGCATAGTCCACGATTTCCTGGACTTGCAGCCTCCGCACTGTGTATGATAAAGGGTACTGTGATCAGGCCAATGCCCACGCCACCCAAATAGCGTGCTGCCAAAATGGGTTCATATTGATAGGGGGCACTTACAAAGATGATGGCATCGATCAGCTCCATTATACTGCCGAGAACCTGCAAATTGTTAAACGATATCTACGCATTAGAACACATAAATTGTAAAAGCCAACATATAACAAGTGGTAAAGCGAAATTACCAAACGTTTAAAACAAACTGACAGTAGATAAGATACTAGATAGGAATTTATAGCAAACTTTAACCAAAGAGATAGTATAATATTTAAAATTTTATAGTCAATTTTATTAGGTCTATTGGCTACTTACGTAGAAAACGGTTTTGGGCAAAAATTGCACACACAAACAGGACACAACCGCTCCAATAATGACACCAATGAACCAACTATATGCAAATTCAAGTGTTGTTTGAAAAACAGGGAAGTTATTCCAGCCCAAACCCTGTGCCATATCCATGCCACCATAGAAGAATAGCATTGTAGCTAAATGGAAAAAAAGTTACGATAAGTATGTTTCCGTTTTGTTTAGAATTTATTTCTACTCACCTGCTCCTACCATTTGCCTTTGCCTCTTCTGCGATTGGGTGTCACCCATATTGCCAACGACAGTTACATTCACATTTTGTGGTGGTGGTGGTGGCGGTCCTGATGGGGCAGTTGTGACAAATATAGTTTGTGGTTGGGGTTGTGGAGGCACTGAACCCGTAACAAAATACGTTGTTGTCGTAGTTTGCTGTCCAGTCATGGGAGGCGGTGCCCCAAAGTGCGTTTCCTGTGCGGGCGCAGGTCCCGCGGTAACATAGGTCGTTTTCATTATACAAGTCTATTTCTCGTTAGGTTCTTTCGTTTCGGATGGCTATATGATAACTGATATTGTATTCAAAATGTACGAAAAGAAAACCTTGCTTCGCGATATCGATATCTTAATAATATATAATACATTTATATAGATATTGTAATCAGTTGTTAGATACATGGGGTATTCTACCACTGACTTCGCTGTGATTCACGGACCAAAATTCAAAAGATTATGATAAGAATGTGAATGTGTACATAGAATGATTATGATTGATACTCTGATTCGCTATAAATAATATGGTCAATGACATGACTAAGCAGTATCATCTTCAGATGGAATAAGTAGATCTCTCCTTTCTAACTCTTTCTATTTGTTCGGTTTATTGTTAAAAAGGCCATCACAAGGTAATAATTAGAAAAACTTAACGCCATGGCTTCCATCCATTTCAATGAGCTCACATTTACCCTTCTCCTCTAGCAAACGCAAGGCACTGACTAACACCGCCTCATCCACACCATGAAATTGCTGCTGAGTAGAATTCTCACCCGATGCAATTTCGTATAAAGTACAAATACTATTCGTTTGTCCCGTCTCCTGTATCCAATCGTAGACCATGCTTCCATACTCCTCTAATGTATACCAATACACCTGCCACTCCTGACGCCTTTTATCCAATGGTGCAGCATGTCCACTTTGCTGCAGTTGCTCCAATATGAGCAAAATCAATTCCGGTGAAAGGCGACGTTTCAGTGATTCATTGTGATAGAGTGGAAAGCTCTGTTCGTTAATGCTGAGAGTAAACCTATTGAGATGTTTGAGGTATTTGAGAAAGAGATCCGTCCAGACTTTTAGTTGTTGTTGTCTGGTTTCTTCATGGGGCTGGAGACTGCAAGCAAATCAAATGAATCTATAAACCTAATACGATAGACGAGTTACTCACGTGAAGAAGGGCGGAAATGTGTACTCCCATGGCCATTGGAAATCAGTCATTTTGGGGGGAAAGGGAATTACTAATATTTACTTTTTTAGTGTTTTAATTTTGCGACATTTGTGTGTGAGGCAAGAATTGGCGACCACTGAACTAGTTCCATGCCATTGCATCCCTTAGAACTAGCTACAAAATCAGTGGTTCCCATTGGAAGTAACGGAAAAATATACAAGAAATTTAAACTAAAGTGTAAAAGGAAAAATATCCTCAAACTTCTAAGTTTTTTAATTTTAGAATTGGTGGAAATCAATTGAGTGGATAAACAAGCTGAATTAAAATAAAACTTCTGCCCATGCATTCCATTTTCATGAGTTTATTTGTCTTAATTAGAAAAGATTGTGTACATTAACATTTTCATTTGGGGAACTGGAATTTGGTTGTTTTTTCTATGGCGAATTGCGTTTTGCGGAAAAAAGATAAAAAACATGTAAAGACAACAAATATACATTCACATATATATTCCTATTCAAGTAAATTGTGCGTCCTTATACGCAAAACTATACATTCAATATTTCCTTTCTAGACCATTCCAATCATCATCCATCCATATCATCTCATCCGATTTGCCCGAGTGGTTCGTAAGTTAGTTCTACATAAATCCATTTACATTTATTTAAACTTTTTTTTACTTTTTTTTGTGTGTGTGTTTGACAATGTTATATCTGCTTCTATATCTTTCTTGCTTAGTAACTAATCTTTTATAAGGATGTCTCTCTGGTTGTGTTCATGGTATAATGTGGAGGGAGGAAGGGGCCGTGGTGTGATGTGATTTCGGTTTGGTTTGTGCTTTCTATATAGTGTACTGAAATATCTGGGTCTTTGCACTTTTACTTTTATTTGGTTTTATCATCATAAATATGTTTTCTTTTGTTTTTTTTTTTTGTTTTTGTACACATGCGTGAAAGTCATCTAGGGATTTAAGGTGTCGTCATCTTGATAGTACAGAATCCAGTGTGTAATAGTTTATATATATATATATATGTATATATATACTTTATCTTTGTTCTGTTACAGTTTGTTGTTTTAGTTCCTAGTTAACAAGTGAGGTTTGCTTGAAATCTTTCTTTGCTAGATAGGTAAATTTTCCGTTTTCTTTCTTTGTTGCTGAATCGGTTTTTTTTTTTTTTTGCATTTTTAGTTTAGTTTTATTTTGTTACAAATAATAAAGCAATCTAAAGAAAAATACATACATACACATACATGTGCTTATAGCATACATATATATTAACTCTATATATATATATATATTTATACCGGATGAAAATGTACACATCGAAATGCTTTAATCTGGTTTTAACTCTGTTGCTTTTTAACCTTAAAGCAGTATACACACACACAAATAAGGAGGGCAAAATTGCAATAACAAATGGCATAAAAATACATAATTGGTTCAGTTCTAGAAAAAACAAAATGTGATATAAAAAATTCGATTTTGCAACTGACAAAATGAAGAACAAAATCTGGTGGGACTGATGGGCATAGTGCCGCAAAAGCCCATATACATTGTACACTTATTCATATATATAGATAAACTACTTAAAAATGGCATGTGGTGACATTATACATATACAGTACATACATTCATTCAAATATATATATATGTCTATATATATAATATCGATTTTCCAAGTTGGTATAAAATAATGCATGCAAGTTAATTTCATTTTCTTTAGGTTAAGCTTGCCTTCTTTTTTCTGGTTTTGTTTTTTTTTTTTTTAGCCTAGTTATCTAGATTATACATTTATAAAGTTTTCTTGATTTCTTGTTGTGTTTTTCTTGTTTTTGTTGGTTGGTTTCATTTTGGGATTCTCGAATCACTGCACGTATATATATAGCATAGTATATATAGCATGATGATGAGCATGTACCATGCTCCATGCTCCATTAATTATTTCGACTAAGGACTAATACTAGGGAGACCTAAGCTATAATTTTTGCCTAAGCTGCTGCTGCTGCTGCTGCTACCGATACTGAGCGTTCGGCGTTCCTCCTCCGCTCTGCTCCGCTTTACTTGGCCAGCGGCTCTAGGTAACAGCGCACTGTGTTATTCTCATCCAGCATTGCTGATAGTTGATGACGCTGTTGTGGATGCTGAGGATGGTGGACAAGGGAGGAGGAGGTGGAGGGAGGATGCGGATGTTGTGTTAATTGTTGATTACTGTGCGATGTATGCGACGACGATGATGTTGTGGACTGCGGTGATAGTTTTTGCAAATGCTGTTGCTGCTGCTGACGCTTCTGGGCGGGCGTCTGATTGGCCGGTGGTAGTGGTGGCCCATGGCCAAATAGCTCATTTACCGCCAATCGGCCACCACGCATGGAGCCCTCACCAACGCCGCCGCTAACCCCAAAAACCGCACCATTTTGATGCTGATGTTCGGGATGTTGATGATGCGGTGCTTGTCCGACTCCAGAACCGTTTGGCGGTGGAGCCGCTCCATAATCCAAAGGTGCACCATGCTTGCGCAGCTGACGTCTATAAAAAGAAAATAAACAATTTGTTATACTTCTAGCTAGAGTAGTTTGAGTCTCCAACTTCAACCAAATACTTACTGAAACCGTCGCTGAAAGTCCTCATCTTGTAGCGCCATCAGACGACGCATACGCTCATCGCTTTGTGGTGGCAAACCATGAGCCATTTCCATATCATCTATGTCGCTTTCATCCTCTTCTTCCTCCTCCTCATCACAGACGCTATCTTGCAGTTGTTGGCCAGCAGTTGGCTCATCATCATCCTCTTCTTCCTCATCATCATCTTCATCGTCATGGTCGACTGCGCAACGTCTCGCAGATCTTTGTTGAGCCAGTTGCTGCTGCTGCAGCTGTTGTTGTTGATGCAGCTGCTGCTGTTGTTGTTGCTGTTGGAGTTGTTGATTTCTGGACGAAACACTACCACCACTTAAACTGCCAGCATAACCACCACCACGATTTCCACTGGCTGCGACAGCGGCACGCATATTATTAAAGACGCCAGTGCCGACGCTATTGTTGTACACCTCATCGACATCAAAGTCGCCCACTTCATAGTGCTGGACATCCGAATTGCGATTGCTTAGGATCTCCTCGTATACAGGACCATCGGCGGATGATCCACCACCACCTGCTCCGGCCCCTCCACCACCGGCACTGCCTTGGTTATAGTAGGCATCGCCTATGCCCAGATCACAGTTGGAATGCTTATTTCTATATTGGCGCTGCATAAACTCTTGTTGATACTGCGCCATATGCGGCGGTGGTGGCGGTAATTGTTGCTGCTGTCCACCGCCAGCGCGTCGCTGTTGCAAGTGCAAGAGATGAGCATGCTGTTCCGCCTGCTCCTCATCGGAGGAGAGTTGTTGTTGTTGCTGCTGACGCCTCTGTTGATAAAAGGCAGCTGTTCCAGCTGATGATGGGGGATCCAAGGCCTCAGCATAGTGTGGATAGGGTTGTTGCTGTTGCTGCTGACCTGCACCTGCTTTGGTCTTTTTATACGAGGGATAGAAGAGCACCTGGGATGCGGCAGTGGCACGACTATGTAAAGAACCGCTGGGCGAAGGAGGAACAGCTCCAGCTCCACCTCCACCACGTTTCTTTTTGCCATGATGATTATTATGCTTCTGTGTCCAATAGAATACCTCATGAGCCTGTTGCGGCGAA
The DNA here is from genome assembly GCA_018150735.1 of Drosophila sp. 14030-0761.01. Classification (NCBI taxonomy): domain Eukaryota; kingdom Metazoa; phylum Arthropoda; class Insecta; order Diptera; family Drosophilidae; genus Drosophila; species Drosophila sp. 14030-0761.01. The sequence continues at coordinate 15,132,802 of JAECWO010000031.1, forward strand.
GAAGTTGCAGCTCCACTCTGATTGTAATACTCTCTGGGAGGTTGTTTCATTCCTCCCTGCTGACCCTGCATTGGTTGCTTCCAGCTATAGTAATCCGGTTGATGGTAATAAGCTTCTCCAGGAACCTGCGGCTGTTGCTGCTGCTTGTGATTGAAAATGCGATGAGTCGACCCAGCGGAACTAGTTGGCGAGGCATGTCCCGTGGAGCGCAATGTTCCCCTTTCAAGGATCACATGGCTACCAGCAACTGATTGAGCAGATGGAGTAGTTGCTTGCAACGTGCCCGACATTAGTCCACTCTTCAAAGTGCGTCTCTGTTGTGCCTCATTTAGTTCACAATCGGATGTTGCGCCCATTATGGCATCTTCTGTGATGGCCATATGCTGCTCTTGCGGTTCATGCTCATATGCTTCCTCCGGCAATTTCGATTTCTTTGCGGTACCCGAGGGTGGGACACCTACTCCACCTGCTCCGCCCACACCACTGCCTGCTACAATGCCAGATGAAATGGAGGTCTTGGAGCAACGTAAACATTTTGGCAACCAAGCATGTTGCCTCACATACTTTCGATATTCTCTACGTATCTTCTCATTCTGTATGCAATGGAACACAAAGACATACAGGCCCAGAAGTGTATTGAAGCATATGAAGCAATAGCCATAAATACTGGACACATCATCATCCATTTTGGCGCCACGCAAATAGAAATAGACTGAACACCAAACGGCACTGAGCAGCAAGAGGAAAACAAAGGAGCAGCGTATATCAAAGCTGTGGAAAAAAGGATTCATTTAGTCAACACTCGGAAAAAATCAGTTTCCAGGCTCTAACTTACCGCACGCTGGCCAAACGTGTATGCTCTTTGGTCTTTAAGCCGGTGCGGCTTTTCTTGCACATAATGAACCACGACAAGAAGGTATAACCAATGGCAGCCTAAGGCAAAAGAAAAACAAAAAGAATTAACAAAATTTCCAAAGAGATAGACGAGAGAGATAACTTACCGTAAAGAAGATGAGCACTGGAGCAACAAACGTGGCATAAAATAAGCCATTCGTTTCCATTAGCACACAATAATCATTTTGAGTATAGGTACTAGGATTTATAATCAAAGATATTGCGACCACAGACAATGATAGACCATATGACAATAGATAATAGCAATTCACTTTATGCGTTTGATCCACCTCCAAAAGTAACTCATCCGCTGTCAGAATCGAGTACGAATGAAAGGCTAACAAAGAATGCGTTGGACATCAATTAAATATCTGTAAATTAATTGAGAATAACCTCTTACCTTCATAACAAAACCAGGCAGTGCCCGATAAGATGGCGCAATGTAGAAAAACGGGTATAAAACCACAAAATATGCTTGTTTCGGTCTGTTCTATGCCCAGCAGAAAGAGCAGCTCAATGGCCAAGAGGCAAATATAAATGTTGCTATAGATGGAAGTGCGCGCAGACTAAATAATAGTAGAAAGTAGACAGATAGACAGAAGATAGTAGTTCAGTTAAGATGGACATAAAAGTGGGCGTGGGCCAGGGCTAAGGGCAGGCAGACTCTAAGTCATGTTCTGTAGCTTAATTTAGTTATAACAATTACAATTTTGAGTGGTTGTTTGGTTGGTGGTGAAAAAAGATATCAAAAATTTATATAAAAATAATTATAAATACAAAAAAAAAAAAAAACATATATATAAAATAAGAACAAGACACGAAACAAGCATAACACAACAAAAAATATTATTATAAACACAAAAATTAGTCACATTTCTTCGCTGGTAAAATTTGTTTTATTATTATTATTATGAAATTAATTAAATACATACACAAAAATTAAAAATGTTAATCAAACGAGAAAGAACAAAATTAAAAGAAGGGGGGTGGGTTAGGTTAAGGCATGCCAGGGGGAGAAATCTAAAAACTTAAACTATGACAAATTACTAAATTAATATCAAAATCTATTAAATATATGTGTAAAATGAAACTATAAATAACTGGACACTAACTGCAACTAACCATAAGAGAGAAAGAGTTCATCTAGTCTTATTGATTTAACAATTTGAGTTACTTATTCATCTATATCACAGCCTAGCCTATATATGTATATAAATCTCGATTTCTATAATTTTCACCACCACCACCACTTATATTGTATATCATCCATATTGGCATCCACATTTAGATTGGGATTGCGATGCTGATGATGCTGATGATTATTATCCTGTCCATGGAGATTATAATTGTGATTGATATTTAAATTATTTGTGGCCGTTGCATGTTGCTGCAATGCAGCAGCAGCAGCTATTGAAGCGGCAGCAGCAGCTGCAGCCGCCTGCTGTTGTTGTTGCTGCTGCTGCTGTTGCTGAAGATGATTATGATTATGGTTATGATGAAGATGTTGACCAGCAATATGTGGATGCAGATTCAAATTTAAATTATTCATTTGCTGATGATTCGATAGAACAACAGCAGCTGCTGCAGCGGCCACAACTTGTTGCTGCTGTTGCTGTTGTTGCTGCTGCAGATTGTAATTCAAATTATTGCGATGGGAATTTCGTATGGAATTGTGTTGTATGAAATTTGTATTAGTTTGTGCTGGCATAACACCACCAGCAGCATTTGTTGTTGCAAGAGTTGCATGACTAATGGGTGTGGTCAGTGTAAGAGATTCATGGGTCTGATCCCGTATATTATTCTGTTGTCGCCTACTGCTGCCTGCCCTTTGCTGATGTGGCAATGTTGTAGAGGAACTCCCTGCTCCTCCTACTCCTCCTCTTACCTTGATGAATACTCCATTAAACAGTTTCAATGTGAGCAAAGCAATCACTATGAATATCACACAAATTGCAATGCTTATATATATAAATATACGCATATTTCCATCGAACATGGTGAAGAGAGAGTGCTGATGCTCATCGACTACATCCATAAGTATGGCAAAGTTGGTTAAATGCATGCAACTGCAGACACTGTGGGTACGATTGGTGTCCACCAAGTTGCAACCATTGGCAGACCAGGCACTAGAAGAAAGAAAACATAATTCGTTAAGAATAAATGTATTTAGCGTGTTTAAAGCTTTTAATACTTACTGATCAATGTAGTTCCAGAAGACACAGGTGGGATTGGTTACATTCTCGGTTTTCAAATGTTTGAGGGTCAATGTTATGGGCTGTGATAGTTGTATATGTCTACCTTTGCCAAGACTGGCGGAAATAACTTTACTATTAAGAATACGCAAACGCTGTTGCATATCTCCTCCAGCATTTGCATCGCTGTCATTCGCCAAGATGGCTGTATTACGTACTGCAATTAGAAATTAAGATATACTAAGCACTCATTTTCTATTAGTTAATCATTTCTTACCATAACTGCGTGCACTCTTTAAATCAAAATGATCGTAACTGGGCTTTAGTATGGACTCTAGACGATCAAAGGCAGCAAAAACAATGCGCACTAGACCTCCTTCGCTATTCTCGATGAGAGCAGCTCGTGGCAGTTCAATGCGATCTGAACTAAGTGGCCATTGGTCAGAGTCGGGAAATACGACACTGGACTGTATGGTTTTCGTTTCCAACACTCGCACCGATAGCACTAGAAAATTTATAGAGAATTTCTTAGTTTAAGCTTCAATTTGGCTGAAGCATTCGATACTTACATATATTCTTGACCTTCTGTACAACACTGCGCTCACGTATAATGGTGTCGGCTAGGAGAAAAGCATTATACTCCAAACCTGTCAGCAGCGAGGTGGCCACACGCATTTGATCCTCTGGATTGAGATCTAACCAGGAAGATAACTGTGACTCATCCAACAGATTTGAGCCCGTCTTAACCACACAGTGTAAAAGTTCCATTATCATGGCCTCTCGCTGACGTTGATCGGGGAAGGTTTCCTTATCGTGCAGCATTTTCTCGGATACCGTTTGTATGATCTTTGTGGTGACCAACATGTCACCACCATAAAGGGTCTTACTGCTTGTCACCTCCGACATATCATTGGCTATGGAAATGAGCGAGGAATCCCTTTGATTTACACGCATTTCAAGACTATTCAGCCAAAGGCTGCGGCATTGCGTTAGATCGGGAGTCAAAGGATGCCAGGTGGGTTCAAAATTGCGTTGTCTCTGATTCACTTTGTGGGCCATGCTCACCGGTGGCTCACAATTGCTGCTATTGTGCAGGCAATCACCAGTTGTCGGCAATGTGGTCGTGGCCAATTGATCATCATCATATTCATCATCTATCCAATCTGAGGGCATTCGTTTCATTAGGACACAACGCCATTTGGCTATGCCAGCAGCACCACCAGGACATGGCTGAACATTAACATCACCCACTCGAGTCATATTCCAAAAGAGATTGCGAGCATGGGTTGGACCACAGAATAGTTTGGACTCATCCTCTCCGCCACCAGCCATGCCAGCGGCATTTAAATTGATATTATTAATTGTTCGCACAGCACTTCCATTGCTGAAGTTTGCAGTGCCACTGCTCGCTGTTCCAGGTGTACGATTAGGTGAACTTTTCGTAGTTAACAAAGTGCCATCATCACTTCCGGATCCTCCCACACCAGTTAGTATGCGAGTATTTGACGGTGCGGTGGCATTATTGGCCGGTGTTGGTAATTTTCCACTCGCTTTTGTCGGTGGCAATGTCTCATCCGTATGATGATTGTGATGATGATGCAATTGTGGTGGTGGTGGTAAGCCATCATGACGTCCAGTTGGATTCTTGGTCGTTGTGGTTGAAGATGATGATGATGATGTGGACATTCCTTTTAAACGTCCACCCGGCAATGTGGCTGTACTTCCTCCCATAGGGGGCGTTGCATGGGTAGCTGGCGATGGAGCCACATTAAATAAGCCACCATTACCATTGATACCAACCACACCCGATAGGGTGGGTAAACGTGGTGGCGGTGGGGCAGCATTTGGTGGATGAATCAATCCACTTCCATTTCCAAAGATCGGTGGCCCATTGTTGAGTACCCAAGGTGGTGGACTTGGTCGATTTGTTGTTGTCGATGTTTGTGCTGCTGAAATGCATTGATAATGTGCCTCGAGATATTTATGGGTACCCGGACAGGGATCACCAAACATGCTAGTGGCAGCTAGAACACTGCAACTCTGCTTATGGGAGCATCTGTAAGACAATTGTTTTTTAGTGAACTTTCATTAAGTTGGCTGAAGTTGTTTCTATCCTACCTTGAATTCAAGACAGTTAGACTCTTTGGGAACATGCAATTGACACTCCAATCCACATTGCCATGATCATTGCATATGGTTATCGAGAAGCGTCCATAATTGGCCCGTATCAAATTGATGAGATCGCCCGGTTCGCATTCAATAGTCAATTTCTTACCTTCACAGGCGTAGGCAGTCTGATATTTGGGCGCTGTAATTTATCATATATAGGAAACATAGTAAGTTAACGTTCTAAATTTAGTTAAATAGATTTATTATACGTAGTTATACAGATATATGTATATATATATGGTATATAGAGAGAAGAATGATTAGCGTTGCGTTGATTTGTTGTAGTTTGGTTTGGTTTGGTTGATGAGATGATTATCTGCAAAGACACTTACACAACTAGATATACGATATATAGGATATATAAAATGTGATGTGATATAGCATGATACACGCTCGTTTTATCGTTTACACTCAGCCGTGGATATACTTAGTATGTGTGTGGTAGGTAGATTGGTTAGGCGATGGGATGCTTGGCTAGCAAGTGGAATAGAATAGTAGTCATAAATACCAAATCCTCCTGCCAGTTTTTGCCATCAGTTGAGTCATCAAAAGTCATCGAAATACTATACAATAAATAGATATTTTTAGTATAAAAATTAGGTCATTAAATATATACATAATTAATTATATGACACAATTTTATCTAACTCTTAATCGATTTTATTTAAAAGGAAAGGTCCTCAAATCTAAGAGCTAAAATCAAAATTTAAATTAACACAAAAATTATATGATATAATTTTTCTTAACTTTACATAGATAGGCGTATGGACAAATTTCAAAATAATGGACATATGTATTTGTCTACCTCTAATTTATGGCCTTGCATTTAAATACGCCCGGGAAGTAATCGGGTAAAGCTATGTGCACATATCAACATCATGGAAATCAGAAATATAATAATGGGAAAAGCCTATCCTAATGCAACGCAACTTCCTTTGTTAGACTGAATATGAATGGTTTTTGACCCATTTACAGGTCAAAGGTTACTTACCGCTGCCTCTCAATCCACTGCCACATGTTAACTCCAAAGCCAGTTTCATTTTTTCTAGCTCAGCTTTATCTAGAAAAACCAAAAAAGAAACCGAAGAAAATCTATTAAATATTGGGCAATTATTTACACACACACACACACACTCATAGGAAAAACTAAAAATACACACCCTTCCTCTTTCTTCTTTTCTTTCTCCCTTCCATGGTTCTCCATTGCAGCAGAACAAAGACAAAAACTTCGTCACTCGGACTCGTTTTCTCTGTATACTCCCAAATCAGAGGGGAGTGGGGGGGCGAGTAAAGAAATGCAGTTGCATGATAGAGAAAAAATTCGACGCGTACGCGGACGCCTACGCTGACTGCGCTGCTCTGCCTGTCTGTTCATGTATCTCTGCTGCTTAGCTGGGCTTGGCCACTGGAGCACCCCTTGCGTCGATTTTCTTTGTTACGCCTGGGCACTGTATATTTCCATGCGTTTTCCTCCGTGGAGTTTGCATTTTTGAATTTATACTTAATTACAATATGCATTTTGTTATTAAGAAATTTAAGTTTCTTTGTGGAATTTTTCTTGCTGACGTAGACAAAGACAAAGTCTGGCTTTGGCCGTACGAATTTTTCTTCAATTCACAATGAAGTTCAAAAGTTGCTTTTCATTTCACTATATTCACAAGTAGTTTTTTTTTATTGTTTCTCTGTATTTTTAACTATTTAAATTGGGTTTTCAAAAGGTTTTTTAAAATCACTTCTTTTTCGCAGCTCCACTTTCTAAAAATTCTGTATACTATAAGAGCTGCCAACTTGCTTCAAAATGCGTATTAAAAAATTACAAAGGGCTGCCAACTTGCTTCAAAATGCCGCCAACTTGCTTAAAAGTGCGCGCGCATTTTTAAACTTAGGCAAGGCTAAACGCTCAGATAAAGATTTCGTTATTATGCAAAATGGATAAAACTACTATTTAATAATAAGTTCAAGTTCAAGCTTTTCTCTTATCATTATAACAACTTTGAAGTGAGCTTCTAAGCAACACAAGTTTCTACTTCCTAAACCAGATTTCATTTTAGTTTTTATTGTGAAAGTGTTCTGATCTTAGGAAATGGCAAATTATTTAAATATTTTTCTAATTCTATTAATCATACCTTGGACATATGAGGCTCTAGTGAAAACCAAACCCACCAAGATTCCTTTAAAGGATGCAAAAAATAAAACGGATGTACCACTTGGAAATAATACACAAATTTTAAATGGAACCACCACGCCCATTCCTCCGGCTCAGAAGTTAACCGAAGTCCATATAGACCAACATAAGACCATACGGATAACCAAGGAGGATTTAAATGATCTCTTAGATGTTTATATGGGTAAAATAGTTCAAAATGCTGTAACCATCAAGGATCAAGAGAATGAAATAAATACGCTTCAGAGCAAGGATCAAGACGACGAAGAACTGCTTCAGAAATTTCAGAATTTAACTGAATTATGTCGAAATCAAACAGTGATATATGCAAAAAATTTAACTGATAAAAACACAAAAATCAAATCGGTGGAACTGAAATTAAAGATATATGAAGCCAGATTGCGACGAAAGCAGCATGCACTCAGTGAACTAAGGAAACAAAACGAATCCCATGTGCTTCTGATAGAGCATTTAAAACTAAAAGTTATCCACTTGGAGAGGAAATTTCGTGAGAAAAAAGATGATTTGCTAGCAGATTGGGAGGCAGCTACCACAAGTTGTATACCCTATGGCAATACTTCGGGTATACATTTGATCCATTTGCCCAATTATCTGCCCTTTCTGGTACCCTGTGAAGGTCTGACACCAGGTGCAGGTCCTGGCTGGACGGTTATACAACGTCGTTACGATGGTTCAGTTGATTTCTATCGCGATTGGAAACAATATGCCAAGGGATTTGGTAAATTAAATAGAGAATTTTTCCTGGGCCTCGAGAAGTTACATTGGATAACCAAATCGCAGCCGCACGAGCTATATATAATCATCAAGAGATTCAATGGCGACTGGAGCTATGCTCATTATGATAATTTTCTAATAGGCAACGAGACAGAAGGCTTTGAATTGAAACTACTGGGACACTACGAGGGCAATGCGAGTGATGCCCTGAGAACGCATGATAAAATGAAATTTTCCACTTTTGATCGAGACAATGACGAATTTATACACATGAATTGTGCGGCTCATCATCATGGTGCTTGGTGGTATGATTTCTGCTCTAGAAGGTACAAAGATTCTTATTTGGTATGAAATTTTGGACAATTACTTATAATAATTCTATTTTTCAGCAATCTAAATGGCCGATATTTCAAAGAGGAGGTGGATAATGCCCAAAGTATTTATTGGGAGCCTTGGTATAGTTTCAAATCTCTGAAATCTGTTCAAATGCAAATAAGACCCAAAAGTCTAAAGGAATTGGAGATTAAACAAAAAACTTAAACTTTAACTAAGTACTATACACAAATCAAGTAAACGACTAACAGAAAGATTTCAATCCAAAATGTTACGCTTTTTTGTTTTTCAATGTAATTGCTTCGTCACAGTTCATTGCATTTTATTTATACATACATATATATATAAACATATATAGTATATGTATATAGATTTGACGCTCCAGACATTTTGTTTATTTATTTGCCTACAAATCATTAGTGCAATTAATTTAACAATTTTCAGTTGTTTATGAAAAGAAATTAATGAAATCTAATTGAGTGTGTGTGTGTGCATTGGACTGATCCAACGAGCCGGGCCAACGAGTGGATTGGAGTGGAGTAAGAGATGGCAGTCGAACTTGTCACTTGCACTTTCATGGGGAGCACAGTCACAGTGGGCTGTGGCGGGTGGGTGGCTGAAGGCGGAGAGAGTGGGTCAATAATGGACTTGCCGTCAAGTGGAGTCAATAAACGTATGTATTGATAAATTGGTCGAATGACAACGGCGCCGTCATAAAATATAAATAGATGGCCAGACATTTTTCAAGACCGGAATAAGCTGAACTGAAATATTCGTTTTGAACCGGTCTAACAAATATTATTCGATACTAATCACTATGATTATAATTGAACAAACGAAAATTTCTCACAATTATTAATGAATATTTATTACAAATTTTACATAGTAATTGTTTTGATCTGCAGGTATTTAGATTTTGGCTATAGAGGTTCAAAAATTGAGAAAACTTTCAAATCTGAGTATAAATTTGTGGATTTTTTTAAGATCTATTACAATCACAATTCACTTATATTCCAAAATATATGTCTTATCAGGTTTTACAGGTAGATAGGTACATATATGTATGTATACTTTGTATTTGGTTTCAATTACATTGCTCTTTTGTGCTAATCATTTGATTAGCTTCCCTAGATTACATTTACAATACACTTAAATGAAAGTTAAAAATTGAAAGCTTAATCAATAAATAAATAGATTACTTAAATGTTGTCTTAAAATGATGATATGATAAGTTCCAGCACTTCCAGCAACCTGGTTGGAGTAACTCCTCACGATTGCCTTGTAAACACAATGCAAACTTAACGACAATCTCAAGTGCTCTTCTCCGGCTCCACCTCTTCCTCCTCTTCGTCCTCCTGCTGCTGCTGCTCGGCATGGGCACGTTTCTTGTGCCAACGTAAACTGGCAAACTGGGCGAATCGTTTGCCACAGTCAGTGCACTTGTATTTCTTAACAGCCAAATGGAGTTCGGTATGCTTTTTGAGATTGCCATATGTGGTAAATGTTTTGCCACAAACAGTGCACAAATGTTTACGTATGGCCCAATGGGAATTCATGTGATCGGTGAAACGATTCTTCTCATAGAAACCTTTCGGACAGATGGGACAATGGAACGTCGACTGATTGAGATGTCTCCGTCGATGTATATCGAAGAACGACCATGTTTTAAACGACTTGCCACACAAATCGCAAATATATGGACGTTCGCCAGTATGACTACGCATATGGATGGCCACCTCAGTGGATGTGGCAAATCTTTTATCGCATCTCTCGCAGGCATAGGGAAAATCACGACGATGTCGTCTTATGTGTACAGTCAGATTGCAAGGCATTTGGAATCCTTTGCCGCAGAGCGTACAAATAAAAGGCTGTGTACCATCATGACCCGAACGATGGACCTTGAATTGATCGCAGGTTTTAATTAGCTCCGAGCAAACATCACAACGAAATGGGCCCAGATTCTGTTCCAAAAACTGTGACAATTTGGCATGTATCAGGGAAATGCTGCTGCATGCATTCGGTGGATTTGTCAAGATTTTTCTCTTCTGTGCGGAAAACTGTTTACGTAACTCGAACAGCGTCTTCTCCAGTTGCTCGGCAGTGTATGCATCTCCATTAAAAGTAGTATTCAACTCATCCAGCATTTGACCCAAAGCCTGACTGCGATAGGCATTCGATCGAAAATCTGGATGATCTACATCCCAGAGGGCTGGATAATTTCTATAGATATCCACAAATTGCAATTGATCTTCCGCTGTGGCAAACTCTATGGAATTGGCATTGATGAATTTGGTTTTCTGATTTGTTTCAACCACGCCCACTTTCTGCAAAAGATAATTTAGAATTAGTTTTTGATAAATTTTGTGTATTTATTTTTTTTCTTCGTTACTTTGCTGATCTTATTGAAGATTTGCTCTTGTAGTATATGTTGTAGGAATTCCATTTCATCGTAACACCAAAGTTTTGGTAAATATAAACCCTTATGCTTGATCACCATGCGCAATTCTTTGCGATAGCGTGTCCTTAGCTTTTGAATTTCCTTATAGCACTCCTCCCCGCTCATCTCATAGTTGAGATCTTCGTGCAATTGTGTGGAAATCTCACGATATAATTCCTGTTTGCAGCAGCTGGCATAATCATAATGCTGAGGATTCCACAAACACTCCTGACGCTTAAAAGCATCGAGTATATAGCTTAATACCTCACGATAAGTGGAGGATTTTGTTGAGGATTCTGTATCAGTCTCGCAGGCGTTCTCACTTTCGGCAGTTTCATTTGAGATCTGCAAAGAGAATGCACATAAATGAATTTCATTCAATTTCTATAGAAGATTTAACCCACCTTGGCTTCCTTTTCGGCACGTTTGTCTTCGATGACACTTCTTAGAAAATGCATTTGATTGAAATACCATAATCTGGATTTATATTTCCCACCCAAGGCATTCAATTTGCTTAGTTCGCGACGATATCGACCACGTAGTTCTTTGAGTACGGCAAATATCTCAGCTCCAGTGAGTTGTAAATTAAACGCATTTTCCAAAGGTGCAGCCAATTCACTATATACACTACGTTTAGCATTGTATTTATAATCCGGATGCTTGGGATTCCATAATTTCTCTAAACGTTTATACGCCACCAGAAGGCAGCTAACAAATTCACGATTTCTTTCCAAATCACGTCGGGAGCGCTGAAATTTAAAATTCAATAAGGAAAACTAGAAAATTCACTAAATCTGAATATACTTACCGATTTCAAGCTACTGGTGGGCGTATTTGGCAAGGCAGTTGTGGGCGGTGTAGCTGGCGGTGTTAATTGCAATACATTCTCATCCAAATGCTGTTGTTCCTGTTCCTCCTCCTGTTGCTGTTGCTGCTGTTCCTGCTCTTGTTGCTGTTGCAATTCCTCTTGTTGCTGTTGTTTGCGTTGCATGGCCTGCAAATCAATAGAAATGATTTTTTTCATTTTAGTCTCCACAATAGCAAAAGGCCCCAATGATCATTCGACTCGAGTCAAGTGTTTATCGCTTGAACAAAATACACAAAAACAAAACAGTAGAATATTGGTCCGGGGTCAAAATCATTTACACTGCATCAAAAAAAGAAAATAAAAACCTTACAATTCTCTTTGAATTTCATGAAATTGTTGGAATAAGTTGCAGAAAATAATCTTTTAAAATAGTTAGACTATATAATCTTAGACTATAATCTTGTGATTCGTCTTTATTAGAACTTCAAAACAATTTAAAATACATCTAAGCGTGGAAAAAACCAAAAATCTTCTCAAAAAAACAAGTTTCAATTCTATAAATTGTATAGTTATAAGTAATTCCATAAATCTTGTCATCAAACACTGTTTCAATTTAAGATTTAGAATATTTTAAGAATTTTCTCATCAAAGCTTTTAAATCAAAGATAAATTAAATAATAATACGAAAATTTAAGTTATTTTACAATAGATCTGACTTTGCTTACTTCTATGATTCACAATATTAGAAAGTTAACTTCGATTTGAAAGGAACTCAAGGTGTATAGAAGAATATTGGTAAGATTTCAAGTTCTTTTTCAGTAGATAATATGATCTGATTTAGTTTTTATGTAATATTAAGGAATGTTATTCTAAAGAGAATGCAAAAAGTATCTTGTAACATAAAACTAACTTATTTTCGAAAAGAAAATAAGTTCTTATGACTTAAGATCGGTAGTTTTTATATTCAGCATTTGATAATATGACGACTTTAAATTTATTTATAATAAAATCATCATCCTAGAGGTTCAATATCGGAGCACCTTGTATTCAGCGTTACAAATTGAAGAGTAATTGGTTAATTTAAAGTTTTAACAGATCATAAGGTTATATCAGATTTAAGGGCTGTCAAGTTTCAGGTTAATAATGAGATTTTATATTTTTAGGTAGTGAGTCGGCACTAAGTCAATAATAGAGCAATAAAAATGCATTTACATATATAAAGGTAAGGCAGATTTTGACTCACTAATAGAACATTTAACAACTATTAATATTAACTATAATATTACTATTCAAGCAAATATATTTTGTATAAAATAGCCATAAAATTTATCTATACTTTATTAGCATTGCGAATCTCAATATATAATTTTGTAAAGTGTATAGCCAGAGTGGAGAGAGAGAGCAACAAAAAAAGAAAGGGAAAGTCCCCCAAGGCACCCGCAGCCGCCTGCCTATGCACAGCTTGAATATGTATGGAAGCGGCTATTGGCCTTTTGTTCGTCATCATATTCTTTCTTATCGCAATATTGCATATGGGGCGACTATATAGAGGGCATATATATGCATATTTGTATGTGTGAGTATGTATGTCAATATATGATACCTATATCTATTGCTTTGGTTGTTTTTTTTTGGTTGCAGTACAGACGGTAGGGAACCCTCTTCATACACACATATGTATATTCGGTTTGGGTATCGTATTTTATTCTCTTTGTACTTTATTTTTATTTGTTTGTATGAATGAAAAAAAAAAACCATGAATAATTCAAGGGCAATGGGATCAGTAAGAATGTCGCAATGCCCTTTATCAGAGTTTGCTGGAATGCAAAATAACTTTAAAAGAAAACAAAAGATATTTTCAAGTAGAAGACAAAATGGAATATCAGAATATATGTATGTACGCATATAGGGGCAAATGTACCTTAAAATGTTGCTGAAAATTCATTGCCTTTTCGTAACTAAAATTCGTTATGTTTTCTTTTAAGCAGTATTTACCAGTTTCTACCAGTTTTTATATGGGGCGGGGGAGGAGGAGCTAAAGCAATGTATCTTACTCTACTTTTCCCGTTATTGCTTTCGTTTTTTTCGATTTGCTTATAATTGCTAATTGAAGTTGTCGCCCGGTTGTCTCAAATTAAGGCAACACAAATGCTACAACTGTTGTGGCCAATAATAATTTGATGTATTCTTCGATTTTTATACCCTATACTATCCCGAGGGTTGCATTTTTGGGTATGCTAAGCTAAAGAAAATGGATGACACACTTGAAAATTATAGTTGAAATGGTGCTATATTTTAGAATCTTTTGTTAATAAAGCTAAAAACACGTTTTCACTAGAAATTTAAAGAAATAGTGGAATATTATAAAGTATATCCTAAATATCTTAAAGAGGTTTTCAAACTTTCTAAATTTATTCTGCTTTGCCCAATCTTCTTTTCCATGGGTACCCGAAGGGAACTACTCTTTGACCGTAAATCTGTTCGATCTTAGTCTTAAAAAAAGAACTGTGAATAAGTAGTACATCACATCTTACTTATGTATAAGAAATATTCTGGATACGATTATTCAAAAACCGAGTTGACTTGTGAATAAGTTAGGTTAGGGGGCCACATTTAATACACATTTAATGGAAGAAACTCTTGTAAAACTCTTTCCACATAAAGATTATTTACCCTTTTAGTGGTAAATGCTCAATTTTACCTGCATCTTAGCTTTTTTTAAAAGATTTTAACTAAAAAAAACTTAAATAGAGTACATCAAATTCGTTTATTCCTCTTATAGCTTTTTGTTTATTGTACCAGCTGCAAGTTACGATTTTAATCAACTCCCCAAACTTCCACATAAAAAAAGGTTTTGCGAGAACCCCAATCTAATTAATCGACCAACCGATTGATTGGCTTCCCATTAAAAACCTTGACCTTACCCAAAAAAAAAAAAAATAAAGAAAAATGCATAAATTATTTACCTTTAGTTTTTGCTTTGTTTTTCCTTCCCCCTTTTCCTTTTCCTTTCTATTTCGGAAATTGCTCAGCTAATTGAATAACCGAAGCATGTCAAACCTTGGCCTCAATTAAAAGTGCAATTTAAAACGTCATTCGAAGTGCTGCTAAAATAATTTCACTTCAAAACCAGCCCAGCCCCCCAAAAAAATAAACTCGAAAACTAAACTAATAAAAAATGGGAGGCAAACACGCCTCTAAAAGCGAGCAAAACAAACTTAACGGCTATTAAAATTGTGTGTGTGTTTTACCCCCTTTACACACACACAAACACACACACACCCATTCTAGCCTTGGACGTTGTCTGGCTTGGCAACAGGAAATTGGTATACACCTGAGGTCCTAGCCATAGGACAATATACTGAGAGAAAAAGATTTATAACCAAATTTCTAGAATATATGTAGATCGTACGAAAAAAATATTACAATGAATCGTGATGTAATCGAGAAAACCCCGAATGGTTGACTATATCATACTACAAGTGATCCTTAAAAAGACTGAGCTAATAAAATAAAGGGTAACGGGCAGTAAAAAGCATTTTCTAATGATTAAATAGAGTTTTGGCTCCATTTCGCCACCGTTGGCTATATAAAAAAAATATTTTCTTGAAGTGGAATAGATCCAAACAAAATTTAGACCATCTTTTAGCTACCTATATTCTAAAGATGCTGTTCCACAATTCATTATCATTTTAGTTTTATATATATTATATATTCTCTAAAATTTGACAATTTTGTGACCATGTTTTGTTTTTTAAAATTAAAATATTCTCTAAAATATTTAAATGTTCTAAGTTTTGGCATATTTTTATATGGTCCATGCAGAAAAGTATCTACAAACACCTAATTAGCAATATCGAGATATATGTATGTATATGTACATATATCAACATATACATATAACAAACACAGAACCCTTTAAGAACCCCTTGAGAAGTTGTCTATCTAGTAAGGTTTATCATGACAATGATAAACAAAAATTATTACTTCTCTAGTTACTTAATCTGGGGTATATCTGAGTCATGAGAATACAATCAATCTGCTCCCCCAAAGTATTCAATAACACAATCAGCGAATTTCCCCCAATTTGTGAATTGTTTAATTTTTATACATATATATTTAACAATCAAAATACAGACATAAATTACCTATATTGAATTCAGAAGAAATGAGAGAAATCTTTATTGTAAAGAAACTATATTGAAATCGTATTATGAATAGTATTAGAAAGCTGTGTCTCTAAAAAAATCCATTCTGAAGAGAACTTCATTATATAATTTATTAAAATTGGCAGAATTTCCCTATTGAATTGTTTTTTGTCAGTTTTAAAATTAATCACAGATATAAAGGACAACATCTCGAAAATTTGTAAGATCTATAAAATGAGATTGAGCATAAAGGTAAAACTTAAATACCTATATTCTCAGAGAATAAGTCCTAATAGTAAGAATAGGTTAAAAAGTCTTTTCAGTATTTTCAGAACGTTATTATTTGCCTAAATAAATTTGAATGGAATGGAAGGATAAGAAGAACATTTAGAAATATGCCAAATATACGCTTTAATAACAGCCGAGTCAAAGCTTATGATTATTTCTTTCAGTGTATAGGTCAGTGCATATGGCAATATGGTTTGAGACTCGGCAACTGCAAATGCAAAGTAATTTGTACTAGTGGAGAGCCACAAACAATGGCAACTCACAAAGGGCATGGGTGTGGTTATACCATGGACATCGACGACACCCCACCCTTTCATTTCCATCCCCATCTCCCATTTTCAGCTCCTCCTCCTCCACCTCATTCCTTCAATTCCGTCAGCAGTGAACTTCTCTGCGTCATTGGGCAAGCAAAACTGACTGTGGCGGCAGGCGCAACTGTGTTTACCGAACACGCAATTGAAATAATTGATCCAGTTAACAAAATTGCATAAAAATTCAATAAACAAGAACAAAATCAACAGCAACAAAATGCTTAGTTTACTTGGAGTAAATTGAAACCCGATCGCAGACCCATTTATTGAGTTAGTTTTGTTCTGCTTGGTTCTTTGCTGTTATTGTTGTTGTTTTTCTATATTTATTTATGTATATATGGGTTTCTTTTTAATGAAAAGGGGTCGAAACTTGTTAGAACTGTCGAGAGACGCATTTGACAGACAAGAAAGGAAGAAAAGTGTGTGGCAGGGGGCCAAATGAATATACATATTGGATGGAAAAACGATTTGAGAAAGAGCTGCAATTATGAAATATTTTGTATACCCTTTATTCGATCATCTAAATGGTATTTGTAAGAGTTTGGATGGAAACAAATCTATCAACCTAGGAAAACAAGGGAAGATCTAGGTTTTAACCTTTTCGATAAAGGCTGCAAAATTCAAATCTATATTTAACGTTAGAAATTCATAAGTTTTTATACTGAGAAACTAATTCGATACATTCAATTATATATAAGTTGGAACTATTAATTGTATTTCATGGTGTGCCTTTTGATCAGAAATAAATATATTTTGTGAAGGAAAAAATTCATACTTAGGGTCTTTTGAAAATTGTCTTAAATTCTATATATCATAACCCTAAGTTGTAAAAAGTTAGGGTATAAATAAGGGCTAATTTAATAGCTATGGGACAGCAACAACCGATATATTGTAAATAGTATTTTAATATGGAATGTGTCGATTAAATAGAGATACGATCTGCTGTCACATAAACTACTCATTTTATATAGATCAAACCCGAGCTAATTGAACTTATTGAATATCAAATAGGATTTTTATTTATAACAAGCAAATAATGATTACTTGGTTATTTTCAAATTGAAAAAACTTTTCACTTCAAGATAGTGAGAATTTCTATGTATTTAATTCATTATTTTCGATCATGATCTGCAATTAAAAATTAATTAATTTGCTCACCAAATGTTGATTAATTTCTCAGTATATTCTAGAGTTCATTTGTAAAGTGGAAAAGTCGAAATTAAGTCGTAATTTTGTCTTTAACTCGGTAATATTTTGAGAATAATTTTTACACTAACATCTTTGATATAGATTACATTCCCTAAACTGCAGTAAAACTTAACCACTATCGTAATTTAATCTGTTTGAGCTACGGGGGCATTAACTAGTAAGAAACATTATCGTAACAAACCATCTTCTAAGAATGTTATAAAACAAAGTAATAATTCCAACCATTTTCATTATGAATAAAATTCTAATGTGACTTTGGCTTTTACCTAAAGCTCTCTCTGGATAGCACACAAACGTTCGATCAATAAAATACAAAAAGCCTCGTTAGTTTTCTCTCTGCTTAACAAATCATTCAATACTTAAGTAGAAATCAAACAAAAATACCAGATGCCCCAGTAATTAAGTCAAACTATTTAAACCCCATACAATGACACCATTTTCAGCCCCCATTTGCTCACCTCCTCACTCCCCATCCGTTTTCGTTTATAATGGTATTAAGTGTGTATTAATGGCATTTGCCATGAATCTTTGTTTTCGCCTTTTGCTAGAAGCCCGCAGCACCTAACAGCTGAGCTTAGGGCTTAGTTTAGAATTGGCAAGTGTCTGTGCTGAATGGGAAATAGGGAAATGTGCGAGGAATAACTTTTCTTTTTTTTTTTAATTAATTTGTATGCCCCGCCATAGAATTGTATTGTGTAGTAGTAGTAGTAGTAATCATTCACATCATCATGAAAAGAATTTGATGGCATGGCCCGCATATTTGTCTGAGTTGTCTGTTTTAGTGACAAATGCAATAAACAATCGTTCGCCCGTTTTAATTGAGCAAAACGAGTGCGAAGCATCGTCATGAAATGTCCAATTGGGTGTTAGTCTTTGATATATTGCCGCCATGACGTCGACTCTTTATCAGGATTGATCAGAAATTGACGATTCAAGGAAGCGCTAACTCGATGGCACTTTGCCAAGTCAAAAAATGTGTCAGAAATTATAAGTCTCCAAACTTTACACAACTATACATTAGGTCAGCAGTGTCCAAGTTTAGAATGAGACTTAATATATCAGGCTGAATAATAGAAGGATTTAAAAGTCTCCAAAATACGACCTTAAGTTCGAAATATGGCTAACAACTAAAAGTCTCCAAACTCTACAAAGCATATTTAAGTGTGTATATCTTTGCAATGATATGGAAGCTCTCCAAACAAGTTCTTAAGTTGGGAATTAGTCTGAATATAATAGCTACTAAAAGTCTCCAAACTCTACAAAGCTTACTTAGCTTTGTACATCTTCGCAATGGTTCCACACCATTCTAATATCCTTAATAAGTTTTAAAGTTGAGAATTAGGCTAAATATATTAGAAATTAAAAGTCTCCAAACTCTAATTTTTATCTTTACAGCTTATTTATTTGTACTATTCATCAAATAAAGCTTTTACACATTAAATAGCTCTTTTGAAAGCCTAGCAAACATGTCTACAAAGTCGTCAAAAGTCTCCACAAATCGCCAATTGTTACAATAGTGTTTTTTATGAACTTATGATTGGAAACATATGGAAATCTGTTTTAATTTTAGAATATTATAACTTGTACAATATATTTCTACACAATTCAGGTAAAGTATTCGAAAAACTAAAAAAGTCTTAAAGTTTTCAGAAATCTTTTAGAAACCAGAAACCAGGTTTTTATCTGATGCGTTTGAACACAATCGGCCAAATAGTCCTTGTGCCAAATCTACAAAAGTCATCAAAAGGATAAAGCTAACCGGAATGGAGCCTTGTCATACATTTCCATATACATATGTGTGTGTATTATCATAATAATATGCAATCTTAATGGTTTACAAACTTCTTAATATGCCTAAAACTAAAACACGCCAACTGGGGTCGCTCGTAAAAAGTCTATATATATATATACGCGATGATGATGATAATAAACGACATGCTAAGTCCAGGAAGAACACGAGACTCACATTAAGAACGCGAAAAGAGAACCAAATGTAGCGCACTAATAAATTATGAAGAATATTTCACAAAAAAAAAAACACGTAACCCACAGAAGCCCCAGAAAATAAACCCAACATGGAAACCATATATACATAGAAGGAGGAATGGTAAGGTGGGGCTGGGGGACTGAGGACTGAAACGAAAATCGAAATCAAAGATAATACCAAAAGGTATTAAATGCAATCAATTCATCGCAGCAAAGCGTTCATATTAATGCTGAAAAACTTTAAACAAATATAATTGTTAATGCTAAAGTCAGTCACAAGGCGAGCCCAAAAAAAAAATAATAATAAATAAATAATTTAATTAGACTGGTTATAAAACCTCCTCAGCTGATCGATGATGAATACCACATACATAATATTGTACGTGGGTGAAATCAGACCTTGCTAAACAAATGTTGAATTAAACTTGTTAATTAATTAACAACTGATAAAAATTGAGGCAAATTCATTTAGCCAGCTTGTGGTTTTGCTTAAGCAATCGAAATCGAAGAAAAATTATCAACTGATGGTTCAACACTATAAAAACCAGGTAGATTAGATTATTAAAAGCATATTTATATAGGCCATGCCATGAATGTAAGACTATATACTATAGTTCATATAAGCAAAGCAAAAACTTTGATTTTGCTTAATTGATGAGTGCGATTACACGATAAGGTTTTAGTTTTCTGCTAAACCTTAGACCATAGTCTAGAATTAGACCACCTGCTTAGATAAGATTTAGAAAGATGATTTATGCATTAGGGGGTGAAAGTTTTCGGGGTTTATTTTGATTAAGGATGTCGTAAATAATTGTCAAAATTTTGATTTTATGATAAGCTGAGATTTAGTTTTCTTTTGCAATACTAACAATAATTTGAAGATTATCAAAAAATGCGTAAAGCAAACAAGTAGTAAACAAGTAGAAAACATAGTTTTTTCTCTAAATTTAGTGTTTTTAATAATTTCTTTACAATCGAATGCCCTTTTATTACGTGAAACCATTTAAAATTATTTAAAGTTTTTTAGCTCAATATAAAGTTTATACCGATTTTCAATCGTTTCAATTCCTTTATTCACGAGAAACTTCTCAAAATAGTCATAGTTTTCAAGATACTTCGTTATCTTCTTCAGTGCTGCGAGCCTCCATATGGTGCGGTAACCCATACGTAAAACTCAAAATCTGAGTCCAAAAGTATTGCCTTTTTTTAAAAATTCCAGTCGTATTCCAATTTTGCTTTTTCTGTTAATACTTATCTTAGAGTCTAAGTATTATCCAAGAGTTAGTCTAGTAGTATAATAAGACCACGGTTTTCGTGCTAGTAAATTCATAAGTAAATTTAATATATATTTAAAATGAATCTCAAACAATTCGATGACTTTTCATGACGCAAAACTTTTTAAAATAGTATTTGGTTTGGGTCTTATTGAATAACCTCCCCATTACTAATAAGCAAGTGCTGCAAGCCTGGGCGTAGTGCCGTGAATTGTGTGCCAGCAAATCATAACCCCAATGAATCAAAAAATTTGATAAGAATTTCTTTGAATTGCAATCCAAACTTGCATTTTCTGCTAATTCATAATCCAAGTGCAGTAATTATCCCCTTAGCAGTTATCAATATGTCAAATAGAAGCGTACTCGTAATGAACGATTCGGACAATGATTTATAACGCATGGCGATAGTTTTTATGGCAGGTGCTCTAAAAATACCAATTTACTGGTGTTTAAATGTACATTAAATTCTCCTTAGTTAAGGCAATCGGTCTACATATAGTAATCTCTATTCTTACCTCACCTCTTTGACCACCTTTGCCTACCTTCTAAGCCATTTTCAGCGACTAAAATCGAAAAATTATTTTATTACCCACCCAAGACTCTCTAAGTGTAGCGGCTGATAAAAGAGCTAATGGACAAGTGGGGTTGGGGGGTGGGCTAGGTATATGTGTGTCTGGGACAACGATGAACGTTCCGATTGATCGATCGCCTGGTAAACAATAATAACTTGAAGTGGCGCGTCATTTGTTTAATTTGGATGTAAATCTGGAACATCAAAATATCTTTAAAGTTGCCACAATCTAAGGGTGGAGGTGGTTGCGGGCATTGCAATACCAAAAGGCAAACTTTAGATATCGATTTTCAACTTTTGTTGTACAAATTCTTCGTGTTCCTAGTCACACTGTGACTCTATCGTCTGGCAATAGCAAAAAAAAAAAAAAAAGGTCTACCTAATCGAAGCTTAGATAATTTTTTCCTGTTTGTTTACACTCTTTTGTGTTCTAGATAATGGCCAGAATGCGTGTTGGTGGGACAACATAGCAATACCAGACCCCAGACCTAAACGATAATAAAAGTAGGAAAAGGAAAAAAAAAATAAAAAAAAAATTGACCGATAATTTCTATAGAAAGTTCCAAACATTCTTTTTTTTTGCCCGTATCATCAACAAAAGTGAGTTGAACGATAAAAATAAAAACCAAAAATACGATATATGACCATTAATGGTATGTGCCTTCCGATCTCGTCGTATCTACTCGTATGTACAATATCTAGTATTTATTTTGTACCCATATACATATGCAATTTCTGGCATATTATTTATTGACATTTACATTGAACGCCTGGGAACGTTGTCGGCTTTCTATTAATAGTTTTCCCTCCCGCGCGCAAAAAAAAAAAATTTTATGGAATTTCAACGCAAACGAAATAAATGAGCAATTTCATTTCCTTTAGCAATTATATGAACTCTGATTTATTTCTAATAATATTATCACTTGTGACAATTGGCGAGACGTCAACGTCACAAAAAGTGGACACAAAAAAAAAAACTGATAAATCTTTCAGCAAACATAAAGGAAATACAGAAAGATTTTGCAAGTGACGTATGTAGTCTTTGGAACCTCGCAAAATCACCGATCAAGCTAAATATGTGATCAAGTAGTTAAGTTTTGTTGTAATTTGGAAATAAATTCGTTGGAAATGTTTAAAACTGATAAACAGTGGAAAGTAACTAAATTTCTTACTGATTTTAAAAAGCGATTATTTCTAGAATTTAATAGTAATATACTAAGATAACATATTGTTTTTAACTACCCATTACAAAGATGGCCTCTTTAACCATGAAAGAGCCTAAAACAGAATAAACAAAATTTTACAAAGTGTGCAAAAATTTAATAATATTTTTAATCAATAAAATGCACTTAAATAAGTTTTTAAAAATGAAAAAAAGAACTCGGAAAATTATAAGCTTTTAATTTTGCCTAAACATTCTCTCTTGCTACGTTCAGAAAACCATTTTTTTGACAAGAAAAATTCTCGACTTTTTTAATTTTCTATATAAGCCATATTATATAGCCATTGTGTGGATTTCGGTGAACAAAATTGGAATTTTATAGTATAATTTAAGAGTTAAAATTTATATGTATAAACAAAAGACTAAGAAATGAAAGTGAAAAGGTAATTGTCCGATTCGGAATCCGAACAATGCTCATATAAGCTACATGTGTGTATATAGAAAAGTCTGGGGAAAGTATTTAGCACTCTATAAGACGGACACACAGAAGGTTATATTACTGGCTAAAAGACGGTGTTTTAAGTCTGCTTAATATTCTTATCACAAGTACATATGTATACATATTGTATAAATAAGAGATATATTTCTCTTCCCTGCAATTTTGTAAAGACAACTTTTATAGAGAACTTTTGTAAGTATATATTTTAACTGTTTGATTGTATGGATAAGCCTCAAAAGCAAATTTCAGAGTATTTCATATGTTCATATTAATTTCCCATGGTTAATTGTCGTTTAATGGCATTTTATTTTCAGAAAATATTGCGAAAAATATTCCAAAAACACTCGAAGCAGTTGTGTCCCAAATTTTGTTGCTTGTTAGCACATCAAATTGCCCCCCACAACAACAAAGCAACTTGTTGTTATTCTTTAACATTTTTCCACCACAAAAATGAACAGAGAAAAAAACTAGGAGGAAAACAAAATTATAAAAATAAATACATATTGGAGAAAAACCAAACAAAAAGTGGAAAAACTGCGTCGCATGGGCTGACAAAAATCATAAAACAAAAAAAAAAGAACGAAACGCGAAAGAAAAATAAAACAAAAATAGCCGAAGCTTCGGTGTACGATATATGGGTGGAGGTCCCTGACAAACTGACGGACTGTCTCACTCGTACGCCCCCAACCAGACAACAACAACAAGAAACAAGAAATTGGACTACAACGGGATTAAAAGGGAAACGCACACAAACAAGCAAACAACTAAAACAAAAAAGCGAAGCAATAACAAAAAAAAAGCGACACACTTTTTTATGTCTGTGTAAGTACATATATACATGTGTATGTGTGCTTTTATGTGAGTGAGTGCCGTTATTTTGAAGGTCAAGTGACCAGCAAAAGCAAGTGAAGCCCTTGCCGGAACTACCTTATGACTCGGAAGACCAATTTTTACATTTTTTTTGCATTATAAAGCCACAAAACAACAACAAGAACCAAAAAAGGGGCAAAGCAATTATACAGTAAACATTGACAGCAGAAGAACGCAATGAATATTAAAGGGAAAAGAGCAATGGCAACAAATTATAATTAAGAACGTTTCGACTTTTATATACTCTGCAACTGAAGAACTAAATGTTTGATGTAATAAAACCTAATATTTTATATAGTCTTGTCTGCTTGGAGTCTAAAAATATTTATTTTAGAACTTTTTCATATACTAAATGTTCTAAAATCCAAAAATTTAAATTCTAAAATTTAGACCCTATTCAAAAGTTCTAATAAAACTATTTCTGCAGATAAAAATGCTTTTATAACATATATTGTAAAAACTTTTATTTATGTATATCTATTGTCAAAACTTCTCTAAGTAAAAGCTTAAACTAAGAAAGTTTTAGTTATAGTTAGAGTATCTAAATCTCAAATTCTGATGTTTTGGTTTATGGTCAAATATAAATATTTTAGAAACTTGAAAGAGTTTCACAATTGTTTGGAAAAATTGCATAGTCCGGTATGATTTAGGCAGTGAAAACTGTAATAAAGTATCAGCGATTAACTTACCACGCGTCGTGTCTCATATCGTGGCAAAGGCAAAGGAGTTGGCGTCGTTCCCCCCATACCATGACTGAGTGTGGGCGTGCCACCTATGCCCGCTTGCAATACTTCAAATGGAGCCAGAGGCAATGAACAACTTGGACTTGGACTCTGCTGCTCGTCGCTGGAAAGGGGCGGCGAGGGTGGCAATGGCAATGGTAATGGATTTGACATGACATAAACCAAATCTATTCCTGCAGTCGACAGCTCCTGTGGGTGCTGGTGCTGTTGCTGCACTAGGTGGGTAGATGAAGGAGTTGGGGTCGTTTGGGATATGTTCACCAACTGAAGACCCACACCCAAAGATTGCGTGTCGAGCACCTTGGCGTTGGTAAATTTATTTGTTGTGGCCTGATGGTCTAGGTCTGAATAGATATCGGGGCAAGTGTATGGGCTTCCGATGACGCCGCTGCCGTCCATTTCCATTATCATTAAATCCGTTTGAGTTGTTTGTTCGATTTTCTCATCGGCTCCCTCCTCGTAACGTTGTTGCACCTCCTGCAGGTGTTCACGTATGTGATCCATAAAGACAGTGAATTGCAGGCAAATGGCCGGACAGAAGGCACAATTGAATCCAAAGCATTGAACATCCGGTGATGTTGTGATTTCTCCACATTTACGAAAATACGCATAGTCCTCCAATTGCCAATTGAATGTGGGAGGATGCACTTGCTCTGGCTGTTGTTGCTGTTGCTGCTGAAGTGGCAACATAGTGGTGGTTTGTTTGCGTCCTCTCACTCCTCCTCTCGATTTACAGTCAAGCCAGAAGTCGTAGAGTTTCGCTTCTGTGTGGGGGGGACGACGACGACAAAGACAAACAAACACAAAAAAGCACCCAGAAATGCGAAGCGTTACGGCAGATTTTAAACCGCTATAAACAACCGGCAAATGCAGCAACAACAAACACAAGTTTATGTGCTTGAAAACAACCGATTCTTACGATGTCCGAATTTAATTATATTAAAATTGTCAATCTATACAATAATTTCAAAAATTCTTATTTGTTTGTTCGAAATTTCGGAATTTTCAAATTCACGACAACCCGGCGACCGCACACGCAGAACCGCTCGCATTGAAAACAAAAACAACACTGGCGCGCAAACCCAGCGAACATTATTTTCATTCACATGAAAATCATAACCCAACGATCATATTATGTAATCATAATGAACTTTTAAACACTTCAAGAAATCGGGTATAACTTCTTAATATACACAACTAATCATTTACGATACTTGTCTTTTAACATAGCGGTCCAATTTTGCTGACGAGTTTGGTATCACAAAGTAAAATAGATAGCTTGAGAGTCCAAAAATCGGATGGTACTATTACCATAATTAATATTTAGTTCCTTTTATACGATTCCATAAATTTGATAAGTTAACTAAGATTCTATCTGTTAGAGAAAGTTCGTCCATTACTATTCAAAATATCCTAATCCCCAAAGCGTTTTGATTTACCGCCAATCGAATTTTGAATAGAAATTTGGGCTCTGAAATGATGCAGTTAAATCATTAATTTTACCTGGTTCGATATCGTGGACTAGTTCTTCGATAGTTGTTGCTGGTTATCGAGGTGAACAGCTGTTGCATTTGTTATTTAACCAAAACTGAGTTTTATTTTTTGTTTTCTCACAGAAAAATCATGCAAAACTGGGTTAAATTGTTACCTTTGGCTTTGAAATGCCAACAGCGTGGCATTAGCACTTCTGTCCCACTCAGCGGCAAACGTAATTTCCGGAAATTCAATGTGTACGGAAAACGAGGAACTCGCGTGGTCAAAGAGGCGCAGCGCACCCAACTGAATCCCCCGGTGCCGATACATAAGCGTGGTGTTCGTGACACTGGCATAATGGTCAATGGACAGTTTGTAGAGATACCTGAGAAGATACCCGAGATCATTGTTCCCGATCTTACAGGCTGCAAACTGAAGCCATATGTTTCCTATAAGGCACCCGATGTCGTGCAATCAGAGTTCACCAGCCTCGATTTGTTCAACGCGGTGTATTCGCGTAAGATTATAGACGATTTCAAGGCCGACAAACTTAAGGCCGATGGTCAGGCACTGGAGCCTTCAGAAAATGAGAAACTGCAACCGGAAGAGGCTTTGATCAGGGCCAGAAAAACGGGTAGTGATATATTCTAGATCTAAGATTTTTTTATTGTTTAAAATATATTACGAAAAATAGCAAATCCCTACTCTTGCATATACTTCTGTCGGTAGTTGTAGAGCTTGCGTATCCATTTCTCCGCCTTGAGATCAGGATCACCCAGGAACTGCAAAGATTTGTAAGGTAAAATGTGAATTTAAATAATATACTATATAAAATGGGTACAACATTTGAGGGTGACCAATGACCCACTCACATTTGGATGAAATATTACATCATCTTGGCGGGCAGTAGCTGCTGCACCCGCTGGCTTGGTCACCGATACCGTCTCATTCTCGAGATCTATGATGACCTTCTCGGGAGCCTCTCGATCTCGAGAACTGAAGAAAGCAGTTGGCTTAAAAGCATCTTCTTCGATTGTTTCCAAAGCCTTTTGTACTTTGGAATCAAAGAGATCAATGGCTTTCACATTTGTTGTTGTCGTCGTCGTCGTGGATGTCGTTACAGATGCCGCTGAACGGGAATTGCTCTCGGAACTGGGCGGCCTTGTGGTCCTCTGCGATGCCGAGCGAGATTTCTGGCTATAGTCGCGACTCCGACTCCTTTTACTGTGCCGGCTACGTGAACTACTCCGACTCCGGGAACTGCTACTTCTCGATGAGCGACTACTGCTGCGGCTTCGTTTATAATATTTTTTGGATTTCTTCGATTTTTTCTTCTTTGATTTGGAGCTCCTGGAGACAGTTTGGGCGGGAGATTTGGAGCGATGCCGTCGATCTCGTTCTCTGTCGCGGTCTCTATCCCGATGTCTGTCACGTTCCCGGTCTCTATCTCGATCTCGATCCCTTTCCCTCATTTTGAATTAACTTTAATTTATTTGCTAAAACTACAATTTATTCTTTTTTGCCGACAAACTGGAATACTTCATCTAGGGAACCAGTTCTTTTTTAGAGATGGGAATTGCGCGTTAAAATGTCGACAGAAATATTTAAAATAACGTGTTAAATATCGGCGCCCATGAAGATTTATAATGAGTTATTGCTTTAAAAACGTAGACAATAAAAATTCAAATTGAAAAATGTATCATCACTTTATTATTTAATATTAAATGAAGGTAGTTTTATATTTAAAGCAAAATATGCCTGTGTTTGCCTTCTTTGGCATAATTTGAACATTATGGCGGTAACAATTGTACATAAATATATTAAGCTCAGTTATAGGTAGCAAGATGAGTGTGGATTCCGAGTACATCGAAGTTTTAAAATCTAGAATCATTTAGATTCCTTAAGATAATAGGAAGGGAACATTCCTTTTCGATCACGCACAGTATATTCAAATATTATTGATTTATAAGAAAGATAACTTATACTGAAGCAGGACCCAAGCAGACCCAAGCAGACATCTAACATTAAATCCAGTATTAATCTAATCATTGAATCAAAAACAACGGTCAAGTATATATAATCGATGCAGAATCGATCAAAGTTTGACCAAGTGCCTTATTTTCAATCTGCATTCATTGTTGAATTTCATGAAATCATTATTGTTTTGCTTGTCTTACAACCTACTAATTATCTTTTTCCAATAAAAACGAATATAAATAGTAAAGCCCCCCTCATTCAATAACAATTAAAAAAAATTGGCTTTATCATCGTTTTTAGGCATGGGGTAAACCTGCGTAACGGAGTTCCAGACTGTTATCATTCTAAATCAATTCGTATTAAATTTTCGAAAGTAAAGTAGCTGATTGATATGTGTGTTGCAAAAAATAAACCGTAATAAATATTGTCTTGACGGTAAATCTAATCAGTCATAAATATTGGAAGATTAAGTGTCGACCCGGGGGGGTATAAAAACCGATGGAATGGCCTAAACGATCGTCAAATTACCTTCAATACGTGCAATATGTGGAAGGTAGCTCATGTTTTAGTAGGACTTTTATGTCTAGGCTATATGGTGCAGGCTCTGCCAGCCGATGCGGGTCGAGCAAGTTCAGTGACAACGGTAATTAAACGAAAAACAGAAAAATTTTCGAAACAAATTAAATAACAATCGCATTTTTTTAACAGGTTTCCCTTGTGAAAAAACATGGCTTCGAAATCGAGGAGCATGAAGTGCAAACTTCTGATGGCTATATTCTTACAATGCATCGCATTGCAAATCACAAGGATCATGAAAAACAAGTTAATCGTCCGGTTGCATTTTTAATGCACGGTCTGTTATGCTCGTCCTCGGATTGGGTTTTAGGAGGTCCCGAAAATGGTCTAGCTTTTCTCCTATCCGCCAAGGGCTATGATGTCTGGATGGGCAATGCTCGTGGAAACACCTATTCGAAGAATCATGCCACTAAATCAGTTTACTTGCAACCCTTCTGGAACTTTGAGTGGCATGACATTGGCATCTATGATCTGCCAGCTATGATGGACTACGTGTTGTATCAGACGGGCCAGGAAACTCTTTCGTATGTTGGCCATTCCCAGGGTACCACATCATTCTTTGTGCTCAGTACAATGATTCCGCGATTTAAGAGCCGTATACGTTCCGCTCATCTTTTGGCTCCGGTTGTTTGGATGGATCACATGGAGAGCCCATTGGCCCCAATCGCTGCTCCCCTGCTCGGACAACCTAACGCTTTTGTCGGACTTTTTGGCAGTGCCGAATTTTTGCCCAGTAACTCTGCCATGGAATTGATGGGATCGCTTCTATGCAAGGATGCAGCTATTTCTCAAGTCATTTGCACCAATTTCCTATTTATTATCGCTGGATGGGATTCACCTTATCTGAATGAAACAATGATTCCTGAAATTATGGCCACAACGCCAGCTGGCTGTTCCATCAATCAGATATTCCACTATCTTCAAGAGTATAATTCTGGCTATTACCGCCAGTTTGATTACGGATCAAGTTCAAATAAGAAGAAATATGGAACCAAGACGCCAACGGAATACGATATAGCGAGTGTTGATGTTCCCGTCTATCTGTACTATAGTGACAATGATTACTTCGCCAGTCTTATTGATGTCGATCGTCTACGCTATACCCTCAACCCGAACACATTGAAAAAGGCTTACCGTCTGCCGGAAACAAAATGGAACCATTTGGATTTCCTATGGGGTCTGAATATCAAAGAAATACTTTACGATCAGGTTATCGATGACATAATGAATGCTTAGAACACGCGAAGCTACCCAATAAAACAACAAAAAAATACAAATGTACACAAAGACTTGTGATAGGTTAAATATTTTATAAGTTATAAGGTATAAAGTACTCAAAAAAATACAAAGAAAAACCAGAAAAAACGAACAATTCAATGTCTTTGATCTCGGCGCATGGGGCTCTTGGCAGCTAATCAGAGACGTTATAAATTTACCGTTTTGCATTTGACTTGACTTTGAAATTCGCAAGTCGCAAAGGAAATTTTTTTTCTGGGTAATAAAAATATATGATTTCATACATGAATCATGTGATCGGCACGTGATAACACAAAGCAAAACAATAACTGTTTTCTTATGGTATTTCCATTTTGAAATATATTTTTTGTTAAGTGTATTTTGAATTTAACAGTGGCGCCATCTTGCGGAATTGGTTTTGTTTTCTGCTAGGTGCGCTCTTGTTTTCCAACTTGAGTAGTTATCGATAAATCGACTATTCGATTCTGATGGCGCCCCCTAGCGATTATCGCGTTCACTGAAAAATACAAGTACAGTACAACCGCATAATTTTCAGAAAAACGTATTGAGTGAAAAATTGGGATATATATATTAATTTTTAAGACTTGCCCCATTACCTTGTGAAAGGAATCCCAGTGTGCGGGATGACGCGCGTTACGAGAAGTGATATCTCCCTCGATATGGAGTTCTGGGTGGAGGAGCTCTCGCCGGCCCAGTTGGCTTACTATGAGAAAATCACCAGTGAGCACAATGCGGTGAAGAATGCCCTCAAGACGGCCGTAAATGCAAACGATGGCAAAGAGCTATTCAATGGTCAGGTGTTTCAGGCGTATTCTTTCAAAGGCAAAGTCTTGCAGGAGCTGAAAGAGGCCACCCTGCCCAAAAAGCCACCGAAGGCGGCGGAGGCTCCAGCTACTGGTGGAGGTGGTGGTGGTGGTGGCAGTGGCGGCGGTGGTGGGACGCCATCATCAGGGCCGGGGCGTCCTCGTGGTCGTCCACGCGTTTCCTCGAATATAGCCTATTTGGAATCGTCCGACGACGGCGACGACGATGTTCCATTGGCCAAACGTTTGGCCCTTTCGGCTGGCAAAAAGGCAGTAGCCGCTGCTGCAGCAGCATCCCCTTCACCCGCCCCCAAGGCTGGCAAGAAGGGTGCATCTGGCGGTTCAACGGGCAAATCATCGCCCCAACTCAAGGGCAAACATGCATCCAAACTGAAAGATTCCGGCAAAGATATAATTGATCCGCCGCCTAAAAACTATCGTCCTGCTGAGGTCAATTCGGTGGGTGGTCTTGTGGTGGGCAGCAATGACGATGCTAAGGATAGCAAGGATGGCAGTAACAAGGACAGCAAGGATACCAAAATGCAGGGCAAAACTTATCCATCGCTGGTGGTGCTGGCCAAACCATTCCTCAAGATCAAGGATATGGCAGCTACACGCAGTAAATTGGACTCCAAGGTTAAACTGGTGCTGATGTTGACTCCCAATAAGTTCTGCGAGTGGCTGCTCCAAGAGGGTCTACTTAGGGCTCAACAACATTGCATTAATCATCGTTCCAATGAATTAAAACTGGGTGAGTTGAATAATCTACCCAAAGAATTCCCTCACTTAGTTATCTTTTCTTTCTGCCTACAGGTGTCTACTCGGATGTAACGAAGTTTCCCTATACTGGCGGCTATGTTTGGATAAGCGAGTGTTGTCCATATCGTTTTGTTTCCGTCTTCAATAATTCCATATTCGAGGGTGCCCAACATCCGCCTACGTTTTTGCTAAAACTCATATATCATTGGGCCTGTCAGACTAGCATACAGAATGTGGTGCAGTGGGTCAAGGTAGATAGTGTATATATCAAAGGCATTTATACTTGGCTAAGGGCCATTTGCACATTGGCCGTGCATCAGAAATGCAAGAAATTAGGAGGTCCTGGCAAATTTGTAGAGGTAAGTCGAAAAGCATTCCATTGCTGGCAAAAATTGTGTTAACTAAATTCTTTCTACAACCAGGTGGGAGTAATCTCTTTGGGTACTACCTCCCAGGATGGCGCACAACGTCAAGTTAAAGTGGAGGTGCTCGGTGTTTATGATTATACAGATAAATCGATACGTTTACGGGCCGTAGAACCAATCACAGATGGTGATCGCAATTATAAGAAACGCTTCCAAGCCATACTTGAGCCCCTCTCTCGGTGGGTCCATAAGGACAGCACCATATGCATTGATCTTACTGTGGACAAGATCACGCTGTTTAGCATGGGTTTCAAAAATATTGTTCAGGCAGCGGCCACCGATAATACAGCCAAGCATAATAACTCCGCTGTAATGGAATATCTACGGCGAATTGTGCCCAGAATGTTCCAGAATACATTATCGTTGCTGTCGCGTCAAATGATCCAACAGTTCCTCGATGAGCTAGTGTGGCGAGAAACATTTGGCACCTATGCTTTGCAGGCGTTCAATAATATTATCATCCACATTGCCGAGCAGACCAGAGTCACCACCAATGAGACCATTACCCAAAGGCTCTATCAGGTGAGTTTTCAATTGGAATTATTAGAAAAGAGAGAAATTTCATGACATTTATTTATGAATGCGTCTTTTTTTTTTAGGTGGCTACCAATCCATTTAAGGACTGGAGCATTTTACCGGCCACCTACAAGGAGACACCGGCAAATGCTGCCCCGAAACGTCTTAAGAAACGTTAGTAATTAGTGAGCCCAGAGTCCCTACCCATCCTTACCCTATATAATTATAGTTCTAAGATCGTGATTGAATGACAAATTTTTTTTTGTTAATTTGCCAGCGTTTTGTCACTCCAGAAAAGTGAAGCAAATTTTTCTTAATTTCCTTTTTTCCATTAGATCTGTGTGTATATAATATCAGTTGGAAATTATCTATCTAATTTAGAGTTACCTAATTTTATTTAGTTAACTTGTTCTAAACAGCCAAAAGGCGGCTTACAACAAAAAACCAAACTAAATTAATTTAAACAAAAAAAAAAGAGAAATTTTAGAGAAAATATATTTACGTTATATCAAAGCAAAGTTTTGATTTTTTATTTTTCTTTTGGAGTGATCAAACGCACATGGCATGATATTATATATGTACATATATTAAAGATTTCTCTCCTTCTTTTGTTAGCCATTAATGATGCGGATTATACCAATCCTGGCAAAGAGAGCAGCGGTGGCAAGGTGCCTAAGAAGGAGAAGGATCGTGAGCGGGACAAGGATATATTGCCAGCGGGATCAAAACGACGTGGAGTCAATACACCTCCGCCTCCAGTAGCACCGGCCCACAAGGGACCCGGTAGGCCTCCCGGAAGTTCGAATAAAAATTCCACCAAGGCACAAAATCAAGCAAAAGCATCACCATTAGCTGCTGCAGCTGTCGCTGCTCCAGTTTCTCGTGTGCCAGTGAAAAAGGTGAAGGAGAAGGAGGAAAAGGTGCCGGTGGTCATTAAGAAGGAGGAAGATGAATTGCGTGGATTGGAAGAGCTCTATTATGGCATTAGTGATGGCACTGAGGATAATTATGAACATTTCCCATATAGCTCACCACGTGCCAATCCCGCTGAAATTACCAAAACAGTAGAATGTCCCGTTTGTCTGGGCAATGAATCCTCATTCGATTCCAATGAGAAACTACAGACCCATTTGGTGTCACACATATCACCCGAGGGCAAGCAGCATCAATTCCAATGCTTGTTTTGTCTCGAGAAGCATCCCACCGAATCGGTGCTGGCCAAGCACAATCAAATCATGCATCCCACAGAGACCAAGACCGAAGGTTCACCCTCATACTATTGCCTCATCTGTCAGCAGCGTTACAATTCGTTGCACTTGCTCACGGCTCATTTGCAGAAGGTTCATAGCACATTGGAATTGCCCTACTGGTGTCATACCTGTGGCTATCGTTCATCCTCCCATCGGGATCTGGTGCGACATTTCTATGATGATCATAAGAACCAGAATTTCCTACAGTGTCCCTACTGTCTGGATGTAAGTTAAAGAAAATTTTTTTTCTACCAAAAGTCGAATATTTATTTAATTTATCACTATTTCGTTAGGTCTTCTATTTCTCTCATCGCGGAAAAATCAATCAGCTGCGCATCGAACACTATTTCCTTCATCTTGATGAACATGTCAAACAGCGAGATCCATCGTTGCGTTGCTCCAAATGTTCGCTAAGTTTCATTGAAAAGGGCGATTTGAAGCAGCATATTGTTCAGCATCATGTCAGCATGACCAAGACAAATAAACCAGTGCGTCTTTTATTGAACAATTCCCTTTTGATACCACCGCCCAAGGTGCGCACTCATCATAGGGAGCAACCACCATTCTCTACATACAAAAGGCCGGCTTTCTTTGCCTTCTTGGAGGGCAGAACTTGCGCCGAGTGCAATGCTGATTTTGCCAGCGAGGAAACACATTATACGTAAGTGAAGATTATGAAAGAAAATGGAATTTTAAGGACAGGTGTTAGTTTCGTTTGACAAAAAGCTATCAAAGTGATATCAAGGTGTAAGGCCTAGAAGGAATTGAGATTTTTGCAAAGCCGTAGCTGTTGAAAAAGAGAAAGAAAGGGCATATAGAGCAGGATTAGGGAAAGGAAACTAAATGTAGCCAATACTTCAAAATTCATATAATATTCATATTAAAATGAATTAAATGAGTCTTTTGATGTTGTACCTGTGAAGTACTCACTGAATATGAATGAGAACAAATAAGTCGATTGATAATTCTTTGCATATTCTTGTAATTTAGAATCAACCAATTATTGTTTACCTTTTTATCTTCCTCATTCGTTTTTATTTATACCACAGACCTCTAGTAGCGAATTTGTCATATTTAGAACGCTTAAACAATACATAAGCGATAAGATTCGTCAATATTAAAGGCATAGACATAACAAATTTCGTTGAAGTACTTAAGATTCGTAATTAGAATAGAAGGAATCTTACGGGAGGTTTAGTGGTGATTCATATGTGGGGGTTTATGTCGTAACGCCTAAAGTATTACCCCTTCAAATTGATTACTATCGAAAAGACTCATGTGAAAAGTGGTGACAAATAGTCTCGAAATAAACCCCAATATAAACCTGTCAACGAATTTCCGATTAGTTGTATGAGACCAGAAAGCTTATCTTACCGATATAATTGA
Source organism: Drosophila sp. 14030-0761.01 (assembly GCA_018150735.1). Lineage (NCBI taxonomy): Eukaryota > Metazoa > Arthropoda > Insecta > Diptera > Drosophilidae > Drosophila > Drosophila sp. 14030-0761.01. The sequence continues at coordinate 15,168,017 of JAECWO010000031.1, forward strand.
ATCTAATTGGTTTAGTGTAAGCTGTTTTAGGGGGTTGGTGGAAGGATTCTTATCAGGACAATCATTCCAATTATATAATGTGATTTTTGCTTTTTTTTCTAGTGGCTGGCTGCACTGCGTCAAATGCAATTATCAGACCTGTTGTGAGCGTGCCCAGTTCCGTCATGGCGTACATTGCAATGGTAACTTTGTGGACGCCATGGAGGTGAATATGCCGCAGGAGATGCACTGCATTTGTGGTTTCGCCACCAGCAATGGCAACAAAATGGCTCAACATTTGGCTGGTTGTGGCCTTAGCACATGCTATTCCAGCCTAGAGGCGGCCAATGAGAATGCCGTTAAGAGGAATATGCTTGATATGTTGGGTCTAGTGCGACGAGATGGTGAAACTTCAGGGGAAGGAGCCGACATGGATGATAATAATGACATGCTGCCGCCAGCAGGCGATGAACAACAACAACAACAACATTCGGAACACGAGCATTTGCAGCAACATGAAGGGGTAGGCAATCCCGTGGAGGGTCAGCAGCTCGGTGCGGGTCTAGCAGTACCGCCAAGCCAAGCGGATTTACAACAAGATTATATGGAGAGTGATTCTGTGCCAGATTTATCACCGCAAGCTATGCCAGAGCCACAAACCGGACCCATACAATTTGGTGAACTGGAGGCAGCTCCCGTAATGCTGGTTCAAGGTGGTCCCTCGGACTATGCTCAGCAGGGTGTCGGTGTGCCGTCGGTAGTACAGCAGCAGCAGCAACAACAGCCGCCACCTCAGGCAGCCTATGGCCTTGGGGCCTATGGCCAGAGTGGCATATCAACGGACATTGATATGCCATTAATTGGTGAGCTATCCGATCCTAATCCGCCGCCCACTCCACAATTTTTGGGTGAAGTGCATACGCCCATGTTTGATGCTGTTGCCGCTGCCGAGCAGCAACATTATCATGCCCAACAGCAGCAGCAACAACACCAGCAGCAGCACGGTGGACATCATCCCCAATGATATATGAGACCATAGCTGAAACCACGCGATTTCAGTTTACAATGGCAAAATTATTAGAAACGACTTCTCTTATGCGATTTACATTTACTTAAATAAATAAGTAAACCTTGTCCTTTTGACTAGAGATTAAATTTTTTTAAGAGAAACCATTCAAAATAAAGGTTGTTTGCCGAATCTTCTTTCGAAAACCAGATCCTTCCCTATAATATATGGAAATACTATACTCACAGTTAAACGTTTAGTGGTCTTTTGTTTATAATATTAAGTATTAACAAAAACCTATATACATATATATATACATATATAAAGATATATTTCTAAGATGCTAATCAAAACAAAAAAACAATTGTAATTTTCAATAACATTTTTTGATCATTTCTTTTTACTAAACAATAAACGAACCCATACATATTTAGTGTACAGTAAACTCTCGTTAATTAGACCCACCAATGTTCGACAAAGAAAGTCAGGGTAGAAATAAGCCAACCAAAGATAAGGATAAACCAAGCCAAACGTGTGGTATCTATGTCCAAAGCCTTGAAGGGTAAATCATTGTCAAAGAGGCGAACATAACCAGCTCGCAGGGCATCATAGAAGTCCGAGACGAGCCAATGTTGCAGCAAACCCACAGCCTGAATACGCATTATAAAATATTTCAAATGCTCTGCCAAATGGGAATTGCTCAGCATGGGATAACCAATGCCCGTGGAACCCAAACAAGCCGAGGAGTAACGAAAAATGGGCTTGAGAACGTATTGTTGCTGCAGCGACAAGAATCCCCAACGATCTTCGGCCGAGGGATAGGCATAGCTGCGATTAAAACCCAAAACGGCAGAGAAGAGTTCACTGTCATTGACGCCAACCATAAGGCGGGACACTTGATCAATCAGATGGGGCTTAACATGCCGGAGGACAGTGTCAAACTCATAGGTACGAACCAATAGCTTCTGCTGCTGTTCAATCAGCTGTTCCATGCTGTCCATTTGTTCGCCCACAAGTAGAGCGGTGAGGAAACTGCTCAATTCATTGCAATACCAATTGGTCATCAGGAAACCCAAGAGTGACAATTGCAGGGCCACGAAAAAGTAACGCACCGACGGCTGATAAATCCTTGAGGGGCAACTGATGAAGAGCAGCTGACTCACACTTTGCAGAAAACAATGACTGAGACTCTTATGCTGGCCAATTGGACTAACGCCATAGAGTATTCCGGTGATATAGATAACTGCGCCGAGCAGGAGTAGCCAACTGCTCCATTGGAATGGTCTCAAAAGGTACATATAACGCGATATCTCATTCCTCACTGGCGTCATTAGGCAAACCTTGTTGATGAGCAGCGGATAGCTACTGTCGCCCACCTGCCAGTTGAGTTCCGGATATGGATGTAGAGATATTTCCATTTTATGCTCTTGAATTAATTTCATAATCCTTGTCATATCCACTCCACTAGTCAGGGAAATCTCTTCATCGGCATTACTCACATGCATGCTGGCATTATGATGGCGGAGGAACTCCACCAGCACACGGTAGGCAAATCCTCGTATAAGTCGCTGACCCGTACGCTGATCTCGCACATAAAACGTGCGCGGTAAATCATTTTTCATGGGTGTGGACACAATGTAACCCTGATAATCCGTTGAGGCAGGTGGAAATAGTTGATCCTCCATATGGATTTCATAATAATTCACCACTGGATATGGGGTATACGCATAGATTCTCTCCCTATGGACGACCAGCACATTAAGAAATTGAAAATACCAAAGTTTTTGAAAGATGCTCATCAAATCCATATAGGAATCACTACTCTCCACTGGCAGGGAAACAATCAGACGACATTGACGTAAATGCCACAAACGTTTATCAATATGATACCAAATAAATTCCTCACTGCTGTCACAAAAGAGCAGAGTAAGTGGAGCATCCTTAAAAATATGATTGGCCAATAAATTTTCCTTATCGACTTTTTGAGCGGTGGTAAATGTATATGTGGTCACTTCTATATCCCGATGGAGCCATTGTATAAGTACAGATAAATCCTCCTCATCTACATAGTGTCCCTTAAATATAGGTGTATTAGTCCAAGGCTCTTGGCTCTGCCTAGCAATCACTTTTAAAATTGTTTGTATGAAACTAATATTGTGCGTAGAGAAATGAAACGCGGACGACCGACTGAAGATTAGGCATAGCAAGAGACAACTATACCCAACCACAATCATGACTCGAATTAGTTTAGCCCAACTCAAGACAGGACCTTATAAGGAATTGTATCTAATTGATTAAATTGCATCTAATTGAATTAATTTGCCTTATCTGATTAAAAATGATTGATTTTGTCTAGTAAACCATTTTACCTCTGACCCGGCAATGTTTGCTCTACTGCATTTGAGATTTCGCTTTATTAATCAATAGTATACATTAAACATTTGTTTTGTGAGCATTAAAAATATTGCACATTCAATTGACAAAAGATCAGAAAGAAACCAAAAGAAAAAGGACTACACAAAATATAGAAAAATTATATGACATAAAATTGGAATCTTTTTGATACTCACAGCTGGATCTGGTTTTTAGTTGGAATTTTGGCAGCTTTTTAAGAGGATTTTTTACCAATTAAAATACAAAATTTATCCCTACATATACATACACGATTACATTGATTACGTTAACTTTTACAATCAATCCCCGACAGCTGCCTTGACCTTAACATTGTGAACTCATTTAAATCTGATCGTTTGTGGAATACTTTGAAGTTTGCTTCAGGTCATTTGAGATGTTGCCGCTGCTGGGATTGCAGCAATGCCGAGAGAACCAGAGCTGTGTCCAGTTCCTGATGGGTGCCACGTTCATTGTCCAAGAACATTTCGGCAGCACGCTCATGAAAACGAGCCAGGACACGCGGTCGATAGTCCACACTGCTCGCCAATGGATTACCAGTGAGCCGAAGTGTTTCGAGTAGTGGCAAATTGGCCACATAATCGACTTCATCCAGATTGTCTATTTGATTTGAACTTAAATCCAAATTAACCAATGAAAGCAATTTGCGTAAGCCACTTAAATTTTTCAGTTTATTCTGGGCCAGATTAAGGGTCACCAGATTACCCATGGTCAGATGCCAATCCACACAGTCGGCTATTAAATTACCAGATAGGGAGAGCAACTGCAAATGTGGCAATTCGGCAAGATTCTGCACTACGCGTATGCGATTCTGTTCAAGTATCAGGTGACGCAATTTCGGAGCAGTTCTCACACTGCCATCGATTTGGGTCAACAGATTGCCAGTCAAGTCGAGTTCATTGAGCTCCTGCCAGGCATCAGTGCTGATGAGGCTACTATTGCCATTCGATGTCGAGGAAGTTGACGTGGAGGCAATTTCCGGCAATAGGCTAGGTACTTCGCAATCCTTATGCAGATTATCGCACAGCAGCACTTGGTTGATGTGCGTGATTGTCGTATTGTGGACACAAATTGTCTGAAGCGTTGGCTTCAACAATTCAATATCCACAATATTCTCTGTGGACAGACCAGAGAACTTCAACGATCTCAGATTGCGAAAGGCATTCAAATTGAAGCTCAGACGATTGGGAATGATATTACTATGCCCAATGGGCACATCTACAGTGTTATAATCCTGAACAAAGCAGCTCGAGTCCTTGATCGGTGTAACGACCAAAGCCACGAGTTGAGAACAGAAATCTAAAACATGGGAAAAATCAAATTTGCCACCAGGCTCCAGGCTCGGTGGCGGACAAGGTAGACTGAGACGTTCGCTGATTGCATAGACCTGAAATGGAAAAGTATACAAGAAAATTTAAAAATAAAATATATTTTATTTTCTCCTCAAGCCGCTTGTGCAGCATTTAATATCTCTGGATATAATTGCCGCTCTTCAGTGGCCATAAACTGCATCATTAGCTTATGAAGCAAAGCTATGCCCAATAATCTTCTCTGACTAATTGTATACTGCATTTTGGCAAGACCAAAGTAAACCCCAACTCGTCGATTGGTCAAATGGTTTAAGCTGAGAGCATCTATCATGGCTGCCTCTCTGGAATGAGCATCATTGGACGAGATGCCGCGAAAGCCTTGAAGCAACAAAATGCCACGATTATCTTTCCAAATATGAACCAACAATGATAGCTTGGGATCTTTGGCCAATTTGAGTTGATCTGGTTCTTTAAGTAATTTCTTGGCATGCTGTAAATGGACATACGGACGCAAGGCCTTGCCCTTGCCCACATAGAAAACGGAACGCAGAAATGTGACCCACACATCGATTTGATGCATTTTCAAGGAGCGTTCTCTAAGATTATTGGTTATGCGGGAATCAAGCAGCAAATAATTGGAATAACAGCTTGGTGCTTGCTCATCATCATTTTTCGTATGCCATTTTCGCTGCCTGATGGCATATTTGGAGTATATCTTAATATTATTATAGTTCGCCTCCGATTTGAGAGTATGCTCCAGTTCTGGGGAGAACTGGGTGGCAGGCCGTGGCTTGTGGAGTACGCCCAGTGACTGGCTAATGAACCGGGACGAGTTTTGACAATGTGTTGAAACAAAAAGCCGATTACATTGGACTAGAACAAGGACTAAAGATTTGGACATTGTGTAAATTAACAGGTAACAAATAAATAAATGAACAATAAATAATAAACACAGCAAAATCGAATAATAACAATAAAATATAAGTTGTCTGATTTACTCACCTCCAGGGCAGACAGATTGTATTCCTTTTTGGAACTCAACAAGGCATCGCCATGCTCGTGAAACAATTGAGCCAAATCCTGTAGCAGATATATTATGTCATATTTATTGAAATCCAGAAATTCAGCTAAGGTACGCGGTAGTTCTGTGCGAAAATAGATGAGGAGCTCCTTGATATAGGTCTCCAGCTGCTCACGTCGTTGCTCCAGAAAGGCGGGCTGACGGTTGCCCACTAGCTGGAATCAAGAATGGAAATCAATTCTCAGGGCTCTCAATTATGGGTCATTTCCTTACCTTCTTTGGCGGTAACAGTTTTTTGCTTATCGATGTCTCCTCAACTAGCTTATCATTCAGTTGAGAGAAATCTCTATAGCGGCGCTCCACCATCCATTCCACTTTCCCCACACGCACATAAATTGCATAGAAAATAACGCCCCCGCTAGACGTTTCATTAAATTTGGGTATTGTCACCGTCGATTCCCCGTGATGGCGATAAAAGCAAGCCATTGTTGTTGCTGTTGTGTATGACGCATTTAACGAATGATTTAGATAGTTAGATTTGCATAATTTAAGCGCTTTTTACTAGCAACTGTTGTCCTAAAAATAAATAATTTTCCAATTTGTTGGCTAAACAGCTGATTACTCTACAACAAATGTTATCGATTACAATTGAGTGATTTTGCGACAGTCGATATAAGTGACTGGGTCACGACGGTGACAAGAAGCAACAGTTGGTTAATGATTTTGTTATTTAAACAAAGCGAACAAATGTCAATAAAAACTAATTTAAGGTTTTTATTTTCATTCAAGTATGACAGAGTCTATAGGCTTATTTTGAAGTTATTGTTATTCTGTTTGACTCCGTCAAGATGTGATTTAAAAGAGTGATTAGTGTTTCATGGTAACTCTAGAATATTATCGATAACAAATCATACGGCGTTTTTTGTTTATATTTTTGTTGGCAATTTCCAATTGAACTTTCGCTTATTGTTTGAATAGTTTAAGGCAATGCCTTTAACTAGGCCAATTTAGAATAGAATAATAGAAGTTATTTGTTAGCGGAATCCATCAAAATGGCATTCCTGGGCGATTGTTGCATTGTGTTTGTTTCACAGGTAAAATCAAATTTCGTTGCCCCCCATTTTGTTGTTCTTATTTCGTTTGTGTATAAGTATTAAATTACCAATGAATTTATATTACAGATGCTATTCTTTGCCGGCGGCTGGTTGTTCTTCAATAAACAATTATTCAAACATTATGAGATACGTCACATATCCGTTCAGCTGATTTTCTCAGCGACATTTGCCTTATCTGTGACCATGTTCGAATTGATTATATTTGAAATTATTGGCGTATTGGAGTCCAGTTCACGCTATTTTCATTGGCGTTTGGGTCTGACTCTGTTGCTTTTTATGGTTACAGCTGTGATACCGATTTATATATGTTATTCTGTGATACACAGCATTTCCTTTTGTAAGTATTCGGTCCAGTCTGTCAATTTGCCATTCTAATCTTTATTTACTCTCGTTTAGTTTCCGACAGATGGGTTCAAATACTGACCACATTCTGTTGGATTGTATTTCTCTATGGCCTATGGCGCATAGGTGAACCATTCCCTTTGCTAAGCGCTTCTCATGGCATATTCACCATAGAGCAGGGCGTGTCCAGAATTAGTGTTATAGGTGTCACTGTTATGGCTATACTATCGGGCTTTGGTGCTGTTAATTATCCCTATACCAGCATGACCTATTTTATCAAGTAAATCATCAGTTGGAAAATATGGAGTTCTTTGATTTTTTAATATCTTTCTGTTCCCCCATTTAGGCCCGTTTCCCGCAGTGATATTGTGTGCTTAGAACGAAGATTGGCCTTAACTGTGGACATGCTTACGGCAAAGAAGCGTCGCATAGCCATGGCTGCCTATAATTATAATAAGCAGCATCATACTAAACCCAGAATCTGGGAAATGCTTACATCAGCTGTCCATCGTACCACAAGCAATGGCGAAGGTAAGCCTGACTGGACTGGATTAGTTTCCGCTTACGTCTTATGTTTTATCCTTTCAGACATTAATCAGCTGAAGCAGGAAGTCTATGGTCTAGAGGAGCTTTTACGTTTAGTTTTTCTCGAATTGAATTCATTAAAAAATATGGAAGAGCGTCAACGTTGGTCACAGACCCTGCAGGGCAAATACTTTAATGTTTTGGGACACTTTTTTAGTGTCTATTGTGTCTATAAGATATTTATGGTAATAGTATATATAAATTTTAATCAAAAAAGTTCCCTATTAACATCTCTTTTTTGTAGTGCTGCATTAATATCATATTTGATCGTGTGGGCCGCAAAGATCCGGTCACACGAGGCCTGGAAATAGCTGTGCATTGGTGTGGCTTTGACATAGATCTGGCCTTCTGGAATCAGCATGTTTCTTTTCTTCTGGTGGGCTGCATTGTGGTGACCTCCATAAGGGGACTTCTGCTGACACTTACTAAGGTTTTAGCTCCAACTCTATTTAACTGATTAAATTTGTAACACTTCTTAACACTTTTAATTGCAGTTCTTCTACCGCGTTTCATCGAGTAAATCGAGCAACATTATTGTCCTTATTTTGGGCCAAATAATGGGCATGTATTTCTGTTCCTCGGTGCTATTGATGCGCATGAATATGCCAGCCGAATATCGTGTGATTATCACCGAAGTTCTCGGCAATTTACACTTTAATTTCTATCATCGTTGGTTCGATGTTATATTCCTGGTCAGTGCCCTGACCACCATCATTGTCTTGTATATATCCCGTAAGGCTGTACGCACCGATGATTCCGATTTGAACTGAGCAATGGAATTATGTTTAAGACAAATGCCTAAGAATTAGTTATGTATGTATAAATATGCCAGAGTGTGTATATTATGTATGTATTTATATGTGAGTTAGGTTAAACCAATGCACAAAAAATTAAAGTTATCTACATAAGTGAATTAAATCACGAAATGGGGTTTACCATAAAAAACTTCAAATATGCCTAGAATAGAAAAACTTAAGGAAGAGATAAAAAATACCTAGACTCTCTATATAGAAATTACAATTCATATACTGCCAGAGGACTAGATGAAAGGGAAACTATTAACCATAAGAAAATCGCTCTCTAACCGAAACTGAAACCGTTACATTTAAGAACCCCATTTCAATAGTCTTTGTTTCTTTTTTCGTGAAAAATTCTAATTCAAATCACAATAAGTACGTAAATATTTATGAGAGAAGTTTCAACCGCTTATTTAATTTTTGTTTTTCAAAAATAACTGTAACTAAAACTTTAAATCAACTGTCAATAAGAATTTCCCCAGTATTAGATAAGCTTTCGAAAGCTTTGCTTAGCTTTTACTTTGCCGGGTTACAGGACTCAATGAATTGAGTGAGTTTACTGTTGAAATTACTGTTACGTTTCATTTCCAATTTGTTCCAACGACTTAACATAACATTACTTGAGGCTAATTGTTGAATAACTTAAGGAACTGTCCATCCAATAAGGAAATAATTTGAACTATACTTTCCATTTTCATTGCAAAGGAATCAATAAAACGAAATATATATTTGAAATTTTTACGCTTTTCCAATACTTAAAGTTAGCCGTAAGGCTGAACATAAATTTGTCACTTCAATTAAAGCTATGGAGCAGATATAGACATATGTATTTTTATATATTTTGAAATTTTTGCAATATTGTGCCAATCGCAATTCCGAGCGGATCCCAAACAACTTAATGGCCCTATTCCATGTGCGCGCAAAAATGCCATTAAAATGTTGCGGCTGCCGCAGATCCAACTGGGCGGAAAAGCATTTGAGTGTCTAGATGAATAAATCATGAAACAAAAAGAAAAAGAAAAGAAAAAAACAAAAAAGAAATGATTGAAGGTTAGCCAAATGTAGGAAGATGCATTTCACAGAAAGGAGAAAGTTGACAAATTAATCATTGACAAAAATAAAGAAGGAATAATACAAAACGGTCTTAACGTCAATCTTATCATGTCTCTCTTTAACTCTATTGCATAATGCCATACAAATGCGTGTTCTACAAATTTTCGGCGAACGAGAGGCAACGCTAAGGGCATCCGATCCATGCCTTCTACTTATGCTAATGCCGATGTCTTAGGCCTCGAGGCCAGAGATTTGGAGAGAGAGAGAGACAACCGCAACCATAATAAACGTATGGTAAGGTATGTCGGTACTGTCACCTTAAGACAGGCGCGAATCTGAGGCACACTTTCACGTTCTGCCCATGAATGCATAACAAAGGTTAAATGTCAAAGCGGCAAAATATGCTAAATATGTGGGACCGTGGAGGAGCATGAGAAGGATCAAGCACAACCGCATCTACATCTCCCTGTGACTTGACCTGAAATTTCTGTCAATCAAATGAGGCAAGTCTAGTTTGGAGACTGAGAGAGATAGAGGATGGAATAGTAGTAGTAGTCGTAAGAGACTGCCGACAAGGAAAACTAATTGAATTTATGCTAATTAACCCACAGTCATGTGGCCTGGTCCCAGACGTTAATTATTTGTGTGTGTGTGTGTGTGTGTGTGTGTGTGTGTGTGTGTGTGGGGGGAGCACAGCATACGAAAGTCTAATCAATTGGCCTGGCCAATTTGCATAATGGCCATGAATTTACTCACTGGGGGGAAAAACCAGGCAAAAGCGGGCCAAACATATTATCAATCACTAATCGATGAAATCGATAAGGTAAGTAGATAGAAAAGACTGCGGGTAGAGGGGGGGCATTCAAATGCACTTGAAGTAGAGCATTCTGACTGATTAGCGATGAATACATAATCAGAATGAGCCACAATGAAAGCTTTAAAGCAATGCAAAAGCAAATATATTACAATATTATTCTCAATTTGTGGTTCTATGTAATTAAAAAAAAAAAAAAAACGAAACCATTCTCATTTCAATTTCGACCAACTTTTAGTGGTCTCTTTGCAGTCTTTTTAAATTTCAGAATTGGAAAACCGCTGTCATTTCCACACACGTTTATCGCACATTTGCAGTCGCCGCCTCCCCCACATAACTTTCAATTTCTAAAACCACCTTTTAGCAAAAGGGGTACTGGACGTGGGTGTGGTACTCCGGGGTGCGGGGTGTTGGCGAGCGGAAGGAGCCAACGGCTGCAGGGATGGGCAAATGAAATCCGTGCCAACGAAGCAACAGCAGCCAACAGGCGACAGGCAAAAGAGTCGCCATATCAAACAGAACAGCTAATGCTGCTGCTGGTGCCACTCACACCTTTTTTTGTATGGATTTCAACCGCAAAATGTGCCAACGATTGAGCGAGTATTTTCCTTTTTTCCTGTGTGTGTGTCCCTCTTTAGACACATCAAATAGGTGGTAACTGTCATTGTTAAACAGAAACTGTCACTTCCTTTGCGTTTGTTGGGGATTTTCAGCTAGATTCTTATATTGTTAGCCAAACGAAAGCGCAAAGTAAAAGTTTCTCAATATACAAAGATCAAGTAAGCAATTTTTGTTGCCTACTTTTCAGCGCAGTCTTGGGAAAAATTGAACTTTTGCTGAATTATTTCAATATGATTTATGTATACCTTTTAACTTAAAGTCTTTATAAAACTTTAAGAATCTTTTCTCAATACTTTAAATATTTTTTGAACGCAGAAAATTAAACGATTTTTGGTGCCATTTAAATCATATTTTTGGTAGGAAACTATCGAGTAAAAACCAACCTAAAATCTATATACACTCAATTCTTTAAAAGTTTTTGATAAATTTTGTAATCGTAACCTTTTTCGTAAAGTACTTTTGCTCGCTTTGATAGAAAATTGTAATAAAATCGTTTTTCATTAATGTTTAAAAAAAATTACTAGAAAAAAGGAATTATAGGAAAAAATGATAAATACAGAAGCAACTTTTGTAGATATTTTAGTAAAAGAACAGAAAAACTTAAAAATTTTATTGATGAACTAGATAACCCAATGAGCTTCGTTTCGTCTTTTAAAAGTGATTTTATTTCCAATTGAATATTAACATAAAAATTATTAAACATTTTTGATTTTGTGTTGACATTATGACAAAGACAAGATGCTCCTTTTCATTTGTTTTTATCCTTAAAATATCTTAAGTTTCTATAGAAACTAATTAACCGATCGGGAAAAGTCTGAACAAAGTTTTAAAAGACATGAGTTCCCTATCTCTTAGCGTTTCAGAGTCTACAAAGAACAAACAAAAATACATTGATTTATATATAGAAATATGTAAATAGACTATTCGTTCTCAATTTCTCGTTCTAAGAACAACTGTGCACTTGAAATGTGTACCAACATTATTTAAAAGGTAATTTTCGTAATTGGAATACATCGAACAATTATTTAAAATACAAATTATTTTAAAGAATTTTAATTAATTTTAGAATTTCAAAGAAAAGCAATTTAATTTGCATTTTTATATGAAGTATTGTATTGAGAAAGTAAATAATTAATTAACTTTAACGAGCTGGAGTTATTTACTATATTGTTTTACTAAAGATTTCTACAATTAATATAATAATACGATAAAAAACATATGTTCCAATGGAGCTGCTTGCAATTACTGCTTCGCCAGGGCTGGTTTAATTTATTATTCGACTCTCAGTCTTTCCAGTCGTCATTATTTTACAATATTTTTCGCACGGCGAGGCTCCAGTCTACAATTTTTTTGCATCTACTGGGAGGCAGTAAAATGGGTTGGGGCTTGTGCATCCTAAACGGGGGAGCAGCGGGAAATCATTCGACATAGACATTGTTTCAAAACAATAACCAATTGTTTATGGTTTTTGAACAAATGTACTCAGGCTATTTTTAGGTGATTTTAATCCGCTTTGATTTCGCTCAATTTCTAAAATACTTTCTGAATCATATAGTTTTTGCTAATATAAAAGGTCAAAACATCGTTTCAAAATGCTTATAATATTCATAATTAACATTAGTCTGTTTGAACGCATTAATTTGTCCCATCTTTTGACTATTCATTTAATTAGCAATAAGATAAATAATTGTTTTCCTTTATCAAAGGTATTGATTCAAAGAAACTTTGTCCATTATGTGTCACTCTATAGTAAATGAAAGCATTTGATCTTCCAACTGGTATAGAATTTCGTCTTTCAATTGAAAAAAACTTTAATCTCTTAAAGGGAATACTTTAATAAGTATTGCATTGCATTTTTATAACGAAAGGAATATAAATTTTATGGTTTCCTTTTAGTCCTTCACTTTCTCTTTCTCTCACTGTGTTTTTCACTCTCCTTCCTGTGTCTCTTTTAATCAATCGCCATAGACAATTGCAATTTGAACCCTGGGACAGGAGGAGTAAGAGGAGGAGTGAGATGGTTGGCCAGCAATTGTCTTTCGACTGAATGGACAGCGTGTCTCCTTTCGATTGACCAATAGCCATGACTGTGTATGTATGTAATTTGTTGGCCAAATGCCAGCTACCCACTCCCACTCGACGACCTCCTCCTCCTTCTCCATTGACCACCCACATTTTGTCGTAAACAACTTTGGTATTTTTCTCTTCATTATTGGACAACTTTGCCGTGAGCTCTGTTTTATAAATACATCAAGTTCTATATACTAGACTTTCGCTCTCTCTCTGTATCTTGTGTCTCTCTTCTTTATTGCCAAGCGAAACTTAAACCTTTTGAAATATTTTTATTGGTCCTAAGCATCTTAATGGACAAAACTTGAAAATTCAAATAAACAAACGACAAAACGGCAATACCAAATCCCACTTTACCCCTTACCCATTCCCCATCAACTAGAAAGCTAAGAAAGACCAAATCCCCAATAGAGTCATGGACATCAATTTCTCAATTTTTATTATATTGTCTGTGTGTTTCATTTCTCATCATATTTTCATTCATCAATTTATTGGATTTTTTCCTACGAAATTTGTCCCAAATGAATTATATTGTTATATTTTCAGTCGTCTGTCTTCTTATTTCTTTTTTCTTTCTACTTTTTACTTAACTTTAACAGCCTGCAAAAATCTATAACTTTGTTCTCCCTCCATTTATCGGTAATTGCTTTTGTATATATTTTGTATTCTTTTAGCCAGGGAAAACCAGGAGGACAAACGTTTCAATTTCTTTTGATTTTCATAATATATTTATGCTTTTTTCTTAACCATCGAAAATCAACGGAAACAAGACTAAGCACAGGGGGGTAAATTATTGGAAATTTGTTGAAACTTTTGTACTAATCACTTCTTTGTTTAACACTTTTAAGTTTTTCTTTCTTTCTTTTCTTAGAGCCATTTGGATAAGTTCAAAATGCTTATAAACTAATCAAAATAATTTATTATAGGTATTTCCTAGAATTATTATCGAAAATTCTTAACCGTTGCAAGTGGATTAACTCAAAAACTAAAATGCGAATCTCATATTATAAATCTAAACTTATTTTCACAAGTATTTGCTAGGCTTGAGATGAGATTTTCTTGCCACTTGCTTCTATTATAAACAAAAGAAAATGTATTACTTTTGGGTCCCTCTTAAATAGGATATTTATTTATACTAAGTAAATATGTATGTACAGAAAGAACTGTTTCCGTTTCCGACTGAAAACAAATTTTACGAGATTTAAATTGTTTCCGGTTCCAGTTTCCGATTCCACCCCAATTTATGTGTTCTTAAAAAATTTTATATTTTAGTGAATGGTTCTGAAATACTTAAATGTTTCATTCCCCAAACATTTTTCCATTCATTTTTAGCAGATTAAAAACATAATTGGGCTTTCGTAGATAAATCTGATTCTTTCTTTAATTCACTCGCATTTTTAGTAAATTGAGAACATAATTAAGTATTCGTGGATAAATATGGTGCTTCCTTATTTTCCATTAACTTTTAGTAAATTAAAAACAAAATTTGGTGCTTCCTTAAATTTACTAGAATTTTCCATTAACTTTGAGTAAATTAAAAACATTTTAATAATTAACCATTTGTTGATAAATTTGGTGCTTCCTTTAATTTACAAGTTTTTCTATCAATTTTTAGTAGATTTAGAACATAATTATGAATTCGAGGATAAATTTGCTGCTTCCTTTAATTAGAAGAATTTTCTATTCATTTTTAGTAGATTGAGAAGATAATTAAGAAATCGCGGATCAATTTTGAACTTCCTTTAATTCACTAGAATTTTCCATTAATTTTTGGTGGATTAAAACCATAATTAACGTGGATACATTTTGTGCTTCCTTTAATTTAGAAGAATTTCCCCATTATTTTTAGTAGACTTTATATTTAAGGATTCGCGGATAAATTTGGTGCTTCCTTTAATTTACAAGAACTTTGTATTCATTTTTAGTAGATTAAGAAGATAATTAAGCATTCTTAGATCATTTTGGAGCTTCCTTTAATTTAAGAGATTTTTTTCTAGGTAACCAAAAAATTGTTTCTCTTTGGATTCGTACACAAAATGCTGATCGATTTCTGAAAGAAATGTAAAGAACAAGTATAGAAAGGGAAAAACTATTGAGTTGAATGCATCTTAGGAGTCCTTTAAGTCCTTTTAATTAATAAGAAAGTGTTTATATGCTGATAGAGGGAATCCTAGCAGAGTTTATTACTCCTATTAATGATCATTCTACTTACATTCCCAAACCCTAATTAGGCCTTATTTAAGTTCAAAAATTCAACAAAATATTCAACATATGTTTATCGACCTCAATTGGGCATCTATTGGTTTGCTCTCTATATGCTTTTTCACCTGTCAGTTTCTCTTTCCCATATTTGAAAGTGCCCTTCAAATTTGTTGTGTTATCCCATCAAATTGCGCTAACTAATAATAGGTTTTTTCCCCATATTTCCAACTCCGCCCACTGCACAAATGAATGTCATTTCATTTAATAATCATGTGAAGGCACCTTTGTCCGCTATGTGGTCACATATATGCTGACCTATTATTACTTACATATATACAGATGTGTGTGTGTGTGTGTGTGTGTGTGTGTGAGTGTGTGAGGGGATTCCATCCATTCCACCTGTCTGTAATTACATTTACTCACAACTTCCAACAATGTTCCATTGGGTCACGGTGGGTAGAATTATTTGGCGTTTGGGATAGGGGGTGAGGGGGTAGAGGAATTGTGGCAGGGTTATAAAAGCCATTTGACGCTCTATTATTCAATTTGCACACGGTAAAACGGAACTATACAGATAATGCAAATAAAACTATACAAACAAAAACCAAAAAAAATCTTTTCGCGTTGCGGTGCAGATATTTCGACAGCCTGCGGTTGCTTTTCAATTTATTATTCATGACAAACAATAAACAATTCGAAAACCAAAACCAAAAAAACTGCATATACATATAAATATTTATATATATGGATTTCCAAAATATTTCATCAGGCATTTCGGGGGCCAGGGAGGGGGCAGCCGTAATCAAAATTCCTGCAACAAATTGTGTGACCTAACTTTCTGATTGAGGTTCGTTCTTCTATAGATAGCCAGGGCTATGGCACGCCATTTGTATTTTTAGGACATATTGAACACTTTATTTTTTATCACTTGCCAACCCAACCGACCACCCATTCCCTCTACACACCAACAAAACTTTGAACCTTAATCAACCTTTTGTGTGTTTACCTTTTTTGTTTTCTTCTTCTTCCTTTTTTGGTTGTTTCCCTTTTTGTAGGCATTTAATTTTTCATGTCCTTTATGATGTTTCTCTTTCTGTGTGGTATGTGATTCCAAAAATTAGTTATCATTAGATTTAATAGTTATTAATGATTGCGCATTAAAAACCAAAATAGTATTTAACACATTTTTTAGATATTTGATTCCATTGTTTTCCCGCAGGACATTTTTTGCGTACTCCTTGATGAATAATGATGAGAACTAAAAGTGTGAGTATGTGATAAAGTTTCATTTGAAAATGAAAACACAAATTTTATTAAACATATTATTCACCATCATCTACAAATATTGATTTGTCAAGGTTTAAAGTATGAGAAATTCAAGTTTTCTGGTACATTAAATTTCCATACAAAAAAATAAAAACAAAAAAGTACTTCCAGCTCTCGATTTAAATACGAAGGAATACATTGAGATGATCTCCAAAATTCTGTAAAGTGATAAGATGGCCCGCCGGTTCAGAGGCAAATATCTGCAATAGGGCCCAACCACGTAGGCAAATCGATAGTAGATTGCTTGCCATCAATAATTTAAAGCACACGGATATAGCCAATTGACCATATATAACCTGAAGATCCGCTTTGAATTCAGATTTTGTCAAATTCACAATTTCCATTATTATAATAGTCATGCTGTGTATCCAAGCGCAAATGAATCTCGATAAGTAGGGTAGAAAATAAACCAATGTCGTGCAATCGATCTCCAGTTTGTTGGGATATTCAACGCTCACGGGATTATTGCAGAACGGACACCGTGAGAAGTAATAGAGTCCGCATAGACAGGAGATCACCATGGTAAAGAGAAGTAATTCACTTAACCAATCATCGGATAGCAGCGACTTGTATGATAATACATATTTCATGCGCCCAGACCAAAATTCCGATATCCAAACGCTATTCAGTTTGGGGCATATGTCTGCCGCATGCATCATCATCCACAAATAGGTGCACGACCACAGACACTTGAGTAGGACCATTAGGAATCTGGTGCAAATGTGAGTTTTATATTCGCCTGGCATCTCATGGCGGTCCATGGCTTAAGAAGCTGAAAAATAGAATATCAACTAGAAAATTTCCGGTGGAAAATGTAAGCAAATGTTACTGGATTTTAAATGATTCAAATTGAGAGTTTGTTTTTAAATTTGAGTAGAGGTAATGGAATTTAGTTAAAGTAAAAAGGAAACCAGTTATTCGAAAATATTCGAAGTTTTGTAATTTTTTTAGAGAGTTAAAATTTATTTGTTTTACTTTTCACACATTTTTCTCATCCAATAAACCGTTGCGTTTTTTAGGTAGTACTAGCTTTTTTACAATCGTTTCTTAAGTGGAACTAGCTCATTTACAACCGTTTCTTAAGTTTTTAAGTGGAACTCGCTCTAATACAACTTTTTCTTGAGAGGAACCAGCTCTTTTACAAGCGTTTCTTATGTTCTTTAGTGAAACTAGCTCTTTTACAACCGTTTCATAAGTGAAACAAGCTTTTTTAAAACCGTTTCTTAAGTGGAACTTGCTCTCTTACAAGCGTTTCTTATGTTCTTTAGTGGAACTAGCTCTTTTATAAGCGTTTCGTAAGTGACAAAGGCTTTTTTACAACAGTTTCGAATGTTCTTTAGTGGAACTAGAACTTTTACTACCGTTTCAAATGTGAAACTAGCTTTTTTACAGCCGTTTCATAAGTGGAACTAGATCTTTAAAAAGCGTTACTTATGTTCTTTAGTGAAACGAGCTCTTTTACAACAGTTTCGTAAGTGGAAGTAGCGATTTGACAACCGTTCCGAATGTTTTTAATGGAACTGGAACTTTTACTAACGTTTCATAAGTGAAACTAGCTTTTTTACAGCCGTTTCATAAGTGGAACCAGATCTTTTAAAAGCGTTTCTAATCAATTTTATTGGAACTAGCTCTTTTGCAACCGTTTCATAAGTGACACTAGCTCTTTCAAAACCGTTTCTTAAATGGAATGAGCTCATTTACAGAATTCTTTCACTATTCAATATATTATTAATGGTTTTCCTCAATCGAACTAGTTCCTGATTATTTAATAACTGATTTAGAGATATGAAAATAAGAACCTTTCGTTATTCCCTCTTTGTATAAACTCTGTTTGAGCTAGTTCACCTTTATTACATTGATTACCAAATGCTTATTAATATGAATTGTTGAAAATATCTTACACCATCTTAAGATGCTCATAAGTTTAGTCATTCATTATACTCATAAAAGCTTGCCTAGTAATAAAAGTCTGGTTTATTGAACTAGTTCATTGTTTCAAATATATATATTTTTCTGAGATACCAATTTGTTGATCATAATCCCAACAACTGAAATAACCACAATCAATTGTCATAACACAGGCCTCTCGTGCAGAAGAAGTCAATTTCATTTGCATAATTTCCGTATTAATGACACTTGATGGTCTCACAAATGCGATGGGGTAACACGAGGAGCCAAGATGAGCAAATGGAGCAATGGAGGTTACAAGTACGACTATGAGTAGGAGGATGAAGAGGAACAAGAGAAGGCTTTACCATTTGCATGGCGCGCGCTAACTGTCGGCGATGTCGCTGTTTATGACAGCTCTGATTGAGGCCATCATTGACAGTGTCAGCAGCAAAGGCAAAAGCCCAGAGACCTAGAGACAGACAGACAGATAGATGGACGGACGTACGGACGGACGGATAGGGAGACAGATAGAAGGAAAGGGGGTGTCATGGCCATGGCTAGATACATGCATACATAGTATATAGTATATATGGTATGTCTGTACAAACGGACAGTTGTCCATACAATTGCCTGGCTGGTGGTGGCACCATGTGATTTTCATTTTGAATGAATGGAGACAATGACAGTTAGCTGCCTTTCTGTTGAGAGAATGTTGCCTAATTCATGGCTCTGTGTCTTCGCTGGGATATAGTTTTTGTAACACACAAAGGCTCTATCATGGCAATGAAACTCCTCAAAGCTTACAAAGCTCGAAACATTTTCAAGTTTTTTAAACTTTCAAGACAGCTTTATGGGAAAAAATCAAGAAATATCTATCGTGGGATAGTTGATCTATCAGATGTCATGAATTGCTTTATACATCCTTATCCAGAGAAAGTCTAAGAAATTTAATTCAAATTCGTAACTTAGTATATATTTTAGATGTTATGGCATAACTTTCGATGAAACGAAAAAAATTGCAAACACCACTTTAATCTAACTGGCCATTTTATTTTTTTTCCTTATTATTACTGAATTAAACTGAATTATGAATTGAAAATAACTCGTTCGCGGAACTGAACGTTGGCATCTAAAAATAAATCTATCGGGAAAACCTTGCAGTACTTTTCAAAATCTTTTTGCTCATCGCTCAAGCACAAAATAATGTTCTAAGTCTTTGTCCCACTTACTTTTTTCGCACACCTTACTAAAGAAAAATCTACAAATGTTTATAATTTACTTAAATGATCTTTTGATAAACTATATTTAAGTTACTTTCGTTTCTAAACCCCTATTTAAATATTATTAATTAGTTGTTTTGGAAAGGAAAAAACAGAAACGTATGTATCTAAGAGTCCTTAGCTTTTAAAGAAACCTTGGTCAAGTCATTGGAATTCACAGCTCTCCAAACCATATTTTAATATCACGTATACGCCATGTTGCCATATATAGGAGGTGGTTAAATTAACTGGACATTTTGTTTAAGGGGATATATACAACTAGAACTTAAACAAAAAGGTTTTTGTTGCGTTTTCGGAATGAACCAAATTTGAAGCAAATCCGATCAATATTTAGTATCTAGGTTTTTTCATTTCTGATGATTAGATCCTGTAACTAATCATCAGGTCTATTAGTTTATAACTCCAAACTTTTAAGAGTTTTTATTTAAAACTGCGAAATAATTTTAACTTACGAATCCCATTATCGCACAGTCATTTTTTAGGAGCTGCAAGGATTTTACATTATTTTTAAAATGTTCATTACCATTTTCTACAAAAAAATTTGGCACGTTCTTAAATATTTGTACTTTTAAATAAATGCAGCCCAAACTAAAAATTTCAAATAGTTGTCCTTAAAAAAATTCTCAAAAATTACCCTATTCTAGGTGTATGTATGTATCGCCTGAAATATTTTGATAACTTATTTAACTTTACGACAATATTTTGGCAGATTTTGTAGTTCCGAAAAGTATGCTACGAAAAAAACAGATCCTCAAACTCATGGTATCGCAGTAAAAACTAAAAAATTGAATAGGCAAATGTACAAATCGGCTCGTTTTATCAGATTTATTAAGTGTGCAATGCTATATTCCTTGTAACCAACAAGGGAGGGAAATGAATATATTTATTCATTTCGGCAGAGTAGAGAGACAGACAGAAGTCTGTTCATTATTTGTTTTAAATGCTTACAAATTGTTATGCAAATCATAAATCTAAGGCAAACATGTTGTACATATCTAAGATTGCTCAGATTGTATGTATGTGTCTGTGTGTGTGTGTGTGTGTGTGTGTGTGTGTGTGTGTGTGTGTGTGTTTGCTTCTATTAAAGGTAATAAAACAATCTGTTTGGACTATCAACCAATGCATTTATCACCAAGACAAACAGCTTGGTATTAAGACGCCTTTAGCTACTGATGCTACGCCTTCGCTTCATTCTGCTCCCTCTTCTCTTTCGCTCCTTTTTTTTCTTTTTTCTTTTTTTTTTTACTACTCAACTCAATCTTCTTGCTCCGTTGGCTAGAGGAGCAGGTGTGTAGAGTCACTCACCTAGTTGCTGGTTAGGGGGGAGAATCTGTCTTATCAACATTTATGACACTTTTATGAGACTCTCAGCAGGAGGAGAAAATTCATTGAAGCGTAAAATCGAGCAATATTCTTGGCACAGTTGGCCTAAAGGGGAACAGGAAATGGGTGGTTAGGGGGTGGGGCGGAGGGGATGGCCTAAAAGCCTGCCTAACTATATTATGACTGACCTTATCCATATTCGCTTCGTGTTGGCTATGCATGTTTTTGAGTTGCCCTTTTAATGTCAGATGAATTATTGAGTTTACATATTGATACCTGATGCCTTTTGCAATCTACTCGCTTGCTCTGTCCCCTCTCTCTCTCTCTCTCTCTCTCTCTCCTCTGTATACAGCCTCACTCTATATGGTCTCGTCTACGTTCTTCTACGTCCGTTGGTGCCCTTCCTCCTCCATCTACTGTTGGCATTATTAACAACAATGATTGGACACAGCTGAGGCCTGTTGGGAAAATGTTTATACATAAATTTATATATACCAAGGCCAGCACAACGAACAAAAAAATATTAAAGAAGCTAACTTTGGCCATGGCGAAGTTTGTATACCCTTATAAGTTCTTGTGTTACTCAATTCCTTAATGGAGTTAGCTAAATGTAAGGACTTTGGGTAGAAATCCGTATCTACACACCATGATTGAACGACAGCTATGTATATGATATAGTCATCCGATCATTGATCAAATTTCGCAGGATTATAATTTATTATGCATAAATGTAAAATATTAAGTTTGGTGATGATCGTTTAAGAAACAAAACTATTTTTGGTCCGATCGTTCCTATGGGAGCTATATAATATAGTAGTCTGATCTAACTCAAGCTATGTACGGACGTTAAGATATATAGTAAATTGCCAAATATTAAGTTTCATGATAATAACGTGAAAAACCACGAAGTTATTGATCTAAAACTCTATTTTCGACCGATGGTTCCTATGGGAGCTACGTGATACAGCAGTCTGATCTTACTCAAATTGGGTATGGACGTTGGGATATATAGTAAACTGAGAAATATTAAGTTTCATGACAATCCCGTAAAAAGCAACGAATTTATTGATCTAAAACTCTATTTTCAAGCGATGGTTCCTATGGGAGCTATATGATATAGTGTTCTGATATTACTCAAACTGGGTATGAACGTTTAGATATATAGTAAACTGAGAAATATTAAGTTTCATGCTAATCTCGTGAAAAACGACGAAGCTATTGATCTAAAACTCTATTTTCAACCGATGGTTCCTATGGGAGCTGTATGATATAGTGGTCCGATCTTTTTGAAAATTGCACATACAGTGCCTGGGATATAGAAAAGGGTATATACGAACTTTGAAAGCCATAGCTCTAAAACTAGTTTGCATAGAATCAGACAGACAGACGGACATGGCTATATCAACTCATCTTCTTTTTCTGATCAAGAATATATATCCTATATGGGGTTGGAAACGATTCCTTCTCTACGTAGCACACTTCTGACCAAAATGAATATACCCTTTTTGCAAGGGTATTAAAAAAAGAAGAAGGTGAAATCATACACACACATACAGGGTGCCTAGCGGTGGCGAATATATATCTGGATTGTTGCCCACTCTACCGTTTTATTACCCTGTATTAAGCATTGACCAGCTAGCCAATGATTCCCCTGATATACTGCAGCAGACCTTTTAAATATTTGATATGGCAAATAATTTGATTGGAAATCGGCATTGAAAAGTTGTGTATTTATTTGCCCTCTCTCTCTTTCTATTTGCAATCTCTGCTTTAAAGTCTGGTCAAGATTAATCTTCATCGTGCAATTTTTAAAGCATTTCCTTTGGGGCATTTATGGCTTTGCTTTCATCTCGAATGTAATCAATGTAATAATTGCAAAAAACACTTTGATTGCTTTCCTTTTCCACTTTCTTTTTTGCTTTTGCTTTTTTTTTTTTTTTTGCATTGCATTACGAGTTTCTCTAATTATGTGTAACCTTCGCTAATGAGTCCAGAGCACGTGGATGTCGATGTCGATGATGATGATGATGCCTGAAGCCAGAGGTGGAACTTAATTAGTTGGACTGGGACTCGGACGGCCAATCCACGTTGTGGTTTAATGAGCCTGAAGTGCCAGAGCTAAAGGTTAATAGAGAGCAAATGAGGGAAATCGCCAAGATCCAATTGGGAAAAATGAGATGTGTGTGTATTGAAGTGGAAATGACTTCAATCGTATCAAATAAGTCATTAAATTTATTTAGAATTGCCAAGTTTGTTTCTTACTCTTTTTTTTTTTTTGTTTCTTTCACTGACTTACATTAGTTAAGGAAAAACGTGATATTTGACCTCACCATTGTTGGAGCTGGAGCTCGTCATGGTTACCGCATCCCACAATCCACAATTAGTTGGTATGCATAACCACCTCACTACTCGGTCAGAGTTTCTATTTTGTAGGAAGCCTTTAAAAATATTTTTTCTTACAAAGGAAGAGAATTTGTTGCACTCTTTCTTGTTTTGTATCTTAACTACTTCAACTGAAGCTTTTGTAATCCTATCGGTGGTCCTTTTGGGGTTGCTGCAATTCTAACTATATTTTTCTTGAAATTGTCGAGAAGCCTTCCTGTTTGTCCTGGTGGTCAAAACGACAATTAAATTTACACAGAGTGTTGTAAAAAGTAGCTTGCTCCATATACTAAGTAGTCCTGTTTATATGCGAAAGATTACACTACATTCTAGAGGTGTTAAACCAGCTATAATAGCATCACCCGATAGTTTGTACTATTCGATAGGCAATCGATAGAGGAAAAAACGATTAGGGCAAAGAAAACTTCGATTCTTAGTTCTGAAGCTTGAAAAATGAAAAATTGGTAATTTAATTTCTTCAATCTAACACTAAAAACAGGTAAATGCTTATGGTATTCGCTTAAATATTTTTCCTAGAGTTGTTAAACAAACGATAGTAGCATCTCTCGATAGTTCTTAATATAAGGAAAACTATCGATAGTAGCAAGAAACGCTTAGAACATAGAAGTCTACCATGTTTAATTCGAAAACTTTATAAATCTAAAATTTTAAATATTTTTTCTTAAAAACAGTAAAATATTTGTAACTATTTTTACCGCACAACATATAATAAATAAATAAATAATGTAATTCTTATGATAAACTATAGAATGGATAAATCATTACACCAAAAGTAATTATTCAATACTTAGAACCGATATTAATATGGAATTTTAGTTTAAATTTTCCAATGTAAGTAGGAAATTAAAATATTGTCACTATTCAATATATTTAAAAAGCAAAACCAGTTTTAAAAGCAGTTAGAATAAAGTTTTTAGATGATTATTGTTACGTTTTGGATCATGAATATTACTAGTTTGACATTAATAAGCCCAAAATTTGGCCAAGAGTTAAGTGTCTTGAATTATAATACTCCGAAACAACTTAAAATAACTATCGATAATGAATAGGAACTATCGATAGTGCTTCTGTATTCTTATTACCATCGATTGATAGACAGGATTCTTGTGTTTGGCATCCTAAAAGAAATCCAAATCCTATTTTAGGATCTGATGATACTAAAATGGATTTCCCGAAAAGCAACAGCGAGGTGTTTAGCTTAACTAACAAATCAGAGTAAATATAACGTTTAGCGTTTAGTTTAGGATCGCCATTTCGTATGCAGTATAAAGCTATTTTTCACACACAGAATCTGTTATCATTTGCACTTAGATAAAGCTAAACTTATTCTACTACATTTTGAGGGTCTTTAAAAAAAAAGGCAGCAACAAATTGTTATCTCCAATCATTTTGGCATAAATTGTTACCCACTTTCCGCCCCGGCGACCGCCCATCTTGTACCTTTTTGCTAACGCCTTTATGCTCCACTCAAATCTGACACCACTCAACGTTGCCTTCACCATCTCCAGCTCCAACTCCAGTTTTAGTTCCACCTCTCTCTCTCGCACATTGCTCACTTTACTCCCCATTATACCAAGCTTTCGCATGGCGCTTTGTTTTGAATGCCTCATAAATTGCGCATACGCCATGTTGTGAACCTCTGCATAGAGAGATGCCAGCGATGACATTTCTTTTCTGTTGATTTTTTTTTTATTTTTTTTTTGTGTCTTTCTTTCATTTTGCTGGAAACGCATAAATTTGCCGCTTGAAATATTTGTAAGCTTGCTCAAAAAAAAAACGAAAAACGCAAAACTAAAAAAATGGATGAGAGTTAACTGCTGGCAGTCGTAGCACTTTAGACATTCCTTGACTATATACCAACTGCACTGCAGCAGCAGCAGCAGCATTTGGGAATCCAAATTGACATGCACTAGGCAATGGTATGCAAATTGCACTAGCTTTCTAGATTTTATTCGAGTTCTCCTTCTGGTTTTGGTTCCTTTTTTTTTTTTGCTTTCGTCGTTGTGGCAAGTTCAATTTCGACAGTCGCACCTTTACCACTTGTTCAATTTTCATGATGCATCCGTGGATTTGAGATTCGCAGGGTTTGGGTGCAACTTGTGATTGCACAATTTTCCTCTTGAGCATTGCTCGGGCGATGTCAATATTTGTTGCTTAAACATTCGGCGTCAAAAGGATAATGCCGTGAAAGCGTTCTTATTCGCTTTGATGTCTCAAGTGTTTGGGGCCAGAGCCCAGGCATTTACCACAGGAGAATTTTTTCCTTTTTTCTTCCTTTATTTTTATTTTTCTTATTTTTATTTCACCTTATTTTTTTCGCTCTCCCTCCACTCTCTGGTTTTCTATATGGCTTTGTAGGTCAAGCATTGTCAGTCTCATCGTACTCATCCTCATCCTCAACGTCATTGTCATGAGAATTTCTTGTGCTAAAACTGTCAGTGAAGTTCATGTCACTAGCACAGTGCCCAGCGGGTGTGAGAGAAATGCTTCAAAATGTGTCAAAAATGTGTGAAAGTGTGATAAATGATGAGTTACATACATATAAACAAATGGATAGGTTAAGAAGATATCATTTGACCCTGAGACTCTATAGAAAAATTTGTTTATATAACTTTTTTGCTGAGTGATAGATCATTTGCTTTCTATATAACTTTTAATGCTGAAACTGATCAGAAGATACCTAAATTTAATCAAAACATCAGCAAAGAATCATTATGCTCTTTAAGTTGAGGTCGCAAACTGTAGAAAAACTAATTATCAGACTCAAAACTATATTTAAAATGAAGAACAAAAATTTTAGTGCTACTAAACAAAAAAAAAAACCTAATTATCAGACTCAAAACTATATTTAAAATGAAGAGCAAAAAATTTAAACTAATTTTTTTACTAAACTAATTTTTCATCCCGATAAAAGATGATTCTTAGGGGTAAATTATGGTTTGACCAACTGTTTGTATCCTAAAACAGTTTTTTTGTCTCTGATATGAGTTGTAAAATGTCCCCAAAATGTATAATTATAGCTCTTATATATACATGTAACTATAATTTATCCATTCTATATAGACCTATAAGATCTAAAAACAATCTTTAATAAGAAAAACTTGTAATTTTTTATAAATTTTATACAAGTCAAAAAATAAATTTTTGTGATAGGAATAGTTGGCCATTTTTTATAACTCTTACACATGTCAAAAAATAAATAATAAATAAATAAATAAATGACACATGTCAAAAAATAAATAAACGTCTTGAAGATCAGTAACAAAAAATAAATTTCTATAAATAGTTCTAATTTCCAAGTTTTTTCTATGATTTACCAAAATCAGATGACTATATATAAGCAAAAGATGACTTAACCATGATCATCAACCAAAAAGGACTTGTCTTGGGCTCGACATACTCTCATATTTATGGACCACAACCATCAGTTATGTCGTATACTTTAAAAATGTGCAAATGTCAAATGCAAAGTCCTTCAGAAGTGACAGCAACAGCAATGGCAGTTGCAACAACAACAACAACAGAGGCAAAGGCAACGGTGGTATCATCAGCTTGAGGCAGCCACAGCAAAAGGCGACAAAAAAAAAGAAGGAAAATCGCTAAAAATGCTTGGGCAAAAGGCAAATGTAAGTAAGTGAAAATGGTTTAAGGACTAAATGCTATACCATCTAAAGGACACAATACTTGTACTTGACAACTGTTATTTAGTCATCTGACTTGCAGAGTTAGATTAAAATTCGTTTTATCAACATTTTGCTAATCTCTTACATTTGAGAAAATTTGAGAAAAATGTGAACGTTGCTTTAAGGGTTAAAATAAATTAATTTTCAGGTGGCATGTTCTCAAATATGAATTGAGGTATATATTTGTTGCTTAAACATTCGGTCATAGTAGTTAGAAAGGGGGAAATGCACTTCCTTTCCTATCATTTCTCTTTGCCAATTATTATTCATGAAATTGCTTATTATCTAAAGTGTAAGAAAAATTTCAAAATGGGAATAATTTTCAAATTTTTAATAATTTTTTTGTTCCCTAAGCCATTGTGTCCCAAACTGGTTCAGGTGGACTAAGATATGGGGCGATAATTTCATAAAAACTGAAGAAGATAGTCCAGTTAGACTCGTGACATTTGAAAATAGGTGCAGGAAAAAAATGTTTGGTCATCGATATGGATTTTTATGGATTTGTTTAATGAGCTTTTTATTGATTGAAGAAGAAAGAAAAAGAAAGAAACTGAAAAAGTGTTTTTTATATATAAAGTCAATTGAATCTTGGCTAATCTTTCCTTGAATTATGTTAGACAAATTCTTGAATTATGTTAGATCAATTTCTAGCAAAGATTAAAGTAAACTCGATTATATATTATAAAATGAAATGAGAAAGTCGTCGCACCGAATATACCCCAGAAACAAGTGAAAAATCTACTTCATATTTATAAAGCTCTGTTTATATATTAACTGTTAGTACACGAGTCTCCCTTTCATAGTTTCCAAGATCTCGATGTTAATACAGACGGACCGAAGGATATGTTGATAAATATTCACCATTTGGCTTCTGGGTATAAATAATTTTAGCTCAAACATACTATAGATGCTTTAGGGATTATAAATTGATGGATTTTCGAGAATTTCTATGTTATAGACAATATTGTAACTACTTACGAAGTATTAAGCAATGAGAATTCAAGAGCTGGAAATATATTGTATATATGTATGTACTTATATCTTTTTACCTTTTCTCTTACTGTTCCAGCAAAATATAATTTTCGCAGGAAAAGATTGTTTTCTGTACTTGTTTTAGATATATTACCTGGATTTTTATCCATTTCACCCCTCTAAAAATTACTCCCTTAATTGTGGGTTGCTTCCAGAGAATGAGTGTTAATCCCAAACACACATAAGTCAGATGCCATTTTTGTGTATCGCATTGTTTGTTCTGTATAATTGTTTGCAATTCAATTCAGAATTCTCGTAGCTATAAATCTTAACCCCAAACTGCTCCTTGAACTGCAAAAGAAAATACAATTATTTCTTTAGCATTTTACTGAAGATTTTATTTATTTGTATTTACTCAATTAAAATTTAGTTGGGACATTTTGCTGCTGTTGCTTTACTTTTTTTACTTTTCATACTTTCCTTTCATTTTGTTTTGTTTTCTTTCTTTTAATTGGATTTGCTTTCTTTGTTTAAATATAATTTGGTTTTATATGCACTTTAGTTGAATTCTGTTTTTTTTGTTTTGTTTTTTTTTTTGGTTTTTACTTGAATCTCTCTAATAGAATTTTCAATTTTCTCATTACAATTTCTTTTCGTTTCTCTTTAGCCGGTTTAGTAGTTTAATTTAATGAATTGTTTAAACATTTATCTTTTTGGTTTAGGTTTCTTTATTAGTAACAATTTGCCATTTAGCTTGTTTCTAATACTCTTTAATTTTTCTTTTTTTTTTTGTATAGGTATAATATGTTTGTTTAATATTTTATGTTTTTTTTTATACTTCATTTTTTTGTTTTTTGTATTTGGTTTGTTGTTTGGTAGAAAAACAGAAAAATTGTGCCACCAGATTTTTAGTTGTTAGTTCATTTGGAAACTGTTTTCGCATTTCTTTATTTTCTTTTTTTTTTTGTTGACGATTTTTCTTTTGTGTAGCTGCTGCTGCTGGAGTACCCCTAATTATAATTTTATTTCTTAAAATCCATACAACATTGAGTTTTAGTTAATGCAATTTATCCATTTTGTAGGTACAATTTTCTTTTGGTTTTAGTTATCATTTTGTGTGTGTGTTTGTGTGTGAGTGTTTTTTTTTTTTTTGCTTGACCTTGGCCAAACTTTGACAAACCGCGAAAAAATGTCTTCAAAAAAATGTTTCAGCATTTTTTTGGTTCTCTCAAGGTTCTAGAATACCCTTTCTTTGTCCTACAAATACAAATTGATTTGCTCTTTTTTATTTTTGTTTTGGAACATCGTGCCATTTGTTGTTTGTTTCATTATAACTTTGCAAAATTTAACTTTATTTATTTATTTTTTTGGTTTAGGTTTAGAAATTAATTAACTGAAATTTCTAGAAAATTTTCAAGAAATCGTTTTATTCATCTTCTTTGTCTTCGACTCTTTGATTAACAATAAGAATTAGGCAAAAAAGAAAGAAACAAAGAAAATGGTTTTATGCCAAATTTTTTGGTTTATACATATATAAATATATATAGACGTATTTTTTTTTTTATATATGTGTATATATATATATTTTTTGGTTTTTTCATAATTATTATGAGGATTTAGCCATTGTTTTGTTTTGTCACTAAAAAGTTTACAATTTGTTTGGTGTGTGTGTGTGAGTGTTGTTTACATTTTACCAATTTGTTTATTAATTAATTGTTTTAATTGCATTTTTGTTGCTGCTGCTGTTGCTGCCAACAACAATAATTCCAACTCTCTCTAACTTGGCCAAAACTTATTCGGGTTGAGTCTCTCTGCGGGTCTTATGGCCACGGAATGAGGCTTGTATTTTGGTGGCCGCCTTATTCAATTCTGGATCGGTTAGATCAATATCCAATTCTTCGGCAACTTTTTTGGTTATCTCCTGGATATCCTCATCCTCGGGCGCATCCTTGTTGACCAGTTTGCGGGCCAAATGGCCACGGAATGTGGACTGAATCTTTAAGGCGGCATGACAAAGCTCTAAAATGAATTATAGAAAAAAAAAAATATGCAAAATGATTTTTGCATAAATCAATTCGATTAGTTCGTTTTGATTACACAATTAATTGCTAATTGGATTGAAGCGTCATTGCAAATAAAATAAGCTCATTAAGGCACTTGCCATGGCCACAAAATCCACCCCCCTGCCCCCTCCCTGATGACTGATGCCACAAAACTTGACTCTCTCAATTGAATGAAGTTGCCATTGAAGCACGTTCCAATGACGCGTGACTTGACCACATCCACATGCATCCGCCCAACTGAGGCATTATAAATGAAGCTTAATTTTGTTGCTCATTTCCCTCTCTCTCTCTCTCTCTGTGTGTGTGTGTGGCAGTGGCATGTGGCACATTAAATATGCAGGAAATGACCGTGGTCCACACACACAACATTGCGTATGCGTAATGTTGTTGCTTAGCCTGGTCAAGTCCCTCGAGCCAGACTTTCGCTAGCTGAGCTAGATTTTGAAGAGTGTT
This sequence comes from Drosophila sp. 14030-0761.01, assembly GCA_018150735.1. Classification (NCBI taxonomy): domain Eukaryota; kingdom Metazoa; phylum Arthropoda; class Insecta; order Diptera; family Drosophilidae; genus Drosophila; species Drosophila sp. 14030-0761.01. The sequence continues at coordinate 15,198,737 of JAECWO010000031.1, forward strand.
TTGGGAATGATTTGATTGCGATTTCACCGATTAATTGTGCCGCAAAATTTATGACCATATTTCCTATCTAGGTTAACTTTGAGACTCCCAAGCGGTCATGGTTCTGATGGTGGTCAGCAGTGCAAATGAATTGTAGATAAATATCAGAAATTAAACGTCGCTTGTTAGCAACAGATTTTGCATTTTTAAATTGGCTAACTCTCTGGGGCGAAAGAAATAAATTTGCAGCATTTATCTTTCTCTAACTGAACTTCATTTACTTTACTCACTTTTGATTTGAAAAATCTTTTCCCCCACAAAATGTTTCCAGACTAAAACCCAAAGTCTGGAATTATTGCATCCAATTTTTTAAACGCAGAAAAATATTCTAAAATACTGAATTTTGATGTGTAAAACAGATGTCGATGTCTACATTCGAAGGAAATAATAATATTAATATATAATATAATGATATTAAAGTATTACTTTCTAGAAAGGGATAAACTAAAGTAAAATCAGTTTCATTTATTTTAAATTTCAATCAATTGCTTTTACAAATAAAATATTATACTGTCCAAAATTTATCTGGATCTGCCCCTGATAATATATAAAATGTTTCTTTCTTTTATATTTATTTTTAGAATATTCGTAAAACCTTTTTCTCATAGCAATTTCCATTTTATTTTACTTCAAACGAATATTCTTTGACCCAATAAAGTTTAGGATAATCATCCAAGAAATAAGTAAGACTAAAAAGTAGTTTAAAATTTCTTTTAAAAAGTTTAAAATAATTATTTAGACCTATTGATAGATACAATCAGAAGAGTTTCCATTTAGAGTGATTATTGTAAATGGAAATATATATTATAAAGTAAAATGATCATCCAAACTTGTGATAACATTATCAAAATGAAGATATACAAAGTATCTCAGAGACACTATTAACTTGTTGACTTTTGAATTTACTTTATGTAATTATCATGAATTTACTTTATGTAATCAAAGAACAAGTCTACAAATTTCACAAGAAATTAAATTGCATGCAATTGATTAAAATTTAAAATAAATGCAACTGATTTTATCCCTTTCTTAATCAAAACCTAAACTAGAAAGTAAATTCAAAAGCGCTAATCGAAAAAGACAATTATGAATAACTCAAATTCATGAATTTCAATGAGTTTTCCTTTGGATTTTCATCGTTTTGCCTAGCTTAACTACAAATTACATTATTGCATTTACCATTTCCATCAACTTTCTTTTGCTTGGGTTTTTCTTCTTTTTTCTTTATTCTTTATGTAAATGCTAAGAAAAATTCTTCTACAAATTTTCCCTGTTGTGATTACATTTGCGCTTGGCGCAGGATTTCGTTTAAAGGAAAAGTGGAAAGTGCATAGAAAATTTCGCCTTAAATAGAAGTAAATTGGCTGCGAGCTAAATTTTGCTGGAAGATTGAATTTACTTAGCATTTGGGTGGAGATTTCACTTCTGTGTTAATTCGTTAAGCTGATGCCACAGCCTATACACACACACACACACACAACTAATTGGTCGGACATTTTTATCAAGTATACGCAACGTGACCCAGGCCCCAAGCACGTGCCATTGCATTTATGTTTATTTATAAAATATTTAAAATAACTACAAGACGTGCAAATAGCTGAGGCTCAAGCCCAGAACCTGGCCCCGACGGTCCGACCGACGACCATCATGACATTTATAGGGCAAAAATGGAAAAAAAAATGGTGAATTTCACTGGAAAACTGAAATGCACGACCCTCCCTCCCGCCCTCACTTTCTAGTTAACAAAACTTTGCTTTCGACGGTCATGTAACACTCTACACATGGCCACAAGCTGCTCACGTACACAGCCGTGTCCTGTCACAGGATACCATACAAGAAAAAACGAGAAAAAGGGAAAACGAAACAAGATAGAAGCTTGGCAAGCTTGCCACCATCGTACATGTTAGCCTTTGCTTTTGGCCTTTATCGGGCATACAAATTGAGTTTACTTCACCAGCAGTGCCTAGTTTTTTACACCTATGTAGATAGATAGAAGCAGCCGGAGCAGGAGCAGCCTTTGGGAGTGGCACACGAACAACATTGGCGCCTAGTTGATGTTTGGCAAGTGATTTGCATGTGAAACTTGCAAAAGCAAGCGAGAGCAACTAACGTTAGCTAATCACTGTCTAAGCCTCTGTTGATGGAGCCTCAGTTGTCTGCTGGGAAAATTGCCAGAAACCAACATAAGTTTTCCTTCCATAACTTCATTCATATAGAATGCAATCAATCATATGATTTCCTCAGAATATTTCCAATTTTCTTTTAGTCCCTCTTGTTCACCTGTCTCAACATTTTTTCTCCTATTATTGAGCGACCGAATGGGATGGGTGGACAACAACAACAATAGCTTGGCGCATGTGTTGCCACCAATGCTCTTGACCCACATTCTTAACGCTTTCACACACACACAGATACAGACACGGGGCAACACAACACGAAAAAAAAGGCTAAAAAAAAAAACCAACAATGCAAATTTATATTTTAAAATGAAAACTCGTAGACAATGGCAAAAGTATTGTGCGTGGTGTGTGTGTGAGTGTGTGTGTGAGTGTGTGTGAATGCCATTAGCAAAAGTGCAAATCTGTGATATGTGTGCTAAGTAATTGTGTCATAAATGTACAATAACCGAGAGTAAAACAAGATGGAGCTCCAGGACACGCGCGCATAATGCGCACAAGATGGCGGTGTGTTGGTAAATAAGAAAATTAATTTCATTATCATAAAGCAGAATGTTGAAATACTCTATGAAAATTATGGAGATGGAAATGGAGATGGGTTTCATCTATGCTTTAAGTCAGAGAAGTGTTTCTTCAACAATAATTCCTCGAAAAATCTATCTTCTAAACTGTTCTGAAAAGATTATTTGCAGTTAGAAAACTATATGACTTATATTTCTGATATTTTTAATCGATTTTCTACTGGTATAATATCGAAATAAATAGTTTTTTTTTCAGTGCCAGGAAAAAGAATTGAGCTCTTTCTAATATATTCGACTGGATTTTGATTTTCTTTCATTTGATTAAACTTGTTATTGTTATATGTATATGAATTGTGGATATTTTTGTGTCAATTCATAACCATACTCGTAAGATGGAATTCGAGCTAAAACCCAAGACTTGTTTATCCATTCTATTTTGAGTTAATTGCAATAAAAATAGATCATTTAATACTGATCGGAATATAATTTGAAAGAAATTAACGAGCTCATAATTTCCAAAAATAATCATATAAAAATTTTCAGATCGCAGATTTGTTTAAATCCAATAAAGCTACATTCTTTATTCGTGATTTTTTTATCCTCAATGGAGTTAAATAAGTAGATCTCCAAAAAAGAAGAAAATTAAGATGAATTTCCCAAAGGGTTAGCAAGAATTTTTATACAATTGTATTAACCTCGAGCCGATTCAATATTTATACCAAAAATGTAGCTATCTTTAGCAGCCTATCATCTCATTTTAAACTGTCCGTAATATTCTTAATTCCTTAAATTTTTTGTGTAAATTTATATAGGCAATCTGTTTTAACAAAAATTTATAATAAGCGAATTTTTTAACAATCTTATAAACAATATAAATAGACAGGATCCAATACTGCTATCTACGAGTATTATATTCATTTGTTTCGATTATTTCGGGTGATTTTTTACCAAATGGGACCCATTAAACAAGATTCACTCTGTGAAATCTTTGAAAGAATGCGTTTTAAGTCAAAATCACTTAGTTTTGAATATTCGTTTTGAAAATGTGCGTTTTTAACTTAAATAAATATTTTTTTCCTCCTTAGCTGTAACCAATATTTCAAGTCAAAAACTCTCTGAATTCAACTATGAACTATCTGGATTCAAAATGTGCCTTTAAAAAATTTTTGTTTATTCTTATTAACCAATATTTCAAATATTTCCATGTATTAAGTTTTAAAAATGGTTTTCAAAAAATTGTAGAATAATTGCTTATAAATTTCATTAAAAAAAGCTCTACAATTTTGTACCTTTTAATTGGTATTGCTAAAAGAAACTTGGAATAAATTTGAATGAAAAGCTTTAAATGATGTAACAAATATATCCTGATACATAATAATGATAACCTTAAATGAAGGGAATGAATACACCAAATATAACGTATATAAATAATATAATATAATATATAATATAAAATAATATAATGTAAATAAATATATAACATTATACATAAATGTTCTTCATCTAAGAACCAGTTGCTTTCAAATGGTTTTGTTAAGATAGACTTAGAAATAATTTAAACTAACTCTATATAATAATAATATAAATATAAACTCTCATTACAAATGTTGTTCTTCTAGGAACCTCTATGAAAAGCAGCAATTTCTAAACTAGTGATAAAGCGGTGGTTCCTTTTTATCTTAAGGAAATGTTAAGAAAGTTGGTTAGTTGGGAGAAGTTTTCCCATAATCTTCCATAACTCTCACCACAATTCCCATTTCGCACAGCTGATGGCCCAGCTGATGGCACCTTTGTTATGACAACTATGACAAATTTCATCACTGTGGGGTGGTTCATTATTTGTTTATGGCCACAATCTTTCATCATACTCTACAACCATCAACCCCAAACCACTCCACACCGATGCCGTGCCGTGTTTCGGTCGTTCTACCGGTCGGATTTTGGCGTTTTGTCATTGTCAGGCTGTCATAATTGCGTTGTTAAGTCTTTGTCATAAATCTACATTTTAATTACTTGAGTTCTCTGCCTACACACACACCCCTTACAACAACACTATATGAAAGAAAGCGTTGGAGGGGTTCTCCCTCTCTCTTATTTTTTTTTGATTTACCCGGAACCAAATTGCCGTCAAGCTGGCACTTAATTTGCACTTTCTCGTTATGTTCCTTTCTCCCCCCTTGTTTGGAAGAATTTTGTGAAAAATGTGCTCCGATAATAAGCAGCAAATGGCATTTGTTTGCCAAGTTCTTGGCATGGCCAAAAGACCTAGAAAGCAGGCACTAGAGTTTGCGGTTGCCAAGGATCTTTCTCTCTCTGTTCATTGGGGCTATTCTTGAGGCCATTTTTCAATTTCCGGACCTCAAGACTCAGCCCCAAGTCTCAGTCTGTTGTGGTTAGGCAATTTAAATTGTCTTCAAGTGGACCAAACTGAACTTTTTTTTAATAATTGTAATGTAACTTCTCCCAGTTAAAGCCAGAATTGATGTTGGCTATAATTAAACTACTAAACATGAGCCCCAGCCGCCCCCCCTTTCCCTTCTAAATCAAATGAAACACACAACTTTCATTAATATAAAGCCAGATTATGGCATTTGGGGGCCTTGGGTATGGATTGCTAGGTGGCATTTCCCGGAACTGTAGCTACGTAATTAAAAGTCAGTTGGGCTTTCAGCTAATCCTTCTTCTATACATATACATACATAATTAACTATAGTTAAAGGCTTTACAAGTGAATTTCGCTTTAATTTTGTGCTCAAACGAAAACATCTTATTTAAAGCCAACTGAAACCCCTGAAACGGGACAGCAAATATTATAAATTCAAATTGTAATTAAATATTTATGCAAAGAAATTTTCTTAGCCACAATAAACATGTCGGCAACTTTGGCACAAAAAGGTGCTAAAATTGTTGAAATATTTAAGGCCAACCATTAAATTAGTTAAACAGGGACGACTTTATGTTACCCTCTAATATGTGCTAAAACTTTACTTACTTCATAAAATGAAAACAATCTGTCATAATAAAGAAAAAGGTAATGCCACACATAAAATGTTAAGTGCTTTGGTGATCCAAGACCGTGTCTAAAATGTATGTAACTGAGTTATAGAAGCTACAGGTAAAACAACTAAATATTAAGTTTATTAAGTGTTATGACAGACTCTTCTTCCAGCGAAGATAAAGTCTATTTTTGAAAATCATTTGTTAAAAATTCATTGAGTTATGGACATTGTTAGATAGAAGAAGAGTGTTTTTCCTTATTTTGGGGGGATTTACTGTAGCTTGAAATAATTCATGCCAACTTTTGCTACAACAAATATTCATTTTTAGATTTCAGCAAGCTTAGAAAGTTTAATACCCAAATATTTTGCGTTACCATAGCGAGAAGGATTCTACTACATTTTTCATGAGATTAAACAATTCTCTTGGCTCGAATCTTCATTATTTCTAAACCATCCTCAACAAAATTTCGTTTAGTTTTTTGGCAAACTTGTAAATAACTGGTTGAGAATTTCATACTAAAAATGCTATATAGAGAATTTAAAAAATAGTAAAAAGTATAAAATTTTTAAATGTTCTAGATTTTAGAATCTTATTTAAGGCAAGTTAAGGTTGATAATTCCATAGCAAATATGCTATATAAAAAATTTAATAAATAGTTTAAAATACATACGCTCTCTTAATTTTTAATCTAGATTCTAGATTTTAGAATCTAATTTAAGGCAATTTAAGGTTTGGAATTTGTGCTTAGATTTTTTCGAGTTTTTAAAGTTTTGGGTAAATTTCTAAATAAATGGTTGATAATTCCATTCCGAAAATGCTATATAAAAAATTTAAAAAATAGTTTAAAATACGTTGTCTTCTAATTTTTTGAGTAAACTTCTAAATAAATGGTTGATAGTTCTTTTCCGGAAATGCTCTTCAAAATTTAAAAAATAGTTTAAAATGCGATCTCTTAGATTTTAAATATATAATATTGAAATACTCTAGATTTTACAATCAAATTTTATAAAATGTAATAAAATTTTTCGTGCCTCTTCCGCAAATATTACAAAAAATACAAAATAGATTTTTTTAAGTCAAATATAAGAAGATGGACTAAACTATATAAGTAAATATACTTGCCATAGCCTTGCTTATACTACCTTAATTTTTCAGGGATTTGCCAAGTCCCATATACTTTCTATTAACATTTTAATTAAACGGTACAAAAAGAAACTTGGGCAAAGAAACGTTTAGGCCGTAAGCTGAACAAATACACAGCGGGAGCACCTGTTTCAGCCAGCATTCTTCATGCATGCCCCCTTCCCCCCGCCATTATACACTAATGCATTATAAATTAAAGGTCCCCCCCCAAAAAAAAAACAGTCCAAGAGCGATAGAGAGGAAGAAGAGGAAAAAGAAGGTGCTCAACATTTTTGTCGTCTGTTTTATGTACTGCTTTTTTGCTTTGCTGCTTGCCTATTTTATTTTCTGGGGCACAGAGGGAAGAAAAAAGCGCCAATTCAGCGCCCTCAACAATACAAATACGGATACAATGTTTTTAGTTCGTGCTGCTTATTGCGTGTATTTATTCCCCCACCCCCTAGCCCCAGACCCACTCCCACATCCTCCTCCGTCTCCTTTAGCTGCCTTTTTTTGTTGTTTTTGTCTTGTTTGTTGTGGCGGACAACAACACTTAACATGGTACTTAAATGGCTTGGCCCCAGTCTCTTTCTCTCTTTCTAACCAACTCCCTGTATATATCTCTATCTCTATCTCTCTCGCTCTCCCTCTCTCTGTGTGGTGTAAATGAAATTACAAGCTTGCTTAAAACCAAAAATCCAATTAGGAAAACGCGTGGCTCTCTTGTGTTATCGCAGTTGTTCCTTTTCTTGTTGCTGTTTTTGCTGTTGTTTTTGCAGTCAACATCCGGAACAAAAAAAAACCAGAAAGAAAAGCGGAAAACACGCACCCAACGCCGAACAACATAAAGGAGTTTTTAATCCACTGAAAGCCTCATATAACCTTAATAACAAGCAAAACTCCTCTCTCTCCCTTGCCTCAACCGATATTGCATGCAAAAGTTTCGAAATTTTTCCTTTAACGCTTTGTAATGCTTAAACAAAGTTTTTTAACTGTTGGCATTTTTTTTTTTTGATAAGCTTCTTTGGAATTTGGCCTGCAGAAAGAAGTGTTATAATTTATTCTAGTATGAGGTACAGTAGATAGAATTGTATAAACAAGAAACTTTTGCTTTGGAATGCTGCAATAAATCATTCTCAATTTGTATTCATTTGCCAAGACAAAGTGCTGTCTCAATGTACACATAGCATTTAGAGTGCATTCAAATTTTAATTATTCAATTAAACAGTTTGCATAGCTTGAGTGACAAAGTGGGTTAATTGTGAAGCAATTATTAATAGACTGCCAAACAAACAAAACATATTATCTGTCCCGATCTCTAATTCGTGCACGCGAAAGACCTATCATTATATATACATACATAAGTAGTTCCCATGTCTAATATTTGTCTAAATCAGTTATCGAGCCGATTTTGCGTTTTGATGCCATTTCAGCATTTTTTATCGCTCGATTTGGCATTTTTAAATGTCTGATTGCGGGAAAAATTTGAAAAAAGTAGTAAGCGGAAATTCTGGCTATTTTAAAACTCGATTTTGAGTGAGTGAGTGTGTAATGAGTATTAGTATATTTCGGTACTCATACAAAGTGAATTGAGTGAGAATGAATGCGAATTTTGGCATTCGAAACCGATCTTTTCTTTCTCAGTGGCATTACGTATACGACTAGTAAAGCTTTTACCAAATTATATGGATTTACTCGGTAGAAAGTAATACTATTATAAAAAGCAATATCTCAATAGGATATATTGATATATATAATTATATATATATAATTTTACTAAATATTATTTTGTAATATTTCAAAAGCTAATGTCGAATTGAAAGGGTATATAAAACTATAACTATATTCAAGAATACGAATCTTATGTTTGGTCGCCTTAATATGAGACGCAGCAAACTTTTCGAGAAAATGGAATTGTAAATTTGGCTTCTTCTGATTAAACTTTCTTTTCTCATTAATTGTAGAATTTTGCTTAAAGTGAAATTTATCCAAAAGATTTTATTTAATGAGATTGAGCTATTAAATTAGGTTAATCTATCTGCACCCCTCTTCCCATTCTAAAAATGTATATTTTATGTTATTAGCTTTAGTTATCCGATTACTACATTAAAAAAAGATTTCTCTAAGGTTTTATAGAGCCCTCCATCTCCAGAACGAATGAACTTTTCATGTATACAGCGGCGGATCCAGAGGAAAATATTTATTCCGCATGTATGTATATATGTACTTATTATCAACAATTTTATACATTAAAATTCATACGTTCATACGATGTTTGCGTATTTTAGAATATTTTTCTTCATTTAAAAAATTGCATTTCTCTCCCATACGATATAAAATAAATCTTTAATTGATCTCATAAAACGTAGATGATTTCTGATTTTAAAAATATATCTAACACACTCGTTTGATTTGCATTTTATATAAAATTTCGTTTTGCTAACTAAACAAAATGTTTGATTAAAGTTTAACATGTCTACAGGAAGTGATAAATAGTCATTAGTTTTGCCAAAAATCGATTTCCATCTCATACAATTTTGTTTTGCTTTCTAATTGGAAGTTTAAAATTGCAAATAAATTTCTATTTGTATTTGCATTCGATATGTTTGTCTGTGTGACTCCGATTCGCAATGCAAATATAATTATTTCAATAAATCTGCATAAACAATTATTAAACATTTAATGGCTTTCGCCTTGAGGTTTTGCAATTAAACATTGACATAGGATAAGAAAACATTAAGTTTCTATTTGGTTTGATAATTGTGCAGGTAAAATTTTGCCAAAAATCTGCAGGATCCAACTAACTGCCTCTAAGTTTCTCTCTCTCTCTCTCTCTCTCTCGCTGTGTATCTCTTTCTGTTTTCCATAAACAACAATTAGTGAGGCAAAGATTATACAAGGGAGAGGAAAGGGAGGGGTTTAGGTTGGGGCTCAAAATTGCCATAGGCAGAGCCAGACAACTAGGCGACCCAAAAGATATTAAAGGCCAAATGCGTGACTCTGACTCTGTGTGTGTGTGTGTCAGTGTGTGTGTGAGTATCTGTGTGCAAATTTGTTGGTTTTTGTGTGTGTTTGGTAAATTAGTGTGCTTTATGCACAAAGCAAATACCAAAATGACCAAAAAAAACGCCAGCAAACCTGCCAAAACCAAGCCGCAAAACGTTTGCAACAAGAAAATATCCTTTAATGGCTTTTTGGCTTTCGATTTTTGCCATTTGCATTTGAAATGGCTTAAATTGCTGGGCATGGCTGGGTCCGGATCCGGGTCGGGGTTGGGGTCGTTGTGTCGGGATCTGAGTCCCGGGGTCTTTCTCTGGCTTATTGTTTGGATTTTCAGCTTGGCCATATGCGGGCTTATCCCCTTCCCGATCTCCCCTCGCTCTCAATCCCTTTCTCTGTCTCTGTTGTTATTCTTTGTTGCCTTTTCAAATGTTACAAAAATTGTTATTCTTCTTGTTGTTGTTGTTGAAAAACTGTGCCACACACACACACACTTATACACACACATATGCTGGCTACAAATTTTCAACTAGGCCATCTGCCTTTGAATTTATTCTGCGAAACGTTGATAACGCCCCCTCTCAACTTGTATATTTCTTTTTTGTTTTATTGTGAAAAGAGACGACAGAGGGGGGGGATAGGGCAGGGGGGGCAATCGGTGAAGCAACAAAATTATAATCCTCAACTACATTCAATGTATTTGAACACGTAGCATTTCGATCCGTAATTTCATGTGCCAACCACAAAGCCATTGGTATTTGTGCTGCCAAACGAGGGAAGTTTATGGAGTTGCATATTAATTTGTACAAATACCCTGTAAAATTAAGTATTTCCTCTTTGAAAGGGTATGATAATTAGGGCATAAGATTGATATTTATAAGAAAGTATGAATACATCTCAAAGGGCAAACAGGATTATTTATATAGAGTGGGACTCTAATCCTTATTACTACAACTGTTGTCCTTAAGGCTCTTTTTATAGTCGTATTAAATTATTACTTAATTGTTCTTAAAGCTCTTTTATTTTTTCCTAAAAACCTGAGTCTGAATTTAATTAATTTAATTTGTAAGATTTTTTATGAATTTATTGTTTAAAGTTTAAACTTTGATTAGTAAAAAGTAGTTTAAAGTTTAAATTTTTGTTTAGTTTTTAGTAGTATTTCTATAAACAAAAAATTCCTAATCTAAATTTTCACTTGTAAACATCTTGAAGGTTTCATTAAATTAAAAAAGTTCGAAATCTAAGTCAAATCACTTCAATATATTTATAATTAAATAGAGACTGCAAAATTGCAATATGGCCACATCATAACTTCAAAGCTAAAACTAGTTGAGAATTACAATTAAATGAAGGTAAAATGATAGGCAAAGCTTACAATACCAGAAGTAGGTCTTCGAGTCGGCTAAAACCAAAGGTTTAATATATTTTAAGGAGGTCGAAAACTAGTCGTAATTCAAGTTAGTTTAAAAGTTAGTTAGTTTCTTAAATTAAATATTAGTTCTTTTTTCTATACAATCAATAGAGCTGGATGTTTGCCGAATTTAAAGACTTTTGGGACTAGAACAATTATCAACTATCACTTTTCAACACTATTAAAAAGTATATCGAAGTCTTGGGCCTGGAACATTTATCAATCATTACTTAAAACATTTATCAACTATCACTTTTCAACACTATTAAACGGTATCTCGAAGTTTTGGGCCTAGTACATTTATCAATCATCACTTTTCAACACTATTAAAGGGTACTTCGAAGTCTTCGGCCTAGAACATTTATCAATCATCACTCTTCAACACTATTAAAGGGTACTTCAAAGACAAATTATAACTTTTCAACACTATTAATTATTAGTCTTGGGCCTAGATCATTAATCAATCATCACTTTTCAACACTTTTAAAGGGTACTTCGAAGTCTTCGGCCTAGAACATTTATCAATCATCACTCTTCAACACTTTTAAAGGGTATTTCAAAGTCCAATTATAACTTTTCAACACTATTAAAGGGTATTCCGAAGTCTAACCCTTTATGTTATTATTTGCTATTATTTGTTTATATATTTTTGTTTGTATATTTTTATTTAACCATTTTTATTTACTCATTTAACAAAAGTTTGCTTAACATTCAAAAAAAAAAAAAGATTGTTTAAACAGCTGTTCGGCCACACAAACACTTTTTGTTGGCTTTTGTGTGTGTTTTTTTGAGAGGGTTCTATAGACCATAAAGACATTTGGCTAACATTTATTTCAAGCTCCAGTGGCGTAATGGAAACGCACCGGCCTCCTAAGCCGGGGATTGTGGGTTCGAGTCCCATCTGGAGTAAATCAATCTACAATAAAATGTAGTTTAATTTTTTTTCTCAACTCATTCAGTGACAAGTAAGTAGAAAGTTGAAACAGCCAGAAGATTAACCAACAGAAGTTCAAATATTTTTTCTTACAAAAATTCTTTAGTTAAAAAGTTAGTTGACCAAGTTATATATTGAAAAGTATTTGATAAATTTATTTCCTACAATCTTATGTAGGTTTGCACTTCTGTATATATATTCTTGATCTCATTCCTTATTGCCTTTAAAGTCGTATCTGAATTTGGCTATCCATGAATACTTGAGAAACACTTTTGAAGCCTTAATTGAGTATGTTGCATGAACACTTTAGGTATCCTTTTTCTAGTTCTTGCTTTGACTCCTCAACCGAGCCTAATTAGCCGTTGCCACCCACATTGTCACAGATATTCTCAAGATATGTGTGTGTATGGGTGTTTCTCTGTGTATGTGTGTGTGTGTGTGTGGGTTTATGCACGCCGTGTGCACCATAATTAAGCCCAGAACAAGAACACGAACGGCAACAAGGAGCAGAAGGTTGACACTGATGCTTTGGATGACAGCCCCGACTAAGTTTTTAATGAGCCAGGCTCCTACGACTACTGTAGCTGCTGCCGTTGCTGCTTTTCCTTTTGACTTTTTCTCTTTTCATTTTTTTTTTTGCGTGAAAATTTTATGGCTAAAAATTGTCAGTGGTCGTAACATCTTAATAGGGTTAAGCGGCGAGGGGGGATGGGGAGGTGGGGAGGGGGGTCTGACAGCATGCTGCTTTCTTATGTTATTTATGAGCATTGTGAGCGATTAAATACCCCATGGTAGACAACTACAACTATGGGTTTTTGGGACTGCTATCCCCACTTCTATTTCCGTTTCGCTTGTGGGTTGCGCTTGTTGGTTGTAAAGTTTTACAAAGCCCTTTGCGACATTCCCCTGTCATTTGCAGGCAACTTTAAGCTAACGCAAAACTTTCGGTTTGACAAATTTTTCACTCTTCTTTTTTTTTTACTGCAAATAAATTGCGTAATATGAAAGTTTGCATTACGGTTATACGTATAGATATATATTGATACCCTGCATATATACATATGTAGGTATATTTAGCCTAAAGGTATGCAATAGGAGAAACAATAGGAGAAAGAACTTGCGATTCCAAAATGGAGGAGTTTGGGATAGAAGAGGCAATTGTCTCTACTTGGTACTTCTGAGTGCTTTGAGCTAGCAAAATTGTTATAAGGACTTCTGGTAGAATTTATCAGGTTACTTCAATTTTGGGTGTATAGAATTTTATGCAATTTAGCTAATTTTTTGAAAACAACAAAATAAAAGAAATAATTCTCCTAATATTTAAAATACAGTTTTCCTTTTAAAGACACTGAATTTTAAAATCAATAGCTATCAGTTTGCCAAATTTCATGAAAATCGGCTAAGAAATAGTCGAGTTATTTGTATATAACTAAAAAGAGTAACAAGGGCGACAGGTGCGCTAAAGTGCTGAGTTCTTTGAGCTAGCAAAATTATTATAAAGACTTTTGTACCTCATTTTTCGAAAGACATATTTGGTATATAGAATTGTATTGAATTTAGCCAAAATTTTGGAAACATAACAAATTAAACGGGAATAATTTTCTTAATATTGAAGATAGAGTTTTCCTTTTTAAGACACTGAATATTAAAATCAATAGCTATCAGTTTCAAATTTCATGAAAATCGGCTAAGAAATGGTTGAGTTATTTGTAGATAACTAAAAAGAGTCACAAGGCTAGCGCTGACCGATAGTTGCGCTAAAGTGCTGAGTTCTTTGAGCTTGCAAAATTGTTATAAAAACTTCTAGGAGAATTTAACAGGTTACTTCCTTTTTGGGTGTATAGACTTGTATGGAATATAGCCAATTTATTGAAAACCAAACAAAATAAAAGGTATAATTCTCATAATATTTAAGATACAGTTTTCCTTTTTAAGACACTGAATTTTAAAATCAATAGCTATCAGTTCGCCAAATTTCTTGAAAATCGGCTAAGAAATAGTCTAGTTTTTTGTAGAAAGGTGAAAGAGTTATAAGACTATTGAGTTCTTTGAGCTAGCAAAATTATTATAAAGACTTTTGTGCAATTTACTTCATTTTTCGCACGACATATTTGGCATGAAATTTAGCCAATTTTTTGAGAACATAACAAAATAAAAGAAATAATTCTCCTAATTTTTAAGATACAGTTTTCCTTTTTAAGACACTGAATTATAAAATCAATAGTTATCAGTTTGCCAAATTTCATGCAAATCGGCAAAAAAATAGTCGAGTTATTTGTAGATAACTGAAAGAGTTGCAAGGAGAGAGCTGGCCTATAGGACTACCCAGTTCTTTGAGCTAGCAAAATTATTATAAAGATTTGTAGAATAACTTCATTTACTTCATTTTTTGCACGACTTATTTGGCATGAAATTTAGCCAATTTTTTGAAAACATAACTAAATAAATAATAACTCTCCTAATATTTAAGATAGAGTTTTTCATTTTAAGACACTGAATTATAAAATCAATAGCTATCAATTTGCCAAAATTTATGAAAATCGGTTAAGAATTAGTCGAGTTATTTGTAGATAACTTAAAGAGTTACAAGGGAATAGCTGAGCGATAGGTGAGCTAAAGTGCTCGTGTGCCTATAAGAGTAAGCGGGATGACATGAATACATGGTATACCTAAGTCGTCCCTTAATTTTCCGTGCTTCATTTTCTGTTTGTAAGCGTAAAGTTTACTGATTTGCTGACAATGTGGCAAATGCTTCTTCAGTGGTTGCTTGCGTGGTTGGGTGTAGATGGGTCTCAGCTGTCAGCTGCGTGTGTGTGTGTGTGTGTGTGGGTTGTTTTGTGGGTGTAAAGACAAAGTTGTTTTGGGATTTGGGCTTGACATGTAAGCAAAAAAACGTTACAAGTAATTTCCGTGAATCGAAATATTAAGCTCTATTTCATATAAAGTTTATGCACGAAAAAAAAAAAAAAAATCGAAATACAACTTGCAATCGCCTGACAAATTCCTGAGTGTTGCCTTCTGGCACTTACCTTTGTCATTGGGATCGAATTCAGCCTCAAGCTCTGCTTTAGTTGGCTCTGCGGAGGATGAGGCTGCCTCAGCTTCGGGAGCTGAAGCTGGAGCGGCATTGCTTCCATTGTTGGTTGTTGTAGTTTTGGTTTCCGATTTTTTCATGGTCTCTCTCACTTTGTGGCCTCGATAGACGGCTTGAATTTTTGTTGCGGCTTTTGCTGTAATTAAAAGTGGAAAAGCCAGAAGAGAGAGAGTGAGAGAATGAAAACAGCTACACAGATTTTCTTTTAATCAGCTTAAAAAGTGTTTTTGTTGTGTGTGTGTAAGGAGCAAAGGACTTCAATCGATTGCCACGGGCTCGTAGAGCCTAGAATTTCCTTTTGCTTTCAATATTTTATGGCATTTTTCACGCAGCTATCGTCGGTAGCTGATAGTAGTAGTTGCTCGCTGGCCTTGAAAGAAGTTATAATAAATTGGCACGTAAGGCTATTATTTCTCTCTGCCCCAAAAACCCACGAAAAAAAAAAACACTATCAATAAAAAAAAACAGAAAGACACAAAACGGAGCGGGGACAGATGAGAAAACGCAAAGGAAAGCGAAACCGAAAAGCGAAACGAAAAAAAAACACTTTCACTTTTTGTGGCTGTGAAAAATGGCTTCGTGTTGTTGTGTGAACAATTTTCTGCCACAAGGTTGTGGCAGCTCTGTAGGTATGCAGGTGGCAGCAGGCAGCAGGCAGCCGGCAGCAGGTGTGGCAGTGCCAACAGTAGTGCCAGCAAGGTTGGCCACAATTTTGTTGATGGCTTGGCCTGTGTACTCTGGCTCTGACTGTACATACATACTCTGGCCTGTCAACTGTCAAGTGTCTTGCGCTCAGCATTAAATCATTCAATAAAAATTCGATATCATTATATCCTTAGGGCTTTGGCTTTAAGTAAAACTAATCGAATTTAATGAGTTCTATAGCAAAACATGATTGTTAGTAGTTAACCATTGACCAAACACCATAGAGACCTTTTAGGCCACTCGGCATTACATTTATTGCCATAAATTCAAATTAGAAGTGGTTTTGTAATAGAATACTCAAAGAAATTACTGATTTTCAAGAGGCAAATCTGTTGAATGTAACATTTAGCATTTACCAACACTGTAGTTTAGTTTTTCTATAAGGCTGACAACGATAAAGTTTATTGGTCTTAATAATAACAACAAATTCATTGACTATCCAATCGTTATAATCCTAACTAAAAGTTTTAGTTTAAGTAAAGGCAACAAACATGTGTAGTAGCCAACACTACAGAGTAATGTGACCATGCTATATTTAGTTTGCCTTCTATAGACTATGATGGAACTAAAACTGTTTCTTTAAAATGTTCTAGAGCGTTCACATCAACTTCAAATCATTTAATATATCAATGATAAACTAAATTTATTCAATATTCAATTCTATTCAAATAGAATTTTAAAGCTTTAATATTTATCAACACTGTGTCTCAGTGTGACCATTTACAATTAATTTAAGCTACCATATGTCGCAATTGAGTTGATATATGCAGAAAATTAATGAAGAATGTTGTAAAAATTTCACACTTGTAGGTATGTCAAATTTTTGCAACTTTGTTTTTCTCTCTTCTCTTTTTTTTTGCTGAATTTTTATCGCCCGACATAAACATAAATGTTTTCCTTCTGGTTTATTGGATCTTTATTCGTGTAAAAAATATAAAAAAAAACAAATACTGCAGGCCCATTTTATGGTAAATTAAATTTTATATTGCCAGCGGGTGGGCTCATGGGCCATTTTATATTTTTTCCACCTACTCACACACGGAAACGGAAACTTAAATTTGCATATAGACTGCATTAATAATGAATATTCATTTATGCAAGTTATTATATAGTTGATAATTTGATAAACCAAAAAAACCAAAAAAAAAAGAAGAAAATTCAAGTGCAAATTAAAATTTATATAGCATGGCCCTTAATAGCAGCTCCGCCCCCACCCAACCCCGCTTCCGCTTCCGCATCTATCCTGGCCTTAGCCATACTAAAAACGTGGCAAAGTTATTAAATAAATTTTGCATGTGGCTCATTAAATTTGACAGCTGAAAGAAAAATGGCAAGTGGCAAATAAAATCATAACCACAAGGATGGCAAAGGCAGAGAGTGACAGGAGTCAGGACCAGAGACAGAGGGATACACGCATACATTGACACGCAAGCATAAGTTTGAGAAGGAACCTGGCACCCAATTACACACAATATTACGGTGCCAGGATACCAACAACAACGATGAACAAAAAAAACCAAAGACTAAAAGACTAAATAAAAACGGAAGAAGCAAGGAAAAAGATCTAAGCAGAAGAAGGAAAGAAAAAACAAAAACAAATAAACGCATCTTTCATACTTAATTAATATATAATTAACCATTTCCAGGGCAAGCAATTTTTTGCTTCCGTTTCCTCATTTAGCTGTCTTTAGCTGACCTCCACTCAACTCAACTCGTTCTCTTCTGACCAGGCTAAGTTATTTAGTTAATTAAAATTCTCTAGCTAACTTTTTGCCTTTTCTCTGGTTTCGCATCTCATTTCACTTCACTGAAATTTGCTGGCATTATTTGCTTAAGAGAGTTAATTGGTATTTCTACTGCTCTAGAAATATGGGAAATTATTTGCATATTTGATTAAAATTGCTTGCACATTTTTAGTTCACCACAAAATCAGGGGATTTAATCGATAAGACCTTGGATTTACTATGTAATCATTTGTGCAAGTCATTTTTCTCAATCAACCTGCAGCAAAAATTGCTTTCAATTTATTATTTTAATTAAATTGTTGCCTGCCAGAGTTGCCTGCATGCATTTTTATTTGCAACAAAAACAGCGCAGCAAAAATTGTAAATGTAAATGTTTTTACAGGCGTTGGCCTAGTTTGTGTGTGTTTTTTTTTTAGTTCTCTAGGTGCCCCAACTACAGCAACTACAATAATGCCTGAAGAATATTAAAACGAATGAGTTATGCAGCAGGAAGAGAGAAAAGAAAAAGGACATATATATATATATATATCTAGAAGTAAGAGGAGAAAACTGCAGCTGTGTTTTAGTCTCCTCAAGTAAAACTGCAAGTTTACCCAGTTGTCTTGAATAAATAAGAAATGGGCAGGACACGTTCCTTTGTTTGGGATTTCTTACGTATTTGAAAAAGCATTTGCAATTACTTAAACATTAGCTGCATTAACTTTGACATTACCGCATTTTACTTAATTTAATGTCAAGCTTTTGCCCTCTATTAGACTCGTCTACATTTTTTTGTCAACTCTCAACTCAACTTTAATTATGGTATAAAAACTTTTTTTTTTTTTTTGTATTTCGGTGAGAAATTTATTTTGCAACTGCGCATATTTAGTATAATTGCAAGACTCGTGAAAACTTTTCATGATTGCAAGGAAACTTAGTTATGGTTTTTGTTTTTTTACCAAAAACTAGACATGGCGTGGGCGTCCTGTGCGATTTACTAGTTCAAAACTGCATATGGCTTTCAATAATCTCTAAAATTTAATTATAAAGCTTAGCAGAATGCGTTTTGGGCGCAGAAATTGAGTTTAGTAAATGGTTATGTGACTTTTGAGAATTTTCAGAAACAGATTACATGCTTTTTTCGAGTGTTTTAGTATTAGATTGTTTTCCAAATTAAATTTAAGTTCCAAAAAACGAAAATCAAAGTTTTTCTTTAGTCTTAATGAACTCAGTTTCTATACCTTTTTCTTTCATGACATGAATTTGCAAAGTTTTCAGGAATTCTTTTACATTAATTGTAAGATTAAAATCGTTTTCTAGTTGCTAACTAAAATAGTAATTATTTAATTGGTTGCTTAAACTAACTTTAGAGTTGAATAGCTTTTAAAACAACAGCAGAAATACAGTAGAATACAATTTAAAAACTTTTTCTATAATAACATGAATTTATGCAGTTTCCATCAACTCTTTCACATTAATTTTGAGACTGAAAAATCATTTAAAATCTCTTTCCAGTTGCTATCTAAAATAATAATTTTTAAATTGATTGCATCTCTGCTTAAGCTAACTTTAGAATTGAAAAGCTTCTAAAACAACAGCAGAAATGCAGTAAAATACAATTTAGATATCTGAAATTACTATTAAATAAGAAGATAGAATCAAAAGAGCTATCAGCCAAGCTAATAAACAAGTTTAACGACAAAAGTAACCACAGCAAGTCAATTCTATTGCATTTTATATGAATTGGGAATAGTTTTTAGAGTTCGAAAGATATACGATTTATTTAATATCATTTTAGAGCACCAAAGAATTCCACAATGATAGCAGCATAAAGTTTTATCTTCCATATCTTTCAAATTTATCTGACTTTGATTGTCATTGTAAAAGTTTCTTCAATCAAATTTATTACATTTTGAAACTTGTTCCAATTAAACTAGTTAACTAATTAATTGCTTTAGTTCAATTGAATTTAATTACACGTTTCCATTTTACACCTTAACAACAATTTGTGTACAATTGCGCCCTTGGGACACGCACAAATCTAAAGGATTTTCACTTGAAAATCATGGTTCATCTACTATAGCATACTTTTGAGGGCCATGGAAAGTTTTTGCTTTATATACATGTGGTCGAATCTCCTCTCTCAAAGGTCTATTAAATGCTCATATAACCCTGAAGTTGTTGTTGTTGTTTTTGCCATTATTATTATTATGCACCTTAACTGAAAAGGCAAAAGTTTTAGCCATTTGGTTTCACTTATCTAACCACTTGGGTCCATCAAGTTAGTTGTTGGCTTGTTTACTCCCCCAACTCCCCCGCTCTCTCTCTCTCTCTTTAAGCAAAGTGATTTATTTATGATTGTGATAATTTGCGAACCGACGACATATTAATAATTCATTTTGTAACACATTTTTCTTGCACAATCATAACAAAAAAAAAATAGAATTGATTGCATAGCGTTTGTTACTTGTTTCTATGAGTTACCCTCCAAGGAAGGAAATGAATGTAACTGGCAGAAGAGGAAATATTGTATAAGCAGGAAGTAGATACATTTATTCTTGGTCAGATATGTTTATGGTTTCCTACAAATCTTTTTAAATGAAAAGCAGTTTGAATAGATTCAGAAGGATGATCAAAAAGAGAGGTTGTTACAGGGTATCGCTAAGTCGTTTTCCTGATTTATTAACTGTGGTTGTGATTTTTTTTTTTTTTTTGCCATGTTACCTAGTTGTTCTAGCTGTTTCACACTTTGGCTCGCAATGCGTGTCAGTTATTTTGTTATGTATCGAATGTTTGTATGTATAGACAAACGACCTTCATTGTCAGCATGGCGCAAAATGCAATCGATATCAAGTTTGTAAAACGCAAATATTTATATATGCCAGAGAGTAGTTTAGAGTGCGTTTTTGTTGTCTGGCTTTTCTCGCAATCGGAATGAATGACAATATAATGTGAGGTAAGTGTTGGCACGTGCGCGTAACAAAAACAACATTGATGAATGCGTTTGGCAGGATGTTATTTGTTTTGCATATTGATTTGTTGCCTTTTCAAAGTTTTACCCAAAATATATGGGCTAATTGCTGCATCTAATGTTAGTTTGGTTTAACTTTTTTTTCCTGGTGTTTTATCTCAAATCGTTAGCAAAGAAATACGCTTCAATTAATGTATCAACAGCCAGATAAAGAATGAAATGGAATGAAATTTATGTTGGGTAATTTATTTAACTAGTTAGTTAGACTTCCATTTAATTGTTACGCCCTGATCAAATTAAATGCAGGCCAAAAGTCAAACATAGTATTCATAAATAACACACACAAATACATTCGCACCACTCAAAGAGAGATAGTCTGTTGTTGGTCAACTCATAATGATGTAGCTTTGCATAATTAAAGTCAGGCCTAACCACAATTTGTTTAATTCCCTGCCATTTAATGCATACATATATTTGCCTGCTCTTTAATACCCTGCCACAAAGAGAATATATTTATAATGGTCATGAATTTCCAAAGAAGGGAAAATCTGTTCATCTTTCTGTTTAAGCGCTTTAAGTAAAGTTCAACAATAAAATGACAAAATGAATAAAATCTTCTTTTGCAGGTTAATAGTTGATGAAGTTCATATGAAATAATTAATGTAAAATCTATTTCTAAAATAATAATTTTTAAATTGGTTGCTCACTGCTTAAACTAACTTTAGAAATAGCTTCTAAAACAACAGCAGAAATGCAGTAAAATACAATTTAAATATTTGAATTTGAAATTCATATGAAATATTTAATGTAAACAATGAAAAAGGATTTTAAAATATGCGCACATGATTTTAAAAATTGTGATTGGAAGAAAATTAAAAATAGAAATGGCAAAAGTTTTTGTAATTATAATTTTTTTTGCACTTTTTTTATTCACTAATGTTTTTAATCAAATCGATAAATCGAGAACTTTTTTAATTATTATTAAAGTTTGATTAAAATAAAAAAACATTCAAGAAAAACCTGTTAGGATTTTCCTACAAATTGTAATTGGTTAAAGTTATCCCTAATAATTCTTAAGGATTTTTACTAAGTTTTATATAATTAATTTACTGGATGTTTGGTTTAGTTATAGTCCTAAAATACTGTTAAAATTTCTTTAAAATCAGTCACTTTGAAATCTGCATAACTTCTCTAGTTAAAATTTGGGAAATGAGAATAGTTTTAATAGTAGAAGGATTTTACTTTAGAGTTTAGAAACTTTTGGTTTTCAAAAGTTTCTGTTTGGCTATTTTATGCATATTTTATAGTCAGAAGTTCGCAAATATTTCAACTATATGCATATGCATGTATCTATGTATAGGTATATAGGTAGTAGAAAACCCCCAAGAGCATAAAAAGTTCGTCATGGCCAAAAGTTTGCCTGACCTTCTGGTTTAAGCCTTAATCATTGTCAATTTTATCAATTGTCAGGCAGCAATAAAAATTTTTCAATTTAAAAAGTTTTTCGCTTCCCTCTTGCTTTTCCGTTTGATTGACAGCAATAAATGGAAATTTCGTTCTATTTGCATAAATATAACAGCTCAGTGTCGGATATACATATATTCTTTTAGCCACACACACACATTTACACGCCCACACAATCAATTTCAATTAGTTAGCACATTGAGCGCTTAATTCGACAGTCGACACACGATCGATTCATTTGATTGACATTCGATAGTCTAAACAACTATAAATACCAAAATATATTAATATGTACATATTTGGCTATATTCTGTATAAATATTTGATATGCAGAAGGCAAATTGTACGCAAAATATGTTGATAATGTAGAAAAGATTGTGTTGAGGGCTTTAAAGAAATAATGTGGCTCGATGGCCATGGGAATTCCCACAAGGATCTTGAGCCTTCTTTTGCTAGTCACGTAGCAAACTGCCGACAGGAGAAAGAAATCCCAAAAATCCCATTTGTTGACAATTTGTTTACGTGTTTTGACTAAAAGTCTTGAGGAAAAGGAAAATGTGAAAGTTGACATATTTTAATATGCCACAAAGGTTTCAATTGAATTTGCAAAATTTCTTGAATTAAGTTCACAAGTAGTGTTGTAAAAGATTCAAAAGGGTTGAGATGTAACGAAGGTTACAGGAAAATCATAAAAAAATCAGTGTTAAACAAGACAGATTAAATTTTAGTGTTGGCAAAGCACATACACAGTGCACAAACATCTCTCAGTTTTAGGGCACACCTTTTCGAACATTAGCTTAAGTTTGGTTATACGAAATTTTTAAATGCTACAGAAATGTAAATAAATCCTGAAAATTAGCAAAAAAAATATATTCTTATTCTCT
The DNA here is from genome assembly GCA_018150735.1 of Drosophila sp. 14030-0761.01. NCBI lineage: Eukaryota > Metazoa > Arthropoda > Insecta > Diptera > Drosophilidae > Drosophila > Drosophila sp. 14030-0761.01. Next base: position 15,221,783 of record JAECWO010000031.1, read on the forward strand.
TGCCTTAAGAAATCTACTGAAACTCATACAGACTGGCTTATTCTATTAAAAGTTTGAGTGTGTCAGTGTTGAAAACGATTATACAACTCACAAAGACGATTACTTAGTAGTTGGCAATGGGCGGCTGATCTATATTTACTCCAAATTTAAGAACGCTTGCAAAAAGGGTATATTAAAATTTCCACTAGTTGAAATTTTAAAAATTCAACTAGTGGAAATTTTAAAAATTCAACTAGTGGAAATATTAGAATTTCAACCAGTGGAAATTTTAAAAATTCAACTAGTGGAAGTTTTAAAAAATCTACCAGGGAAATTTATAAATTCAACCAGTGGAAATATTAAAATGTTATTAAATTGCCTACTTACAATCTAGTTTCAAAAAATAACAAACTTTATTAAAATTTCTACTAGTGGAAATATTAAAAATTCAAGCAGTGGAAAATTCGGCGTGGCCGAAGTTAGCCCTTCTAGTTTTTTATTTCCTGTAATCTTCTATAGACATCAACACCAGGAGTTCGACTGGTGACTTATATTAAGCAAAATCCTTGTTAAATCGATAGCCAAACTGCTTCAGTGTTGCTAGCAACAATATTTGCATATTGAAAAGGTTCAATGATAATGAACTCAGGGGGGAAGTACACATTCCTGCAAATATAAATAACCTTTTAAGTTTAAAAATTTCAATATTTCAATATTGTTTAAAGCACAACCTAAGGGGTTTTTATCTTTCGTTCTTAGTTACGCTTCCTCTGCCATATTTCCGGTCTATTTATGGCGCACTCTTTCTCGCTTCCTCTCGTTCTCTCCTTCTCTCTCTCTCTCTCTCTCTATGTTTCTATTTTACCCAAAAGGAAAGTTGCTCGCGTTTGCTATATTTATTATTAAAATGCTACTCAAAACTTGCCTCCAACTTTTTTTGGCAACACGAAAAAATTAAAACAGCCCGCAAGGCAACCAGAGAAAGGAGTGGAGTGAGGGGCAAGAGAGCCGACGCAGCACAAAAGTTTATTCAACAAAAAATGTATACAGTATTTCATATTTTTTTTTTAGAAAATTTTTTTGTTTGTATTCGGTGTGGCATGCAGAAAACTATGTGGCAAACTCGACGAGAGTTATGTGGCAAACGGCAACTGGTTATTAATAAAGAATTCACTGTGAATGGCCACTCGGCCAGTCTCCTCCATTTGCCTGTTAAGGACAATTGAAATTGAAATTTATTAGCCTGATATGATGATGATGATGACGACGATGCTGCAACTGTAACGTAAGAGAGGCAGGTTAACATAAAAGCAAAGTACCATGGCAATTGGATATTATATCCATGAGATGAGGCATACAGACTCCTTGTTCGATGTGGGGCTGAAGGCCAAAGTTCAGGTGGCAGCTTGGCATGTTGAAATGCAATATTCAACCACTCCACTTCACTTGGATTGCCTGACCAGAAGGTCAAATAATTTTCATTCGTTTTATCGGTTGAGAGTGTGGACAGGTTTATTGAAACTTTTTGCCATTATAATGCATATATATAGAAACTGACCATTTACAATGGCTTGCCATTTTCTTTGGTTTTTATTGATTATTTCTGAACCCAAGCAATCTATGTCATCTTACCATAAATGCGAGTCAAAACTTTTGCGTCAACTTGAACATGGAGAGAGCAGCAATTGGCCACTTTAGAATACTTTTTTACTTATTATTAACTTCATCTATTGATTTCTTCTTCCTCTTTCATAGAAGAAACAATATTTATAGCAATCTCATCTAATGTTCATGCAAATTTTTAATTCAGAGAACGCAGCAACTGGCCAAATCACAGAAGCTTTCATAATATCTAATGATTACATGTTCCTTTCATACAAAAGGGACAAATTTCCATCTAAGATCGCGTAAATTCATATGCAAAAGAAGTGAAACTAACAAACGCAGCAACTGGCCTAACAAATCTATTGCTGTCTTGGTTTTCTAACACAAAGGAGTCAACTATTTTATCATTTTCATCTAATGATCCTGTTAATTCTTATTTTATGAAAAGTTAATATCGCTCTTTAGTTCATTAACTTTTGCGCAGCAACTGCCCATTTATCATTCAGGCACTTTCAACTTTTTCTTTCCTATCGTTCATATCACATTCTATTGATTTTGTTCACCGAAAAAGAAAAAAATCATTGTCACTCTTTCACAAAAAAAATATAGCAACCCATTCCATTAACCTTTTTTGACATCGTGCGCGCAGCAACTGGCCAAATTAATTGCTCGGCGACATGCGAAAATTTAATTTTCCCATTGTGTACAAAAGAGAAGAGAATAAAATCAAGGAAAAGGAAAACTTATAAACACACACACACACACACTCACAGTCATGCTTACGCGAAAAATCTTTGTTTTTCACTGTTTGCTTTTTCACCCTTTTTTTTCGCCCTCTGCGAAGTTTTTTTTTCCTTTTTTATTTATTGTTGTACTTTATACTTAAACTTGAGCCCATTTACATTGTTATTGTTTGCATTTAATGTTTGAGATGGGCTATTGTTATTGTTATGTGGGGAAAAGTGTATAGTAATATTGTGTACACATACATGCGAGCAAAAGCGCCAACTCATAAAGACGAAATGACTGACAAAACAGGTGATTAAAAGTGAAAACTTTTAGTTAATTACGGTGAGAATATAAATACAAACTATATATAGAATAAATTATGTTGAAGGCTTTTTTAATAAGAGAAAACTTTTACCCAATGAAAGGTTTTAGTCCGCCAAAATATATATCTGATTATTTGGGATTTTTTCAAAATTGTGAACCCTGAGGACTCAAGCCAAATATCTTTAAACTTATCTAGGAAATGGGAGTAAACATTTATCGAAATGGAAAAATAGTTTCTTTTTCTCATTATTTGCAGGTTTGATCTATTTATTTGAATTAAGTTACAATGATTAGCCAACCGTAAGATTAATAATGAAGCTTTAGATATAAAGTTTAAGTACTTAATCAACCGTTTTATGACTTAATCAAGAGGTTCTACTGTCATCTTTGTTAAGAAATATATGATCTCAAATCTTTTTGTATATTTCTTTCACTGATACTTTTTTCTTATATCAAATTTTCAAAAAGGCAAAAAACGAAGTTATGTATATGACATGCCCAAATTTAATTAAAACCCACATATTTAGTCTAATGCCTTCTTTAAACATTTTCTCCATAAGTCTGAACAAATTCCAAAGCTCTTAAAGGTCTCAATTGTGTTGTAAAATTAGTTTTCTTTTAATTCCGCAAAGTCACCAGCACAAATTGTCGTCACCAAAACTAATATCCAAATTGGAAAAGTTTTACTTCAGTAGTAAAAATTATAATATCCATTACATGAGAAGGGCATAAAAAGCCAATATCATGCTGACCAAAAATAAGTATCATTAGACCCTAAAATAAAAAAAAAATAAGTCGGTCAACATTTCTTTTCCATTTAGTCGAAAAGCTTGACCACAGCACTCAGCCAGCACTCACTCAATTAAGACACTGAACACAGAATTAAATTAACTCGTCGTACCCCCAAAAGAGTCATAACATCGTCCTGGTTTGCCTCCTGCTCCATGGCCTTCTCCCACCCCCATTAGTTGGGTTGACTAAAGCAAACATGCAAATGCAAACAAACAAGGCAACGGCAACGGCCAAGTCTCAAGTGAAAATGAAAGACTAACAATAACAAGCGGCCAAAACCGACAACCGCCTCATCAATAGCCCAAGACAGGCATAAAGTGCCAAGGACCATAACGAGCAAAGGGAGAACAGAAAATGGAGTGGAGCCTAGGACTTAACAACTCCATCTAACTAATTTTCGTCTATTTTTTTTTTTTTATCAATCTCTAATTTTGTTTTTGTGGGCTATAAAGTGGCAGATGTGTCAAAATGTAAACTAATCTCAACAGCATTTCGCATTTGTTCACATTTGTCTGGGTATACATGAGTATGGGAGTGAAAAGTAGGGACTCAGCTTGCCACAAAAGCGGCTTATAAAATGTTCTATTTGTCACTCACTGCAAATTGTTTGCCCAAACAAATGACAAACAGTCTGCGCCCACTTCAAACAGAGAAAAATGACAAACTCTTGTCGACAATGTGAACGAAAACTGGCTATATATATACATATTATTTATCTTAATCGGATATCTTTTAAAAGTAGGTTAGGATTATAACTTTTCATTATTTAAAAGCGGCAACATCTACCGTTATATATTTTATGTATTTTCTTCAACATATATGTATATATGTATGTTTATATACATTATGAATGTTTATATATATTGTGAAAATTATTAATATAACCTTTTGAAACCATGACTTATGCTAACTATCATTATAGAGCCGATACAATTTAGTTAGACTATTGAGAAGTGGCACATAAATCAGAAAAATAGTATAAATAATTCAAAAAGGAAAAATACTCTTAATTTAAATTCGGCGCCAATCATTCTTAAGACAACTTTATATAATACTTAATCAATGTTTATTCTTAATAGATTTCCCATCCTATATAATAGATTTATTAATAAATCCACATCACTGTCAGTTAAATTTAAACCGAAAAACTTAAATATTTTCGCAGCTTTTTTGATATTGTCGCTAGTAGAGAATATAAAAATATAATTGATTCTTTTGCACTCTGACAACCGTATAGCAATAGTAAATTAAATAACATTAATTATTGCTATCAACTATTCGTTCAAATTACAAAACATTTTTCAAAATATAAAAAGCCCAAATTTATGCTTCATAATTGGCGCCTAATAACTTCACGATAGCAAAAAGATCGATTTCCACGAAAAAGCATGACGGCAACTTCAAAGAATTATATCGTTATCGATATTCGCCGTTAGTTGTTGTTGTTCGTCGGTCTTTGGCTTGCCAATTCTCAAATAATTTTGTTGCGCGTTAGTAAAGTGTCCAATAGTGAAAATAAATTAGATTGGCATAGAGTTCAAGAAAGTGGCTTTCGAATGACACTATTCGCAACAAAATCTGTGCTCTAGTTGTTAAATTTTCCTCGTCGAAAGTTTTTTCTTTGCCAAAAGCAGAAGAAGAAGGAATATAAAATTTTCAGCGTCGGCGTCGCCGCTTCTGTCGCAGTCTCGGTCGTTGTCGTAACGTAGGCGAAAAAGGAATATGCGGCGAGAAAGAAAGCGTACGAAATACGTGTGTGAGTGCGAGTGAGTACACATGTGATCGGGGCTTCGTTTCGTGATTTCTGTTTGTTTTGCTTTATTTTTTTTTGCGCGTGTGTGTGTGTATGTGTTAAAGTGAGCAAAGAGTTCTCGCTTATTGCTTTTGTTTGTTTTTTCTTCTTTTTTTTTGAGTGTGTGTATTGAGTGTGCAGCCCTGAGAGATGAAAAAATAATAGAAAGAGAGCATGGCAAGGTAAGTGTTTCTTGAGATATTCTAACGGAATATATGAGCTAACTTTGTTAGATAACAGAAACTTTGATTTAAAATAATTTACATATATGCCAAAATATTACCGTTTATAAGTAAAAGTAGAAAAATAAAATAAATTGGTTTACTCAATTTTGTTGAGTGTGCAGCCCTAAGAGATGAATAAATAATAGAAAGAAAGCATGGCAAGGTAAATGTTTCTTGAGATATTCTAACGGAATATGTATATGAACTAACTTTATTAGATAACAGAAAGTTTGATTTACAATAATTTATATGCCAAAATATTACCGTTTATAAGTAAAAGAAGAAAAGAGAAATTGGTTTACTCAATTTTGTTGGTTTGAAAGTTTTGCATTTCTTTTGTTATGGTGAAGTCAAGGGAAAGACTTAACATACACATCGCATCATAGTTTACTATTCGGTTTCCATAAAAATCCAACCGCTCTTATTTACCAAACACTAAAAATAATACTGTGTAATTATTTAAGCCAATAGCCTTAATACTTGCACCAAGAGAATTCCATTTCATTCTTCCCAATGCCAGAGAAAATTACATTTGCCACCTTCCCCACTCAGACGCATATTTTCTGCATCTATCTGCATTTCACTCAGTTGAATTTTCTATCAAATTGATTTCGTGCTCAAAAATCTTTCCACCTTTTGCAATTTACATTTTCATTCCCCATCATTCCCATGATGTTGTCGACAAATTAAATATTAAAATCAATTAAAGCCCTAGAGCTTAAAATACATACAGAAAATTTTCAACCTGTGACAAAATGAAACATCATCCAACAAACAAACAAACACATCCATCCAACCAACCAAGCATCCAAGCATCATCCTTCTCATCCATCTCTTCCTGCCGACCCACTCAACATGAATTCTGTTTATTTTGGGGGTTTTAGTTTGCTTCTCTGTGTTTTTTTTTTTTTGGTTTTTGTTTTTTGTGCGTGCTTTCTGTTTCTGTGGGGAATTTCGCTCTGTGTAATGAGAGAAATTGCAGCTTGCAGCGACGACGGGGCGAATGATTAAATTATAAATGCAAAAAGCAAACAACAAATATGTAAGCAAAGCATTAGAGGCGGCAGCTGCTGCAAGCTTATTAAGTGAATCGAAATTTTCGTTAGGTATATTTACATTCGTCATCATCATAGCCCAGAGGGTGAAGGAATATATTAAAGTCTGGACAAAACCGTGTGTAGGCTTACACAAAAGCCTCCCCAAAGCATATGAATTCTTGATTTAGGTGAAGTGCTCTAACCTTGCCGCTGGGTTATCTGTCCTAATAAGCACCTGAACCGTGAATACGTATTACTCTAATTACTGAAAAAGGGCAACTAGCATTTGGAAGTGATATCGACACCTCTATAATCTTTGATTATATCTTTCTTCTTCTATTAAGACATGATATAGGCCCTTTTGATGCTGAGGAAAGGGGTCTACATGTAGCCCACATATGCTTTCTTTTCTGTCATTGAGTAGCCAAGTTTCTATTGGGAGTCCGAAAGTCTCGTGAGTGCCTAGGGTACAAAGTATGCTTTTTTTAAGAGGCGGGAAATTTCAAGAAATGGAGTAGCAATATTTTATTTTTATTTTGGCATTGCAGAAAAGTGTAATGATATGTTTTCCTTAATATCTGTATTCAAATGCCTTCGATAATTTAAAAGTCGAAGGACGCGCAAGCAACTGAGTGGCGCACCAAAATCTACGACCTCTGTCGGAAAAACAACGCAATGAGCTCATTGAAATGCTTTAAATTAAATCCTTCGTTCATACTCACGCTCTGCACATGCGTTTATATTTTTTCCTTGAAAAAGACCATAATCACATATGAAAATTCCTTTCTGGTCCAGACATTCATTTAAATCAGATAGAAAAAAAGAGTTCCAAAACTTTTCTCACTGAATGCCACAGTAAGGATTGCGCCAGTGTGTTGATGTGGTGTTGAGTAGTACATAAATGTATATGCATTTTATCTACACCTTCCTTTTGCTTTGGCACTAGTATTAAAAAAGTTCTTCACCTAAGGGAGCACAAAGTCCTGGTCGAGAGTTTGCACAAGGAGAGTATGAGGCATGAGCTTGATTTCCTTTCAAATTGGAGTAACTTTAATATTATGAACTTTAAGCTTTAGCAGCTTCCGACCTTATGCTTGGAATGCTTACGCTAAAAGAAATTTTCAACACATTCCCAAATAGAAGAAACCTAATTCCTATAAAATATTTGCCAATTAGGGTCATAATTCATACAATTCGCAACAAAAACAGAAAATATTTGCGATTCCTTAGGAAACTTTAGCCTTGCCATCCTCATTTCCTCCCAAAAAAAAAGAGCAAACGAAGTATAAGAAACGCACAGGAAACACGGACTTGGACTTACACTTGTACTCGGACTTGCTGCGACCCTTTTCTGGCGCTGGCGCTGGCAATTTAAAAGCGGATAATAAAAACGGATTTACAGTTATAAGTACAAACACACAGAGAGACCCCAACCGTGACACCAGAAAGAAAAAAACCCGGACCCGGAGCCGTAAAGCAAATAAATGTGTCGAGTGGGCGAGCAAAAATCCGTTAAAATAAAGGTGGAAAATAAATATAGAACTCGCTCGACGACGACGCCGCCGCCGCCGCTGTGGAAATCCAATTAAAGTAAAAGCAAATTATAGCCTTGAATTTATGTTCGATCGGTCTTGGAGAAGGATATCATCTAAGTAAGTAAGTGGAACGCCCAATTTAATAAGATACTTGAGGGAAATATGTACTTAAGGAGGGGGGGAACCAAAAGAGAAAAGCAAGTGAAACGGTTAACAAAGAAGGGAATCAATCGCCTTTGTCGCATTGTCATCGGACTTAAGAGTTTTTGTCGAGGATGTCCGTGCGACTGTGCGACCGACCGACCGACCTTTAGTCCATTGAACAATTGCATTGTCAGCAGCATGCAACATGCAACACACAAAGGCTAGAAAATGATTGTGACACACATTTTATGTCTACCCTTGACGCAAAGCACATGAAGTGGATAACTGTTGAAGATTTACAGGCTATATACGAACAGAGATGAAAGATTTGACGTGAGAAGTACTAGTAGCTAAGATTATAGTTTTGAGGGCAAGCTAAAGTAAGCGATCGGTGGATGGAATTTACCAGAGATGTGAATGAGTAATGTTTTTGAGTACGTTAGCAGTTCGATACATTGATCTGAGTTAACTGGAGGGATTACTCATGCACAGAGTCATGAATCTTTCACTTTGTAAGCTGACGGGTGCACAAGTTACTAAGGGACGCACAAGCAGCTAAGTGACGCACAAGCAAACCAAGACATCGAGTAAAAGGTCGCGATCTTGTGAGTTTTTTTAATTGAGTGTGGCAAAAGCAACTAAGTGACGCACAAGCAAGTTAGTTACGCACAAGGAACTAAGTGACCATCGAGTAAAAAGTCGCGATCTTGCTCAGTTGCTTGTGCGTTTCGCTACTCATTTTTATGACCCTTTTCCAGACTCAGTCGTTCAGTTTTGTTGGATTCATGACTTCATCATGCCACTAGTTTTAGCTACAGATAGAGTATAACATGTTCGTCTTTATGAACTGCAAGAAAATCAAATATTTCTTTTAGAATTGTGTTTGAATTGTGCGCCATCGCCTTATCGATAGAAATTGGGGCCGCCGCCTGCCTGATTCGGCTTTATGTACATTATCAGCGTTCACATATCGACGTCATTGCACATTAAAATTGCAAAGGCGACACAGTTAAGTGGGCGTGGGCGGGGCGTTAGCGGGGAACTGGAGGTCCTTCAGCACGTAAGTCTTTCAATCAGAGTGCATTGAAACGGAAATTCTGCGCTGCAGCGCAGAAAAGGAAGGAAATACATGCTCGAGTGACTGACTGACTGACTGAGTGAATGAGTGACGAACTGACTGTGGGACCGACCACCGACGCTGTTTGGACAGGGCGGGCGCAAAGCAAAGCAAAGTAACTGTATCAAATAACAAGCATTACCAGAAGATGTGCAGGCACATCTCCTTTTAAGCCTTCAGAAATTCTTATGATGGCACTTTATAGTCAGTTGTTGCGTTGCTTCTCCTGCTCATGTTGTAGCTAAGTTTGATGCGGTGGCCCATAACAAGGTCCACCCCCCCTCTCCTCTCCTTCCCACGCATCATTTCTTGCCTGTCAGTTTCCCTTTCTTGGCAGTAACTTTTTTCCCTGCTACTGACTTTTGCATACTTTGAACTTTGCCGATACATTTTATAAGTATCAAAGTTGCCCGTTGACAAGGCTGCTACTATAAGAAGGATACTGTTTGGTTGTTGTTGTTGTTTTTCTCGTTGTTGACTTGCCGGTTGCCAGAATGGATGGATGAAGTGGAGTGGAGGAACATTGGGAGGCGGTGAAGTAAATGCAGCCAATTTTGCTTATGCAAAAAGTCATAGGATATTGAGTTAAGCATTTTGACAGGGCATAAGCAGACAGATTTTGATAAATAATGGCAAAAAATAAAGTAAAGCATTTTAGATATAGCTTATTAGGGTCAAGGATATTATGGTAAGTGCACAAGTATTATAGAGAGATTTGGGCAATTTGTTCTCAACAAAAACTTATGGTAAAACTACTATTTGGGAAGGAAGGGGAAGGACATCAAGGCTATTGGAAACAAAAAGGTAAGTGATGACTCGTATGCAAGTAGCATCTTGCCTGGATTGTCCTGTTGGGGCATCACGTGACATTTTGCCTTTTTGGAAATTTTGTCGATGACATAGTACTAAAGAAATCAAGGAAGAATCTATGAAAAGAGTCGCCAAAGAGTATACAAAGAGCAGTGAGCTCCTAAACTATTTAACGATCAAATAAAAATTTCTTTAAACAATTCTGATGATGAAAATATCGCCATAATTTTTTCTGATTTTGTAGAAAGTTTAAAAAGGATTATAGAAAGAGTTAAAAAGAATACAATGGGACCACAATAGAAAATAGTTTAGAAAGAGTAATAAAACAGCTTTCTGAACAGTAAAATGTGAGATTAGAAATATTCCCATGAATTTATATAACTTAATTGAAGCGATTGAAGCATTAAGGAGATGCTAAAAAGGGTATAAAAACAGGATGCTTTCATCATTTGGAACGATGGGAACAAGCAGCGATAAATAAAATTTAATTCACGGTGAGAAATGGTGAAAGATTTGTAGTCTTGATGAACAAGGAACAGAATCGACTTAAACTGCTATAAACTCGTATGTATATATGTATGTTGTCATCTGATACGATATTTTATTGCCTTCGAAAATGGTGTTCATTAATTTATGTCAAGATTTATGGTCAAGTCATTGGCCATCAGTGGGAAAAGAGGACACCTGGTAGCAGCAGCACAGCAGCAGGAGCAGCAACTCCATTGAACCGAAGCTAAAGTTCAAATCTATATTTAGTTTTTGGTGTCTCTGGTTCCTCTGCTCGTTTCTCACCGTCCTCAAAGCACTTCATCAAATTGTCTGACTATTAATAAACAACAGAAACGCCATCATCTCGCCTCTGTATCTCCAATTCTCCTTGTGTGCTCCTCTGTTCACATCTTCCTCTGTGTGTGTGAAAAAGTGGGCCACAAAATTTTTGGCTCGACCATTTGTCTATTCCGGGGGCGACACCGTATTCAATTAAATATGGAAACCCGATGCTAATAAATTACACGAATGGTCACTAGAGGTACCCCAAAAACGAAAGGACGATGATACTAATAGGGGGTGTTGGGAAGGGAGTTGGGATGGCCCATAAATATGGCAGCTACATTAGGGCCAAATCGCGTTGTATAGATCTACAAATTACCTAAATATTTAATAACAAAAGGTCGAAACACGAAACACAGGAGGAAATTGAGGCTAAAATCGTATTGGGCCACAAAGATTTATGCATCACGAAAAGGGGCAAAAAGGAGACCTCTTTTTCGCCCCGCCCCCCCTATCATAATTCATTTGTTGTGTGAGGCTCTTAACAATGGCAACGAGAAAATGTAATTTCCCCTCTCTAAGCGCTCCACCCACCCACTTCATCCACCATTGTTTGGCCAAATGCAAAATCATTTCACTTCCTTCAATACGACGATTCCATTCCATTCCGACAGATTCTCTGATTCACAGTCAATAAAATCAAATTTATTTCAGTTACGGATTTTCGGTCATTACTTGACGAGCTTAAATGGATTTGTTTGTGTGAGTTTTGATGGTTTTTCTGGCTTCATTAATTCACTCAGCCAGGAAATTGAAAGCGAAACACGACGTCGGATGCTAAAGTAATTTGTGCGCCGACAGACAAGCCAAACCGAAGATATAATACAAAATTTGAAATTTATATTGTTGTTTGCGGCTGCTGAAAAATGTTTTTTTTTTGGTCTCCAAATTCGCTTGATTTATGTGAAAGTGCAAAGAAAGCATATCTGATGGGAGATGTTTCGAGAAATGGGTAATTGTTCGGTACCTTTTTTTTATATGCGGTCTATTTTAAACCTTTGATTTATTTGAAAAATAATTCAAATATATTTTATTTATCTTTGAAGTCAGGCCAACTTTTATTTAGATGTATGTATACACAGTCACACTCTGAAAATGCTCTGAATCCTAACACCCAAGGCAAACATTTCGCTTCTCTCTACCCTCGTGATATTTGTTATTTATATTATTTTAACACTTAAATATGCGATTCCACTTGATTGGATATAGGCAAACTCTCAAGCATCACTGTGGACATGCTTCACAATCCGTCACTGATCCTGTTTAAACAATCTGAGGCTACCACAATATCCATGCATACAAATAAGTCCAGATCGATAACATTTTTGATGGAGCGCTATATTTCATATTATAAACGAAAATTTAGAGACTACCCCATGTACATTTATCGAACCTTAAGTAGAGTTTCTTCGAAATAATTTAAACTATTTAAATTTTATTTATGTACTACTTAACTAAAGATAAATTTTGCAGAAGTTATAGGATATAAAAAGAAATAGGGAGAAAAAAACTATTACAGGGAAAAACATCGAATAGTACCACCAATATAAATGACATTATCATAATCTCTTTGGGTAGCTTTATAAAATTATATAAAGGGTATTTCTTAGAATGATTAATATGGCCTAAGAGCGATTTAAATAGCCTCAGATTAAAAATTTAATTTCAAAGCTAAGCTGAATCTATTTATTTCAGACTATTGCATCACATTTGCATTCAGGGCATTAGAACTTAGGAGAACAACTGGCAGACATTTGAGAGATCTTTTTGTTAGCTATAAGCAAGATCTTCAATTTATAAAATATAAATTGAAATATAATTTTTCTATCAAGCTTCTATATGTATGTATATTGCCTAATGACATTAAATTTTGATCAGTTTGGCAATCCAGGCTAAGCCTCTAGATAATAGCACTTAAATAAGTTTTAATGTGACAGGTTTTGGAGGCTGTGGATCTTCTCCATTTGAAATTTAAAATTCGTATAAGCCCCACATAATTAGTAAGTTGAAATTAAACTCTAAATTCTATTTTAAATAATTTAATCGGGTGGATGGAAAAACCTAAGGACGTCAACCCCGACATGAATTCTATTAGAAGTGGACTATGTAATGGCCATATATGATGGCGGAATCAAAGCGATTCATGGCCTAAAGATAGTTAATATATGTACGTTTTGGTTCTTGTCGTTAAAAGAAACATTGAAGTTTGTTTTGTCCATGCTTCTTTAAGTAAAAAAAAAAAATTTTTCCGTCGTTGATGTAAAATCAAAATACTTTAGCCATAAATAAACCTAACATAAGTTTGTCCTTGATAAACTCGACCCATCAACACACTACTTATGTTTGCTGTGATTATTTTTCCAGAAATTTCATACTCTCAATTTAAGTCACCTTACACAGATATAAAGTTAAGCTTTCATTTTCGTTATTCTCTGGAGAAGAGATTACAACTTATGGCGGAAACTTTGTTGCCCACACCGCATGTAACCAGCATAAGTCAACTTTCTCGTGCATAGAGTGGAACTGCCACTCCTCTAGCTATGGTAGCTACCATAAGGCAAAAGCTGTCGTGTTGCAGCAAAACTATGTGTGGCAACGGCGGCCATGTCACAAGCTATTCAAAGTCATATATTCCTAGAGCCCAGAGCCCTAAACCATTAGATATGCAAAGTCAACACCGAGCAAAAGTTTCTATACACAGACACAACAGGGCGTATGAGCAATTCAGTAAAGCAAGAAGAAGTAGGATAGAGGGACAGAGGTGGAGGTGGAAATGGAGATGGAGGAGGAGGGTGGTTGTGCAACAATTTTACACGCTGATTGACTAAATGAACGGACAAACAGGAAAATAACTGTTTAATTATGACTGTCTGGTTGTATGTGTGTGTGTGGGATATTATTGGGTATGTGTGTGTGTATATGAGGCCACATCTGTCAAGGGGAAAATATTTGCTGTTGTTGTTGTCGTTATACCCTGCACGCATAAGGTGATGGAGGGTATTTTAAAGTCATTGAAATGTTGGTAACAGGAAAGAAAAATCTTTACCGACCTCTCGTGAACTATAGGATCTCGAGGCATTAAATTTTATATGTAGGGACCTATAGTTTTAGTTTGTAGGTAAATTAAGACATGGTCTTATATGATAAACCATAATATCTCAGGAACTATTAGAGTTCGGGTCACCAATTTTAGTATGTAGGCTCATTTAGTTTGTAGAAAGACTAAGTTTATTTTGAAACTCTCTGAGCAGCTCTCGCAGTAAATAAAAGAACGAATTTAATAAAACTTTGAATTATGTAATCAAAATCCAACAACCTACAAAACTTCACAAAAATCGGTTAAAAGATATTAGAATTATACGTAGAAACGATTTGTTTAAAAGCAAAAATGCCCGCTAGGAGCGCCACAGTTCTTAAGAGCTAAGAAGATTAAGCGAGAAGGCATATATGTTGGCTAATGCAATTGAAATGGTCTCATAAAGTCCTCACTTGCTGTAGGGTATATCCAAGTCGGTGCTATGATCTTTGCACCAGCAATTTTCCAAGTTGATTTGACAGTTGAGAGAGCAAAGAATATATATTTTCAAATTGAATTATAAGCATACAAAAAGTCAAAGTCAGAGTCAAAACACGTAGCCAATTTGTTAGAGAATATATGTGCAATACGGTAACCCCCTACCCTACCCCTCCCCCTCTTCTGGTGTGTGTTGTGAAAGGGCTCTTGTCTGCCGCTTGACATTTGTATAAACATTGAAAACGAGAGAGAAAGAATTGTACTCTCATCATATCCTGTCTCCTGTACTGCTTGGGTTTTGTTTGTTATGCGCCCGAATGATTTCCTTTTTGCTGAAATTGATAACTCTCTCTGTGTGTGTGTGTGTGTGCTGTTGTGTGTGTGTTGTTCTGTATTAGAGTGTCATATGTTTAAAATGCCTTTGCTTTGGTGTTCGCCCCCAAGCTTATGACAAATTAAAGTTGTGTCAGCCGCCTACACAAAATTTTGACAAGCAAAATTCCTTCTTCCTTGTTGTTTCCTTTTCAGGAGGGGCTTTCCCCTCCATTTTTTCCTCTGCATTGAGCAAATATTGAGCAGTCAGGCGGCAAGAGATAAGATAAGAGCACTTTATACTTTCCTTGTGAAAATAAACAATAACGCTTTCATTTTAATTATTATACTGAAACCTTTTCTAAACACTTTACATAACTTGAAGGCATCCCTTTTATGTGCTGTGGTTACAAACCATGAAGGGTATATTAAGTTAGAGCAAATTTTGAAGGAAATACATTTCAGAAAAACCACTTTAGAATTGTAAAACATCTAAACCGATTCTGTTTATATTCTATCGTC
The DNA here is from genome assembly GCA_018150735.1 of Drosophila sp. 14030-0761.01. Lineage (NCBI taxonomy): Eukaryota > Metazoa > Arthropoda > Insecta > Diptera > Drosophilidae > Drosophila > Drosophila sp. 14030-0761.01. The sequence goes on from JAECWO010000031.1 coordinate 15,237,050, forward strand.
TAAATTGTGTGGTATTTCTCCACTAAGTGACTGAGTTCGAACTCCGGATCCATGTGGTGATTGAATTACGTTCGTTTCACTTTTTCAGACTCCATTAATATATTTTATTTATAATATGATCGTCTTTTCTATCATTTCAGTTGATGTTCTTGTAACAATTGTTGAGTTATCAGGTGAGTTACTTAAACTTATACATACTTCGAGATACATATCAAAAATCTTTTTATTATTATTTTTTAATGAAACTTCAATGTTTCATGTCTTGGCTAAGAAAACACATTTCCAGAAACTCAGATAAATTTTCCATATGCAAATTTTAGGGATATATATAGACAAATTAGGAATCATAAGATCTTTTCAATTTTTCAGTAAATTCGGAACATTTTGCATTTAGAGGTTTTGAAATTATAAAACAGTTGCTCGCCACGGGATTAATGTCGTACAATAATAAGACAACAAGCAGCAGGAGAAGAATCAATGCCAAGTCGCTTGAATGAATGGTTTAATTATATCCCTATATGTTTACAGGGCAGGGTATCTCTCTCCTCTCTTTTCACACACTCGACTCTCGTCCCTCGATGAGGGATTTTTCCCTGTTCGCTGTTGCCAAAAACTTATCAGGAATTTCATTAATGTCAAAAAAGATATTCAATTTCTGCCTCGACACAAAATATTTTTCGGTGTTTTTGTTCCATCGCCTCCCCCCACTCCTTGTTGTTTGTTGTTATGAAATTTTGTTAAAGTTTCTTTTTTTTCGCTGGCACACAAACAAAGTGCAAACAAAATAAGTAACATGCAACATGGTTGACGAAGCGAAACGAAAAACGGGCGAATGACACATGACCTACAGCATTTTGTGTTTCTTTTTCTCATTTTTGTTGGTGAAAAATTTTTATGACTTGCTTTTTCTCGCTCCTGGGTATGGGCGTGTAAACATGTCGAACGCGGGTGCTCGGGGTCTGGAGGAATCTGCCTTTGCCCAATCAATCATTGCCAACTACGTTTAGCGCATAATTTGCACAAAATAAATATGAAGGAAGCAACAAACAAAAAAAAAAAAACAAGGAAAAAATGTATTTTTAACACGCAAGCGAAAAAGAAATCGCGAAAGAAGAATGAAAGCGAGAAGTTCTCTTTAAATCGCTTTCCCGGTGTGGGGAAACGAGAAAATGAAATTAAATAATTGTAAACGGATAGTTTCTAAGTCAGCAAATCTTTGAAATGAAATTCCATTCCAATATAGAAGAGAAAATGGGGGGGAGTGAGGGTGGTGGGTCAGCTGTTTTTATAGTCACCTACCTAGTTGAGGGGGGCGTGGCGCTTGTTGATGGTTTCCCAAGTTGATGTTCGCTAACAAAGTGAGTTGTTAAAATCCCATTAAAATGTTTGTCTACGCAAGCATGTTTATCCATTAAAGTACATTAGAAGCAGAATGTGCTCCAAATTTCTCCTCATCTCTACATTTATATAACATTTTTCTATCAACTTTGCAAATGGTTAAAACCAGAAACAAATCAAAAAATCTCAATAATATGGATGCCATCATCATGAGTCGACAATTTGATATGTTACTTGTCGAGAGAGAAACGTCTTAATGATCTCTATCCGGAATGACGACTGGGAAATACCCAATTGAATTTATTTCCAACTTAGGAAACGCCATGACTCTCAGATTTATAGACTTTTGCCACCTTTCGTTTGGGGACATCTTTAGAAAACGCTTTTTGCTTCTTTGGCATTATCCATTTTAAACGTTTTTTCTTACGGAGGCTGCATGGGCGTGGCTTAAATTTATGTGCATTCTGTCTAGGATTTAAACATTATTAAGTTATCTCTTACAAATTAGAAGGAGGAGAGATTAGGGTAGTTAATTAAATATCTGGATTAAAACTCTTTGATGGGATTTAATAAATGTGAGACAAATTTTTCATAGTAAACTTTACCTAGAGCACATTAAAAAGTATATTCTTTTTGGCTTAGATTTCGAACTTTTTGAATTTAATTTATCTTTGGGTATTAACCAGCTCGAGGTCAATTTTACAAGTAAGATTTAAATAGTAAAACTAATCTTAGTGTATTGTAAAAATGGATTTCTTTCAAATTTTGTTGAAATTATCGATAAAAATGCTTACATAGACTTATCAAATATATCGGATAATGTTCTACCGAAACTGTTTTTCGAAAACAAAGCGTTCTCCTTTAGGAGAACTCAAAAGGTTATCCATAATTTATAATAATATAAATCTTTTAGTAATTATATGTACATATATCGATCTTGGTTTGAAAAATTGCATATAAAGTTTATTTAACTTGCCTTTTTAAAAAACTTTTACATTTAAAGTTGACAAACTATTTTTAACTAATAATAATTTATTTGAATGCTTTCTAATTATATTTATGATCACTTTTAAGTGATGATGCTTTTGTCGAATATTATTAATGGTCATTTCAACTACCCTCATCAGGCTAAAAATAAGGTCAATTAACATTCACAACCTCTAATTTCAATTTTGAGATTAAAATCACATACAAAGCTAATCCTATTTCATCTATGGTCACTTTTACAGCAAAGTGCCTCCTAGACGCGGAAAGGAAGTGCCATCAATCATGTGTTACCTCATTAATTCTATTTAAAAATTTTATTTAACTTTCATCTAAGGTCGTTTTTTTCTGATGCTTCATAGGCACTTCACTCCTCTCATTCTTCTATTGTAAAAACCAACCCTTATTCCATCTATGGTCACTTTTAACGAGGGGTTATCCCTTAGTATCTAGTTTGAGGCTTAAAACTCGTTAAGTCTTCTTAACAAAGTTTATATCCAAGCACTCGACTTACTCAAAGAAACCCACAAAAAAAAAAGAAAGATAAATTTTTTCATCAACTGGAAATCGTTGATTTGTTTTTCTCGCGACCCTTTCCCACTTTGTTTATCTTCATCATTGTGTCGACCCATTCATAATTTGGCTTAATCCCTTGCTCATCATCAGTCTGGCGCCTATTCTAATGGCACTTTATTAAATTGGCTCTCAGCCGCAGCAGCAGCAACTTACTTGCCTTTAAATTCAATCATGAAAAAAGAGACAACAAAAATTCGCCTAATTGCCATTGTATATCAATATATGGGAGAGAACATAATAATAAAATCAAATATGCCAATTTTTAAGCTGATTAGATGCAAATGACGGTGATAAAAAAGTAACAGAAAAGCAAAATCAAACTACACACACACAGAGACCCACCAGAACACCCACCACAAACACATCAAAAGGAAAAGCCGAGATTTTTATGTTTTTTTTATGCTAAACTCAAAAGGCGAAATACTACACCCACACACACACATACACAAACACACAGAAAGTTTTATTACAGTTCCTAGAGAAATTTTTCTGAAAATAAATATAGAATAATTTGAGAAATTACCTTTTGCTTATGTCGCGCGGCTTTTTTTTTTGCCACTCTCAGCACAAATGTAGGCTACACTTTTTTTTTATTTAAAATTTACTTTAAGCGCGCACTTTTCCTTCTTCCTTTTTTAAGGAATTTCTTCCGTTTGTATTTTTTTTTTGTTTTTTGGTTTGCTTAGAGGAGAACCTATCGAACCGTACGCCTCGCTTGATTTGTGAAACTGGCCTCGTTTATTCTGTTGTGTTTAGGTTAAAAACCGTCTCTTCTCAACGGATGTTTTGGCCACTGTTAACTACCACACACACAGACATTGACTTTGGAACGTAATGGAAACTGAAGTGAAGTGAAAGTAGGTCTTCAGAACGAGCGGAACAGCGTGAATTGAGTGGGTACTTTGAGGACAATGAGCAAAGCATAAGTAAAAGCTACAATTTTTGGAAAGCTCAACTAGAAAAAAGGAATTTCCCCATATTTTTTGAAGCTTGCAATACCTGTTTAACGGTTTTATGCAACATTTGAACTCAATGCTACACTTTTTATCAAAAGGACTCCTTGTTACCTTGTTTAGTTGGGTTTCTTCAAACTTCTACAGTGTAAAATTCAATCTATATATATAATGTAGGGATTTACCTGTAAAGAAACAAAAATGTAATGTCAATATCAAATTTGTTGATAAAAAATACTTTGAACAAACATTGAAACACAATAACAAAACGTTTATATAAACCAACACAAGGATAAAATATTTTTTATAGCAAGCTTTGTTATTTACACAGAGAAAAAGAGGGATAGAAGAAACAAGAAGAGAGAGAGAAAGCTCTCAAAAGCTCTTTTTCGTTTCTATAAAAACAATGTGACCAAGCTAATATATTTTTCTAAAAAGATTACCAGAGATTTCAATTAGAGATATAGAGAGAGAGAGAGAGCGGGAAAAAGTTGAATTTAGTTATTTAATTGTTTTTAGAAAAACATGCCAATTAATTTAATTACTACTTGAGACAAAAAAGAGAACGTGCTTCTTGTTTAAGTATTATATTCAACTAGTTTAAGTTCTTGGAGTTTATAAGGAGGTTTTAGTAGAACAGCAACAACAACAGCAGCAACACGAACAACAACACCAACATGTAACACACACACACACATAAAACGCACAACAAATTCTAGGCCAAACTTTTCGTTAATCAACAATTAAAGAAGAAAATTGTGGCCAAATTTTTCTTTTTGGTTTTACACACACCAGTTGTTGTAATTGTTGTTGTAATTTTGGTTTTGGTTAAAACGAATTAACATCAAATTTGAAATCAAGATCCAAATTTTTCAAAGGATTTCGTCGAAATTTCTTGCTGCCATGATGATGATGGTGATGTGGTATATGGATCTCCACTTCCGGCTCTTAATTGTTGTTCACCAAAAGAAAAAACAAAATGGGAAAAATAAAACCAAACAAATAACAAAAAGCACAATACAATAAATACAATTTCTTCGTAAGAGTTAAAACCCCATTGATTAATGTGGCCAAACAATTATTATTGTCGATATAAATATATATATAAAATATGATGAAAGCAAATGAAATACGAGATAGTTAAGGCATTCACATTCAGACACACACACACACGCAATGAATACCCAAACGATGAAACACTCAAAAGAAGAACAATTCAATTTATCCACAACACGCAAACACTTTTTCCGCATTTTTTTCCCCACTTATTATTAGTCGTATGTCTTATGTGTGTGTGCCTGTGTGTGAGTGTGTGTGTGTATGAATAGTGTGCATTTGAAGTGTCTTTTTTTCTCTCATAAATTTTCAGCTAATTTGCGCGCACATTTCATAAGAAAACAAAAGGAAAAACTTTTTAATCATATAAAATACATATACATAAACGAAAGGCGTTTGAAAAGTAATCGTTAAAGTTAACAAGAATTCTATTTGTTTACATGATCACTCTCTGAAAGGATTAGGATACAACATCAATCATAAGTCTATAAAAAAACACATAGTAATATAACATTAAGGATCTTAAAACAATGATCTCCCATTGGGAAATAAGACCTGTTAAAGTTGGCATTACTAAAAAAGCTTTCGGCTTCCAGGTTAAAGGGAAGTTTTTAATTTTAGAGAACTCAGAGAGGATAAGATTTATGGAACTGCATTGATGAAATATGAAGAATATACAATCTACTACTAGTTTATGGGATTTCATTAATTAAACTAGTGGTTTTTGACTATGAAATATCTTAAAACAAAGAGGACTTTTGGTTTTTTAGTTATTTTGAGTTAAAGTGAGCAATACTTCAAATTTGAATCATTTTCCCACATTAAACTTCTTAAAAATATATTTAAAAGAAAGATAATCATAATTAAGATAAGCACCTTCCAATTGCTGATCTATCTAGCTGATTATTACACTGATCAAGTGGATCATTTTCAATATATTGATATCCACCAAAATATCTATTTTAAAGTTTCTCAGCCACCCAGATCAAACTCTTCTCTCTCTCAAAATGCATACCAAAGTCTCTTTTGGGGTAATTCGATTACTTTTCAACCGTTCCTCGTTAAAAAGAAAAAGTTTCTCCCTTTTTGTTTGGCTGTCTGTGCGCTCTTGAGAAGTTATAAGTATTTATTATATAGCACTAAAGTGAAGTGAAGGAAAGTGGAATTGGTGAAGTTATTTGGGAGTTGGTGAAGTTGTTCGTTAGCCAAGTGACTATACCTTAAGGAATGGCTTATGAAAAAAGGCTAACACAAGGAAGCAGAGGAAATACGAAAATTCAACATTGAATTTATATTTCGTTCTTTTTGCCAATTGTGTTGAGTATTATGGCAAATAAAAGATTTTTAATATTAATAAAAAAGTCAAAGAGCATCTTCAAAAACTTGAAAACTTTTATTGATTCATGAAAAGTAATTGAAGTATTTTTAGTGTGAGAAGAAATAAGTCGCCAATAGAAAATTGGCTATGAAAGTAGTGAAATTTTGAGTAAAAAGATAACGACCAATCAAAGGACTTTGTGACTTACAAATGTGTTTAATCTTAATATAAATATTTATCGACTGTAAAGCTTCTAAGATGCCTCAAAAGGATTAATTGGGATTTAATGAGGGTTCAAGCATAATTATTAACCACTCAATTATTGTTCTAAGAAGCTTACAAGTTGAAACCCCTTACATACAAAATAACTTAATGAGATTTAGTCACCTCATGACCCACAAGAAACTAACTATAATCCAGAACTTAAAGCTTTGCTCCTATTTCTAATGCTCTTAATGCTAAAATTTCACTTAAGCACTTGAAATAACTATTCGATCCATTTCCTAGAGTTGCCATTTGGCTCATTTCATATTCAAAACACATTTGACACTTAAAGTGCAAAAGTTTTAACCTCTTTAGAAAGAATATATAAAGGGAAAAATTCTAACCATTATAGTAAATTCTCTCTACCCTCGTTTACCCTCTTTTTGCTTTTGCCTTGTGAATCTACTGCTAAACATTGCTTCATATGCAAAATGCCTTAGGTTTAGTTCTGTGCAGAATTTCATTACCAAATTAGCCGATGAATATATACATATATATAGGTACATAGTATATATATATATATATTTATATATCTAGTTATATATATTTTCCATTTTCTGCCCTTTTCTTATGCTTGGGCAGGCAATTGAGCGCCCGCAGTCAAACACACAAAAACACAAAAGTAAAGTCTGCTAAAAGTTAGACGTCTCTTAGACATCTACTCCGCCCCATGCCTTTTGTCCGCTCTTTCACGCCAAAACACACAGTGGTCTCAAATGGAGCTCAAGTGGACTTTGTTCTTCCATCCTTAAATTTCGGTAAGGTAAAGAGCCTTTTTTAGATGGTTTGCCCAATGAGAGTGATTCTCCTCATTCCTGATCATTATTATCTATATCTTTACATTTGATTTCAGCAGTTTCTGTATTCTCTATGAAATTCTTAAGCGTTTTTTCGATACATCTACTCAAGGTATCGAAAAAATGATCGATTTTCAATGTGTAGCATGGAAATGATGTACATGTATTTTCCCCGAATGTGTTGCATTGATTATTTGTGATTTATTAACTGAAAATATAATTGTTTTCGATATATATCGCCTGAATATATCGGTGATTTTCTATTACATATATTTTTTTAAAGACTAGGTATTTCTTTTCCTGAGTTTTAAGCATTTTCTGTGTTCTCCATAAAATTCTTTAGTTTTTACTCATTATTTCGACTACAGATATCGAAAAAATAATCGATTTCCAAATGATCGCTTTTCATGAAAATATTGTAACAATTATTTGCGACATCGACTAAATATATAGATTTTTTCAATTCAATTACAGAAAAGATAATTAAGACAAATTATAAATTATAAAAGACAGATTATAAAAAATTGTTTTGGAAAAGCATAACATAAGCAAAATTTGTATTGATTCATTTGAACCTATATAAAGGTTAATATTTAATCGATTTATCGCAAATAATCCATAGGAGAATTCGTAAAATTATCGATACATTCGTTTCATGAATAATCCTTACTAGAAATTGTAGTTTTCAGCCCACTGTGCCGCACCTCTGGCAACTGTGCCTGGCCGTCTGCCTGCCTCAACGGCAGTGCGCTTGACTGACTAAACTTTTAATCAGTTACGTCTTTTTTGTTCCTTTTTTTTTGTTGGTAGGGTGGGCACAATTATAGCCAAATTTCCTAACACACACACACACACACACAAAAACATAATCAAGTTAATTGCATGTGGAATGTTATGCACAAACAAAGTGAAACATATAGCAAAAGGAGAAAGGGGAGAAAGGGAGTATAGCGAAGAAGCCTTCATATCCCTCACGTTCGTCACGCTAACAAGGCAGGCAAAAAGCCAGTCAATCGAAGACTTGGCTAATACCCATTACCATGGCTAAGAAGAGAAATCAATTTATGCCTCGGCGTAAACCAATATGGCCAATTCTCTGCTTTATGTTTACATGGGGATATATGAAGGCGAAAAGTGGCGCCAAGTTTATTGTCATGGCGTCGCGATACATAATGCTACCAATTTTCCTCCTTTTTTTCTTCATTCGTCCTGATTCTCTGTCTTTGTGTCTCTCCCTCTCTCTGTTTTATGGTTTATGTTGCTCCGTTGTTGTTGTTCCTGTTTGCTGTTCTTATTACTGGGTATAATACAATCAATTTCCGCTTTGTTTGTTGTCAAGAAAAGTTGAAGCAGAGAGAGAGAGAGAATCAGGAGGGGGTATCAAGTGTTTTGACTTTTTTACTCCTGTTTTTTTTTTTTATTGGCATGAAAGAAAAAAAAAACGGAAGCAACAGCTACTAACATGGCGTATACTTAATATTTCCTGCCACCTTCCAACCTCCAGTAAACAGCTACAAAGTACACAAAATTTTTTAATTAAATTTTCGAGTCTTTTATAATCATAATCATTAGCTTTTCTAAGGCGATAAGACACAAAAATCCCCTTCCACAGCCCCAGGGACAATCGGCTTTTGTCTGTTTTTTCGGTGTGTGTGTGTGTTTGTGTGTGGCAAAGAACAAAAAGCTTATGCCCCCCTAAAAGTAGGCTATAGAGGCCTAGAGAGGAGAATATCGAGAACATGTCCTGTTTTTTCGTGCCACACAAATTATTCTGATTGTCGAAATGGAATTCTATTTTTGGTAAAAAAAAAATTAGCCCTGACCCAAAAGTTTGTTGACTTACCAGGAAACCCAAACGGCGAAAAAACTAATTAAGTTATAAATGAAACTTTAATTGGATTTATGTAGGCAATTATTCAGTATTTTGTATTCATACTATAAAAGCAAAAGTTTGAGTAGTTGGATGGCATTTGCCTTACCGATCAATTAATTTTAAATTACCTTTCCATGTTTGAAATGTTTTAAATGTCTACAAAGTTTCTTTCAAAAGAAATTTATTAAAGTTGAATAAAAGTCTAAAAATAAAACTAATTCTATTTCTGATTTAACGTAAGCGAATGCCGCTTTTAATATTTTATGCCCCATTTGTATTTCAATGATAAATAATCTCAGTCAATTATTCACAGTTAGACAAAAGGAAGGATCCATTTAAATAGATACCCATAAAGATATCATATATACATATATATTTTTTAGCAGTGACAAATGTGAAAAGAAAGATATACACCAAATGTGTGTGTGTGTAAGTGCGTGTGTGTGGCGTGGGTGTGTGTGTATCTGTCTGACTGGTGTTGCTGTGCTTGATAGACGTCATAAATTATCTTTGTGTACCCCATATCAATTGCCATGGCATAATAAATTCATAAGCAAAGGCAAGAGAACCAAGGAAATACAGAAAATAGAAGAATAAGCAAATTTGTGAAAGAAATTTGTTATTGAAAAGGATTTAGTCAAGAGGAAAAGAGGAAGTCGTCATGACAAGCAGCAAAAGTGTATACTAAGATAAGCAAAAATCCCAGGAGATGAGAATAAGATAGAAAGCAGCAGAACTTATACCCTTGCTTAATTTTTCACTACTATAGCATTTGAAAAATGATGATGATCACAAAGTTTTTCTCAAATAATATATGAGAGGGGAAATGATATTTCAAACAAAAACTGAATTTTGATAACATCTCCAATCATAATCTTTGATTTATGGTGACCAGATCGCATTGGATCTAAAATGAAATTTCTTAAATTATTCTTTTATCTCACCAGAATTTAAAGCTTATTCTGAAAATCGCCAATGAAAAGTTCTTCAAGGTTTGGTAAGATCTCTGGTGGAAATGTTTCAATTCTAATCGAAATTACTTTGAAGAAGACTACATAAATATTGCCCAATTAATCATTTTAAATATAAAACAAATTTATCTTACTTATTGAATATTTATATTTATTGAAAAACTACGTGGTTACATGTAAGGCAGATTTAAAGGGTTTGGTTTTTTATAGTGTATCAACAGAAAGTCAATATGGGATTTATGGGATTCCAACCTCTTTTTTGTTTGGTCAACGTTTATGTGCCAATGTACTGACAAATATGGAAGAAGTAAAAATGATTTGTGAAATTCCTGACCAAAATCAATAACCACATATCATGTCATCGAATAAATCATATAAAGACATCCAAGCTATCTTTCTTAAATTTATATCAAATGCAGAAACAAATAATAGGGCTGAGTATCATATGAACTAAAAGAAATAATTCTACTAGCAGAACAACTTGTATATATCTGTTTATATAGATAGATCAATAGATTAAAAGTTAAATAACATTGCAGTAGTTGGTCACACAAATTTGTTTAATGTTTAGTGGCAAAAAAATTGAATACAAGAAAAAAAATTTATAAAAATTTCACTAGCTAAATATATAATTCATAATATAACTTGTTTTTTGCTGCTTTCTATTTGTAAACTAAAATTGTAATTGTCGATATACATAAGATCGGTATGCCAAATAACTTCTACCAATCTATTCGATAATATCTATAATCCTTAAAAAAAGATTTTTGTTATATGTACTAAAAAAGGAAAGCGCCGTAAAAATCCTATAAACAAAGTGTTAAATAAGGCGCCACGAAAAATACTCTAACGATTTTTCAAGATGCCTTGTTAAACCTTTATATATATAAAAGAGAGAGAGAAAGAGAAATGTACGTGAAGAATAAAAAATCACTCAAAAGATAATCTAAAGATTTCAAGTTAAAGAGCTTAGAAGAGAGAGAGCTTGAAATGTAAAGTAAATATGCTTGTTTGTCCAAATTGGAATTGTTTTACCATTTGCAGAGCACAAAAAAAAGAAGAAAATGCGAAAGACATATCGCAATCATAGGCACACACACTCAAATTTCACAGATAACTCTCTGTCGTCTGGCTGACAACAAAAAAAAAAGAACTCAAACCTCCAACTCCAAGAACAAACCCCGCGAACAACTGTCAAAAATTTATCATTTCACGAAATGCTCGTGTGGGCCATTTAAATGTGGAATTTTATCATATTATATCGCTTAGGCGCCGCCAGTCTTTCCATTCCTTTCGTTTCGTTTCGTTTCGTTTCGGGGGAATTGTTGGTGAAATAATCAAATAACATTTGGACACGCATTTCGGACAGCAACAAAAAAAAAATTAGTACAACTTTTATGCATTTCTTTCGTGTAAATATGTCCAGTCCCTGAATAAGAGCAAGAGCCAAGACCAAGCCCAAAAACCATCTCCCTGCCCATTCTCTTCAATCTCACAGCACCCCTAGCCTATTTTCATATTTGTGGGCAGGGCGAAAAGTATTTTTAAGCCAGACCATTCCGTTTTGTGTTCTGCCAGCCAACAAATTAAAATAAATGGGAAAGGTTCACCAAGGCGTATACGTGTTATTGAGACGACGGCCAAATGAGCTGTGAACGTTTTGCGAGCTGTCGTTGTCGCTGCTGCTGTTAAATTTGAATTTTAATGTTGCTTGTAAAAGAAATTGATGTTTTTTCTTTTATAGTTATTGATTTCCAGCATTTCCACAGTGCCACAGTAATTGGAAATGTAAGCAAAGAGAAAAGTCAACAGCATAAAATATGAATTTGTACGATATTCGTAACTTTATGCCATGCGAATGTATGATTTTGTAATATTTGAACGTAAATGTAGTGGAAACCAAGCAAATTGCTGACATTTGTTACAATTTACTTCAATTGATTTATAGCCATACATAATGTATAGCCTTGCCTGGGCCTGACCACACCTCTTAGAAGTAAACTAATTAGTCTAGCAAACCTGGCAAACGCTTCTTGCTCTTCATTAACAAGATGACATAAGATTATATAGCTGCTTCTACACCCTTATCCTACTTTCAAATTATTTAACAAAAAAAAATAATAGATAATCGAACAAAGATTTGGCAAAGTTGCCCAAATCCAAATATTCTCACCTTTTACTTCTTTTGAATAATAAATTTCTAACAGTTTTTATAAACTTTTTATTGAATTTTCAATCTTAAATAAATTACACTCTATAATATTTGCTTGGATAACTATCAATAACTCAAATTTGTTATGCATGTAATGAAGGAATAATAAAAATATGTAAGAAAATAAAAAATATTTGAAGGTTTCTTAAATTTTCATTGAAATTTATTAATATTAAAATAGAAAATGTGTTCATTTTTGAGCATTTATTTCTCTTGAGTTCTAAATGGAAATAATGATTTTATAAAATCGTCCCAAAAATGACAGAGCTTAGAGGATCGCAAAGTTGAGGTGTTGCGACAATTTTCTAGCGACTTTTTAAAAAATTGTATTTATTTTAATTTTAATCAACCCAGAAAAATGTTTTGTTGACTGCATTTCTTCTGAATATTTTTATCTAACTACTCATAATCTTCTATTAACCACCCAAAATCATTTGAAAATTTATTTTTTCTCCAATTTTGAATTAATTATATTCAGAAGTATTTCAACATGTACTAGAACTATCTCACATTTCAAATAAAAACTTCAATAAAATTTAATATAAATAAATTAGCATTGAAAAAATGTTCTCTTAAAATGCATATACTCTTTTTTAAAGAGTATTTTAAATGGTAGCCATATAACATCATCAAACACGACCAACTGACAACTTACAACAGCCGCAAAGAAGGCAACACGACGATTGGCTAGCTGGATTGGCCACACCTCAAAGTAAACTAAGCAAGATAAACCATACCAGAGAGGGAGGGAGTGGAGGAAATCGTTAGCTCAATAAATCAAATGCCTGTCAAAGTAAAACACCTTATTTGCACTCAATTAAGACAACATTAGCACAGGACAATTAACAGGAAACATGGCCAAGTAGAACGACAAAATCCATCCAAAAAAAAAAGAAGAGAGGGACGGAAAAAGACTCACCCAATCTAAGTAATTATTGATTACAATTTATGCAAAATATGAAAATAAATGGAATTGAATTCCATTTGGAATTAATATTAAGCTTACTCTGCTGAAAATTTTTTATGTGAACACACCTCCAATTGCCCTAATTTCCTTTAAATCCTTATATCCAAGTCTTAATTTCTTATCTTCATTGCTCTTTTTCATTTATTTGCTTATCATTTTCAGTTAAATGGGGGCAAAGTGTTTCTTTTTTTTTTCAGGGTGAATTTTATTTATTTAGGACTGAGTGTTTTTTTCTCATTCTCGTATTTTGCATATTTTGTGTAGATTTATTAATGTTGAAGCTGACAGTTTTATGGCTAATTTGCAAGGTAATTTTGTTAGGCGTGGTCGGTAGACATATGTATGTATATATGTATATACATTTCTGCAGATGTGTGTCCTTTGTATTCGGTCTATGGTTCATATGATGAGTTGTCATCAGCATTTCTTAATTAGCTTATACAGACAGACAAAGAGACAGAGAATATTCAATTTATTTCGAGAAATACAAAGGCCCAGACACACTCACACACGAACACACACACACATAGATACTATGTGTCTACGTGTTTGTCATATAAAATTAAAGTCACACTCGAAGCTTTCATAGCAAAAATAGATAGCATACAACTTGGATACGCTTGTATTTTGTTGAGCTAAGCGTATAAATTTTTAATATAAACAAATAAAAACAAGAATGTACACAAGAGTATTTTTTAGGGAAATAAAAATGTAGATTTACACCAGCACTTGGAACTCCCAAGGTTCTATTCGAGCCTGTTATAGTTATAAATAGAAACATCCCGTCGTCGGGGTCACCAAAGTGAAGTAGCTTGAATTGGTAACATCAGCAAAGTGATATAGTTCAAATTTCTAGTTACCAAAATTGTATAGGTAAAAATGACAGCATCACGACGGGATCACCAAAATGTTATAGTTTGAAATGACAGCATCACGACGGGGTCACCAGAATGTTACAGTTCGAAATGACAGCATCACGACGGGGTCACCAAATCAAAATGTTTTCTTTTGTTTATATAGTTTCTTTTAATTATAAATAATTAAGCTGATTTCACGAATGAAATAAATAATCGACCACCTAATAAGACAATTTTTAGACAGCATATTACACCAATTTAAGCTTAAGTCTGTTAAATTTAAATTTATCTAAAAGTTTATTTTATTATAATTTATTTTTTCTCATAAATATTTTGACCCGAATTAAAACCAACATTTGACATGTGAAAACTGTCAAAAGGGATTTTTGGCGCCCCAACAATTACCCCCTAAATGTTTTTTTCTTAAACAAACTTTGCAAATCAAATTGAAGTAAAGTATTGGAATTAACGAGAGCTTTAAACTTAGACTTGAAGAATTTATCGTCCAACGAGTTGTAAATACCCAGCTTAGAAACGGAAATTTGTTTGCCAAGTTTGCAAAATGTTCTTTATCATCGGAATTAATATTTTGTTGGGCTTGTTCTAATTAGGTAAAAGTTTCCTTTTATCCACCTGCACATCATTAAAATTAAAAGGAAAATGAAAGCATTCATCAAGTGCTAATTGGCTACAGCTCACACACAATTTTTTCTCTTTTTTTGGGGTATTTCTAACATGAGAATTTCCATGGAAAATTCACAGCTGTGTCGTCTCATTTTCCAAATAAACCGAAGCGGCGAGAGCTTGCATAAATTCTGTGTGTGTTTGTGTGTGTTAAAATTAAAATGAAACAGAAATTGCTAAGCAATAATCATAATTTGTGGCATTAACTTATTCTCCCCTCTGCCCCGGCTGCTCTCGACTCTGCCGCCGTCAACCTCCTTCCGTTTTTTCGCTGATAAAGTGTCGCCTGTGCAATTTATCAGCGCAGTTCAGAGTCGCTAGCGGAGCGCCACACACATACCTTGGGGAATTATTTTTAGGACGGGGCTTCAGAGGGGCGCATCTGTTAACGGAAGGGGGGAAGCTGGTGGAACTAAAACTGCTGCACCTGCCTTTGGGGAGAACACGTTTTGTGTGTGGGTAATTTATGAGTCATGATGTGGCTCACAATCACCCAGAACCCTCCCATCCACCATCTCTCCCCTTGTGTAGCTTTTTTTTTGGATTTTATTATTTGCCTGGGCAAACAAACCGCAAAAGTTTGTCTCAAAGAGAAATAATATAAAAAATTATTTCGTGGTTTCGCGTTCAACTCTGACCTCAAGCAAAAACTTTCATAAAAATGCTTTAGCTTTTCCGCACCTAAACCCAAAAAATGTTTCTGTGTGCTGCTGCTGTTGCTGCTTCATTTAGTCGTAAAAACAAAAGGTTGTAGAATATAAAATTTATATATTTATTTATATCTATCAGCATTAGACTGGTATTTTTTGATCTTGAGGATTTCACGGAAAAGGAAACCCTGACAAATTGAATAAAAATTTTAAAAGAAGAGTAACGAATTTCTTAGAAAAGTACTCAAAGTTACAAAAATTTGTCACTCATACGCCATGTGGTACATGAAATGTTCACTAAGGTATTACTTATACGACATGTGGGTTCTTGGAACGTTTACTCAGTTCAAATACCTATTTTAACAATATTAAATATTGAATATTAAATCATTATTAAACTTAATTACTGTATTAATACAACGTCTTTTCTGTTGAAATCGCTAAAAATTGCCTATATTTTAGGTATAGTATTTTCCAAAAGATACTAAATGCTTTCTTGTATTAAGATTGAATAAACTAACTTCTTAATACATATAATACATACATACTTATCATTTGTAAATCACAAAATCTACCTAATCAAATTTAAATTTATGTAACTAATAGAATTAGTAATTTAATAAGACATGTCTAAGTACATATATATAGACTGATTTCTTAATATTGAAGAATGTAAAAAAAATAATAAATTAAAGTAAATTTAATATAGATAAGTATATGCAAGTGGTGTCCTATTTTTCACCTTAATGAAATACTCATCACAATTAGAGCTGTGCTCCAATTTGATTTACTAGTTTGAGCAGCGGTGAGGTATATAGGTAATAAAACAAATCTTAGTTAATTAATTACTGGCAATTATGCTGAAGAGAGTTAAATTTAGATGTATGTATGCATTGTGGTTGACTATCTCCTCTTTCCGGAGAAGCAATACATAAAAGAAATTCTTGGTAAAATCTCAATAAAATTTCTTTGATATCTCATTATGCCATTTGCACAGATCAAAGGTCCTTTGGTTACTTTGATTTCGCCTGAATTTTTCTTTCAGTTGGACAATACAATATTTACTTTTTTTCTCTAAAAGTTCCATATGTCTATGTCAAACAAATACTTATCATGGATATCGAATATATCTCGACTTTTATGTATTTAACGGATGACAAAGTTATAAAGTAATATCAATCATACGACATGTGTTCAAAAGAACATTTCTATACATGAGCAAGTTAAATCAAACTCTATTTTAAAAACATAAATGTCAGGAGGCATGGAATACATATATATTTAAACACGAAACCTTTATTATCCAATATAATATTAATCGGATCTGGAAATAGTGAGCTAAGTTTTCTTGTTCACAGTATCGAGGATGTTGAACTAGATTATGGTTGACATTTTATGTTCAAAAAATTGTTTTGTTTTGTATATATGTAAATACAAGTGATTTAAGTAAGGGGAATGCCCGCTTTGCTTTCTTTCTCTTTCGTTGTTTCTTTTTTTTTTTTTTTTGCTCTCTACTACAAATTTGTTCGTTGTTTAGAGGGTTTTTAACAAAAATTTAAGTATTTAAATGTAAACATTTTAGTCTTTGGCATTTAGGGGTGTTCATTAGATCGGGTGTTCGCTATATCCAGAATTGAATGTATAAACTTAGTGGGACTATTCGTCACAGTTTTAGCCGATATATACTTAGTGAGATTTCTCTCATCAGTTTTCCCTAACCAGAAAGTTCTTCGTTTAATTTTTAGAAAGTTTTCTAACTTTAACTAAGAATCGAGGAACAGCTGGTTAGTTAAGTGTTGGCAACATGTTGTATGAATAATATTATTGAGCCATTTCCTGTCTATCTGTGGTTAAGTCACAGTCTTCTCTTATAATGGTCCACCCTAACAACATATTTAGCTAAAGAAAATCGTGAGGTTACAAGCAAAGTGAAGTGGTGGATGCTTCTTGTGTATGGAAAGTAAAGTCAGTGTGTTGTAATATTCATAGCCTTATTAGATCACATAAAAAGCATAAACGGGCAATGGGCTTAAGGACACATGTCCATTAGGCGGAAACTTTTACTCTGGGCGAAAGGCCATTTCCATCTATTCCATTTTATTCCATTTGCCTTGGAGCAGCTACTTAACAAAGTTAAGGATCTGCACAAATTTTTCGTGGTCGGTCATATAATAAAAATGTGCTTATAACTATAGCGAGAGAAGGCGGAGGCAAACGAGAGAGAGAGAGAGAGAGAAGATGAAACAATATATATTTGCGAGACCATTAAACAATACAAAAACGAGAGAAAGTGGGCAAAGAAAAGGAAGGAAAAAAAGTGCGAAAAAGGCATACACAAAAGGACTTCTTTCACACTTCAACACACACACACAAACACACACACATGGACACACTCAAATACACATACACACACACATACATAGTGAAAATGTGCCAAAATGAGAATGAGAGATAGTTATCTTAGTCTTGTATGCAACTTACCTTCATCTTCTTCATCATTTAGCTCTGTTATCTCAGCCTTATCACAAAGACCATTTGTTGCTCCACCTCCCAGTCCACCGCCTGCTCCTGCTCCTGCTACTCCTACACCACCTCCATTTGTTTTGGCAGCTTCTCCATTCGTTTTGGCATGTTGCGTATGATGATGATTCGTTGTTGTTGCTGATGATTTATTTGTCACATCATCGAGTTCACTCTGCTCCAATTGGGGGGCAGTTGGCTCGTCATCGGCTCCACCAGCACCACCATTATTGCTGACCGCATCCAAGGCAGAGCCATCCTTGGTCTTGAGCTCTTGACTGGTATTGCAACCCATTTTAGTTCAATTTAATTTCGGGTCTCTCTCTCTCTCTCTATCTCTGTCTCTCTTGTTGGCCTAGGTAACCAGTCAAAGGTTTGACTATTGTTTAATCAATTCTACACACACACACACATATGTATCACACACACACACACACATACACATAGACGTGTATAAGCTCTCACTTGTTGTTCGTGAACTTTGAACCTTTCTATGAGTGGGGAAACCTTTTATTTATTATTGTTTTTCTATTCGTTGCTAGAAAATTGTTCGAAAAATATTTATTGTAGAATTTTCATAGAAAAATGTTTCCATCCAAAAAAAAGAAATGGATGCACAACCACACAGTTCTTACAGGAGGCAGCTCAAAATATGAAATTCTTTACGGAATCCGGAATCTCTCTGAGGCACAAACACACACAGACCCAACTGACTAGAGCCAGCGTCGCGTCAACACTGAACACGCAACGGAACCGAAAAACTGAACTCAACACTGAACGGAACGGAACTCAACCGAAATGGACAATTCACAAATGAATGTGACTCTGACTCGACTCGACTCGACTTTGTTATCCTGCAGGACCCCCAAGCGTAGCTCAACAGTCAGCAGTAGTAGCAGCAGCGCAACGTCGACGACAGCGTCCGCCGGCAGTCAACGACACACCAAAGCAGCGAAAGAGAGAGAAAATAACAGAGAAAACCCAGAGCCAGAGAGCGAGTGAGAGACACAAAGAGAGAGAGGGCACAGTAAGGCAATAGTAAGAAGTTAATAGGAAAAATGGAGAAATAAATTACAAATTCCAAATGGCCAAATTACAGTTCATTGGCTAAAAAGGAAGTCTCAAAATTGTTTATCGCCTAATGAGAGACACAAAGAGAGAGGGCATCATGTGACAAAATAAATAGGAAACATATGAAAATAGAAAAAGTAATATATTACAAAATATCTTAAAAAATAAGTAGATTTCTAAAATAAAGGTTCAATATATCCCTAAAGAACGCAACATACAAATTTCCTTGTTAGAGAAATTCTGAAATCCATTGAAAATTTAAAGTTTCATAAACTAAAGCAATAATAATCCTAATAATCGATAAATGAAATGTTACAAATTTTACAAGATAGTGTTTCGTTTGTTTAAGCAAAGTTTTTGTTTTTTTCATAAATAAAGATTATTCAATTTAAAAAGAAAATATTTTGTTTATTTAAATTTTCAAAGGATTCCACTTTACTTTAAATGTTAGTTAAATAATAATTATCTTAATTCGAATTAGCAGCAAACAAATTTTTTGCCAAGATCTGGAATTTATTTAGTATTTAGTATGAAGTTTCATAAACTACTAACTAAACGATCTAGAATCTGCAGAGCTCAAATACCTACTTAAACTAAAAACAAACAATTCATAAATTTAAAATGACAACTTTTCAGTACAAATTTGATTTTTGGAGGCAAAGAAAACTGCAAGAAATAGTTTTGGAAAATTTAAATAACTTCTCGTTGTGCATTAGTGATTTTTAATTCATTATTATTCCTAACTGCTATACTTTTTCAATGAATTTTTAATATTCGAAACGCGATAAACTTCTGGAAATAATGATCTGAATAGTATAAGGCCAATTTTCCATATAGAAAGCACAAGAAAATATTCTATAACCAAAAAAGACTTTGTTTAGCTTTAAAAACCTATTTTGAGACGAAATTTCACGATATTTTTCCTAACTTGTTTTCCACTGTGCATGCAAACAAATCTAGGAGAGAGGCAAACAAACCAAAGAGAAAGAGAGAACAAAAAGTGAGAGAGAGCGAGGGAGAGAGTTGTGGCCGCAGTTGGCAGAAGGAGCAACAGCAAAGCAGCAGAGCAGCAGCCTCGCAACTTTTCAAAGGCAATGGCATCATCATCATACACACACACAGATGCACACACAGAGAGACACACACACACATACGTGCGCACACACATCTCGTGAAGTGTAGCCAGCCGTAAACAGCTAAAACAAAATAAAATAATACAACAAAAGAGGAAATATTGAAGCTTTTGTCCATAAAAAAATATCAATGAAAAGTTTGTTTTTATTTGTATCTTTGTTTAGTATATTTGAGAGTTGAGGGTATACGATTCTTATGGTCTTGAAACTAGTTGCCTATAAGTATGCTACACAATGTTGACGCAGCAGCAAAGGCTTGTCGCCGACGCCGCCGCCGCCCGCTGCCCACCAGGCCTCATTTTAATACCCTTACAGAGTAGATGTTAGTTATCTGATCAGTTTTGGAATAGGGAATCATTATAAATGGATTACATTAGTTATATGCATCAAAGGATGATTAGATTTAGTTAAATTTATCTAGTTGTATGCCAAATAGTTTCTCGATTTCCATTTGTTTGATAGATTCCATTAAATTGTTTACATAAAAAGTTATGGAGAACTGTAGTTGCATTTATTATCCACCATTGAAAGTATTTAGGAGACTTTTGAGGGCATATAAACTTCGAAATGAGCCTAAGTTTAATTTCGATTTAACATTTTTTTTTTCTAGTGTTTTTATTTTTTGGCGTTGGTCTTTTGGGAGTTGGCTGGCAATTTTTTTTTATTTCATTTACATACACTCACATACACGCACACGCACACACACACACACACACACGAATAAATTGGTACGCTTTTATTGTATTTGCTCATTCATTCACTTGCTGTCCCTCTCTCGCTCTGCACAGGGTGTGCTGCTTAGTCTAATTCAGGGACATCATCATCGTCTTGTAATAAAAACGTGGCATATTTTAAGGAGTAATTTTTAATCAACCAAATTATGCTTATGCATTATGCAAATTATCCTGATTAATAATACAAAATATGCAAAAACACCGAGGCACCCTATATAAAGTGGCCATTTGTGCAAATATTTAGCAATTACTGCACAAAAAATATTTCAAATGCACATGACTAAATGCAGTTTGCGCTTCGTGTCCATTAAATATGAGTAATCTGTATGGGTAAATTGCTTTTAGCTAACTTAAAAACAATTCATGAAAAAATTGATAAAACAAAAAACTAAATAAATTATAAAAATGCAAATTATTTCAAATTATTCGGCTGACTTTAAGTTGACTTTAAAAGTGAGGAACGGAAATGCAAAACCAAAATGAAAGCTGTGGCTCTCTCCTTCTGTTTTCTTTTTGTGTTAGTTATCGTCGTTTTGTAGGGTTCCACACAAAAACACACAGAGCACAGAAACTACTATACAACATAGCTAAAAACCACAATATTTCAACGCATGGGCGTCCTCTCAGCTGGGAGTAAGGGGAAAGGAGACGAACATCGATTTGTCAATTGCAGAATTTGCATACATTTTGCCATCAAATTGTCCAAAATTGCATCTAAAGTGCATCAATTTAATGCAATTTTCATGAAAATATGAGTAAAGCTAAAGAAAGGTCAAAGAAAAATACAAAAATGACAGCAGAAAGTCATAAAATGAGTTTATGGGTTTTTATTGAAGTACATCTTCCAGCGTTTCCCCCTAGCTCTTGAAATTAATCATTATTATTCATTGACTTACAACTTTATCACCATAAATAAGATTCAATATATCAAATTTTATATCTTTCGTACTCAAATTTTGTACCTGGTTATTGAGACATTCGCCAAGGTTGAGTTATGGCATGGCTCAGTGGTAGCGCAGCAACTGGCTTGGCTTAGGGGGGAATTATTAGAATTATAGCACGAACCATTTGAAATTTAACTAGATTATAAGCTCACTAGATTATAGGCTCATGGACAAGAAATGGAGAAGAGGCTTATTGAGAAGCGATTGGAGAGCAGCAAGTGGCTTGTCTAAACTATAGAATATTAGTGTATATTTCATACATATATGTACACATATTTATATCTAGCCCTTTACAGACCTTTACCTTATTATTTAAAGTGTCTGTTCGTTTTGGAATATTATAATCTATATTAATATAAAACCCTGTAAGAGTGAGCCAAAAGAATTCCAGGGCAGCAACTGACTTAAGTTAATAGATAGAGTATGGTATTATACCACTGATAGACGTGACGTATCATCATGGTTTAGTGGAACGAGGTAAAAAGTTTTTAATAAATAGAGGGAAGTCATGAAAAGGTCTCGCGGCTCAACAACTGGCTTAGTTTTGGAGGAAACAAAGACTTAATCAATAACAAATTAGTTATACAAGTCTTTTTTGTTGGAAGTACTTTTACGGAAGGTAAACGAAGCCAAGAGAATTCATCCCAAACAATGTTTATGGTTTACTTCAAACCTTCTTACTTCTTTATATGAAGTGATATTGCCATAAGAATCATTGTCTTCTACAATAGCAATACTAATTACTTAAATACACAGCAACTGGCTTCGCTTAATATAGAAATTGTAGTATTATAGCATTTTTAACGAGGAAAGACTTCAAAAGAACCGCAGCACAGCAACTGACTTGGCTCTTAAGAAATTAAATCTTATTTAGTTTGCAATTTTGGTAAAACTTGAAATATCTTTCGTCTGAAAATTTTTTTTTGTAAAGAAAGCTTTTAATATGCGATCTTTAATTTGAATATAATGACTGTTTGCTCTTTGAACCCCTCCCAAACAACGTTCATGGTCTGTCAGGCAAAGTTTCAAGCGTGAATGGGAACGTAATGCGCGAATTTGCACAACCAGAAAATCAACAGCAGCAGCAGCGGCACCAGTTCCACCAGCAAGCAACAACAACAAAAACAAGGACCTCTTTTTGACTGTCAAGGCGTGTGAAAATTCACTGGAAATTTCTGTAAAATTCCAGAAATACTCGAGAGAGAGAGAGAGAGCGAAAGAGGATGCTCCCGCACTTGGTCCTCGTTATGGGCCAATTCTTAAAGTTAAACCCCGTTCATTTTGGGCTTTTGTTTGGTTTTTGAGGTTGATAAAATGACTGACAACTTCTCTCAAGGCTGACTTGGCCATCATTTCGCATCATTTGCCAACGCGCAAATGCAAAGTCATTATTTTTATCAACCCAAAAAAGGGAGAACAACAACAAAAAAAAAAATAGGGTAAGAAATAGAAACAAGGAAAATGGAGAACACAAAAAAAAAGAAAAAGGAAAAACAATATAAATAGCTTTGTCTTCGATTCGGGCAAACAAAATGTTACAAAATTACGTATACGTCACGTTGCTCTTGAATCTTTCTTTTTGACTTTCGACCTGCCCTTGCTCCTTTGCTCTGTGTCTTTTACCGCCTACTAACTTTTTTCTTTTTGTACTTTTGTTATTGGGGTCTTCCCCCTGGGACATCTGCCAGCAGTGGAAAGTTTTTCGTGTCCTTTTTCCTTTTTGTTGTTGCTGTTGGTTTTTCCTTTCTCTTTTAAGATTCACCAGAGCGCAACAATTTTAAAGTATTGACGATAAAACTAAATAAATTTTAAAGCAACACACATTTCCCAATAACTTTCTCTTTGGAGCATTTCCCTTAGGCTTTATTTGACTTTTGCTTTTGTTCCTGTTTACCTTTTACTGTGTCAACATTTGCAGCAAATTACTTATTTTCTTTTCCCTCATCATTTATTTGACTTTTCACCTTGACCAACACCATATATCAGATATATGTATATGGAACGTGTCGCCCGTTATATCTGATGTCATTTTAGCGGGGCGATAACAAGAAATAACAGCAACGAACAAAAAATTGCCACATTTCTTTTTGTGGCACCTTCATTTATTGTCTTTCCCCGGATTTGTGTGTGTGTGTGTGGGTCGACGTCTACAACAAAATTCGCTAAATCTAATTGAATAAGCGTTGACATGATATATGGCAACCTAAAGATATATACATATATATATACCTTGTCTAATTTGTTTTGGATTAACACAATTAATCATACGCCCAGTTGGTTTAAAGTAAAATAAATGGTGAATGAAAGCAAGCAAAATGTATGCAAAGCTTTTTTTTTCTTCATTTACTTTAAGCAACATTTATTTTCATAAATATTCATAGAGATTTATACTATGTACTCAAGGGAATTTATCGTGAATTTGTTTGTTTTACCATAAAGGGAAAAATGTTCCCTTTTACTTCAATCTTTAATAGTCCAAATTCTAACCCAGACGACTTGAAGTACGAATGAGATACTTTGAAATAGAGATTCATTACATAAATACATACATTTGATTTAAAAAACGACAATATTTTGTCAGAAAAATAAATAAAACTATTAAAATGATTACCTTACTATCACTTTAGACTGAGCAAGTGAGCAAAGTGAGCAGACTTTCTGTATAGTTCTACTTTTCCCTAGAATCACAATGCCTTTCCGCTAAAACTAGTTGCGAATTACAACTCCAGAGTTCACTTTTTCATTGCATACCCGAAAGGCGCCATCAGATCAATGTAAATTAAGCTAAAGGCCCTCAGTATATTTTTAAAAATTAAACAACGAATGACAAACAGCCTGTTCATGTAAATAAATGTCAATTTATCGAACTTTGCGTAGTCCCCACTTAAGTGGAATATATCGAATTTAACGGTCTAATGGAATTTGATCTCTTACCCTCAAATCTCTTTAGCCAATGGCTTTAAAAGGGGGTTTTTTTTTAAAGCGATCAAGTGTTGCGCATATTGCATGGCTGTCTGCATTTATATCCTTGCCATATCCTTTTCATACTCCTGGCTGTCTGACTGGCTGGCTGCCTGCCAAGCTATCAATATTAACCAGACAATTGAGAGGGGGGCTCGGGGCGGGGGGGAGTGGAAATTGGAGTGGTGGAAAACCAAAAAATGACAGTTCGTATGTCAAAAGTGCTCAATGTTGACTTTAAAATCGGATTCAAGAGACTAGCCCACCTTCCCTCTCCCACTACCAGCTCCACCCACGCTACTAACCAGTAGCACACACACACACACACAAACAAGAAACACGAACACATGCGCTTATTGAAAGGTTACATGAATGACACGGACAGAGAGACACGCCACAGGAAAAACTGAATATATATATATATATATATATATGTGTGGATAGAAGGAGACTATTTGCATTCCCTTACCGACCCTTGTTTTGGTTTTTGCGTTTGGCGTTTGGCATTGCCACTGCCATTGCATTACGTGTATGTTGTATCCACATGAATCTGATGTGATGTGATGTGATGTGATGTGATGTGAATGTGGCATGACAATAGCCGCCCACACAGACACACGGCTAGGCGCACGAATTGACAATCGACAAACGAGACAGAGTCCCCTCTATCTATCTATCATCTATCTATCTGAGACTCTGCAACTTTAACTCTTGCATTAAAATGGATTTTTCAATTTGGCCATGTGACAAGGCATTTGCTTGTACATACATACATATGCATTAATGCCCAGTCATAGACATTT
Organism: Drosophila sp. 14030-0761.01; assembly: GCA_018150735.1. NCBI lineage: Eukaryota > Metazoa > Arthropoda > Insecta > Diptera > Drosophilidae > Drosophila > Drosophila sp. 14030-0761.01. Next base: position 15,262,716 of record JAECWO010000031.1, read on the forward strand.
TCCTATTTCCCAAACCACACCCCACCCCACGCTGACTAGTCATAGGCCATTGACCCTTTTAGAAATAGCATTCACCATGATCTTGATTGATGATGATGATGCGAATAAGGATGATGATAATGATTATTTTCTGCTGAGGCTAACGCAATTGTGATTGATGTCTGTAGAAATGACGAAATGAGAATATTGCTAAATCAATGCTAGAAATGGAAATGTCTAAATTTCACTACTATTTTATTAGAATGCTAGTTAAATGGGAAACCTGTCGAATAAAAGTAGGATATTATCAGTTTGAGATATTTTTTTAAATGTAAAATGCAGAAAATTAAGCGTGAAGAAAGAGAACTTCTAACGAATAAAGAAAAGATTTGAAGATTCTATTTGAACATTGAGACACGCACAAGCAAAGGAGGATACCGCGAAAGAGGTCCCAATCTCGAGATATAACCGAATTCGAATGATGATTGAAGCACAGGCAAGTGGGTGCCGCACAATTAACTGGCTGCCGCACAAGTAACTGAGTGCCGCACAAGCAACTGGGTGACGTACAAGCAACTGGGTGCCGCACAAGTAAGCCTACTTTTGTGCAATATTATCCTTGCTTTTGTGCCTCCCCAATTGCGTTTCTCAGCTCCCTTAGGCTTCTCAGTTCCTTGTGCGTCGCTCTGTTGCTTGTGCGCCCTTTGCCTGATGCACCAAAAAACTGACATTCCCGAACCTCACTCACGTATAGGTTTAATTTAAGGAAGGACTACAAGAGGTAGAGCCACTACGTGTCAAGGGCACTTAAAAACAACGTTTTTTATTTGTAATCAGAACAGTTACAAATTTAAGGCACTTCTCAAAGAAACTGTTGCTTGCTTAACTATTTTATCGACTATTCTATAAACCTTAAATATCAAACCATTAGTTTCTTCAAAATTCTCCGTTAAAATCAGACACCAACTTATATGCCTCGTGGCTGCGTGAGCCTACTTTGGCGTTGCCAGATCCCAAATATACTATAATTTCACACTGTGCCACTATTTAATTATAAATAACCACCCAAAACACGAATCCACCGCCCATTTGTAACCAATTACTTAAACCGAACACCTGTCTACAAACCAATTTTCCCATTTTTGGCATTAAAAATGTATTACAAACATAATTTTTCTGCGCTGTTCTAAAATATTTTACGATTGACCATAAAAAAAGGAAAACCCAGGCCAGGTCCTTTCGTGAAAACTCAATTGAATTTAACTCGCTTTCAAATGTATCACGACCAATTCAATTCGACGGGTTTTTCATGGTCGTTGTATAAACAATAAGTGCGCCGCTACGTGACCTGACCGCGTTTAGTAATTAACAATTACAGCCAAGCCCAAAAAAAAAAAAAAAAAAAACAACAACAATCAAATAAACAGGAACAGGAACACAACTCATGTGTGTGTGCCTCTCAAATTGAGGTAATAGCTTGAAAAAACATTCTAAATCAGAATGTGAACAGAGGAGATTCCCTTCAAACACCAGAGCACTGAAAAGAAACCCCACAACACTTTTTCTGAAAAGACCTGAAAGCCACACCTGCTAAATGTGAATGAATATATATATATAGACATATATACATACATAGTATATGACGGCAGCCTTTTGAAATCATTTGTTTGTGAACTTAAAAGCCACAATTCTTGCATTTTAATTACGTTGTTTTTTACACCTTAACGTGTGGAAATGCCATAAAAGTAAGAAAAGACAACACAAAAGCCACAACACGAAACTTATGCGGAAAATGCGAAGCTCTATATACACTTCAGGCGCCTAAATGAATTAAAGCCTTAACAATAAAATCATAAAAAAAGGAAAGGAACAAAAAAAACCAAGGCACGAAATTGGAACAAACTTAACCGAGTTTCTCTAACCCGTAACTTAAAAAGCTGTATTTATATGATTCAAATCTGTTTATGAGTAATCTATTAGGTTTATTTTTTAACTGAAGCAAGATCAGAATTGACGAGGGAACAAACTGTTTTTGATTCGGCATTATGCTTTAAAAAATAATAAAGAAGTATGCTTTACAGATGTGGAAACTGTAATATAGACCTTTAGACTTTTCTTGGTACTAGATATATACTTAAAATATCAAATTAGTTACTGTAGTTATATTATATCTAACATCGGGCTTAGTAGGTCCAAAAAGATTTGAAAAAAACTTCTAGATACATTTTGAATTAACTTTCGTTTTCGATTGTCGTAAGATCTAGACATGACGCAAAACATTTACCGAATATATTGTAAGCTTTTGTCCCCATTTTAGATATATCAAACACGAAACTTATGTTTGGTAGATATATTAGTGTAGATTGGAATGTTATTACTTGCAGCACCTTCCTATGAAATAGAATTATACTTTCCTGTATCAATACCTAGATAGACGAGTGAATAATTTATATGAAGGAACTGTCAAAGGGTGAAACTTACATATGTACTTATATTGATAAAAATTGGGGACTACCCGAAAAACCTCTGATAACTTATCGTTGTCACACCTGTATTAACTAGTTGAAAGTGGAATTTAAAAAATCAGATTTAAACTCGTGTACTTTTATGTGAAAGAAAAAGTAATTGCTATATTTCTTTGAGACTTTTTACTTGCCCATAGAGCCGAATTGGCATGGGCAGAATGGCAAACCAAGTTTTGCTTGTGCTTCGCTCTATTCACAAGTCCAACAAACTTTAATTTGAAGGGTTAAAATTGACATTTGATTGACATTTTAAACGGAAACGCGAGCCTCAATTCATAAATTATGTGAAGTTGCCATTGATTTACTTTTGAAAACAAAACGAAAACAAGAATACATACATATGCCTTAAAAAGTTAGCGATTTCTACTTACAGTTGTGCAGCTCTCAAAAAGTGTCATTATCCTTAATATAAAAACCAATTTACCATTTAAACGATGCAACTCAATTGACGAAAATAGATTCAATTCATATATGTATTAAAAAAAAAACAAACAAACTTAAATATTCTCAAAATACAAAGAAATATCTAAAAGAACTAATAATCTTTAGTCCATTATCTATGAAATTAGAAATCAATATTCAGTCTGAATTCTTGAATACAAAATTTATTTACAAAACTTAATCTAAAACTATTTGAAATACTAATACATAAAAAAGGGTATACAAAAATTGCTTTTTTTGCCATTCCGTAGGCAGCAATTAAGAGTTGGAGAAATTCCTCACATTTTCTAGACCTTAAGGTGTGTAAGAATGAAGGGAGTGTGAAGGGGGAGGTCTAAGGGCGTTGATGCCCACGCCCTAACCCGCTAGCCCAGGCCATGTCCGCCTGCTGTGCGTGTTTACGTTGTTCAGATGATAAAAAATGAAAACGATAATTTCCGTTCCGACTCACAGCAAAAAAGTGAGCAAGGACATGCAAATTTTCATTTAAAGGGAAAAGGTTAAAGTTGACATTAAGCTAACTGTTGATAACTCCAGGCTATTGCCCAGCGAGTGGTGTGTCCTTGATAGAATTCCGTTGTGGACACATGCTCAATGCCTCGCTCCTTCAATATTGCCAATATTTTGGGTACATTGGCCTTGACCCCCAACATGCTGGTGAAGATTCTGCAAGGAATTAAGATTAGGATTACAGCCAATTGAAGGTTAAATGAATCCTTACATTATGCGTTCCTTGTAGACCTCACTCTCTTCAATGATGCGTTGAACAAACTGCACTTCGCCGCCAGCACAACTCAATTCCTCAGCGCTGCCAGTCCGGGCATTATTAGGAGCTGGACGTCTTTCAGGATTTCGTGAGGCGCCGCCAAAGGGATGGGATGAATTTGAATCAAAGAAGGGCGGATTACACAAACAGAACTGATACACCACTTGCTCATCCGTGGGCATCTCGAAATAACTTTTAAATATATTTGTCTTATCCGGTTGAGCATAGACTTCGATTAGTTCATCCAAATGATTACGTTTCACATTCTCTCGAGCATATTCAATATTCTGGGCCTTTGATTCCAGAGCCAACATCTGCCATTGATTCTTTTTGGCTGCCAACAGGGAATATATACAAGATGAACCACAACCAATATCGATGCCCCTTACTTTTGATTTCACTTTTCGAGCCTCGAGCAAATCCTCCAACCACAAAATGTAATTCAAGCGCAAAGCTAATGTGGGCACTAAACTGCCCGGTGCGAAATCCACTTCCAATTCAAAATATTCCTTTAAAAGGACTTTGGTTAGTTCACGCAATGTGCGTTCCTGGCGAAAGTTAACAGTTACCTTGCCCGTCAGTTCCTGGAAGAATAAATGGTTTGAATAAGATGAATAAATATCAGTTCGCTGGAAAACAACTTACCAATTCGCAAACGTTTCGAAAGTCTTTGTATTTGATGGCCAATTTGGTGTAGTCGGGTGGTGAGCGCAGAACATTGCGCGGATGCATTTGATTTTTCTTATTTCTGACCATTTTTACTAAGGATTAAGAAACCGTAATTTATCTAATTGTTATTAAAGAACTATGGCTTTGTATTATTCGAGTATTTTACCATTGAGAGCGGCCACAAATTCATGCGCCACTTTTCAAACAGCTGTTGAAACGATTTAACAGCTGTTTTGTCTTAACTCAATCTGGCAACGCTGAAGGTATGGTACAGTGGAATAAATAAGAAAATAAATGAACATTAATAAAGTCACGGGTTGCAGGAGCTCTTAAATTTCTGGTTTTTAGTTTAGTTCAGTTAGATTTATTTTAGTTAAATTAAATAATAAATAAATAAATTTGAACAGATTTTAGTTCAATTGTAAACTAACATAAAAGCAAGATAAATTATTTTTAATATTCAATTACTATGAGAGAAATTTTACATTTAATCATTTTGACTCCTTGCTTTAAGTAATGTGATATAAAATTTGCGCCTTTATGTGATCAAGAAATTTATAAAACAAAAAATTTAATAAAATAATAAAAACACAAAATTGAAGTGCTGCCAGATTAAGTGAATGCGTGAACCAGTCACCGTAAATATAACTCATCGCTAACTTTATTTCTGTCTTGTTTACGGTCACACTGTTTGTCTTGCGGCAAACAAAACACATTTTTCTTTTAATAAACATTTTGAAATCGTGTTTTTGTGAATTAAACTAACTAAATATGTCGGAAACCAGCACCAAAGATAATGTAAAAACCGCCATGACGTATATTTGCGGAGGTAAGTTCGAAATAAATCAAGATAAATATATAAACAACTCTTGCAGTTAGTTGGCACATGGCTTTCGAACCACAGAAAAAAAGAACAACAACTGCAAAATGTGTTTTTTGTTAATTTTAATATTACACATTATATTTAGAATGCCATCACGAGAATGAGATGAGAGCACGTGATCCCATACGTTGCCGTGAATGTGGCTACCGCATTATGTACAAGAAGCGTACCAAGCGTCGTAAGTATTAATGGAGGAGGGGTGCTCCAATCACTGTCAAACTGTTGAATCTAAAACTTTACTTTTCTTGCAGTTGTGGTCTTCGATGCACGTTAAACCGAAATCGAGTTATAATGGCAATTGACTTGGATTAATATAAGGAAATAGTTTGTAGAAAGATTATTTTTAAATACACTTATGATGAGAACTAATCGTTGGAAATGTTGTTATTAAGGGGAATACTTTCGTGTTACAGTTGTGATTGAAATTCGAGTAACTTGCTGACATCCTGAGGTCTTACTTGTACTACAAGGAAGTTCTTGAAGGCCTCGATAGGTATATTTTTTAAGACTTTCTCTCATCGTGAGCTGTTCCGATATTATAACTTTCAAACGGAGTCTATATCTATAAAGTTGCCGTGAAACATTTATTATCAAAGTTATATTCCTCTTAAATTTCAAAATTTATCGGTAATACAAGAGTTTAACTTCCCATATTTTTATGCCACTGGCATTTGTAATGAAAGGATGATCTCTGATCCTGTTAACCCCATTAATCCTGTAGATTAATTGGCGATACATTTTATCGTTCGAATATCATCGAGATATTCCAAAAATGATTTGATAATATTTTTGCGCCCTTCAGACCTCTAAATGGAATAAAATAAACACTGATAATATTCTATATTTAAACTAATTGTATCATTTATTTTTTGACATTATTTGGAAATATATATATATAGTTTTTAAACTAAAAAACACTCACATTACAGTTATTGTAATAATCGTTTTGTTTTTTTTCCTCATTGTTTCTTTTTCTCCTCCTTCTACTCGCCTTCTTCCATTCATTTTGCTTAAATAAAATGTTTAAAGTAATTTGTTGTTCATTTTCATTTGTCTTTCTTTGTTTTTTTATTTTGTTTTGTTTCTTTTCTTCGTCTCTTAAATGTCTTTTTTCGTCTCAAAAATTTTGTCTAAATGGCTTTATTATCCAAAAATTTATTTTACTTAAGATTTGTTCTCCTTTATTTTTTGTTTCTTTTCTTCTTATTTCGTGTTATTATAAATTTACGTTCTTTCTTTTTTAATTTTTAGTTTACCACATTTAGCAAAAACATATACACACATACATTTTACACTAAAAATTGTTTATATATCTTTTTGTAGTTTTGCATTAAGTTTCATTATTATTATTATTATTTTCCCCGACACTTTTCAGTCAAATTGTTTTGCATTTTGTTCAGTGTGGTAAAAACGCTTTTCCTTAATTCCTTCCTTTCTGTTTTTTTTTTTTGTTGAGTATTTTTTTTGTTGTTCTTTCGATTAAAATCATAAATACAACTACACGTAAGTACAGTATGTGTTAATAATAGTGTGTTCCTTTTTTTTTTTTTTTTTTGTTTGCATTTTGTGTTTTTTTCTTTTATATTTAATTTTATGTATAATAAATTGTTCTTCATATGCAGAGAGTGTTTGTTTGTTTGTTGGTTTTTTTTTCATTTGAGAATGGGTTTTGCTTTGTGGCTTGACTGCTGCTCGATGAGTGATAAAAACTAAAACTAAATTATCTTTAATTTAAATTTAAATAATAAGGCAAATATGTGTTATGAGGTTGGGTTTTTTTCCATAAATTATAAACAAAATGGCAAAATATTCAGCTTTGTAAATGGCAAATTAAAGCTTTTTTATATACTTCACAATATATCATAATTATAATATTAGTATTAATAATAATAATAAGTAATTGGAAGGGGTGTGTGTAGAGGGCGAGCATTATAAAAACTTAAAAACTTATTTGATAAATGCTCAGTTTAAATAAAGTTATATAGAGTTGGTTCGATAGAGAGCTCAATTATGGAGTTTTGTTCCAATTTCCAATACGTAATTCCATTCCATGAAAAGCGAAATCAACCATTACGATTGAGAAGTGAATTATAAAGCCAATTGAGATGATATACAACCAAAGTTTCTATTTTACTTTGATAATTAAATCGGAAATCACTTAAAAAAGTAGTTTGATTCTCTTAACTTCTGGTTTCACCGGGAAAAGGGAAAGAAATCATATCTAACCCAGAAAATATATACATATTTGGTATAATCGCTTAAATACTTTCCTTCATCTAAAGTAAGATGGAAAAGGATTGAATTTTTAACAGATATTTTGTGGAATTACGTAAAGTACTTTTGTTTTTAGAACAATCTCATTTATATGTAACTAATTTATGAAGAATTTGCATTGACCTTTTGATGGCTTTACAATTGTTAGTTTTTAAGTTTTTCGTGTTTTTTGTTATGTTTTTGTTTTGTTTTTTTTTTTTTTTGTGTTTAAAGAGAAATCATATTTCAGGTACATCACAACTTAAAATTTAAAAAATAAATGCATATCCATTTTTTTTTATTCCTTCTTGTTTTTGTGTATTTTTTTTTTTTTTAGAGAAAACAATTTTCAAATATGGCAAAATAGAATTGTTGAGACTTAGAGTACAAAGTGTGTGTGTGTTTTTTAAGTAAAATAATATTTCAACAATTCTAGTCTCTGGGCAAGCAAAGAATCAAAGATTTGTGAGTCAATTCAGTCAACTTTCATGATCGTCCTTCTACTCGTTCGTTCAGCCTTTATGCTTGAGACGCCTGTGGAGGGCGAGACTGTAGCGCTGCTCAAACTGCATGCCGCAAGGTTCACATTTAGTGCTTCGATTGTGTCCACCACGATGACGCCAATAATGATGCAGGGCGAGAGAGCCAAGTGTGTGATAGTTGAAGCTAATGGAACGATTATTTTTGCCCATTTGATTGCATTTTAGGCAACCCAAACGATGGTGTACCATGCGATTTAGATATTTATCTCGCAGCATGGCCACCACTGCCTCCGGGGTGAGACGTATCTTCTTGGGCTGTGCCTGTTTGCGTGAACTACGCGCCGATTCCATATCGGAGGACTTTTTGCTAAAGTCCAGGGGAGCAGCCAAATATTCCTGTTTGCTGGCTGCATCGGCCAGCAGGGGCAATAGTGTGGCCAATTGATTGAGAGATTTGCGTGGATGTGTGCTGGTAGAGGTGGATGAGCTGGTGGGTAGTGATCCTGCAGCATTCTTTTTGGGACTCTTGCGTGGAGCAGACAAATCCAGTTGTCGCTTTAGCAGAGAGCTGGCTGCTGGTGGAGGTAGGGGAGCAGGAACTACTGATGGGGCTGGGGGAGATGTCTTGATAATGGGCCCTGCCACCTTGGGTGTTATGGTCAAGGTGATGTCCTCTTTGTTACGCAAATATTCAATATATTCCTCGGTTTCGCTAAGCATGCGACGACGCTTGTTGGGTGATGGTTCCACTTCCTGCTGCTGCCCAGTGGTGGTGGCTGTGGGCAGGGCTGCAGCTGCTGCTGCCATTAGCAGAGGCGTCTCGGCTGCATAATATTTATTGATAATATCTTTAACATAATTCTGAAATTGTGTGCCAATGCGATTGAGATTCTGGTATTCCATTTGTGTTAAAAATGGTGTTTGATTTGGGGGACTTCCCGTTGTTGATGTTGGTGGTGATGACCCCGTTGTGGTTGTTGTTGTGATGGCTCCACCATCAGTGGAATTCTCTTTATTATCCTGATGGCGAACGGCATTTCTATGCAACGACTTATCCTTGTTGTTGTTGTTGCTGTTGTAGTAATTGTTGCTATAGTTGTTGTTGTTACTGTGATTATTATTATTTGTTAATTTATACGCGGGAGACGATTTAATAAGCTGCACTCGATTCTCTTGATCCTCTTGATCAAGGTGATGGTCATGGTGATTCAGATGGTTATGATGATGATGATGATCCTCTTGATTCTCAATCTTGATTTTACGCTTACTGGCGAGCAGCTCGATGGCCTGTTGCTCGTAAGCCGCTGCTTCTAGAAATGCCGTTGCCATCAATGATTTCTCCTTCATCAACTTGTTTGTTTTCGGTTTGCCATTATCATCATCCTCTTCCAATTTGACCATTAGTTTTAATGGTGAATTACCCGATAGATTGTATTCATCGCTAGATGAGGATGATGCCGATGATGGGGTATTCTCATCATCTTCGCCCGTGGAATGTTGTCGGGCACGTATGCCAAACTTCTTGTTGTTGTTGTTGTTGTTGCTGCTGCTGCTCATGTTGCTGCTGCTGTTGATGGAGTGTTGCTGAGTGTTGTTGTTGTTGTTGCCCATGTTGCTAAGGCTATGCAGCAGGGCTGCCGCCTCTCGAGTCGTCCATTGTGAAGGCAGTTTATTATTGAACAGGAGTTGATGATTTGCTGGTAGTTTCAACTCGTGCACGCCTCCCGCTTTATGAAAATCCTGAGCGACCGAAGCGGTATTACGACTAATCGCATCCATTTTTAGCAGACTAAAATAAAAGAAAAATTTCCATGTTAGTCAGAGTAAATAAAAACAAAGTGAAAAATTAACACAAATTAAAGGGGAACATCTTTCTATCAGAATAGTGTTCCTCCTTAAACAACAAAACAGTGAAAAAAATATAGGAGACACAAATTTGATTAACGAAAAAAAAAAATGGGTCAAGGTATAGAACTGATGAAAGAAAAAAAGTAACGACAACAACGTAAAAACGCAAAGAAAAAATGGGCTAGTATTAGCAACAGAAAAAAATGTAAACAATTGGCAGAGATTAGGGCAACAAAATGCAACAACAAAACGAAAAGGAAGAACATTATTTGGCCGAACAAATACCGCGCATAGTCCTCCGGATCGCTGCCCTCGGCCTCCAAATATTGAAATAAACGTTCCGAGCCGCGTTTTTGTGTTGCGGCATTTGGTAGACCTCCGGTTAATAGATCATGCGGTGGTATCAGGGACCCATTGGCACTCAATCGCCAACCAACCATAGATGTTGGATTCACAATGATCTCCTGTAATGGTCCGCCGCCAGAGATGTTATTAGCGCCATTGCCACCACTTGAAACGCCTGTTTCATTGGTTGTTGTCGTATAAATGGTAACGGCTCCACCATTGGCATTACCAATATTTTGGCCACTGCGGTTGGGAGAATGTAGATGATTCATGATCGATCACGATGGTGATGATGCCGATGACGATGACGATGATGGTCATGATGATGGGCAGCGAATGAATGAAGAGAACGGGGAGAAGGTAGGAGTAGAGTAACACTTGAGTTAGGAACGTTGTGCGCGCTTGGGGGAGGCTTTTGCTGTGAGAATGTTACCCAAAAGCGTTGCCAGCATTGTGGAACGTATTCAGTTGATTATTATGGGCCACCAGGGTGTTGCCAATCGTACGCAAGACATTCAAATTCTGGCTATGTGTTGCATTGTTGTTGTTGTTGCTGGTGGCATTATTGTTGTTGTTGCCGTTTCCTGCTGAGTTGCTGCTTGGATTATTACTTCGAGCCGGTCGATTATCATGCGGACTGATAGAGAAAGTGCGAGGGGATAGGTGTACGATTGCGTGTGTGTTTGTGTCAGAAAGAGTATAGTGTAAGAAGGTCGCTGTTAAAAAATTTTTAAATATTCGTAGCCTAACTTAGGGGGGAACTGCAATTCTCAAAGGGGTCATTTGAGTATTACGTAAAGCAACTCCGAGGACGTTACGTAACATAGTGGTTGGCGGTGAAACTTCTTGAGAATTATTGTGAAATTTCACGAAACGCTAATAACTTAGTTTGGGAAGAGATGAGGGAGTTACAGGGCGTTACGCAATACTTAAACAACCACTAAGACCTTAAGGTGAGGTTATTGCAGTTCCTTTTGTTAAAAAATATAAAGGATAACTTACTGCACATCACTCATATGAGCCTGGAATTCCTCCTGTGTATCCGCCAGATAGGAGCACTTGCTGCACGCCCGTTTATTATGAACTTTCAGGACATGTGTGGCCAGACGTTCCGAACGGGCAGCCTTATAATCGCACAGCAGGCAAACAAAGGGCTTTGTATGCGTATTAAGATGACGCTTTAGACCCCATTTATCAGCCCCGGACCAGGGGCAATAGCAGCAGGTGAAACGTTTCTCACGTTTGGGTTTCAATAGACCAGATGAACCATTGGCACTGCCGCCGCCGCCTCCGCCGCCACCACTAGATCCAGAACTAGAGCTAGCCACCGGCTGTTGGGCATTGTTCATGACAGCTGCCACATGGAGGGGTAACACAGAGCCATCATCCAGTTTCTCTTGCTTCAGCTGGGCCAGCGGCATATCAGCTGCCGAAGCCACCGCTTCGATGGTCTCCACAATGCTCATGCTGGTCGAGGTGGGATGACGTTGAGCCTCCAGAAAGGCATTATCAATATTAACGCCTGTTGCATTTATTGTGACATTTCCTCGACCGCCGGAATGATGATGAGATTGGCCAGCTCCTCCCGAACTACTGATCGAACTACTGCCAGCCGAAACATGTCGTCGCGTCTTATTGATATCATACTGCAGTTCTCTATGCATGCGTAGGAAATGCTTTTTTACATGATCCGCACGATTGAATTGCTTCAAGCAGGCATAACATTGGAAAGGCTTCTCATCTTTGTGGATATTCTCGTGCCGCGTGTAAAGATCACGACGATCTGTCGAATAGGGACAATGGGTGCAGGCATAACGTTTCACTATATGCACACCATTGGCAGCAGCTGCCTGGGCTTGCGCCGATGACTTTTTGCGACTGCCTCCGGAGGAGCTGCCGCCACTGCTGCTAGTGGTTGCTGAGGTGGGGGTCGATTGGGCTAGATTCTGTGCACCGGCTGCATTGGTCGATGTGGAGGGACTGGCATAGACTAACTCAGCAGCATGCTCCTGACGATGTTTTCTGTAAATATAGAGAAATTGAGAGAGAGAGATTAGTTAGTAAGTTTTCATAATTTTTGCACCAAGAATAAGCAACTGGGTGAGCAAGGAGCTTAGATGAGTAAAAATGAGAAACGCACAAGTAACTGTGTGCCGCACAAGTAACTGTGACGCACAAGTAACTGTGTGACGCACAAGCATGTCGCGATCTCCAATCGTAAAATGAGTTTTACAGCTAAGGATGTCGTGGAAGACACTTACAAACAAGTGTGCCTCACAGTTACAATGATAAGATCTCGTTTTGTACTTCCCCCACTACCTAGGAACTCTTGAGCTCTAAATTCCCCTCCATCTTTGAGACGCGGATACGACTTATTCTCTGCCCAGAATTGTGTACCTATCCACCCGTGCTTTAAAATGTAGTAAATCCTTTAGAGTTACCCTCGCTGAAAAGCTTTTGACACTATTGCATTGATGTCTTACTCACTTGGACTTGGGCGTACTCTGATGTTGTTGCTGCTGTTGTTGTTGCTGCTGCTGTTGTTGCTGCTGCTGCTGTTGTTGCTGTTGCTGTTGTTGATGCTGACTGACTTGGGCATAACTTTGGAGCTTTCCGCCCGTTGTCCATTGAACCAATTGCGGTTGCTGTTGGTCTGCTGTGGCAACTGCCGCTGCACCATCTTGTGCCCAACGTTGCTGCTCGGTAGCCTTCAGCAGACCAGCTGGACCGGCTGCAAAACCGTTTTGCATTAGAGCAGCCAGACCAAAGGCTGTGCTAAGATGATCCTCGGACTTGAAGCCACCGACAGCGACACTACTGGGTGCCGGCACCACAGCACCACCGCTGCTGCTGCTGGCCGTGACTACTACAGAGTTGCCGGACTCTGTTTGTTGCTGTTGCTGCTGTTGGATTACATTTGTGGCCTGAGTGGAGGCCACGTTGTTGCTATTACTTGTATTATTAGAGCCACCGGCACCTGCCTGGGCTTCGTATTCAATGCTGGGCGCTGCCGAGCGATCGAGTTGTTGCTAAAGAGAGAGTGAAAGAAATTAAAAATTGAAAGATCTTCCTGTGCATTTTGTTGCTTACCAAATTCGTAAAGGAACGCTGTTCGCCCTCGGGTACTGCTGTTGGGCCACTGGTGGCCACTTGTGCCACTGGTGTGCCAAGCGTATGTAAACCGTTTCCGGTCTCTTCGCCGTATAATTTTCGTGTGATTTCCTTAAACATATCTTCATAGGTTGCCTCAACATTTGAGGACTGTGTGCCGCTGCTTGCTGCTGGAGGATGACCGCCGCTGCTGCTGCTTATTGGTATTAGTGTTGCCATGGCTTGGCCTTGGTTAGCGGGCTTAGCGCTACTCGGTAGTTAACTCGGCGACGACAACTACTGCTTCTCTTGCTCAACTCGCCGCACGTTGCACACTTTGAAAACTGCAAAAAGAAGAGAGGAGAGTGGAGTTTTAGTCAATCTCTGTCTAAATTGTGAGAGACGCACATCCGGTATTCAGTTCTGGGAATAACTAGCTCTGACACATCAAATCTGCTGCTGTTACTGCTGCTGCTGCTATTGCTGGCCTGGTCTGAAGATGAGGCTAGGCGGGGGCGCGAGAGCGGGTGCGCCAGTGGGTAATAAGGTGTGGGGGGCGTAGGGAACTTGTCTGCCTTGGAGGCGCTTGCGTGGGGGTTTCGTCTTATTTTTTTGTGGTTGATTGCGTCGTCGCAGCATCAGCATCAGCTGAGTCAGCATTTGAGCGCGCTTTATTTTTCTTTACGATTCTTTTTACTGATGATATGGTTAAAGGCGACAAAAGTGTCAAAAACAATTTCGGCAAAGTCCCCCAAAAGGATCCCAATTCACAAAAATTTATTCGAAGCTTAATTTTAAATAGTGCTATAATTAAACTATATTAAATACAGTAAAGAATTCCATACAATTCTAAACATATTGTTTCAGTTATTTGTTGAAAAGGAGGAAAAAACCCTGCAGATCCTTTTTTACTTCACAAAGATGGTCGGAAATATGAAAGTAGCAGAAAATTGCAAAATTTACCAAAATATGGTTTAAGCGATCCCTAGGCATAGCAATTAATTTCGGTTATTCAAGAAAATTGTTTCGGTTATTCCAGATACATTAGAAAAATTAAAAAAAACAAGAGAATCAAAATTTATTTTGCTATGTTTTGTATTTCTTAATTATTATGACAGCATTTGTGTCTCGGTTATTCAAGGAACATATTGAAAAGTTAGGAAAAATGTGAAAAAAGGGTGCTAATTAATATAATAAGTTTTCTTTAATTTTTTTCATCAACTATTCATTCACATTGAATAAATTTACATACTATGTGTCAGGTGTTTGCTAATAAATACGTTTTAGACACATTTGCCACCTGTACCATTATTTGACTTGAGGCGACCTCAACACCAAGCACTCTGGAGCTCAGGCTTGGCAGCACAAGAGAAAAATATAAAAATGACTTTTTTTTATTTTGCTTTTTTTGGTTGCATATATTAATAAATTTACCACCTTGACGTGCCCACTGAATGGCGGGGAACCAACCCAAAAACCCATTCAGAGGAGAGCGAGAGCAACACACACACACACACACACTGATACAAATGACACAACAAAAGCACCGCCAAGATGATTTTGTCTTTGACAGTGTTGGGTGGAGGGGTGAAGGTATAGTGTGGGTGGTTGTTGGTGTTAGATCTCCTCTATTCTGTCCTACCATCTATTCCTTCTCTCTTTCTCTTCCTCTGTGGGCCACATGTTGCTGCGCCTTATTTTTGGTTTCTGGCGACAAAATTTGTTGTTGTTTTTTTTTTTTGGTTTTTTTGCTGGGCACGTTCTATGGCCCAGAGCCAACAACTGACGGAGCCACCCACGCCCAATTCCCTCCCTCTGTCCCCGTATATAGTTTGTTCCTGATCTCACCCTGTGGCCCACCCCCACTCCTGTTTCTCTTCTGTTTCTTTTTGACTTCATATTTCTTATTTGAGTTGATTTTAGTTGTTTGGGTTTTTTTTTTTGCATATTTGATTTTTATGCTTCGTGTGCTTTTTACAGTTGGGTGTTGTTTTGTTGTTGGTTGCCTTTTTTGCCTCCATGGGGGCGTTCGTTGCGTTGTTGTTGTTGTTGTTTGCAGTTGCCTTTGCTTTAACAGCTTCGTTGTTCAGGTCTCTCCCCCTAATCTGACTCTGGCTCTGGTTTTACTTTGAGTTCAACTTCTCTGCGTGTGGCTTTTGCAAGCCAAGGGCATCAATTTTGTTTTTTTTTTTTTTTTTTTTGTGTTCATATTTGTTGGCTTGACTTTGGCTATGCTCAAGATCATGACTCCATTTTCTCTCTATGCATATGTGTGTGTGTGTGTGTGCACAGCAGGAAAATGTAAGTGTTTGTTTATGAAAATGGTACACAATTAATCTCAACTTAAGGTTTTGTTTCCATTTAATGGGTCTATAACTCTAAATTCAGTGTAATGATGACTCCACCAAATGTTAGCCGATCTCAAGACACTCTACACCAAATAGGGACATTAAACTAAACTCTTTGAAATAAATTACGAAAAATATACAGTGAAGGATTTTATTTTGATTATAAACTAGACAAGTCTACACATAGCTTGGAAGCTTCATACGCAGATAAGCAGTGTTTAGTAGCGTGATTCCAGTGATTCATTGGGTACTTGTATTTATTTTTGATTTGAGTGACGAAATGGATGCTGGGTTTATCCCATGATTGAAATAAAGTTTAAGGGGAAATAAAATGGTTTAAATGGGGAAAGATGGTTAAAATTAGTTTATTAATGATGTCTCTCGATCTCTTATTGCAGAGACACCTGTTTGAATAATCCCGATCTTTACGAAATTTGCAGTGAACATAAATTAAGGATTATCTAAATGCTAATTATGTTATAAAATTAGAACCTCGGGGAAAATAATGAAAGTCTTACGTATTTGGTGTACTCGTCTATTCGCCTACGCACCAAATTTAAAAGCTCTTAGATCCATAATCTCAGTACTGATCAGAATTATATGTAGCGATGATCTAGAGACATTTATTTATCTACTCCTTTAGCCTATATTTTTAGTAAAAATAAATAATTTCGCTCAAAAAATCCAATGTGATAAGAGAGCAGCCAATATCTGGGGTCAACTGTGTGTGTGTGTAGTGTAGTGTGGGCGTAAGGGAGAGAGAGAGAGACATCGGGCGACAGACGATAGACGGTCAGACGACTATAGCAACAACAACAATAAAAGTGTCATGCGTTTGCCAACAGCAACAACAACGCGCGCGTGTGGGAGGCAGGGCGAAGCAACAGCAACAGCAACAACATCCGCTTTGCTAATAGCAACCAAGCAGCAAGCAAAAAAAAAAACCAAAAGCAACAAAAAATACCCAGCCACCGACAACGGGAGTGGGCTGAAAATGGGCGCAACAACAAACAGAACGACGTCAACTTGGGGGAGTTTTGTTGGGGGAGAGAGAGAGAGACCGAGAGAGAGAGAGAGGCAAAGATCACTTGAAAGAGAGCGAAGCGCTTACACAAGAGAGCGCGTGAGAGAGTGCAAAAACCGGTTGGCAGCTGAAAAATGCCGGTTGGGGTTTTTTTTTGTTGTCATGTTCGAACGCACGTCGCTCTCCCACATCCCACAGTACCCTACCCCCACCCCACACCCTCTTGAAAACCACCAAAATGTAGCGATGGCACTTGGCATCTCATCTTATGCAGATGCTGTTAACGGTAAATCAGAAGCATTACGGAGCATTCTATATTGGGTGGTTGGGTGAGTTTGAGTGAATTGAGTTTAATGGTTTGATGAACTTTTTTTTTCGGGGGCGTTCATCAGAAGTGCAAATTACATGCAAACACAGTCACCTACATAAGCACACCGCAAGTTACATACAACACAATCTTGTGTGTGTGTGTGTGTGTGTGTGTGGGTATGTTTGTGTATTTAAGTATATAAAGTTTTTAACACCCGTGGGCTGGGCCAGCATCGACCGTACGACCGACCGAACGATTGCTGCGACCTGGCAGCTCAGGGTGAGCCACAACATTTACTTGCGGTGAAAGGCCAACGCCAAAAGGGGGAGTGTAAGAAGTGAGGACAAGGCGGAAAAAGGAGGGGCAGACTGAGAAACAGACAACAGCAGACGACGCCATCAGCTAATGACATGTTAACGCCATAGCCACAAGTTCCACACCATACAAACATACATACATATCACCGAACATCCTCCCTACCTCACCACACTCCCTCACCGCACTCACTCCACTCCACCAACAATTCCGCACGCAGTTATTAAAAAACGCTTTGGCCCCACAGCTGCTACAGTGGTGCAAAAGAATAATAGCCATGAGAGTTGGCGAAAGTTTCATTCTAAGTAACTAAGTAACTTTTCACTGCGAGGAAAATGATGTCATAATTCGTACCTTGTGACTTTAGTTAATTTTTTTTATTTACAACCAACTTAATTGAAACAGCCATTATCAGAATATTCGTTTCTATCTGGAATATATATTCATATATCCTATTCGAAATTCATTAATATTTCGTATTGAAATATTTGAACCCAGAAATGTTTATAATAATGGACATATAAATTCCATTTAATGCAATGGATTAATCAAATATTAAATCAATCAAAGATACGCACATTATGCCCAACAATTGGAGTCCTACAATATTTAATCTAATATGAGAAATATTTTTATTGGAATCTTTGAAAATCTACCTATTAATGGTTTATATCCTAAATACCACCAATAGATCAACATATCGAATAATAAGTACTGAATGAGATTTAATAGACTATGGTTGGGTTACTTCTAATATACTTTCAAACTCATTCAAAGTCAATCTAATGACACTTTAACCACTGTGCCGCTGTCCCACTCTAAAAGCATTAATAGGCAACAACTAATCATCAAAGTGGGTGGGTGTCTCTAACAGCAACAGCGGCGTCAACTGACCACGAGCATAAGCAACACATACACACACACACACCCAGTGGTATACACAGATGTCCATGCCGTCCAGTGATCCAACAACGAAATAAAATCTTCGATTTTATATGCGAAGCCAAATTCACAATCAACCAAACAACAAACAGGCAACAGAAATTCTCTCGCGGACGCCCACTCTTAACTGCGGCGCAGGCGCAAGCGCAGCTGGGTGGCTATTCAAAAAGTGGTGGGAGGTGACCGAGGGTGGCTGCTCATGTGTGGGCCGACCAGCGGCTCTGTCATCGATTGCATTTCGTCAGAAGAAATAATAAACAAAATTGTGTAAATTTTTAGAGACGCACAACGTTTGCGTTGAGGGTTCTCTATGATGGGGTCGATCAGTGTTTTTATAAAATTGGCAAAAATATTTACAAACTAGTCCAAAATTTTAGTTAACAAAATTGGTAGAAATTGATCGACGAAAAGTTCCCTGATTGTTTTAAAGTGGAGGTTCTATATGTTGGGGTCAATCAATCTTTATCAAAATTGGCTAAATCTTTAACAACTACTCCAAAACGCTACATTGAAGTAAGGGTTGAGGTCCTTAACGAAAGGATTATTGACCACCTCCTATATTGTCAGACACTTGCTTGTATTTCTCTACAAGTTTATATTTTGGGTTGGTCAAGTTGTCTGGACCAAAAAGCAGCTGCTGCTTGGCTTGGCTTTTATGGTGGCTCAAAGGAAACAGAGAGCTGAGTTGAGCTAAGGGCCAAATATATGGGCGGCAGGTGGTAAATTTTCTGTTTTGTGGCCAGCCAAAGCAGCTGCTTTGGCTCGTCGTCGTTGGTTTTTTTTTTCCTCGTTGTTTTTCTCTTTTTATATTTTTGTGCTTCTCTCATTTTTGTGTTTTTTTGGCGTCTTCTTTTTAAGTAGCGGACAAAAGCAATTTATTTTGTTTCTTTTGGTCCAACAACTCTTAAAGCTGGTTTTCTTTTGTTACAAATGTCTATACATACGTATTTAATCGTATCTCTTTATTTTTTTTTGGGTGGCTGTGACTGTCTTTCTACACACCACTCAAACTCTACCTCTCTTTCTACCTTGTGGGCGTTCAAGGGCAGGGCTCCAGACGAGTCTCGGACTTTAGCTTTTGGCAGCTGTTGGCAGGTGCGCGCCCTCATAAAAATGAACGGCACCAATTGGAGAAACGATGTTGATGAAGGGAACAAAAATGCAGGTCGTCCTGGAAAAAAAAAAAAAACAGATACAACGCAACGAGTGTCAGTTGCACTGGCTCGTTTGCACCCTCCACAATTTCTTTCGGTGCTCCTTCGTCTTGGGTTTGGGTTGTTTCTTTTTCTTGTGAAATCTTTGCGGCAACATGTGCTCTTTGGCCCTACCATTCATCCTGTCGGTTCGTCTGCCCTACCCCGCCCAGCCCCTGCTCAGTCCGGTTTGGACATTTCATGCAGTTCTTCCCTTTATTAGGGGTGGTTTTTCGAGAAACCTAACCGACAACCTGCAGATCACTTTTAGGGTTGCCAAGTTGCAGGTTGCAGCTGCCATTTTGTGAGACCCCTCCTCCACCTTCTCACTTTAGCCTGTTGCTCTTTGTTTTGAGAGTGAGTTTAGATATACATACATTCAATCAAGTGGAGGGTAGGGGAGGTATCTGAAAAGTGTCTCCAATTCATTGATTATGGCTTGGACAAAGATCTTGTTTATGGATTAGAGAGTCAAATAATGTCTGAATGTGTGAGCACACTGGTATGGAAGAGGATGTTAATTTATTCGACGTTATAGTAAGTCAGTTCTTATCAGCAGTGACTCAGTTTTTGATGTGTCCTGGTATTGTTAGTCTTCTTTTGATTTAAATCTTACTACTGTATGACATATGATCTCATTTCATTCATGAAACTTGCAGCCCACGCATTTTGACAATATTTTGTATACCTAAACACATGGTTGGAGAGGGCGGTTGTGACGGGAACTTCTCCCACATCTCACTCTTCGCATGGAGTTTTGGCAGCATTGTCAGCAAAATGTAGCGTCTGCTCTGATCTCCCAGCAGAAGCAGCAGCATTTTTTTTGTGGGTTATCATATGTACAAATGGATTTCCAAGAAAACCACCTACCTACACATGAGAAATGCCACGCCAAGACACAAGGCAAGCCAAGCCAAGCCAAACGAAGCTGAGCCAAGCCAAATCCAAAAACCATCATCATCCCATGACGACGACGAGGCCAGCCAGCCAGCCTACCCTAGCTACCACCACATGCACAAAATCCATGTATATAAATGTATATACATATATACCCAACCCAAAACTAAAAACCCAACGTTGAAATGTTGACGCTGGACGCCTCTTAAAAATAACAACAACAACAACAGCAGCAGCAGGCAATCAGAAGAGTAGGAGGTGGAGTAGGAGGCGGAGGAGGAATGGGAGGAGGAAGAGAAGCAAAAGAGGAGACCAGACCCAGACCCATAATGAAATTTCACAACAACCTTCGTCGTTGTCTTCGTTGAATATTGAAAAACGGTTGAGGTCTTAGGCAAATTGTTGTTGTAGTAGTAGGAGGTGGAGATGGAGGAGGCAAAATGCGGCGGTGGTTGGCCCATAGAATGAGGCAGCGAAACGCAGATGATGATGATCGTCATCGTCATCATTATCATCATCATCATCACACCAAAAAAAAGAAGAGACCAAAATGTGAAGACGAACAAAAAACGAATGATAATAATGAAGCGGCAGCGGTGGTGGCGACGAGAGTGGGTATGGGTACCCCTCCCCCACTCAAGACCCAAACAAACGAAGAAGAAACTCTCTGAAATGAATCCTACGCAATGGGGTGGCTGCTGCTGTTGCTGCAGAAAGGGGAAGCCAACAGGTAAAAGGTAGTGTAGAAACCTTGAAAGCCGCAAAACAAACAGCTGCTGCTGCTGCTGCCGCTATTGAAACAGGTAAAATGAAGCGTTCAGAGAGAGGGCAGGTAAGTTTCAGTTGGGCCCGGCATTGGAACACGGGGCGGGCGGTGTAACACAGGAAATTCCTATGTGATTTTTGGTGAGATTGCTGAACAGCACACTGGGGTCGGTGCAGCAACCCTCGTGGTTTCCAGGGGCTCAGTGACAGCAGCAACAGCAGCAGGTACGTCGACGATCGTCCCGTTTTTTTATCCGGTTGGTGTATATCTGCCAAAACCACCCTCCCCACACACACATTCCCTATAACCCTACAAATTGCTTTACATTTCTGTATGAGAGACCACGGGAAGTGCGTAATTTAGTTTTTTTTCTGTGAAGTTTGGGGTCGCTCTTTATATACCATGAGAACTTGAACTTTGGCGGGTGGAAGATGGCGTGCCGATACATACATCCATATGTATGCACCTTTATTGTATACGCAAATTCGGGCATTTGTCGAAATGTGGAAGGATCGCGAAGAATCCTTCAAACTAAACTTTCTTTGATGCTTAAATTGAACCTTTGCGATCCTTTTGTACGATTTTACGTTCAATATACACCAAATTAAACTTAGTTTAGTAATTAATGTTATCAAAAACTCAGCGCCTTTCCTTTCTGCACTATTCTGTATCTTCTAACGATCGTCTCTATTAACAATTGGGGTCTTTTATTTATATTTTTTTGATTTGAGAAATAAACAACAACATATCGAGAGGGCGATTGTTTGTGGGGGCGGCAACAGTCAGCAAGCAAGCAAGTAATATAACCGCAAAGAGGAGATGGTAGTAGTGGGAGGAAGAATGCAAAACTTGCGCTGTCGATGATGGGTGGGTGTAGAAAATGCATGAGAATACAGACAAAGGAGGAGGAACTGACTCTGACTCTGAGAAGTGACGGTTGGAGGGTGGTGGGGGGAGGCCAAAATAAGAACCTACAAAATCAACAAATTGTGAACAGCAGGCGGGCGGCGGGTCGGTCGGGTGTCGCGACGGTCAGTCGCCATGCAAGGCAGGCGGCAATTAAAAGAGGGAGAACTACGAATGAAGTAAAGGAAGAGGGTAAACCATGTGACAAAGCAGAAAGCAGAATAGGGCTAGTCCGAACCACACACCGACATCGACACCGACACACACACAGACATCACCCACTCACTCGCACACTCACATGTTTGTGAAGTAGAAGAAACAGGCGAGCAAAAGAAAGTAGGATAAGTGCGAGAGGGAGTAAGTAGGGTAGGGAGTGGGAAGAGAGGAAGAGAGAAAGAGGACACCACACGCAAGCTGCCAAGGATTGATGGTAGGTTGTTGTTGCTGGTTGGTGGTGGTGGTGGGTTTCATCATCAGTTTGGTTTTTTTTTTGGTGTGCCTGTGCCCCTTGCGGCGTAGCATTTGCGCCAAGCGAGGGAGGGACAACAACTATGGCGACTTGTTTCTGTATGTGTGTGTGTGTGTTGGCATCTTTTATTGTTTGGGCTCCGCTTCGCTTCGATCCCAGCTCAGAAAAGGGGTGCCCTACAGTTGTTTTTTTTTTTTGGGCGTTGGAGTGGCAGAGTTTTTTCTCGTGTATAATTGGAAATTGGTTAACCGGTTCTGGTGAACGGCTAGCGCTACCTGTGGGTTGATGGGCCTTCTTCTCTGCACATGGCCTTCGGTATGATTTTTCGATGGGTCGAAAAATTGTATAGAGATTTTTTAAAAGCATATAGGATGATGGGAGTGTATACACACATATCTCTTTATAGAGGTGTGTGTGTGTGGGAGGGGAACATGTGTCACAGAAGGTTCTCCAAGTTTCGATATAGAGAAAATCACAAGGGATTCTCCTATTAGATCCAATAAAAACTTGCAACTTATGCGTAACTTCGATAACACTAAATCACAATAATTACCTTTCTCAACTGTTGCAAGATTGATTATGTGGCCCGTTGGGCCATTTCTTTAACCGGCACTTTTTGTGTTGGTCGCCAAATTCTATTTCCTTTGCCTTGTTGAAAGTACTTATTCTTGGCCACTTGCTGCACAATGATTTTGTATACTTTTTGCAATTAATTATTGAATGGAGCACTCTTACTCACACACACTCACAGACACACACTTTCAGCACAAATTAATCGAAATGTTTAATAAATAAATTAGACAATTGCCAAAATAAAGCACGCGTTGCAATTGTGTGTTAGATGGAAATGCCAATGTTTTTCCCTCGCGCCAAAGAGTTTTCAAAACAATTATTTTCAAGCGAGAACGAACCGCACACCACGAAAAATTCCAACAGACTGAGACACACGATGACGCAGACAGCTGCTGCCGACGCCGCCGACGACGACGAGACAAACGCACAAAGCAGCACGCCGTCACACAACAACACTGAACACAGTGGTACAAAATCCATGTGTCATGAAGGAAAAGATTAAAGGATCGGATTGATAACACAAAATAGAGTTGAAAGCTTAAGAATATTTTAATAGTTTCTATGTTATTGTGGTCCTTTTTATAGTAACCGGATTGCAGTACTCATTGAAAAGCAGTCTTTGAGGCACTCAAGTATCTCAAAACATAATTTTTGAAGATGTTTGAAATGTAAAGCACCGAAATGTTTTTTTCTTTACCGCTCTTTAAACCTTATGAAAAAACAAATTGACCATTTTTACATAAAAAGGTTGTCAACTTAAGAGAAGAAACTGAATTTGTCTTAGATGACTTTCTATATATTCTATATAGTATAATATATATTGTGTTAAATCTTATGGGTTCAATAATAGTAAACTTTTGTTTTATATTTCAAATTAAGTGAAATACATATGTAAGTCCTAAGATTTCACTTATATATGGACGTATGCTTAGATAAACATTTAGAATAGACTTGGGTTTAAATGAAATAAACTTTCCAACGAAAGGATCATTATGAACACAGGATTCTAAAAAGTCGTTGGCTCGAAAGCATTTACTTATTATAAATAAGCTCTGATTTTATTTTTTCAACTACAATAGTACTATAAGATCATCAACTGATAAAACCCCATAAGTTTATCTGATTTTTTTTGGAAGATAATGATCTTCCCGATGCCTCTGAACCATGACATTTTTCTTTAACTATAGCACACTGTGCAAGCGGCCACCTTACAAGCGAATGATCGTATAAAAGAGAAATTGCAACAAACAAG
This sequence comes from Drosophila sp. 14030-0761.01, assembly GCA_018150735.1. Taxonomy (NCBI): domain Eukaryota; kingdom Metazoa; phylum Arthropoda; class Insecta; order Diptera; family Drosophilidae; genus Drosophila; species Drosophila sp. 14030-0761.01. The sequence goes on from JAECWO010000031.1 coordinate 15,286,992, forward strand.
CGACGGCATGGCCTGGCAAGGCAAGGCAAGCCACCCGCTCATTCACGTTTATATTTTGTGTGGGCCGCCCGTAAGTGAGAGCAGCAGAGAGCGAGAGTGGGAGAGACCCAAGCGGACGTTGTTGCTGTTGCCTGCCTGCGTAGGGTGGTTCGGATTGAGTTGAGTAGAATTTTGGACAGTCGAAGCAGGTCAGTTTGGGTCTCTGTGTTCATGTGTGTGTGCGGCGCAACTTGATTTTGTTGTTGGTTGGTAATGATCTTCGTGCATGTGGGTTGTTGTTGTTGTTGGCGGCGGCGGCGGTGGCTGTGGAGGAGACAGTGGCTCTGTTGCGTTCATTAGCGGGGCCGAGGCTTTTTTTTTTTGGTTCGTTTATTGTATATATGGCCAGAAGGAGGGCGTGCTGGTACATGGTTTCAGGTAGAGATATAGAGAATACATTTCTGTGTATATAAGGTTGGGCAGTCAGGTAAGTCAATTGGGTGGTTTTAGTGCCGCGTGGGTTTTCAGTCTATCTATTTTTTTTTTTTTTTTTTTTTGATTTTTAGCCTGCTGGCACTAACCTTTAACCTTTTTTTCTGTGTACTACACAATTACTATGCAAATTGCATGAGTCAGAAAAGCAAAGTGGGAAACACCTTGCCGCAAATAACCGGTGCTGCGACAACAAATCAATGAAATTGAAAGTTGAACGCATTCAATGGACCATGGAACCGCCGTCGCAGCTAGTGCATCATCATCATCGTCGTCGTCATCCGTTGCACGTTGTCTTGCATTTTTCATCAGCCAACTGCCGTTCCACAAAAGGAAGCAATGGTGTGGGATGGCGACGACCAAGACTATGGGCAAAAAAAAACAAAATGCATAAGGTACAATCAGCACGAAGATGAGGTGAAAAGTAATGGCCACAATGACTTTTAGGAGCGCTACCAACTCAATTTTCTTGAAAAGTTAAGAAAATTCTTGAAACGATCAAGAAGCAAAGGGTTTTCTCCGTCAAAAATCGTCTTCAATTTGAAATTAGAACAAGTGTTTGACTTGTTTCTCATCTAGGTCCATACGCCTCTTTTTCTTGAGTAGCGCATCAAGAAAAACAGGTTGGCCATCTTAAATGGAGCAACAGAAAGCACCCTACTATAACTTCATTGCCACTCAATGTGGAAGTGGAAGAGGATGACGATGACGATGCCGATGCCGACGACGTGATGGGCCAGTCAAAGGAGCAGCAGGCAGCACTCGGTATATGTAGTAAACCGGTTCTATGCTCGTTTTTCAACATGTGGGCCAAAAACTGCGCACACTGGCGATCTTTACTGGAAGTGCACCTTCAACTGTCCATCCTTGGATGTTGTGATATAACCCAAGAAGATGAAAAAAGAAAAAAAAGAAACAGCGGCGGCGTAATGACCAAAAGTCAATTACAAAACGGCGGTAACAGTAATACAACACATGGCTTCCTTTTTTGCCTTTGCGTTTTTGTTTTTTCTTTTCGCTTCTTTTGCAGCCTGCGAAAAACCTGTTGCCCTGTCGAAGAAGCCCTTCCTTCGGTGGGAGAAAGTGGCCGAGGCTGGGAGACAGAGGCATAAATAGGGCTTCATTTGGGCGCCAGTTAAATTAAGAAGGGGCGCATTAGTTGTTCTTTGTCACGTCTCATTTAACAGAAGACAAAGACAAAGGGGTCGCTGTGGATCGCATCGAATCGGTTGGGTTGGACTTTGCTGGGTTGCCTTTTGGGGTTGTTTGCGATCATTGCTTTTGCTTGGAGTTCTCACACTTGGACACACACACACAGACACACAACATGGCGTCACCCCTAAGGCGTGGGAGTGGGACGGCCACGCATGCGCAATTCTCTCTTGAAACATTTGACACGATGTCGGAGTAGGAGGGAGTGTGTGGGCCCGTGGGTGGGTCGGCTGTGTCTGTTGTGTATGTGCAATGCGTTAAGTACAGTCTCTGTTTGGCCTAGTGTCGGATAGGTGGTGGTGATTCATTCGTTACGGGAGCCCACTTATCGCAATGCATTCAACAGGAAATGGTTAGACATCAAATTGATTTAGAATATGAATTAATTGGCAAATAAATGAAATACCTTTTCCGTAGATACCAATAAAAAGTTATTCTTTTAATCGATTAGTTCAACTTAGCGTTATTTTGCTTTTAAATTTGCAATAAAAATGGCAATAATGCTGAAAAATTAAAAGAGTTTAATTCAAAAACATTACCATGTGGTTTGTAACTAACTTGATTAAGAACGCATAGACAAAAAGTGTTTAAACTATGCAAAATATTATCTGTCTGGGTGGAATATCTATCTATCTATGTAGCCGTGTCTATTTTCTCTATTTCAAGCCATGAAAATTAATCAATATCATAATATTTATTAAAGGAATATTCAAAAATAAGGCAATTTGAATACCAATTTCAAATTTAGAAAATTGAGATTGAAATTTCAGAACAGTGGAGATCTTGATAACTAATTAGCAGATCATTTTCCAAAGGGTTCACAAATTCAATCCGCCCACATACTGCAAAAAGTCCAGAAAACAAATTAAAAGTCTCAAGCTTTTACAAATAAATTTATTTAAGGATAGGCAATCGGATACCCCTAGATCGAGAGCTGTAGATCAAGAATATTTAGTTTTTAGCGTGTGAATATCTTCCTTCTGCCGACTACAAACACTTTCGCAACCTTAAGATGAGGGTAACCTATACTTCTGAAATACACACGTATTTCTAGCCTGGTCAAGAATAATTAAGTGTTGTCAGGTGAAATGTGATGTTACCACTGAAATCAACCATCGATGAATTTTTCTTTACCATGACAATGCGGGAGCTCACTCAATGTGCACAACAAGTGCATAAACCTGAGGAACAGAACTAAGGGTATAGACTGCCCTTTTTCCCTAATTGCCATCTATGAGAAATAAAATTACATGTTCATCGATTTAAGTTGAGGGCAATCTTGAGGGCAGAAGAAAATGCCTTCTAATGGTTTAAATGGAAATTTCTAGTCAAAATGTGAATTGAAGTAGAAAGGTGGAAAAATTAAAGCAAAACATTCGATCATTTATTTTATGGGTTAATTTTAACACAATTTAAAATTTTGTAGTTACCCAGTCAAGGAAATTTACGATTGTGAGTTGTGAGTTTACCAAGATCGAGATCTAGATGTAGAATCATTATATTCAGATAGAACTAACTCAATGTTAAATAAAAGGTGTGACTAAATTACAATTTTCCAGAAAATTTGATTTGTTTGGATTTGACAAGATTTCAGAAGCTTTTCAATTGATTTCAAAAGATCAGAGAATTTAAAAATAAAACAAAATTCAAGAAAAGAAAGGATATTGATCGAAAAAGTCAATATGGGTGTTGTATTTATTATTTTAAGGATATGAGTTTGTCTATGTTTTTTTAAAAGAAAATGCAATTTAAGTTGATAAGATCTCAAGGAAATGTCAAGCAAACTCAAAGGACTCATTTGTTATCTTATGCATTTTGCTATGTGTTCAATTAAATTAATTTTTATTTATAATTGAATATACTTTTCCGTTTGCCATTTGCAGACTCAGACGTCGGCCATTTAAAATATGCATAACTAAAAACCACTTATTCAAACGAACTTTTATTTGATGGATGGACAGCCAAGCCGGCATAATACCTTTCTATGTGTACATACTAAATGTATGTATCTATCACTGAATGCAATTGCAAATGCAATTCTATATATGGTAAGTTTTAATATAATATATATATGTATATATAGACATATTTTATGTATATAAAACTCCCACATGCCGCCTCCTCCCCCCAAACACACCCACATACAATTAGTCGTTTGCCTAGCAACGACGCACAAAAAACTCCCCAAAAAATCTATGAAAATTCATCAAAAGCAAAAATAATCAAATAGAAATTATATAATAAAAACATACATACATATGTATATACACATGTATGCACATATATAAGTATATGAATATTCCTTTTACACACACTAACATATGTTGCATAAAAACCATATGCAAATATATACCCTTCTCCACCTTCTTCCCCCTTTGACCACATCAAAAATCGAAATGCAACCAACAGTGAGGGAGAGAGCGAGAGAGATTTTATAAACTAGCAAGTAGAGCGAGAGAGCGCTATTGCATGTATGTGCCGTTATGCGAGTGCGTGTGTGTGTGTGCGTGTGTAAGGAAAACTGCAACAATTCCTGTGCAGTTTTTTGAACCAACGAACGTTTTGGGGGAGGCGAAAAATTGTTATAGACACGAAAATTTATGATAGGAAAAACAACCACCCACCCCTCCCATTTGAAAAGAGGGGAGTTGGGGGTTTAGTTTTTCAAATGCCAGCACGCTATTGTCATGGCAGAGAGTAAGAAAGAGAGAGAGACAGAGAAAGAGCGGGCCAGAGAGTCTGTGAGAGAGTGGGTGAGTGCATTGCATGCCTGTGTGTGTGTGTGTCTGTTGTTGTTGGGGGTTGTTAACGCTTGCATAGAACAAGGAGACAGAGAGAGAAAGAGATAGTGTTTGAGAGAGAGAGGGAGGGAGAGAGCGCCTGCTCCATACCAATACCATTTCGCATACGGAATATATTTTCAAAGTATTGATATGTATGGGAAAAATAGAAGTTGGCGCTTTTTAGTTTCTCTCTCTATGTGTGTGTGTGTGTTTGTGTGTGTCGTCTGTTTGTGTGTGTTGGTTTTGCTTGGGGGTGTGTGTGTTTTTTCAGTTCAGGGGAAAAAGTGCATACCGAAAAAAGTCATTGCTCGAAAAATCAATAAATCATTACTACTAGTTCAAAATTTTATATACTCAAAAGCAAGAGGAAAATTTGTTTGGTTTTCCTTAAAATTTGTTTAAACTTACCATTTTGCTTGAAATGATTTCAGCTGTCAGCCTCAAAGTATGCAACACCCAATCCCTTCTTCACTCACACAGCACAAAACTCTGCTCTCTATAAAGGAATTTCTTTCGCTTCCTTGCTTTCACACTTGTTCAACACTTTTTTCCGTTTTTACTTCAAATCGTTTTAGAACCAAATATTTTTCTTTTGTTGTTTTGTTTGATTTTTTTTCTTTCGTTTCCACAACTAACCTCATCAACACTCACACACTGAATGGAAATCTAACTGTAACTGTAACTGCTGTGAATGAATGGGAATTATGAGTGAATGTGCTCCTAATGCGCCGACTGAACGAGAACTGAACTGAAACTTTGACTACTGGCTAAAAACGCAACGGACACAGAGTCGGCGAGAAACTCAAGTCGGGGGCTATTTAGTAGGGGCCCCCTAAACCCCCTTTTCACCATTTTTCTCTTAGACACGTTTGTGTAGGTGTGTGTACGTTTTTGCCATTTGTTTGTTGTTTTTTTTTTTTCCTTTTTTGCCTTGTAATTGGTTTTACTGTATCTTTTTTGTTGTTGCCGTTATTCTGGCTATCCGTTTTGATTGTTGTGTGTTGTTGTCGCCTCGATTGCCAGTCGCGTAATAATAATTGTACTCAGTCTCTCTGTCTCTCTGAGTTAACTCCAGTTGTGCAATTGTAGGGAAAAGCTTCCTGTCCGAGTTTGCCTAGTTAGTTTTGTAGCTGTTGTTGTTGTTGTTGTTGCTGTTGTTTTTGGGGGGGGTTTTGCTCGTGTTATCACAAAAAAGCGCGCGCATTCCACAACACACTCCCACGCATAACAAGTACGCACTCTCCGCTCCCGCTCACTTGCCGCTCTCACTCGCGCTGTCTCGCTCTCTGCATCATTTTCTCTCTTTTACTCTCGCTCTCTGAATTGAGGGCTCATACCCTGGCCGCCATGTTTATTTACAAAAAGTTTACCGTTATTTTGTGTTGCGCTACAATCTAAGAAATGGTCGGATCCTTTGACACTGTAAAAGAATGTAGGTTCGCTATAACTCCTTGAGAAAACTCTAGTACCAAGTCATTATTTGCAACAATTTCATATTTTATTTATTTTTTTCTTTTTTTATTCAATTATTTCCACTATTTTTGTATTGCACCGGACAGAAAGCCCAGGAGTGGGGATAATTGCAGCCACAATTGTGAGTGAATTCATCAGCCGGCTTGGCTAGGGCAATTAAGCCCATTAATATAAATATTTTAATGAACATACTTTAAGTCTCGAGATCTAGTTCTGGAATGAACGCATTTAGACACAACTTAATGTGAAATAAAAAGTGTGACTAAATTAAAATTTTCTGGCGAAATTCGATTTGTTTGGATTTTAAAAGATTTTAGAAGCATTTCAACTGAAACAATATATGTACTTACATAAGTAAAGTGTGTTAAATTTGGATTAAAGCTTAATGCATATATATAATTCAAAGTTTAATAGGTCACTGAAATCTTTTGAAGGCAAATGATTAGAGATTAGAAACAAGTGTACCAATTAGAATTAAAATTAAGAACTACTTAGAGGTTACCAAAAAAGTTGTAAGAAGCAAGATATCTAAGAAAAATAAGTTAAATAGCACAATTTTGTAACAAAAGATATTCAAAATGTTCTTATAAACTTCACTCCATTTTAAAGGACTTAACTAGACTTAAATAAAATAATATTTAAAAGCATTTTCAAACGATTTAATAATAAGTTTACGCTAAAAGACTTTAAATCTTTTTTTCAAATTTAGATTATATTCAATCCCGATTCCTTACCAATACTAGTGAGCTTTTCGAGTTCGACTTAAACAAATAAATTTACCGTTTTTTTCCTCGCAGCTGATTAACTATATATATGATATAATAATATATTTAAAAATATAAAATATTTCCAAGTATATTTAATAATATATAATATATCACAATCCAGGTACGGACTCGCACGATAAGAGTCCAGCCCACAAGCTTCCTTTTTTTAAAGCTCATAGCCAAGTTATCAACCGAGGGTTTTTTACATAAAAAAATGTTGGCCGTAAAATTGTGGTTTGAAACCTTGCTTAACCGCGCCCAGCCTATCAGTGGCTCTCAAACTGTTTGAGAATTTGCGTTCACTTAATTTAATTTATCAATTTGGAATTTATTTATTAGTTAACAAAATGTTCAAATTGGTTGAGTTTCTACCAAATAGATTTTGAATTATAAGTAGTGGAGCTTCCCTATAGTACACTTCTTTATAATTAAGTACTTTCGAAAAGAATTTATTTAAAAGATTTCTATTTATATCATAATCCTTATATAATATATATATATAGATGCAATATATATATTTACATTGATGCAGCACAAAAAACTCATCATTTGGTTAATTTCATTATTATTCAATCATTTCACATGAGTAAATCTTGTAAAAGCTTCAAAAATAAATCAAGATTTCATTTGTTCTTTTTTGGTAAAATTATCATTAAACTATTTAAAAATCATTTGCCATGCGAAGCAGAAGTCCAAAGGAAAAAGTAGAATATATATAAGATAATACAAGTCCTCCCTTTATTTATAATATGAAGAATTCAAAACCCAAAGCAACATTACCAAGATTAAAATCTATGTGAACCTACTTCAGTTCTCGTCAATTGCGATAGGTTTTATGCTCTATTCAACCGCATCGATGTTTCCTTCTAACTATTTCAATTGGCTATTAACAAAAATAAAACACAATTCACTAAACTCCTGCTACTTTTTTCAATTCCATTTCGACGCAGTTCGTTGGCCAAATGATTGCCAACTTGGGCTTCTCCACTTATAGCCTTAGCCATGACGACGCTTGTTTCTCCTTTTGCTTTTTTTTTTTTTTAACTATTTGCCAAGTTTTAATCAAATTGCACATGTGACCACATAGGCAACCGTTAGCTAACCACTCAACCACCAAGAGCGGTACTAGCATACCCGCAACACCACCCTATATCCCCCTGTATCCCTATCCTACCCACAACGAGTCTACTAACCTAATTTGCCAGTAGCCTCTTGTGCTCCTTTTTTCACATATTTTCATTCGTTTTTTTTTTTTTTTTTGGGAGAATTTTTCTGCAACGTCAACTGTCTCGAAAAGTTTTTAATCATCGTCACCAACGGCAAAAATTTTTGTTGCTATTTTTTTTTCTCGATGCCCTCGCAAGAAAGGGTATATTGATATTGGAGTGAAAGGAACTTTGGCCACTATACAATAAGTTTTTGGGGACCACTTAGCTTTTAATATATGTATGTATCTTCCTTTCCTTTCCTTCTTTCTACAACACTATGCAATACCGAAACCCTAACCGTGATTTTTACGAAAAAGGGGATCATTCATTGATTCTTATTAAAAAACTAAAAACTTTTTCATCTAAATTTGGAGCCATATTTTCGAATTCATAGGAAATTTGGGTGTTGTGAGACAGCACGTTTTACGCCATATTTTACACGTTTGACATTCGGTTTTAAATAAAAACATCATCTATCAATGTAATTTCACGATTTTGATGGAATTCACTAAGTTCATTATTTAAGTCATGTTTTTTAAACGATTTTTAAACTTTTTAGGTTAGTGAAAAATACAAAATTTGACAAACTATTATTGAAGTCCGATAGTTAAGAAGGTTTAATTTCACTTACGACCCCCAAGAGTATTAAAACAACGACCAAGCTGTAAATAATTCGATTCTCCGTTTCTCTGTTTCTTATTTGCTATAGTTGTTTTGAGGCCCCGATTTTTCACAACGCGTTTTTGGTGCTGCAATTCTCCAGCAACCAAATTCAATGCAATTAAAAACAATTCATAATGAGGGAGTGTAGGGAAAACTGCTTGAGCCTACATTTTCCAACAGTTTTCCCTCCCTCTCACTTGTATATTGCTTTCGCCCTGTAATTTGTCTCTATATTTCTCCGTTTTTCTTTTGTGGAGATGGATGGATGGATGATCATCATAACACTTTTCCTTGTTTGTTTTCAACAAAATGATTTTTAATATAACATTTTACGGCAAACGAATTTGTTGCTATTGTTGGGGGTTTTTTTGTTGAGTTTTTTGGTTTGGTTTATGCATTTAATTAAAAAAGAAGAAGACCCCAAAGCCAAAGCCAAAATGAAAATACACACACACACACACACACACTCACAATGCAATGAAAACGAATAAATATGGCTAGGCACTAGGGGGTGGAGAAATGGGGAGATAGGGACAAAATGCGACTGAGAAAGAGACAGAGATTGGGAGACACAGAGAAAGAGGGAGACCCACAAATGTTGGTTTTCTTTCTTTTTCTCTTTTTGGTTAAAATATGCAAACAAGAAACGGAAAAACTTATTTAGATGCCGCACCGGGCTAGACAAAAACAAAAAAATATATATGTACTATATGTATAGAGAGAAAAAAGCGCAACATCCTACACACACACACCAACACACACACATGCATAGACAAAATGTAGCTGCGGCTGCTTATGAAAATGGCGTCACAAACGGAAAAACCTCATGCATATATATACAAGTGCAACAGAAATCCCACGCGTATTCTATATATGAGTTTGTGTGCCTGCTGTGTGTGTGTGTGTGTGAGAGTTTGTGAATGGCAACAGCCCGTCTTTATTGTACCACAAAATGCAGCACAATGGGCCAAAAAGCAAATGGACAAAGACCCGGGAAGAGTTTACATACATACTATGTATGTACATAAGTAGCTCAAATCTATGTTCAGATGAATCAGAAATATCAAAAGGCATAAGATCCACAAATCAAGCTATTTTTTTCTAGCTATGTATGAAAAAGTGGACACAATCTATTAATGAACCCAGTTAATCTAACAATGAACACATTCAATTTACCTAAAACATGAAAATAATATTTTAAAAAAAAATCTTAACACAAAATACCTACAGTTAGTAAGTGCTTCGTGGAAAAATTTCTTTAAAAAAATGTCATTCCTACAAGATATACGGAAAAATTACATACTTTAAAATCTTTATCACTTGAATTTCGCACCTTCAGCATATATTAACAGATAGCAACAGAAAGAGATAGCCATCATAAAAGGCATTGGGATTCAAAAAGTCTGGAATAAAAATCTTTGAACATTTCATGGTTAATGATTTAATTTAATAACTTTATTATTTATTGCAACATACTTTTAAAAGCTGAATAGAATGAAATTGTTTATCAATTTGGAGGTATATTATTTGATTTCTTCTATAGTTCATATTTAATAATTTAGTTTCTATTTATGGCAGAAAAGTTTGAGATATTGAAAATAGTTTTTGAGCTCAATCGTTCGAAAATTACTAATTTGAGAAGAAAAATATAGTAAAACTTTTTTATTTATTATATTTATGATCTGTTCTATCGGTTACAATCACTTCATAAATTTTTTTAACCACTGAAAATTTACACCAGATTAAAATATCTCCAAAAATAAAAAAATGGTGAAAATCCTTAAACTCCAAACCAAAAAAAATTGGGTAACCTCTTATATATTACAGCCAATTGACGCCCGATGTTTATATAAAATATCCCTTTCGACGAATAATTAAATATACTTTTTTATGTTATAACATCATAAAAGTTTCTTAATATGAATTTGTGTTGCAAAATGACATTAAAGTCAAAAAAAGTAAGATTTTAAGTTCTTTTAGCTGCCATTTTGCCAAAATTAAAAATTAATATCAAATTTAAAGTCAGTAAAGTCACCAGAAGCTTAACTTTATTTATGAAATACATTTAGTATGTGTATTTAGAAAATCTTTATAACTTAATTGTTTGATTAAGGATTGTGAAAAAATTTCAGAACTTTCAAATGATGGGATTTTCCAGATTTTTCACCTGCAATAAACGATGTCAAAAGAGATTGTTACAAATCTCTAAGTGAACTTTTCCCAGGAGTACTGATGTGTAGTAAGATAAATTTGTGACCCACTGTTCTCCCTGCCCCAGTATCGATAACTCGACCTGCTGCTCAAAGCTTCTTGCATGTGGCAAAAGGTAAGGTGATTTTTTCCTCTGTGTTCCTCTTCTTTTTTTTTCCTCTGTGTATATAGTATTTTTCGCTGAACCTCCTCCCCCATTTTGATTGTTGGACTGTTGTAGTCTTCAGTCTCTCAGTATTACCAATGCCTGGAAAAATATATAAAGACTGAAAATTCTCTCACTATTGTTCACAGCGGCTCGTGGGAAGCATTTCAATGTTTTGTTATATTTGGAAGAAAAAACTTTATTTCTTCGTGTTTTTTTTTTTTTTTTGTTGTGGTCTTGTGTGTTTATTTTTGCCAAGCTGAATCACTCCCTTATGGTAGGAAATTATTAATACATAATTCATGTTTAATTGTTTGCTATTTTTGTTGTTGTAGTTAGTTGCTGCTGCTGTTGTTGTTGTTGTTGTTTTTCCCTTCTACTTTTCCATTTACGATTTCCATTTTGCTACTTTGTCTCCTAATGGGTTTTTAGTTTGAGAAAAAAAAAAAAATCTCGAAAAGAAGTTGATTGAAAACTTTCCCTGATTGAGTTGCATTATTTCGATTGATAGACATTTCAATTAGCACAAATTGCGGCAGGTTAAGTTGCAAGTTGAGCAGAAGAAGAAGTTGCACACTATTTTCTATTTTTTTCGGAAGTTTCCGTTATAAATTTAAAACCCCTGAGGCCTGAATGAATTCAAATTAGATGAAGCGTTGACGAGTTCAACGAGTTGCAGCCAGTTCCACGTTTCAATGCCCCAGAGAGAGAGAAAGAAAAAGAGAGGGAGTGGGAAAATGGGGAAGAGACATTTTCATTACCGCTCTGCGGGTTTTTCCAAATAGTTGCGGGTGGTCAGGCAAAGTCTTTCCCTACACATTGAATTTTATATATACATACATATATATGTAGAGGTATATATAAAATTTTTTTTTTAGTTTCTGTTTGGTTAATTTAAAATCCGAAAAGTTTCAAGTGCAACAAAGTAAAATCCAGTGTAGTAGAAGTTATTGCCCTCGCCCTCGCTCACGTTACAGAGCCCTAACCCTTGTCTTTGCCCAGTGCCAGCAACCCTCGCTGCCTCACCTCCATCTCTCCCCCCCCAGTCGCCTTTTTTCTCGCTTTTTGTGGAACAATATTTCAGTTTACTTTTGGAATTATTTTAATTTCGGTCGGGGATTCCTTTGTTTGAGTGTGTGTACATTTTGGTGGTGATTTCAATTGAAATGGCACGATCCATTAGCATTGTTAGTCCCATGAAGGGCATTTTCCACTCTTTACACTAACTTCATAAAATTTATTCAAATGTAATTTCTGGCATTCAAATATTGCTGAAATCTGTAGTATTAACTTGATTTGTACAATTTCAAAAATAAATTTCGCAATCAGTTTCATTATTTTATAACATTTTTAGTTTTTTTCGCTTTTGAGAGCTGCTGAATTGTGTTGTGAGCCTCCTATAAGACAATTTTCCAGCCTGTTGGAGACCTACATCAGCTAGTTCTCTTGGCTTAGGCCACTCTGCATATAACTTTTACAAAATGAGGTGTTTTGGAGCTATTTTAGAGAGTTCTACATCAGATGAACCAAGGAAAATCGTATGACCTAAGTGAATAAAAGTTGGCGGACTTCTGGGTACAATAATATAGATACAAATAGTATATAAATTCGTTTTGAACTGTAATTTATTTTGATGTATTTTTTTTTTCTTTTTCTGTATTTTTGCTCCTTTTTTTTACCTTTTTTTTGCGTTACAAATCCCTCTACATGTCCAAACTATGTGTAAATCTTACAATACTCTAAATCAGTTTCAGGCATTGTCTAGTTTTTGCGTTTTGTCACGTTTTACATTCTATTGAACGCTAAGACTCTGTTTCCGGGACCGCTTTGTTCACATTGTGGCTTTCTAATGCCTGTAATGGACCATTGGAAACTAAAGAAAAATCTTTATGTTATATTCTTACCAACTTCATATAATATTGCCAATAAAATTGCATGCCATGTAAGAAAATTTTAAACTCGCAACACAACATTCAGTTCCTTGTATGTTGCATGCAACTAATATGATTTTTGTCCACAACTTATACAAAGACTTATAAAAAACAATGAAAACTGTTATACGGAACTTCTAAATTTGAATACTGCAACACTTATACGCAACTTCTATTAGGTTATACTAACTTATACTTGCTTATACTTACTTATACTTGTTACTTTTACCAAAATATATCTTAGTAATTTATAAATCAACTTTGAGATTAACTTATACTAACCAAAAAGATCCAAGTGAGTTTTAAAATAAAGATTTAATATCTAATTTAAAGAATATATATTGATCGAAAATCATTTTGCAGTTAAATGTGCATATATTGGTCAATTCGATCCAATCAACTTTAATTGTGATACATATGTTGGTTCAATAGATGGTTCTGCAGGTTAGTTTAGTAGCTAGTAGTTTAGTAGTTTACAAAACAAGATGCATTGAAGTCATTTTAGAGAGTTTTACATCAGATGAACCAAGAAGTTTTGTTAAAAATAGATTCAAGAGGGTTTTTAATAATTGTTTTCGGAGAAATTACTTACTAGTTTGGTTGAGTGATAGGCAATGGCTTTGAAGCTGATAGTTCGCATTAGTTCTGTAAAAAACCAACAAATTCTGGTAAGCAAAATAGAACAAATTTTAACACCTGGTTTATGTGTTAATAAAAGTTAACAGATATGATATAGAGTTGCTATTAAAAGGGCGATAAAAGGTTTTAGAATAAGAAATATAGCAGGTAACATTTCAAACGGAAATCCATCTTTAAAGTGTTAATGCTAAGAAGGAGCTGTGAATTGTAAATGGCTGTGTTGTTTAACATCGAGCTCCCAAAATGTCCCTTTTGCTTTCTAAAGAGTTACCAATATCCTTCTGTCTGTTAAAATATATTCTAACAACATCTTTTCGCCCAACAGAGAACTGTAAAAATGTCCTTTTTGCTTTCTAGAGTTACAAATATCCTTCTGTCTGTCTAACAACATCCTTGCGCCCAACAGAGAACGGTAGAAATGTCCTTTTGGCTTTCAATAGTGCTGTTATAGAGAGATGTTAAATATTACAGTGAACTGTTAGAAAATCCTTACGCTCAATAGGGATCTGTTAATTGTAGTAGTATCCTTTCGCCCAACAGTGAGCTGTAAAAATTTCCCTTTGCCTTATAAAAATTTTCTCTGTTAGCTAAGATTTTAGCAGTAAAGTATACAAGTGCACTGTAGTTGGTCCTGTGGCAATATCCTGTTGATTCACACACTTATACAAAGACTTATAATTCGACTTATACCATCTTAGCTGGGACATGAACCGCGACCGAGCTCCGTTTGATGTTGCAATGCACTTGTCGCACTTGCTGCAGCAGTTGCAACTTCTATTTCAGATGCCAATGCAGCAACTCAAACAGATGCAGAGCCATTTCTTCACACTTCGCCCCCCCCCGACCACCGGAATAACATGCCGTTGCTCAACTTCAAGCGACTTTTGACTTTAGCTGATGTTTTCGCTGATGTTTTTTTATTCTTTTTCTTTTTTTTTTTCTGCTTGTTCTCCCCTTTTTCTTGGCTCTTTTAATATTTATGAAAAATGAAAGAAAAAAGGCGAGAGCCACATAAATATCCACTAAGCCACACACACACACATACAGTAACACACATGGCTGTCGGCGAAACCCTTAAGTAAAAACCGAAACTCCTCTCCAGAGTTGCCAACCTCCCCCCAGAACATCTCCCAGAGCTCTTGAGGCTGTCAAGCGTAAATTCAATAAATATGAATATAAGATCCACGAGAACAGAGAACAGAGATATAGAAAAGGAGAGAGAGAGAGAGAGAGCAAGATGTGGGAGAAGGAGAGGTAGAGTAACTGCACTTGTTGTTGTTACATTTTTCACTCACTTGGACTAACTTGGCTAACATTTGAAACGATGACAATGATGTTCTCCTTCTTCTTATCCCTTTTTGTGCTTTATTATTTGAAGTCTTTTCTTTTACGATTGATGCTGGATTTTTCTCTTTCTCTCTCTCTCTCTCTGTCTGTGTTCGATTGGCAGTAAAAAAAACAAGGGGGAAATAGGAAAATAGGAAAATATGAAAATAATTCATTGACTGACTGACTAAAAGTGTTCTATGCAATGTTGTCATTGGCCATAAACTCAAAAAGGAGTCATCAAAGTGTGTCGCATTTCTTCTTATATAAGGCGAATGTTTATAGACTTGGGTCGTCTTGACATAGTAAAACTAAGTGATAGTGCTAGAGCAGGATATATAGTGAAGTAAGTATAATGATTAAGCTGAGAGCATATGAACAACAAAAAAAAAAAAAAAGGGAGTAAGCGCACATCTTCACTTTGATGAGTTGCAGCACCCAACACACACAGAAAGTAAAAATAAAATGCCAGAGATGAAGAACTTCATATCACTAATGCAGGGGCCAAAAGGAGCATATTCTTTAGAAGCAAATGAGTAAGCACAAAAAGGAAAGAAAGGGCAATCGGGTTGGTTTTTGCAATCCAAGTGAAAAGTTTTAGAGACATATGAATATGCTTATTTGATTGGTGAAATGGAAATTGTGCAAACTCATCATCACCACATGATATTATATTAATTTAATTCACATAAAGATAACTTCATTTCATTTAAATTTAATCTTCTTGAAATTTTCAACCCCAGCCGAAAAGTATGCAAAATAAAATCTAGAGATTTGCGGGAGAAAACATGACTCAGCAATTAGAAATTTAGGTATTAAGTTCTCTCATATACATTTAGTTATTTCATTTCACATAGATAACTTCTTTTAATTGAATTTGAATTTACTTTAAATTTTAAACTCATTATGCAAAGCAAAATCTGGACATTTCCTGAGAGCAGCAACATTTGATATTTGAAAACGATGTCGAATTTCAGTAATCAAAAAAACTTATGCTGAGATGTAAACTCAGTTCGAATTTCTTGCAATCGATAATATTTCCTATCAATTTCACATAACCTTTTCTTTCATCTTATGAACAAGAACGGAAAAAAAATTCTCCCCCATTTTCCAAAAGGCAATCCGAAAAGTAAGAAAGGGTTCGTCTTCGTTTAAGTAAGCCAATGACTTCAAGCAAGCTTTTGGCCAGTCAAATACAAAGTATAAAGCCAACATAGAGGGCGCTATATCGTGAGGGGGGAGGGAGGTACGACAAGACAAGAAAAGGCCATGCTTAAGGCCAAGAAAACTTTGATAGCCAAATTAAGCGAAAGATAGAGTGAGTGAGTGAGTGAAAGGGAGAAAGAGTAGGAGAGACACAAAGCGTGGAATTGTTAAGATGAGTAAATATCACAGCACCAAACTTAAAGTAATTGAAGTTGGCAACAGGAAAAGCTAGCCTATAAGCCAAAACTTTGCTAAAACGGGATTCGCTTGCAAAACTTGGCCAAAAGGCGGAAGAGCTGTTCGCGATTTTAGTTTGTGCCAGAAAATCAAAATCAAGCAAACTAGAAACTAGGCCAAAGTTTGCCTCCCATGAATGGGATGACTTTACTCAAAGGAGACGATGGTTTTGCGAGGGAGAGGATGGCGTCGGCGCGGCCTCTTTAATAGATTTGTCCAAGTTAGTTGTGGCTAACTTGGGATATTTGTAGAGATATGCATGGTAGAGATGATATAGGAACTCAAGTGTTGATAGCGGCCAGTTCTAACTAGTTTTGTGGGTGCCAGCAATAAAGTTTATCTTGAAGTCTCGTCGGGAAATAAGTCTATGGCAAATTCTAAAGGACTATTGATTGGAATGTCAATGAAATTAGCAAATTAATATGACTACAATTCGATTCCAATTTTTCTATTCAAATATAAATTCTTGTTGTAGTAGTAAATTAGAGTGATTAAATTCATAATCTAATATTTAGTTGTGTAATATTCTTCATTGGACTCCTAGATACAGATAATTAGAGAAAGTTAGGCTTGAAATTCAAGTCTATTCAAATCGATATCTTAATTGCCCTCAAAAGTATGCCAAGAACAGCCAACTGAATTAAACAAGTCGCATTAATTTGCTAATATTTTATCTCCTATGGTTATCTGCAATTATATTCATATAAATTTGTTTAAAACCAGGGACTGTAATCATTATGAGTTTTATTATAAAACTTGAAAAATAAAAATTATTTCTAATTTTTAATCAATTGATTAAATATCAATCATCGATTTTGAACAAAACAATAAAACTCACAACATAAAAATTATATTTGAGCAAAAAATAAAAATCAAAAAATAATAATTATTTCTTGAAAAATCATGTTGAGTTTTATTTTTGTCGAAAAAGATTATTTTTTAAAATTTTTCTTCGAAAAAGTCGAAAAAGATCATTTTTAGACATTTTTTCGAGGAACACCTTTTAAAATTTAACATTGGGGATTTATTTATTTAAGAGTAAATATTAAGATTTAACTACGTGTTAACTAACTCATTGGTAAGATATTCAAATATAGTTAATCATGATGAACTCTGAATAAGACATCGGATATATCCTATATCTCTTATAAACTTAAAAAAAAAAAAATTTAATTTAGCTCGAAAACGTCTCCCCTTGAAATTATCTTTTAAAGAGAATTCCTGAAGGGTAAACAAAATCAATGACAATTTAATTAATTTTCGTCTGTCTCCCTTTAGAAAATCTAGATAAAAGCATTTATTTAGTGATGTGTTTGATTTTGCATGATTTTCAAAGAGTTTCTACGAAATGTCTTATTCTAATTGATTCGAATTGCATGCATGTTTCTCAGAACACTTACTCACCGCACTTGTTGTCTGTCTGCACTGTCATAACTGACAAAATATGAAACTAGCTATAGCTCGCGGCTATTTTGGCTACCCTCAACGACACAATATACACAATTTATTCTTGCTGTTGTTTCCCCTTTTTATACATTTATATATATATACATTTTTTTTTTTAGCCAATTATGGCCGTACAAGCTCAGACATTTCGATGAGGGGTTTATGGAAACCCTTCCAGGTAGACCCCAAAAATAACACACAAAAATATAACAAGTTGAAGTCTGTGCGCGACATCTACGCATTAGTCCCTGCTGCCCCCAGCTCCTCCTCCTTCCCATTTCGCCCAAAAAAAACCGGGCAAAGTCCGCAACTAAGCCAAGTTGACGAGCAAATTTTCAGGGTTACCCTCACTTTTCGTTGGGTTTTGGGGTTTGGGTTTACTCGCCTGTCATTGACAAAACCCATACCACCCCAATCCGACCCTGTCGGACCCATCTCCCATAAACTAGACGCCATAAATATGGCAGGACAATATTTTTCTTTTTGCGGGGAGAGAATTCATTCTTTCTTCAACTTGTTTTCCCTTCTTTTTCCCGTTTTTTTTTTTTTCTTTATGTGGGATGTGTAAATCGGGTAAACAAAGTAAACAATTGCATAAAGCAGACACAAGGCAAGGGTTGTACACACACACACGCATACGCACACACACAAATATATGTATGTGTATGAAATGTGTGCAAAATGTTCTTCCTTTGATTTTACATAGTGGCAAGTTAAGGAAAATAAGATTTGCAATTATTTGTTACCAGCATTTTATTATTTTTCTTTTCCCCTTTACATTTTTTACTCTCTGGCATAGGATGCTGCTTATACCCTGCCTAGCTAAAGGTTATATTAGAGTTTTTAAAAGGTTGGAGAAATATTTGGTTTAATCATGTCTTACAATTGGGATAAAGAGAGATCATATTACCACTGAGATATTTGCCTTTGATCTGGTGAATATTTCATCGAATTCCATGAGAATCAAAAAAAGTGTAGCACAGTTTTCAGCTGAAATTTTAAGAAAAATTCTCTGATGGTCACTCATCTTTGAAATTGTTTTTGTGGGGTAGAGAGTAACTAAAAGTCATTGTTTCAATTTCATTTTTCATACCTTTTTTTTTTTTTGTTTTGTTTCTCGTTAAATATTTTATTACACACATTTATGACGCACTTTCGGATGGAACACTGAAAACTTTTTCTGCCAAGTGGAACTATTAAAGCTGTAAAAAAGTTTTTTGTCCCCTCCGCACACACACACACACACACACTAATATAGCCAAAGGAATTGGGGGGAGGATGGGTGAGGGGGGCATACACACAAACATGCGGCTGGCGTTGTCAGCAGGCGCGCTCTGTCGTCGTCGTCGTTGTCGTCATTTTGACCGGAAATGCGCAGTTTTTAGTGAAGTGCATGCCATTTTGAATTGCCAACACACACACACACACACACAGAGAGACACACACACACACACATACACACATTTGCTAACCACTGGCGTTTGTCAACACATGCACAGAGAGAGAGAGAGGGAGAGAGACAGAGCCAAAGAGCGCACACTTTGGCTAAAAACAAAACGGCTAGGCAACCATTTCCACTGCCACCCCAAAGCACGCCTCCTCAATTTTTCGCCCAGTTTATACCCATTTGGTACTCTGCTTGCACTGCATCATGATGCTGCACTCGCTTGGTCAATATGGCGCGTTTTCGTTTCGTTTCCCTCTTTTTACGTTTTTGTTTTCTAAACCCCCCAGCACCCACCTAACCTCCCCTTCGTCTTTTTTTTTCAGTTGTTGTTTCTCGTTTGCTTTCAATGCGAAGGAGATGAAAGCGTGAGAGTTTTACAAGTTCTCCATATCAACTAATCGAATTTTTCCTTTCATAACATTCAAAATTTGTAAGGCAAATTATCAGAAAAACAAAATCAAATTAGCTATTGAGCTAAAATTAGCTGTAAGGAACTAGTTTTCTTCCTTTTATAATCCTGAATTAGATAGTTAATAAGTTTTGTTTTTTGAAGTAATAAAAAAGGGTGTTGAGATCATTTTATTTGATCAAAGTTAAGATATTTGAACATTTAAATAAAGAAATGTGAGCAAGCTTTAAAATATAAATCAATAACTGGCAAGTTCTCTCATCAGCAGACTTCGCTATCGACTCTAAAATTGCGAGGTCATACCACTACCTCAACGCTAAAACTAGTTGGGAATTACAACTCCAGAGTTGTATTTTTAGATTTCAGCTTTCTCTAATATCACCATAAAATAACATATTTATTTTATCTTATATATGTTGCTGTTGATCTAGGAACGAATTCCTTGCTATGAAACATTAGCAAATTATAGGCTAATGGACAAAGGGTCTTTTAGAACTTTCTAGATGCAGTACTTTTCGTAATAATTTAAATTCTATAATATCTCAATTTTGGATTAAAAATATTAGCAAGTTATACGACTCAAAACTCTTTAAATTCTTTAATATCTCAACTTTAAATTAAAGATCCCTAGCAAATTATATGACTCAATACTATTCAAAATTGGTATTTTAATCTTCTTGTGTCTTTTATATCCTTTATCGATATACTTGACATTATCATTAATTAGTAACGATTTTAACTACCCTTAAGACTAAAACAATAATTTATTGTAGGTGTGATAAATTAAAAAAATTCCCCGAATGGATAAAGCCATAAGCAGTGTCATCAAAAACCTGAATCATTTGACAATATAATCTTATTTTTCGCATATTCTTTTCCCAATTCTTTTTATTATTATGATATTTTAAATATAATATATATATGTATATATGTATAAAGAGCTCAACTGAAAATATATTAATCTTTGATTGTAATTGTACTTCAGCAAATAATTTCGATTCTATTATATTTGATAACCGTTTAATTATAAAAGCCGAATGTTAAAAACCCTAAGGATCTTCGATTTCAAAAGAATATTAAATATATAGTGCAAAAAAGTAATTACAACCTTTATAATAAGTATACCTGAATTCACTTGTTGTCTCCTCTTTCCTCTCTGGCAAAGGGCCCTGCACGTTTACATCTCTAGTTGTTGGTCAGTGAACCTTTCGTCCTTTTTTTTTTTTTGGCCATATGTGCAAACTGTAAACTGGAACTGTGTCGCTCTAACTGTCGTTCTGTCTTGATGTTTGTATGTAGTTGCTGATGCTGCTCTCCGCCATGCTAATATCGACATTTCCGTTTAGGATTCATTTTGTTGCTTTTACTGTTAGTTGTTAGTTTATGTCGCCTAGCACACTCTATTTCCCCCCGTCCTCACGGACTCTTTCTCTCTCTCTCTCTCTCTCTCTCTCTCTGCATCAGTGTTTTCGTTTAGAAGTGTTGTGTCCATTTCACTTTTGATGCTTTGAAATTTGAGATCCTTCAAAATGAATTCCTTACATTAACCCTCTTGATGCTGCTCCTGATGCTGGTTTATTTCATGCCCATTAAACTTAAACAATACTGGCCAAGAGAGGGGAGGGGGTGGGGCTTGGCTTCATTTATTTTCAATTAAGACTCAATCAAAAATCAAAATCAGAGAGAGAGAAATGTGGGTGCAACAAAAATTTGTCGAGAAAATGTGTAGAGGAAAAAAAAACCACAACCAAAAAACAATAAACAATAGAAATGCTTCAGCAACAATTATGCTGCAATATTTTTCATGTTCGTTCTTCTTACCCAGTACACGAGAAGGAAGTATTTGTGAGTTTCTTATGAGAATCTATATATGCATTTAAATATATGTTTCTGATCAGCAGCTATAGCCGATGTCCATATTCTTATGGGAGATAAGATATATAAAAAAATATTATGATATAAGTAACTTAATGTATGCGAGTAATAATATATAAAAATTCCTGATATATTGCTAAGCCATTTTCTTTGATCTTAGAGCCAGTCGTAAATAACAGATATGAAATCTCTTAAATAAGGACTATATTGAATATCTTTCAATATTATTAATATTTAATATCTTTTTCCTACTTATTTATTTGCAATCTTTCCTACATGAGCAGATTAGAAAACATAAACCGAACAATAATTTTTTTTAGATAAAACAAAATAAAATTTAACGAAAAGTTAAGAAAATGCAAGTTTCTGCATCGACTAGAACTATGTTTAAATTAGGCTCAAAGACGAAAAAGGTTGGGCCGGTCCACGGTGTCAAATGGAGGATTAAAACAGTCTTTCAAAAATTTACAAAATTTAATTTTGACATATAATTTATTCACTTTAAAATTAATGGTAGTTAATTAATATTGTGCACCCAGTATAAATATTGTTCAAGTCCTAATGAATATTATCTCAAAGATTAAATCGAAAATGTTTACAATATTGTTTTGAAATTGTTTAATATACAGTATGAAGTATACAATTATTTATAATTGGCGTATTATATGGAAGATTGAATAGGGTTTTTCATGATTACTTAGGGTTACTTTTGAGTTATTAACTTAACAACTATTTTAATTTATTTTTTGACCTAATCAATATTAAGATCCTTATGGATTTATGCACTCAAAACCAATACTGGAGCATTAGGAATCAAACTAAAATTTTCATACTTGATGTACTTTTCATTTCCCGAAATTTATTTCGAAAATGTTAACTGTTGTTTTGAAATTCTTTATTATTCAGTACATAAGTAATTATTTATCTAATTATATTATGCATATAAGTAATTATTTATAATTGGCGTATTATGTATATTCAACTATCATACTCAAAGAGGAGACTACGTTTATTTCACCTTTATAATACCATATTCTAAAATTTCATTATTATCGGTTAAACATATGATGATAAATATGCCAACAATTTCGTTATTAACGTAGGAAACACTTGGAACACCTACTCTAGATGGTCCCAGGGTGTTAATCAAAAGTTTGAGAAGTGCTAGTTATAAATCTCTTTCATCAAGTACTTTTTTACAGGGTATCTTAAAGTCGCCACCCATCTGCCAATTTTTCAGCATCGCCAATTTGGCCAAAGAAAAACTTAACAAGTAGTTTTTAATAAGCTTCCTCTTGCTGCTTGCCTTCTCCCCACCAAATACGTTGACTTGGTCTATTGGTTTGTTGATTTTTCTGCTATTGCAACTGCAACAGAAAGAGAGGGTGAGAGAGAGAGAGAGAGAGGGAGAAAGTGAAAGCAGGAGATTTTCCTGTTGATTTTTCCAGTTTTCGAATTGTTCTCTTACCTCATTGAAATTGAAACACACACAATATATAGGTGGATATATATATATATATATGTATATATATATATCTAATTGATGCTGTAGAAATACCATAAGCGGATTTATCCATATACTTTTTTTGTTGCTTTTTATTTTTGTGGCAGCTTAGTGAAACATTTTTGGTATTCATTGTTGCATTTGCGAGTTAGCCATTTGCTGCGAGGTGGCTAAGACCTGGATAAACCTATTTTGTGGATTTTTAATTGGTTTTGATTTAGAATCAGTACACTTGGAGAAAAATATTTAGATTTAGGAGAGAAAGATACTCAGTAGGTAGTTTAGAATTTATAATTATTCTTTTAGTTTTGAAGCATTCAAGTTTAATTTCTTTAGTAACTTTCACTATTTCGAATAAGGCTCTTAGAAATACTTAAAAATTTCAGTTATTTGTGGAACTTTATAAACAAAATGTATCTAAAACTTTTTTCAAGGTTTCTAAATTTGTCTATTTGTTAATTTAGGATCCATTTTTATTTTAGAAATAACCTTGGGGGTGTTTTCGAGACCCCAAAAATGGAATTTTTTTCGAAACTAATTTTTCTTAAGATTGTATCCAATTTTTCTTAAGCTCTAATTGGTCAAATGGATTGAAATTCGGTACGAATATTCATTATAAATCCTTCTTTGATATAATTTTTATTTTTATAACTTTAAAAAAAATTGTAAGCTCAAAAAAGTTATGTCATCCTGATATATGTACTATTGCAGATTCTATATTTTTTTATACAAATTAATAGGAAGTTAATAATTAATATTGATTTCAATCCTTTGCGAGATCAGCAAATGCTTATTGTGAAGCGTTTGAGGCCTCCAGAAGATTAACTTAACGAATTTCTACATAAAAGCAAGAATAAAGAGAAGAAGGATTAATACTAAAATCCAAAAAAAAAAACTAAAACACACACAAAACGAAGCCAACCAACCACACGATCGAAACGAAACGGCAAACAAAAAGGAAGTTTGGAATTGTGGTAAAAAGGACTCGTAGTTCTTTCGTCCTTTTTTTTTAAATATCCAATCTTTTGTTTGTTAAACATTTTTGGTATAGCTTGCATCATTAAAAAGTAAATATAAGAAGTATATAAGTATTATTCTGATTGATTATTGGCTAAAAGGAACGAATTCTACACGAAAGCGTCCTCTAGACCGAAAACCTGGCACAGATGTACCCTCTGGAAGACCTTTCGAAAGCTATATCACTTGCCTATATCCGATTTTAACACCTTGGGTACTTCCCCTGTTAGAATTTCACCTTTTCACCTCTTTAGTTCCTCTTAATTCAAAAATACATATTATTTTGCATTTTCTAACATTTAGAAATCTGTTTATTCATGTAATATCTTTGTAATTTACTATAATTAAGATTATCTGTTGAATGGAAAAACTTTTTTCCACACTCAAATTAGCATTAAGCGAATTGAAAAGACATTTTTAAGTAGATTCATAGGCAATGCTCTCGACCCTCGCAATAGTCGCTTAACAATCAGTTCCAGACGAATCCTTTTCTCAGTCTCCCAAACATTTCCTTCGTTTCGCATTGTGTCCAGGGGAAGACAATCAAATGCGCGTATCTATGACAAGTTCAATATTATAATTTGTTTACCAACTTTCTTTGCCACGAACGAAATCCAAAAAAGAGAAAAAAATATATATATATAAATTGGAAATGAAAGAAAAGGAAAAATAAGGAATAATATATAAACGATAACAAGGAATGCCGCGCCTTCATTTTTTTAAACAGGCGCAAACGGAAATGGAAGAGAAATGTGACTTGGGGTGAGGGGATGTGGGGTGTAGCCAAAGGAAAGGAAAAGAAAGAAAATACAAGCCCGCAAAGCGAAACTCAATTTTCATGAAATAAAATCAAATTTAAATAATACAATAGGAGGGGGGAAGGATGGCGGACGTCGAAATGAAAGAAGGGAAATCTAAACGCCTCTAGAAGGAGTAAGAGAGAGAAAGGGAGAGCGAAAGCTAAAGACAGAGTGAGAGCGAGATAATAACCAGCAAGGATAACAACAACAGCAACAACAACAACCAACAGCAAGCAAGAAGAGCAACAAGAACATCATCAACTGTATCGCTGCTTATTTATCTTTATCGCAATTCGTTTGTCCTTTCCCCCTTGGCACTTGGCATGTTTTTGATGCGGGTTGGCGGGCTGGCGGGTTGGCTGGTATCCTCGGTATCCTGGGTATCCTGGCAAGACGACATCAATATTATTGCCATAAGTTTCATATTTGCTGCTGCTTTAGATGCCGTTTAAAATTTCGCTGGCGAAAGCAATGAAGAAACGATTTTTTTTCTTTTTCGGTAAGCAATTTATGAAATGTCGACATTGCGATACCTTGGAAAAACTGGAAGGAAAGAATATAATATCAGATAAATTTATTGTGGATTAAAGTATTTTATGAGCCTTTATAACGCCACCTAGCGGCGACCTTTTTTGGTTTGGTTAGATAACTTTCTAAACGAATTGTATCTAAAACTTTTTTCAATGTTTTTAAATGTATATTAGTCAATTTTCGTTGTTTTCGAGACCCCAAAAATTGGAATGAAAGAATATAATATCACATAAATTTATTGTAGATTAAAGTTTATTATGAGCCTCTATAACGCCACCTAGCGGCGAACACTTTTGGTTTGGTTTTCTATTAAATATGATGTAGCTATATATTCTTGATCAGCAAAAAAAAGTGAGTTTACTCCATGTTGATATCTCCTAGTGATGCAAATTCATTAGTAATTATTATGGCTTTTTAAGAAATCGGTTTCCGATAGCTTTTCTCGATAATTTTATAATACAAAAAACAGCAACCTTCAATCTTCAAATAAGATTGGATTACTTTATATAACAAATAGCTCTCATAGGTTGTAAGATTTCATTTCCGATATATCGACACTTGAAATTTACTTTCGTGCCATCGCTAATTATCGAAGTACGCAGTTATCAATATTTGACCACCACTAGTCCACCAAACTGTTATAAAATAAGTAAGACTTATGCCAAGATCTTTTAGATACTTAGTCATTCTAAATAATTTGATCCAAGCATGTTCGAAATTCGGAAATCCTAGTACTCAGAAAATCTATATTCCAAACCGATGAAAGGACAAACGTTTCTTAACTTAATCAACAGTTTGATTAAATGCTTACCCAATTTCAATATACTCCTCCTTATTCTATGATTTAATGGGTGTTGAAAATATAAAACACTTGGACTCCAGTTCCACTTTTTCAGTTTGCTTTTCATTTCACTGTGGCTGCGTCTTTTTCTTCTATGTTATACCAATGCCATTTGCCATTTCTTCTCTTTCTCTTTCCATTTTTTGCTTTTTCTTTCTATATACACACATTACTTCGCATAATTTTTTATTGATTTATTTGGCTTACAGTCGTTTACCAGAGAAAATGGGAAAAAATGTTTGCGGAATTATATATATGAGAGTCTGTCTCTTTCTCTCTGTGTGTGTGTGTAGAGGGGGAAATCAAATGTAGACAAGTGAAAATTTGAAACGATTTACGCGCAATTTACGGAAATTGCACTAGGGCAGATCAAATTGACAACGCGTGGAAAGCCAAAAGAGAGTCATGGTGTATTGCAGAGGGAAGAGGAAAGCAGGGGGGGAGGTCGCTCGCCAGCAACAAAAATGTGAAAAATGTCGGAGAAAAACTAATAGCAGATGGAATAAATATGAATATAAATGTAAATTGTAAGCCCAAAAAGATGAAATAACGATTTCGAGTACAACAAAGAAATGTAGAAGGACGGATATACATACATACACACATATACATACATACATATTTGAATGAAAATGAATATGAATAAGCAAACAATATTTTGCAAGTGAAATTGAAAATAATATTCATCATATTATTTAAATATTTCATTCGTTTTGCTTCACTTACTTGCGAAAATTCTCATTTTGCAAAAGTTACTTGTAGTTGAGTCGATTATCTTATACCCTGAAAGCTAATGAAGTATCTCTACAAAGTCTCCAAACAGATTTCACAAGTCTTCATAGGTTTCCTTTGTAAGATAATTGGTTTACAGTTGAATTTATGTTTTTGTCATAACTTTTAGCGGGTGCAAAATGAAAAGTCTCCAAAATTGTAGAACTCTGCAATTGCTTTACCCACAGTCATTTCTATTGTCTAAGGTTTTTAACCATTAACAAAAGCTAAGCTTATGTCATTAGTTCCAAAAAGTCTCCAAAAGCGTGTTGAGATCTCCAATTTCATTGCAAACACTTATTTCATCATTTGATAATTCTTTTTAACACTAAACTTGCTTTTATCATTACCAAAAACTCTCCAAAGCCTTCACAAGTCTCCACTACACTCAAATTCTCATACATTTTAGTCCCTTTTGAAGTTTTTACCCTTATTATAACAGTATTCTCACACGTACAAGTCTCCAAAAATCTCCACAAGTCTCCACTTTTTTTTTCTTTTGAGTAATTTGCCTATTTAAAGCTAAAAATGTTTTACAGCTAGTATAATATACTTTTTAGTTCCTTCTAGGGTATTTACCCTTCTTAAAACAGTCTCCAAATGTCACCTCACAAGTCTCCATAACTTTCCACAAGTCTCCACTTTATTTTCTTTTGAGTTTAATTACTCAATTAAAGTTAAAAGATTGACAACTTGTTGAATAATATTTTTTTAGGGTCTCCGCACTTCTCTATTACTCTCCAATACTTAGTTTCATGATTGTTGATTTAATCGTGAATTTAACATCACTGGGGAAAAACCCACAAGTCACTCCTTACTTTCTTTCTTTAAATGAAATGTAAACTCGACTCTATAAGCCTACTGCAAGGGTGTTACAGTGATGCAATTGCATTGCTCAAACATTTATTGCAGAATTTAAAGCTTCAATTTTCCATTTTGCAGAGAATACATTCTAAAAGAATTTCAAGTGAAATATTTTTGCTATTTCATTTACAATTCTTGGGCCAATCAAAACTTTGTTAGACAGCAAATTCGTAATCTGAGTCAAGAGAAAATTGCTGATGTAATTAAAAAAAAAAAAAAGAAAAAAGAAAAAACGTTGAATCTGCAGTGAATTTTCTATTTTCTATTTTCAATTTAAATACAGATGCATTGAAACCTTTAAAGAATTTTCCCTTTTTTCCACAAGAGAAGAGAGAGTCATGTCATTATTGTAGCCCTCCGTCTCCATATTCTACCCCGTCATATCATTCCCTCTGCCTTCTTCTTCTGATGACTTTACTTTGCTTGCACTTTAGTCAATGGACAAAGAGTCGAAATGCCTTTCGGCTTTCAGTTAGCGACTCCCTGCGACTGCCGGCTTCTATGTAGTAGTCTGCTACTGAATTTTGGTTAGCGTTCTGGCATATCAAAAATTGGCTTACCACGCATAAACAGAGAACAAAAGGGAGCGCTGAAGTCGGGGGAAGTAAGGCAGGCGGCAGCCTTCTCCCCCCACCAAGTTTTGCCCCCTTCTGGCATGCACTTGAAAACTCAAGTTGCTGTGATTATCGTGCAATTTTCACTAGCTAGGGGTATATGACAATGGCTTCTAATTCTTCTCTTCCCTCACAACCCGCTTCAGTCCCTGCCTGACTGACTGACTGACTGCCTGGATGACTGCGTGCCTGCCCGACATCCTAAAAATCTGACTTTGACTTTGCCTGGCGACCGTCATCCACATCGTCGTTGTCGTTGGAGTCCGTGTCGGTGTGTCGTGGCATTTGACGTTATGGTTTACGTGTTGAGGCGTCGGTTTGCCGTGATTATCACTGACTTACGCTTGAATGCCTCCATGGCATAGAACATTTTTTGTCCACGGCATTTTCTATACTTATGTACGACATTTGATCTAAGAAAAAGGTGTATGAAATTTTGTGCTGAATAGGTAACAGACTGCTTGGAAAATGGTTTTCCTTATGACAAAAAATATTCTGAAATGCTTATCGCTCAAAATCCTCTCGAAACTATAAACATAAGAAGTATTACGAGTATTAAATGTAGTCTAATATGACTAGCTTATGTATGTGCTTAGAAGGTAAATAAATAAAGCTGTTTAAAAATGATTTTTCTAGAAATTATGTTGAGAATTTTAAATTTATTTATTTTACAACAAATTAGCAAAATTATAATACAATATAAGGGATAATAAATAGGCCACAAGTATTATCAATGAGGACTTCAATTCTTTAAAGTATCATGACATTGTAGCCATATCTTCTATCTATTATTATTCATTGAGCTATCCCCAAGGGCTTCTCTTATTTTCCCTTGGATCTGTCTTGTATCCTTTATCCTTGTATCAGTATATGGGATAGTATTTATTATAAGGTCACAAGGACTGTCAATGAGAACTTCAATTCTTTAAAGTGATATTGTGATATTGTAGCTACTATATATCTTTTAAATGTCATTATTTATTGAGCTATCATTAAAAACTTCTCTTATTTTCTCTTCGATCAGTTTTATAACCTTTAAACTTAATGTATATTGAAAGACGCTTTAGTTAAAGTAAATTTCTTTGAAAACTTTAGTTTTAATGGGAAAAACTCCCAATACTTAAAAAGTTCTACAAAAGGTTTCTTATGGTAATTTAAATTGTTTCGGTTTTAATAACCTACAATCTGCTAGGAACCGTTTCATAGATGATATAGAAAGACAGCTGAAAAATCATGATCAAATCTCGGTTCATAAAGAGTTGTTAAAATATTTCACTCGGATTTCTTAATTATTTTGGTTTCTGTATCTTAAATACTTCTATTAATAATATTGTAAACTTTTCTGAAATACTTTATAGGAAATAGTTTAAAATTTAAGTTAGTTTTAGAGCGAAAACTGCTTGAAAAGCTTTTATTTTAGACCTAAGAAGCCGTTTAATCATGTTTTCAGGTTTCTATAAAAATTAAAGATTATTTTCATCCAGATCCCCGTTTAAAAAAGGTTCCATACACCTAATAAAATGTTTGAAATGATAATCTAGTTTAAGTAGATTAATGAAATGAAAAGCTTTTATTTTAGACCTGAGAAAAAGATATTTAATCATGTTTTCAGGTTTCTATAAAAATTAAAAATTATTTTCAACCAGATCCCCTTTTAAAAACAGTTCCATATACCTAAAAAAATGTTTAAAATTATATTTTAGTTTAACTAGATCTATATTTATTTATCTTTTAGGAGTCTGACTTAATTAGGAGTTTCGTTTTTCAATTTTCTTCATAATTCATTGAAGTCGTATATAGCTCTCTTTATATATTTGTATAAACCTTCTAATTACAGGCCATAAAATGGTCGTTGCCACTCCTTCTAGACATTACCCTGGCAGGTAGACAGCAACAACAGCAACCCCTCCAGGCAATAGCCTTACAAACTGGTTGTCGTCGTCGTCGTCTTGGTTGCGTCCTTTGTGCGATGCTTCTTAACCTTGCTGCTGGTGCTCGTGCTGGTGGTGGTGGTGGTCTCTAAACATCACAACACAGTTAACGTCGTCTCGGTCTTCGTCGCAATGTCTGTGCCCGTGCATTTTCATTTGAATGCAATGAGACCCTGTCTCAGTCCCTTGGCCTTCTTCCTCTTACGTGTGACGCGCTCACTTTGCTTAATTAACGCGCTCACACAGAGTCACACACTCACACACACACACGTACGCATAAAAAGGTCGTGACGGGAGAGGGACTTTGACTTGACTTTGCCAATCATTGCCCCGTTTTCAATGACAATGACAATGACAACGCCAATAGACCGCATCACGTACTCTAAAACTTGGTTCTCAGACTCTGGCAGACTTCGTTTGGATCGTTTTTTGGGCCACGTTGTTGCTGTTGTTGTTGTTGTGTGTGTATTATTAGTAAGTATCTTGTTTATTTAAACATTGCACCCACCCAAGCAAGCCAAGAGCACTACGAGCATCGCATCGCCACAATGCCCTTTCATTCAGGTCGTCGTCGTCGTCATCATCGCCATCTGCTTGTTATTTACCTTTTTTGCTCTCTTATGTTCATAATTTCGTTTGCATGTTAATTACCATGATTATTATATGAGAGCATCTCTGTGCTATACATCCATTGAATTTTCCACCTTCTTCATTAATACTCTTGGGAAAAATGCTGTGAAACATTGATACCAGAAGCTGTTGGGGATTTTCGGAGTTTTTTTCCAAGGAGTGAGAGTGAGTGGGCACACAAATGGATTATGTGTGTGTGTGTGTGGTTTTGGGATAAGGTGGGAAAAGTAAAGAAAAATGCATTTATTCAAGTGTGAATGAAAAGAAAATGAGATTGGAATTGAATTAGTAGTTTAGTAGTACTTAAATTAGAAATGAAATTGTCTGAAGCCAACTTAACCCAGTTATCATTCAATGAAGTAGATTTCAGAAGCCATTCGATTACTCATGACTATATAATGGAGATGGTCTAAAGGACTAAGGACTATATATGCCCCACAAAATCCTCTTTTATGAATGAAATTAATAATAAAGATTTATTCTTACATATTATTAGAACTATTTCAAACAATACTAAAGCTGGAAAAGTCTTTAGTTTATTTATTATATTTTTTCCCTACGTCTTACAGCCTTTAATGGCTTCATATTTGAGCTATATCAGTTTATAGATTCAAATCGAATCAAATATTTATTTCCATTTTTATCTGGGATCGTAAAAGTAGTAAGATATAAATTTTAAAATTGCAAATAACTCTTAAGTTGTGTCATAAATGGCAAACTATATTTTTCTTAAAATTTCCTTAATGTATAGACCCATATATGGCTTCCTAATAATAATCCTTAAGTATGTATATACAGAAAATAGTTTTCCCAAATATATTTTAAAATATCACAAATGGAAACATATTTGTCCAAAACAAAATTTGTTCCTTAATTTTAAATGTTAATTTTAGATGTTTTTAGTATAATCATAGATATTTATGAAGTAGAGAATTAAGTTGTGATAAATTCTATTCAATTCAATCATAATTTTGTATGATATAAGAATTTTTTTAATATTTGGATTTTTTTTTTTGTAATATTTTTATAAGTATTTATTCTTCTGATTTTAAGTATTTTTTACTCTAATAAGAAAACATTTTTTGTGAATAATAAGATCAGAAAGATAACAAATATTAATTATGATTAATCGGCCTTTCCTTTTAAAATCAAAGGAATAATCGAAACTGGCCAGAAAAAGGAGACTTATAAAAAGTCGAAACGGGAACCAAGAACCGAAACTGTAATCGTTATAATTTTATAAGATTTCGTATTAGTTGATTTACTCTGAAAAACAATCAGAACT
This sequence comes from Drosophila sp. 14030-0761.01, assembly GCA_018150735.1. Taxonomy (NCBI): domain Eukaryota; kingdom Metazoa; phylum Arthropoda; class Insecta; order Diptera; family Drosophilidae; genus Drosophila; species Drosophila sp. 14030-0761.01. The sequence goes on from JAECWO010000031.1 coordinate 15,319,229, forward strand.
GTTTGATTTTTTCTGTAAAAGATACAAGATACATTTATTTGCATTTATGGATCTAACTTCTCATAATCAAAACAAACCTAAAAAGCAAATATATGTTAAAAACCAGAAGGCCGGGCTAACTTCGACCATGCCGAAGTTTGTATACCCTTGCAAGCTCTTGTGTTACTAGATCCCTAAAAAGAGTTATCTAAATGTAAAGACCCTGGTGTAAAAATCCGTTTTTACACGCCAAAGCACGGCACGCATACAAATGCATGTATGTAGACATGCAGCATGCAATTTTTTCATATGTTTATATGACAGCTATATGATATAGTCATCCGATTTTGATCAAATTTACCAGAATTATAACTTTTAATGTGGAAATGTTATTTACCAAGTTTGACGATGATCACTCAAAAAACAAAAAAGTTTCTAGAAGAAAAATTATTTTTGGTCCGATCGTTCATATGGGAGCTATATGATATAGTAATCCGATCTTGATCAAATTTGGCATGGATGTTTGGATGTATAATAAACTGCCAAATGTTAAGTTTTTTGATAATCGGGTGAAAAAGAAAGAAGTTATTGATCTAAAACTCATTTTTCGACCGATGGTTCCTATGGGAGCTATATGATATAGTCGTCCGATCGGGATGAATCCGAGATATACAATGCCTGCAGTATATACAAGACTTCGTGCAAAATTGCAGCTCTGTAGCTATAGCGGTTTCGGAGGAGAAGCTGTTGATCCAGACAGACGGACGGACGGACAGACGGACAGACAGACGGACAAACGGATTTGAGCTCGCCTTGTTGTGCTGATCAAGAATATATATACTTTATATGGTCAAAGATGCCTCCTTCTATGCGTTGCACACTTCTGACCAAAATTAATATACCCTTTTTGCAAGGGTATAAAAATTTTTTTTTTTAAACAGTTTCAATCTTTGCTCTTGGCCCAACACTTATGGCTATTCAATTTGTGACACAATCTCTATGAATTTTAGCATTTTGCTCACATTTCACATAAATTAAATTAGCATTGGTCTCTGATTTGTAAATTCTAGTGCCCAAATATTTCACATAAATTAAATTAACAAGCTACATAATTGCTGAAAAACGCTTATTTTGACCCGATCATATCGGCCAGGTTACAATTTAATTAACTCTGACAGCTTTACCTTACCTTTTTCTTCTTCTTCTTCTTACTTTTCTGCCAAGTTGTCTCCGCTCCCTTCTCTGTCGCCAACTTCCTCTATTTCGTTGAATTTCTTATCATCAACATCTGTCCAAAAGCTAGAAAATTACCCAAGACACCGCCGCCCAAAAAAAAAAAAAAAAAGAAAAACTCAATTAAAAGCGTCTTTGCTTAGTCGCCGTCGCCGCTGCCGCCGCTTCAGAGCGGTAATTGTATTTATTTTGAACAATTTCGTAATCAAAGTCAACCAAGTAAACAATCAACATAATACATATAGATAAAAAGTCAAAAAAAAATCCATTAAATGGGTTCACACGCACAAAAAAAAAAATTGCAGCAAATGACAGTGCAAAAAAACGAAAAAAACAGTGGAAAAAATTGGCTCTTTGAAATTACATTTCCAAACTGACAAAAAAGAAAGCAAAAAAAACGAAAATTCCGGAAAACGTAAATTCATTTCAATGCGCCAAACGCAAAAGAGAATTAAATAAGAAATAAAGAAATCAAGTAAAGTTAAGTTAAAAAGAGACTCACTCTGCGGTACGAGAGGGGGTGAGGAAAAAATCTCTGGCCGCTAACAAAGTTGCCACTTGTCAGACATAACACCCCCCTCAACCCTCAAGCCGCTCTCCCCACGCCGGACATCAGTTGTCAGTAAATGTTTATGAGTTAATCAACTTGTAATGACCAAAAGGACGGACATTGCTTAAAGTGCGGGCAGCAAAGTAAAAGAGAGACCGAGAGAGGGAGGGAGAGAGTGGGGGGGATGAAAACAAACTTAATTAGCTTTCATTTAAAAAACAGAGCGACAAACTGCAGCTGCAAATGACGAAAGAAAAAAAAAAACACAACATTCAACATTCAACTTCAACATCAACTGAAATGAGCGACAAATAAACAAAAGTACAACTTTCTTTTACAGGCGGAAATGCTCGGCATATACACAAAAGACAGCCAAACGGGCAAATGGGCAAAAAAAAAAACAGAAAAAAAACAAAAACTGTATCTGCTTAACAACTACGCCAAAGTGATGGGAGGAGGAACGTGGAGGTGAAAAGTTTTTGGCCTTAGCCATTTATGGAATGTCTAAAATGGCAAGGGCTAAAAGCATATTTTCCTTCCTTCCCCTTTTTCTTTCATGACGATCTGTGTGAGACATAAAGTTGAAAAACTTTTCTTCTCCTGCAAAAGGATGAAAAGGGAATAGTTAAGACGCGAGTCTCTAAAGTATATATTCTTGATCTGCGGGCATAACTAAGTAGATACTGTTATGGTCAGAGGGGAATTTGTACCTCATATTTAACTTCGATAAATGGCAACAACTTTTTTTGTTTGTCGATTTTTGTCGCCAAAAATTTGACACAAGAAGCGCTGCTGCTCATATTAATGTCTATCGTATTATTCAGATTAATGTCTATCGTATTAATAGTTATCGATATTGATGTCGGTTTTGAAAGTGGAGAAAGTGGAGTACATCGTATTAATGTATATCGTATTATTCGTATTAATGTCTATCGTATTAATAGTTATCGATATTGATAACGCTTTTGAGAGTGGAGAATTTTGCACTTAATCTCTTGAATACCACACAAAAAAAAACCAATAACTCTTGTAGAAAAACTAATAAGTGAACGAGAAGCTGCTTTTTTAGACTTTAATGATGGAATCGCATTATTTTACATTGATAATCGATACCCAAACATTGATTAAAGCTAACAAATTATCGATAACAAAATACTTTCCATTATGTACCTATCTATTCATCTTCAATAAATCCTTTGGGCCATCAAACCAAGGCCATAGGCAGAGACACTCAGTTTATCCCCTCTTTGTATATGTGTCTACAATGTAATTAACAGTGGAAAAACTTAAGCACTTCAATTAATTAACAGTACGTTGTAGGCGAACTTCAATATTTCAGTAAGCTTCAATTAATCTAAAGTAGCAAAGACTTACGGAAACTTGAACAACACTTTAACAAAGATTTTCTTGTACTCGAATAAACATTGGGAATGAAAAAGCTTTGATGAAATTATTCAAAAAGTGTGTGCTCTATAATTGAGGTTACACAAATATCTGAAATTTGGCAATTGGAAACAGATAGGTACATCTCGGAGGAGACGCCAAACCGAAAGCACTAAAAATTGAATCACAAATTCAATTAGCTCTAAAATGAATTTTGAGGATAAATTGTAAATTATTTTTCAGATTTACTAGAGCTATAACTTCTTAAAAGTGTTCAAAGTCGTATCAGCAAATTTAAAGTTTAGCGCCAAATACTTGGTTAAAAATTCTTTCTTTAACAATTTTCATGAAAGTTTTTTGCTCTTGAAGCTTACAAAATTAGCGATTTTCCAGACATTTCACTTCTTTTCTATTCTTAAAAAATTTTGACGTGTTTAATTTCAAGGAGTCTAAATTTAAATGCACCTGGATAAAAAATGGCTAAGACCAAGTACACAAAGTTTATAAGAGTAGGACATTAAGCTAACAAAATCTCATCCAATGTTTTGGTATGTATAACAAATTTTGCCTATATTTTCCGAAATTTTTAAAAGTAATTTTTAAAAAAGATTGCGACTTAAAGGATCCATACTTCCTTTTCCATTGTAGATTCTTTTGGTGGACTAAATATGGAAGTTTTGGATTTATTCTACTAACTATAATCATATTTAACAGTGTTTCTTAAAGGCATCACAATCATTTATAAAAAAAAATTGTTGGGATTTCACAGTTCAAAAATATTCGTTTGTTTAAGAATAGCAAAAAAAATGTCAGCCAATATTCAAAAAAATAAAATTTATTTAATGTTAATTTTAACGTCTTTCAAAAGGTGTAAAAACTAACTTTCTCTTCTATATTTTAAATAATTTTTGAGCAATTTTGAAAAGGGAAATTTGAAGATGATAGGGACTTAGTTGCTTTTGCATTGTGGATGCTTTTGGAAGACCATTTATAGAAGTTTTTGGTTTATTTTACTTTAATCATATTTAAGAATCTTTTTTAAAGGCATTACAATCATTTTTGAAAGAAAACTGGTGCGATTTCACTGTTCAAAAATATTCATAGTTTAAGAATAGCAATTTAATGTTAATTTGAACGTCTAAAATTATCTTTCTCTTCTACATTTTATATATTTTTTGTGCAATTTTGAAAAGGGAAATTTTTAGTTTGGCATTGTGGACTCTTTTGCTAGACAAAATATGAATTTATTCTACTTTAATCATATATAACAATTTTTGTTAAAGGTATTATTAAAGAAAACTTATAAGTTTTCACTCTATTTCACCTATTTTTGATAGGATCTAGTATGATTAGCTCAAGAAGTTGCCCTTGAAGTTCATTGTGAAATTCTCGTATAAAGTGTTAAAGACTTGTTAAAACTATTTAAACATAACCTTCACAGAGCATTTTCCTACCCATACTTCACTTCTAGAGGTATTAGCTTCACAATTTCAAGGTAACACCAGACTTAATTTTCAATTATATTAATGTCTTGCCTAACTAAAAAGTAGAGGAAGAGCTAGTTCTTTTAAGTAGTTTCTCACAAGCAAAACCCTCTTGAGGTAGGTTTTTGGGTTTAAGTAAACATTTGCCTACAAATGAAATACAGCACCCAAGCCAAGCAATTCCAATTTCAAACCCAATTTCGAAAGTAAAGTGAGAACAGAAGAAAAAGGAATTGTGCGTTTTTGGTAGTAGAAACTGCTGAAAGCTGCAGCAGTTTATCTTCCTGTTTGTTTTTGGTGTGCGAAAATTTGCGGCGTGAAACCATTTAGCACGCAATGAGGTGATGAGAGGGAGGAGGGAAGGCGGCGATGGGGGCGTAAGAAACCCAAGAACTCATCAAACTTCCAAGAGCAGCTCGTTGCCGAAAATTGAAGTTTAGCGCCAAATACTTGGTTAAAAATTCTTTCTTAAACAATTTTCATTAAAGTTTTTTTTGCTCTTGAAGCTTACAAAATTAGCGATTTTCCAGACATTTCAGTTCTTTTCTATTCCTTTGTGAGAGCAACAATAGCCAAGTATATATTTATATATATGTATATATATAGAGAGAGATAGAGAATAAAAGGCAACTAATTTTTTATTTGTTTTTATGTTTATGCACTTGCAACATTGTTGCACAGACAGACATGCAGAAACTTCATCTGCCATCAGCAGCATCATCATCATCAACGACGACGACGACGACAAAAGAACTGCAAACGTTTAGGATGGGATGCGAGTTTAGATGGGGGGCAGTACATTTTGCAAACTTTGCGGCATTTTCAACAATTTGTGGTATTTTACTATTTAATCCTTAACTGTCTTGGGTGTCACACTAATACACACACACACACACACATACAGCATAGAGACAAGATCTTCTTGCCTGCCTGCCACAAGCCATCAACAGTTTGTTTCAAATCAGACAACGACAACGAGGATAACAGGCTGAAGGGAGCAATGGCAGCAACAACTAGGACGACGATGACATTGTGTGGCACCTGGTGTGCAGCCAAGTCCTGTTACTTCAGTTCCCAGGCATTGTTACACACACACACACGAAGCCATTGTATGTGAGTTGCCTTTTGCGCCCCGCCTAGTTATTGTTGCCCCATCTGCATGTGTGTGTGTGTGTTTGTGTGTGTGTGGTGTGTGTGCTTGAACTGCCAAAAGTACTTCACTTCCTTTCAACTTCTTCCCATTCCCCTTCCCCGCCTCTCCTTTCCCCCCAACTGTATGCTAACAGAATTCAGCTCCTCTGTTCCGTTGCAAAGTTTAATTAAAGTCGCGCAACAACTTTTGATATGTTCTTAGACTTAGAGGAAGAGAAAACGAGAGAGAGAGAGAGAGAGAGAGACTCTGCTTCTCTGCTCCATTTCCGCTTAGTTCTCAATGCTGACAGTGGCAGAGTTATCTATGAATTTGACCCAAAAATTGCTTGCTTACATCATGTACACACATTCGAGATATTCTATTGTATTAGTTCTTCAAACTTTTTTCGTCTTAAAGTTGCAGTTTTTTTTTTTCTCTTCAAAATTTACATGGAAATTTCTTTATATGCTTAACAGTTGAGCTTCTTGTATTGACAGGGCCATTGGCCCCATTGTGCTTTTGATACCCTGTAATTGAGTAAACCATGATGATGAGGGGAATCTTTTGCGATTCTTATTATAATTCTTATTCTTATAGGGCTAAGGGGGAGCTAAACCAAAAAAAAAATCAGATTGTATCCTTTAAGATCAACCTAAGTTAATCCAGCATCTCTTTAACTGGTCTGCGATCTTATGAAATCGATCTCCAATGAATACTTTATATATCCTATATCTACATATATGATAAAAGGACATTTAAAACAAGTAATTCGTTCAGAATAAAACATTTGCGATTCTTTAAGGCTTTAGAAACTAATTAAAATTATTTATTGTTTTTAATATTTCATTCTATATGGTGAAACCAGTAAATCAGTCAGCAGAAAACATATGCAATTTTTAAAAATTTAAAAATTTACTTAAATTTATTTATTGTTCTTAATATCCTATATCTATAGCGAGAAAGGACATTTAAAATGTGCGTGTTAATCTGAAAGAACCATTAGCGATCGTTTATAGGATTTTCTCCCATGGCGATGAAAGGATTTGGGTGTAATTCGTAAAACAATGTAATTTGGACTGGCTTTCAGTAGCGAGATGTCCTCGAGCTTTACAATATAACTAATTATTCGCCTATGTTTCGGGCTTATGAAGTCGACCTCGAACAATTCAGTAAAAAAATTAAACAGATGATATTTATTATTACTTAATGTTACGGTTTTTTTTTGTTGAGGGCGTAATATGGACTAATAAGGATATCATATTTAAAATGACATTTTTGACATCTTTATACAAAGAAAACTCCCTTAGGTATATGTACTTATTTGGACTCAGAAAAGAATAAAGTTTCAAAAGTTTCTTTTCATTATAAGTTGAACCCAGAAAAAAAATAAACGTTTTAATATAGAAATTGATATTGATAATTTACCATATTGATTACTAACTTTATCATAACTAACAGGATATTCTAGATATTGATCATTTACCATGTTGATTATGATTTTAACTTTATCACAATTTGAAGGATATTATAGAGTTGGCCTAAGAAGTTAGTTAAGATCATAAAAAAACATCATTTATCAGGATTGACAAATCATGCAAAAATATGTAAACAGTCTGTCCTATCACATATATCTTAAATATTGGATTAAAAATATGCCAAATAGATCGATTTTTCATTGGGTTGACGTATGAAACATGCATTCAATAAAAGTCACCAGTATTGGTAAAGCTTTAAAAAAATTTACGTTATCGATAGGCATATAAAACGATAATTTATGCACATTTCTAATACTTAGAATACTTTCTTTCCTTGTATTAAGTATCTCAAAGTCGACACCACGAAAAGGACAATATATATTTTTATTTTTGTTGTCACTAAAACTTTTGTATTCTGTCTGAAAGTGCAACTTACATACTTGTGCCTCAAAATCTTTCTATGACAGTTTTCTCAACTCACACACACACACACACACACTCGCATACACACTTATAAGTTTTGCACACACACACATCGAGTGAGAGTTTTTGTTTAGTTTGCTGTTTGAATATTTTAGTGTTAGTTTTAGTTTGCCATATCAACTTGGTCTATGTCTACTGACAAGCTCTGACAGTTGAGGGCTTACCTGTAATCCGATTTCGATTCTATATCTCACTCACTCACTCACTTGCTCACTCAGTCAGTGGCTATTGATTGTTGTCACTAAAATGGTCACAAAATGAAACGAAACGAAAGCAAACATCAAATTGCCCAAATTATATTTATACTTTTTTGTGTGTATTTTGCTTTCGTTTCTCTCTTGAATTTAATATTTAGGTCGAACATACCCAAATAAATACATTAAGAATTTTATTTTATATCAAATATTCATAATTCCATTATTATTGTGCAAAACTTGGCATACACTTTGCAATAGCCGTAAGGCATAAGTGCTTTTTCATTCCATTTGGCTACAGACAAAGCAATGATGATTGATTAAAGCAAATATCTGGTAGCAAATTGTGAAGATTTCTCTTGTAAAGTATTTTAAACGGGTTATTACAGTTTTTAATTTCATATAGATTAAAGAAATTCTTTGAATTCTCTTGAAAAACTCCAAATATTTTAAAGTCTACTTTTAGGGTCATCATAGGAAATTGTAAAACTTTTGTTTACTTACTATTATCTCGAGATATTTTAAAAAATCATTTAATTTGCTTTTCAAAAACTCCAAATTTATTGTAGCCTACTTTTCAGGGGCTTTTCATTTAAGTATCATTACTATGCCATTTTACCAAAGAGTATTCCCAGTTCAATCAATACAAGAAAAATACCAAAAAAAAGGGCAAGATACATTTTGGCTGAAGCATTTTGTGTTCAGTTAGGCGAACGAATTGACAGCATTATGAAAAAGGAAAGGTCAGGTCAGTAGCCGGCTGGCTGGCTGGCTGGGTGACCATATTTATGATATATATTAGCCTGGCACGTAACTAAATAGAAGAAAAAGGACATTCCATTGTGTGACCATAATGTCGGGCAGTTAGCAGACAGCATAGAAAGCAACACAGCAGTTGTCCTTGCCTCGTCCTCGTTACCAAAAGTGCTGGCAACACATGGATGCTGCCTCTAGCCACACACTCTCTCTCTCTCTTCTCTTCTCCCTTTTTGGTCTCTTTCTATCTCTTAGCCAATGCCAAATGCAAATTTTATTTATGAATATGATTTCTGGCAACACAAACAATAGCAAAGAGGAGGAGCAGCAGCAGCAGCAAACATTTGCCATACAATATAAAAAATAAAAAAAAGAGAAGAAGAAATTTGTTTTTTGTATTTTGTTCGTTTGACAAACTCCATACAAATGGCAAGGACAAAAATGGCAATTGGGCGTGGCTGCAGCTGTTAACCCTTTGCCCCCAATCGTTAGGAGAGGAGGATTTCGGTTTGCTCTGGTGCGTGCCAAAAATTTTAGACTGGCGCGTGTTAAAATCATAAAATACATATATATATATATGTACATATTGCATGAGGATGCTGTGAGTCCTTGTCCCAAAAATTGTCTAACCGCCGAGTGCAGGAAATCAAAAATTGAGGAAATGAAATTTGGTTATTAGTCAGCGTGCCACGAATGATAAAAGACAATGGCTTGAGCGTTGGGTTTGGGCTTGGGTCTGGGTCTGGGGCTTGGGTGAGCCATCGGTCCTATGAGGTGTGGCTGACAATGTCCTGGTGGTAGCAGCAGCAGCAATTCTGGCACACACAATAATTATAAATCAACGCCAGCACTCGAATCAAGTCTAGACAATGCCTGACAAAGCCAGCAAAGAGCGAGGAGTGGGGCAGGCAACACGGCCACAACCCATTTTGGAAATGGAAATTGCTGGTGAGATGTGAATGAGATTGGATTGGATTGAGTTGGGAACGAGGCGAGGATGTCGATGACGTTGCTGCCGTTGCATGGCGTGGCGTGGCATGGCGTGGTGTGGCATGGCGTGGTGTGGCATGACGTTGGGGTTGTCTCTCTGCTGTCTGACCACTAAGCGAGTCGCTTGGCTAGCTGCCCACGCAAAATCCATTCTCATGAACCCTAGGCCAAATGTATCAAAAATTTAAATACTCAAATCAGGGTTTTGCGAGGGGGAGGTAGTGCACAATGTCCCCTCGGGGCAGGATAAAAAATGTTAATTAAATTTCAGAGAAAAATAATATTCAATTCAGCTGGGATCAAGCTGAGCTAAGGTTGCTAATGGTTATTATGAAATTGACTGTTTCTCTAATGGGATGAAGTCGCTACAACTGATAGGCAGGATAACTTAACTTGGGAAGAAGCTATAGGATATATCCTTTGGAGACCAAGCTCCTTTCTTTTTTGAGGCTCATGTGAACTGATTTTATATCCCTTGGAGATCAAGCTCCTTTTTTTCTAAAGCTCATGTGAATAGTTTAACACAACTCGAAAATCTTGAAACCGATTTTATATCCTTTGGAGACCAAGCTCTTTTCTTTTTTGAGGCTCATGTGAATAGTTTAACGGAGCTCAAAAATTTTGGAACTGATTTTATATCCTTTGGAGACTAAGCAAATTTTTTTGGAGGCTCTTGTGAATAAAACACAACTTAAAAATTTTGAAACCGATTTCTAAAGGTTGTTTTTATGATTGAAAAGAGGAAAAAATGCATTTAAACCCAAAATAAATATATTAAACCATGATTTAGTAATATTAACTAACTAAACTAAAGTAAAACTAACTAAATAGTCAGGTGTTAGAGCTTTTTTCTGAATATTCTTTAACAGAATCCTTCTTTATTCTCCAAATATGACTGAAGTGTTAGAACAACAGACGGCGCAAAATATAAAATTTCTTTCCATAAAGTGAATTCATAAAATACCCAATAATTCGAAAACTACAAATGTTTTTTTTATTTCAATAAATTTATTTTATTTCAATAAATTTATATAATAGATTGAAAATTTAATTAATGTAAATAAAGTAGATGCATAATTTAGTTCTATAAAATGTGTTTGATGTGGAAATTGAACATGGAAATAAAATATAAAAAATGGATCTAATATAATATAAACAAAAAAGATTTACTATTTAGTTAAATAAAAATATTCGATGTTAAAATGTTAGATCATAAGCCACCATGTCATTAGAATCATATAGAGTATCTTTTGATGGCTCTTTCTACCAAAGTTAACGAATACAGAAATCAGTTATACGCCTCGAGCACTGCATTTTCGGATGATGATGATTTTTCAGTGTGACCACAGAGCACACGGTTTCGTGCCGTTTCCTGCAGCTGATGGAGCTAGTTTAGGCCAGCTTCTTTGCTTTGGTATTCATTTTTCAGTGACCGAGCGGCTCAGCCAACCGAGAATTGGTTTACTCGTTGCACGGAGAGCTGTGGGAATGAATTTTGAAAATTTATTGCTGGCCCTTTTACACATTGTCCTAGCAGTAATTCTGCCAACCACGAGTGTTCCTCCACTTTATTTCGACTGCAACTGTTGTTCCTCTGACTTCTGATGACAGTTAGTTCTACCTTCTCTCTGGATTAGTGAGTTCCCTATATCACTCTAGGATGCTTGGAGTTAGTGCACTTTGGATTGAGAATTCTGTGGATTTAGAGAATTTAGAAAGAGCTAAAGCGATTAAGGGAGGAGTAGGAACTTAACGCTAGAAAACAGCCCATTGATTTGTGATTATTTTTGGAAAATTGGCTTGTGACATTTCAACAATCTTAAAAAAATATCAAATTAAGTCACTGAAATGATTCGGATGTGTCAATTTAAAAAAAAGAAGACCTCCGTATCTCGACATAGAGTCATCTGGAATCCAAAATAATATTTATTTTCAGTTAAAGTAAAAGTTTTTCCTTTTTAATTTTGTTCATTTTTGAGTTTTTGGCGCCTGTTTAAAATCAAAACTTAAAACTTTCGCTAAAAAGTCTAAATTTATTAATTCAAAAACAGCATTTTATTAAAAAAAAAAGAGAATAAAACGTTGAGGCGGGTTTTTTTGTACAAAGAAAGTTTATTTAAATTTTGAAAAGGATCGGTTCAGTAGTTTCCGAGTTTTTGGCGCCTGTTTGAAATTAGAAATTGAAATAACTTAATTTTATAATTAAAAAACAACCTTAATGTTAAAAAAAAACGTTATTGCGGGTTGTTTTTAAAAAGAAAGTGTGTTCAAATTTTGAAAAGGATCGGTTCAGTAGTTTCTGAGTAATGATAGTTGGTACTTTGAAAAAGTGTTGAGAAAAACGCGTTTAAAGTTTTTAAGGTTCATGCTCCGCTCTTGGAAGTAGGGTCACTAAAAGGCATATAATTTTAACAATTTTGCTCCAAACGTCTTTAAACTGTAACACAATAATCTTAAAATAATTAACTACAAGAATGGATTTTTTTTTTGAGAGATCCTTCAACTTTCTAGGTGTTGCCAAAAGCCATGTTCAACTGATTCTCAACTAATTCTCTTTCGTCCCTCATTTGCTAGAAATAAAAACTGTAAAATCAGTGTAAATTGCAACAAATTGAATGGGGGACCATCAGTTTGTCATGTTAAACAAGAATGTAAATTTTAAATGGCACAAATTCTGTTGCCTTTTGCACTGTAATCAAACAAATCCATCAGATTTGAGGCACATGATATGCACATATATATATATATATACAGGTAGTAGTATGTTTGCATGCAAATCTCTCTCCGTCTGTCTGGGCATTTGGTGAACCAATCCGAATGCATCAAACACCAACTGGAGGCCACACAATCGCAACCAAAGTGAATCCAACCATACCAATTGCTGGCCAGGAACACTCACATTTATTTCACACCATTCAGCACAGAAATGTAGGCAACTATTTGTGCCTATCCCCCGCCCCTCCTCGTCGTATATATATATGGACATTAAATAGCTGTTGATATAAATCAGCAAACGCAGAAATCAACCATTATATGACCAAGGAGGGGGTGAGGGGATTTGGGGTTTGAGTTGGGTATGAGTTGCGCCTGCAATAAACAAATAAATAAGCAAAAGAATTTTTCGTTGGTGTCGCTGCTGTTGCTCCTGTTTATATGTATACAAAATGCGGGCCATGATTTTTAGCGACATGGCACGTACACATGGTTTGGAAGAGTGGGGACCCAGAAGGTGAGGGGATTGGACTGGGTGGGTTGTTGCAAAATGCCAGACAGTTGGGCACTTGAAAGCTACCCGGCAGCAGCCGGAGCATCAGAAGCTTGCCTGCTCCTGTTGCTGTCAATTTTTCGTTGGTTTTTTATGTGCCAGACAAGCGGCTGGGATGGATGGCTGGATGGCTGGCCTCTCCTGGCTGGCTGTTGAGCCTTGATGAGCCAGTGTGTATGGTGACTGACTGGCCTGGCTCTGCTCGGCTCGGCTCGGTCTGAGAGCATAACTTGGTACCTCTCCCAACCCCCCACCCCCCTACGCCCTCTGCATCATTCTGTTGCCTCTTATCCCTTCGAGTTTACCGTGTTTGCCTTGGTCCTGGTTGTTGTTGTTGTTTTTTTTGGGTTGGCTCAGATTACACACGCAGTTGAGTGCAGCAAAAGTTTATCTACCTACTCATCATCTGTTTCGCATTTGCTGTAATCCATTTTCATGCACAATGGGAATATGTGATGTTATTTTATTTAAATATTAATCAAAAGTAAATCTATTGAGTAAATTCATCGGGATCTATCCACAAATGAGAGATGATCAATGATCTATTTAGTAGATGGGGCTGAGATATTGCAGATATTGTGTGTAAATGTTGCAAAACTTTGTCAGTTTTTGTTGGAGAAAAATAATTAATTAATTAATAACTATTATTGTTTTAAAAACTGGCTAAAGATATCTGTTTTAGAATCCTAAATTTTTAAATTTACTTTAATCATTTGAATTACCACAAATAATTGATGATTATTGATATATTTGGTACTAGAGTGGTCCTAGGGCAGAGATATTCGAAAATTTGGGAAGTTTCTTTCTTGTAATGCATTCGATCATTAAATATAGATATTATAAGATTAGATATAAACAAAATTAAATTTATTTTCCTTGCATACAAAGCGTGTTTTAACTTGCAAATGATCAAATATACCTTATTGTCATATATAATACACTGGTTTTTAACTCAATTTTTTTAAATAAAAAAAATTGATCCCGTGCCTTTTTTCGGTTTTTTAATTGCTATTTTTGAATATGCAACATCTATGGACACAACATCTGAATCATCGATACTTATTATCTTACTTGAAAAAGCTTTGGAAAGAACCTCTTAATTAAGTGTTAATGTATATTCTCTTAAAAAGAGTGAACAAAAAACTGTTTTATTATCTTAATATTTACTAATATCATTAGAGTGAATTGTTTTTATTTCCTTTTACGCTATTAAGGAACTCAAAACACTTTTAAAATTTAATCGCTACTGAAAAAAAGTTCAAATAGTTTCTAGAAGACATTTTAAATCGTTATCTAAGCGATGTTTTTAATGAATTTTAAAAATTTTAAGTCTCTTTTTAAACAGTGCTGTATTTAGCTTAAATCAATTTTATCGGTTTGAAATGAATTATAGTGTTGAATGTATAATTCTCATTAAATAAATCTCGTATCGATAATAAAGAATTTTTTTTTGCAAATTTTAATTCTCGTTCTATTACTTAAGCCAAATTTGTTGTATAAGAAAAACATTATAAAATATGTAAATAATCTATATATTTAGGGTGGCACTTGCCAAAGTGAATTCCATATAAGTTTTCGGTTATTCTTCCCCCAAAAATGATGCTTTATTAGTAGCCCTACAACGTATCTTTTTGTATGGATCGGCAACAGGCGAGAGCACCTGCCACCAAATAAATATAGCATAAACACTTGTTTCACATATTAAGTATTCCTCCATGTAGAACTTTTAACGATAATTTTTTCATATTTCCTGCACTTGCCTCTCACTCTTTCCGAATTGTTAGTAAGTAAGTGTAGGTTAATATTTTATGGTCAAAATTTAATGATCGTTTCAGATTCATGGTTCTGACCATAGAATCGCTGCGCTTGACTGCAATTGTGGGTTCACGTTTTGGTTATTTTTCGAGGGTTTCAGTTTCCTCATTTAATTGGCCGGTCAAAAATGAGGAAAAGCCGAAGTAAGCTACCCCATTTGCTGGTCCAGTTGGGTTTCATTTGGCTTGGTTTTGTTAATTAAAAGGCTGTGTGTGTGTGTGTCTGTGTGTGTGTGTCGGCATGTGTAAGTTACATGAATTGAGTTGAATTTGGCATCAGGATAAAGGCGGGATAATGCCAAACATAAATAACAATGCATTTAACAATAGCAGCAACAGCAACACCATCAGGAGCAGCAGCGGCAACACCAGCAACAGCAGCAACAACAACAACAACAATAATAATAATAATACAAATAATATTCGTATATAACAAATAACATGCCATAAAACAAGAGAGCAGAGGCAGAAAGCCAAATGACACGAAAACTACAACATGAAAGGGAATTAAACAGACCAACAACAAAAATAAATGTATGTTGAAATGAATTAAAGGTAAAGCGTAGTCGACCTTTTTGATATCCCATTCCAAGTGATGAATTTATAAAATTGTGAGTTTTATCTATGACATTTTAGATCTATTATAATATTCCTAACAAATCGTAGAATTTTATGAGCCAAGAAGTTGCAAATCTAGGACATTTTAGATCTAGTAAAATATTTCTAACAAATCATAGAATTTTTTGGGCGAAGAAGTTGCAAATTTCGCCATTTTTTCAACATTTTACTATGGAAAGACTGATATGAGTCTGAAAAGACTCCTTTAATGAGTGCAAACTTAAAGAATTATGTCTTAAATGTTAAATGGAATGCATAAAACATATTAGCACTAGAAATCAAACGTCAAACATGTTATTTATGGCGAAAAACGTTCTGTCTCACAACTCCCAAATTTTGGTTTTTGCGCCTTTTTTGTAGTGCCTTAGCTGCATAAGTTTTTATAAGGTTATAAAAGGCTTTTTACGACACAACTAGAGCGAAAGAATCAATTTATAGTATTTATTTTAAAAAATTTACAACGCACGATAGTTAGTTTTAAAAAAATTATTTTCAATAGATTTTTTAAAAAAATCAATTAATAATGTTAAAAAAAATTCCAAGGATAGTAGAGGACATTTAATTTACAACTTACGATAGTTAGTTTTTAAAAATGTTCTAAGCCAACAATTAAAAAAGATCATTTTCGATAGTTTTTTTTTTTTAATTCAATTATTAATGTGGAAAAATCCAAAGGATAATAGAATATTTCAATATATTTTACTTTCATTTCATATAGGGTATTAACATTTCAGTCTAACGATAAAAGTGATGGAGAAGGGGGGTGGGTGCTTGCAATATAATTACACTAAATTGTTGTTGTGGTTAACAAATTTATAACGAGGCACTCGTCTCGTCTCGGCTAGTTGGCAATTTTCTAAAATGACCACGCCCTCGAACCCCTTTTGCCGCCTTATGCACTATGACTCTTGGCGCACACGCACACTTGACCAAATGTGTTTCCGGCGAGTTCAGTTTTTAGCCACAGGTTGTCACAAAATTGCTGAGGTGCAAATGGTTTTTGGGTAAACGACAAAACCAGGACAAAGGGAACGTACCCTAAACAGAACTAGGTAATGCCCCCCTCTCTCTCCATCTCTCGCTCTCTCACTCTCTTTCATTCTCATGGCTTGTGCCCCTTAGGGTTAGGATAATGTGGTGCAATGTCGACAGCAGTCAGCTGTTTGATTTATGTTTCATATTCATGTTGTTGCTGTTGCATGTACAAATTAAAAATTTTAAATGACTTGGGCCATAACTCAAATGTCAATGCATTTGTTTAATTTGAAAATGTGCATGTGGCAGCAGCATTTGTTGTTCTTACAAATATATATATATATCTCCGTTACACATAGTATATATATCTATGTATTCATTAAAACTTAATTAAAGTAATTGTTACTTACGAAACAGTTGCAACATCAAAGAATGTCATTTGCAATCGAATTTTTGGCCCATGTAAGTACTTGTCATTGTCGGATAATTGAATTGCGAATGCTAAAAATTTTATTTGTTGTCTTAAATTAAAATAGAGAGATATTATTTTTGGTGACTTAAAGGCCAAATAAATTGCATTTGCCTTTTACAGTATTAGTTGGTTTTCATTAACAAGAAAATTGTCATATTGTGCAATAATCCTAACAATTAAAATAAATTTCTTAAAAGTCTTAAAAGGCAGTTTATTTGTTACATAATGCTCAAACGTAGATGGGGGAAGTAATTTACGCAAATTTAATGTGGCTTAAGTTTGTCTCCTTATATAAAAAAGGACACCTTGAGGACAGTTGCATTGATATCGATTTCTATGGATTAATGTCAAATAATTGATATTTGCATTGATATCGATTTCTATTGACTAATGTCAGATAATTGAAATATGTAATATAATATAGATGGAACAGATTATGTTCTATAAATCAATCATGGGTTAACTTTTACTTAATTTGAACTAACAAAAATAAACCACACAATCAACATATTTGGTTACGTATCTTTATGGTAGTATAAGATGCAAAACAAAATTTGAAGGATTAGATAGAATATTTGAAAAATGTATACATACAAAGAATTTTCAGAATATTTAAAATATGTTAATTCATTTTTGCAAATTTGTTTAAGAAATTTGTTTATTTCGATTATAGTTTTTGGGTTAATTTGCAAAACACAAGTTTGATTTAAACAATTTTCAAAATATACAACTTTGGAGTGTATATGTTAATAAATTTTGCAAATTTGTCGTTTAAAAAAATTGTTTTTTTTTATTATAATTGGGTTAAATGCATAACACAAGTTTGACTTAAACAATTTTCAAAATATACTTACAATTTTAAAGTTGGTTAATATGTTAAATTAATTTTCCAAATTATTCGTTTGAGAAAAGAGTTTATTTTGATTATAATTTTTGGGGTTTTTTTTAAACAGTTTTCTGGAGTCTGCTGAAGATCTTGGTGTTTCTGGAAATAGCTATAAAAAAAACTTGCTCACTTTTATGTGCTGCCTAAGATTTTGTAATCTGATTCGTAAGATTGAACTCAAGCCATCCAAGTTTTAATAATATAATAGTAATAAAATTCAGAATAATAATTTATTAAAGCGGCCTCTAGCTCTATTTATTGGGAGCTTTTTAATAAATTCAGAATATTCATATGTTTAATTTACTTTTGCATTAATTTTGCAATGTTTCTCTTGCCAGCTAAGAAAATAGTTTATATAATATAAAGCGGCAATTTTTTTCTCTTTTAAGAATTTTTGAACTTTACTTATTTTTATAAATTTGTTTCAAATGAATTTTGTGTTTTTAAAGTGTCAAAAACTTGTTTGAAATATAAAAACTTCGTTTATAAAGTAATTATAAAGTTTGAAATATAAGAACTTCATTTATAAAGTAATTCCCAATCTGTCCCATCATTTGGTGATAAGATTCCAGAAAAATTATAGTTGAAGAATATTATACCGGGATCCCTAAATCCAATGGTATTCATAGGGTAGATGAGTAGATGGCAGCTGTAGCAACTCGAGTTAATGGAACTTATTGGTTTTATAAGGTTAATAGAGGTCTAAAGGTCCGATTCGTTAGAAAATTTCCCTACAAACCAAAGAGACGCAGACTTGTTTTTGGTTTGCTTAAGGAGTGTCTAAGTTGGAGTGGTTTATCCACCTCAATTTAATATTTAAGTTTATATTCACTATGTCTTTGTGTATGACCACCAGGAAAATGTCCAATTCATTTCGCTGACGTCATCGTACGTTTGCCTGTGCTGTTAGTTTTTCAATTTTTCATTCTATGTCGTTTGGAAAATTCCATTTTCAATATTCCCATCCAACTGTCAATATTTGTAGTCCCACACTTGCACAATATTTTCTTTTAATAGTTGCACAAACAACTTGTAGGAAGAAAAAAAAAACGCCATTTGTTTATTTTGCATTTTCTTCATCTTGTTGTCGGTCCCGGTGAGGGCCCCCCCTAACACCCCCATGCCGCCCTTTTGACTAACATTTTGCAACGAGTAAGACATTTACGAGCAGAAGTTGGTAAACTGCTCATGACAGTCATCTAGACTCGCATCTTTGCCTTTCCTTTGGCCCTGCTGTCCCTGTGGACATTATAAACCGCACCTTGACACAGCTGGAAACCAAGTCGTGCTCCCCTTTCATGCTTTCCTTAGGGGGGGGAGGGAAGCTATGTGTAACTATAAACGTTTACCGCAAGACGACGGGGAGCTAGCGCATCGGGACCACATCAATGTGATGAGTGATGGGCGACGGACGACTGTTGCAATTGCAGTCGGGGTCGGTTTAGTCTGGTGGCGACGGCAGCAACAATTAGATAAAGATCAACAGGCAGACAGCAGGCAGGCTAGCAACCAGGCAGTCCAAGGAAACCGCATTAAAAAAAAAAAAAACACACAGAATGAAGAGAAAACCGCAAAACTAAAATGACCACGCCCATTTAATTGCAATAAAACATAACGCCACATGGAAGACAATTTCACTGGCGACATATTCAGCATCAAAGGGTAGCCGACCTCGCCCACAATGCCCCCGCCCCCCAACCCCCAACCCAACCGCCGTTGTCCGCTGTCAATGCATAAAATTATTTCCGCCTGAGACTTCAGACTCATTCTCTTTCTCTGCTTTTACTTCCCCCTCCCTCCCCCCACTCCCCTCTCGCGCTACATGATGAGCAATTCTAATTAAGGCAAAAGACATTCGGATTGACACGAGACAAGCAAACGGGCTGTGTAATCGGAGCAGCCGCTGACCACCAACCCGCCACATCCCCCCACCCCACTCCCGCCTTTGCTGCAAATTGCATAGAATAAATTTTCATTAAATGCTCAGTTCCAATGTAAAGTGGCAGGACACACCATGGGGCGCGGCCTTTTGGGTCAATGGCCCACAGAGAGACGAGCGGGAGAGAAGAGGAGTAGCAAATGAAGTTGAGTTGGAACTTCGACTTGTCCATTTTCATAATTTTTAATTATTTTTAATTTAATTGTCGCGCCTGGCGTGCTCGTGCAGTACACAGAGAGAAACAGAGACAACAAGTGACTTAACTGTGTGTGTGTTTGTGTGTCTCTCCAAAGGGGTGGGGTGGGGGAATGGTCAACCGTAAAAGTCGTCTACATTGGAAGCGATGAGTGCTCTCTGACTGTTTAATAAGATGCGAAAGAAATCTGAGAATTCAATATAATGGAAATTTAAATGCTCTTACCAAAAAAAAAAAAACAAATTGGAATTTATTGACAGAAAAAATTAGAAAATTTTGCAAACATGAAAACATTTTTTTTTCGCATATTGTGCTTTCCAGGAAAATGGGATTCTGCGAAATATTATGAAATGTAATTGGGCCTATCCAAGGGTTGGCACTTTCCTGGTATTTCCTATCTGCAAACAATTCAAAATTCTAAGAATACCTTTAAAAGCAGAATTTTGGAACTCTTTGACAAATTTGGGATAATTTTTCTGGGACCATGTCTGCTTTATTTAACTGGTTGTTAAACAATATCAAACAATATCTAAGGAAACTTTTTCTCAATATTTCAATATGGACTAGGACTTCTAAGAAGGTTCTACGGAGCTGAAAAGGTGTATGTATGTATGTTTGTACTTTGTGTTGTTCATAGAATATAATATAGGATAATATATATGATTAGGTTATCCGTATTTTATCTCTAAAAGTAATGCGATGATGCTTATCTCAGGAAATATCAGAATTTTAAGAATCAAAAACAAGATCTTGGTACTAATATGATTTTTCGAATATTTTAATAATATTTGGCATTGTAAATGTACGTTCAAAATATTTAAAATTTAAAATACAGCCAATTAAAATTATTATTCTTATACCAAAATGAAATATGATTAAAATTTAATCATTAAATCGATCAGAAATCGAAATGAAATTTTTATTTTTGCTAATCAATAAAATATTTAAAAGCAAAAGTCTTTTTACAAGGGTTATAGAATATGAAATTATAAAGCTATATTTTCAGTAATTCAAACGAAATTATTATTTTCATTCCAAAAGGAAATATTCTTAAAACGATTAGAAAACGAAACAAAATCTTTATTTTTGATATTCTATAAAATATTTAAATATTTAAATTGCTAGCAAAAGTCCTTTCACAAGGGTTATAAAATATAAATTTTTTAATGGTAAATTTTCAGTAATTCAATCGAAATTATTATTCTCATTCCAAAATAAAATATTCTTAAATCCTAAAAATATCGAAGATTTTATATCTTTATTTTTACTAATCAATAAAGCAATTGGTGGCAAATGTTTTTGTCACAAGTATTACAGAATATGAATTTAAAAAGCTACAAGTTAAGAAATGCGATATTTTTAATCTTTCTCAAAAATTAAAAAATTTTTTAGAGTTTATAATTTTAGTCCATAGACTTCAAAAATGTTCATAAATAAGGTTAATTATTAGATAGTAGATTAAATAAGTTGGGGGCAATCAAAGAGGATTTGTGTTGCTATGTTTTGATAGGTAAACCATTTGTAATACCCTTTAAAAATCGCTTAAAAGAACTGCTTAACATATTCACAATGAACTAACAGATTTATAATAGCATATAGTATAATATAGTTTTCCACCCAAATATAAAATTAAATCAAAATCACAATCTAAATTCGAATTTGACTTATGATATTATTATTCACCAATTGTTTTAAGATTTTAAAGAAAATTCTGTGAAACAATTTTAAGTTTTGTTACATTTTCTCTTAGAAAAGAGCAATCAAAGCAATCCTTAAGACTCTTAGTTAAAACAAAATCAAACTAAGGATCACTACACTTCAACCATACCCTTTCACATAGTTGATATACCCTCACCAAGTTAGATTTTTAATTCGTATTTTTGATTCAACTCAATTCACAAGAACTTTGACATAGCGTGAAAGATGTGCGCTTAAATATACTATAACAATAAAAACAAAGTGAAAGAGAAAAGAAAGAAAAACACAAAAAAAAAAAAAAAGTACAGACAATTGTATGCTCATTTCAATAATTCAGTTTTCCAAGAATTATATTTTGAATATTTCATGGTCGTTGTCATCGCCGACAACTGCTGAGATAGAAACATAAACAGAAATTTTAATTACTTCAAATGTGCGGGTGCACTTAGTGAAGGAACATTTTGAACGGTGGGGTCAAGCCTGGGGAGGGAGATAGGGTGCGGGTTCGGGTTCAGATCTATGTGACTGTGTCTGTGTCTCTTTGTCTGCCAGAATTGGTCTGGTCTGGCAGGTGCCCAGTAGCCGCAAATATAGCCGCAGCCAACCAGCAGCTGTAATACGCAGCAGTTTTACCCTAGTCTAAAGCTTTGTCTCTCCAATCTCTCTCTCTCGCTCTCTCTCTCTCTGTCTCTAGTTCTCTGTATTTCTGCATAGTTCAAAGTTATTTACCCTCGACAGAATTTTATGTAATTACAAAAGTTTTTGGCTCCCTGCTTTACTATATATATGTATGTATATATAAAGGTACATAAAACGGTTATGGCAAAACGTTGGTTATCATCTGTAACCCCAAACCACAGAGGAAGTTGGAGGCGGCGGAAGGGGGGTGGGGGAGCCGCCAAGCCATGCCAAGTAATTCACCCAGCAGGTGCTCGCTCGCCTCGTTCTGTTGCGGTTCTGCGTATCTGTGGAAGTCCAACGAAAATAATTATCACTCTTGATTATCTTTTGTAGAAATTAGTGTGCCAAACCGCTCTCACTCCTCCCCCCCCGCACTTTTGGATTGCTCGTAAAAGTAATTGTTGTGTTGTTTTTGTCACACACAAAAATATCTTCGTTGGGGACCTCTTTAAGTGGGAGAACTGACAGTGAAACTATGCTAACTGCTTAATGTTCCCTCCCCCCCCCCTCTCCTCACCCCCCACCAAAAAACAAATTGTCAACGCTTGTGCGAAAATTTCTCAACGTTTTACCTGTTAGCAGAGAGTTTTCATCGAGTTTTTGGGGTTTTGGCAAGCAGGAAAATTTTCTGGTTGCTTATCATAATTTTTGTTGGTTTAGTTGCTTAAATTTTCTTCCTTTTTTTTTTTTGCCACTAATTTAAGGTAGTCTACTTGGAACTAGTTCATCAAGGATTCTTCACATTCACATACATATATGCATATATTATGCAAAAATTGTAGAAAATGAGAGAAAAACTTCGTTACCTTACATTACGCAAGTTGCATGCAACATTTAGCTCGTATGTGGCTGGCAATTAATTATGCCATTCTTTTATGCCAAAAAGATTTGTGTTTCTCTTTGCCAAAAAATAAAGAGTAACAAGCATGTCAATCTAGCCAAAAAAAAAAAAAAGAAAAGAAATCCTGGTAGGGAATCGTTTAGATCTCGCTTCACAGATTTCTCCCTGTGTGTGTGTGCTTGGAAAACTTCGTTTTAATTGTTTTCGAGATGAGCCACTTGACTTGTACGTTGTTACCCCTCTTTTTAATAAATAAAATTTGCGAGTTGCAGTTGCAGCAAGTTGCAGCAACAAAGTCAACGGCAGAGTTTAATGGAGTGCATGCTGAGGGAGTTTTTGTTGCAAAATGGCGGCAAAGGATCAACTTACCAGAGAGTACCAGAGTGGAAGGCACAGAGAACAAACCAGCAGTAGCAGCAGCAGCAACAGCAGCAGCAGCAGAGAGAGAAAGAGAGAACAAGCTACAACAAAGCAAAAAACAAAATGTAGAAAAAACAAGCAGAAATTTTATTAATACCCAAAGAACGAAAATTTGATGCTCTTCTTTTAATGAGGCGCTATGGGAAATCTATGTAACCGAGAAGGAAAATTATTATAGTTACAGCTAAAACATAGTTTCGAAAGAGATAGAGTTTTCAACAGTTTAATATAGGAAACTAAAATATAATCTAATCTAATTTAAAAGCCCATAACAAAGCCGCGAAATGTTGGTATTCTATTTATACAATTACATGATCGAGATTTTAATAGAAATTTAAATTTGTGATTTACGTAAAGATGGAAACATCAACTGTAATACCCCAAAAAAAATAGGATTAACTCAATAACTACTATCAAAACTGTTGCCCTAATTTTCTTAACTACAACAAAGCCAAAAATAAAACAAGAAAATGAGTTATTAAAATGTAACTGAATCGGAAATTAAGAATATAAAAGATAATTAAAATTTTAATGGTTTAAATTAACAAATATTAAAATGCTGCGTCAAAGTTCCAATTTTGGGAGTTAGATAGATCAAAACGAGATATCAATAACAGATTACGTGGATAAAAAAAAAACGTAATGTAAAAGTAAAACCGATCTGTAATCATAGCCGAATGATATTCCCTGGATGAGAATAAATAATGTTCTTCAGACGTTTTAGATAATATATTTATAATAATATTAGATATGACTGGCGATAGAAAGAAATTAATTCCTGTTTACACTAAGAATTTACAATAGTTGCTTGGCGACTTTGTTGATTGATATCAAACTTTTTGGTTTAAGGAGAATATTTTTCGCATTAGCTTAAGGCTATTGCATAATTTCTAATTAACGCACAACCATTGTATAAATAAATACTTTTCGATTTGACATAGAAAACAGACGAAAGAGCTGTCTAACTGCCTCAAAAAAAATTCAATTGTAATTGAATATTTGTGCTGATAAGAAAACAAAGGAAGAAGAATTACCTTATTCCATCAACTTACTCTAAAGATTCCTGGTTTTGTCATATTCTAGTCATAAATATATCCAAAATTTGAATAACAAAAGAAAATTTAAATCAAAGATTTATTAAAACAGTTTCTTAAAAAAATGTTTGGTAACTGGCTCGAGGTCTATATTTGCATTCCATAAGAAAGGAAATTCCAAAAAATTGTAGTTTATTATTTTGCAATATATTTCTTGAAATATTGAAAACAGAATTGAACTAAGAAAGAATCTGTTTTAATTCACTATCTTAATCTAATCTTTTATATGCATATATACTGTAATACGTATGTATATATCTATAGCCCCTATATACCTCTTTACATTTTGAATTCGATCAATCTGTATTTTAATTTAAGTATCCCACAAAAGAAGAGATAAAAAGTGATAAATAAGACATTTACGAGTCTGAAATGTTAATTCATTATTTTAGAAAAAAATACCACGAGAGGAGAAAAGCATATTTAACTATTCTAAGGTTTCGAAATCAAAATGCATATGATATCGTAATATAACCGAATCAATGTTTGTAGGGCATATGCAAACAATGTTGTTGTTCCCTGCGACTTTGCTCGGGCATCGTTATTTTACGCTTAGCGTGGCGCGAGCGCATAAATTTTTGAAATTAAAAGCGGCAAAGAAAACATAAACCTAGGCAGTCAGCCATCCTTGTTGTAGTCGCGCTTTGTTGCTCCACTGGCTGGTTGAGGAGGAGAATGGGGGATGGGGGATGGGGAGGTGGAGGTGGAGGAGTATTGCATAGAACTGGATGGGAGTCAGAGTCAGGCAAACACTCCAAGTTGGGCTTCCGGTTGCCAGGGCGTATACTTGATGCGACTGTTGCAGTAGCATGGCGTTCGTTGCACTCAATTTTGAAGCGTTAAGTTGCACATAAATTTAAATGCAGGTCCGAGATTCACAGGCAACAATAGAAAGAGATAGAAAGAGAGAGGGAGGGGGAGAGGGGTAGGTGCGCGGCATGGTGTTGGGTGCTTTGATTCGAAACTTTTGCTTGTTTTTCGTGTTTTTTTTGGCAATTAATATTGTGTTTGTCATGGCCTCATCAAAATGAATCTCTCAGTTTTATTTGCACATAAAAATTCACTTAAGACACATTCTGGAGATTGCTACGAAATCCACGAGGTCTTTTGTCTTTGCATAACAATCATTTTGATTTGATTTAGTTATTGTCCACACAAATTAACATGCTTCACACGCACACACACACACACACACACACACACACACACACACACACACACACCCAGACACGCACTGACACATAATCATTATAATCAACTTTAATCAGCTGGCCAATAAAGCAAAAGTTTTTATTTTCATGAAACAACAATTAATGGCAAACATTCACAGAGAGCCCAAATACATTTATTTTCCACACTTGCTATAAAATTTCGAATTCATTCGTGTGACATCATTAAATGCTTTTTATACCCTCTAAATCGGATAAATCTTTTGGGTATATTGAAAGTAAATGGTAAAGAGCTTAGGATTAAACGATTAAATCCAAAGAAAAGTGGTTAAAATAGTTATTCCATAATGAAGTTAATCGATTTTTAATAAACATCAATATTTTATGGTTTTATGGAAAGCATCCCATAATATATGTATAAATGTTTTGATAATTTTAATACATTTTTACATATATTTAAATTAAAGAATAATATTTTATTATACCCTTGCAAAAAGGGTATATTAATTTTGGTCAGAAGTGTGCAACGCATAGAAGGAGTCATCTCCGACCATATAAAGTATATATATTCTTGATCAGCATGACAAGACGAGTTCAAATCCGTTTGTCCGTCTGTCTGTCCGTCTGTCCGTCTGTCCGTCCGTCCGTCTGTCTGGATCAACAGCTTCTCCTCCGAAACCGCTATAGCTACAGAGCTGCAATTTTGCACGAAGTCTTGTATATACTGCAGGCATTGTATATCTCGGATTCATCCGGATCGGACGACTATATCATATAGCTCCCATAGGAACCATCGGTCGAAAAATGAGTTTTAGATCAATAACTTCTTTCTTTTTCACCCGATTATCATAAGACTTAACATTTGGCAGTTTGTTATACATCCAAACATCCATTCCAAATTTGATCAAGATCGGACTACTATATCATATAGCTCCCATATGAACGATCGGACCAAAAATAGTTTTGCTTTTAAAAACTTTTTTGTTTCTTGATCGATCATAATCAAACTTGGTAAATAACATTTCTACATAGAAAATTATAATTCTGGTAAATTTGATCAAAATCGGATGACTATATCATATAGCTGTCATATAAACATATGAAAAAATTGCATGCTGCATGTCTACATGCATGCATACGTATGCGTGCCGTGCTATGGCGTGTAAAAACGGATTTTTACACCAGGGTCTTTACATTTCAATAACTCTTTTTAGGGATCTAGTAACACAAAAGCTTGCAAGGGTATACAAACTTCGGCATGGCCGAAGTTAGCCCGGCCTTCTGGTTTTTAATATAATATTCCGAAAAATATTATTTTATAAACTGTCATATTATATTATTTCATTTAAAATTTAAAAAAACCTCTCAAATTATTTTATTACATTTTTACATATGTTTTAAAACATATTTGTAATTTCTAAATTAAACTTAAAAGACAAGAAACCTTTAAAATAAGGAATAATATTTTCAGATTTGTTTTTGCTTTAATTTGTTTTTTCCTTTGGTCTACTATTACATTTTAAAACTAAATTTTCTGTCTACATTTTTTGATTGAAATATCATTAAATTATATCTATGCAAATCCTTTTACTATACTACCTATAGGGTATATAAAAGTCGCCACTTAAACTAAACCGATTCATTACCATTATATTTTAAAGTCAGGGCAACGAAAAATTCTTTATCTGTTGCCAAAAAATATGAGCGAAAGTTTTTGTGTTTTGTTGCCTAAATTTATATACATATATTTTTGTGCATTTTATGCAAAAATTCATTTTGTTTTGTGTTTTTTTTTTTGTTTTTGCTGTGTTCTTGTTTGCTAGTTAATTGTGCATAATTTATGTACGAATATATATTCGTTGCATGAGTTTATAATTTATTACTGCAGCTTATTAGGCGCTTCGCCCGAGTCAATTTAAATGTGAAAATGAAATAAATACATCGAGACACAGTCACACACACACACACACACAGAATCACTTGACTCATAGATAAATGTATAAATTCTCGTATTTTCTATATAGAAAATATGATAATACATAAATATTGTGATTATTATTGTTTCTGACTGGGTCTAACAATTTTGGCTGACGTTTGCACATTATTGTCTGCTGACTGCTGCATGGAATTGGATTTATGGCCATAACCAAAACCAAAACTACTCCAGGCCAACAACGGAACAACACACAACAACACACAACAATAGCAACAACAACAACAACTTGCACTTGAACTAAAGCCCAACTGAAGTTGGACTCAACTTTTTGTGGCAATTTGATTAAAACCCCAAAATTCCTGACCCCAGCCATTCGACTACACTCGGCCCGGCTCATCAGCAGCAGCAGCAGCAGGAGCAACAGCAGCAGCAGCAGTGGCAGTGGCAAGAGCTGGGGCAGTGGCATCAACAGACAGCAAAATTTTTGTTTTTTCGGCCCATTTGTGAGTCACATTTTGTTGTTGTTTTGCTTTGCTTTCATTAAATGCAGATGGCAAATGTTGAACAAATTTTTTAACCTAGTTCTTCTCACTAGTTCAATTTGTGAACTAGTTTTAAGTCACTAAATCTAAAATTTCAAAACAAAGTTGCAGCAAATACTTATCTGTTTTTAAATATTAATTTTTTGAGATAATATTTATATTGGAAATCTATGTTCTGGTCTTGGTTTTATATAATTCCAGCTGTTTGGTATTAAATTTTGACACGAAATTTCTTCGTTTTGTTTTTTAACATCTTTTTTCGAAGAGTCTACCAAATATTCTGCAATTTCTAGTCATCTCATATCGAGTAGGTCAATTCTTATATCTATATTTTCAATAATCTATTTCAATATTTGCAATAAGTTTTTAGTTTATAGCTAATAGATAACTAAGCTTCTTTGGATAGGAAGATATGATGTATTTTAGATCAATATTTAAATGGCTTAGTATTTTGAATCGATATTTAAATGTTTCTCTGTGATTTAATAGCAAATCTAACGAAACCCGAATCGTTTCATCCATTAAGCTCAAAATTGTCAAATAACTATTCCTTAATTAGGGTAAACATGTGAAATATTTGACTATACATATTTCTACTCATTAATAATTTGTAAACATTTAACAAAACTTATGTTTAATGCATCATCATTTTAATTCCTTAAAGCTTTCCCTAAAATTTAGTTAAATTTTTAGTCAAAGCAACGCTTAAAAACCTTTTTTTTTTTAATTAAATAAATATAAACAATGACGTAATAAAATTGTAACTAAAACTTTTTAATCTTTTTTAGTATGAGGATTACCTATTGAGCCTAGTAACCTAAGAGAAATATTTACAAATCTATAATATAGATTACAGATCCGAAATAACTAATTATTTAAAGTAAATTTATAAAACTGAGTGATTTAATATTATCAGCTCTATCAGTTGACTATCATTTGACTGAGTTTTCAAATAGATTTGATAGGCAATTTTCTGCTGGATTTACCTTATCTTTATATAGATTATTGGAAAAGATTTGATAGTTGCAAACACATCGAAATTTTATTCGAGTTTTGAAATTTATTCCAATTTTTATGGAGTTATTTTCATAAGTTTACTTTATTTTATAATATACCAATTTTTAATAAAAACAGATTCAATTTTTTTTTTTTGCAAAAGGTTACTTTATTTTATAATATACAAATTTTTAATGAAAACAGATTCCAATATAAGTATTTTTCAAAAGGTTACTTTATTTCACAATGTACAAATTTCTAATGAAAACAGTTTCCAATTTATTTTTCATAATAGAATTTTCTATAAATAAAAGCTAAATTTGAAACAGAGTCGACATTATGTTTAGGTTGCGTCTTCAGTTTCTGTTTCAGTTTAGTTTTATAAAGTTTTTTTAACCAAGTTGTTTTACATTTATTAAATGTATGGTTTCATTTTTCTGTAGAAAACGATTTCTTTTAATAGGATTAAGTAAGAAAATGTTCATTTTAGTTTGAGTAAATTAAACCATTGAAATATTTTGTATAAACTGCACTTAAATTCGTCAGTTCTTTTTCATCTCCCGAAATTCAAGCCATCCCTGATAGAGGGTAGAGTAGGGCTTAGTTTGAATCTTAGTTCTGACATGGCCAGACTGGGACTGGTGCTGGAGCTGCTCCTGCTGCTGCTCCTGATGGTGTTGCTTTCGCTGCTTTTGTTGTCTGATGTTGCTGTAGAGTTCCGTTTTGTGGTCATCGTTGAGTTGTGGTTTATGGAAGATATGGCACCAACATATGGAGCATAAATATATGGCCAGTGTTGTGATATGTTCGCTCCCCTCTTTGTTAGGGTGTGTATGTGTGTGTGTGCGAGATTCCGAGTCGCTTCCGGTGCGGCTGTTTCGTATGTGTATGTGTGTGGCAATAAAACACATGAATGAGGCAATGGAAATGGAAAAAGCGCCACTGACACTGCCATCGACTGGTGCAACAGACCCAACACGAGAGCCAAAAACCCGACAGCTTCCAATATTAGCAATGAGCAGCAATGACAACAATGGACCAACTGGCCAACACACACACACACACACACACAATCACACACATATATATGGGGAGATTGCTGCCTTACTCTGGTCTGTGGTCGTTGAATCGAATCCTAACTGCAGCAGCATATGGTCAGTCCTCCAGTCCTGCTGCTGCTTCTGCTGGGGCGCCAAACCAACTAACCAGAATGGCAAAAAAAAAAAATACCAAAGTCAAAGTATAATGAGCACTCACCCCTGATGGGTTTTGGTCATTTCTATATGTGGTCGAGGCGAGAGAGAGAGCGAAAGAGAGAGAGACAGACATGAGTTAGATAGGGCGTAATGAGCAGTTGGTTTGACAGTTTGCTGCGGACTGGCACATAACTTTTGGCAGCTACTGTATACAGTGATTTATTGGTTAGCTAGAGTATAGTTTAGTTTTTGTGGGCATACGAGTTAACAAAATACATATGCATATACTACACTGAGTTATAAGTGTATATAGATTTATCGATATGCTTCTCTTAAATTTCTCAAACAATTTCGATTTCGATAATAGTTTAGGATCAATCCATCCCCCCAATCCCCAACTCCCAACCAATCATGTGATAGGCAAAACTAACTAACCATCAATCAGGCAGCAATTTCAGCTCTGTTGTTCTAGCAATTTGGTGTAATCTATGGGTGACACACTCTCTCTCTCTCTATGGGTGTGTGTGTGTGTGTGTAAATGCTAGCCTAGCAAAAGCTAAAATAAACCTACCTATGAAATCAAGCAGAAGGACACAGGACACCAGACCCCGGACCCAGTAAAACCAATTGACATGACCATTGTCATTCGCATTCGGACCATGGCATTTGCCTAGCGGATGAGGTCAAACTGTTCGTTCGCACACAACTAGGCGTATACGTAATTTATTACAAGATACGCCATTTTTCTAGACGATAAAATGCAAATGTCACTTTCAATAAAAAAATCAAAATACGTGAGAAGTGACAGCAAGCGGGAAATAGCTTAGATTACTAAATTCTCTAACAAGTAATTTGTTAGGCAATTTTAAAAGTAACACCAACAACTTTTCATTATGCAAATCAATTTTACACATTTTATTACTTAGCATTAAGACGATGTGGAAATTTGTTTAGTTAGGTTGTGCCGCCTCCCAATTCGTTTTTCTTTCTTTTTCGCGTAACATAATTTCAAGTGCAAATCTTCAATTAGGAAAACAAGAAAATTCACAGCTAAAGTGGTTTTTTGGTCGGCCCAGTCAGTTCGTTTTCTCATTTTCTCGCATTTTCATTTTTTTTTTTTTTTACATTTCTCTTCCCTTTCCCTTTTTTGGCTTGGCTTTCATTTATTCGAGCTAATTATGCGCTACAATGCGTTGCTCGGCCCCCGGACAAGCCAGCCTCATGGCTTTTTTTTGCCTGCTGTCTCCCATTTTGCTCTGTCTGCAATTTGAAAGACTTCTCGGCCCTCTGGCTGGAGAGGAATTCTAAGCATGGGCGTAGGCAGGATGAAAGCAGGGCGATGAAATCCATTTTCAAATGTATCATCATTTAGGGATGATATCAAAAACGTTAGTCATGTGGTTATTGATTATAGATTACATATATACAGGGTGCTTCGTAATTTATTTGGATATGTAAACAACAAATTAATTGACACTTGATGAGTAAATAAATTCTACAGAACTAAATTTAATAAAATAAAATAATATATTTATCTTATGTACAAAAATTTGTACAATGTTTACATACAGATATACAAAATGGTAATGTTTGTAGATAAATTTGAAGTAAGCCCAAGAGGTAAGAACTAGTTTTGGTTTGCGATAAAAATGATGTGATTATTCTTCTCGGGCTTCACTTTTCAGATATGAATTTGAAGAAAAGAATGATAAGTCTATTCTTGGAATACCCTTATTCAACATTTAAGTAATAGCACTAATCAGGTATATCATAGATGGTGCAAACAGAAGATTTTTTGATTGCAAACGCTAGCCTAACCATGGAACCCCAGAGGCGTTCGGCAAAAAGCCGAGCGCTCATAAGCTAAATGAGAGCGTAACGCAGAGAGGGAGGGAAACGTCCAAAAATTATTTAGTCTCGCACAGACTGCAGAACGACGAACACACGGCTATGTCGCTTGTGATCTCGTTCTGTCTATGTATGCGTGCACAAGTCGGTATATGGGCAGATATCGTAGTGTGTGTGAGCAACGTGAAGTTCGGCAACACCGAACTTCAATAGCTCGCCAGACCCAAGTTCTGAGTTTTCGACAAAGCAGACACAAGGGCGATGAAGGCATTTCCCTGTGGAAAGTACATAAAGCGATGTTGGCAGCGGGATTTCAAGTACCGTCATGGCTCTGCCGATAGAGTGCTTGTTTGACGTTCTGCATGCTGCGGGTTCGATCCCCAGTGCAGTTGTCCCATGTAAAAAGTATTTTTAATTTCTTTTTTATAATAATTGATTTATTTTATTTTTTTCTGTTTTATAATATTCATTTTTCAATAATATCAGTATATTAGATTTATTCAAAATTGCATACAAAAAAAAAAAATAAAATAAATCAATTATTATAAAAAAGAAATTAAAAATACTTTTTACATGGGACAACTGCACTGGGGATCGAACCCGCAGCATGCAGAACGTCAAACAAGCACTCTATCGGCAGAGCCATGACGGTACTTGAAATCCCGCTGCCAACATCGCTTGATGTACTTTCCACAGGGAAATGCCTTCATCGCCCTTGTGTCTGCTTTGGGGCTCAGAACTTGGGTCTGGCGAGCTATTGAAGTTCGGTGTTGCCGAACTTCACGTTGCTCACACACACTACGATATCTGCCCATATACCGACTTGTGCACGCATACATAGACAGAACGAGATCACAAGCGACATAGCCGTGTGTTCGTCGTTCTGCAGTCTGTGCGAGACTAAATAATTTTTGGACGTTTCCCTCCCTCTCTGCGTTACGCTCTCATTTAGCTTATGAGCGCTCGGCTTTTTGCCGAACGCCTCTGGGGTTCCATGGTTAGGCTAGCGTTTGCAATCAAAAAATCTTCTGTTTGCACCATCTATGATATACCTGATTAGTGGTAATAGCATTAAGTAAGACTGGTCACACTTTTCTTTTCATTTCCTCTTTTGTCGGTGTTGCAACAAGAAATTAATCATATAAGTAATATAAATTGAAGCAACATACATACTTATAAAATTGAACTCAAATTTAATATATCTATTACTTAACATTATATCTGTTTAACCAATATCTATCATACTTAAATAACAAGACAAATCTTTTTAAAAGCTACAGCTTTAAAAAATTCTTATAAAGATTTCTTCAGTTACTAAATTCTTCTTACAAGAAGTAAATATAAAATTAAATCTTAAGAAATTTTTCTTAAGTTTTTTTTCAGATACTAAATTGTTTTTTTGTAATTATATGTATATAAACAAGACGAAGTTTTTTTTTAATGCTTTTACCATTTTTTAGGTGGGTTTTTATAATTCGAGTTTATTAAGATTTGTTTAATTACTAAATCATTTTTATACCCTTGCAAAAAGGGTATATTAATTTTGGTCAGAAGTGTGCAACGCATAGAAGGAGTCATCTCCGACCATATAAAGTATATATATTCTTGATCAGCATGACAAGACGAGTTCAAATCCGTTTGTCCGTCTGTCTGTCCGTCTGTCCGTCTGTCCGTCCGTCCGTCTGTCTGGATCAACAGCTTCTCCTCCGAAACCGCTATAGCTACAGAGCTGCAATTTTGCACGAAGTCTTGTATATACTGCAGGCATTGTATATCTCGGATTCATCCGGATCGGACGACTATATCATATAGCTCCCATAGGAACCATCGGTCGAAAAATGAGTTTTAGATCAATAACTTCTTTCTTTTTCACCCGATTATCATAAGACTTAACATTTGGGAGTTTGTTATACATCCAAACATCCATTCCAAATTTGATCAAGATCGGACTACTATATCATATAGCTCCCATATGAACGATCGGACCAAAAATAGTTTTGCTTTTAAAAACTTTTTTGTTTCTTGATCGATCATAATCAAACTTGGTAAATAACATTTCTACATAGAAAATTATAATTCTGGTAAATTTGATCAAAATCGGATGACTATATCATATAGCTGTCATATAAACATATGAAAAAATTGCATGCTGCATGTCTACATGCATGCATACGTATGCGTGCCGTGCTATGGCGTGTAAAAACGGATTTTTACACCAGGGTCTTTACATTTCAATAACTCTTTTTAGGGATCTAGTAACACAAAAGCTTGCAAGGGTATACAAACTTCGGCATGGCCGAAGTTAGCCCGGCCTTCTGGTTTTTATTAAGTTATAATATTAAATTTAAAGAAATTCTTATTAAGATTTCTTCTTTTACTAAATTCTTCTTTTTCTTATAACTACAATAATGAATCTAGGCTTAAAAAATCGATCAGTCTATAAGGTTATAGAATTCTAGTTCCTGTAGGGAGGGCTATATTAAAGAAGTAACGATTGAAAAGTCTCTGATAAATTTAGAGAGCAGCCCCACCCATGTTCAGTTAGGAGGGGTAAGGTCAAGGACAGGCTTGCGTTTTGGCAGCTAGTCTATTAATATGTGGCTTGTCCCGGCTAACGAAAAAAAAAAAAAAAAAAACGGGCTTTTGTGGCCTAGGAAAATACAAAAAAAAACAAAAAAGAAAAGGATGAAGAACGAAAAAGGCTTTGACATTGCATTTCAATTAAAATTGTTGGCTTGTGCTTTTTTTTGTGCGGTTTTTGTGCGGTTTTTTTTTTGGTAGCCTGATTGGTTGAATCTATGTGGGGGGGGGTGTACGCAAAATAATATCTTCTCCTTCTATTTTTGGTGTTTTTTTTTTGACCGGCAAAGTTTTATTTTCATAAACCGTAAATTCCTCAGCTAGAGGTTTCAATTTCTCAAAAAAGTTGTCAGCTTTTAGCTTTTATATTTCGCTCATATCATCTCACCCTGGGGTCACATAGGAGGATGAACCCATCATCCCATTCCATTTCGGGCGCCCCCGTCCCCCTTCCCATTAACACTTTAAGGACATATCCCTGGGGTCTACTTATCCTGCTCCTTCACCGGTTTCACTTCGGGTTATTGGCCAGACAATTTTACCTACTTTATGTATATTTATTTGCATATTTTTCAACTTAAAGACGATGACAATAACAATGAGGCAAGAGAGAAAGAGAGAGAGAGAGAGGGAGTGAGAGCCTTCAGGACACAAAAGCCAGGACAATAGTCAAAGTTCTATTTACGTATGCCTGCTTTTGCTTTTGCTTCTGATGCTGCATTGTGTCGCCATTTTATAATTGACAATAATACATAAAAGATATATAGAGAAAGAAAGCAAAGAGCATAATAATGGTAAGTAATACATTAGCCCAGACATAAGCCCAAAACCTAACATCGTTCCCCTGACACTGACAATGCATTTGTGTATGTGTTGTGTCCTTCGGACGAAAGGAATAGCAGCAACGAAAAAAAAAGGTCACGTCTTATCTATTTACCTAAACAATTTGCTTAAAATGTTTACAACATAAGCAACATCATCATCAGCAACAGGAGGAGCTGGCCCATCTGGGTTGAGGGAGTGACTGGGCGCCCATTGGGGGGCAGGGATGATGCTCGCCCTCCCCCTCTCTCTCTCTAAGTGTGTGTGTGTGTGTGTGTGTGTGTGGGTAGTGCCATCTATTTACCTTAAGTAGTCGTCATACGACTTGTTGTTGTTGTTCTTACTTTTCTTTCATTTTCTCTCTTTTCGGCTGAGGCAGAGGGGAGGCTGCGACCCCAACATTAAAGCGCAATAGCCAAGGGAATTGTTTTATAAGCTATGAATAACAGGACCAAAACGAAAAACGAAATAAATGACGGGGACACAATATTGTTATAAGAAATAAGAATAACAGAATGCGTGTGGTTGGTTGTGCAGTTTATTCGCGACTAACTTCTATTGTCTCTCATCGAGTCGTTGCTCTCTATTACGCATCTCGTGAGAGAGTATACAAAGTTACATATACTTATACATATGTGTGTGATCATGCATGCATTGAGTTGAGAGAGAACTATTTCAACACCCTTCCTCAATGCAAGTATGTCCACAAATTTATCTTATATTTAACAAATTCGTAAACTCTACATGCTTCTTCTTCGGAAGATTCTTGGTTAGGATATCAGCTATCATCTCATTAGTAGACTTATACTTTAAAATAATCTGGCCATCATTAACTACTTGTCTAACAAAATGATATCTAATGTCCACATGCTTCGTCCTTGAGTGGTGGACCGGGTTCTTAGCCAATTGCTGCGCGCTGAGGTTATCGCCATACAAAACGGTAGATGTATCTTCCTCTCCGCAACCAACCTCGATAATTAATCGACGCAATACAATGGCTTCTTTGCACGCTGTAGACAATGCCATGTACTCCGCCTCGGTACTGCTAAGAGCAACACTCCGCTGCTTCTCCGATTTCCATGATATCGGTCCGCCAGCCAGGAAATATACATATCCTGTATAAGACTTGCGATCAATCTTATCGCCTCCCCAATCTGCGTCCACGAAACCAGTGAATGCCACATCCGACTGCTTATAATGAATCCTGAAGCCAACTGTCGAAGCCAAATATCGTAGAACATGCTTTATGGCTGCAAGGTGTTCATTATGGGGGTCCTTGTTACGTTGTGCCAATTTCGATACTGAGTGGAGTATATCTGGTCTAGTAGTCAACGCAAGCCACATTAGCTCGCCTATCATTGACTGATAAAGAGTTGCATCAACCCTTTTACACTCCATTTTATCGCAGGATACCTGATACCCTGCTTCCAACGGTGTTGTAGCTGGTCTGCACTGAGCGTAGCCATAGCGCTCCAGTAGATCCTTGATGTACTGTGAATGACCCAATGATATTTCGCCAAGTTCGCCATCGCGGTGAACCTCCATGCCAAGGAACAGACGCACAGGTCCCTTGTCAACACAATCAAACGCTGCCGTAATAGCTAACTTAATTCTGTCGAGATCCGATTTCTCCTGGCATCCTATAAGAAGATCGTCTACATAGACAAGAATTAGTGATAGATTACCTTTTGCTTGCTGTTTGTATAGACATGGTTCATTGTCGCAAGGTATGAAACCATTAGCTCGCAAAACACTATCAAGTTTGGAGTTCCACTCCCGTCCAGACTGTTTGAGTCCATATAACGCCTTTTTCAACAGAAGTACCTTGCTTTTCTCTTCAGTTGCGTATCCTTCGGGCTGCCTCATGTATACTGTATCTCCCAAATCACTGTTTAGGTAAGCAGTGCATACATCCATCTGATGTAGATACAATTTTAACTGCGCTGCTAGGGCCAAGAGGAAACGAACACTCTCCAAACGACATACAGGCGAGTATGTTTCATTGTAGTTCACTCCATAGCGCTGTGAACATCCTTTTGCTACTAATCTAGCCTTAAAACGCTCGACTTCTCCCTTCGCATCACGCTTTACACTGTAGACCCACTTGCAGCCAACCGGTTTATACCCTTCCGGTAACGTACTAAGCTGCCAAGTGTGATTTGACATCAAAGAGTCATACTCCTTTTGCATAGCCTCACGCCACTGCGAAGCAAACGGACTACTAAGCGCCTCACCATAGGTCTCTGGTATGATCACCTCACTTGTAATCATTGCGCTTAAAATGTTGAACTCCTTTTTTGGTCTTCCAGGCCTTCCAGTTCGAATTATCCTTGGCCTGCCGGGTCCAACACGTTGTTCAACCACAGGTTCTGCTATTTCTTGTTCAACTGACATGTCCAAATCTTCGCTACTGCTGCCCTTCTCGCTGATCTCTGTGTCAGACTCGTCTGTACTGCTCAAGTGGTCTGCTGCATCAACAGATCCCAAATCCTGACCTTCCATACACGGAAAATCAAATTTGAAAATATTGCCATTCGAATCATCATTGCCAGAACGCTCGTCGAACAAAACGTCTCGCTTCTCAACGACTTGCCTGGTTTCGGCGTCATACAACCGATACCCTTTTGCATTTCGAGAATAACCAACCATTCGGTATTCTTTGCCCTTTGGATCAAACTTGCCCTTATGATGCCCTTTGTCCAGTGCTACTGCAATAGACCCAAAAACTTTTAAATGACTTATTGATGGTTTCTTACCATTCCATGCTTCCATTGGAGTCATGTTAACCAGGGCTCGAGTTGGTGACCTATTTCGCAGATAAGCAGCTGTATAAACTGCCTCAGCCCAAAGAGATTGATGTAGACCAGACTGGATGAGCAAGCATCTTGACATCTCCACTAGAGTTCTGTTAACTCTCTCTGCTACACCGTTCTGCTGCGGTGTGTATGGTACCGTCAGCTGCCGCAATATTCCATTGCCCTTCAAAAACTCGTCAAACGATTTATTGACGTACTCGCGACCATTGTCGCTCCGAAGGCACTTTAGCTTCTTTCCAGTTTGCCGCTCTGC
Organism: Drosophila sp. 14030-0761.01; assembly: GCA_018150735.1. Lineage (NCBI taxonomy): Eukaryota > Metazoa > Arthropoda > Insecta > Diptera > Drosophilidae > Drosophila > Drosophila sp. 14030-0761.01. The sequence goes on from JAECWO010000031.1 coordinate 15,357,945, forward strand.
CATGTTTTTAAACTCGACAAACTTTCCAAATACTTCGTCCTTTCCCTTCAGGAAATATACAAATATACGACGTGACCTGTCATCGATAAATGTCAAAAAGTATCTGCTTCCTCCAAGGCTTTTTGTATTAAACGGACCGCAAACATCTGAATGCACCAGCTCCAAGATTTCCTTAGCTCTATTCTTGGTCGAATCAGGAAATGGCTGTACTGTGATCTTGCTAACCATGCAGATCTTGCAGGGTTCCAACGACGTAGAGTCCAACTTTCCCATGCCATGAACCAAATCCTTCCGTGCAATCTCAGCTAAACTGCCATAGTTGAGATGTCCGTACCTTTTATGCCACAAATCTTCGTAAGACTGTTTAATGGCATAGCATTTGCTCGGTGCTGTTCCAAAAATATACAAACGGCCAACTTTGTCCGCTTTCACAATGCATTCACCCTTTTGGAACACTCGTCCATACTTTGGTCCAAATTCAACGATGCTTCCATGCTCAACCGCTTTGCTCACCGACAAAAAATTACCTCTCATTTTGGGTACATACAATACATTCTTTAATGTAAGTATACGTAAATCAGTATTCAGCTTTACCTCGCCCTTTCCTTCAGCCTGAAGAAAGTTATTATCAGCCAAAACAATTTCCTCCGAATGTTTCTCAAATTTTGAAAACAAATCTCTGTCGCAACACATATGGCTGGTGGCGCCACTGTCCAAACACCAGTTCGATCGTTCAAAACACGTTGCGTCCATTGCGTTCAGCAAACTTAACGATGACTGTACTGTCTTATTCGGGTTCGATGCAACCTTCCGACCGCTTACACTGGGACAATTTGCTTTAAAATGGCCTTTGCCACCACATGCAAAACAATTCCAAACTTTTTGCTTTTTCTTCCAATTGTCTCTCTGCACCGATTGCCTTTCCACCACTGTAAATGCTTTTGCACTCTCGATCGGTTTTTCGCTCTCTCTTTTGCGTTCTCCTTCTTCTCTCAGCTTTATACATAACGTGTCGAAACACGGTAAACTGTCGCGCGTCTCTATGGCGACAACGAAATTGTCAAATTCGTCTGGAAGACTGGAAAGCAAAATAATCGCTGTGAGCTCGTCCAATATTTCAATTCCAACGCCAGCAAGCTTGTCCAAGATTTCCTTGAAATCCGACAAATAACTCGATATGCTTTGACCCTCCTGTATACGTTTACTTAGCAATTTTTTAAAAAGAGCTACTTTCCTTACGGGTCCTCTGGGTTGATGAGCTTCCTGAAGCTTCTTCCAAGCCTCATGAGCACTAGAACAGTGTTTCACATGTCCCAACTGTGAAGTCTTGACGCTCAAGGTGATCATTGCCAATGCCTTCTGATCCAGCGTCGTCCATTCGGTGTTCTCCCCCGTAGTTGGCCTTGCCAATACGCCTGACGCCACATTCCACAAATCCGCATGCACCAACACACTTTTCATTTGGATGCACCACGAGTCATAATTACTGTCCTCCAGTTTATCAATCTGATATAACGCCGACATTATACTCGTTTATATATATATACTTTGTGAAAAACAAACGTCTAGAACACAGCACGAAAACCTAATTTCTTCCAGAAATTACCACAACAACCACATAGGCACGTTGCCTGGGTCCATAACCTATTGTTATAAGAAATAAGAATAACAGAATGCGTGTGGTTGGTTGTGCAGTTTATTCGCGACTAACTTCTATTGTCTCTCATCGAGTCGTTGCTCTCTATTACGCATCTCGTGAGAGAGTATACAAAGTTACATATACTTATACATATGTGTGTGATCATGCATGCATTGAGTTGAGAGAGAACTATTTCAACACACAACACAAAAGCTCTGTAACAAAAAAACAAGAAACAAAACGAAACGTTAGAAAAAACATCGACATCAACAGAAATTGAAATTTGTTTAAAATAGGCAAAGGAATACTCTTCGATTTGTACTTATAATACTCCCTTGATATCTTCCATTTCTCTACCGATTTCCAGGCAATTGCTGCATTAGATTTAATGTGATTAGTTGGGGAATCTGCTTTGTTATTTTTTTACCAAAACTAAATATTTAGGATGAATAGTTTTTACTAAAGCTAAGCCAGTTGCCACGTAGGCTTTATCTACATGTTTCAGATGATTCATTCATAAAATAATTTAATAATTATTTACTTAGGAACTAATAATTAAGTTAATTAAATTTTAAGTTATAAATTAAGAAAGATAACTCTTAAAGTAAAGAATCTAAAATGGAAGCTCTTTATTTTAGGAGTTAAGTTTCCTAATTTGTAATATGATATTAGCAAAAGGCTGTCATTATGTTGAGGTTGGGTGATATAAGGTTAAAACAATGCGAACCAAGGAACGATGCGAACTTTCTTGAATTTATAAACTATTAAGTTTGCATTTATTAGAACTAAGCCACTTGCTGCGTTGGCTTTGAGTTATTTAAATCAACTAATACTTAGGAAATTATAGAAACAATGTTATAAGTGTTAACTTCATTTCATTACAGATTAATGTGATAACTCTTCAAAAAGTTTGATGATCCATCTGAACAATGAAGGCGACGCCAGTGACTGCATGATACCTTTTGTAATAAACAGATTTATATTTTGCCCCCAAAAAAATGGAGATTTCTCAGAAGTAAGTGAATCTTAATGTCTTACTTATTTATTACTTATAAGTAAAAGTGATGTAATAAATAAATAATTGCGACTGACATGGTTAAAATAATATTATACGATTCTAATGACATGGTATCTAATGGGTAGTCCATTTCAACATCAAATATTTTTCTAGTACTCAATTATACTTCTATAATATTTATATTTGTTAGATTTTCAGTCTATTTTATATATCAAACTTATTTAAAACAAAAAAAAGACATATCTATTTTCAAAATTATTGAATGTTTAATGAAGATACTTTAGAGCAATAAACAAAATTTTAAATTTTGCGGTGTCTATTGGACTAACACGTCAGTCCCAGAGAGGTTAATAGTGTCTAAATTCATCTTTTGTAAGGCTAAATCTTAAATAAATTACAAAAGATATAGCAAAATTCAATGAAAGCGGTTCGACCCTCAGTTTAATGTTCAAAACTATGTATAATGGAGTAAATAATATATTCCATTTGTAACAAAAGACTTTCTTTCGTTTGAAAAAATTATATTAAATAGTTAAATACACTTTGTAGAGCTCGTTACATTTTTAAAAACTCAAGATGACTTCAAGAATTACCCTGGATCTTCAGGTATTACATAGAGCTATTTCAATTGGATAAACTATTTAATTCGAGAGACTAATAATTCATTATGACACTTATTAGTCTCTCGAATTAAAAAGTTCAAGTTTAAGTTTGATTAATTCATTATGACACTTAATCAAACCTAAACTTGAACTCCCATAATTTTAGCTTTAAATTTCAATTTATTCATTAAAGGGAATACATCAAAATTAAAATTAATTTTTTTCACCTGTTTGAACTTGGTCAAAAACTCTATACTAGGAATTATCGTAGATCCTCAGGGGTTACATTTGTTAAGACACTTTATTAAACTTGGCAACTTGTGCATTTAATTTCTTAGCACTAAATTCCAACTTATTCATTTAACGCAATTTATGAAATTTCAAATTTAGTTAGTCACTTCTTGCCTGAATGAACAAAAATTAAAGCTCTAACTATTTTTTTTTCTGTTTCATTTGGTCTTTTGCTTAGAAAGGGCACTCAAAAAAAAAAAATAAATGCATACTGGCATTGAAGGGCCCAGGGCCAAAACACTCTGCGGCTTGTGGCCTATACTAACCTGCCCTCCCCTCCCCTCCCCCTCTCTGTAACTTACTTTTCGTTCTTTTTGGTTGGCCTTGCCCTCTTCTTCTCACTTACTTTGAAGTTTTTCCTCTGTGTGCGTCAGTGGTTAAAGGTCGCGTTTTCTTCCCCATCTCTGCATTGTATAGAAGGTAGTATATATTTTTGGCAGGAAACATTTTCGAATTGCCACGCTTTCTCTCGTCTCTCGTCTCTCGTCTCTGTGCCTTTTCCCCTCTTTTTTTTCTGTTATTGTTGAGCTGTGGCACGCGCTGTTTTTTTTTTCTCTCTCTTTTTGTGCCTTTAACAGGGAAGAAAGGGCTTTGGTTTTTGGTACTGGTTCCTGGCAATGGTTCTGACTTGATTATTGGTACATGACATCAGTCTCTCTCTGCAATCAACATCATCTATCAGCATTAAACTGAAAGTCAAAGGGCAGACAACACACAACACACACACACACACACGGAACATGAAACATGAAATCGAAACAAAAGAAAAACAATGAAGAAAAGGTCCTTCCGCAATGTAATCGAGAGGGTTGGGGGCGGATGGATGGATAGATGGATGCCATTTAATGTCTTTAATTTATTTGTTCGCAATTTTCTAATCACAGACCGGAGGCGCCTTTAAGATAAACATAAATGCTAAAACATTTTTCCTCGTGTTAATTGTATAAATATAGGCGAAAGTTTTTATGAGCTACAGACGGTTGATTTCAACAACAACAGCAAAGGCAACAACATCCATTTAGTCTCCATTTTCCATCCAGTCAACCCAAAAAAAAAAAAAAAAACGCCGCTTGCTAATTGAAGTTAAAGGTGGAGAGGGTGAGAGGAATTTTTGGGGGATGCTGGAGGATGTGGCATTTTATGAGCCAGGGAGCCGTAGCACAGAAGTGACTTATCTTGTTGAGCGAGCTATCAGATAGACGAGGGGAGGAAAACAACAACAACATTTGCCATGCTGTGTGTGTTTGTGTGTGTGTGTGTGTGTGTACCATCATCAACAAGTAGCTTTTGCCTAATGCATGAGACTCATTAGCCCTTGGCATTGATTACTAAATGAGCATATATAAAAGACGAACAAAAATTTTGCAGAATATATTACCACAAAACGGGAAATTTCTTAAAAGTTTAATCAAACAACAAACATGAAAAAAAAGTTGTGGATTTCTTGCAATTTTTCTAGGGATTACAACGGAATTAAAGACTGATTTTTTCTTTAAAACAAAGAAACTTCAAAGAACTTCACTTAACTTCTTAGTGGAACAATTTATACTCTAATCCCCTCAATCCTTTTAATACGTCTTTTTTTAGTTGCATTTCAGCGGGGTAATAAAACTTAAAAATAAAATAGGGGAAAGTTCCACCCCAAAAGGTTTCTAAACCAAAAAAAAAACCTGGAAATTTTACGTGCAATTAACATTATGAATTTTTGTAAATGCAGAAAAATTTTCTTCCGTTTTTTAAAATGTGCAATGTATAAAATTGATTTTAAATTATTTTATTGATGGATTATCAATGGAAACTAAATAGGAAAAAATTGAAAACAGTCTGAAAACAGTTATGAATGAATCAGGAGCAAACTGGATCTAAAACAAACTTCCAATTATTGTGCTTATAAATTTAATATATATCATCCTTAAAACAAGACATCCGCTTAAGATATTATTTTTAGGATAGTTAAAAAACAATGAACGACATTTTTACAAGTTAAACCAAAAGCCCCATAAAAATAGTGTGTTCCCGCCTAATTTGTGAAGCATTCTTTAGAATTCCCATTGACAGTGTCTCCTACTTTTATTACCTTAAACTGTTGGTCTTAAAATTTAATCCCTGATGATGGCGTTTTGTTTTTACAGGCCACAAAAAAAAATTAGTTTGTGGGCGTAATTGAGAAGTCGAGCTTAGCCGGACTTTCCTGTGTCAAATGTCCACGTGTTTGTGGTTAAAAAACACAGAGAAATCAGATACTAATTAAAAAGCCACACGCAAAAAGAGATATTTATAGAATGAAAATAGATCAAATAGGGGCGTGAGGTAGTAAAGTAGAACAATGAGAGAGATGAGTATAAAATCCACAAAAGAATGATAGAATAAACACAACATATTATGAATTATATGGAGATAGGGAGCCATCAATTCTAGGTGAAGTAGCGTTTAAATTAGTTTTAATAATTATAAAATTACAAAGTACAATAAGTTACACTTAACTAAACTAATTACAAAGTTTAATTACTTTAGATGCTGACTTGATTTCTAGAAAGTCAAAATCGGGGCTTCGATAAAGCACTCTACAATCGATATCGAAAGATTACTCGAACACAATCAAGAAATATTGTCGATAAACCATTCATTACTATGTGTAACTTTATTTTAAAAAGCGATTTCTCTTGTAAACTCTTAGCATTCCATTCCAGACTCTAAAAATGTAAAATCGAGACTTCCAGAAAGCACTCTACAATCGATATCGAACGATTACTTGAACATAATCCAGCAATATTGTCGATGAACCATTGTTTACGATGTGCAACTTTATTTTAAGAAGCGATTTCTGTCGTAAAGTTTTAGCATTCCATTCCAGACTCTAAAAATGCAAAATCGAGACTTCGATAGAGCACTCTACAATCGATTTCGAACGATTACTTGAACATAATCTAGAAATATTGTCGATAAACCATTCATTGCTATGTGCAACTTTATTTTAAAAAGCGATTTCTCTTGTAAAGTCTTAACATTCCATTCCAGAAGCAGTGTAATACTATGGTTTCCTTTGAAATTTATTATATCGATAACAGAATATGTTTTTATATCGTTATAAATTGTAAAAAATCAGCGAAATATTTAAAAACTATCGATACATTATTTTCAATTGTAATTACATAAAATAACACCAGACAGGAAAATGTGTATACCTTTGGAAGGATAAAAAGATTTCAGTATATCATTACTAGAAGAATCCTTTTTAACATTTAGAAATTTCAATATATTGCGATTTTCTAATAAGGAAATGTTATCTTATAATTATGATTAATTTTTTTAATGAATTTTGACTTCCGAATTCCGAAATTCAATTCCATAAAGCCAATACCCACCCTCCACACACTCAGAATAGTAGTTTCATAATCAGATAAAGCTCAGTAACTCACTTCAAATAATAATATTTGCCTTTCACCCTATGAGAAATATTTTTTGTTTTGTTTATCATATTAATTGTTTATCCACCTTTTTCTTCAGATTTTTCTTTGTAAAACTTTCTAAGCCTCTAACATCAGGAAATCACTTAGGCTCTGGCATAGAGGTATGCCTTTAGGTAAGCCAGGTGGTAGCATCGCATAACAAGGGCATGGACATCTCTCAATCTCCATTTGGCTTCGGGACTAAGCTTGAATTGTGAGCCTATTGGCAAGGCGGATACCAAATGGTTTTGCTTTGATGATGGTCCCTTGCTCCCCTCTTCTCTTGTTGCCTTCTTGCCCGATTATTTCCATTCAATTTGGCCGTTTTGCGTTTTGGGCCTTCAACAAGTTGCCTTCCGTTTTGGTTTTTTGGTTTTGGTTTGTTGTTGTCTTGACAATATTAAAAAATAATACAAAATAAACAAACAACAACGGATGAAAAAAACAGCTTTTTGAATTCGCTTCATCATTTTTGCAGCTGCCAACAAGAAAAATAAACATTTCAGACTTTTCAAATGGCATCAATGCGAAAGTGAAATATCCTTTTTGAAAGCCCTCTTCTCAGTCTAACAATTCTGTCAAAACTGTTGGACAAAGCTGTGCGATTTGAATTAAATAAAGGCAAATGGTGGTAGGGAATTGCAATCTCAGGCTGAGACGATTTTAGATCCCTTCTATTATTGATTAATATAAACCTCGTTTCATTAACTTATTTTTATACTAACAAAATGTTAATAAAATAGTATAAAAATCCTTCTTACTATGCTTTACCACCATCTTCTCATATTTATTATACCCTCTGTGAGGGCATTAAAAACAGTCAAGTGCTTCTCTCGTATTGTTGTTATTGCTGGGCAGCTAATCGAATCCTAGATGGCTTCACACTGATAAAAGCAGCTGCTCTGCTACACTTAGTACCTTCCCTTTCCGAGGACCACTTTTTTCCTCTGCTATTGCGTTTTATATTATTGTATTAGCCATTGCCAGGACCGGATTATGAGGTAAGCGTAATGGGGCGTTGACTTAAAAAACTATGCTAAAAGAACTTTATGGCGTTTATTGATATTAAATTCTAATTTATTTTTTATCCATTTATTTAATTGAAAGAAATTTAAAACACAATTGCAAATTGTGTAAAATTTGGAGATATTCTTAGCAACTTAGGCCTTACTTTGAAATTCTAATTTATGGAATTAAAGGTCAATAAATTTTAGAAAACTATTTACTATACTATTTACTAACATTTTTTATGGAGTTTTAGTAAAGCTGGTAGAATGCGAAGGAAGCTTTTAATATTTAGATTAACAATTAGAATTTCTATCTAGAAATAATATCTAAAAAATTTAATTGCAAGGGAAGTTTTTAAAGTGCAAATCAACTACTTATTTGCCCGAAATTTAAATATATTTTCAGATATTTAAATATATGATATATCTGAAGCCCACTTTTGAGAGACCCACTTCAGATATATAAAGGCAAATACTTAGTTGATTTGTCTTTAAAAACTCTGTAAGTCCTTGTTCTAATTGTTTATAGAATCTTTTCAAGGAGTTATTATTTAATTTTTAAGGCATAAACGAAGAGCTTAAACTAAAACTTCTGATACCAAACAAAATAAACATTCAGATTAACTAAGGCTAATTTTCTATATTAATTCCTATATAATTTCACCAAATTCGATGCTTTAAAAATTCGAAACTGTCTTAGAAAAATTTTACCTACTACATTTATATCGATATTATGTTTTGTAAATTATACTCAATTAGTTGTCATGGCTTTTGAATAGATTAGGGATTTAAGTTATGAGCCCCTTATAATCCAATCCTGCCTTTGGCATTTACAAAAACCTTGAGCATATGCTTTAGCGATTTGGTTTGCGCGTGTTTTTTGTTATTTGGACCTCTTCATCCTTTTGTTCGATTCCCGTTCCCTTTTGCTGATTTCATTGCTGATTTTTATGTTTTCGGCGTTTATTATATTCTATACTTTTTCGCGCCTCGTATTTTTTGCCCCCCTACTTTTCGTTTTGTTTTTTTACTCTCCTTTAACCCCTTTTTTTTTTTTTGTTAGTAGGATATTATGTGTACGTGTGTGTCGGCCGGAAATGCCTCATTTTTAGAAGTGTTTTGCATTTTTGTGACTTTCTTTTCTGCGTACAAGTTCTTTTTTTTTGCGTTTTTGCTTTTTTATTTCATTTTGTTGTTTGAATTCTGTTCGCTTTGTTTTCTTTTCGTTATTTGTGAGATATGCAAATGCGATGTTGCTGTTGTTGGTGTTGCTGCTGTTGCTGTTGTTGCTGTTGTAGCTGTTGCTGTGTGGCGGTTATTTGTGTTGGAGATTTGTTTTTTTAAGCATAGCTCTTTGTTGCTCTCTCATGTTATTCATATGTATTTGTGTTTTTGGTTTAGTTTTGTCATCCTGACATGGGATATACAATATGGGATTTTTGGTTTTTTAGATTTTCACTAAAAGTTTTATTTTCTCTGCAAATTGTTTTAGCTGATTTATGCAGCGCACACACAAAAATATATGTATTTATACATATATTTAAAAAAAAATGTGCAGGGGATTTTATTTAATAAATTTCCTACATCAAAGCTAAATCGATTATATTTTTATTTTTGCCAACACTATTTTAGTTCACATTCAACTTAATATTTGTTTAATTTTAGAGTAGAATTAAATTTTAAAGCATGCATTTAATTTATGCCATTTTCGTTTATCTTCTTAACCAATTAAGAATGCCAATTAAAAAAGCGTAAAGCGATTTTTATCTATTTGTTGTGGTTTTACCATACAAATTTCGTTGAATTAAAAGAAGAAATAAATTAAAATATAAATATTTCAAACTGCAGTTAAAAAACTTGGTATTTTATTATTTTAATTCAAAAGCTTTAAATTTTTCATAATCTATTAGACGATTTTCAGAAGAAAAGGCATTCTACTAAAGGATTAGTTCTCAGTTGATCTTTCTCCATCGAGTCCGTGTGAACCATTTAATGAATCACAGGAAGAATTATTCAAAAATCTTGTAAAAAATTAATGTATTAATATTAATTAATATTTTGGTAATAGTGTTTATATACTTCACTTAACTCAAGTCGAAAGATTGTGGTTTGCATTAAGTTAAATATTTATAGCATACTTTTGGGAAACTTTTAATCCTGAAAATCTTTAGAATTTGCAATATTTTGATTAAATTTCTTCCAATTAGCAATCCTAAAAAATGACTTGTTGATCTCTTTTCGAAAACCAATTCAATTGCCTACTTTTGAGTGACATTAGTTACGTTTAAAAGCCTCTGGCTAAGCTTAAAACTTAAAGGATATTGCATTTTGCTGATCAACAAATATAAAAATTGAAATCAAAGTTCAACTAACACACGACAAAAAAAAGGGCAACGTCATAAATAAAAGAAATGAAATCATTTCAAGCAATTTGTCTACAATTTTGTGTCACACTTTCTGCGCCATTTCTCACATGCCATAAAAGTTGCCACACACACGCACACACACACACACACACACTGAAAACTGAGAACCCAGTTATGGACTCAGTGCCTCTTTTGCACCTTCCCCAATGTCCCCTGCTAAAGGTGTCACGCTGATAAATGGCGTTGCCTTATTTTACACCAACAAAAAAAAGAAAAAACTTTTCACAAATTTTTACGTTCAAATTTTCGTTTTTTCTCTGCCATTCTGTGTGCCAATTTCAAGAAAGATTTCCTTTAAGTATAATAAAATGCAGTGTGACTGTCATAAATCTATTCCGCTCGATTGTCACCACTCGCAAACCCAAGTTGGAGTCACCGCAATTGACGCCACGCGCACTGGCACGTCGCGCCACCCTCCCCCCACTTGACATTGAAAAGAAAAATGCATAATGAAAAAATTGGCTTTTATCGTCGCGGCGAAAAAATGTGCACACAAAGCATGGACAAACTTTGACAATTTGGCGCAGCGTTAATACGGAAATTAAATATTTTTGGAAAATTGCAAAAAAGGAACAAAAAAAAAAAAAAAAAAAGAAGAGACACACAATAAAAAAAAAAACGAAAAAACAATAAAGAGAGCGCCTCGAAACAATTTCAAAACATTTTCGTTGACAGCGACCCCCGAGCACACACACACACACATAAAGGACACCAAATGCTGGTCATGTTTGCGCATAAAAGTATGCTATGTCAAAGCAACTGAACAGAAAGATGTTCTTGGAATCGAAATCACTAATTGAACTAATCATTAAAATGTGATAAAATGGTAAAGAAATATTTGGAATAGAAATGGTTATTTAAAAAACAAAGAAATATAGAGAAATTGGTAAGGAAGAGTACAAAAAATGTTTTTGTATTCAAGAATTTTAATGCTAAAACTTAGCTTAAAAGAAATTACTTATGGAAATCGCTGACTTTATATGGAATTTTTAAGAAATATAAATTTCACTTCTTTTGCTTAGCGATTTTGTAGTTCAGAACCTCTTTTCATATACTATATACATGCATATACATATATATAATTTCAGTTCTCTTTGGGTATAGTTTTGTGAAAGCTGACAAAAACGTTTTTGCGAGCTGGCTTAAAAATTCTAATAACACAAATATTTGCAGATGAAAGAGGTACTAAAAGGCATTTGGCCGCACGCTCCACTTGTCAACTGTATATAGAAAGAGAGAGAGAGAGAGAGGGAGAGATATAGGGAAAGAGTGAAACATACCTATATATAGAGGAGTGAGAGTGAGATAGAGATAGAGTGGGAGAGCGAGATAGGGTGACAAGGGGCAATTGGATGACCTACCAACCCATCACGCTTATAAAACAGCAGTCGCTGTCAGTCCATCACTCAAACAAGGACCAAAACTCCTGGCTGGCTCCAACGTTGGCACACTTTTTGACAACGCCAGAGACAACAATAACAACAACAACTAAAACAACACCAACAACAAGCCACAGACAAACTAACAAACAATAGCACAAAAAGAAAAGCTCAAAAAAAAAGCACAGAAAAAAATAGAAGAAGAAATTGGTCGAAATTTTTGTAATTTTCGTAGCATGTTTGCTGCGTTTTGCACTTTTGTTGAACATTTTTCATCTGCTGGCACAAAACTTTTTGACATGTTGCAGTGCAAATTGAATAAGTCCACAAAAAAAGAGAAGAACATTCTGCTGTGTGTGTGTGTGTGTGAGTGGGTGGTGGGGTGGTATATTTTTGTACCAGTTCGTTGCCTTCACAGTCACAATAATCAAATTTTCCAACAGTAGTACTACTACAACTGCTACTGGCTGCTGTTAATCGCTTGCCTACCTATGCGAAAAACAATTCCCTTGACTGAGGAGATTTGGAAACATTGCATTTTGAGTCGCTGCAATTGAAAATTCCTCTAGTTCAACACAAAAGCTGCTAATAAACAGCTTTTGAGGCTAAATGCACAAGGATCCTCAATTGGAAATTGTTTGGCAAATTGCGATTTGCGGTTGCTGCAAAATGGAATCAAAAGTACTAATCAAGAGCACAAAAAGAAAAACAATTTTTCCGTATCCCCACATATAATCTTTATGTGGGGGGGAATAGCTTATAAACTGCAATTTTGCAAAATGCTTTTACGAATATTCATTTTATGTATTTCTGTGAAAGTAAAGTAATTAGTGTGGCTGTATATTTTCATTTAGAAAATCTTTCTTTATTTGTTTCGGAGTTCTTAGGTATCTGAAATATAGGAAACTAAGGAAATTAAAATGCCTTAAATTAATTAAAGTAGAATTGCACATGGTTTTATTTAAATTTGATTTTAAAAATTAATGTTCGGCAAAATAATCTCGCGAACTTTATTTGTTGTTAGAAAACTGTCTTCCTACGTAGTATTATTGAAGTGGTTGAGGATTTTTCCAAGATTAGAAATTCTAATTATTATGATGATATCTTCAAATTCGGCTTAGAAAATTTATCTACAACAGAAACAGTAGAAAAACACGATAATGAATGTTTTCCTTCCATTAAAAAATTGCAGCCACACTTTTTTTGAGTAGGCAGGGTTGGTAGAGGTTACTACTTTACATTTTTAAACTTAATCTAATTTCTTCAATTCTCACATAAGAGCTTTTCTTTGAAAATAATAAGCACCTCCAAAACAAATAACCACTAAAATTTCAACGAAGTTTTAATTTGTGGTATTTAAGCATTTAAAAATTGCAGCCACACTATTTTTTGTCTGTCAATTCCATTTTATTCTTGATGACATTTTCCATTTGAAGATCGTTCAGCTTTTATTGAAACGTTTCGTTTTTTTCTTTCTTTCTCTCCTTCATGCGCTATCTAAAGCTGTTTTTTAACGTCTTTCTTTCGATGGATTTCATCGTGCCATTCTTTGGCCTAAATTGAAGAAGCCGCAAATTCAATTCATGGCCGTTTCGAACAAGAGGCAAAAAAAAAGGAACGTGAAACGAAACGAAAGTGTAGAGGAACCAAATAGGCACAAAAAAAAGAGGTAAGTGCTTTTCACTGACCAAGACCGAGACCATCCATTGTCCAATTTCCAGGCAAGGCACACACCATACACACACACACACACCGCACACACACACACACACACACACATCTACACACACACACGCCTGCGTTCACTTTGTCTTGGCGTTTCGACACGATTTTTCTTCATTTTGTGAAATCAATCAAATGCAGGCTCTTGTTGTTGACCATAACCACGCCCACTCTAGCCCACTTTGGCACTTTTGGCTGACTGCCTCTGAGTCACCCCCACCCCCCTCCGCCCCCTCGTGAGCCCCTTTGGTCCTGTCAACACTGGGACATACCAATTCTGGTGCGGCTCCGTCTACTGATGCTCCGGCTGCTGCTGCTGCTGCTCGACTGCTTGTTGGACATTCATCAAGCCATTTCATCTATTGACTGATTGATAATATTTTTGATAAATGATTGGCGGCAATGTCGTTGTCCATGGTCTGTCTCTCTCGCTCTCTCTTTGGTCTGTGCCTTCCGGGCCGGGTTATTTACGGCGTGCAAAGCGTTGGGCAGAAAAGGATTTATAGGTGAGCTTTCCTTCCCTCTGTCTCGTCTGTGTGTGTGTGAGTGTGTGTGTGTGTGTGTGTGTGTGTGTGTGTCCTGGCAATATGCAAATTGATGGATCTTGGAGATAGGTCATGTACATATGCCCCGATATGGTAGGCTAAAAAGCTTAAGCTTGTTAGCTGATTGAGCTAAGGTAGAGCTCAGAGAGAAAGAGAGAAAAAAAAAACTATTTGCCTCTGGCTCCCACCCACTCCTCCAATTGTTATGTCATCGTGTGCATTTTTCATCATTTTTCACCTTTGTTGGTATTTTATTTTTCCTTTTTTGATATTTTCAACTAATAAAAATTAATTGAAACATCAACATTAACACCACACTCCAAGTGATTAGAATCAGTTCCAGGCAGGCGCACACATAAAGGTGTCGGTTGCCGGTGTTGTTGTTGCTGTTTTTGTTATTATTGTTGCTCTGGCTCTGAGGCACGCGCCAATGTTTACACGGCTCATGGCACAGGCGACACAGAAGATATCAGACGGACAGACGGCCAAGCACACGGGGAGCCATACCGACCATCCAACCGACCGACCAACCAACCAACCGACTGACTGGACCTGAACCAGGGCATATGCGAAGCAAGAATCAAAACAATCAGCCAAGAGGCAGAGCCAACAACGGACAAGCAACACCAAGACCATATGATACGCCCCCACATTTGAGGTGGGGAGGGGAGGTGAGGTGGTGGTGGTGGTTTGGGGGCAGCCAACCAAGCTTTATACAATAAGCCACACATTGCAAAGAGACAACACAAGAGAGAATGGAAATGTGAGGTGGCATCGAAGGTGGACAGGGAATGGGAGTGGGGGAGTAAGAGTTTTTAGCAGAATGGACCCGTGTCTGTCCGTCCGTTCGTCCATCCATCGTCACGCCAAAAGGTAACTAAATTCTTTCGTGCAGAACTTAATGCTTACGACGAGGGGCAGGCAATAAGAGTCTGATGACTATATGATGTAATTGGAATACAAAAGAAAGTTTGCCAAAAGTTTACCTAAACCAACTGCTTGCTGCAGTGTGAAAAGTTTGGAAAATGCTTTGGAAATTTCCATAGAATATCACCATATCACCAAAAGCTCTTACACTCTGATATAGTAAACTGTCCCAAAAAGTTTAGATGACTTTAGTTTCCGACACACAATTTCAGAATTGTGTATACTCTTTAGAGGAGATAATCAATATCTTTATATGAGATAATCAATATTTTCCGATGCTTTCGAAAACCTATATAGTTGCTATATATTTTCTTATGATACCAAAATCTTATCTACTATCTTTTTTGATAGTAGCCAAAAATTAAGTTGGCTTTGGATTGAGTATATTGAAAGTTTTTAGGAGCCAGTTTTGAATCTAAACTTTAGATTTTGAATATATTTGCTATATATTTTACCAATATTATGACACTAAAATATCTTATTTCGTTAAAGAAAGTAATAATACTTCAAAGACTGTAGCAAATATTAGTTTGATTTTTGGTTGACTTAATTCAAATCGTTTCAATGACACTTTAAATATCTACATTTATCTACATTATCGATATTTGGTTGTACAAAAATAGAAAAGTTATTTTCTTTATAACTATTGTTAATGCAAAGTTAAGTTAATATTTTTGTTAGACATTTCAAAATAAGAAAGATGATATGGGAACTCTTTAAGAATGGTTCTTGGGAGTTTTATATAGCTATTCGATAGCAATACATGTTATCGATATATTCTATGATAGATATTTTTCAAGCTTATATACAAATTATACGAATTTTCTTTATTGCAAGAATGTTATAAGATACTGACTCAAGTAACTAGGCATAATTGGCAGAAGAAAAAACTAGTCTCAGGAGTTTGATATTGGTTTTCGATAGTAATACATTTTATCGATAGGTTCTGGATAGGATAGATAATTTTTTTATCGATATTTTTCAAATTGAATGCTCTGTAACTTACAGAGAAGTCTGTTTCATGGGAAGATGTGTCCAGAAAACTAACTGAGCACAAGTTAAACTGATAGAAGATTCCATCTTGGCCTCACTACTGGAAGAATTCGAATAGAAGAATCTACAATTCTTCTACCACTAATCACAGAGCAGATTCAATTGGAAACGTTCTAATCAAAGGCTTAAACGTTAAACTCTTCATATTCCTTTTTTTTATGAAGAGCATTCAATGTACGGTTCCTTCTCTTCTTTTTTTTTTGCGTTACAGGTTTTAGCTTCTTTTTGTTTTGTTAACACCCAGTTAATAGCTGCGATTGTTGCTGCTGTTGCTGTTGCTGTTGCCTCTTCCACCTGAGTTGAGTTAAACGCCGCGTGACTTATTTGATTGTTAAACAACATAATCTGTTGCTGCCGCCGCTGCTTGTTGTTGTTGCCACTGTCGCTGCTGCTGCTGCTGTTGTTGTGGCAGCCAATTTGGGGTTTCATTTCATTCTTTTTCCTTTGATTTTTTTTGTTGTTTTGCTGTGTTTTTGTGCTGGTCAAGTGAGCAAACAGAAGATGCAGATGGCAACTCTGGAGAGTTGTGCACAGAGGAAGCACAATTCAGCCAATTTGCAATAAGGCGTCGATTGCCTTACTGTCTCTGACAGCTGAAGAAGGCAACGAAAAAAAACAAAAAACTTTTATGTGGCTACCCTCTTCTTCCGCCCCGCAATAGTGGCATCTCTTTCCCGCTCATGTAATGAAAATGCAACGTTGCGGAAAATCGCGCCAAAGACAAAAAAAAAAGAAGTAGAAAGTGGAAATTGAAAAGTAACGGACTACTGGATATTTGCTAGAAGAGTTGAGGCGGGGGAAGCAGTGGGAGGTCTGCTGAGAATGACAAGAATATTGCGAAAAAGGTATGGAAAATTCTTTGCAAGAATAGCAAGTTGGCGGGACGAGGAGGTAGAGAGGGAAAATGGGATTTCCAAACAGGTTTTCCCCCACTCCCCCAAACGCCACTCCATTCTTGTTAGCTCTTACTTTTTTTGGTTTTGGATAGCAGGATCTCTGGGCTGGGCTGGGTCTGGTCTGCTGTCGTGAGCACTTTCGCTATAGTCAATATTGCGGTACCCAGACACAAAGCCACTTTGGGTGTTATTGTGTCAATGTATCCCAGACTTCACTTCAGTCAGCTCCAAACTCTCCCACCTCCCCCTCCACTCCTCCCACATGCATATTTCTGAGTGGTTTTTGCTGTTGCAAAAACAGAAATTGTTAGTTCATATTTTACAGCAATTTCCATTTGGCCAACGGTTTATAGTGACTGTTTTTTTTTTCGTTCTTTCTTTCTGGCCTTTTCTTTATTGACAGTTTTTCCTTGCTTTTCACTCTTGGCTCGGTCTCTGTGTGTTGCTTGTTTTTAATGCTTAAGGCACATGCCACAATTGCCAGGTAAAACAACAAACAAATCAAAGTTAATTTCAATAATCAGCACTTTTGTCGCTTGTCGTCGTTTCCTGCTAGTCAAAGTCAATTAAGAGGGAACTCTCCAAGAGAACTTCTCGGTCCCTCAGTGCTTCAGGGTTGGCTTGTTAATGGGCCTAGCACGGGGACTTGGGTGGGGACTGCGCATTGATTATGGCAAATGATGCGCTACATGGCAACATGTTGCATATCTGCTCATTAGCCTTTATTGCTTGGCTATTTAAAGAAGACACACACACAGACAGACTGAGGGGCACAGAGATGGGGTTCGAGAAGACAGATATGTGAGAGAAAGAAGAAATGATAAATGAATAAAGAGATGACTACAGAAATTAGATAAAGCGAAACCAGGAGGAAAGAAGGAAGAAGTGAGAAATAAATTATAAAGGCTGCAGGAATATAAGTAGGAAGAAAGGGTTGAAGACAAAGGAAATAAACAAAAATGGTGAAGAGAGAATATAAAAAAAAAGAAACTAAAAGAAATGAAGAAAAGGAAAAAGTGAAGAAAGAAAATATGGAAAATAAGCTAAGAAATTAAGGAAAGAAAGACTGAAACGATAGAAAGTATGAAAAAGATGAATAGAAACAAAGAGGGAAAAAGTGAGAAAGAAGTTATAAAGGTTGCAGGAATATAGAAAGAAAGGGTTTAAGGAAAAGAACATAAACAGAAATAGTGAAAGAAAGAATATAGAAAAAAGAAAAGAAATTAAGAGAAATCAAGAAAAGGAAAAAGTGAAGAAAGAAAAGAAAATAAGCGTAGAAATTAAAGAAAGAAAGACTGAAACGATAGAAACTAAGAAAAATATGAAGAATATAGAAATAAAAGAAAAGAAATTAAAAGAAATGAACGAAGGGAAAATCTGAAGAAAAAAATAAATAAACTAAAACAAAATAAAGGAAAGGAAAAATGAAGAAAGAAAAAATAAGGAAAATAAGTAAAGAAATTATAGAAAGAAAGACTGAAACGATAGAAAGTAGGAAAAAGATGAGGAGAAACATGGAGGAAAAGAGGAAGAAGTGAGAAATAAGTCATAAAGGATGGAGGAATATAAAAAGAAACGGATAAAGAAAGTAAACATAAATTACTAGAACCATTGTATGTCAAGAAGGAAAACTCAAAAAGAGGAAAGAAATAGAAAGAAAAGCAAAAGACTAGAGGAAATCTGAAAAAAGAATAAAAAGAAAGTAAGCCAACAAATTAAAGGAAGAAAGACTGAAACGAAAGAAAGTTGAAAATAGATGAAGAGAAACATGGAGGAGAAATGGAAGAAGTGAGAAAGAAGTCATAAAGGTTGCAGGATTATAAAAGATAAAGAAAATAAACAGAAATATCTAGATATAGTGAAAATAAAGTAAGTAAGTCGCCGGGCCGACTTGGATATACCATGCATTAGGTGAAGAGATATATATTAAATTTCTTTCAAATGCTATCTCTCTTTTGTGGAAACGAGCACTTTAGCGCCCCCCGACCAAATCGGTGATTTGCAGCATATGCTATCTCGCTCTTTTTCGCGTGCACCTGCCTTGCACCGCTATGGGTGAAAAACGTTTCTATGTATAACTCGGCCATTTTTATTCCGATTCTTGTGATATTTGGTGGAATGATAGATATACGTGACATGTATTAGTGTGCCAAATTTAATTTCGATACGATAAATATTTCGGCTGAAAATCGAATTTTTCGAATTTCGGGGGCGGAAGGGGGCGTGGCCAAAATTTGAAACAAACTTGGTCTGCGTGCACACTGCACGCATCTAATGTCCAAATCCGAAAGCTCTATCTTTTATAGTTCCCGAGATATGGAGGCTCAAAATATTGTTTTTCAAATAGCGGGGGCGGAAGGGGGCGGGGCGAAAAAAAAAAATAAACTCGATCTGCCTGCAGAGCAAACGGGTCTACATGCCAAGTTTGGTAGCTCTAGCTCTTATAGTCTCCGAGATCTCGATGATTCTTCAGACGGACAGACGGACAGACGGACAGACGGACAGACAGACGGACATGTCTCAATCGACTCGGCTATTGATACTGATCAAGAATATATATACTTTATAGGGTCGGAGAAGCTTCCTTCTCCCTGTTACATACATTTTGGCGACTTTAATATACCATTTCATTCTACGAATGCATGGTATAAAAAGAATTAAGAATAAAAGGAAAGAAATGAAATGAAAACTGAAGAAAGAATCGAAATTAAGTAAAGAGTCCAATTAACGGAAGATAAACGATACAAAATAGGACAAGACGAAGAGAAGAAATGCAAAATAAGCAAAGAAATTAAAGAAACGAGGTAAGCGATTGAGAGTCAGGGAAAGACACGAAAGTAATTATCAATAAGCAATAAAGAAGTCTAGAAAAAAGAGAAATGGGAGGTAAAAGAAACAAAATTTAAGAGAGTAAACAGGAAAAATAAATAGCGATAACTGTTATAATTTTTGTATGATGTGGAAATGCGAAAGAAACACGAGAATGATGCGTTAAAAACAATATGAAGAAAGAAAGAGAAAGCAATGAATCAAAGGAAGCAAAAGAGAACGCAGAAAATTTAAATGAGAAAGCAGAAACAAAATGTATGAGAAGCAAAGGACGATAACGGAGCAACAACTCAGAAAATAATAATGAAGACGCAGAAAAGAAGCCAAATTAAAGAAAAGGAAGATAAAGAAAACCAAAAAAAAAAATGCAAAAGAGCAAAAGACGACAGAAAAGAAGAAGTTTAAGAACAATGAGAGGTAGAAGGACGAGAAAAGTAAAGAAGGAAGCTGAAGAAATGATAAATTGAGAGAATTGTGAAAGTCGAATAAAGAAAGCACATATGGGAAACGAAAAGCAATCAATAAGAGGCCTAGAAAAAGGCAACAAAGCAGGGAAAATAAAAATACAAGAAAAATGAAAAACTGCAGATGGAAATTCACAAAAAGCAATTCAACAAAAGGTTAGTAAAAAAGGCCAAAAAAAAACCAAAGATTGAATGTTTTTGTGGAAAGGGATACGAAATTGGGAAAAGGCAGAGGAAAGGAATTTTCATCACTTTCCTGTTTTGAGGAAACTTTGCTAAGTAACCAAATTGTAAGCAACTAATATGGTTCTCCTTCAGAAACATAGATTGAAATCAAATCGATGGGATGCTTCAACTTGCCACATTATGGCCACACAATATAAGTTCTTTGAGTTGTTGTTGCCCGCTCCCCAGACTTATTGGCCACTTCCTTTAAACAAATTAAGGCACTGCCCCATACACACAAATGACTGGCCAACTGTCTAAAAATAAAAGTGAACCAACTAGTTGCCCCCTTTTCCTGGTCGAAGGATGGGAGGGAGGGGGGGGAGTTCGGTGAGAGGAGTAGGACCAACCGGATGCTGGTAATAATATTTAGATTTTTAGCCCTTGATGCAAAACTTTATGCTTGTTTAGATAACATTATCGCGTTGGCCCGTCCGCTGCCACAGCCGCAGCCGCAGCCTCTGCCGCTGTGGCTAAAACTTGTTTGCCCATCTTCTAAGAAGAAGAAGAAGAAGGTGCTGGATGCCTGTTCTGGCCAACTTTCCTTGGCCAGGCATAAACTTGGCTAATTTACGATTGCATTGTGAGCCATTTGAAGTTGCTCTTTATAATTAGAGAAATTAATTTGTATGCTTTAAGACGGGAGGGCATAAAGTTTTTCATTTTCATGATGCAGATAATGCCCATTAAAATGGAAGCAACGAAAACAAAAACACAAAATGCCATGAAAAATAAGAAAACACAAATAAAAATAAAGGTGTGCAACACCTGCCGCTGGCTAGAATAGGGAGAAAGGATCTTTCCCTTCTTTGCTCTTACTTTTGCCCGCAAAACTAAGTGCATTAAAAATGGTAAAACAAAAAAAAAACAAACGAGGAAAATGCACAGCGCCCAGAACAAGAATTATTATGACTTTTTATTATGCAACAGAAAGCGTAAAAAAAATATAGCAAAAACCAAAAATAAAAATTCAAAAAGTAAAAAAGAGAAAAGTCTCGTCCTTTGGGCATCGCGCGCGTCGGCCTTTTGAACTTCGCCGGAGTCATTGCACGCTGTTAAAAGGACTGCCAACTTACCGCCAACGGCTATGGCCATTATGCATTATTATTATCCTGCCACTGACCAGCAGGAGCACAAGCAGCAGCCACGATAACTATCTCTGTCTCTGTATATATATATATGTACATATATAAATGTATTTTTGCTGCTGCTCGAGCTGAAAATTACTGCCTCGAAATCAATTTCATGCAATTGAAGCACTTAATTTTTACCAATTCATTAATTGATTTCGTTGCCTGCTCCAAGTCCCTGGATCCAGCTACACAGCCCCAGTTTCTGCTCCTCCTCCAGCTCCAGTTTCTGCTCATTGAGAGCAACGGCTGGGAAAATTATTAAATCAAAAAAGCGCACAGGAAACGTATAAAGCAAATAAACAAAATCAGACACCGTTTGACTAGTCAATACTCTTTCTACTTGAATAACTTTCTAGAGAAAATACAAGGAAAAACTTAACTTAACTTAAATTAACTTAAATTTTCTTAGTTACCTTTTATGCAACTTAACAATAGAAAACCACACAGTTCTTTAATCGCCAAGTTTCTCTAAACCACCAAGGCTACCAATGCTAAAACCAATTGGGAATTACAGCTACATAGAGCCAAAAAAAAAACTAGGCATGCAACGAGAGTCGATCTTCTAAGTGTTAACGCATTTTTGGCGGCGTTGTTTACAAATTTCATCTCTTCTAGATACTTTTATCCTAAATACAAAATCTAACCTTAATAAAAACAATATAAAGACCGTTGCAATCAATTGAAAGTACATGAAATAGTGCCAAAAAGGTTTAGTTTCTTAAACAAGTTGTAATAGTGAAATTTCACAACAATTCGTTTCTTCATTTTATCTTCTAAGCAAACTGATTTTAAATATGAAGGCTCTAAAAGTCTTAAAATGTTTTAGCTTAATTCCTTGATATATATTTTCAAAAATTTGCAAAAGAAATTTCACAACAATTCTGTAATTTTTTGCTTAAGAAACAAGTTTTAATTGTGCAATTTCACAACAATTCGTTTGGTCATTTTATCTTCTAAGCAAACTGATTTTGAATGTGTAGGCTCTAAAAGTCTTCAAATGTTTTAGCTTAATTCATTGATAATATATTTTCCTAAATTTTCAAATGAAATTTCACATTAATTCTGGAATTTTTTGCTTAAGAAACAAGTTTTAATTGTGCAATTTCACAAGAATTCGTTTCTTCGTTTAATGAAACTGATTTTAATTATGAATGCTCTAAAACTCTGTACATGTTTTAGCTTAGTTCCTTGATAAAATATTTTCGTCAATTATCAAATGAAATTTCACTACAATTCTGGAATTTTTCGCTTAAGAGTTTCACTTTAATATATTTTCATAAACTTTTAAATGAAGTTTAGAAACCAACTTTAAGGAAAACCCAATTCGAATCGAAAGTTCAGTTAAATGGTTTCAAAAAAAGCTAAGCCTTTTAAATATATTGGAATATAATACTTACTACCCAAATAGATGACAAAGTGAATGGACTCTGAACCCAAAAATTGCAAAAGCATTTCGTGGCAATGCAAATACAACAAAAATATGTAATAAAAATCCATGGGTTGTTGAGTTGCCCATTTTTAAAACAAGTAGAAAATAAAAATAAAACATACACAGAGAGAGTGAGAGAGAGAGGAAAAGAAATGCTTTCATCCATTTTTGCTGACGCGTTTTAATGAGCTCCTCCCGATCCTGGTCATTTCTGGCTGTTGGTCCTGCTCGTGGTCTGGTCTGGTCTGGTTCACTGAGCCAATGCTTGACCAATTTATGAGAGTCCCGAGAAACTTACCAAATGGCAAAAGGCGTATAAATTACTGTTGCTACCTAGCCAAAAAAAAAAAAATTAAAACGAAAAGTGGATATAATTGTTCATTTTATGGGTGCATATGTATACTTTTATTTATATTTATATATATATTTCTATGTATGCATTTTGGGTTTTTTTTAAGCTGATTGTGAAAGCCACAAACAATATTTACATGTTTGGTTTTTTTTTTCTTCTTCATATATATTTAATTTATTTTCATTAAATTATTCAAGAGCTTTAAACATTTCCATTTGCACGGTAAGCACTTTCGGTAGCAATGCAATTGAAATGCATAATAATTAATCATTAATGTTCAAATTGATTACATTAATGTGCAATTTAAATGTTGACTAAATTGAAAATGCAAACTCCAGAGAATGAGAAAGAGAAAGAAAACGGACGAAATAAGTAATTGGAAGTTGCCCAAAATATGTTTATACTTTAAATGCCCTTTGAAGTCTTACATATCTATGTAAAAATTAAAGAAATTCGTTCTAGATTTCATAATGAATTCTTATTTGAATATTATGGAAAAAGTACGGGATTGTTTAAAGTAATGTATCCTTAAGATATCAAATATTTTGCATGTATGATAATGTAGAAAATGATGTAGAAAATCAAGCCAATAAATAAATTTTGCAGGCCAATCAAATTTATCTACTGATCTCTTGGCTAATAATTTGTTTGCTCATTTTTTGTTAAATATTTTTCCTATTGTTTGCGGTTTTTTTGCTCTTGTTATTGTTGCAAAATTTTATTGCGCTAACTATATAATAGGAATATTTAGTTAAATAATTTACGTTAATTAAAATTGATTAATCTCAATGCATCTGCTGCTGATGTTGATGGGTGGCATTTTGAAATTAGCTTAATTTAGCTTGTTAAAAGTATTTAATTATATTAAACTGCAAATTATTTTAAATGCATTTATTACACGTACATTCATATGTATGTATTTACGTAGAAATAAATGTTTATGTATAGCTATTATTATCATATCGTTGAGGAATTTTCCAGTTCAATTTTAATATGCATCATAAACAGTGTTGTTGTCATGTGCCATTTTCTTTTCTGTTTTTTTTTCGATGTTTGATGCCCTGTAGACATGTTCGGAGAGAGGGTAGATTGAGATACAACATTAGAATGGATATATAATCCTGATCAGGAACACTAAAGTATTCCTATTGAGCTCTCTCTGATTGGGATAAATTCGTTTGTTGTAAATGAATTCACATTACTAATTTGTAGAGTATCTCTAAGTCGTTGCCCCTGCTAAATATCAAAAGCTTTTCATTTCACACATTTTTTTTTTGCAATTTTTGCAAGTTTAATTAAATTATTTCGTATTGATTTAATGTATTTGCATTAAAGAAATTTATTATTTTTGTTTTTTTTATTAATATTTGTTTGGAATTGCATACTTCAGGGCGTCGCTAAGCCACGCCCTTATTTTCTGCTTCTGTTGTTGATGTTAATGTCTGGGCCATCGTTTGGCCGTTGATTTTTTAATGAAACGCTGAAGTATAATTTATGAATTTTAATGAGTTGCCAAATGATGCCGAAGCGTTGATTTTCCATAATTATTAACACGAACGCGGATGAGCATACACACACACACACATTCACACACATGTATATGTATATGTAAATGAACTGCAGGCAAGGAGAGTGGGGAGGGATAGCTGTCTCTCAGACTGTCTGTCGATGTGTGCCTGCATCTGGGCCTCTGCACATGCAAAAACAAAATAAACCATCAAAAGGGAAACAGAAAGAGTGCGAGCTGAAGGGGGTGGGCAAGTAGGAGATGAAAGGAAACTCTGGCTATGCTGGCGCGATCGTCGACTGCAGCTGCTGATACTCTTCTTGGTGCCATAATTGGTATAATAATAAAATTATCGGTAAGGCCAAAGTATGCAATTTCTGTGAAAATAACACCCCATATTCACTCGCTTTTTTTTTTTAATCTTTCTCTTTCCTTTCTATG
Organism: Drosophila sp. 14030-0761.01; assembly: GCA_018150735.1. Lineage (NCBI taxonomy): Eukaryota > Metazoa > Arthropoda > Insecta > Diptera > Drosophilidae > Drosophila > Drosophila sp. 14030-0761.01. The sequence goes on from JAECWO010000031.1 coordinate 15,383,279, forward strand.
GCCACTTGATACGCGGTTTAAAAATCAGTTTCGTATCCAGAAGCGACCATTAAAGGCGTTCCTCAAAAAACTCAATCAGAGAATACTCTAATAAGTTGGGGTTCTTAAGTCAAGTGCTAAGTTTACATATCTCCATTAGAAAATGTTTAAAATTCTTGATTTTTTCAAAGAGGAAGTTCTATTTTACTTCTCTTTTTAAAGTTACTTTTTAATGTTTGTCTTTGTAGATCATTCTTATATATATTTTTGATTTTTAATGCTTTTATAGTATAATTAATAGTTATTTTCCCTTTTTGACTTTGCCAGAAAGAAAAACAATGTTCAAAAGTCTTAGAAGCTGTGAAATTTAAATGGAAAATTCGACCTGGCAAGAGAAGGCTTGGCAATGCTTACAACGATAAAGAAATCGATAACAAATTACAAAGAAAATGCTTCTAACGATAAAGAAATTAATAACAATCGAAAGACAATAATGCATCTATAGCAGGAAGTTCTCAAATACGTTCACATATTTGAGTTTTCCAAAGACACAGAAAAACAATTTTCGACCCCAAAGCTAGAAGTTTTAGAAGCTGTGGAATTTAAGCGGAAAATTTAATCTGGCAATGCTTATAACGATAAAGAAATTAGAGAAGACTTGGCAATGCTCATAACAATAAAGAATTCGATAACAAATTGCAGAGAAAATGCTTATAACGATAAAGAAATCGATAATAATCGAAAGACAATAATCGATCTTTCATATTTGAGTTTTCTAAAGTCATTATAAATAATAATTAAAGGTTTCATTTCATCCCACAAATCGTATTGCTCTACAAGCTATGACTTTTCATACCATAAACCTGAACCTACGCTCAAATTTCATTAATTTGGAATAATAATATAGCAAATATTCACTACCCTTTGATTGCGAACTTTTTTTAGAGCATATAAACTTCGTTTTGCTGTAAATTTTTAATGATGTTGAATATTTCTACTTCTTTGCCTCTCATAAACCAGAACTCCTATCAGTAAATGTGTTTGAGTGTGCGTGTGCATGTGCATGTGCGTGTGTGTGTGTATGTTGACTGTTGTCCTTTTGGCATTACGTTGAAAAAATTGTTTTTCTTTTATTGTTATATTTTTTAATTAACAGATTATGAAGATTTTCGTCATTAAGTTGCATAGCGCTTTAAAGTTTAAAAGTTGAACAATTTCCTTTCAATTGATTGCATTCTTTCGGTACAGTGAACACTGATGTGGAGAGAGGGTGAAGAGAAGGGGAGGGGTGAAGAGACTGAGATCATAAATACAAATTAACATGGACAATTCATGAACACATGACGGTTAAGCTTTCAAAAGCCATGGCTAATATGCGAATGCTGCCAATAAGGCCTAATTAAAACCAATCATAATAATGTGCAACACCAGCAACAACAACAAAAACAACAACACCAGCAACACCAACAATGGCCATCACAAAGAAGGGTTTACATAATGAAATTAACTAAAATATGCCACGGCGCTTACTTAATTATAATAGAGCACGGGATAGAGACAGGTGTTTGCAGAGAGAGAGAGAGAGAGGGTTAAAGAGATGGGAAGCTGGGACCAACAGCATGCAGCTTAAATAAGAGAATGACAATACACACACACCAGCATACACACGTACACATATTTGATTATATGAAAGAGCTAAGCCGGCTTACCGGTCGTATGATTAATTGTAATGTGCTTGCATTATATTTAGCAAAAATTGCGCATACGTCCCGTACGCAGCATAAATAGCCAAAAATTGTTTGCATGTTTATGTATATCCAATTGAAATAGTGCCATAATCAGCTTTAATTATATCAACTTAACCAGTATCCAAAAATTAAATTCCCAAAAACTAGAAAATTAGAAAATTAGTTAAAAGCTAGAAATTAATCAAGACAATAGATTGAGAGTGGGAGGAAGAGAGAGAGAGAGAGACGAAGTCAAGTATTTCATTTGTCTAATGGCAGATTGAATTTGTATCTCAATCGCGTCAGAGCTCTATCAATTTCAATTTTGTCCATACTAGCCCAACGAATGAGTGCACATAATTTAATTGTAAAACATTTTCAGCAGCAATTGCTAAACCAATATTGATTGTAATTGCTATACTGTGGCAGGTGGCAAATTCCAAAATACCAACATATTCAAAGCAAAGTCAACGCCATGAGCTAAATACAGTGGGGGAGAGGTGGGGGGAGGGAGTGGGGCATTAAATACAACTTAAGATTGTCTAATGGTAATGATGATAATGCCCATGCAAAGTCAACACATTGCCAAACAGATGCCACATTTGATGCAAGTTGCAAGTTTGTGAGATGACGACTAGGACTAGTTGAAGTGAAGTGCCTAGAAGTAAATGAACTCGTAATACTGTGACACGTTTATGCACTTAGCGGGCGGTACGAGGGGGATGGGATGGTAACTGTGGCTGTGTATAGAGAGAGAGAGAGAGAGAGAGAAACGGCTCTTGGCCCTAACGGCCTGCCAGGCAGTCAGATAGTGAGAGAGGCTGACTAACAGTAAACAGCAATCACTGCTAATGAGTTTTATTGTAAATTAAAATTGCAATCAGTGTCAGCCAGTGGCGGTAAACTGAACTAAAGTGAAGTGCAGTGAAGAGTGTGGCGGTAAAGCGCCCAGGAGTTGAGCATTAAATGACACACTGGGATTGGGCAAGCATCCGTTGCCCCGTTGTGTTGTGTCTCTCAAATCCTCAATCCATAATAAATTTGCCAAATTGCATAACATTAAATAAAGACAGAATAATATGCATATGCAATGACAAAAGACGAGTCGAGTCGACTGAAGACGAGACGTAGAAGAAGAATCAGTCAAAGTTGATTGCCATCAGACACACAGCATTTTCTGCCAGTTGTGGGAGGTCAATAGCATAGTTATGCCACACAGTGTGGCCACTTTAGTCGAATACGAACCATATTTAAAACCGGAAATGGACTAAGTTATTAATAGTTCATAAATACAAAATAGTGTGGCTGCATATTGCAATTTATAGCATCAATGAGACTCAAACTTAGGTGTATTTCATTAAGTTATCAGGCATATTGATGTTTACTTGTTGTGGTTTAGTTTCTAGTTGCTGTGCATTAAAACTAAAATAGTGTGGCTGCATATTGTTAATGTCAGAATACCAAAACCTTAATTATCATTGTTATTTGTCTGCCTACAAAGCCTAAAAATTAAGTTTTTTTCATGTAATCTAAAGATTTTAGTGTTTTCAATGTCATAAAACACAATTTTAATTGCTATTGCAGCACCAGACAGACTAAAAATTAAGTTAATTATTGATAGCAAAATGCCGATTTACACTTAGAGTTCTTTTGGATTAGTTAACCAAATAGTGTGGCTGCATATTGTCACAATAGAAATGCCAAATTCAAGTAATTATTGGTCATTTGATCGACTGCAATTGCAATTGATTTTCAATTGTTGTTCATAGCTTCGACAGGCTAAATACTAAATAGTGTGACTGCACTTTGCCATTGACAGAATACCAAAATCAAATTATTGGTTGACTGCAATTGATTGCAGCTCCATAGAGCTATTTTCAATTGGCAACTGATGGTAAATGATTGGTTTTAGCTTCTTATTTCCCTCGATTTTAACAAACCACAACAGCACTGGCCAACACTGACTCCCATATGTATGTATATGCTGACGAAGTGCAGTCAACCCAATGCACCCACTCGCACTCTCACACACTATGGATGCATGGCACATGTTGACGTCATTAAAAAGACATTCATCATTTGTCGAGTCAGTGGGAAATGAAGCCATTACCATACACCATGCCATATGTATGTATGTATGGATGGGATGCATGTACGTTTATGTAGGAGTGCCTGCTGGCTTATCGATATGCCAAGTTAATAATTAAAATCGCAAAATGCGTTAAAAGTCTATCAGTTTAATTGCCGTTCGTGGCTACACAACTATCAGCAGGCGTTCGTTGTCAACCATCAAACCATCGGCGGACGTTGATGTCAATGACACACTGATGAACTACACTACCCAGGTTCTGTATCCTGTATCCTGGCTGCATCCTGTATCCTGGGATGGGTCTGCTCATCCAGCTTCTACCGCTGCTGCTGCTGCTGATGCCGCATTGATATGCAATTAACAGCAACCTAGGGGAAAGCATTTGGGGGATGGAGACAATTGACGCATTGGGAATTTATTCTATGGGCGCTTGCATTTTTTATGATTAAATGATAGTTGAAGTCTCCCATTCTCTACCCAGTTTTTCTCTCTTTTTTTTTTTTTTTTGTATTGTATCCCTGTCCCCTGTGAAATTGTGCTGCGACAGCCAGTCAGCCAGCGATCCACTGTGCAATAATTGAACAATTGGCAGCTGTCAGTACCCCATCCCAGTTCAATCTGGAGATAGAGAACGAGAGAGAGAGAGAGAGCCAAGAGTAGGACAATGCCAATTGCCAATTGCCAACTGGACAAAAAAAAAAAAGTCCATATATATATATAGAGAAAAGTTTACAACTGCAGCTGCTTTAAAGGATTAAAGTATTATTGGGGGCCATTTGAATAGTGAATGGATTTTAATGGGGATTTTTAATGCCAAAGGGATGGAGTAGAGTTAAGCTTTATGCATGATATTGATTTTGATTACACTTCAATTTATGATTATTCATTGGGTTTTTGTTAATATCAAACATTTAAAGTGATAGCCCTAACTAGCTCCAACTAATATATAAACTAAAATGTCCTGCCATAAAAGATCTTAAGTCCTCTTAGTTTTATGGTACTTCGATCCGCAAATAATTCTACAGTACTCTTTAACCAATTGAAGCAAAATTTATGGCATATATTTAAATTAAATATATATTTTGCATTAAAAACAATGGGACATTATGCTAGATAGTATCTAGAATAAAATATCTGCAATTGCATACATAAACTTGAAGTTCTTTTCCAAATTGTTTATTTCTGTATCCAGGTCAGACACATAAAAGAAGCAATGCAAAATTTATAAAAATTATAAAAAACAATAAAAAGTAATTATAAAGATTTTACAATTTTGAAATAAATAAATCAAGCAACATCATAAAACTGGTATATTAGCAGGTAGACTAAGAATTTTACTTTTATGTGTTTATTATGTCTATCTTTGTTGCCTCAAAAATGGCAACAAACTTGGCAAGATCTCTGCAAAGTCACGGGAATCTTTGGTAGAGGGAAATCAAATTCGCTCTGGTGTAGTAAAAGTTGTTTCATTTTGAATATTTAATGTAGTTCAAAACTGGTATTAATAATTTTCTATTCTACGTTTTCTATTTTAAATTTTATTTCATATTCATTAAGATTTCGCATTGCTCAACTTAACGATTAAATATTTTTAAAATGATTTTCAACATTTATGATATTTATTTACGATAAAAAAGATTTATCACTATATTATATTCTGTGAGTTTTTTAGGCTTTCAATGTAACAATTTAATTCATTTTATGCCCAGCAACTTCAAATTTTTAGACCCTTTTTTTCATGGTCTCTTAATAAATTAGCCCTTTCTACAAATATCTATGGAACTTTGTATCTAAACTAATTTAATATTATTTTAAATTCATATTGGAAGACAATATTAAGATAGATAGCTTAGTAGATTTGTAATCAAATATATATTGCAATTTATTTTAAAGTCCAATCGTGAGTTAACTCGGATTAAATTAATAACATTATTATATTAATCGAAAAAAAAGAAGAAATCAATTTAATTGGCGTTTGCTCTTCGTGTTGTTCCATTTAATATATTATGAATTTGTTTGATATTTTAAATAATTTTTCAAATGATTTTGAATAGTTGTGATAATTATTTATGATAAATAAGATTTATCACTATGTTTTTGTAGACTTTGAATTTAACAATTTATTCTTTTTAATGCCCAGCAACACAAAATTTTTAACACTCATCATTTTTAGAGCCTATTTTCCACCATCAATGGATAATGGATAATAAATTATCTTTATCTACATTCTGTAGATCTTTTCTATCGAAATTATTATAGTTTTATTTGCATTTAAGTTCATATTGGAAGACAATATTCAGATAGATAGTTAAAAATTTCTAATGGAATAAATACTGCAATTTATTTTAAAGTCTAATTGTAAGTTTATTATGATTATTACTTCGTTTTATAATCATTAGGCTAATGAATTAACATTATTACATATATCAAAAAAAAAAGAAGCAATTAATTTAATTGACTTCTGCTTTTTGCTTCGTTTCATTTCATTATTCTTGATATTCTTGTCAAGTTCTTTTAGATAACCCTTGCTCTATATCGTGTCTAGTATCTTATGTCTATTGTTCTATTGTTGCATCTATCGTAATAGTTAAAGATACTCCCCAGTGAAAGAAACATCGTATTTATCTTTCATTTTTTCCCCAAAAATTTATTACCAATTCCAAAACCTATAAGAAAACTAAAATCACAATGTTACATTTACGAAATTCAAAAAGCAATTAAATGGAAAATGTTATACATAGTTGCAAAAGTTGTAGTTAAAGATTTTTACTTCCATTTTTATAGATAAATTCCCATAAAAGTGCTTACATTTTCAATTAATTCAATGCTAATCCTAAATAAAAATCGCTTCCCAATCATGTAACAACAAAGAGTCTCGTGTTAATTTGCCGTTTCGTTGTTGTTGTTGTTGTGTTTCTTTTTTTCTGTGTTAGCCATATCTTAGCTAATGGGAAAGATCTTTTATTCCGCCTTACTATTAAGCAAACACAAAGCAAGACAGCAGAAGAGTGGGATGGGGATGAAGAGGGGATGAAGGCAATCATTAGAAATCCCATGTTAAGCCGTGCCTAATTCCTCCTCCATTTCCGATCCGAAAAAATGAAGAAAAAGAAAAAATGAAGACAGAAAAAAAAGCGTATGCCTAAACGAGGCAACATGTCTTAATCGGCTATTCATATGGAAATGCATGGATTATTATTCAATTAGTTACGTTTTCAAATAGAAAACAAAATACAAAACAAGAAATAGAATACTTGCCAAATAAAACTAAAAACCCAAATAGATGGTTAACCAGAGAAAGAGAGAGAGAGAGAGACATAGAAAGAAGTGTATCCATGAGACGCAAAAAAAAAAGATATATATATGTGTATAGTATAAATGGGCGACTAAGCAAAGTTGCCTCGCTTCAGTGAATTTTATTAATGAACTGTGGCCAAGATGTGGGGAAGGTAACTCGAGTAAGTTCAGGTTTTGGCCACGGGAAACCAGCTAGAGAAATACACCTGCAAGCGTTTCATGTTCATTATACATTTGCCCAGCCGGGGCACACACACACACACACACACACACCTCCTCATCTGCCATCCGCCATCCGCCACCCGCTGCCACCTTCACCTTTGTGAACATGTGTGTTGTGTGTGTGAGTTGCTTTTATTTTTCTCGTATCTGTTGTGTATATCTTGCAAAAGCCACAGACCCAGCCCCAGCCCCAACCCAAGCCCCAACTTCACTCGCATTCGCAGTCTCAACGGCAACGGCATAGTAAACGCAAATGGCCATGGGGAGCTCAGCTGAAGCTGAGGCTGGAACTGGAGCTGCTGCTGTAGCTGCTGCTGCTGCTGATGCTAGTTCATTCATAAAAATCCCAAGCGCCAAATCCAGTTTTAGCCATGACAGGCAAACCAGATTGTTTAAGCAAAGCGTGGAATCAAGCTCAAACCATTATGATGACGATGATGATGATGAACACTGGCAAATGATTTACAAAATCTGCTAAAAGATTTCAAATAATTTCATTTCAGTTTCAGTGTAACCCTTTCAGCATAACCTTTTTAGTATAACCTTTTTAGTATAACCTTTTCAGTAAAATCCATTTTAGTATAACCCTTTCTAAGTAAAATCCATTTCGGTGTAGGAAATATTTTTGACAGTTTCAGTATCAAATTATTAAACCTAATCTAAATATTGTGAGGTAATATAATATGAGGGAAATTCGAAATTTTTCATCCTGCAAAGATTTTGATATGAATTTACCAAAAATGTTTGATAAAAGGACAAAATGATTCTTGATCGTGATACCATAAGAAAATTTACACACAATAAAACGACGAAGTAATTCTTAATCGGGATTCTCTGACATTTAGTTTTATTTGTAGATCTTTAAAACATATATTTATGACAATTTTATGGCAAGTTAAAACTGTTATTTACGAACTTCCATAAATACAGTTTTATCCTTAAAGGATTTCCTAATCAAAGGCAGGTTCTAACAATATCCAATTATATAAAAAAATAGTTTCAAGATTTTGAAAACAAATTCATCGTAATTTTCATCACTTACAACAAACGCTTTGTCCTTTAGTTTTATTCTTAAAGGATTTCCTAATCCAAGGCTGGTTCTAACAATATCCAATTATATAAAAAATAGTTTCAAGAAGTTGAAATCCAATTATTAATCACAGTTTTCATCATTTACAACACACCATTTGTCCATGTCGTTTGTAATTGAAAACTCCGAATAGAATTGTGCAAGAGATCTTAGCTGTTTAAATTAGATCTAATCTAATATAAGACCTAATATAGAATTTTGTAAAATTTCGAGAATTTCGTTTTTTCATCAAAACCAGTTCCTGTTTTATATTGTTTTTCAAACTTAAATCATTTGGAGTTGTCACAAAAAACTCTAGAGACTTTTAGGACAGTTTTTTTTTTCAAAATCCCTTAAATAAAATATTGGAGTCATGCAAAGCTGCGATATTTCATAACAATTTCCTATAGATTTCCAACTATGTATAACATTTTCGATTAAATTGGTTTTTGGATTTCGAAAATTTTAACATTGTGGAATTTAATTTATAAAATTTTTATGGAACTTTTGAAATTAATTTCTAGTTGAAAGTGTTGGAATTGGTTGAGTGGTATGAAAAATTCTCTTAAATAAATGCATTCTAGAATTCTTAATAATGTTCTTAATATGTTAGTGGAAAAATAATTAGTTGAAAAAATTAGCATTTATTTCTTACTTCATGAACTAAAAGACGCAACATTTAAAATTAAGTATCAATATTTGGAAACGGAAACATTGCGTTAAAACATAATTTTAAAACATAATTTTACAGCTAGTAATTTTATTTCCAATTTATTTCATACAAATTCGTATCCTCTTTATTAAATTTTAATTCTTATTCCATACGAATATTTATCCACTTTATTAAATTTTAATTGTTTTCATGTGAGGACAGTCAGCATCTGAAAATATTCAGATACAAATTTTATATAAAAACTATTTGGTTTAATATTGTTCTTTCCAATTGTTGCACTTTTCAAAGCTTACGTAAGCTTAATGCTAGCTAATTCAAAATTATGTGAACCAAGATATATATTTCTCACAAATTATGAATATAAATGGGGCTTCTTTCTAGATTCACTCTAGTTCTTTCACCACTGTAACAGTGCGGCGTCGGCGTCACCGTCGGCGTTTTAGTTTGTGTGGGCAGACGACGGCAGCAGCAGCAGCGGATGTTGAACAGCAACAACAGCAACAAGAGCAACAAGCTACGAAACAAAGTCGTCAAAAGTTGCCGTTGATGATGAGACTTTGATCTTCAGTTTTGTGAACCTGTTTCCGTCCATAAAGTATCTGATATCTATAAGTATAACTTTTGGCCAGTTCAATTTTTTTTTCGTTGTCTGTTTTATTGATTGAAGCTGTCCGCATATGCGTAGGCCGTGTGAAGAGTGCCGGGAGAGCAGAGGAGAGTGGGGAAGCAGATGGTGGGTTGTCAGTATCTGAACAGGCAATTAATTATAACTGTTTGTGTCAGGCCATAAAACGGGTGGGTGTTAAAATGTCCCCTCCAACTGATATCCCCCTTCTCCCCTCCTTCGTCTCTTTCATTTTGCCCCGATTTTTTGATTCGAAATTTGCATAAGAAAAGCTGGAAGCGGTAGCTAAGGAAGTAGAAGGAGGCGTGGGGGCCAATAGTTCGTATGGGCGTGGCCAGGCTAATCAGTGCGCTCTTTGTTTAGGCTTACACACAACAGACAACACACACACACACACACACAGGCACACACACGCAATCATGCTTCTTAATGTTTGCCTTTCAACTCGCAACTCGTCGTCGTCGTCGTCTTCGTTCTTTGGGTCTTTTTTAATGATTTTAATAAATGCTCTTGTTTGACTTTTAGCGGTTGTAAGTTTCTCAAGTACTAAACAATTAGCCGCATGAAACAGCAGTAGTAACTTTGGGAACGGAAAAAGCCAGCCAGACAGGCAGCCAGCCAATCCGCCCCACTGTGTCTTTGGCACACGCAATTTGATGAGGTCCATCAAAATACATCGTACGAGTTCGTCTACAATATATTGTATGTATGTATGTACGTAAGAGCGATAGACACAAGTCGAGCACAAGTGCGCTTAGTACCACTTACTCACAGTGGGTGGAGAAATGGCGAACGAAATTACTCCCGTTTGGCAATACCTTATAACCAAAATGTTAAAGGGTATATTGGGATAGAGAAAATGTTAGTAAATTATGGGTTTGATGTGCCATATGGCTTTAATTTGCATTTGTCCTAGAAACTAGAGCGAATCTAGTTAAATCTTTTTATTAAGAACCTTTCTTTTTTGGGTTACGAACTGATATAACAATGAAATTTGGCTGAAAATTGTTTTTAATCAAATAATTTTGATTCCTGTTTGCTAAACTTCAAAAATACTGATTACAGATTTATAATTAGCGAAGGAAAAAATACTAAAAGAGCAGTCTTATTAAATTCAAACAAAAAATTCCTGAACTTTCATCTTTCCTACTACATTTAATTTGAAATCACAAGCATTTAAATCAGAGTTTAAGTATTTTTTTAACAAGCTCTTGAATACAACCTTCTCTATGCCATTCATCCTCCAAATTTCTTATATATAGGATAAAAATGTTGTTAGAATTCTCCTAGATATTTCTCTGATATTGAACCGACATATATTGAATTCATCCATGTGATATTTCGAGTGAAAAAAACTAAAGCCTGTAACGAGGTTTCTTTAATTATTTTATACAATGTATAAAATATAACATCAATCAATAAAAAGTTCCATTATTTTAAATGAAATCAAGCGAATTCAAATTATCGCTAATAAACAAATTTTTGTTACGTTTTTTCCTACACTTTTTCTTTAAAAAAACTATTGAAATTTTTTCTTTAAAGTTACAACACCCAATTATTTTACTTTATCAACAATTTATGGAACTTTATTGGATAAATATTGTAGGACTGCCATTTAATTTTTTCAGAAAATATTCAACATAAATGGAGAATTTATATAGAGGGGCGCTAAACTTATGATGCGCTGTTTACAATCTCAAAATTAATAAAATCGGTCTGATTTTGATTGGGGACAACCTTATTCAGACTCATATGAATAATTTGCATTATTAAAAAGTAACTAAAAAATAAAGTAAGTAAGTCGCCGGGCCGACTTGGATATACCATGCATCAGGGGAAAACAAATTTCCTTGAGTTTATAAAACTTATTTCATATATTAAATTTCTTTCGTATGCGCGATTTCTAACATATGCTATCTCGCTCACTCTTATGTGTGTGCACTTTAGCGCTCCACCGGCCAAATTCGCCCTTGCACCACTTTGAGTGCAAAACGTTTCAATGCATAACTCGGCCATTTTTATTCCGATTTTGGTGAAACTTGGTGGAATGATAGATGTCCATAACATATATAAGTGTGCCGAATTAAATTCCGATACGATAAATATTGCGGGAGAAAATCACTTTTTATTAAATTCCGGAGGCGGAAGGGGGCGTGGCAAAAAAAAATTAGGTGGAATGATAGATGTTCATAAGATCTATGAGTGGGCCAAATTAAATTACGATACGATAAATATTACGGGAGAAAATCACTTTTTATTAAATTCCGGAGGCGGAAGGGGGCGTGGCAAAAAAAAAACATAAACTTGGTCTGCGCCAAGACTACACGAGTCTACATTCTAAATTTGGTAACTCTAACATTTGTAGTTGCTGAGATCTCTGCACTCTTACGGACGGACGGACGGACAGACGGACATGGCTATATCAACTTCTCTTCTCATGCTGATCAAGAATATATATACTTTATAGGGTCGGAAAAGCTTCCTTCTCCCTGTTACATACATTTTGGCGACTTTAATATACCATTTCATCCTATGGATGCATGGTATAAAAAGAATAAATGTGCCTTGAAAAAGTTTAAATTGGGCGCACTTCATTACGAAAAGTTTAAAATTCTTCAAAATCACTCCACATGCCGTCGATTCTGGAACATTCAAACAATTTTCTTAGTACTTAAGCAAGAGATTTCCTAATTACCACTAACAAACCACGTTTAAAACACCTTTAAAATGGGATAAAAATGATGAGAATACATAAAAGAAAAGTAAATTTGAAACAAGAGGCAAGATATTGTAACCGATAGATGGCGCCAAGTTGGTGATATTTGAAATAAAAGTTACTGCGATATGAAGACTTCATTAATAAAGTAAAAGAAGGTCTTTCAGATTGAAAATTTTATAGAAAACATTTCTATTTGTTGTGATATATCAACATCTATGCCATTCATCCATGAAATTTCACATTTCAAGTTAGAATTGTGTTGAGAAACCGTTAGGATAGAAACTCATTCAATTGGAAATTACTGTAGTGCGATCAAAGTCGATGACACCCTGGAAAGAGTATATGCAATCTGCATTTGTAAGTTTTCGTTGCTCGTTGTTGCGACTTCTCTCATCAGCTTTTGTTTTGATTTCGCATTTAGTTCACACAATTTATTTGATCTTGGCCTAGGCGTAGGAATCATCGTCTCAGTGGCTTGGAAGTGGTGCCGGCAATGACTTGCTGCTCTCGCAATTCCCACATAAATTATGTGCGAGCCCAAGTGTGACCAATAAACCAACTGTCCAGTAGAAGAAGACCCTTTGCTCTGGTCTGGTCTGGGCAATGAAATATGCCTGGTAAAAATCTTTAAAGACGACTGTTTTCTTTTTTTCTTTTTTAAAGACAACCGCAACCCTTCTGTTTTTTTGTTCTTTTTCTGCTGGCTTCTCTTTGGGTCTTTGGTGGTTGTGTGTGTGTGTGTGTGTTGCTTAACTTAATTCCAAGTTAAATATTAGAAATTACCTCACGTTCGCCAGGCCAGGTAGAGAGTGGGAGGGAGACCCTTAACATAACTTTTAAGTCATGCAAAGTTTCTGGTTCCGCAAATGTCTTTTCAATTGGCAATCGAGGGAGGCGCAAAAAACGAGCTACAAAAAAAAAAACGAAGAGTTCTTGCGGTAATATCGTTTTCAGGACCCTATGAGTGTGTGTGGTGTGCGAGTGTGTTCTGCTTTGATGCGGTCCTTAAGCAGGCGTAATCCTGTCAAAGTGTTATCGCTCTAACCCAAAAAGAAAGAAGAAGAAAAACACATCCCACCACATTCGAGGTAAAAAATTTCTTCTGACTTGCATGCAAATTTGTTTTTGGCTCTTGCACGCCTGATTTCCTGTCTTAGGCTACTTTCGTGTTGTTGCTGACTTTGCTGCTCACGAGTTTTATGCTTAAATAAAAAATATATATATGTAGGTATATCTACACTTAACACTTCTTTTTTCATGACTTTTGTATCGAACAAGTCATCAGCTGGCGTCGTGTGAAAAAGGCAAATGTGGCAAAATGGCAGCCGCTTGTCGCCCATAAACTTGTACAAATATGCAAGCCGCTAACAGAGAACGTGCCATCACCCCACCGTCCCCCACCATTCCACACCACCCAATAACCATGGCCAAAAACCCATCCAACCTTGAGCTCTCCACCACACACACACACAGAAACACATTTTGCCATTTACTGTTTGCTTTGACACGTGTGTGTGCCTCCCACAGCCCCCCCACCAAGTTGGGGTTGAGGTTAAGATTGAGGTAGGCAAAAGGGTCGGGGTCTTTACCTTTGTCCCTCGATAGGTGCGCTTTTTGTTTGAACTGCGGTACTGTACTCCTGAGACAGCTTTCGGTGGCTCTAACTGCTAGTAGGTGGCGGCGGTCTGTGGTCTGATTGAAGGATTGTCTTGGCCAGTTTTCGTATGCGGTTGCCACTTGTGCCTTACACTCGATGCACGTATTTGAACATTACAAATTATGATTGTTTAAATATTTAAACATTTATCTATATGGAAGCCAAATAAGGGCAAAGTGACTTGACTATATTAAGTAAAGCCATTTCGATGGCAATTTACTTTAGCAATTTTGGGCAAGAAAAAAAGGGGAAAACCCAAACACTCAATTAGATGATTATATAGATGGAATACTATGAAACTTTATACTTTTCCCTATTGATTATGATTTGTCATAAAATATCCATCATATCCATATAAAGGCAACTGATTATATTTAATTGAGTTACCTTTTTCCAAATATTTTAATAGGATACACTATTTTTATAAGGTGTATTAATTAATCTACTAATTAATTAATAATTAATCTTATTAATCTACTTAAAATCGTTATAAATTAAAGTTACTCCTTTCATTATCATTGGGTATGACCTAAATTGTCATAAAATATCCATCATATAGGCAACTGCTTATATTTAATTGAGTTAGAAGACCTCTTTCCAAATATCTTAAAAGGATTTTCAAAAGGATATATTCTTTTTATAAGGACTTTATCATTAGTCTACTTGAAATCTTTCCAAATTAAAGTCACTCATATGAAACGTGCTATAATATATAAGTTTATCTGAGGTTCTCAAGGAAATATCTACCAACCTAAGCACCAGAAAGATATTTAATTACTTATTTTTTATATCTCCAACTTCTTTTATATAGTATAATCTCACAGGAGCGTTTTTGTAGTCAGTCAAATGATTTAGCTTAGAATTTGTTTTTCCAAATAGGCTTATGACATTTATCGGAGAGATTCCCATGATTATCAACAACTCCTATATAAATATATCAACAAAAATTACATTGTCGATAGTCTAAAAGAGATTTATGAAGTATTTGGTAATGCCATCATAATATTTTATTGACTCACCAAAACTTATCAAAATTAATTGTAAATTGTAGCAAAAATATAGGACACTAATGTCGTAGTCAATTATTATTATTTATATCATAATTTGATTTAGATTTATTATCTTACACACGTAAATTATGAATTACTAATGTTGTAGTCAATTATTATTATTATTTATATTATAATTTGATTAGGTTTTATTATCTTACACACGCTTTTTGCATCAAGCTTGTCAGAGTTGTATTTCTTTATCGATATCAGCTTAAACTTAAGTGATATCGATATGACTTATTCGTTATCGTGTAAAGAATTATGAGGACTATTAAATAAATTAGGGTTTTTATATATATTAGTAGTATTAAATGCTAAAAATCCTGCTAAACTGTTAAAAATACCTCTTGCTATATAAGATATCAATCATTTGACGATAAATTCATTGTTCAAATATAGTATTCATTTTTAGGGAGCTTATCTAATTGTTTTTCCTCGATAATCCCAACTCTATTCCCATGAAATTATTCTGACTTATGCAAAGAGAGATTGCTTTACAGCAAAAGTGTGTAGAGTGTCGTTAAAAACAATTATAGTTTTACTATCAAAATAATACTTAATGACAAACTTAATAATTGCTGACTACTTTCGACTCCAACAATTATAAATCGAAGTTGCTTTCTTTTACCTATATTTTGTATCATATTTCATAGCACTCGCATAGGTCTTTTGAGCCTTTTTGGTAATCCCTTTTTCAGATCTTAAACTGATTTGGTTTAAGTCTTGAAATGCAGGTAAAAAAAGTATCGTTTGACTCATTTTTAAGTGCAGGCCTAATTGATGGACTTACAATGACAGCAATTTACATTAAGAAGCTAGCAACAATATTCCATTTAAATTTAAAATTAATGATTTTACTGATTTTTCTTATGCCTAAGATGGTGTGAAGTTAATCAAAACCCTTTACCACCCAGCGATTTAAATACATTAAGAAACTAGACAAATTATTTTATTTAAATTTGAAAATGATGTAGCTTAAAGATTTGTTTTTTGGTTTAGGATAACTAACTTTAATGCAATTTAAAAGATATTTCCTATGCCTAGATGTGGCCAAAATCCCAAGTTACCCATAGTATTACCAAGTAGAATTCCATTTGTCTAGATTGTTAATAATTTCGAATGAAATCGCTCTGATGACAGAATATTTCACAGTTTCAACTGGATAGATAACTTCATCACAAGAGTGTATTATCAAGGCAAAACTCGGTCAACTTTCATGGCTCGTATATCATAGTGGCTAGGTAGAAATATTAGCCAAACAGAGGACATATTCAGTGAGTTCATGTTGTAATTAGCTCAGTTGGATACACTAAAAGCTATAGCTCATCTTTTGTTACTCTTGTTGGAGCGATGGAGCCAACCTAACCAAAAGCTCATTAGTTGTCTACTCGTACATATATTATAGCTGCTGTCAGGCTTTAGTCTTCAACACACCAGCAACAGCAGCAGCATGTTGCTGGTGTTCATGCAAAATAACGGAAAGTCATCTCTGTGGTGCGGGGTGGGGGGGTTGTGACTCTGGTCCTCCTTCTAACTACCTACTAAATGTGCTCATTTTTCAAATTTTATAGCTACTTAACAGCACATCAAACAATTTTCATTTTATTAACATAAAAACACGCGCACACCAACACACACACACACACACACACCCACACATGGTGGGGGAAGATGCTGGGTAGGGGGAGAGTAAGTCAATTTTCAGTTATTTTTCCTTCGTAGATACATTTGTATCTATAAATAATAAGCTCATGCTTGAATGACGACAGACATAGAAGGAATGAAAATAATTCTATTTGGGGTAGCTAATTGAAAGTAGCAAATGATATAGAGAAGAAACATTCATATGGATATGTAAGTATTTGTTATGTTTTCCATGCCCCAGAGGGACAACAAGAGGCCAAAGTCAAGCAGCAGCAACGGCGGCAGCGGCATCAATAAATGATTTAACAAAAGGCAAAAGAAAAACCCCCGCAAAGGTCATGAAAATATCTTTCAGACAACCAGAGGCAGGAGGCAAAAAAAAAATAAGGAATGAGAGAGTGAAATACCCGACGGGCATGTTGAGGAATGTGCGGTTAAAAATAAAACAAAACATAAGAAAAACCCAAGGCAAAGAATTGTGCCACATGGGTGCACAGGCAGCAGCCTCCGACTTTGTAGATGCCACCGATGGTTGCCTAATTGAAGTCTGCAGTTCACGATGAAGGTGTCGCCTTTTGCCCATAACAACAACAACAGCAACTCCTACCAATTTATCTGTTTCTTATTTATGAGAGTGCCTCAAATACAAATATCAACACATAACTAATCTTCTTCTATGGGTCTAGGGGTCGGATGCCGTCTCGTTCAAGTGCCGCCCAAAACATATCGAATTGCCTGAGGTTGACATTAATTAGTCAATATTTTTTTTTCTTCTTCTTCTTTCTCATCTTCAATGTGGAATTTGATCACAGTTTTGTGTTGTGTCCTTTTTTTGTCATGGAAATGTGTGTGTGTGTGTGGCTTGACCTGGACCCTGGATCCTGTGGTTCAACATTCAGGACATAGCGGAAGTATTTTTATTTGTCTTTTGCGGTGTCCACTTGAAATTGTATCCCTTTTTCATCTTTTTTTCTTGTTGATAGACAGTAGTTTTTTCTTTCTCCAAGGGATTTAGATTGGGTTCAGATTTCAGATGTGATTTAAATCTCTTTCGTTGGGCCTAAAAAAATAGGTACATAAAGGAAGAAGGAGCTGGAATGTACGTTAGTTTTCCATTGCTCCAGGATTCTCAGTCGAAGAATCTTTTGACTTCGAGTTTAATTGAACTTTATCCTTAGCAATATTTTATAAGCGAATCCTGCTCTTAATCACGTACATGAGGTATTCCTTGAAGTGTTTTCTGGTGATTACATTAAACCATTTTATGGATACCCCATCCAGGCTAATGGCACTCACCTGTTGCTACTCTATCTTTCAACCTTTTCCGCACCTTGTACCATTCTGCTAAGACCATAAACATGACTTCTATAAGCTTTATGTGTTTTGGCAATATATCTTTTTCGAATAAATTAATCTTTTAATTTATTTAGACGGTACTTTCTCTGGTAAATAAATGTATGAATAAAGTTTTTCTCAGAGCTACACTTAAAAAGAATTTATAAAGTAATGAAACTAGTTACCATACTTAATTGAGGTAGTAAATCTGACAGATGTATCTGGAGGCTGTTCGTAACAAGGTGTAGAAAATATCCAATCTGGCCTCATTACAAAAATTTACTTTAGATATTTTAATCCTTTAGCTCTACTTTCCCAAATCGTGAAAGAAAATTTATGTAATATATTTTTCAAGAGTGATTTGTGGCTCCTGAGCTCAAATATATAATCAAAAATATAATCAAATATATAATTTACCTTTTTTTGGGGTGCTCTCAGTGCAAAAAAAAATATTTTTAATTATAATAATAATTTATTAAAGCGTTAACGAATAAGGTCACTCAAATTGTCAAATATTTTTAATTATAATATATTATAGGTAAGGTTTTTTTAGTTCTTCCTGAAGGGATAATGCATAAGGAATAATATTTGAACACAATGCAAAGCAAAAAGGAGAATATAGGAAAAAACATGGATCCTGGCGCTGAAATATCCAATCTTTAGTAACAAAATGACCCAACTATATACATATCTTATCTGATCGAAATAGGAATAAAACCCCAAATTTTAGATGCATCAATCCAATTGAAAAATTTTTAAAAATCAAGAGTCAAAATCAAATCTCGATGTCCTTCATGTGACATGACACAGTTGGGTCAATACCAAAGGACATCTGAGAGACTAATCCACTAAAACTTTGTACGACAATACTCTTAAAAAAGTCAAATTGCATAAATGATTAAAAAACAATTATTAAAGTCCCGAAAACACTCTTAAAAATTAAAACTTTTTTGTTTAAAAAATAACATGATGCAACATTGTAACATTTGTCTTACCATTTTTCTTCTAGGTGATCAAATAACTCGACAATTTGAAAAAACATAATGGAATAGTTCCCGAATAAAATGATGGTAAGTAGAAGCATCAACGTTTGAATTAAATTTAAATTGCAAATTTGTGTATATCGACTTACACTCTTCTACTTTTCTTCTACTTTCTTTTTTACACATTTTTTCATCCGCTTTTCATACTTTACCCCCAACTTTTCCTATTGCCTTTAACTCTTCAACAATTCCTAGGCAATCTGTTCTTATTTGTTAGGAATACCCATTTCATTTCAATTCCTGTCAAAAGACAATTCTTGGAAAACCCTAATCTTTTATCTTAAGTACAGCAATTTCATATGAATTCCCCAAAATCTGGTAAGAACCCCACAATTCTCCCTCCCCGCCCCCACACACTTAACCATATGATGTGGCCGTAAATAGAATTCCTTAAGCCTATTCTAATTTTTAATTATATGCATATATTAATAACATATAATAATAATAATGGGGAAGAAAAAAAACTTTCACACACACAGAAGCCAGAAAGAGGCTTCTTTTTGGAATTTGGTTTTTTTTTTTTTTTGTTCCTTCTAAGCGTATAAATCCGCATTCGCATTGGCATCCGCATCCGCGCCTACTCATCAACGCCTAGCCGACAAAGTTTTTCACTTTATAATCCTTCCCCGTCCACCCAGCCGCCACTTGAAGTGTTTTTCCACTGGCTTGAAGGATTCAGCTGCTGCTGCTGTCCTGCCTTTGGTTTTTGCTGCCGTTACTTTTGTATATGGTGAAGACAGAGGGAAATGCCAGGAGCAGCAGCAACTCACGCTTTTCATCATCGTCATAATCTGCAGAAGCAACATCAACAACTTGAAGTGATTTGTGTTTCGCTTTTCTTTTGCTTTCTTTTTGCTTTTCTGCTAGGCTTACCTGCTGGCGCTCCTTCTTCTGGCAATATCCTTTGCTGCCGCTGCCGCCGCTGCTGCTGCTGCTGCTGGCAGTCTGCCTTTTTTACTTAATCACTTCACAAGGAGCTCGAGCACACACCCAAAACCCACATCCATACCCACCCACACACTTACACACACACACTAACACAAGACACGGCTTTAATCTATTTTAATTAAAATTATAATTATTTAATACACAACTGAAACAGCAGAGAAAACAGAAATGCCAACCAGAAATTGACTAAATTTCTAGAGATGAGACAGAGCCTAGTGATTTCCGCCCCAAAAAGCAGATGAAGAATGATTCAAGTCAAAGCAGAGAGATATCTTCAGAAAGTATGGCTTAATTTGACAGACTTTTGACTGTTAGATTAAATGAATTTCTAAATTCTCTTAACTGGGTAAATAAAATGAATCAACTTTATTTAAAGAAATCTTAGTTTTCTCTGTCGCACATTTCATTTTTCTTCAATAATTATTATTTTTAAGTAATTTAAAAATCTAAAATATTGATTATTAGTTGTTTTATTTTTTTGTTTGCTCAAAATAAAATATAATATGTAGTAAGCTGTATTTTCTATGTTAGACTTTTCACCAATATTGTTGCCCATCCTTATAAAGGAACCGCAAATCTACCATCCAGTACAAATTTGATTTTTCTTTTAAATACTTTCAAAAACTAAGTAGAAAAACTAAACTAAATTAAGAGCTAATAAATTAATAATTTTATTAATAAATCGAAATAATTTCGGTCACAATTAATTATTATGTGTCATTTTTCACTATCAAATAATTTGTGTCTTTTTTAATTAATAATCATTATTATTGATTTTTATTTTAAAATTTTTCTAATAACACTTTTAAAAAAAAAATAAATTAATAATATAATTAATAAGTTCAATTTATTTCGTTCACAATTAACTATTGTGTGTCAGTTTTAATCAATCATCATAATTTTTAGTTTTTATTTGTTTTTGATTAATTTATTTTTTATTTTTAAAGTTTATTAAATTAGTAAAAAAAATAATAATTTGCTGAATAATAATTTAATTACTTTATTACTACTAAATAATAATCAAAGAAAAAGGAATAACAATTCTTATATACTCGTAATAATATATAATTATGCAATTTTTAAAATAATAAGGTTCGTGCTCTAAACAGTATAATTAAAATTATCTAACATTATATAATGAAATATTAGTTTTCTCTTTCGCACATCCAAGCATCTTATAAAAACAATTATAGGCCTTCTCGCTTGCACTCAAGCACTCTTGTGAACTAAAGTGTTAATTTTTCAGTTATTAGATCAGATTAGATGTTTCTTCCTCGCAAAACTAGGACAAAGAAAAACCTATCGTCTCCAGAATCTATTTATCCTTTGGTTTCGAAAAATCTTACTTTTCTGGGTTACAAACATGTGATTTATTTTATTATACCCTCTGCTAGGGTATACTAGCGGGTGACTATGACTGTGATATGCAAATCACAGTTCCCATGGAATTCGTACAAGACATTTAAACAACATGCCGCATAAAATTATAAAGTATCCTGTAACTGTGTAGAGATAGATGGATGGATATATCGCTGCTGTGCTAGAGGAGGTAATGGGTGGGGGGAGGGGTCGTGAAAGGGGGCGGCGGGGTGGCATTCACTTAAGTTAACTTTCGTTTGCTGCTGCTGCTGCTGCTGTGCAAATTTGCTTTGGCAAATCTCTGTGCCGGCTTTTGTCGTCACCAAATTCCCTGAACATCATGTGTAGAATTCATTAAGGTGACTAAATACATTCAAAAGAAATGAGGAAAAAGAACCTAACAAGAAGAAGAAGAAGAAGAGCAAAATAAAAAAGGACGAAGAAAGCCATAAAGTGGGGAAAGGGGAAGTGAAGTGGGGTAGGGGGGATTGTTGAGAAGTTGGCTGTTTCTCAAGCTGCGTGTAATTTGTAGCAACTGCGGCAGGTAAGGCGATGCCAAAAAGCGGCTGCTGCTGCTGTTGTTGCTGCTGTTGTTGCTGCTGTTGATGCTGCTGCTGCTGCAACAGCAACAGATATTAATTTCTTCTCTTGGCAAGGCGAAGGCAAAGTAACTTAAGCTTCAACTTGTAGCAAAGAAGATTGAGATACAGCCAAGCAGCGTTTTGCTGCTGCTGTTGTTGTTGTTGTTGTTGTTGCTGCTGCTCTCCTCTCCTTGAGACACCGACACCTTGGATGTTGCTGTTGCTGCCGTGCACATTAATTCGTGGGAATTAATTATTCTCAGGCCTGTGACGATTCCCAAGACACTCGCACTCACTCACATCCCCTCCCTACCCCCCGCCCCCACCAGTCCCCTCACAGTCCCCTGTTTGTCAGTTCGTCACTTTGTGCTTGCGGTAAGGCAAACATTTTTCGTATCTGTATCTGCAGCACTTGACGCTCTCGTTCTCGTTCTCCCTCTCTATATACATACATATGTATATAGGAGCAAGTTTATATACTTCATGTAGCAATTGCCATTCGTTTGTCAGTTCTTCTTCCTTCTCTACTGATTCCACTTGTTCTTCGTGGCGTTTCTTCTCTTGAACGCAATTACAACAGTGCCTGCAAATCGCTTCATCTTTTTTTATAGCTTACCCTGCAATGACCATTTTGGGTTAGTC
This sequence comes from Drosophila sp. 14030-0761.01, assembly GCA_018150735.1. Taxonomy (NCBI): domain Eukaryota; kingdom Metazoa; phylum Arthropoda; class Insecta; order Diptera; family Drosophilidae; genus Drosophila; species Drosophila sp. 14030-0761.01. Next base: position 15,405,940 of record JAECWO010000031.1, read on the forward strand.
TTACGACTGTCTAGGCACAATTCAGCTTTTAGTTCAACAACTCATGGGGGAGGTGTGGGCGGATGGGCGGTGTGGGGGGGTCATAACGAATCATTTGGTCAGCATTTCAACTTTAATTTCGGTTATACACTAAACATTTATTTGCACAACTTAATTAATAAGCCAAAACAAATAGCAAATAACTACAAGTACACATAAATACACACACACACACACACGCACAAACAGTCAGTCAGTTAGATAGATAGATAGATACTTAATTAGAAAAATGCAGCAAACATTTTTAATTGAATACAAATTCCCCCATTTTCGTATTTATGTTTATATCCATTATTATTATTTACTTATGTAAATTTAATTTCAAAAATATTTTGTTTATCAATAAACGCATAAAACTAATCAATGACAGAGTGCAAAATCCTATTAGCCCAATGTAATTTGAATGGACAATCAAAACGCGAAACACAAATACTCAATGATATGAAAATAATGCTCAACGATATATAAATTAGCTTTGCCAATAAACATTAAAAAAAAAACTGTTGCCTGATTTGAAAATAAATAACCTAGTATTTTTAACTATTCACATATGTTTTTGGATTTATTAAAATAGTTTTTAGTTCCTATTACTTTTACTTTTAATTAATTCTCTATCTCTTCATAGTTATTTTGGGTAAATTTAATACCATATTTTATCAAGTTCATTGTCTGCCATATCGTAGTTTATAAAAGATCTAGAAGACTGATTAGAAATTTTAGTCTCTTTAAATGTTTTGGTGGTTTTTGAAACCAATTTGAAAATATACCATTTTTCAGACCGACAATTTTCTCGACTCTGTGAACCGTTTTGTCATTTGATTAGAATTTAATTTTATACTTATTTCTTAAAGCTAACAAAAATAGTAACAATCCACGAGAATTTTAACTTATTATTGTTTCGTTGTGTATGAATTTGTGAAAATTGTTGTCAATAATTAGTTAAATTTTTTATCACTTAGTTTTATTTTAAATTTTTAATGAAGATTTTGCATACAAAGGACGTATACACCTATAAGCTGGAAAAAGGGTAATTTTGGGAAATTCTACTAGGAAAACTATTTTACTTTACTATTAGTACATGTATTTAAAAATGTTTTAAAAATTTTGTATCAAAAATAATTAACATTTTAAAGAAGCTTCTAAAAAACTGACTTTGCGTTATCTAATTGCGTGTCCCGAAAAATCATAGAAAATTAAAAAAGTATTTAAAAGACTATACAAATAAATACTAAAATCTAGTCTTTGTCGTTAACTGTTTTGAAAATATCGATTTTTGAGAGAATGGCGGACGTTTGAAAAAAAGTAGTAAATTTTTGGGTAAAAAAATAGTTTTATTTTGTCTATTCAACAAAAAACCAAGTAACGAAAAAAAGTTATCGGACATCTACTAAATAGTGTTGAAAAAAAAACCACCATAAGTTTCAGGGTAATCGAATCATTAGTTTTCAAAAATTGTTTCTACCGACTTGAAAAACCAGGTTTCGAGAAAAACGCGTTTGAAACGCGTTTGATTCCGCAATATCTCGGAAAATGTTTTTCGCGTTTGTTTCAAATTTTTTAGAAAATATAATATACTGTTTTTAAGTTCTAGGTATATATATGTCCCTTAAGATTAAGATTAAAGTTCATTTATGCTCCTTTGGAAATTCTTCATACAACGAGTCGAGGGAATCATGTACTCAAAAACATTACTCATGTTAGCTCCACTTGCTACACAATATTTTTCGGTGGTAATTGTGATCTCTATCTTAAATACATAGATACTCTTACTATTTTTTGGAACATTCATTTATTTCTATAGATTTCTTTAAGTTTAATCTTTAATTAAAAGTCTCTTTCGTTTTCCTAAGCTTCATCCAAGCGTTGTCTTTGGCTCTGGGTTGAACTCATATATCTGACTGTGTGTATGCCCTTCGACACTCACCCCTTCTTGATTTTAGCATAATGTCCCCTGCTTATCGTTATATCGTTCTCTATATGATTCTTCTTTTTTCTTTATTTTTGTATTCTTTGTTCATGTTTTCATCTCTTTTCGCCACTTCACATTGCATTATTTATGAAGAATGGAATGAAGAAGTTGTCTAGAATGTTTGTTAATAATTCGCGGCGGCAGCAGCAGCAGCGAACAGCAACAGCTTGTAAAAGAAAAATATAATTTCGCTTTTCCCTCTCTCTCTCACTCTGATGGTTCCATCCGAGACTATTAAGTCTGATGATTTTAATGAGTGAATAATGTGAATCGCCCCCCCTTTTTGAGCCCCTCCCCACAGGCAGTGCAACAGTTTTTCTGCTTTAATTTTTTTTATTTTTTTGAAATAACGACCTAGAAGGGGTCACAATTCAACTTTCTTGCCATGTGGCGACCCCCTGGAAAAAAGATTTTCCAAATGCCATGCAAGTTGGATATGGGGGAGTTGGGGGGAGAATTTGTCATACAGAAAATTACAGAGAACTTGCTACAAGTGGAATTACATTTTCTTCGTTTTTTTGTAATTATACCATGCATCCATAGGATGAAATGGTATATTAAAGTCGCCAAAATGTATGTAACAGGGAGAAGGAAGCTTTTCCGACCCTATAAAGTATATATATTCTTGATCAGCATGAGAAGAGAAATTGATAGAGCCATGTCCGTCTGTCCGTCTGTCCGTCCGTCCGTCTGTCCGTCCGTAAGAGTGCAGAGATCTCAGCAACTATAAATGATAGAGCTACCAAATTTAGAATGTAGACTCGTGTAGTCTTGGCGCAGACCAAGTTTATGTTTTTTTTTTGCCACGCCCCCTTCCGCCTCCGGAATTTAATAAAAAGTGATTTTCTCCCGTAATATTTATCGTATCGTAATTTAATTTGGCACACTCATAGATCTTATGAACATCTATCATTCCACCAAATTTTTTTTGCCACGCCCCCTTCCGCCTCCGGAACTTATTAAAAAGTAATTTTCTCCCGCAATATTTATCGTATCGGAATTTAATTCGGCACACTTATATATGTTACGGACATCTATCATTCCACCAAATTTCATAAAAATCGGAATAAAAATGGCCGAGTTATGCATTGAAACGTTTTGCACTCAAAGCGGTGCAAGGGCGAATTTGGCCGGTGGGGCGCTAAAGTGCACACACATAAGAGTGAGCGATATAGCATATGTTAGAAATCGCGCATACGAAAGAAATTTAATATATGAAATAAGTTTTATAAACTCAAGGAAATTTGTTTTCCCCTGATGCATGGTATATCCAAGTCGGCCCGGCGACTTACTTACTTTATTTTTTTTAATATTTTAAATTTTTGTAATTGCCTTGCCTGACCAGTGCCGTCGCTTTGGCCACTTGAGGCCACTGACAATGAGTAAATGTTCTATGAGAAAATTATGATTATTTTTCCTTTTTTTCTTGTTATCTCTTACAGATTGTATATGTACACACAAAAGTGACAAATTATAGGAGGAGCAGAAAGGGGGAGTGGGTGGGGGCAGTAATGAGCCCAAAAGTTGACTTTTCATTCTGGACCCAAAACACACAGAAACATTTCTCAAGTGGCTTTGGCAACTGAAAATGTCTTGCCACATTCTCCCCCCCATTTCGCCTCCCTCAAACACTATGTCTAATTCTTTTTCTGGGGGAGCGAAGAGGTGGGTTGGGGGAGGGGTTTGTGACTGACTTGTGTGTGACATTTTTTATGGCCTGTGCTGATGTTTTGACCCAGTAATTTAATGATGCTAAATGGCGTGGCAGTTGATTGCCGGAACATGCGGGTGCACAGTTGCAACTGGTGTGTGTGTGTGTGTGTCTCTCTTTGAGTGTGTGTGTGTGTGTGTGTGTGGACCAAGGGAAGTGTGAGAAAAAAGTCAAGTGCAGCAAATGGCAGAAATTAAATGAGCTTTGAGTGTTAGAAGCCCCCTTGACAAGTCAAATTTAAATTGCCAAGCCAAAAGTGCACCATAAAAAAAGGAGACTAAAAGAAATATAAGAAGATCTAAGAACCGAAAATAGTAGACTCTATTAACCATAAAAGATAGCAATTAATTCAACTAATCAGTGTGTTTATTATTTGATATTATGAAAGTAAGTAGTTTAATCACAAATTAAACACAATGCACTTTAAGCAAAAATTGTATATCTTTTGTGAGTTTTGTTTTGGAATTTTGTCTTATGCTACTTTATTGAAAATATTATTTAACATAAAAACACGTTTAAAGCTTCCAAAGAGTTTTGTTCCGATCGTTATGAAATTTTAACACAATATTCTTGAAATAATTTACTATAAAAGATATTTTCAATTTCAAAAAATTGTACTCCTTCCATAAAATATGTAAAATATGTTGTACAACCAATATAATTTTATTACTCAAGAAGGTAAACAAAAAAAAATAGATTTTATATATTCAACAAACTTTTAAGCTTTAAAATACTTCAACATATAATATGTTTGATTCTATATTCAACAAACTTTTAAGCTTTAAAATACCTTAACATTTAATATGTTTAATTTCTAGACATTGCCTTTTTTCAAATTTTTTAACCAAGGCGATCCGATCCCGTTCCTAGAAATTCGACTATATCGACTGTTACCCTCGCATTTACCGATTTCAATGATCTGAGGTCATCTAAATCAGAATACAGTGATGACATAAGCTTGTGGGGCTATTCTATGCTAAATGATTTTAATGAAAATTCAAATGTCTGACGAAATTTTTAACTACTTCTAACCTTAATAGGAATTTTCATCATATAATTTTTTTAAACACATAATTCTCACATATTTTATTCATAATCAAATAAATTAATGTTCACGTAAGCAAAACATTCTCCCTAGAAAGTCCTATATCATGCTCCTATATCTTATTTTGAAATCCTCATCCCTATTTTATTTTGAAACTCTTGATTTGGTTAATATGGTGTTGCTCTTTCCCAAAGAATCGCTAATAATAAAATTTTCACTTACTATGGTTACTTTTTTTCGCTTTATCTGTTGTAATTCCCAACTAGTTTTAGAGTTGATTGCATTTGAGTGCAATTTAAGGGTCGTTAGAGTTGAGAGGACTTGTTAATAGACAACCTTTACACTTTTTATTTGCTACTAATACACTACCTCGAGCATGATCATTCGAAAGTAATGAAATCTTTCTTTAAATGGTTTTTAAAACCAAAAACAAAAAGTACCAAGGTGCACTTGAAGGATCATTTCCAAAAGGCTTACTTTTAAGTATTTTCCCTCATTTTGCAACTCTCTTTTCTCTCCATTTAAACTCAAATATTCGTCCTAAGCACGAAATAATGTCGATAAGTTTATAAAAAACTAAATAATGCATTAGATTTTCAGTTTACTTATAAAAATTTCTTTTACAAACTCTTTTTACCTTTTTTAAACCATATCTTCTTGATGTTTACACATTAAAATCAATTGAAATTGAATATCAATAAATCGTAATTGCATTAGTTTTGTAATTTCCACTCCCCTCTAATCTTGTTTTATGAGTGGTTTTTTTTTGTTCAAGATTCGTGAGATTAAAGATCCATTCATTCATTCTTGGTGATGTTGTCTTTTATTTTCTTTAATTTCCGTTTGTCAGTTTGAACAGCTTCAACTCAGCTGCATCGTATGTTTATGCATAGCTCTACGAGTTGAGTTAGAATAACTTCATTTAAGGCCCTTTCCATCTCCGGCTTGTCTTGAATTCACACCCAACCGAAGGGACACTGCACAGCCAAAGGAAGTAATCCATTCTGAGTGCAGTTTTCAATATCACTTTCCAGCGACAACTTCCTGCGCCGTCGTCGTTGTCGGCATCATCTCATCCACAACAAAATCAGGCGGAGAATCAGGAGAGAAGCGAATAAAAAAAAAAAAAAAGAAACTGTTGGCACTTTGCATACAAATGTGGCAAATGCTACCAACAGCAGCAGCAGCAGCCGCCGCCGCCACGAAAACTTATCGCAACATTTTAATAACTGGCGGCAACAGTAGCTAACCACCACCACCAACAGCTCCTCCAGCTCCTCCACCAGTTAAGGAAGATGAAGCCGAAGATCGGTGGCGAAGAAGCTAAAGCTGCTGCAGTCAAGCTTTCAGCTTTCATTAATTACCAAGAAAAGCGAGTTTTTTATTTTGTTGTTGTTGTTGTTGTTGGTGTTGCAGTTTTTCCTGCCACGTCCGAGCCAAGTTAGTAGTCATCAGTCTATATATAAGTATTTTCCGCAACAGGTTAGGGCCCTAACTGCAATATGGTGGACCTATTCTCATTTATTTCGCTTCATGTTCTTTTGCCTGTTTTTTTTTGTTTTTCGCTTATCTAGCGTCAACATCATGCAACATGCGCGTAATTTTATGAATGAAGTGCTTGCTGCCGGTCAGGATTTCAGTCTTACTCAAAACTGGAACTGGTTGGGCAAGAACTTAATTGCACTGGCACCTTCTTTTTTCTCCAGCTACAGCAGCAGCCGGAGCAGCAGCAGGGAAACTGGCAACAGTTTGTCAGTCAGGTTAACAAATTGCGTTGAAGGCTAAAACCGGTTTATGCCACATCTGTGTGCCTCCTGATACTGGGCGCGCACTTGTTGCAACTATAAGTCTCTCTCACTTCAAGTGGAGTCTCCCCAACTCTCTCTCTCTCTCTCTCTCTCTCTCTGTCTGACGTTGCGCTTATTAAATATGATTATGCGTTCGATGGCAAGTTGGCTGGTTGTATTCTCGGTCCTCTGGTTTTGCTACTCGGTTGACAGGAAGTGAAGCCGCGCCAGGCGTCGTCACATTGGCGGTCATCTCAAACCAAAAAACTAAAATAAAAAAAAAAAAAACCCCTTGCCAACATCCATCGACGGCTGCCCACTTTTTAATGAAGTTTTCCGTTGTGTATTTCTGCCTTCTGGCTTTTCTCCAACTCTTCTACTCTTTGGTATACCCTAAACTAAAACAGGATACCATCCAGCTGTGATGCAGTTGGAACAATTCAGTATTAGAAAAGTCATTAAAATGTTTGTTAGCCAAAAAGATACTCAAAGACGAGGCTCATTCACAGTCTCTCCAAGTGCCCATATAGTGGGAAGACAGTGGAAATAGGCCAAAAAATTATAAGACAGCCAACAACTGCTTTCTCTCAATTTCTGTAAAAAAAAAGAAAGATTTTTGCTATAGTTTTTTTTACATTTGTTTTTGATAATTGCTAAGGCAACGCACAGGTTAAAAAAATATTCGAAAGGAAGTTGAATACAGTAAAACAATTTTAGAAAAGAACGATCTTAATCCCAAGAACTAATTATATCTAGTTTCAGACATAATTTGCAATTGTGAATCAACTTTTTTTCAAATAAAAAATAAATATAAATTACGATTGAAGGATTATTAACAATTTCAATCCCAAGGACCTTTATCTCAATCCATGTTTCAATTTAAATTATCTAATTTTGCACACTATTTGCAATTGTGAATCAATTTTTTTCAAATAAAAAATAAATGTAAATTACGATTGAAGGATTTTAATCCCAAGGACCTTTATCTCAATCTATGTTTCAATTTAAATTATCTAATTTTGGACACAATTTGCAAATAAAAATTAAATAAATAAATATAAATTACGATTGGAGGATCTTTAACGATTAATCCCAAACTCCTTTATCTCCACCATTATGTATACATTTTTTTTAAAATAAAACAGAAATAACTAATTTTTAAATTATCTAAACTAATCTAACTATTTTTATAAAATAATAAATTATCTAATTTAATTTTACAGACATTTCCGAATTTTGTTACTTGGTTTTCTTTACAATGGTAAGTTTTCTAAATTTGTTTCATTTTTCAATTGTAAACATAAATGTTTCTGAAGTATAAATTTTCTAAAATTATTAGAAATTGTTGTACTTTTTCGATTATATAACATATTTAAATTTTATGAATTTATTATGATTATTTAACGTAAATTAAAGCTTTCTGAAAATGTTTTATTTCATTCGATTGTAGTAGATAGAATTAGTTTTAAACTTATTTGAGATTGATAATTATTTCTCTTCGTGTTTTTCTTACCTTATTATTTTGCCAGTTTTGATTTTATCTTAACTACTATTCGATTAGGATATTTCTGATTTCCAATCTTGTTCAGAGCATTTGAATTTCGTCTTTAACTTGATGAACTGATATTATTCTGTCTGACATCCTTTCTATTTGTCGCCGATGCTTTGGCAAAAGTTGAATAAAAACTCATTGCCCGTTCAAATGTTTTAATTAAAATTTAATGAATTCTGTGTATTTAATTATGCATTGTTGTTGTTGCTGCTGCTGTTGCTGTTGCTGTTACTCTGGCTAGATGCTGTTGACACTCAGCCATTGCTTCTGCACTTAAAAGTATGCTGAAAATTAATTTTAATTGTTTTTTTCTTTTTTTATGCACTGTGCACCTCCTCAGGAAGGGCATATGCAGTTGGGGGAGAAGTTTGCGAGAATGGAAGTTATGGTTGTTAATTTAGAATCTTAATCTAAATTTTAGATGATGAACTGCGTCGTCTCTGGACATTTTCGTTTTCTACATTGTTTAATGATGTTAATCTAATTTTTTATTATCCAGAGAATTGGTTTAATCCTCTAACCATATTCTCAGATTATTTTAAAATTATTGGACTTGCTAGTTAGTCTTATTTGAAATCTATTTCGGATAAATAATATTAGATTTAAGCTGGCATTAAAAGTAACTACTATATAATAGACTTACTTTATCTTAGATCTCATGAAATCTTACCTTGCAAGGGTATAGAAGAAACATTAAAGCCGAACTTGGTTCTCTTTCTCTCTCTCTCCCTTTTTCTGTTGGTTTTTCACTCAGTCATGAGTGGCAATTGAGGCGATAGAATGCGAATAAAACAACAATAATATTAATAATCAACAAAAAAAAAACCAACGAGAAGCCGAGAATTAAATAAAAACATTTAAATGAAATTGCAATTGCAATTGCAATGACATGGCAGACAACATGGTAATTAAAATTACATTTATTAGATTTGATTTGATAATATGAAAATATGTTTGCTCTTTCATCTGCGAGTTTGTTTGTGTGCTTAAAAAATTGCAACTGCAATTAAGTGTGAGGTCAGTGGAAACATGAGCAAATAGTTAATTTAACCAACAGACAAACAATAAAACAAAATCAAAGCAAAGTAAACTGAAAATTTAATTGCATTGCATTTTCAAATATTGTATATAGAAATTTTCATAATTCTCAATTGCCTTTTGGCTGTGAAAGTAACTGTGCGGTTGCTGCGGCTGCTGTTGCTGCTGCTGCTGGCCCAAAGCCCCGTTAATATTTTCGATCATAAATATTAAGAGATATTAAAGTATTAATTAAATCGAACCATTAATTAAAAATCGACTGTTAATTAAATGCCAACGAAAAATCACAAAAAGCCCGACAAACGAAAACAATTAGGCAACAATTAAGGTGCAAGCCAGCCACGCCTCCTGCCCCAAACAGCTCAAACATAACTGATTGATGACATTGCTGGTGGTCCCCCTACCCTCCCCTCCCTGTAGACCCTTAACCCATGCATAAATCGTTTTTATAATTTTCATAAAATTTGTAGTTTTTATTCAAATGTTTTTCTTTGATGTTTTCTTATTTTGTTTTTTTTTTTCATTTTCTTAAAAATTACAAAAGTTTGCAATTTTTCGGTGTTTTTTAAATATTTTAAATATTACATTTGAATTATACATATACATATATATATTAATTTTTATTTTTATTTTTATACACATGCTTAGAACTTTGTATTAAATGCAAAAGTTTTGTTTGTTTCTCTGTTTAATTAACATTTTCGGATAGAATAATTTTTGGCGCATTGTTTTTTTTTTTCGTTTTTTTTTTGTTGTCTTTTTTTTTATCATGTATGTATATAATTTATTGTCCCATGCATGATAAATGCTGAAATCAATCAATGCTCAATCTATGTATATATATAAATTTCGATATATTTTTATTTATAGTAAATATGTATGTTTTTTATTTTGTTTTTGAAGCTCTTAAAACTAACAAAAGTCAGGCCTTAAAAATATGTGTGTTCGAATGCTTGAATGGAAATTTCGTTGAAAATCGTTTTTTTACGCTTTTTATGTTCGGGGCTTTTGTTAGAATAGATGTATATATATATGTATATGAATTTATATATGTATTTTTTAAGAGTAGAGATAATATTTTAAATGTCTATATCTTAAACTTGAACAACTTGCTAATGAGATTGAGTCATGACTCGACAGACTCGATTTGTTTGAGTTCTAATAATATTTATGCTAGTTACTAAAAATGCGTAATTGCTACTACTTAAACTCGGGGGAAAAACTGTCTACAAATTAATATATATATATATGTACTTACTATATAATATACTTGAATGTTATATATTTTGAATGTGAATGCATTTTCTTATGCTTTTTTTTTGAGAGTGCTATTTGTGTTTGTTGTCTGTTTGTTTGTTGTTATGGTTGTTGGTTGTTGGTTTAGAGACTTTTTTGTGGGAGTGGTTAATGTCAGCATTCAAATTTATATATATATATATATATACGTATGTGTACTACTTTATAGAGAGCAGGTTTTTTTTTTTATTAATTTTTTTTTTGTTTTTGGTGTATCTGCCCCCCTTTCGGCAATAACCAAATCCAAAATGCCATGATTGATGTCTAAGGCAGGTTTTCTATTTTTTTGGATTTGCTTTTTAGCCATGGACGACGTGCGGCTTTGCGTGTTGAGAGTAGGTTGATATCTAGCTCTTAAAAAAATGCCACTGCCAACAACATCGCCTCCATCTCCTAGAGAGGTTTTTTTTTTCTTCTTCCAGGGGTACAGGTACTTATCACAGCCTTCGAGCGCCTTTTGCCTGCCATCAATCCATCCATCCATCCATCTATCCATCCATCGCATGCAAATGTCTTTTCTCAAAAAACATTCAACATGTTTTCTCCATTTGCGCTCCCAATAATAATCAACGTCATATACATAATAATTATAATAAAAACATAAAAAAAAACGAACAAACCTACAAGAAAAAAAAAAACAGCCAACAACCAAACATAAGAAGAAACACTCTGAAAAATCACGAAAAGTCAAATTCAATTTTCATTTCGGTGATGGTGTGTGTGTGTGTAGATTTGTGTGTGTAAGATTCTGTGGTTTGTGATGTGTGATGTATGTCAATCAGTCTAGCTGGGTTGGTTTGTTTTTCATGTTGGTTTCTTTTTTTTTTTTCTTTATTTTTTTGGCTGCTGTTTCTTGCTGTTCTGTGGTTTGTCTTTGACGAACGCAAATGTTGCACGGCTGACGGCCTAGTAGGTCTGTAAAGGAGAGAGAGAAGAGGGGGTGGGGTAGACAAGATAACGATGGGTTATTAGATATATGTCATTATAGGCTCTTCAAGCATAAATTGTTCTTGAAAGGTGTGTCAAATTAGATAAGCTAAATTTCAAAATCAAACTTTTCTCCAGAACTTTGTTTAACAATTTTACCTCATACTTACTTTTCCCTCATCGCGATGAAGTTAACATTTTTCTATTCACTCCTTCGCGATTGTATTTGGCTTTTGTTGTCTTTTCGTTGCCCTAGTTCCTTGTTTTTTTTACGCTTGCTGCTGGTAATTACATTTTTTCTCATTACTTCATTCATTTTCTGCATTAATTCCTTCAATATCGATTCTTTCATTTGCAGTTTTCACATTTTTTGTTCGTGCATAATTTCGCTTGAATTTTTCTCGATTTTCTTCCATCAACTTGTTGTTTGTTTTTGTGCTGTTTTTCCCACTTGCATTTCTAACACGTTTTCTAAAGAATCTTTATGAATATATTTTAAGCGCTCTCCTTTAACCCTTCACTTGAATTTAACACCTTACTTAGGGAAACTGTTAAAGAACTCGATTTTTGAACTTACCACCGTTTTCTGAAGAATCTTAATAAATATTTTAAGCTTTCTCCTTTAACCCTTAACTTGGATTTTTTCCTGAATTAAACAACTTACTTAGGAAAACTGTTTTGGAAGAATCTTTATAAATATTTTAAGCACTCTTCTTTAACCCTTAACTTCGATCTTTTATATTTTAAGCACTCTTCTTCTAAGTTAAGGGTTAACTTTGATTTTTTCCTGAATTTACCACATTTTTTAGGGAAACTGTTAGGGAATAAGATTTTTAACCGATTTCTAAAGAATCCTTATAAATATTTTATGCACTCTCCTTTAACCCTTAACTTGGATTTTTTCCTGAATTTAACACCTTACTTAGGGAAACTGTTTAGGAATAAGATTTTTGAACTTACCACCGGCGGATAGGACATGTATTTGTCACTCATATTGAAATAGGATCCATCTGCTGGCGGCGCCGGCGACGGGGAGGATATGTAACTGCCCTTGATAACCAGCGAAGAGGCTGGCGATGGCGATGGTATATAGAGACCATTCGAGATCAACATGTGATCATCTTTCGAACGCATGGGCATGCCCTCGATCATGCCCGTGGCACTATTTCGCTGACTGTGACGCTTCGGATTGGGTAGGGTGCGTGTGAAATCGGGATTGCAGAGCGGATAGTGTGGTGTACACATGGAGCTCTCTTGATATTTGGGTGGATAGGCAGTCGATTGGATGATGTCAACATTCTCCACTAGATATGTTGAGGCTGCAGTCTTCTTTTGCACATCCGCCTGCAATGCAGTGATGGGTAGCTAATTAGATTAGAATTAGAACGGCATTAGGTTAAGGGTTACGAGTTAGTTAGGTTAGTTTCCGAGTCTTACCTTATACACGGATTGATTGTCATCTTTCGAGTAGACATCATCGTTGCTGGGTTCCGTTTCACCTTGTGATTTATTCTGTCGTCTGATGACAAACCAGGCCACCAGAGCAGCATTCAATACCAGGAGAACCATGGCGGCTGAAGTGATGCCAATTATCATAACATTCGGTAGCTCATCCTTTTCCGTATATTCCGCCGAGTGCGGTTGCGAGCCTTTGCCCATTGTTAGTTTAATATCGGGTAGAAATTTACTACCACCCGCTTCGTTGGCAGCCATCACCGAGAAGTAGTAGGTGGCTCCCGGTTTGAGGCCATCCAAAGTGATATTCTGATGTCCTGGCTTGGCATCCACATACTTGTATTTATCGCCATCGCCATGTTGTCGGAATCGCAGACGATAGTAGACCTGCATGCCGCCATCGAAACCGGGAATCCACATAAGTTCCACACCCGTATCACTTACATTGCCCACTCTCAGCTGGAGGGGAACATCCGGACGTGTTGGCTTACTGAACTCCAAAGTGGCGCTAGCTTGTCCCAGATTATTACGCACCACGCACTCATAGTGACCATAATCATCGGCGGCGGTATTCTCAATCAGTAGAGCAGACTCATAGACCAAAGCATCCACTTGACGATCCACAGACTTGAATTTCTGTCTGCGTTGCATCTTAAGGTCCTTGCCATGACGGCGCCAAATGAAACTCGGTTGTGGGGAGGCCAAAGCGCGGCAAATAAGCTGAGCTCGGACGCCCGGACGTGCTGCAAAACGCGTGAAACTCGGCGAGTGTTCAATTTCAGGAGCAGCTGCAATGGAAAACAATCCAAATTTAGCTAAGGATCACGGGAAGTCACTCTTGCGAACTCACTTTGCACTACTAGCAGGACATTATGGGCTGCCGCTGGTCCTCGTTGATTGTCCACCGTGCAAGTGAAATTACCAATATCACTACGTTGTACATTCTCAATCTGCAGATAGGCGGTGCCATTCTCAAAGCTCGCCACAGTCCTAGAGCTCAGGTCGTAGCCCTCCCTAGACCAACGGACATAAGAGGCCTCCAAAGGACGCGCCTGAATGTGACAGGCCAACACCGCCTGTTCGCCGGCCATGAAACTCTGTCCTTCGCTAACCGAGGTTATGGTGGGAGCATCTGTGAAAATAGGTTTCTAGTGAGCGCACTTCCTCGCGGCGAAAGGTCTCCTACTTACATTCGACCATCACTTGAATTTCGAGTAAGGCACTGCCCTGACTATTGCTAGCTTCGCAGAGGTAGACTCCAGCATCATTGCGATTTAGTTTACTGATATTAAGACGTGGACCATCCGAGATCAAACGCTGACCACTAAGTGGATCCTTGCTTATGGGCAGACCATCTTTGGTCCATGTATAGGTTATTGACATGGGATTGCCGTTGGCCATAAGTTCCACCTGCAACGGGGAGCCCTCAATGCCCATGAAACTGGTCGATTGACTAGCCTCAAACTTGGGTGCATCTAGAAACCAAAAGAGAAAGCGCAAATTCATACTCCATTCCGACTCCAGAGCGTGCGATCAACTTACAGAGTATGTCCAAACTGATGGTCTCGTGCACACTGCGTTGCAAGACTTCATTGTGACTCTGACAGGTGTAGACAATGCCATCGAGATCTTGGGTTATATTCACCGACATTTCCAGCGTAGATACCGAACCACCCCAGAGGCCAGGTTTGTTGGCCAAATTCAGACCCTCCACGGGAATCCCATCCTTCCACCAACTGATTTTAGCCGGAGGATTGCTAGAGCTAGAGTCACAGATGAGTTTGGCTCGTATTCCAGGCACCAGATTACGTGGAACCACACTGATCTTAACCGTTTCCGGGGGGACTAAGGGGGTAGATCGATTTTTTTTTTATCTAGGGGCTTCAGGAGTTACTCTCTTCCCATTTACTTACAATGAACTCCCAAAGTTTTGGTGGCAAATAGTGGGATATCTATGGCTGCATTTTGCACTTCACACTTATAGATGGCATTGTTGTCCGAGGCATTGATCAGTAGCGATAATTCCGAGATAATTTTATTATCCAACACTTTGGAGGCGGCATTCAAGCGTTTATCATTCTTGTACCATTGCAGCGAAGGCGGAGGATTGCCACCCGCTGAGCCACACTGAAGTTTCAATATTGAACCAGAGATCAAAATATCTCCGTCGTTATAACCAGTCACCAAGGGCGGTGAGGGAGGATCTAAGCACAGAGAGAGCGAGAAGGTTAGTTTCCTGAAAAACCTCTTCTTTCGTTTACTCACATAGCACATTGACTGTGTGCGATCCTATGACATTTTGCGTCAACTCGGTATTGAGGGCATGACAAACGGCTAGGAAAGTGCGACTTTGGGTATCGATGTTCAAGGTGATATTGGAACTGCTAACCCAACCACCATCTGAGCTGGAAGTGGTCTTGTACGTGCTATTGGTAAAGGGGCGACCATTCAAGGACCAGCTAATTTTAGCCGCAGGATTCGAGGGAGCAGTCACACAACTCAATTGCACAGAATCTCCCACTTTGGCTTGCGTGGCTCCACTCAAATAGACATCTTTGGGAGCATCTATGATGGGAGGATAGGAACAGCGGTCAGGAGGGAAAGGTCGCTTAGATCTTCACGGTGGTAACTTACACAACACTGTCAAATTGAGCTCAGCTCGCAGGGGAGTTGTCGATAGCAAGTTCTTGGCCTCACACACCAAATTGGCGCCATTATCCTCCGATGAGGCGGTAAATTTATACACATTCTCCGACAGGCGGCCCGAAGTGCGTTGCGGTGAATTGATGGCCACACCATTGCGATACCATACCAATTGAGCTGGTGGATTACCACCACGACTGCGGCAGGCGATAGACATTTGTTGGCCACGACGCACTGTTTCACCCTGACTGTAGCCCTCAAAGAACGGTGGACCAGGTGGGTCTACGGAAATAAGAAACGCAACGCAACGTTGTGTTGTTAGGACGCCACTCGACTCCACTGAACGTCTCAACTTACATAGGACAGAGAGTTGAACTTGTGCCCGCATGGGTACATCTGGAGGCAAAGCCTTATGACGGGCCTCACACGAATATTCCCTATAGTCATCCTCGGAATGCGGTTGTAAATGGAGCGTAGAGCTTGTTGTGAAACGCTTCGCAGCCGTTTGATTGATCGACACAATGGCCACTGATAGTCGTAAAATTTTTGTTGATTAGCCTTCTCCCCAATGATAGAGAAAATGATTGAACTTACCCATATCGACGGGCACATCGCCCTGATACCACACGATTTCCGCTGCCGGATTGGCATTCTCTGCTATGCATTGCAGTGTTAGATTCTGTTTCTCGACCACCTCAACTTTGGCATTACGTGCATAGCCCTCAATCATAATGGTGCTGGGTGCGGCCACTATGCTCAACTTGGCATTCGCTCTGATGGCTGGATTACCAGCTGCAGGACCCACCTGACATTGATACTCGGCATCATCCTCGAGAGTGGCATTCTTGATTTGCAGGTTGTAAATGCCATGCTTAGCATCCACCAACACGGAATAGCGTGGAAATCCTGGAATAACCGCCGAGAAGCCCAAAGCGAAACCATCCTTAGTCCATTGTACTTTGCCCGAACGCGAGGCCACCTCACAGCGTAATAGGGTGTCCGTGCCCTCAAGTATTTGCAGATCGTGTGGGGTAATGCGGAACTTTTGCACAGCGGGTGAAGTTGTCGGAGTTGTCGTTGTCGTTGTAGTTGTAGTTGTAGTTGTTGCTAGAGTCGATGCCTGGGCATTGCTGCAACTGATGGTGGCAACTAAAGTGAAAACGAGAGAGAGAGAGTAGGGAAATTTGCTTGGTTAATCGGCACGTTCGACATTTGCTCACGTAGTTGCCAAGTGCATACACGGCACATGGGAACAGAACAGTTCAATTGGCAACCAAATCGACATCGCATCGACCTGTCAGACCCAGACCCGTTGGAGTTCACCCAGTTTTTACAGCCCACACATAAAATACACATTACTTAAGCGTAAAGCCTCGACGACGTCGCTCAGTCACATCGCACTAATTTGGTACAACGTTTTCTTTCTCTCCATCCTCCCATCGTTTTTTCCTTGTGTTCTTATGCGCTCACACATGTGTCATGTGTGGCATGGGGGGCATAGGATAGAAGGTCTGTATGTCTGTCTGTTTGTCTGTCTTCTCCGTTCCGTCATCAACCCACACCTAAGCCGAAAGTAGGTCTACAGCTTGCGGCTCATTAGCATTAAAATGTCTTAAAGAAAAAAAAAAAAGTGAGCCCTGTCCACGATTCGATACCAAATTGAACAGCCCACTCTTTCGAATGACTGTGTGTGTGTGTGTGTGTGTGTGCGTCTATCTCTTTTGTGCGCCGACCTAATCAGCATTAGGGCAATCTACATAGGTAATAGAGGAAAAAATACGCACACGCACATTGTCACCAGACCACATGAAAAACCAATTAATCAATTTATTATAGAAAACTTGTCAATTTAGTTAAAAATTCTATAAATCGTTCTCAACTAAAGACCGCTGTCAGTAGCCATGGCGATTAATTTGCAAACTTCGCAAATGAATTGTCATTTATTAGCGATAAATTCAACTGCAAAATCGAAACAAGTTTAATTAGAGACCAACTAACTGGTTTTTGGTTTTTTTTTTGTTTGGCCCACTGTGCCGCTGCGTGAGTCTTTTGCTTTCGGGAACTTGGAAATAAACATTTCTGTCGTGGACTTCATCAATGGATTAATTGATTATTTGTCGTAGAAGACATCGACGACGACATTTTCGGGGGAGATTTAGTCACAACGGAAATGAGTGTGGTGCGGCGGGGGAGGGGAGGGGGGGCCACCCACAAGTGAGCTCATTTTTTGTCGATTTGCATGTGACATGCATTTTCGCTTGGGTTAAAGTTCAAGCAATTAACTCACACTCAGACAATTGAGAGACAGTTGACCAACTCTGCCCTGGCAGAACATTTCCTGCGGCAATTAACCAGCAACAAAAACGAAGACGACAAAAAGAACTGCACAACTTGACAGGTTTTTTTTGCACACACCAAGAGAGGCCAAGACCCGGACGACAACATTGCATACAACTCATTTAGTGTCATTACTATGAGCTGAGGAAGAGGATGGGTCGAGGGAGGGGGAAGTAACCCTTGGCTTGGACCCCGTTTTCGAGAAGACAATAAGCAGCGGGTAATTGTCACACATATGCAGAAGGCAGGAGACGACACACACGCACACACACAGGATGAGCCTCCGCATGGACAAAGAAATCCTTGAAGTGTGACAGTAGGAAGCAATGAAAGAAGACACACAACACACAACACACAAACCAACACGACACGAAAACAACAACGAAAAAATTGTGTAAAGTGAAGTGCAAAGTAAATGAAAGATGAGAGAGCTGCAATGGCCTAAACCGGTTACCATTTCATTTCATTTCATTCATGGGTCTCTTCGTTCCGAGCCATGGTCAAGACCTGCCTGCTGGTCTGCCTGCCTGCCTGCTGCCTGGCCAACAGATGTAAGGGCAGTAATTGTCAACTTGGTCCCACAAATTGTACGCAAACTAAAACTAACAGCTTAACCGCAAAATGTTCTTCGATGTCCATGTGAATGTGCATGACTATGACGATGGCTACGATGAAGATGATGATGATGATGATGATGTTGCCCCTGATCCTATTCCTATTCCTTTTTGGCCACAAGTTAAGTGTGTCTCTCTCCCGACCCCTCCACCAGCTTAAGTCACAAAAGCCTGCTAATAGTTTTTCGGACTCTTTTTAGGGGAAGAAAAGACAAAGTGAAGTTGTAGCGAAACGTGTACGAAACTCGTGAGTGACGAAAACTTTGTCTTCAAAATGTAAATCGATCTGCGAGTGCAACTAGCAGGCGTCAGGAAGTCAAAAAGTCAAGAAATGCAAACGAAAACAAAGTTGATTTTAAGTCAATACGGCCAACCACCAGTTTTTGTGTCATAAAGATGGCTTTTTGGCTTCCATGGGTTTCTGTTTTTTGCGGTATACCGTTATGACAACAAAGTTAGTTTAATGTAGGCGGCTACCACATAGGTTTTTAACCGATATACCGATATGAAAACAAAGTTTATTTCTAACCAAAACTGTCTTCAAGAGGTTGTTTTTGGTTTTATATATATATATAGGTTTTTTACACTTAAACCGATATGAAGAAGAGAGTTAGTTTGAATTCTAGAAGATTTTTAGCCAGTATACCGATATAAAAACAAAGTTTTTTTATTCAAAAGCGTCTTCCATGTGTCAAAAAGGTTAGTTTAGGGTTTATATAGGTTTTCCACCGATAAACCAATATATAGAAAACTATTATTTTGAATTATATGTTGTATTATGTCATAAAGATTGTTTGTAGGTTAACCGATATTCCCATATAAACATAAATTACCATGTTTTTTTTTATTCTCAGTTGAGAAAACTGTTTTCCTATATCTTAAAGCTATTTAAGTTCCATATACTTGAGGGTTCAGATAGAATTGGACTAATAAGATAGTTTTGAGTCAATCCAGTATAGATTTTTCCTTTTTTTCTAACCTCAAAGCTTCTTTTTACCCATTTTACTAAGAAACAAAATTACTTCACTTTATTATTTTTTTTATTTCAAATTTTTTTCAACTCATTTTGGATATATACTTGTAATTGTAATAGTTATCGATAAATCTCTCAAGATTGTGTCCTATCTATGAATTTATAAAACTAATTTACTCAATTTTTCTACTCATCATACGGTTTTCCTAACTCTTAAGCCACTGATAACCAAATCAGAGATCTTTATAGATAGTCTGAGACTAGTTGCATGTTGTGATCATCGTTTTTTTGTCACGCTGCCATCTCTAGCAGCTACCACATAGTACTATAATCGCATGTATTCTCTTCACTACGGTCGAGTATAGACATATATAGTAGTAGGTACACATGTATGTACCTACGTGTGGCAATGGCAAGCGAAGCGCAACGCCGGATGTCGCACTAATGGTCAAACGCATCTTTCTCTCTCTCTCCTACCTACCTCTCAGAGTCGACGACTCCTTTTTTGCGCCTGCCGCCGGCTGCTCTTGTGCTCTAGTCACAGTTCCTCTGTCGCTCTGTGTTGCTTTGTAAGTTAAACTATCTACAAGTCATTAACTCATACAAAGCCAAGCGCAACTGTCGCCCCGCAGAGGCACACAGAGGCCTACCAAAAGAGAGAGACAGAGAGAGAGAGAGCGAGAGAGAGGTAGATAAAAGCAGATTCTGAAGTGGCCTGGACCTGGACCAAAACGCACAATCTTCCTCTTCTCTCCTCTTCTCTTCAATCTCTCGTTGTTTTAGTGTCTTTTTGTGTTTTTTCTTCTTCTCCTCTGTCTTGACGTTTTTTTCTTCCTTCTTCTCTTATCATGACCAGTTTCCAGTTTAG
The DNA here is from genome assembly GCA_018150735.1 of Drosophila sp. 14030-0761.01. NCBI lineage: Eukaryota > Metazoa > Arthropoda > Insecta > Diptera > Drosophilidae > Drosophila > Drosophila sp. 14030-0761.01. The sequence continues at coordinate 15,426,194 of JAECWO010000031.1, forward strand.
TTCGTTCTGTCTCTGTCTCCCAGCCTCTCTCTCTGTCTCCCTTACTCTGCTTGTTGGTAACTTCAATGCGTTAATGGAAAATATTGTGGCATATCACAGGAAATCCGGTGAGGTTTTTTTTTTTTGCTTTCTGTTTTGTTGTTGCTTTTGCTTTGGTTTGGTTTTTTTTTTTTTGCACTGCTTTTCTGCTGCTGGTGTTTGCTCCTTTTTTGGGCTGGCAGGACATGGGGGAAAGGATACCCCACTCTCACTTGCTTACAGCATTTACTCGCTTTGACAAAATTAACGGGCACATAAATCTCTTGACTGGGTTTTGCGGCTTTGCGTTATAAATTTAATTAAAAACATTTTTTTGCGCCCATTTTTATCTTTCTTTTTGTTGTTGTTGTTGTTTTTGTTATTGTTGTTGGTTTGTTAACTGAACAAATGTCTTTTATTATATTGATTAAATGGGCTTTGTTGTTGTCAGAGGGCTAAGTGTTTGAGGGAAAATTGTTTTAAATGTTTTTTAGCCATGACAATTATTTCTCTAACCCCCTCCCCCTCCACACACACATATGTATAAGCCCTTCCCTCCCTCTCTCTGTGTCTGGAGTGAGGACTTTGGCTTATCATCTCGAAAAATGGCTAACAGGATTCTTTCTTTCTATGTTTAGTACTCAAGGCATTACCATGGCTGATAAGAGCATAGAGATGTGTAACATAAGCTGGTTAAAGAGGAATGTTGTTGATGCTGCTGCCGCTGCCGCTGCTGCTGCTGTGGACTTGAGACGATAATCTTATGGTAACAAATTGGTTATCGAATTTCAAGTAAATCGTACACAAGTATCTCGCCGTCTCATATCAATTTCAATGACAAATATTAAGAAGTTTGACAATTCTTTCAAATGCGGGTCGGGGGGTAGGCTCCAGTTATGCGTCACGCTTCATTTATTAAATGGAATATGTATTCACATGACATGAAAGGTATATATCAGTAACATATCTCTACATCAAAAACAGTCATTGAGAAGTATTGCATTTCAATAACTAAATTAATACTTTCTCTTTTCATACAAATTCTTTCCTTTATGTGATCCATAAGAGCATTTTATCTACTAAAAGATCACATTTAAGTCAAAATTTGGATTTAAAAACACCTTAGTAGTTCCTTTTTTACTCCAATATCAACTCTTCTAATCTCGGACTATGTTGCAATTGTTGTAGACGTTCTAAATTCATGTTATTAACTAATTAATGATTAACTGAACAAAATGAAATTAGGTATTATGTATTTTAAAGCATTCACAAATAGTTCCAGAACTTTTTTGAACACATAAAGAATTTTTAGAATTAAAAGAATTAATATTATTCAAAAAACTACTTAGATTTCTTAACAAATCTTCGATTTAACCTTCTAGACGTTCTAGATTCATGTTATTAACTTATTATTGATTCACTTAAGAAAATGAAATTAGGTATTAGGTATTTCAAAGCATTCATAAATATTGCCAGAACTTTTCTGAACATAAAATAAATTTCAGAATTAATATTATTCAAAAATCTACTTAGATTTCTTAAATAATCTTCGTTTTAACCTTCTCTACATCGAAATTTATTAAAGGTTCCCTAATATAAGCAACAGATCTCATAAATTTCCCCATCTAAAAACAAACTTATTTTGAAAAGACAAAGATCTCTTTAATTTTCTCATCTAAAAACAAACGTATCTTCAAAAGACATCAAAAAATCGCATTTGAAAGTAAAATGGATCGTCATAAAATAAGCTCTCCTTAAGAATAAACAACTCTATATCATCTAGAGACGTTTCCTAATTTTTTAATTCGTCCCTATATTATATTTTTTGCCATCTCATGTGTTGAACTGTTTCCCAGGCGCATTCCAGGCATTGCCCTTCTCTGCTCCCTTCTTAATAGACTCCCTGCTGAAATTTCCTTTGGCCCCCCATCTATATTAAAAATAAAAAAACAACAAAAAAAGAAACGGAAAAAAATGCCGCATAATTACAACCCCTGGCTGGCTGGATGGCTGACTGGATGGCTTCTCTCTCATTTGTGCACATCTCACTCTATGCCAACTCTGACTGGGACTCTGACTCTTGTTGGTCTGACTCCATCTCTTATCCCGGCTCTGACTCTGACTGCGACTTGGACTTGGTAACACAAACAAAATGCTGGTCATTTGTTTTTATGTAAATAAAAATGCGCTTCCATGTTATGCATATTTACCCCCGTTTTCTTTCCCCCACCGCACCGCACCCCCCCTTCTATAACCTCTTGGTTTCTTTTCTACCTCAAAGTTTTGCTACGAGTCTCTGTCTGAAATGTTTTTTGTTTTACTTATAAACATTTCTATTTGTCTCTTTCTCTGTGTGTGTGTGTGTGTGTGTGTGTGTGTGTGGAGGAAAAGCGCAAAGCATTTTCCTTTCTTCTTTTCTGCAAATTCACTTCCGTCCAGAGATGATCAAAAAACAAAAAAAAATTAACGATAACCGAAAAAACAAAAGAAAAAAAAAACGGTGGCAGAAAATTGCCAGCAACTTGCTTGGTGTTTTTTGCAATAAAAATAAATAACAGTTTATGAAAATTTGCCAAAATACAACAAACAGAAGCAAAGCACAAGAAATGAGCATAAAAATAATAAGAAATAGCAAAAAAAAAAAAAAAAAAGAAAAAAAAACGAAACAACGAGAAGAAAATGGAGTGACTTTTCCTGTTTGGTTGTTGCTGTGGGAATGCGACTAAAATTTTTGGTTCTATTGTGGACAGAACGTTTGTTTTTTTTTCTGTTTTTTTTGTTGGCTTTCGTTGAGTTCTTGCCGTGGCCATTTAAAAGGCGTTGACACGCCCCTACCCTGCATGCCCACGCTCATCTGGTGCCCCACCCAATGCTACACCTAAAGCAAATTTGTGCTAACGAGTTGTCGTTGGCAGAAAGCCTTCAATAGGCCCATGCCCATGTTGTCTTTGTGCTAAATTGAACCAATTTTTTCTCGTTTTTTTTTCTCTCCCTCCATCTGCTTCCCCCCACACTTCCCTTTACTGTACTTCTTTTAGGTTTATTTCCTATTGCGCTTTCATTTTGTTTGTCTTTTTTGCCATTTGTTTGTTGTTGTATTTGTTGTTTTCTTCTGGTATATACTACAAACATATTTTGCTGTTTTATGTTTTTGCAGCACTTTGCGCGTCAAGTGAGTGAAAACTCGAATGCGAATACGAATGCGAATGGTGAATACATATGTGTGAATGCGAATGGGCGAATACGATGCGCTTTCAGGAAAGAAGCCCAAAGAGCTAGCGCCTATTCATGCGTGGAGAGAGGGGTGAGTATCAACCCAATGGTGGGGGGGAGGTGTGTGAGGGGGCAGGGAGTTGAAGGGAGTTGGGGCTGGTAAACGTTTGTATATATGTAATTCATTCCAATGCCAGCAGCCCATGTCACGGATGTGAATTGCTAGAGATGAGCCAATGTGAAATTGATATTACAATTTTATGGTTGGTTATATGCGCATCACGGAATCCGCTATGCCTATGATCAGGGAGGGATTACGGCAAAAAGAAATGTGAGGTTAGGGGCTTCGAAAAACAAATACCATATGCGTAAATATTCGAATTTAGTAATCTATTTCAAGAATGTTAGAAAATTCCTACTTAATTTGGAAGACAAACACAGAATACAAAAAGATATTACATTTCCTGCTATTAAACAGTTATCGATCAATACAATTATGTTATCGAGGAATCGAATTTTCATCCTTTGGTTTTGAAATTCAAATAGAAATAGAATAGGAACAATTTTACATATTGGATAACTAAGAGAATCACGATATACACCAAGCAGAGACGGCAAGGACTAAAATTTACTATCATAAAACAGTAATCGATCGATAAATTTATGTTATCGCAGAATCCAATTTTGATTAAAAAGCTAACTTTTGTTTAAATAATCAAGAAGAGATTACTTAAAGGAAGATAGAATATGAATGGTATAAGAACGTTATTATTGGATAGCTAAGGAATCATCGGGAATATTACTCAAACTATTTTTAAACAAGAAAATGATGTTATTAAAAGCATTTTCAATATATAGGAATACAATTTTAACTTGTTCAAATAGTTTTTAATTTTAAAAGCAGTCTGAACATCAACAAAAAAGAAAGGCTTTAAAAAATTTCAATATTCTTTCATCTACTATTTTATACAATACGTTTATTTATACAAATTTTCCCTTCACAATATCTAACATCAGATTAAAAGTATATAAATACCTTACTTAATTTTTGGAGCTAAAAGATAATGCTTAATGATCTTCTTAGAATCTAATACAAACGAATTTAGATAATCTCAAAAATGTAAAAATTTCTGGTATTCAAAAAATCGCTTTATTTAAAAGAGGCCTTATACCCTTATACATCTAACTCCACCCCTGGTTTGTGAAAACTAATTTAGAGAGACCACCATTGCAGTTTACATTTCCGACTGAATATGATGGAAAAATGACTGCATTTTCGATTGTATGTATATCTAGCTTTAGGTTATAAACCAGAAATCCAATAACATGAAATCAGATTTTATATGAACTTTGGCAGAGATTTTTGATCTGTTTGAAGACTCTTTGTAGACTTTTTAAAGGATCATATGATGGACTTTCTTTGCTTTACACTTTCTGCTTTTTGCAGTTGTATTTAATTGCAGTCGGTTGCATTATATTGGTGTGGTTTTCGGTGGGGTGGTTATGCCGTAAGGTGTCAATGGCACCTAGCTGCTGCTCCTCCTACATGTCGCTCCATGTCTCGTCTCATGTGCCATGTCTCTGGTTCGCTCTCCCCTTTTGTATCTCTCTCACTCTGAATGTCGTCACAGCTGAAGTTGAAGCTGCGGTGGCGGTGGCTGCCATTGCCACTCGGAAAGGATGATGGTGTTGCAAGGTGGTGAGCTGTGGGGGGAGGGATGGGAGCCGCTGCTGTTGTTGGTGGCATTACATTTTCGGTCATTATTCAACGTCATTGCAGTTTGGCGCGTTGCCTCGGCTTGGCAGCTTCAATGATGCATAATTTGTAACGTTATATAAAATGCGAAACCGTGTTGATATTTTTTATGCTAATTGCATGTAAGTGAAAGATACACACACACACACACACATCGCTGTCTGTAATTATGTTGGAGGCAGAAAAGTGCAGAGCAAAAAAAAGAAAGTTGACAGTTAGGTGGCGTCAACGACAGCAACAGCAAACAAGTTGCAACTGCAACAGCGCCCATAACGAACACCATACGAGTATATATATACATATGTATCTGTAGCATACAGGTTAGGTGTTTGCATCTGATATATATATATCTATATACACAATGTATGCAATTATGCTTGACGCTTTCACAGATGTCAGAAAGATAACATACACACAAAAAAATGAAAAATTTATTGGGTTAAAGATATGTAACGTGTGAAGACGAGTGGAGAAACGGTATTGAAGACAGTAGAAAAAGTTCTGAAGTCTGTTATTAGAGTCTTCGTGCCCAAGGGGAGGTAACTGGGCTAGCAGAGAGAGAGAGAAAGAAACGGTACATTCGATCAGTTTGGACAACCCTATAAAAATCTCTATTCACCATAAATTCACACTTTTTTATACCATGCATCCATACGATGAAATGGTATATTAAAGTCGATAAAATGTATGTAACAGGGAGAAGTAAGCATTTCCGACCCTATAAAAAATATATATTCTTGATTAGTATTAATAGCCAAGTCGATTGAGACATGTCCGTCTGTGGAATCATCGAGATCTCGGAGACTATAAGAGATAAAGCTACCAAATTTGTAATGTAGACTCGTGTGGTATATACGCAAATCAAGTTTAATTATTTTTTTTGTCAAGCCCCTTTTCGCCCCAGGAATTGGATTAAAAGTGATGTTCTCCCGCAATATTCAACGTATCGTAACTCAATTGTTATGTTAACGTCTATTATACGACTAAATTTCATAAAAATCGAAATAAAAATAACCGAGTTATTATGGGAAATAAATTAAGTATATAAATTTTCACTTGATGTTAGGTATATTCAATATTCAACATATCGTAACTTATTTTTTTATGTAAACATCTATTATACGACTAAATTTCATAATAATCGGAATCAAAATATCCAAGTTATTATGCGAAATAAATTTAATATATAAATTTTCACTTGATGCCAGGTATATTCAAGTCGGCTCGACGACTTCTTTACTTTATTTGTTTTTAAACCGTAACTATTCTTTACTCTCGAGAAGAACTAGTAAATAATGGCTAAAATAACACCCAACAACTACCATATAGCAATTAATTAAGTTTAGTACTCTATGGCATATGCCATTAACCGACGATGTCGACGACGATGGTCATAAAAACGCGTTTTACTTGCCCCAAACCCAAAACTCGAGACTAAACCCAAAAGCGGAAGCAGCCATTAAAGGCAACGGCAAAACTCTGACAGATACTAATACATATAAATATATATATATAGTATATGGAGTGAAGAATCATCACCCACCACCATACCCTATATAACCCAAAACATAAAAATTCATTAGAAGTACTTTCAATAAATTATCAAAGCTCTTTAAGTACACACACACACACACACTGACTGAGTGACTTAGTCGATGAGCAATTGAATATGCGAGAGATATCTATGGTCATTAATCTCGAGACATTGACGAGCAGCACTAGCTATGATTGAGGCAAGAGGGGGAGGGGAGCAGAGGGGAGGAAGGGAGTTCTATGCCAATTTAGCTATGCAAATGGCAGAGGAGGGAAAAAGTTGATGTTGATTTTCAAGTGCTGCCAATTAACAGGCATGGCAGAGCAGAGTGAATCGATATTTACTCAATTAATTTATAACTTCCGCAGCAGAGAAAAAAAAAAAAAAAGCAGAAGCAGCACCGATTTTTCATTCATTCATAAAAAAACCAACGACAACGACGACGTCGACGACGAGGAGGCAAAAAGTCAACCGTCAAACCGAAAGCTGGTGAGCTGGTGAAGCCTTGTGTCAGCGCCTACTAAACGAGGCAACCTCGGTCCTCTCCCTCTTGGCACACAGGAAGCAATCATCGTGCTACAAGTCATATTAACTTACGCTGGGCTCACAACAAACCAAACCAAACCAAACCAAAAAAAACACAACAGCAGAATCACAGCGCAAAAAAAAAAAAAAATAAAAGAAGGAAGAAAAACAGAAGTTTGGAGACCCCAGCTGGATATCTGGATCTGGATACTATATGTACATATGTATGTGTGTGTGTATGTGTAGCCTGAGCATATGTTGTCCGACAACTTTGCGCATGCGAAAGTTGTTGCAGTTTCAGTTTGAGAAAACTATCAATGAAGGCGGAGACCAGCCACTGGCCTGGCACAAAGACTACCACAAACCACTCTGCCACTCTTGCCACTCTGCAACTTCTTCTTGCCTCTTCTCAGGCTTCACAAAATGCGAGCAGGTGCAGTGGCTAACACACACACACAAACACGCACACTCTGACAGACATTTTCATAATGATGGATGGCCATATGTTTGTATGTGCTCGTGCATGGGAATTTATATGTAGGTACATACAAACAAGTGTGAGACGCGCCTAAGCCGGTTTTTTTGGTTGTTTGTTGCAAGTCAGTTGGTTGTTGTTTTTGCCTCAATTAAACCGCTGCCAGAGAACCCAAAAACCCACAAAAGTGTACGGTAAACGGACAACAGCAGCGGACTCGAAAATTGAATTAATAACAAGTCAAAATGCGACAATGCGAAAATTGTTTCCCCCCCGACCCTTCCTCAATTCTGCCTTAATTCAAAACGAAGTTTTCATACACTTTACAAGGCCTTTTGATTGATGAACTGGTGTGAGAAAAAAGATGAAATGTGACATCATCTAGCACCTACTCAAAAGTGTCAAAAACAAACAGTCAATTGATTGATACATGTTTACCTACCAATGGGAAAATGTTTGAAAATCAGTTTTGATCTAGACTTATTGATTTTTCGAATCAATATATCAATCTCTAACTATCCAAACATGGTAAATTGAGATGAAGCACAATATTCTATAATCCCTTTATTACACTTTGTTAAGTTGTGCGTTTTTTTGTTGGTCTTTCTACTTTTTCATCTAAATAACTTTTACTAATGCTATGAAAAATATCATCATTAATGGGTATAACAATGGAGTAACAATCCTACTTCAAAAGGGGCTAATCCATTATATATCTGTCTTCAATAATTCTATTATTGTGTTAATCTATTTAATTCTAAACGCTAAGGAATGTAGCAGCACTTTTAGATGAACAAATGATCATTTATTGATATTGATATATCATTTTTTTCTATCTTATTTTCTATCTAGTATATATTGATATATCAGATATTTCTATCTTATTTTCTTTCTAGTTTATATTGATATATCAGATATTTCTATCTTATTTTCTATCTCCTTTTTAGTATATACTATATACTATATTTTCAAGAAAAGATATCTTTCGTTATTTTTGAAGTTAACTCCAATTGATAAAGTTTTCGCATCAGAAGTACTTTCTAAATGCAACTACAACTTATAATAGTAACTTTTAACATATTTCTATTCGATTGAAATATCGATTTAATCAATAATTTACATATATTCATTCAAAGTTCCAAGATCAATTCATAATTTTTGATGTCATATTAATAAAAACTATATTTGTCTTCATTATTTGAAGTATTTTTAGTTTTTTACCAAACTATTTAGTCAATTTACTGCCTATTTTGATCGAAAAATGATTGAGATATATACTTTTTCTAGTCAAATCGATAACATACTGTTTAGTTCTCTCTGTACTGAAATGTTATCGATAACTCATAAAAAAGCTAGAACTAATTTCTATACTAGAGGTCTGCATGAATCACAAAAATATCAAATTCCAATTAACAATTGTCAAAATAAATTGAATTAATTGAATAAAAAGGCGAACAAGTTCAAATAAATAAGTCAACTGACGTAAGACTCAGTCGCATACCATTTACTTCTTTTACCTTAACTTTTTATAGACAGGATATGGCTCATTCCCCCAATTATATAGAGTTAACTATCTATCATATTATCTCTCCGCATTTCAATAGTCAATATATCAAAAGTACTCATATTTCTCTATAGTTCAAATCAAATAACTGAATGTCTGTTTTTTTGACATTTGAAGAAACCTTTTGATCAGCTCATTCTCATCTTGCGTATATATGTCTTGGCCAACAGCTGACTGGCTGACTGGCTGACTGACTGGCAGATCATCCACATTATGCCTTTTGGGGGTCTTTTCTTGTTATTGTTTTTGTGTTTTTGATGTTTGGCTTGTGTTAATTTTGACAAATGAACAAATGGATTTGGATTTGAATTTGGTTGCTGGGCATATTATACTCACACTCGCACACACACACACACACACTTACACACAGTGACATAAATATGAAAAGCATTGTCTATAATTTACAAGTTCTGACTAAACTGCGACGACGACAACAACAAAAACAACAACAACTTGGCCTGTCTTGGTCTTTTGCCTAATTACGAGTTTGCCTTTTGTCTTTGGCCTCAAACTAATCAGCTTGAAGCCATTAATCTGGCTCTATGTAGTGTCTCTCCCTCAGTTTCAGTTTCTCAGTCTCAGTTTCTGTCTCTTGCATTCGGTATATCTATCTAAATGTCCGTCTGTTTCTATCTCTGTATCTCTGTATCTATTTCTTGATTATCTAACTTTTGAGTGGAGTTTCGGTTTCTGTTTCTGTTACTTTTTTTTCGTTTTTTTTGGGGAGTCAAATGTTATGCTCGAGCGAGTCGACAAGATAACTTGAATTTCTGGCTGTGACGCGCTTGACTGGCTTTTTAGTTCTTTTAGCTGCTGGGGCCACCTTACGAACCAAAAAAAAAAAATAATATAAAATTAAAACTACTCATTATTAAGCAAAAGTGCAAAATAAAATGTGGTTTTAATGTCCATTAAAATTGTCCATTAAACAAAAACACAGAGAGGATGGAGTTCACGTAAAAATCTGTTTTTTCTTTTTTCGAGACCCGCATTAGTTCACACGGAATTGTTTTGAAATTGTATAATGAGCGATATCCTTGAGATATTTATAAATGGATAGATAATACCAAACAATTTTTGCCCATTATGTTTTAACAAAACACACAACACACTCGAAACATTTTAAGCCGCATGCATAAATAAAAATTAAACAAAAAAAAAAACAAATAGATGAATGGCACACTAGCAGCTTTTGCAGAGTGTGCGGGTACATGGCTATAAAACTAAAAAAAAAAAAATAAACTAAAAATTAAAAAAAAAACACACGATAGATAAAATACAATCGATTATGTATATTTAATCAATTTGCATATTTGGCTGAGAGAATATGAATTTATTATCATCACTGTATTTTCGGTTAAATATTTGCAAAGACTTGAAAAAGTAAAAAATGAATGAAATTTTTTTCCAAAGATCAATTTAAAATCATAAAGTTTTTACGATGTGATCGAATTTTTTTGTAGTTTATAATTAGAATGCCTCAGAAACTAGAGAGAGAGACTGCAATAAAATTCACAAATTTAAGCTGATATAAATTATGGAATTTTTGATGTTTCTTTTTTTTCAAAGATTAACAACTCAAAAGGAAATATATATAAATTGGTCAAGCAAAACTTGTTTTTAGCATGAGGAAAATCAACTTATTACTAACTCTAACTAAATGCAATTAAATACTGACAAGTGAACTAATTAACTAAAACAATTCAGATTGATTAGTTGAAGTTAAAGATCAACTTGCTGTGGTTGTTAAAATTTGCAAGATATTCAAATGATCATTAAATTTAAGATATTTTTTATATTTTACCATCTTTATAATATTATTTCATAGATAGTCTAGCGATTTTAATAGTTTTCACTAGGATTAATAAATATCAACAAATATTTAAAAGGTGCTTAAGATTGCGAGATTAATTAGTAGACAACAAAAAGCATATTTGTGGGTCATAATAAACAATATATAAAATGCTAATTAAAATAACACAAAATTTGCTGCATAAATTTAATTGAATACAAATAATTCCATTTTATTTAACAGCTTGATACAAATTGTATAATTGAAAACATCAAAGAATCGTGAATCAGATATTGTATAAAATTTGAATATGTAATTGTGAGAATGAGAATTAGAAGAATTCAGTCAACCGAACTCGAACTCGTCCACAAATCGACATATACTAAGGGGAGAAGCAAGTAAATCATAACTAAGGCCAGTCCAATGGGAACCTTCACTTGAAAACCACCTACTATACCACATTTTCTATGCTCTTTGGTCGAAATAAGTTCTTAAATATTTATGGTAATTTTTGTGTAATGCCAGCAATCAAGCTGGTTGCTGGTCTCAAAAATATGTTGTTTGACCTTTCGGCGAGACAAACAAACTCAAACCGATTTAAGACACGCCAGACATTATAATTATGCAGCTGTCACATACATATACATATATATATATACTATAGGTTCCTATACAGACTTTGGCATTTGCTGCATTAGCGACAAGTGCATTTGCACAACTCTCTCGTCGATGGTCGATTGTCGGCCAATCCAACTTGGTATTAAACTAAGCCAAATGTAGAGACAGAGACGGAGTGGAAGAGAGGGAGACAAAAGTTAAAGCCAGGTGCGTGCCTGGCCTGAGACTGTGAGTCCAACTTCGATTCGACTCCAACTCTGAGAGAGACATTGCCCAGCTAAATTTAAATTCAGTTTAAGCCCACGTCTTCGTCGTTGTTAAAGGGGTCTCCCTTCCTCCGTCAGTCACTGTAAGCCATTCATATGGTGGCCATTCATAAACCCGTATTTTTTCGTACCAAATAACCAAAGCACGTAGGCTGCTGTCGATTGCGTTTGCCTCTGTGTCTTAGTTAGTCTGTCGAACTGGTTTTTACCCCATGATGTTACCATGCCCCATGTCTTTTGCCTCTGCATCTGTGCTTTGATTTCTTTATGAGTCTATTGCTTGGACCATTTTTTACTACCTTGATTCTAAAACGAAAGAAAAACGAAATGATTTCTTATTCAAATATCCCTTGGAGAGCCGCCGCACAAGCACACAAAAGCGGTAGGCGGTAGGCGGTAGTTAGGCACCATCTCTTTTGTCCCCTATTCCCAAAGTGTGCCCAAAATCTTCTCAACTTAACACATTAAACTTGGCCCAGGCAACAAAATAATATATATACGAAATATTAATTTTTTTTCGTAAGCTTTAAAGATGGAATGTGGACCTGGCTAATACCCTTTAGTAAGCTAATTAAATGTTTAGTTCAATTTTATTTTCCTCAAGGAGTAGCTGAGTTTTTTTCCTCTTTAACTTGATCATAAAACTTTTTGCATTTATTTTTGCTAACATTTTATTCTGTCATAAAACTTTTAGCATACAATTTGTGCTAAATTTTATTGTGTAACTGCCCTAAAAAAGGAGTCTAACTTAGTCAGATTGATTAAATGATCGAAAAATAGAGTGGACTTAGTTTTTTTAGTCTTTTACTCAACTGTTTAAGATCAAAGATCTAATTTATGGACTATCACACCTCAACCATGAAGTCTTAATGGAAACCTTCTTTTATTACACCAAAGCCTAGTGAAAATTCACTCATTTTGGCGTCCTATAAATAGGTTTTCATTAGAAAATAGAGAAAAAGTTGGAGACATAAACACTTCGCAGATATTTCAAAGAAAATTATATGAAAAATGAAAATGTTTTATAGCAAAGCTTCCTATTGCCCATTACATACAATTACGCAGTACTTACAGGGTATGAAAACTTCTGCTCTCACTTTCTATCATTCACTGAGCCACTTCTCTCCCTTGCTGCCTGCTGCTGCTGCGAAAACTTTTACGAGCCCCACTAAATAATATTTTTTGCCATTTTGTTATTTTGTTGCATATTTTAGGGCTCTTTTGCCGTTTTTGGCACAACTTTTCCTTCAACGCACTGGCTAATTTATTTTCATAGACTTTTGCCGAGCCAAGCGAAAATATTGGTGGCCCCATCAGCCACTTTTCCTCTCGACTTTCCTTCTTTCTACCTAGGTGTTCTCTATGATTTTTATGCTTTTGAATTTATGACTAATAAAATTTGTCAATTTTTTTTACATATTCCATTTTTTTGTTGTCTCTTTCTTCCCTATATGAGTGTTTGTTTGAGTGTGTGGGTGTTGGACCTAGACTTAACCCACGCATTTTGTGTATTTTATTAAATTTTTTTGTCGTTTTTTGATTTTAGTTTTTGTAGGTTGACAAACATATAAAAATATATATATATAAATTGTAAACCGGTAAAACCGGACCGGACCAACCAACTCATAAAATCATCAAATCTATTACAGTTCTCTCTCTCTGTCTCCCTCTCTTTATCTCTCTGTCCCTAAATGTTGTCATTTGTTTTCGCCAAAGGAAAAACAGAATATTAATTTTCCTTTTTTTTTTTGTTTTGTTAAAGTTTATTGCATTAATTGTTTAAACAACAAAAAAACCGCAAAAATACCAAAGCGAAAGCGAAATTTTCTGCGGTTTCTTTTTGGTATTTTTGTGTTAGTTGATTTGTTCATTTGAAATATTTAATAGAATAGAAAAATTCTTGTCAAAGTTCAGAGACAGAGGGCAATAATAATTTTTGTGTGTTTTCTTTATTAATTAATTAAAGATGAAAAGGTCCCCCCCCCCCCCCAACCACCACCTACTTCTCTCTCGCTGTCTACTGTGGCACTTTGGTCAACAGCTTAATCATCTAAAATGCTCATGAAGCAGAAAATAATTAATGTTAATGCCTTTCGAACTGGGCCTGGAAATGGAAATGGTACTGAGAGTCTTCTCTGCTCTGACTGGCTGGCTGGTGGCGTCTAATTTGTGCGGAGACCGCAAAGTTCATAGCAAATTAGTTGATTAGTTTAACGTTGACTGGCCCCTAACGGCAGGCAGGAGAAGAGAGGGAGAGGGAGGTGGAGGTGAAAGTGAAGATGGAGGAGAATGACTCCCAAATCTCTGTTAGCATTTGCAGGCCACATTTGTTCAACTGCAAATTTTATAATTCAATCAGTGCTGGGCAAACACAACACACACACACACCCACACACACAATCACCCACCAGCAAACACACACAAAGAGACTTGGTAATGCGGCAATTTGGTGGCCAAGCGTTCGAAAGGGAGCTGTAGGTAGGTAGGAGGAGGAGCTGGAGGAGCAGGAGATGGGGCAGGAGAAACTGGAGTAGGCGCTTCTTGTTTCGCGTGAGTCAAATGCGTTTTATTGTGAATTTATTAAGCGTGCCCAAGGCGAACATTAAATGCTTGGCTTGCTCGGTGACAAGAGTGTTTGTGTTTGGGATTGGGATTGGGATTGGTTGGTATTGTGTGTTGGGTTCAGCATTGGTATGATTAAGGGACAGGACCCATAAAGATAGCCAAAAAATAACGAGGAGAAACGGTTAATGGTGGCCAAAGAAATGGCAAAAGTTTTCATAGTTTGCTTGTGGTTATTAAACTCTGAGATTAAAGTTATTGAAATACTTGGAAAACACACAAATTATATATATTGTATACATTAAAGTATATAATTTCATAACTCAGGCCATTGGTTGTATGTTTTCTTCACAGACAAACTTTGTGAGAAATATTCACTAAGCAGATTCTCAGAAAGGCACTAATTTGTGATCAGAAGATATTGTATATAGACCATATAATCGATTACCATATTAACTAATTTTGAATTCAGCGTATTCCCTCAACAAGTGCGGCTAATTTATTTTTACAGCCAAGCAAAATTACTTTGCATTAACTCAAGTACCTGTAATAACTTAAAAAAAAGTTTGTAGATTTCTTAAAAATGATTCGTAACTCAGAAAAAAATTGAATAAGTTTTTTGGGAATTTTTTTATGATCGTCACAATTCACAAATATTTTGTTAATTTCCATTGAAAAGCAAAAAATTAAATTCAACTATATAAATGGCAATTATAATGACTCAACATTATTATAATTGTCATTTTAATCTTTACCATACTAACTTATCTTAAAACTCAGCTTAGTTTAGATTATCTCTAGTATCTGTAATCACTTAAAAATAGTTTCTATATTTATTAAAAAATGTTTCTTTATTTAGAAAAGAATTCAATAATTTTTTTGGGATTATTTGTATGATTTTCCCAACCTTTTTTGTCAAATTCAACCACACAAATAGCAATTATAATAACTCAACATTTTTCAGCTTTTAATTGAATCTTAATGCAGTTTTGGAATCAGTATTATGATAATTTATTTTAATAGTATTATTTTATTTATTAAAAAATGTCTTGATCAGCCACTAAACTGATGTAAAAGTGATGAATTTACATCGTCAAAAGAAGGAAACAGGGAACCAAATGATAGATTGTTTTTTTTTTTTTTTTTGTATAATTTAATAATAGATATATTAGGATATAAATTTTAGATAATTTTATATTTTATATATATTTTATAGAAAGAGTTTATTTTATATATATTTTATAGAAAGAGTTTATTTTATATATATTTTATAGAAAGTGTAAATAGCAGTATAATCCCTTTTAAGTAAAATACGATCAACGATCAAAAGATTGTTAAAACAATTCAAAGTTTTATATGTTATATCAAAATAGATTGTGTGCTCGATATCAAAGTTTGAAATCTTAAGTCAAAGTCGATTCAGAACAATCAAAGTTCAAAAACGACTCTGCGAAATTAAGTAAAAGATCTCAGGCTAAAAACATTCACTAAATCAAGAATTATAGACCAGGATCTATGCTGGAAAAAAACCAAGATAAAGATCTAAGTTTTTAAAATCAAATCACGTGCAGGATCTAAAGAAAATTGCTGCAATAACCCACACATACAGATATCCTGATTTACTTTGTTCTAATTTGCATGCAAAAAGGAAATTTCATGAAAATTGCACAATTTCTGAAGCATTTTTCGAGATGTGCACCTATATAATCTTGGATCGCATCCAAGTGTGGCACATTTTGCTTAAGCTGCCATTTTGTTCCCTCTCTCTCTCTTATTCTTGTTGTTAGTTCAGGGAATTGCGGTCAGTCAGTATTTTTTTCATCTCCTTTTTCTTGTTCTGCTTTCAATTTAGCAAAAAGCTGGCCTCATATGTGGGCTAACTATGGTACTTCATTCGCACTTTTGTGTTGAATCTAAAGCCCAACCCCATAACCTGTTCGTCATATACATATATATACTATGAGTATGTAATTCATTTTTTTGCTTTACTTAATCAGAGCAAGTGGCTTTAGTTGGCTCTCGTACTGGTTCACTTGACTAGTAAGTAGTTGGCCAGCGCGATTAGCCTAAGCTTAGTGAGTTCAATGCACTGCAAAAAAAAACCAACGCAAAAATCCAGACTAGCTTGGGGATTTTTTAATTCAATTTGCCTACGTAAATCTGGGTATGATAAACCTACATTCGGTACCCGGTAGCCGGGATTTGCTTAAGAAATGGGCAACAAAAGAGATTTCACAAATTCCATTTAACCGCATCCTCAATTTTCTATGGAGGAAACCAGCGACAGCAACAAAAAACAAAAACCTAAAAGGCACATGTGAAGAAATGTGTACAGAGAGAAGATATATAGTAATAATCATAATTTTTTCTAGGTTGGTTAGCTCTTGCTACACCATGCCACATCGCTTTTTGGGGCAGGTGTTTTTCTTGGCGGTTTTTTTTTTTCGTTTTGTTCATTTTTTCGGGCTTGTTTATTTGCCTTTTGCAGCTTGACTTGTATTAATTCTTGAGCGCGTGCAAATGTGCTGAAAAGGGAGAGGGAGAGCATGTGAGGGGAACTGTAGTCCGTGTCCAAGATGATGGTGATGTTGATGATGGTGTGGCAGAAGCAGAAGCAGCTGCTTCTGAGCGTGCGCCAAATTGTGGTAATGATGGTTGCTAACCTGCTAGCTAGAGGGTAGCCAGCCTTTTCTGAATTAAATTTACTTGAATTGACTCGACTTGAATTTTACTTGAGTGAAGTGCCTGGAATTGGCATTGGCTTGGCATTGGAATTGAAGTTCGAGTTTGACATGAGCTAATGCCAGGATGAAATTCCACGAAATCTCATTTCATTTGTATATAAATATTTAATTGTCGACAGAATTCAACAGAATTGATGCCTGAATGGGCATATGCTACAACATACTACTTGCATACGTATGTAACTTATTTGTAATATGAAATAATTCGTTACACATGAATTGAGGAGCCAAATAATTGAAAATGATTTATCAATAAGTCAAAATTTTAATCATGTAATTCCTGAGAAAATTAACAAGCCCTGAAGACATTTTACGTGACTTTAGGTGAGAGATGGAAGCCTATATTAAGCGATTATAAATCTTTTACTTTTAAAATTAAACCCTGATGCATCCAGGAGGTACTTAAAAGATATAAAAGATTTGCATTGATGACTTAAAAAAGTTTATGCCCTGTGAAAAAGGACTAAAATCGGGAAAAAAAAACATTTCGAGTGTATTTATGAAGGAAAAAAGTTACTTTAGAATTACAAGAATTTCAATTAAAAGAATTCTTGCACCTAGAAATATTATGAATTCGGAAAAAATATTCTTATTATTTTCCTTCTCATTTTTTTCCAACCAATATCAAATTCACGTTGTAAAATATCAAAGAAGCTAACTTTGGCTATGCCAAAGTTTGTATACCCTTGCAGCTTTTGACCATTACATTTTATTTTCTAAAAAATTTTTTGTTTCTTTAATCCAATAAAGAAATATTTTAAATACATTGGCCGGGGGCAGCCAATCGCCAAATAGTAGACAATGTAGCGATTGATATTCATATTCACACACACACAATCGCAATTTTGACACATATATGTGCTTCACTGCTTATGCGTGCACTGCTTATGGCAGCAGTACTGCTGCATACTGCTGCTGCCATAAGCAGTGCACGCTATATAGGCAAATTTTATATCGTCGAAATCAGGCGTTATGTTTATCCGATTGTTTTGAAATTCACGCATATGACGTAATCCCTTTTTATTTATGTACATAATCAGTTTGGATAAGATTGTTAAAAAAATAGAGAAGTTATTCGCATTTAACGATTGTATTTGTATGGCAGCTATATGATATAGTTGTCCGATCTTATTCAAAATCGCAGATGTGTATGTGGCTGTATAGAAAAGCTTATATACGAACTTTGAATGCGATAGCTCTAAAACTGTGGGACTAGATCGCGCAGCACCAGACAGACAGACGGACAGACGGACAGACGGACAGACGGACAGACGGACATGGCTATATCAACTCGTCTTCTCTTGCTGATCAAGAATATATATACTTTATGGGGTCGGAAACGATCCCTTCTCTGCGTTACAAACATCTGACCAATTTTATAATACCCTCTGCAAGGGTATAAAAAGCGTAAAGGCAACTTCGTTTTTATAATTTTCTAAGACCTTTTCGATGTGTTTCCATAATTCGAATTTAATAGGAACCAAATAAATTGTTGTCCTTTCACTTAATGAAAAGAAGGTTTCAAGATCATTTCTGTAATTCCATATTTTTAGAAATTAGTCTGTGGAAAACACGTAAAAAATTTTCCAGGGAACTCCACTTCATATAAAACCTACTCCAAACTATAGATTTGTAAAGTCTTCTAAGTCTGCATTGATATAGAAATCCAGTAAATGAGTTCATTGAATCCATGGACCAATAAAAAGATAAATAACCAATCTTCTCCCTGGGCAAGCTCTCTTCTCCTGCTTCTAATCCAGATTACAACTGTTCCACTCATTTTCCAATTTTAATATAGCGCCGCCGCATCGATCTAAGGCAATTCACACAATCTTTATAATCAAAAGATTTTCAATGCCCACTAATAAATTCGTCATGTTGAATCAAAAGAAAATCGTTTCAAAATTGTGTTAACTAACTGTCGAATGACCGTTATAATGAAACAAAATTAACACTCAACTCATAAATAAATCAAAAATAGAATTTCTGTGCGATGAAATATATTTCGTTCATACGGCAAGACAAATTTTTGAAAATGCAAATGTTTTAATTTCCTTTTTCAATTAGCAGGCAAACAATAAAACAAAAAACCAAAAAAACCGAAAACAGAGAGGAAAAAATTTAATTGAAAAACTACTCCAGAACACGGTAAACAATACTCGGCACATTGTCCGTCCGTTGGAGTCGAGCGTCGGAGAGGCAACCGTAAAAGATGGTAAAAATTAAATTATGTGTGCCACAAGAGTTCGCCCAGAATTATGTCGCATAAATCAAATAAACAGTAAAAAGAAAAAAATACTTGTATATACATATAAAAGAAAAAAAAAGTAAACGATAAACTTTTGCATTTAAAGAAGCAAAAGTAGTAGAATCTAGGCGAGAACGGTGAGAAACGGGCGGGCGGGGAAGTGAAGGAGGTTTGGCTGCAGATGTAGGTGAGGCACATTAAAGCAACACTTGGGACACAGTGTGGCAAAAACAATTTCTGCTATTTTTGTTTGTTGTTTTTGTTATTGTTTGGTTGACTATTTATTTATTGCGAAGTAAAAACCGCAGAGCAGAGAAAAACAAGTGTTTAAATGTCAACAGCAAACACAGCGACCGAAAAGAGCGAGAAAAACCAGCAGCAGCCAAAAGCAGCCAGTAGTTGGCCAAGAGGAGACCCCGACGCCAGCTGAAGCCACAATTCATATGGCAGAGATAACTAACTGCTAGACGGGAACTCATCTTCATTTTTGTCTAGTTTTTTTTTCCTTTCTGTTGCTTTGTTGGTCGTTTTTTTGGTGGCTCTTTTGCAGTTAAAATGTCATGAACTTTTGCACAGCGGTCAGAAGTATCTATGAGATACTTTTTTTTTTATTTTTAGCGTCTGTGGTTATTTCTCCACATGTTAAAATTTATAGCAGAAGAAGAAAAAAAATTACAACCAACAACTACAACTTACCCAAAAGCCAGACAAATGTCAAAGTTATCCAAAACTGCATTTTGTTGGTCGCCGTCTTTGTTGCTTGTTGTTGTAGTTGATATAATAACTTGTTGTTGTTTGTCTGTTGTTTGCAAGATTTCTAGTTAATTTAATTCAAAAATTAATTACAGATAGTTATACTGTTTAATTATTGACTCGCACATTTTGATTTATTCACTTAACACTCACTCACACACTCACAAGAAACACCCACAATAATATCGTTTGATATATGTATATTAATATTATTTTTTTTAGTTGACTAACTGTTGATCTAGTTGCATGTATTTTGGTTTTCAATGCGGCTTTTTTCTACTATTTTACGTTTCGATTTTCGTTGTAAAATTTCGTACGCGACGACGTCAATTTCCCTCGGCGGACCGTCAAAGACTGAATATTTGTAAATAAAACCTGAATAAACCTGAAGCCAGACTCAGTTTTCATTTTTTCAGTCAAGTATCTGCAACTCAAACTCGAACTCGGCCTGTTGTGCCACGGGTTGGTGGCTTCACTTTTCGAAGGTTTGTGTCTCCGCTCAAGCGGACTTATACTCAACTCAAAACTCGTATAATTCGTAGAGTCTTGAAAGAAAAACCAAAAAACAAGCTAAACTTAATGCCAGTTTTAAGTTTTCTTGTATTTCAATCATCTTTTAATTTTTTTTTATTATAAGTTTCAGAGAAAAACAGAACAGCATCCTCGTCAACGTTTCGTCTATGCCAAAAGATGAACCTTTCTCAATACATTTCGTTTTAGTACATTAACTTCGTGTGATGGTTCTCACTTTTGCGCATTTCCTCACGAGTGACTCTTCGAAAAATGTACTCAAATTTTATCCTTTTGCAGAACTCTACTATTCCAAGCCATAGCTGAATATGATTTTCGTAGAGTGTAGAAGAAATTCGAAATTATACTTTAAGAGAAACCAAGTCGCATACAACATTTTTAGAAGAGCTCGGCACTTGCTTGAAGTTCTGTTTGGTTTCAAGTGTTAGGCCGCCTTTTGGTTATGAAAGTAAAAGTGTTTGCTTGAAGAGTTTTTGGCCAAAGTCGGGCAAATGGGTGGCAGAGTGGTGGGGATTAGGGTAGAATGAAAAAACATGAGAAAAACTTTATCGAATATTTTGTCTAAACAACAAGTTGGTTAGGAAAAAGATTCGAAAAACTTTTACCACATAAATGAAAATGAAAGTGTCGAAGTATGAGTTATATGCTTTAGTTTGAGAGAGTGAGAAAGAACTGAACTGAAAAAGCAAATGTGACTTAATAGGCAAAGAAAATGTTGAGATTAAGTTGAAGAATTGTTCAATTTGTAGTGCAGTTCGAAAGAAAAGTTTGATACAAATAATCATATCAATTTTACTCCATCTGTCGGAACACATTCACAATTAAGTGGAGTTGGGAACGGGATGGGGAAAAAAGGAAAACGGCAAAGTCATCCCTAATTGAAAAATTAAACAATTCTACACTTATCTTGTGCCTAACATCAAAGTCAATGATACTTGTGTGAGAAAATTTAATTAAAATATATATATATGTTTCAACACATCTACAAAAAATGATCAATGATGCACTTTTGCGCGAATAAAAAACTAAACATTTATTTTTTCTGACACTTGAACAATTCCATTTGAATAAACAATCATAATACACCGACAAAAAATAAACTCGGTTGCTTTAACTATCTAAGTAGTATCTAGGATAAGGGAAATTTTTTAATCTTTGCTTTTTTTAACCTATTGGTAAAAAGGCAGAGACTAAAAACAATGTTGTCTGTGGTTAGTTCTATTAAAAATATATGTTTAAAATAGATTTCAAACCGTTGTGAAGGTAATCAATATAATCAAGACCTAACTAAATGATTTATTGTTATTTTATCGTTAAAGTACCACACTTCTTTTCTTTCTTTTTTTTTTTTTTTTGAGTGTATTTAACATTGACTCACTCGTATAAATATATTATATATTTTTCTGTGTTTTTCAAATTAATTAAATACCTCGCACTTTTGTTCCGAACACAATGCACACAAATCGCAATGCACTTCAGAGTTTTTGCAGCTGATAAAATATATTGGAATATAAAATCAACCGAAAGGGTAGTAGTATCTCTTCTCGCGTGCCTTTACCCTTTCACCTTCCATCTCCTTCTCGGCCCCCCTCCCCCATGCAATCCAACAACACCAAAAAAAAAAAAAAATGGCAGCAGGCAACAACACAACAAACAAGCCACAGAAGAATCAACAAAAATATGTTTGTTTGTCTGGAGCGTATGCAGAAAAATACAATACAAAAAAATATATAAAAAACACGGTTACTCAAATATGTTTGAGGCACCGACTTGGAGATACCCTCTTTCCATTGAAAGAAAGTTAAGTTGCTTTCTTACTACCAATGAAATTAATTAGGATCTATAAGATTTATCGTTTGTAACTCTGTCGATTACTGATCTATCGATTGTTAACTCCTCGCTGGCGCCACCTATCTTACTACTTTTATGCATGTCTGTTTTAACAATAACTATTTTTCCTACCTTTTGCCAATAACTTTAAGGGAATATGTATAGTTAAAAAGGGAGACATGTTCCTTTATAGATTCGGAAGTACTTTCCATGATCCTAAGTTACCCTTTTAGCCCATAGGTGTGTACGGTATATAGAGCAAGCAGAGGTCCTGTATGTGGGAGATGGTGCGGCCACGTGGAGTTGATTTTTCATGTGTGAAATAAGAAATATATAAGTTGATATGCTTGTGCGCATATAGTTATAGTTACTGAATCTAGTTCATAGTCGAAGTTGCGATGCCTTGGGTTGTCCCTAGTCCAGAGTCGGTGGCAGTCAGCAGGCTTTATTAATGGCTCATAATGACTTAAGTGAAATTACTGAAGCGTATCTTGGACCCTTTACACCGCTCGACTGGCACTCTCTCTCTCTCCCACTCTCCCTCACTCTCTCGCTCTCTCTCTCTACCTCTCTCTTACCACTAGTGCAGGTCATAAACAGCGAGAATTCCCACGCGGCATTTAATATTCTGTTGCCCAAGTAAATTTTCCCTTTCTGCTTGTTGCTCGACTCGACTCGACTCTGGCTTGGCTCTTTGTTGTTTTTGTTGTTCTTGGTTTCGTTGTTGCTAGTTGTTAAGGTCAGTTCATATATTATGCTTTGCCTGCCAGAAAGGTGCCATAAGTCTGGTCTACTCTTCCACCCTCCCCGTTTCCCCTCTCCTTTCATCACCCTCTCTCATGTGTGTGTGTGTGTGATAGTTCTTCCTTCTACTTATTTATTTTGTTTTTTGCCCTTGTGTCTCGCCAGCAACTGTTGCCTACTTTTGTGCTTTTGCCTGCCTGTTTGACTTTCCCTTACTTGCTGCCTTTCCTTTGCTAATTAAGCGAAATTTTGCGTAATAAGCTTGTCTGTAATTTGCGCTATCTTTTTTGCCTGTTGCCCTTTTCTTCTTTTTCTCTGTTGTTTCTGTTAACTGTCATCAAGGTGTTCATTGGCTTTGTTATTATGCCTCGATGAATTCCGCACAGAGCTGCTCCTAGTAGTAGGCCAGGCCCAATGATATACATTTGTCATTTTGTCTTACATATATGCTAGGAAAAATTAATTGTCTTTGGATTGAGTGCAGAAGAGATACACACATAGATAACATTGTGTATCAAGTGCCTATTCAAGGACTGACTTCATGGGCGAGGACATGGAAATAGTAATCTAACACAGAGAAATTGTAATCTTATCTCATTTGTGGCATCGTTAAGAGAACAGAGAATAACCAAATGTGAAGTAAAGTAGTTTAAAGCCCATTTGAAAAGTTTGCCTAGCAAGTGCTTTTATTGTTGCATGAATCAAAAGGGGATTAACTTTGAAATTTCAATGATAAATTACGTGACAATTGCATTTTAAAAAGGTGTAGTGATTATCAGATTACCCTGTTTTGTTATATAGCTAAACAAGTGAAAAGAAATTTTAGCCAAAGGAGAGTGCAAAACCTTTCATACTAGCAGAGAGCCATTAATCTTGTTATAGAAGAAAAGCTAAACAATGTTTTTCAATCTTTCTTTGAGTCGTAAAACTATTTTAATTTGTTTTTATTGATTTAAATTTGCCACAATTTTTCGTGTTTGTTTTCTTTTTTACTTTAATTAAAACTGAATAAAGAAGTTAGTTAAAAATTGGTTATAATATCTTCATTTCGTTTAAACACTAAATTTATACATACATATGTATATGTAGGTATGGGTCAAATATTTTGAGAATCTAATATCTCAACAACGAAATTATTTTTTGTTGCCTACTTTTAGGAAACTCAAATCCAATTTAGTAAGTTATAAAATTGATCGCATTCAATTGCTCCCTGCTGAGACATCAGACCTTAAATAAGTAGTATTCAAAACGTAAATAAGTAAATAAAATGTTTTAAATTTTCTTTGCTAATCAATTACTTCGAAGGTTTTTTTTTAAATTCTTAACAAGTATGGAATCCTTGGAATTGGCACATAAAAATGAGTTTTAATTATTAGAAGAAATGTCTTCAAGCATTTCATTTGACAAAATTTTAAAAATCTCATAAAACAACATAAAATATTTCTATTCATATTTCTTCATAGTTTATTTAAGATAAATACATATTTTCAAAATAGTTTCCAAAGCTTATACATTTCAAATTGAAAAATGAGACTATTAGTTTTGATTGCTGTATATGGCGAAAAGCAACCGATTAGCGTTAATATTGCGATTTACTATCTATTCAAATTTAAAATAAAGAATTAGGACAAAAATGCATCAATTGTTTATCATATTTCTGCACATCTAATGTGTTGTTAGTTTTTTAAATTTGCCACAATTTTTCATGTTTGTTTTCTTTTATAAATGGGCTATCATTAGACCACACACATGCACACACACACACACACACACACACGTTTTAAGCATCAATTTTTATCATCCTCAAATAAACGAAACTCATCTGCTAACATTCCGGTGAGCACATTTAAAATGAATCAAGAATTATCTGTCATCAGGCTGAGCTATGTGTACATATAGACACATCTGCACATCCATCAGTTTTTCGTTGGGAAAGTGGGCGGGGCTGTGGGAGAGAGCAACAACCCGCTTTTGCTGATGCTAAAGCTCAGTCTATTTTGAATATTTTTTGCACTGATAAGTCGCATTATTCACGCCGCAAATACACGCATAATTTCATCAAAAATTTACGCCATCAGAACAACAACGAACCAAAAGAGAGAATACACACAGCGAACAGATCAAATATGGTCCATGATATTGTTCAACGAAAATTTTTTTTTCTCTGTTTTTCACTTGTTTTTTTTTTTTGATTTTTGCACCTGCTGTTTGTTGCGGGCTTTGTGGTTTGGTTTGGAGGGGGCGCGAGCAGAGATATTAAGCAAAATAATAACGGCATTATTTAGCCAGGACAACAACACACAAAAAAAAAGGTGTAAAGCCAAAATGTCATTACACACAAACACACACACACGCACCCGCACATTGGTGTTGGTGTTATTTAAACATGTGTAAACAAAACCATTGAATTAAACCAGAAATTAGCATCGATTTAAGTCAAGATGGTGGGGGGGGGGGAGGCTGCCCCACTGCACCTAAGCATAACCATGCCCATATCATGAAGGCGTTCACTTACCTCGCTTATCAGTTACAAAACCAACACACACATGTGCCCTGCCCCCTATACCCCTCCCCCATGCCATCCAATCTACTTTCGCTGGCGTTTTTCTGAAGCTTTAAACAAATTTTTGGAGCATAATTTAAACATGTGTTAGACGTTGCCTGCAGACGACAACAGCAAAAGAGAGTGGGAGAGAGAGAGAGGGAGAGACATGGCACACACGCTGCCGTATACTTAATCCCTTTTAATCCGTTTTTCGGTCTATGTGTGTGTGTGTGTGCGGGCCGACATAACCTCAACACAACAAGCCTAACCTAACCTAACAGCCAACAAGAACAAGAACAACAACAGCAGCAGCAGCAACAACAACAACGTGCAATGCAAATCGCGCCTGTCATGCCGATAAGATGCGAGTGGAAAGCAGAGGTTCTTGCTGTTGTTGTTGTTGTTGCCCTTGCCAGCCGCTGGTTTCAGTCGCTGTTTTTCTGCCTCTTTAACCTAAGCTAGCTAGAGATGACATTTTGCACTTGCCAAATGCAATGGAAAACCAAAACAAATTGACCCGCAGTCATTAAAAAATGTTCATCACAATTATTCTATAAATAAATTCATCTCCGTCTCTCGGCTATTTGGGTAAAATCATTTGCTCAGCTGGCTGAATCAAATTTCAATTTTTAGAGTGAATATTTTTCTAGTCTAGCTAAAACACACTGCAAACACCAAGCAGCTAAAACCCGTAAAATATTTTAATATTTTAATGAGCTTGAGTTTTAAAAACTTTTAACATAAATTCATCATCAAAAATGCACTCATAACTTCGATAAGTGAATGCGAATTAGAAATTTAAAATACGAACTCTGTCTAGAGTCTCTTAGAGTTTTCTAGATCTGTGAGAATTTATGAATTCAATTTAATTTTTTCAATATTTATTTAAGTATTTAACAAGAAATTCAGTGTTTCATTAGTAATTATATTTTATTATATTGCTTCACAAACTTTACTTAAAAGGCGTCTTATTATTATTAATTTAAACATGATCTTTAGAGAATTATGGTTTCTCAAATGATATACATACCAAAATAATTAAATATTCTTATGGAATTTATGAAACATATGAACTTTTTGTGTACTTTTCGATTGCTAAAAACAAAGTATAAACAAAATTTATTCTACATAAAAAGTTAGGCATGTTTTTTTTTTAAGAAAAACGTTGAAATGTTTCATTTTAAAATAAGTTTTATTTAGCCATGGCCAACACTGACATTTTATTATTTAATTCTTAAATTTGAAATTGCCATGCAACATTTAAACCAGTTGGAAATTGAAAGTGAATCATGGTAAAAACAAAAAAAGAAAATCAACTGGTCACATTGGTATTTAACTTTTGAACAATAAAATAGTGAACCAATCCTTAAATATTGTGTCTCGAGCAAGAAAAAACATTGTTGAATTTTTTCTTTTATTCCTTTAAGGAATATTTAATATTTTACGAAAAGGCACTGCTAAAATTATAAAAGCTATAAAGAAATCATTAACTTGTAATGCAAAGAACAACAAAAATGTTCTTCACCTATTTTAGCTTTTTAATTTGCCCATCTCTAAGTGAAATTTGAATAAATATATAAAAGTTCTTGCATGTTGGGTTTTACGTTGAGGTGCTAAAAAGGCGTGGGCCTGGTTTTTCAACACTTAGTCATATACCTATACACACTCACACCACACACACACCCACCCACACCACCAAACACAGACTCATAAAAAGTATCCTGCAACCTTGTCTGCAGCCACTTGTTGTTGTTTTTGTTGTGGTTGTTGTTGTTTGTTTTAGTTGGTGTTGTTGTTGCTGTTGTTGTTGATTTAACACACTCACTTAGTGGTTGGGAAATAGTGTCTGCTACTTATCATATGCAAATGTTTGACAATGTTTATGCTCATAAATGCTTACCAGGCTCCAGCTAGCGTGAAGTGTTTGTAAGCGCCCGCCAAGGCGTCACACCATCTTAAAGCCAAAACCAACTCAATTCCATCCTTCTCTACCCCCGCCCCCCCACCCTTTCAATGGCAAACCCTAGTCCTCTTGCTCATATCTCACTTGCTTTATGCCTTTACTGGGTCGCGTTCTAGTTAAGTTCATCATGGGGGCAGAAAAGAGAGAGTATATGTATGTACTATATATGTATTTGTGTCATAAATTCATTACTGAGTTTCAGTTTCTGTTTTTATGAAGGTTTTTACTAGTACGAGCAAAAGTTCTCTCAAAAGTTCAGCTCTTGAGTAATAAAAGAAAGGATATACATAGATATATATGTATATACACAACCTTGACCATTTGATTATTTGTTGGTGCTACTAAGCAAATAAGTAATAAATTTAATGTCATATCAAATATTTACTAAACATTATTTACGCCGGCTCAACTACATCAAACTGTATTTAAAACAGAATTAGCAACTGAAATTAAATAAACTTGGTGTGTTTCGATTAGTAGAGAGAGTATTAAATTTCGATTATAGTTTTTCTATGCCTAATCATCAGAATTCAGCTGTTTAGATTATTTATTTAATTAGGCCGAAACACTAATCGATTAAGAATTTCTCTTTACCTGTAGGAGTATTAATTTTTTAAGACTTTACACATGAAGTGAAATATGAAACTTGGCATGGTTAAATCATTTTACATTTTGTACCCCATAGAATCATGTTTCCTACGCATTTACTTGTTGTAGTATAACTCAAAATTAACCACTATAAAATTTATAATGATTTTTGTTGTAGTATAACTCAAAATTAACCTCTATAAAATTTGTAATGAATTTTAAAGCTTAGACGCACATTTGTAATTTGTTTTTATACGAATACTTGATTAATTCGCAAATATCGGTACATGTACTTATGTTTATAATTTGGTGGTCTTGGAGTTCACTTTGTTTTCTCATATTTTAATATTGATTTTCTCGCCTTCCAAATAATATTGTGACAACATTTTCTTGGGCTTTGTGTTGGTCATTGTATTGAAATGATGAAACGTAAATTTTGTGTTCTTAGCTTATCCGATTTTTTCCAGATGCATCTGAATTCAGAATATTTTAATTTAAACAAGCAAATAGTTAACGCGATTTTTCAAAATTACATCTTTAAACAATTTGAAGAATTTCAAGCTCTAATAAAACTAAGAAAACACCATTCAAGAAACTCCAATTCATTTCCAAAATACGTTTTGAAATAGTGATTTTTAATCCTATTTTTAGGTCTTTCTTTTGTTACAGAATTATTTGGGAAACGAGAAAATTAACGTTGAAATATGAGCAAACAAAGCGTGTTAGCTTCGTGACCATCATTGTATGTAAAGAAAAGTTGCTCATAAAAGTAGGCAATGAAAATTTTCATATTTACTCTGCTTCAAAAATAGCTAGATAACTTTCTAAACCTTGCCTAAATCGTAAGCCTATTACTCTTTTAGATCTTATAGCTCGATAATCGAAACAAAAACCAACGATCCAAATATTAAGTTGCTAGGCACCCAAACAAAAATGAAAAACAAATTCGAATAAACCAAAACGTAAAGCAAATCAAACCGACTTCTTGGTTGAAATGAAAAGGATAACTCAAAGCTAACGAATTTTTGTATTTTTAATGAAGCGGTTAATAATTTGATTAAATTTTGATGCCATTGGTTAAGGTTTTGGTTGCGGTCAATAAAAGGATTTTCGGTTCGCTTTGCTTTCCGTTAACGATTGCTTGTCTGCTGATTTAAATGTGTCTTGGACTCTTTTGATTAGTCTATGAATTCTTGTGTTTATTTAGGTAAATCTAAAGACATGTATTCATCTCTGTGCTTCTTTACTAGACTCTCAGTTTTCTTTTTATCTTCTTTGATTCCTGCCAGAAATGTTGCTTCTTCTCTGTTTTCTTTTGCTTGTTGTTTTGTTTTCTTCTTTTTCGTTTTTTACATTTGCATGAGAAATGTAATTTATACAAAATTAATTTACGTCATAAAAGGACTAAAGCTGGACTCTTCTCTCATAAATGTTGAATGTGGCAGGAGAAAATGTGGAGCCAGGACACATTCATACACACACACAGGGAGAGAGAGAGAGATAGAGAGGGAGAGGGAAATAAATGCATTGAAATAAAATAAAATATAAGCCGAAAAGTAGTAAACCGTAAAGCTCTTTTTGGCCAGCCAGAAAGCGGCCCAAAAGCTGATGCCAGAATTTATGCAGAAGCCAGAGACTCCTCTTGTTGCTTGTTGCAGTTGCAGCAGCAGCAGCAGCAGTCTTGCCTTGGCTAGCCTGCTTGTTGCCTCTTGCCTATTGTAAATGCAGCTTAGAAAATTTGTTGCAAATAAAGTGAAATGGCGAAAGGCTGCTACAAAATTCCCCACACACTAACACACACACACACACTCAACCTATACATAGTAAGAGAAGAAAAGCCAGCATGGCATTCGAAGGAGAAGAAAAGCAAAAACCAAAATAAAAAAAATACTAAAAATAAAAGAAACAAGGAAAAAAAATTGGCAATTTAACATTTGACGTTTTCTACGAGACTTGTTCAAACAATATACTTGGGAATTTGTTTTAATGCTCCACAACGGACGGTAGGAAGTCAGGGAGAAGGGCTTAAGGTGTGTGACTCTGTGTGTGTGTGTGTGTGAATGGATCGAAACAAGAGTAGGGCTTGCGGGTTAACTCCAGAACGTTGGCAACTTGCAATAATGGCTTTAAATTTTTATTAGATGACGACGCTTATGCGCCTTAGTTGCCATCAGGTCTGCCTGCTGCTTGGACTCTGCCACACTGCCACACACACACACTGTAGTTGCCTGCCTCACTTGCCACTTTGTCTGCCTCTTGGCACATTGCACGAACTCTGCAAAATGTTGAAATGTTGTTGAAAATGTGTGAGCTGGCCATATATAGCCATAGCCATGTGCAAGTGCATTGTTGTGTGTGTGTATGTGTCTGTGTGCGTGTATGTGTGAATTTCTGATTCAGTGTAACATAAAATTTTCTCAGTTCGCTGAACATGTTTCTGTATCAACCTGTTTCGTGATGCAATAATATAACTAAGAACACTAATTACCAAAAATAAAATAAAATACATTTAATTTTCCATCAAACCGATTTCGAAAATACTCTAGCAAACTCCCTATAATCTAAAGAAAATAGAAAATTTATGGGCATTGTGATAAGAGCAACTATATTGTATCCCCCTATACAATCTTCAGATGAGATGGAAGAAAAAATTAAACTAATTTTTATAATTGGAAAAGTTAAGGTTAATTTTTTATTTATTCTTTTTATGCACTTGGTTTGTAAGTGTAATACATTAAAAAATTTAGGGTCCTTGCTATATGTGGACATCTTTAACTTCAAATTATATATAGAAAAACTAGTTGAAGATTGCTTCTTGATAATAATAAAATGGCTTTTATATGGGAAAAAAATTTCAGAAATAAAACTCCGTATTTATCTGTAATATAAGTGACGATTTATTTATTATAAAATTGTTACTATACACATAGCTATCTCTATATTGTATCTATAGGCATATTATTTAAAATTATGTATAATTGTAAGATAAAAACTATAGATAAGATATATTATAATAAAACATGAATTTTAGTTTTAGTTAAGTAAAACTACGTCCTAAAAAAAGAAATGTATCTTAAAAACCAACTAATCTATAAACTATTAATACATATATTAAAGCTATACAAAGTATCTTTGCAAACATAATTTGTAATATTTGCAAAAAACTTAGCCTAATTCACAAAGAAATGTAGAATCTATAAAATGTTTTTTCAATAGAATTTTATTTCTCAAAAATTCAGAATAGTCTTGAAATACCGAAAATATAATTATTATTATTATTATATACAGTTTACTTATAATGTAAAATTATTAGTGAAATACTGAAAGCAACTACTATCTATTTATGCAAAATGATTAATGCTTTGAATTTTATTGCCTTTCAATTTAAGATGTTCAAGAATATGGACATAAAGGAAAACTCCAGTATTCTAAGCTGTGCCATCTTTTTCACGTCATTGTATTATAATTCTCAACTAGTCTAAGCATTAAAAATATGGAATGGCCATTGGAATTCTGGAGTCCATAGCAAAGTCTGCGTATGATAGAGCTTGGTTCTTGAAATAGATATACAGAAAACTTTTACATGCAGCCATTGATTTTATAATCTTAAGATAGACCTCAGGCCGACTATTAAACAAGGTTTGGTTTATCAAAATCTCACATTCCGAATAAGAAATTTCATACATACATCTTAAAATGTTTAATTCATAAGTTCTAAAGGATTATCATATAGATCTGGCACACTCTATCTTGGGCAAATGCTTTAAGAATTCCTTTCCAAAAACAAAACAATTATACTCTACCATTTCTTGTTGGCTTCTTTTTTTGTTGTCGAAGTTGGTTAACATTCAGGAAAACACAAATTTCTGAGCGTAATCTCCATATGTCTGTTTGTCTGTCTGTCTGTGTGTGTGTGTGTGTGGGTTACTTGGGTTGTTTGTATCTCTCCTGACGCTGATGCTAGCATGTTTAGTTAGTTGCCCCTGAGCGTATGCTACACTTTATTCTCGTGCTCTCTTTGCTTCTCTTGTTCCTGCCGCCGCCTGTCATCTAATTTCGCATAATTACGCGCTTATTATTTTTGCCAACTGTCTCTGGGCTGAGTTGTTGAGGGGAACGCGGGAGGGGAAGGGGGCGTGGAAGGGAACTGGTAACTGGGAACTGGATTTTGGGTTAGAATTTTTGGCTTTTGTGTGTACTTTTAATTTTATTTAGCTTTTCGTGTAATTGTATTATTTGCTTGATTTTATTATTTGGCTGCAACGCGCAGAGCGGCCATAATTAACCAAATAAATAATATATATACTAGCACGAAACTCTAGTGTATGAAAACGAGGCGAAAAACTGTTACCCGCTTGTCGAATTTAGGTTTTCGATGCTTTTGGCGGCCCCCCCTAGAGGTCGCTCCTAACACACAGTGTACGAATGGAATTGCCATGACAACAGCAAATTAAATGGCTGTCATTTCACTTAGCTCATCTTTTTTTGGTCCATTTTATTTGTTTTTTTTTTTGTGTTTTTTTTTTTTGCTCTGCTTTTGCATTTTGTTTGTTGGATTACTTATTGGCATGTTTGCAAATTCGGTTTGTCAAATTCAGTTGGCTGGCTGTGTGTTTGGCCATCGCATTATGAAGTTGTGAGCATAACTAATTGAAAAGCTTTTGTTGCTTTTGGCGCTTAGCGGATTTCGCAAAAAGTTGTTGAAGCGGCAATGGATTGAAATGAGGAGGGAGGATGGGGAATGGGGAATGCCAGGGATATGAGTGGGGCAAATGCAGTTAAAGTTTGCAGCTTCCTTCTTTTTTTTTTACGCCCCTCCCGATCGAAGAGATTAGTAGAACAAAGTCATTAAAAGATCTAAGAGTTAACGGAGGGGGAAAAAAATCAAACGGAAGCTAAAGTTAAGCAGATTTCAAGTATATATTGAGGAAAGAACTAAAACAATTTTACATATATTTAGTTACAGTAGTTAAAAAAAGACTTATTAATCAAGTGTCCTTTACAATAATCTAATTACTTAAATTCTGGTTAACTACATCTTTAAGTATCCAGTTAATTAAGGAGTCTTTTACACAGATTAGCAAATTTTAACTAACTTGAAAATGTATTCATCTATATATAGTATATATAGTTACTCGTTAACCAATTCTATTTGTTTGTAAATACTCTTTGTGAGCTTACCGCAAATATATGTGTATATCTGGGAAATATCTCCACTTAAACCACTTACCTTCAGGACACAAAACATATTGGCATCCAATGTAGGTACTCTGTTCAAATTCAATTGCCTCTGTGTTGGCATCTCGTTTACCTTCAATAACCTTACACAAATTACATTTATTTAAGTTCCGATTCCATCACATCAAACATTTTGGCCGCCCCCCATCCCCAACCTTCCCCACCTTCGAGCAACAATTGCCCATCTAATTCACTCAAATGCTGCTACTGCTTCACCTGCCTACCACCGACTACCGACTCACCTGTTTACTGTGGAGCGCCAGCAACAACTTAATCATCGTCATTTTCATCGACGACATCATCGTCATCGTCATCGTCATCATCATCGTGATTGAATTTGGTCTTGTCTTGCCTGGCGGCACAGTTAATGTTGTCTGATTTCATTAGCGAGACCATGACCTCACACTTCCCTCCCCTCCCTCTGGCCCCTCTGGCCATCAGCTTGCTATCGAAATGCGTTTTGACATTTTTCGTTCTTTTGGTTTGTTAACCCTTAGAAGCAGTCAAGGGGTCAATTTCGTACTCAAGTGCTCTAAAATGAATGAAAAGAATATGACTGCTTCCGATTGATTGAGATTTTGTGTTTTATTTATATTTCTCCTTCTCTTTTATAGATATTTTTTATTGAGTGTACATTGATTGATCTGTCTTATGAGAGCTTTAATATATAGTCATCTAAATTCCATGGGAATTGACTTTTTTCAACGAGGACAACTTGGTAAGTAGAGCAAATTTAAAGACATTTATTATTAATAATCGAAGACAAATTAAAGCTAGTTTTATATTAAAACATTTATTATTAATACTCAAAATTAAATTAAAATTAGTTTTATATTAAAACATTTGTTATTAATACTTAAAATTAGTTTTATATTTAAACTGAAAGCAGATTCTTTAGAATTCCAAAGTGCACTTTAACCTGGTGTGGCAGTTCCCAGATAAAAAAATATGTAAATATAATGAAGTATAAAGACAGCATTGAAACTAGATATAGAAACATATTTATTATACGAGTACGAAAGGAATTCATTCTAGATGTGCATCGTTATAGCAGAATTGATGCTTCAATAACCAGCTTAAGAGATTGTTCGATCTATATTTTGCCCTAGATCAACACAGTTTCATTTACTGAACAAGAATATATATAAGCTTTTTGGCTAATTGAAAGTCCTTTCTATAAACTTCTGGAAAAAATTAAAGTAACTCATTTTGGCCTTAAAAAAATTAGGTAAATATCAAAACAATTATGGATATTATCTAAGATAGGTTTTCAGTTTTGAGTGAGTTTATTATATCTTTCCGATTTCCATTTCATTTCTTTATATTCTCCATGACCTTCTGAGGGTTAATGTCGCACGTTTAATTTATATCTTTACGTTTTCCCACCCGCCATCTGTTTCGCACGCCAATTAGCTGGTCGCCCCGAACTCGAAAAAGCGTTTTAACATGAACTTGAATGGGCTTATTATTGGTTTTGCTTCGATTTCACTTCGATTTTTCCGATTTTTGTTGTTGTCTATTTGATTGTCAACATTATTACCCATGGACCGACCCACCCATTCTACATTGCTTCCATTCAATTCAAAGTATAATCGTATTTGTATTTATATGTTGCTCTTTATAGGCATGAATTCGTTTCGTTTTTTTCCCACACTTCCCCCCACCCCCGCACATCACTCTCTCTCTCTCTCTGTCTCTCTCACTCTCTCTGTATCTCACTACCCGCAATTCTTGTTGTGTCTAATTTGCTTTTATCATTGGCACTAAATTTTATGCTTATGTTTATGCTTTTTTCTAATAAAAGTCGCAAAGAGGCAAATGTGGGCGGGCAAACTTTGAGGTGGTGGGGGGTGAGAAGTAAAATTGAGACATTTTTGTTGTTGTTAGGCGAATTAAATGGAAATGGTGTTTGTGCATTTTAATGGGCAGTTGAGTAGGAGCAGCTGCTGCACAATCAGAATTAGAGATAAGGATTAGGCAAACTGTCTTTGCGCTCTATCGATGAAGTGTGGCCCCATTATAGGCAATTATGGCCAAAATCGAAGCATAAGAAGGTACAAGAGAAACACGAAAAGGTAATACATTATATTAAGTAGACAATGATCACCGATTTCTTGATATACTACCAATACTTCGCTTAATCAAACCTAATCTGAATGAATGGCTTTTTTGACAGCAAAAGTCTTTATTAATATTGCAACTTTTTATGGGTCAGAGCAAGTCTACTTTTAAAGATTATAAAGCAAAACATTTCTATGTTAAACAATAGAAAAACCTAATTCTTAGATTTTATATCGGTAAGATATATTTATAAAAACCTATAAACACCTACACATTTCTTCCCTTTCCTACTAAATAGTTAGATAAAAATGTTTTTCATATTGAATGTTAATCTTCTTTATGAAATAGTCATTAAATAGTCAGATAAAAATATTCTTTAAATTGAAGACAATATTCTTCATCAAGAATTATCCGCTAAATAATAACAACTTTATTCCCAATGTTGAGTTATTTATTTATTTAAAATGTGAAATTTGAGCAATTATTTTTCCTTCTTATTTATAAATTTTATATACATAGTTTTAGCACTTTTCTTAAGCATTCTATTTAGTAGTTTAATGTACAAATGATTTAAAAAATATCTAATCAAACAAAATTATTTGCATATCAATTGATGGGTTAGATTGGATCTTTCCTTAAAAATTTCCTATAAACACTTATTTGAATTTTACAATAATTGTGCCTTTAAGTTCTCAAAGTATTCTAAAAACTAAAGCTAAAACTTTTAACTTCAATTTCAATAATTGAATAACCATTGCATATATAATAGCGATGAAGAAAAGTTTTATTGCTTGGCAACCTTTTGATTAAATTCACAACTCTTGTTTGCCGGCTCGAGGTCGATTAATCTTTGATATGAAGTCAAATATTCCAACTTATCTTTAGAATGAAAAGAGAAAGAATAAGCTTGACATTAAAAATTTCAATCAAATCGAGAAGCATTTCGATGGACTTTACCATATATTTTACATCTTTTATGCTAAGTAAAATGGATAATTTCTGCGAACAGATTTTCCAGATTTGGCAATAAAATTGAGAACATTTTTTGCTTGGCAATTTTTGTAATTTGAATTTCTTTTTTCTCGGTACCGACCTCCCGCCCTGCATATATAATTAAAGATCCACCACTCCTCCGATTCGTTGGCATAAAAATTTCAATTGTAAATTGTTTTTTCTTCTTGTTTTTCTTGTTGTTTTTTTGTGACCTATCAGTAGCAACAAATAAACAAGAGTCTCCTTTTGGTCCCCACTCTAGGAGGATTGCCATTTGGTTTTTTTGCATGTATGTATTTGTGTCATAAAAACAGGCATCGCATAACTCTCATCTCTCAGAACTCAGCTCCAAAAAAAAAAGAAAGAGAAAGAGAAACCCCGCCCTGGCTCCTGGTCTTACTCCAGCTGCTACATCCACCTCGTCCTCAATCCTCCGCCCTCTGTGATGCTGCTGCTGCTGCTACTTGGTTTTTTATGCCACACCTCGATGCAAATCATTGCCACATCTGACGCACATGTGGCACGTAACAGACACAGAGAGAGACAAGCGACAAGCTCCATGTACAATGCTAGCGACGTTGTCGTGGTCGTTGCTGCAGGATTTGTCTGTTTTGTGATTCTGCCCCAGCTCCAAGCCATTCCCCATCCCTCCCACTTACCACCCCCCTCCCCACCATCGGTTTGGCCTTACTGTGACATTTTGTAGGCGCTATGGCGTGCGAAATTGTAAATTTTTCGTCTACCCCACCCACCTCCTTACACTCCCCCCCCCCGCTCCCCATCTATGGTGTTAGCCTCCTGCGTCTTCGACTGTTGTCCAAGTTCGTCTTCAACTTGCTGTTGTTGTTGTGGTTGTTGTTGCTCTTCTATATATGCATTATTAAGAATATACTCAGCTGTCAGCAAGTGAACGAACGTCTGGTGTCCCAATCTCTGGCTGGTTTTTGGCTCCTCGCTTTTTGTATTGTCTCTTCGTTCCCCCCTCCGTGCCCTCTCCCCCGTTCTTCTCTGCTTTTTTTTTTCTTTTGGGATTTTTGAGCTTCCACAGACGTCGTCGACAATGCCGCAACCTCAACTGAACTCAACTCTGAATATTTTGGCGCTGTTTTTATTTACTTAGCCGTCTTTGTGGGCGAATTGAAGAAGAAGTGGCTAAGTCAGAGACCGTCCGACGACGCTACCCTTAGCATTTGAGTGTACGAGTATTTTGGCCAGCAGAACTGAAAAGAGATTTTCCATTCCATGCTATTCTGTGTCTAGAAGCGAAAGAAATGAAAGCGATTGCCATCTTGGTTATTATCTTTTATTTTGTGGCATTATCTGTGGCATTTCCTATTGGATTTCAATAGTTTTGAACTCGATTCAATGGTTAAACAAGAAGCAGGCGACACAAATTTAATGAATGAAAGAATAACAAAGAGCAAGCTAAGCTAAGCTAAGAAGAAGTGCAGAAAGAATAAAGGATAAAAATCAAATAGACAACAAACACTGGAAAATGTATTTCCATACAATTCCATATAAAATTCAGAAGAAAGACAACGAACAGAGAGAAGGAGCGAAGAGGAAAATGAAAAACTGATGATAAGATTTCTGATCAGCAAGAAGCTTAATAAAAAAGGACTTGCAAATGAATAGGGATTAACTGAAGATATAAAAGCGCTTCCAAATAAACGTTGGGTATCGGTTTATCTCAATCTTTTTGCACTGCATTTATTACGGTTTTTTTTATTGCTTTAAATGGATAAAAAGATGGTCTTATGAGATACACTAAACCTCTTGAATGATATCTTTCGTATCGGATAGATAAGGATTTAATATATAGTTTTGTTCAAAAACTCTCATTTTCTCCAGCCAGTTCTCGGTTATTTCATTACCAAATTTAAAAAGTTATATTTTAATTTGATCTAATTTAATTTCTTTTAAATTAATATCAAAAATTTAAATGCTTAAAAAAATAAAATTATGTGTCGCTTTTAAAAAATTTGTACACTGTAATTTTTTTCAAAAATTTTGCAACAGTTTTTGAAAAAATGTTGGTTCAAAATTGTCATTTTCTGAAGGCTATATTTACAATCATTTTTAACCGATTTGCAAAGTTTTGATGTGGTTTTAATCGAATTTTTACATAATTTAAAATGCTATCACAACTTAAAAGAATCGCAAAGTTTAAAATTTTTAAAAAATTGTTGAACTTTTTTTCAAAGTAGCGATAAAAACTACATTAAAACTTTGAAAATAGGTAGAAAATTGTCCTAAATACAGCCTCTGGAAAATATCAATTTCGACAAAAAAAATTTCAATAACTGGTCCAAAATTTATGCAAATACCTCGACTTTGCAAACCTGTAACTTTGTTAATTTTTGGACGATTTCAAAAAGTCATGTCTTTTTTGCTGCTCTGAATGTAATTTATAAAATGGCATTCAAATCTCAAAAACTAATTTTGACTCGATTTTTGAAAAAAATTACAGTGTATACACTGTAAAATTTTCAAAAATCGAGTCGAAATTTTTTTCCCCAATATTCCAACCTTTTGATAGCATTTTAAAGTATGTAAAAATGTAAAAAGAAATACATATAACATTTTAAAAACGATTGAAAATTGTCTAAAATACAGCCCAAGGAAAAACGAAATTTTGACCAAAATTATACAATTTTTCAAAAAATTTTCAAAAATCTCCAGCGTTGCAATCTTCTAAAGTTTGGATGGCATTTTAAAGTAGATAAAAATTCGATAAAAACTACATCTAATTTTTGCAAATCGGTAGAAAATTGTCCTAAATACAGCCTCTGGAAAATATCAATTTTGACAAAAAAAAATTTCAATAACTGGTCCAAAATTTATGCAAATACCTCGACTTTGCAAACCTGTAACTTTGTTAATTTTTGGACGATTTCAAAAAGTCATGTCTTTTTTTGCTGCTCTGAATGTAATTTATAAAATGGCATTCAAATCTCAAAAACTAATTTTGACTCGATTTTTGAAAATTACGATTTTCAAAAATCGAGTCGAAATTTTTTTCCCCAATATTCCAACCTTTTGATAGCATTTTAAAGTATGTAAAAATGTAAAAAGAAATAGATATAACATTTTGAAATCGGTTGAAAATTGTCTAAAATACAGCGCAAGGAAAAACGAAATTTTGACCAAAATTATACAATTTTTCAAAAAATTTTCAAAAATCTCCAGCGTTGCAATCTTCTAAACTTTGGATAGCATTTTAAAGTAGATAAAAATTCGATAAAAACTACATCAAAACTTTGAAAATAGGTAGAAAATTGTCCTAAATACAGCCTCTGGAAAATATCAATTTTCACAAAAAAAAAATTTCAAAAACTGGTCCAAAATTTATGCAAATACCTCGACTTTGCAAACCTGTAACTTTGTTAATTTTTGGACGATTTCAAAAAGTCATGTCTTTTTTTGCTGCTCTGAATGTAATTTATAAAATGGCATTCAAATCTCAAAAACTAATTTTGACCCGATTTTTGAAAAAAATTACAGTGTATACACTGTAAAAATTTTCAAAAATCGAGTCGAAATTTTTTTCCCCAATATTCCAACCTTTTGATAGCATTTTAAAGTATGTAAAAATGTAAAAAGAAATAGATATAACATTTGAAAACGGTTGAAAATTGGTTAAAATACAGCCCAAGGAAAAACGAAATTTTGACCAAAATTATACAATTTTTCAAAAAATTTTCAAAAATCTCCAGCGTTGCAATCTTCTAAACTTTGGATAGCATTTTAAAGTAGATAAAAATTCGATAAAAACTACATCAAAACTTTGAAAATAGGTAGAAAATTGTCCTAAATACAGCCTCTGGAAAATATCAATTTTCACAAAAAAAAAATTTCAAAAACTGGTCCAAAATTTATGCAAATACCTCGACTTTGCAAACCTGTAACTTTGTTAATTATTGGACGATTTCAAAAAGTCATGTCTTTTTTTGCTGCTCTGAATGTAATTTATAAAATGGCATTCAAATCTCAAAAACTAATTTTGACCCGATTTTTGAAAAAAATTACAGTGTATACACTGTAAAAATTTTCAAAAATCGAGTCGAAATTTTTTTTCCCAATATTCCAATGTTTTGATAGCATTTTAAAGTATGTAAAAATGTAAAAAGAAATAGATATAACATTTTGAAATCGGTTGAAAATTGTCTAAAATACAGCCCAAGGAAAAACGAAATTTTGACCAAAATTATACAATTTTTCAAAAAATTTTCAAAAATCTCCAGCGTTGCAATCTTCTAAAGTTTGGATGGCATTTTAAAGTAGATAAAAATTCGATAAAAACTACATCTAATTTTTGCAAATCGGTAGAAAATTGTCCTAAATACAGCCTCTGGAAAATATCAATTTTGACAAAACAAAATTCAATAACTGGTCCAAAATTTATGCAAATACCTCGACTTTGCAAACCTGTAACTTTGTTAATTTTCGGACGATTTCAAAAAGTCATGTCTTTTTTTGCTGCTCTGAATGTAATTTATAAAATGGCATTCAAATCTCAAAAACTAATTTTGACTCGATTTTTGAAAATTACGATTTTCAAAAATCGAGTCGAAATTTTTTTCCCCAATATTCCAACCTTTTGATAGCATTTTAAAGTATGTAAAAATGTAAAAAGAAATAGATATAACATTTTGAAAACGGTTGAAAATTGGTTAAAATACAGCCCAAGGAAAAACGAAATTTTGACCAAAATTATACAATTTTTCAAAAAATTTTCAAAAATCTCCAGCGTTGCAATCTTCTAAAGTTTGGATGGCTTTTTAAAGTAGATAAAAATTCGATAAAAACTACATCAAAACTTTGAAAATAGGTAGAAAATTGTCCTAAATACAGCCTATGGAAAATATCAATTTTGACAAAAAAAAATTTCAATAACTGGTCCAAAATTTATGCAAATACCTCGACTTTGCAAACCTGTAACTTTGTTAATTTTTGGACGATTTCAAAAAGTCATGTCTTTTTTTTGCTGCTCTGAATGTAATTTATAAAATGGCATTCAAATCTCAAAAACTAATTTTGACTCGATTTTTGAAAAAAATTACAGTGTATATATACACTGTAAAAATTTTCAAAAATCGAGTCGAAATTTTTTTTCCCAATATTCCAACCTTTTGAAAGCATTTTAAAGTATTTAAAAATGTAAAAAGAAATAGATATAACATTTTGAAAACGGTTGAAAATTGGTTAAAATACAGCCCAAGGAAAAACGAAATTTTGACCAAAATTATACAATTTTTCAAAAAATTTTCAAAAATCTCCAGCGTTGCAATCTTCTAAAGTTTGGATGGCATTTTAAAGTAGATAAAAATGTCGATAAAAACTACATCAAAACTTTGAAAATAGGTAGAAAATTGTCCTAAATACAGCCTCTGGAAAATATCAATTTTGACAAAAAAAAATTTCAATAACTGGTCCAAAATTTATGCAAATACCTCGACTTTGCAAACCTGTAACTTTGTTAATTTTTGGACGATTTCAAAAAGTCATGTCTTTTTTTTGCTGCTCTGAATGTAATTTATAAAATGGCATTCAAATCTCAAAAACTAATTTTGACTCGGTTTTTGAAAAAAATTACAGTGTATATGTAGGTTTAGCCACTATATTTGTGGTACCTAGTTTTATTATTATATTATTATTATTATATTATTATTATTTTAGAGTTAATTGAATATTTAGACAAGTAAGTAATTTAAGAAATCGTGGTCGTCTTTTTCGTCTTTTCGTCTTTTTGTTCCGCACGTCGAACTTAACGTCTTTTGCTCTCGGTGTGAACTTCTAATCTCCACGTCTTGATCTCAACTTCCATCGTCGTCCCAATTCGCTCCTCGTTTCATCTTAATTCGCCACTCTCGCCTTGCTCGTCAGGGCTGGTTGAACAACGATGCCAGACCCAATCCCACAACTCGGCCATCCTAATATGCATTTGCCTCAAATGCATCTTGATCGTCTATGTCAGGTGCAATCCATGGCTTCATATAATCAGCACAAGTAGAAGTACGCCCTGGACCGTCGTTGAACAATGCATCTTTGACTACGTCGTATGTGTCTCTAGGCTTTACCTTAGTTATTCGGTAAGGACCCAAATATTTCGGCTTGAGTTTCAGTCCTCCTCCAAGATGCGTTCGTTTAATTGCCACCAGATCACCGACTTTGTATATTGATGCAGGTCTGCGACGCAAATTGTATGTTCTTTTGTTTTCTTCTTGCATGCGAAGGATCTGTTGTTTCGCCTGCTTCCGTAAGTCATCTCGGTCGTCTTTGAAAGTCTGGATCATCTCATCTTGTATCATCTGTTTCAGCTGCAGGTCGTCTTTTGTGTGCATCTTTATTCCAACTAATAACTCGAATGGAGTCGCGTGTGTGCTTCTGTTGTACGTTGAGTTAATGATTTGCTGTACTTTGTCAACAAACTTATACCATTTGCTGGGGTCTTCTAT
Source organism: Drosophila sp. 14030-0761.01 (assembly GCA_018150735.1). Classification (NCBI taxonomy): domain Eukaryota; kingdom Metazoa; phylum Arthropoda; class Insecta; order Diptera; family Drosophilidae; genus Drosophila; species Drosophila sp. 14030-0761.01. Next base: position 15,469,213 of record JAECWO010000031.1, read on the forward strand.
GGACATCTTAGATATGACGGATACTATGACAGCCATATCTTCAAAGTCCTCAATCCATACTTCCACTGACAATTTGTCATCACCATGGAACGATCTTAATGAGTCTTCAACATCTCGAAAATTCAAGGCGAATCTCGGTTGCACCATGCTTACATTTTGCGAACTTTCGGTATTAACATTGTTGACCGCGACTGTAGAGTTTGCGTGATTCGTTTTGTTGCTTCTGTTCTCGTTTGTTGCAGCTGTCCTAAAATTGGTTTCGTCACTTAGTATTGACAACATTTCGTCTTCGTCTTGATTATTCGTGTTCCTATTGGCATCTCTTTCGTGTTCATCATCTTCGTCATCGTCATCTTCGTTTTGCTCATGTTCCATGTTAACGTCGACCATCAAATTTACCGTTTGCAGATTGCGAAAAAGATGTGAAGTCAAATCCGTTTTATCATGCGTCAGACCCAAAATATTGCAGATTATTACAAGATCGTTATTTGATAAACTTTGCTCCACATAGGAGACTTTGCTTTGATATAAATCACTGTTAGGGCCAAAATCGAAACCCTCGAACTTTCTTAATCGTTGGCGATTGGCACGATCGCCTTCATCTTCAAAGACAAATTTGTGAAGCAGCACAATATTTGACTTTTTCTCTTTTCCGAGTGCTTCTCGCACATTCTGAAAATCTTCGAGTTTTTTCATGTTCTTTCTTTGTCTCTACACACTCACACACACAGACACAGATGAGTATGCACGTCGTATTGCGTCGTTAAAATTAAAAAATTTTCGGCGTCGTCTGGGTTTTTGGCGTCGTCTGGTTTTTTGGCGTCGCGTCGTTTTTTTTCTTTTCGTCGTTTGCGTCGTTGTCGCCACCTTTCGTCGTTGATATTTTTCTTACCGTATGTTTGTCTCTTTTTCACTCACTGTTTTAACTCTATACGTTTAGCCAATTTACTCTGCACGTCTTGTTTAAGGTTTTTTTTTTAAGGTTGCGCCTCTTTACTCCGTACGTCTTGCTTAGGGTTTTTTAAGGTTGAGCCCCCATGTTTGTAGGTTTAGCCACTATATTTGTGGTACCTAGTTTTATTATTATATTATTATTATTATATTATTATTATTTTAGAGTTAATTGAATATTTAGACAAGTAAGTAATTTAAGAAATCGTGGTCGTCTTTTTCGTCTTTTCGTCTTTTTGTTCCGCACGTCGAACTTAACGTCTTTTGCTCTCGGTGTGAACTTCTAATCTCCACGTCTTGATCTCAACTTCCATCGTCGTCCCAATTCGCTCCTCGTTTCATCTTAATTCGCCACTCTCGCCTTGCTCGTCAGGGCTGGTTGAACAACGATGCCAGACCCAATCCCACATATACACTGTAAAAATTTTCAAAAATCGAGTCGAAATTTTTTTCCCCAATATTCCAACCTTTTGATAGCATTTTAAAGTATGTAAAAATGTAAAAAGAAATAGATATAACATTTTGAAATCGGTTGAAAATTGTCTAAAATACAGCCCAAAGAAAAACGAAATTTTGACCAAAATTATACAATTTTTCAAAAAATTTTCAAAAATCTCCAGCGTTGCAATCTTCTAAACTTTGGATAGCATTTTAAAGTAGATAAAAATTCGATAAAAACTACATCAAAACTTTGAAAATAGGTAGAAAATTGTCCTAAATACAGCCTCTGGAAAATATCAATTTTGACAAAACAAAATTCAATAACTGGTCCAAAATTTATGCAAATACCTCGACTTTGCAAACCTGTAACTTTGTTAATTTTTGGACGATTTCAAAAAGTCGTGTCTATTTTTGCTGCTCTGAATGTAATTTATAAAATGGCATTCAAATCTCAAAAACTAATTTTGACTCGATTTTTGAAAAAAATTACAGTGTATACACTGTAAAAATTTTCAAAAATCGAGTCGAAATTTTTTTTCCCAATATTCCAATGTTTTGATAGCACTTTAAAGTATGTAAAAATGTAAAAAGAAATAGATATAACATTTTGAAAACGGTTGAAAATTGGTTAAAATACAGCCCAAGGAAAATCGAAATTTTGACCAAAATTATACAATTTTTCAAAAAATTTTCAAAAATCTCCAGCGTTGCAATCTTCTAAAGTTTGGATGGCATTTTAAAGTAGATAAAAATTCGATAAAAACTACATCAAAACTTTGAAAATAGGTAGAAAATTGTCCAAAATACAGCCTCTGGAAAATATTAATTTTGACAAAAAAAAAATTCAATAACTGGTCCAAAATTTATGCAAATACCTCGACTTTGCAAACCTGTAACTATGTTAATTTTTGGACGATTTCAAAAAGTCATGTCTTTTTTTGCTGCTCTGAATGTAATTTATAAAATGGCATTCAAATCTCAAAAACTAATTTTGACTCGATTTTTGAAAAAAATTACAGTGTATACACTGTAAAAATTTTCAAAAATCGAGTCGAAATTTTTTTTCCCAATATTCCAATGTTTTGATAGCACTTTAAAGTATGTAAAAATGTAAAAAGAAATAGATATAACATTTTGAAAACGGTTGAAAATTGGTTAAAATACAGCCCAAGGAAAATCGAAATTTTGACCAAAATTATACAATTTTTCAAAAAATTTTCAAAAATCTCCAGCGTTGCAATCTTCTAAAGTTTGGATGGCATTTTAAAGTAGATAAAAATTCGATAAAAACTACATCAAAACTTTGAAAATAGGTAGAAAATTGTCCAAAATACAGCCTCTGGAAAATATTAATTTTGACAAAAAAAAAATTCAATAACTGGTCCAAAATTTATGCAAATACCTCGACTTTGCAAACCTGTAACTATGTTAATTTTTGGACGATTTCAAAAAGTCATGTCTTTTTTTGCTGCTCTGAATGTAATTTATAAAATGGCATTCAAATCTCAAAAACTAATTTTGACCCGATTTTTGAAAAAAATTACAGTTATACACTGTAAAAATTTTCAAAAATCGAGTCGCAATTTTTTTTCCCAATATTCCAACCTTTTGATAGCATTTTAAAGTATGTAAAAATGTAAAAAGAAATAGATATAACATTTTGAAAACGGTTGAAAATTGGTTAAAATACAGCCCAAGGAAAAACGAAATTTTGACCAAAATTATACAATTTTTCAAAAAATTTTCAAAAATCTCCAGCGTTGCAATCTTCTAAAGTTTGGATGGCATTTTAAAGTAGATAAAAATTCGATAAAAACTACATCAAAACTTTGAAAATAGGTAGAAAATTGTCCTAAATACAGCCTCTGGAAAATATCAATTTTGACAAAAAAAAATTTCAATAACTGGTCCAAAATTTATGCAAATACCTCGACTTTGCAAACCTGTAACTTTGTTAATTTTTGGACGATTTCAAAAAGTCATGTCTTTTTTTTGCTGCTCTGAATGTAATTTATAAAATGGCATTCAAATCTCAAAAACTAATTTTGACTCGGTTTTTGAAAAAAATTACAGTGTATACACTGTAAAAATTTTCAAAAATCGAGTCGAAATTTTTTTCCCCAATATTATAATGTTTTGATAGCATTTTAAAGTATGTAAAAATGTAAAAAGAAATAGATATAACATTTTGAAAACGGTTGAAAATTGGTTAAAATACAGCCCAAGGAAAAACGAAATTTTGACCAAAATTATACAATTTTTCAAAAAATTTTCAAAAATCTCCAGCGTTGCAATCTTCTAAAGTTTGGATGGCATTTTAAAGTAGATAAAAATTCGATAAAAACTACATCAAAACTTTGAAAATAGGTAGAAAATTGTCCTAAATACAGCCTCTGGAAAATATCAATTTTGACAAAAAAATTTCAATAACTGGTCCAAAATTTATGCAAATACCTCGACTTTGCAAACCTGTAACTTTGTTAATTTTTGGACGATTTCAAAAAGTCATGTCTTTTTTTGCTGCTCTGAATGTAATTTATAAAATGGCATTCAAATCTCAAAAACTAATTTTGACTCGATTTTTGAAAAAAATTACAGTGTATAATACACTGTAAAAATTTTCAAAAATCGAGTCGAAATTTTTTTCCCCAATATTATAATGTTTTGATAGCATTTTAAAGTATGTAAAAATGTAAAAAGAAATAGATATAACATTTTGAAATCGGTTGAAAATTGTCTAAAATACAGCCCAAGGAAAAACGAAATGTTGACCAAAATTATACAATTTTTCAAAAAATTTTCAAAAATCTCCAGCGTTGCAATATTCTAAAGTTTGGATGGCATTTAAAAGTAGATAAAAATTCGATAAAAACTACATCAAAACTTTGAAAATAGGTAGAAAATTGTCCTAAATACAGCCTCTGTAAAATATCAATTTTGACAAAAAAAAATTTCAATAACTGGTCCAAAATTTATGCAAATACCTCGACTTTGCAAACCTGTAACTATGTTAATTTTTGGACGATTTCAAAAAGTCATGTATTTTTTTGCTGCTCTGAATGTAAATTATAAAATGACATTCAAATATCAAAAACTAATTTTGACCCGATTTTTGAAAAAAATTACAGTGTATACACTGTAAAAATTTTCAAAAATCGAGTCGAAATTTTTTCCCCAATATTCCAACCTTTTGATAGCATTTTAAAGTATGTAAAAATGTAAAAAGAAATAGATATAACATTTTGAAATCGGTTGAAAATTGTCTAAAAAATTGCCCAAAGAAAAACGAAATTTTGACCAAAATTATACAATTTTTCAAAAAATTTTCAAAAATCTCCAGCGTTGCAATATTCTAAAGTTTGGATAGCATTTTAAAGTAGATAAAAATTCGATAAAAACTACATCAAAACTTTGAAAATAGGTAGAAAATTGTCCTAAATACAGCCTCTGGAAAATATCAATTTTCACAAAAAAAAATTTCAAAAACTGGTCCAAAATTTATGCAAATACCTCAACTTTGCACACCTGTAATTTAGACAATTTTTGGACGATTTCAAAATGTTATATCTATTTCTTTTTACATTTTTACATACTTTAAAATGCTATCAAAACATTGGAATATTGGGAAAAAAAATTTCGACTCGATTTTTTAAAATTTTTACAGTGTATACACTGTAATTTTTTTCAAAAACCGAGTCAAAATAGTTTTTGAGATTTGAATGCCATTTTATAAATTACATTCAGTGCAGCAAAAAAAGACATGACTTTTTGAAATCGTCCAAAAATTAACATAGTTACAGGTTTGCAAAGTCGAGGTATTTGCATAAATTTTGGACCAGTTATTGAAATTTTTTTTTGTCAAAATTGATATTTTACAGAGGCTGTATTTAGGACAATTTTCTACCTATTTTCAAAGTTTTGATGTAGTTTTTATCGAATTTTTATCTACTTTAAAATGCTATCCAAAGTTTAGAAGATTGCAACGCTGGAGATTTTTGAAAATTTTTTGAAAAGTTGTATAATTTTGGTCAAAATTTCGTTTTTCTTTGGGCTGTATTTTAGACAATTTTCAACCGATTTCAAAATGTTATATCTATTTCTTTTTACATTTTTACATACTTTAAAATGCTATCAAAAGGTTGGAATATTGGGGAAAAAAATTTCGACTCGATTTTTTAAAATTTTTACAGTGTATACACTGTAATTTTTTTCAAAAACCGAGTCAAAATAGTTTTTGAGATTTGAATGCCATTTTATAAATTACATTCAGTGCAGCAAAAAAAGACATGACTTTTTGAAATCGTCCAAAAATTAACATAGTTACAGGTTTGCAAAGTCGAGGTATTTGCATAAATTTTGGACCAGTTTTTGAAATTTTTTTTTTGTGAAAATTGATATTTTCCAGAGGCTGTATTTAGGACAATTTTCTACCTATTTTCAAAGTTTTGATGTAGTTTTTATCGAATTTTTATCTACTTTAAAATGCCTTCCAAACTTTAGAAGATTGCAACGCTGGAGATTTTTGAAAATTTTTTGAAAAATTGTATAATTTTGGTCAAAATTTCGTTTTTCCTTGGGCTGTATTTTAACCAATTTTCAACCGTTTTCAAAATGTTATATCTATTTCTTTTTACATTTTTACATACTTTAAAATGCTATCAAAAGGTTGGAATAGTGGGGAAAAAAATTTCGACTCGATTTTTGAAAATTTTTACAGTGTATACACTGTATTTTTTTTCAAAAATCGAGTCAAAATTAGTTTTTGAATGCCATTTTATAAATTACATTCAGAGCAGCAAAAAAAGACACGACTTTTTGAAATCGTCCAAAAATTAACAAAGTTACAGGTTTGCAAAGTCGAGGTATTTGCATAAATTTTGGACCAGTTATTGAATTTTGTTTTGTTAAAATTGATATTTTCCAGAGGCTGTATTTAGGACAATTTTCTACCTATTTTCAAAGTTTTGATGTAGTTTTTATCGAATTTTTATCTACTTTAAAATGCCATCCAAAGTTTAGAAGATTGCAACGCTGGAGATTTTTGAAAATTTTTTGAAAAATTGTATAATTTTGGTCAAAATTTCGTTTTTCCTTGGGCTGTATTTTAGACAATTTTCAACCGATTTCAAAATGTTATATCTATTTCTTTTTACATTTTTACATACTTTAAAATGCTATCAAAAGGTTGGAATATTGGGGAAAAAAATTTCGACTCGATTTTTGAAAATTTTTACAGTGTATACACTGTAATTTTTTTCAAAAACCGAGTCAAAATTAGTTTTTGAAATTTGAATGCCATTTTATAAATTACATTCAGAGCAGCAAAAAAACAAAGTTACAGGTTTGCAAAGTCGAGGTATTTGCATAAATTTTGGACCAGTTATTGAAATTTTTTTTTGTCAAAATTGATATTTTCCAGAGGCTGTATTTAGGACAATTTTTTACCTATTTTCAAAGTTTTGATGTAGTTTTTATCGAATTTTTATCTACTTTAAAATGCCTTCCAAACTTTAGAAGATTGCAACGCTGGAGATTTTTGAAAATTTTTTGAAAAATTGTATAATTTTGGTCAAAATTTCGTTTTTCCTTGGGCTGTATTTTAACCAATTTTCAACCGTTTTCAAAATGTTATATCTATTTCTTTTACATTTTTACATACTTTAAAATGCTATCAAAAGGTTGGAATAGTGGGGAAAAAAATTTCGACTCGATTTTTGAAAATTTTTACAGTGTATACACTGTAATTTTTTTCAAAAATCGAGTCAAAATTAGTTTTTGAGATTTGAATGCCATTTTATAAATTACATTCAGAGCAGCAAAAAAAGACACGACTTTTTGAAATCGTCCAAAAATTAACAAAGTTACAGGTTTGCAAAGTCGAGGTATTTGCATAAATTTTGGACCAGTTATTGAATTTTGTTTTGTTAAAATTGATATTTTCCAGAGGCTGTATTTAGGACAATTTTCTACCTATTTTCAAAGTTTTGATGTAGTTTTTATCGAATTTTTATCTACTTTAAAATGCCATCCAAAGTTTAGAAGATTGCAACGCTGGAGATTTTTGAAAATTTTTTGAAAAATTGTATAATTTTGGTCAAAATTTCGTTTTTCCTTGGGCTGTATTTTAGACAATTTTCAACCGATTTCAAAATGTTATATCTATTTCTTTTTACATTTTTACATACTTTAAAATGCTATCAAAAGGTTGGAATATTGGGGAAAAAAATTTCGACTCGATTTTTGAAAATTTTTACAGTGTATACACTGTAATTTTTTCAAAAACCGAGTCAAAATTAGTTTTTGAGATTTGAATGCCATTTTATAAATTACATTCAGAGCAGCAAAAAAAGACATGACTTTTTGAAATCGTCCAAAAATTAACAAAGTTACAGGTTTGCAAAGTCGAGGTATTTGCATAAATTTTGGACCAGTTATTGAAATTTTTTTTGTCAAAATTGATATTTTCCAGAGGCTGTATTTAGGACAATTTTCTACCTATTTTCAAAGTTTTGATGTAGTTTTTATCGAATTTTTATCTACTTTAAAATGCCATCCAAAGTTTAGAAGATTGCAACGCTGGAGATTTTTGAAAATTTTTTGAAAAATTGTATAATTTTGGTCAACATTTTGTTTTTCCTTGGGCTGTATTTTAGACAATTTTCAACCGATTTCAAAATGTTATATCTATTTCTTTTTACATTTTTACATACTTTAAAATGCTATCAAAACATTGGAATATTGGGGAAAAAAATTTCGACTCGATTTTTGAAAATTTTTACAGTGTATACACTGTAATTTTTTTCAAAAATCGTTTTACAGTTTTTTCAAAAATCGAGTCAAAATTAGTTTTTGAGATTTGAATGCCATTTTATAAATTACATTCAGAGCAGCAAAAAAAGACATGACTTTTTGAAATTGTCCAAAAATTAACAAAGTTACAGGTTTGCAAAGTCGAGGTATTTGCATAAATTTTGGACCAGTTATTGAAATTTTTTTTTGTCAAAATTGATATTTTCCAGAGGCTGTATTTAGGACAATTTTTTACCTATTTTCAAAGTGTTGATGTAGTTTTTATCGAATTTTTATCTACCTTAAAATGCCATCCAAACTTTAGAAGATTGCAACGCTGGAGATTTTTGAAAATTTTTTGAAAAATTGTATAATTTTGGTCAAAATTTCGTTTTTCCTTGGGCTGTATTTTAGACAATTTTCAACCGATTTCAAAATGTTATATCTATTTCTTTTTACATTTTTACATACTTTAAAATGCTATAAAAACATTGGAATATTGGGAATAAAAATTTCGACTCGATTTTTGAAAATTTTTACAGTGTATACACTGTAATTTTTTTCAAAAATCGGGTCAAAATTAGTTTTTTAGATTTGAATGCCATTTTATAAATTACATTCAGAGCAGCAAAAAAAGACATGACTTTTTGAAATCGTCCAAAAATTAACAAAGTTACAGGTTTGCAAAGTCGAGGTATTTGCATAAATTATGGACCAGTTATTGAAATTTTTATACCCTTGCAAAAAGGGTATATTAATTTTGGTCAGAAGTGTGCAACGCATAGAAGGAGTCATCTCCGACCATATAAAGTATATATATTCTTGATCAGCATGACAAGACGAGTTCAAATCCGTTTGTCCGTCTGTCTGTCCGTCTGTCTGTCTGTCTGGATCAACAGCTTCTCCTCCGAAACCGCTATAGCTACAGAGCTGCAATTTTGCACGAAGTCTTGTATATACTGCAGGCATTGTATATCTCGGATTCATCCGGATCGGACGACTATATCATATAGCTCCCATAGGAACAATCGGTCGAAAAATGAGTTTTAGATCAATAACTTCTTTCTTTTTCACCCGATTATCATAAAACTTAAGATTTGGTAGTTTATTATACATCCAAACATCCATGCCAAATTTGATCAAGATCGGACTACTATATCATATAGCTCCCATATGAACGATCGGACCAAAAATAGTTTTGCTTCTAAAAACTGATCATCGTCAAACTTGGTAAATAACATTTCTACATAGAAAATTATAATTCTGGTAAATTTGATCAAAATCGGATGACTATATCATATAGCTGTCATACAAACATATGAAAAAATTGCATGCTGCATGTCTACATGCATGCATATGTATGTATGCGTGCCGTGGATTTTTACACCAGGGTCTTTACATTTATATAACTCTTTTTAGGGATCTAGTAACAGAAAAGCTTGCAAGGGTATACAAACTTCGGCATGGCCGAATTTAGCCCGGCCTTCTCGTTTTTTGTCAAAATTGATATTTTCCAGAGGCTGTATTTAGGACAATTTTCTACCTATTTTCAAAGTTTTGATGTAGTTTTTATCGAATTTTTATCTACTTTAAAATGCCATCCAAACTTTAGAATATTGCAACGCTGGAGATTTTTGAAAATTTTTTGAAAAATTGTATAATTTTGGTCAACATTTCGTTTTTCCTTGGGCTGTATTTTAGACAATTTTCAACCGATTTCAAAATGTTATATCTATTTCTTTTTACATTTTTACATACTTTAAAATGCTATCAAAACATTGGAATATTGGGGAAAAAAATTTCGACTCGATTTTTGAAAATTTTTACAGTGTATACACTGTAATTTTTTTCAAAAATCGAGTCAAAATTATTTTTTTGAGATTTGAATGCCATTTTATAAATTACATTCAGAGCAGCAAAAAAAGACATGACTTTTTGAAATCGTCCAAAAATTAACAAAGTTACAGGTTTGCAAAGTCGAGGTATTTGCATAAATTTTGGACCAGTTATTGAAATTTTTTTTGTCAAAATTGATATTTTCCAGAGGCTGTATTTAGGACAATTTTCTACCTATTTTCAAAGTTTTGATGTAGTTTTTATCGAATTTTTATCTACTTTAAAATGCCATCCAAACTTTAGAATATTGCAACGCTGGAGATTTTTGAAAATTTTTTGAAAAATTGTATAATTTTGGTCAACATTTCGTTTTTCCTTGGGCTGTATTTTAGACAATTTTCAACCGATTTCAAAATGTTATATCTATTTCTTTTTACATTTTTACATACTTTAAAATGCTATCAAAACATTGGAATATTGGGGAAAAAAATTTCGACTCGATTTTTGAAAATTTTTACAGTGTATACACTGTAATTTTTTTCAAAAATCGAGTCAAAATTAGTTTTTGAGATTTGAATGCCATTTTATAAATTACATTCAGAGCAGCAAAAAAAGACATGACTTTTTGAAATCGTCCAAAAATTAACAAAGTTACAGGTTTGCAAAGTCGAGGTATTTGCATAAATTTTGGACCAGTTATTGAAATTTTTTTTTGTCAAAATTGATATTTTCCAGAGGCTGTATTTAGGACAATTTTCTACCTATTTTCAAAGTTTTGATGTAGTTTTTATCGAATTTTTATCTACTTTAAAATGCCATCCATACTTTAAAAGATTGCAACGCTGGAGATTTTTGAAAATTTTTTGAAAAATTGTATAATTTTGGTCAAAATTTCGTTTTTCTTTGGGCTGTATTTTAGACAATTTTCAACCGATTTCAAAATGTTATATCTATTTCTTTTAACATTTTTACATACTTTAAAATGCTATCAAAAGGTTGGAATATTGGGGAAAAAAATTTCGACTCGATTTTTGAAAATTTTTACAGTGTATACACTGTAATTTTTTTCAAAAACCGAGTCAAAATTAGTTTTTGAGATTTAAATGCCATTTTATAAATTACATTCAGAGCAGCAAAAAAAGACATGACTTTTTGAAATCGTCCAAAAATTAACAAAGTTACAGGTTTGCAAAGTCGAGGTATTTGCATAAATTTTGGACCAGTTATTGAAATTTTTGTTTGTCAAAATTGATATTTTCCAGAGGCTGTATTTAGGACAATTTTCTACCTATTTTCAAAGTTTTGATGTAGTTTTTATCGAATTTTTATCTACTTTAAAATGCCATCCAAACTTTAGAATATTGCAACGCTGGAGATTTTTGAAAATTTTTTGAAAAATTGTGTAATTTTGGTCAAAATTTCGTTTTTCCTTGCGCTGTATTTTAGACAATTTTCAACCGATTTCAAAATGTTATATCTATTTCTTTTTACATTTTTACATACTTTAAAATGCTATCAAAAGGTTGGAATATTGGGGAAAAAAATTTCGACTCGATTTTTGAAAATTTTTACAGTGTATACACTGTAATTTTTTTCAAAAACCGAGTCAAAATTAGTTTTTGAGATTTGAATGCCATTTTATAAATTACATTCAGAGCAGCAAAAAAAGACATGACTTTTTGAAATCGTCCAAAAATTAACAAAGTTACAGGTTTGCAAAGTCGAGGTATTTGCATAAATTTTGGACCAGTTATTGAATTTTGTTTTGTCAAAATTGATATTTTCCAGAGGCTGTATTTAGGACAATTTTCTACCTATGTTCAAAGTTTTGATGTAGTTTTTATCGAATTTTTATCTACTTTAAAATGCCATCCAAACTTTAGAATATTGCAACGCTGGAGATTTTTGAAAATTTTTTGAAAAATTGTATAATTTTGGTCAACATTTCGTTTTTCCTTGGGCTGTATTTTAGACAATTTTCAACCGATTTCAAAATGTTATATCTATTTCTTTTTACATTTTTACATACTTTAAAATGCTATCAAAACATTAGAATATTGGGGAAAAAAATTTCGACTCGATTTTTGAAAATTTTTACAGTGTATACACTGTAATTTTTTTCAAAAATCGGGTCAAAATTAGTTTTTGAGATTTGAATGCCATTTTATAATTTACATTCCGAGCAGCAAAAAAAGGCATGACTTTTTGAAATCGTCCAAAAATTAACTAAGTTACAGGTTTGCAAAGTCGAGGTATTTGCATAAATTTTGGACCAGTTATTGAATTTTTTTTGTCAAAATTGATATTTTCCAGAGGCTGTATTTAGGACAATTTTCTACCTATTTTCAAAGTTTTGATGTAGTTTTTATCGAATTTTTATCTACTTTAAAATGCCATCCAAACTTTAGAATATTGCAACGCTGGAGATTTTTGAAAATTTTTTGAAAAATTGTATAATTTTGGTCAAAATTTCGTTTTTCCTTGGGCTGTATTTTAGACAATTTTCAACCGATTTCAAAATGTTATATCTATTTCTTTTTACATTTTTACATACTTTAAAATGCTATCAAAAGGTTGGAATATTGGGGAAAAAAATTTCGACTCGATTTTTGAAAATTTTTACAGTGTATAACTGTAATTTTTTTCAAAAATCGGGTCAAAATTAGTTTTTGATATTTGAATGTCATTTTATAATTTACATTCAGAGCAGCAATAAAATACATGACTTTTTGAAATCGTCCAAAAATTAACATAGTTACAGGTTTGCAAAGTCGAGGTATTTGCATAAATTTTGGACCAGTTATTGAATTTTTTTTGTCAAAATTGATATTTTCCAGAGGCTGTATTTAGGACAATTTTCTACCTATTGTCAAAGTTTTGATGTAGTTTTTATCGAATTTTTATCTACTTTAAAATGCCATCCAAACTTTAAAAGATTGCAACGCTGGAGATTTTTGAAAATTTTTTGAAAAATTGTATAATTTTGGTCAAAATTTCGTTTTTCCTTGGGCTGTATTTTAGACAATTTTCAACCGATTTCAAAATGTTATATCTATTTCTTTTTACATTTTTACATACTTTAAAATGCTATCAAAAGGTTGGAATATTGGGGAAAAAAATTTCGACTCGATTTTTGAAAATTTTTACAGTGTATACACTGTAATTTTTTTCAAAAATCGGGTCAAAATTAGTTTTTGAGATTTGAATGCCATTTTATAATTTACATTCCGAGCAGCAAAAAAAGGCATGACTTTTTGAAATCGTCCAAAAATTAACTAAGTTACAGGTTTGCAAAGTCGAGGTATTTGCATAAATTTTGGACCAGTTATTGAATTTTTTTGTCAAAATTGATATTTTCCAGAGGCTGTATTTAGGACAATTTTCTACCTATTTTCAAAGTTTTGATGTAGTTTTTATCGAATTTTTATCTACTTTAAAATGCCATCCATACTTTAAAAGATTGCAACGCTGGAGATTTTTGAAAATTTTTTGAAAAATTGTATAATTTTGGTCAACATTTCGTTTTTCCTTGGGCTGTATTTTAGACAATTTTCAACCGATTTCAAAATGTTTTATCTATTTCTTTTTACATTTTTACATACTTTAGAATGCTATTAAAAGCTTGGAATTTTGAGAAAAAATCGAAATCAGTTTTTTAGATTTGAATGCCAATTTATAATTTACATTCAGAAAAAAACAGAAAAAATCACAAAATCCTTAATATTTAGCTACCGATAGTCCGATAGTCCCTATCGGGATGTTCTTTGGACACAAGGTGGCACTTATTGATCTAATTAATATATCATATTTTTTCTGAGCAAAAAACTCTTTTTGTTTCAGCTCCCTAAAGAACCTATCAGGATCTCATAGTGCCAGTCGATGCAGCTCATCAAGGACTACTTTCTTACCGAAGGACATTCGGATCGCCCTTGAAATATACGACTTATCAGGACATTTATGGTTTTTTTGTGATCTTTTTTTGCCATTTTGAGTACTTACCCCCTTACAAAAATTCAATGTATGTAAAATTAAAGAATCGCATATTTATTTATTTGTATTTTTGTTACAATATATTCTAATTATAATCAAATTATTTTAATTGTATGTTAACTAAAAATTAATAAAAACAATTTAAAATATGATTAATTAACAGTATTGTTTTTTTCTCTAATTACTTAATACTTACTTTTTATTTTTCAGCTTTTATTTTTAAGTTTTATTAAATATATTGTTTTTTTTTAGTTTTTATTTTTTATTTTTTAGTTTGTTTTTATTTTTTTTAGTTTATATTTTTAGTTTTTATTTTTAGTTTAAATATTTTTAGTTTCATTTTTTTTAGTTTGTATTTTTTGTTAGTTTGAAGTTTTTAGTTTTTGTTTTTAAGTTCATTTTTTATTTTTTAGTTTTTATAAACATATGTTATTTTTTAGTTTTTATTTTTTAGTTTTTATTTTTTAGTTTTTATTTTTAGTTTTTATTTAGTTTTTAGTTTTTGGTTTTTATTTTTTAGTTTTAATTTTCTAGTTTTTATTTTTAGTGTTTATTTTTAGTGTTTATTTTTAGTTTTTATTTTTTAGTTTTAATTGCTCAGTTTTTTTTTTATATTTTATAGTTGATTTTTATTTTTTTTAGTTTATATTTTTTGTTTTTATTTTTAGTTTTAATATTTTTGTTTTTATTTTTTTTTTTAGTGTGTATTTTTATTTTTTTTTAGTTTGAAGTTTTTAGTTTTTGTTTTTAAGTTCATTTTTTATTTTTTAGTTTTTAAATATTTAATTTTTTAGTTTATTTTTAGTTTTTATTTTTTGTTTTTATTTTTTAGTTTTTATTTTCTAGTTTTTCTTTTTTAGTTTTTATTTTTAGTTTTTATTTATTAGTTTTAATTGCTTAGTTTTCATTTTATATTTTTTAGTTTGTTTTTATTTTTTTTTAGTTTATATTTTTTGTTTTTATTTTTAGTTTTAATGTTTTTGTTTTTAGTGTGTATTTTTTTTAGTTTTTATTTTTTAGTTTGAAGTTTTTAGTTTTTGTTTCTCAGTTCATTTTTTATTTTTTATTTTTGATATATTTTATTTTTGTTTTTGGTTTTTATTTAGTTGTTATTTTTTAGTTTTCATTTTTTAGTTTTTTTTTTTTAGTTTTTATTTTCTAGTTTTTATGTTTTAGTTTTATTTTTAGTTTTTATTTTGAAGTTTTCAGTCTTTGTTTTAAACTTCTTGTTTTTAGTTTCTATTTGTTAGTGGTTTTTTTTTAGTTTTTAATTTGTTTGTTGTAGTTTTCTTTTTAGTTTTTATTTTTATATTTATTCTTTTTAGTTTTTATTTTTATATTTAGTTTTAATTTTATTTTTTAGTTTATATTTTATTATTTCCTAGTTTGTTTTTAGTTTTCGGTTTTTAATTTTTAGTTTTGAATTTAAGTTTATTAGAACTATTGAATGATCAACTATAGTTTCCTGGCATAAAAAAAAGATTTTATAACGATAGTTTTTCAACTTTTATTTTACCCAATATTATTAACTTTTAAAAATTGTATTACACGATGAAGCTTGTTTTATAGCCAAATCATTTTTATTAAAGGAATCGGGTAAGACTAAACCTCCAAATCTAGACTATACTACTTAGATTACCTTTAAAATAAAGTCGACAAGAATATGAA
This sequence comes from Drosophila sp. 14030-0761.01, assembly GCA_018150735.1. Classification (NCBI taxonomy): domain Eukaryota; kingdom Metazoa; phylum Arthropoda; class Insecta; order Diptera; family Drosophilidae; genus Drosophila; species Drosophila sp. 14030-0761.01. The sequence continues at coordinate 15,484,888 of JAECWO010000031.1, forward strand.
TAATTGCGAAAAACAAATCTAAAAGAAAGGAAATCAAGAAATAAACCACAAGAAGAATAAAATAAAAAGAAGAATGTAGAATGTTTGCGCTTAAAACGATTCTCAATATATATATTTCCCCTGAAAGCATTTTACAACTGCTTAGCTGCTATCAGAATCAGGTGCTATTGGGTGGCTCTGACGTTAATGACCGTAAACTGACAGCTGACTTCCAACCATATATATATATATAGCCAACCAACTTCTTTGCCTCTCTGCCATTTCTGTCGTTCCTCTGACGTTTCGTACGTGCTAAAAGTTTTTTGCCTTGTGACTGCCTTTGCTTTATGTGCTTGACCTGCTGGGTTAAAAAAAAAAAAAAATAAAAACAAGAAGAGAAACCAAAAAAAAAATTTAGTTTTTCTTCCGCTTTTTTATGTCTCTCATATTTCTGCTGACAAAATGAGGGAAAACGAGCGAAAAAAAAAATCGGACAGTAAAGACTGAGAGAGAGAGAGGGCGGCGAGACGGTTTTGTACTATTTGCTTTTCATTTATTAGAAAAACGCGAATGCAACTTCCGCTCTTCAACTGAGATACACACGTGTTCACAAATATTTGCAGTACGTGGGCTGCACACCTTTCAGAGGTCTCCCTTTCTCCCCCTTCTCCCGCACCCCCGCACTATACTCTTGCCATATCTCATGTTATGGTTTTAATAATCCACACGATTTTCTCATCTCTTTTTTTTATTCTCGTTCATCGGTCAGCGTTTATTTAACCAACAACGGGAATTGCGGAGGGGTTGGGGGGGGGGGGAGGTATGGGGTAGTGGGCCAAACGGAAGTAAAAGAAAACCAAATGTCGACAAATTTGTCGGTTTTCACATATTTTCTAGGATGATTTTTAATAAATACAACACGAGATATGCATTTCGCATAACTTGACCAAAATATCCGACCATTCATCGGATTTAAAATCAATTTTTTCAAAGATTTTTCTGCCATTTTCCATTTGCGGCTATTGCGGAAAATTTGATTTCTATTTAACGTACACACACACATACCCACACACCACTATACACACACACACTCAACGAGAGGTCGCTCGACAGTGCCGAATTTTGAAAAATAAAAACCGAGAGAGAATTTAATTTTGAGGTGAAATTGTAAACCTCTTTAAACCTTGAACTCGTTTTGTGGTTGTCATTTCACGGTGTCGGCATTACAAACCATTTATTGTTGCCTACTTTGGGGGGCAAAATATTTACCTGTCGCGTTATTGGTAAACGCGTTGCCTACTTTTCAGGTACTTTTAGGTTCAATTATTTTCTATTATCTTGCGTCGAGCATTTGCGGTGAAATTTTTGTGGATTTTTCGCTGTCTGGCTTTTTGGCTTTTTCGCCAGCATTTTATCCTGTCGACTGGGCAATTTTTGTTGTTGTTTTTAACACCTTTTTTTTATTGATTGGGTAACTGCGTGCGCTCTTCTTCTAGCTGGTTTAAATAATATAAGTCTACTTTTTGGTGCTGTTGCCGCATTTTTCTAATAAAAACTTTCTTTATGCTAAGCCAAAGGTTTGCTTTTCTTCTCTTTAGCCAACTTGAGGGCATTTTAATAGAATCTTTTATGCTTTTCTGCTCTATAAAGGGGAAAAAAAGATACTTTGATTTTTTTGTTTCCTTTATGGCTTTGTGGCTTTACTTTTGTAGACATTTGCAAAACTAATCTGAATTCATATGACTTTATAATTATTTCAACACTTCCAAACACCTCCTCTCTCCTTTCTATAATTGTAGTTGAAAACTTTTCTATTATATGGACAATGGAAAGTTTTCATTGCATATCCCAAGGCTAGAATTTTTTTTTTACTCAACTCAAGTTCTTAGCTCCGCTCTGTCAATTTAGCCAGTTGAGCCGGAATCACAGCAGCAGCCAATATTCCGCTCATTTATTGACCATCGACAAATACACACACACACAGAGAGAGAAAGAGTGGGCAGAATGAGACAAAGAGATGGGAGAAAGAGGAGAGAGATGGCAAGTCAAATAAAATTGCTATAAACGATGGACTAACTCTTTACCTCTAACTGTCCTCTAGCCACACATCCACCATCCACCTACGTTAGTCTCTCATTTCCCAACTTCTTTGCCCATTCACTCACTATTGACATACAGAGAGTCAGAGGCTTCAGGGGAAAAGCAGAAAAAGAAAGAAGGAAGACAATTGCAGCTGCGGCACCCACTTCCCTTTTTTCTCCATTTTCTTCTCTTGTGTTACTACACGGGGGCTTAGAGGTATAAAGGCACAACAATTGCAGGAGATCGTCAATTTCCTGCTTACACCAACGAACCATCGATGCTCTCCTCCGCATCCCTCTTTATGCCCTGCAGGCAACTTGATTACAAAGCACAAGGCGAAGACGTAAAAGGCAAAAATCAATAGGAAATGCAGCTAAATATTTTGCAAACTAAAATAATTGCACAAGGCCCAAGCGATGAAAGCGAAGAGAAGAGTGAAGGAAAACTAAAAATCAAATATGAAATTTTTCCAGCAAAAGAAAATTTCAACTCATTCAACTGCTTCTCTCTTCATGCAATTCTTGTTGGCCAGGGCAAATGATTTAATTAAAATCTGAAATTGAAGCTCCACCGACTGACTATGTGTAGGAGGAGCAGGAGGTGCAATTTTTTAGCTGCTGTAAAGAAAAGAGTAAGAAGGAACAAGAACAGAAAAGATAGTGCAAGTCGAGATCCTGGCAAACTTTCTTTTGACTTTTTTCACTTTTTCGCATTTCTACCTCTCTCTGTCTCACGCTGTGTGTGTGTGAGCAGGTGAAAAAAGTTTTGCCAACTTGTTAAACAATTTTCGTATATATTTTTCGACAAGTTTTTGGCTGTTAAAAATCTTTAAGATACGACATGAAAGAAAGCTAGTTTATGCGTCTGACTCTTCTTGGCTGTCTGTCTGTCTGTCTATGCCAGCAGCAGCCGGCAGCCAATCCTCAGACTCCTCAATCCACTACACGATACTACTATATACCTACATATATATGTATATATATCTATGCCGTTCTACTGACTGGCAACTTTTGCCAGACAATTTTTCTGCTGCTTTGCATGTGGCATGTGGGAGGCGTGGGGACTCCCAGAAAAGCAAAAAAAAAAAAAGAAAGTAGTCAAAAAGTTACAGCGGGTAAGCTTCGTTGGTCCTTTCTGCTCTCACCTTTTTCTCTGGTATTTTGGTCTTTTCCTTTTCCATTTTGCAATTGAATTTGCCCGCGCCAAGTCCTTGGCGTTCGTCCTGCCCCACATGTGCATAGAGATAACACTACAAAAGCATAAAGTGTGCGCTTAAAGTGTAGCGATATCAATAATAAATGGTTGGCCAGACAGTCAAATAGTCAGCCAAACAGCCAGCCTGTTGCCAAGAGGCCAAAGCCAAATACAAAACAAAATAAACGAACAATTTTGCGAAATTGTTCAAATATTTAAATATGGACAGCTTAAAAAGTAGGCTACACACACACACACACACATACATACACTTAAATCTGTATAGTAGAATAAATTGATAGCTTAAATAGGCGTTGCTTGTTTCAGGCCAAAATTCCTTTACAATTTTCTTATTTTTTAGTACCAACAAATTGGGTCACTACTGCGGAGCATAATCAATATGAATTGCCCTTAAGCATAAGAATAAATGAGAATGAAATAAGCTGTTGAAGTGAAGTGACTGAAAAAGTGGGCGCCTCCCTGTTAAACTGAATAATTGGATCAATAACAACATTGTCAAGACAATGACAAAGTGAAATTTTTGGTAATGGAAAAAGGTTACTCACTTGTATTAAAATAAATCGTTAAATTTGTCAAAATGGTGGAAGCCAAAAAATTTGCATAATTGCCAGACACGCACAAAAGTAGGCAATACAATTTTAAATAATATAAAATTAAAGAAAATGCAAAGGAGAACTTAATAAAATAAGCTTAAAAATTAAAATTTCTTTATGAAGGAAAAGCATAAAAGAGAAATGATTTAATATTACAAATTCATTCATTCTATTTGTATGTCCATTCAATTAATAACTAACGCAATAATTAAAGTCCTGCGTTTAAAAATCTTTCAAAATTGCTTTACATAATACATGAACTGCCTCTATGTACATAGAAAAAAGTAATATATTTTATTATTGCTTAATAAAAATGTTCTATTTATCTGCAAATAATCTCAAAAATCGTTTTGGACTTTGCGTCAACTCTTTAAAATATTCAATACATTACTTAGAAAAGTGTAAAAAAATTGTTTTTGTAGTTTGCTTGTTGCAAAGAACTAACTCTTATTATTGCTTTCAAAATCATCTATCTCAACAAAAATAATTTTCTTATCAAGTCTCTTAAGATAATCCACTTTAGCTCTAAATATATTTGGTCTATAGATTCATTTTTGTTGAAATATAATATTATCAATATATAGTTTCTGAAAATATCGGAAATGGAAATACTAAGTTTTCCCTCGTTTACAACTAATATGCCCATTTTAGTGTCTATACAAGAAACAAGAGTCACTTTCTCTGGTCTGACACATTTACTTCAGGTTGTTGCCTACTGTCAAAAGAACGAAATAAAGTCTTGAAACGGAAAAGGCAAAAACCAAAAGATAAAAAATGCAAAACTCGAGCAAAATAGACAGAAAATTACAAAGCAGTACAAAAGAGCAGCAAACTAACCAAAAGAAAGTCACCTCAAAGTAGGCAAGGAAATAGATAGATAAAGGCAATTTCAATGAATGGGCATTTAAAGAAATTTAAAGTTGAAATTTTGCAGCAATTTCATCAGATTCTGGTCGCGTCAGGATAACAAAAAAAAAAGAATGCACCTTGAATTGAAGGCACTCTCTTAACAAAATGGGATGCCGAGTGCATGTTGTGGTTTCATATTTCTGTACTTGACGTTTTTTTTTTACTGAAACCTAACTTAGTTAACACGCACACAAAGTGTCAACGAAGTCTGACCAAGACCATCCACATAGCTGAGTGCTAGGACTAGCAATGGAGGAGCAGATTGTCGTCGAGGCTAATTCACATTCGGCGAATGCAGCGCACAAAAGTGTAACGACAACAACAAGGGTAAAAACCTAAGCAAGTGTGATGCCCACCTTTTGTATCGTATTGTATTATGACAGCAGCTGCACCTGAAACTATGCAGTGATTCTCACACTACCCGCAAAGACGACCAACCTACTAGCCACCCACCCACTGCCCATCCAACCTTGCCGTCTACTTCGCTCTCTTTCTCTCGCTTTCTCGCCCCCCACTTCTAGTTCACGAGGTGGATCTAAAAATTGTAAACAAAAATGAAAACGCAGGACAATGGCTTGGACGGAGCGGAGGACCGGAGCGGATGTGAGAAAAGTGTTGCAACGCAGGGTGAACGAAGAAACGTTTTGGCATGCCATGTGTTCATTGTCCAAGAGCTGTTCATGCATGGGCACGCATTCTGGCTACGCTCTGCAGTTGGCATATCAACTGGTCGGACATGGTGTAAACACGTTTAATGTTGTTGCCATTGCTGGTTGTTGTGCCTGCTACTACCACTACTACTACTACTGGTGGATGCTAGTAGTGCTGCACTTGCTCCGGCTCTACGGTTGTTGCTACGTTTAATTTAATCTACTAGCCCAGAGAGCTCTTACCTTGACATGGTCTCGCTGCCTGACCCACCCATCCTTACCCACCCATCCTTACCACACCACACCCCACCCCACCCCACACACACACACACACTCACACACTCACTCTCTGTCCATGTGTGAGACTACCGCAAGTCCATTTAACTTAACTTTGGCAGAACATGCTCTTCTAGCTACTGTGTCCTAGACCTGGCCCAGGCATCATTCAAACGCACACGATGGAGAGGCAAGTAGATGGACAAGGATGCGTATGTGTCTGCCTTCTACTTGCCTTGTTGCCCATCGCCCAACTCAACTCAACCCCCATCCTCATCCTCATCTCCATCCCCATCAGGCATCGTAATTTGCATGGTCAGCATGCAGTTTTGGGGCCACACAGAGTGCCAACTTCTGCCTCTCTGGTCGCTGGCTTAATTGCATGCAGCAACAGCAAGTATCAAGCTAGTTGCAATATCACCATCCCCCTTACCAAACCCCCACCACCGTCGTCATCATCATCATCATCAGTTTTGGGCAACTTCATCCAAATTGGACATACACTTTGTTAATGCCAGCGATACTTTTCACTTTTCTTAAAGCCTTAAGAACAACAAAGAGACAATTACAAGCAATACAGGTGAGGCACGGCGCATTAGTATCTATTAGGTTCTTTCTAAGCATCAATGTTTGTATACTCTTTCAACTTTTCTAATTCTAAATAAACTGGTATGCTTTTGCAATAACAAATTTAAAGACTTATCATTTTTAAGAGGGTTGTATGGTCGTCAAATTTAGGAAGCCTTCAAATATACTTTGATCTTATATCATTGGAAGGAAGATTTTTGTTTTTTCAGAGCCCAGAGAAAATCCTGGAAGACGCGGGAGTTCGAGTACACTTCGATTTACCAAGATCGAAGGAAGGTTATTTTAAGTGAACAGAAATTTCGGAGATTTAAAAGCGAAAGTTTAAAAAAGTCCTTGCGAAGTATAATCTTATTAGTCCATCCTTAATTATAACGTCATCATCAGAAGACTTCAGTTCTATACCACATCTTTAAATATTGTGATCCTTGAGATGAAAGCTTAGATGAACTAATAAGAGTGCAGTTCTAAAGGCTTCTTCTACAGCAAAGACTGAACTCCGTACAATAATCTGTCAGGTACATGGAAAAAACTTCTACCTTCGAAAGAAATTGATACCAATGAGGTTAAGATACAGTTAATCCCATCATGATCAAATAATAAAACCCCATACTTAATTTGAAAATCCACAGAAGCAAAAAAAAATATAAGTTAAAAAATGTCGATGCCATTGCCAGTGACTTTTGCAATTTTTATCCACTTTACTTTTACTCCTGTCCAGGTGATTATATTGCAAATATCTGGTTGTATATCGTGATGTGTGTGAAGTGCACGTGTCCCGTATATGAAAAACAAATACTACAACCAAAAAAAAAGAAAAAAAAAAACAAGAGAAGGAGAGAAGAAAAAATGAAGAGAAAATGTGAAGAAAAAAATTGGGAAATCTTTGTACAGGCAGCAGGGGCACATTGCACAAGTGCCGCGACACGCAAAACATTAAAAGGCCAACTCTTTTTTTGCCTCTGCGCGTTGGAGCCCCAAATCAGAAACCATGTATATATATATACATATATATATATATATATATCGTACACATATGTATTCATGTATACATATATGACAAGCAACTGGCAAACAGAGTGAAGGAAAAAATTGCAGAAATTGTGTAAAACAAATGGTGCAATGCCATGTTTTCTGCATGTAGGTTTTTTCAATCCTGTTGTTCCTCCCAATAGGTTCTTTTTTTTATCCAGGCAGGCAGCATACGAATCATTTGCAAGCGATTTAATTTCAATTGCATGGGCGTTAATCAATGGCAACTAAGAAAAAAAGCAACAGAAATCAAAGCGCTGCGGTACGAAGGGCTCACAAAAAGCTTAAACCAGTGAGGCGCGTTAGTTAAATCACGGCAACAAAAAACAATCAACAAATTATTAATGATGGGCACGCAAAATAAAACAAGAAGAGTTATAAGAACTTTAAATTCAAAACTGCCGCTCTTGCAGGCCTTATAAATATATCGATAAGCTCATCTATCCTGGCTATCGGTTTCTTGACAAACGGAGGCGCCACTTACCAGTAGATGGAGCCACATCAAAATGCGGCACTTAACTTAAAATATGGCGCGCATGTATGTTTATAGAGAATCATAATCGAGCATTCAAAAAACATGCAATTACTAGTTGCTCCTATTTTTAACATTTAACAATTTTTAAGACAAAAACAATTTAAAAAAAATTATATATTAAAAACGCTTAAACGAGTAATTTTTCGACATTAACACTGTTTAGAATACTTTTCACTATAATGTGAATATTTCATTTTATGATTTGAATAGATAATCCAAATAACTTAAGATTGCATTTTTATTATTTATTGACTTTGGTGCATTTGATACCCTTGGATTGCAATTTACGCATTATATCGAGGGTTTGTTGGTTTTTCACGCCACTTTTTGTATCGGCTGATGGTTGACTATTTAACTGGGTACTTCCACGTTTAACTTGAACTCCACAAGCTCTCAGTTTGTTGAGTATTTGTTGTGTACCGTCAGTGGGTGCGGGTGCGGGTGCCTGGACTTTGGTTGCTGGTGTGGATGTGGATGCAGGTGTAAATTTGACAGCCGGTAAAGCTGTTGGTGTAGATGTAGGCTTTGCTATCGTTGTGGCTTTGGGTACTGATGTAGGTTTAGGAGTTGCTGTAGACTTGGACAAAGTTGTTGATATTTTTGGCTTCTGAAGCGTTTGTTGTTTAACTACAGGAGCTGAATTGATTTCGTTACTTTCAACAACACGCTGAAGATCTTCCTTGAGATTGGGCACCACAATCACATTATCTGGATTTCGTTTCGTTTTGCTGGTCGTTGTCGAGCTGGTTGAGCGTCTTGGTCGCTTCGCTTGTGTAGCAGATAGAACTGGACGAAGTGGTACACTTTTAACCTTGATTTTGGGCAATTCTTGAATTTCTTTCTCGACTTCCACTGCTCTTTTAAGATTTTTAGTCCCATTTTCGATTGTTTTGATTTTAGTTTTGATCTGTGGCTGCTGCTGCTGTTGCTGCGGCTTCTGTTCTTCATCCGTATACCAACGTGGATCCTCCAACTCCGCCTGCCAGTCTATGCTATCGGATATTTCAGTCAAATTTTTCACTGCCTCAATGTCATAGATTTGCAGCTGAAAGGAAGTCCAAATCATGAATCATAAAAGGCCCAACGAAGGTTTCTTGCAATACTTACCTCCTGGCATCCTTTTATTAGTCTTGTCTCTCGTTTACCCTCATCATAGCAAAGCTGATCTGTGGGCGTCAGTATATGTTTCACACCAGGACAATTCTCCAAATGTTGTTCATAGGTCTCGAAAGTAATATAGTGGCCATTGCAACTACGGCAGAGCATTATCAGACGACGGTGTTCATCGTATAGTATATCGCCCAGGCGTATGGCAATCAGAGTTTTCAATTTTCGCCCACGATTCATTTAGTTACGCAAAATAAGGCGCCAAAAATTTATGTTTTCCAAAGAAACAATTTTTTGTTGTTGTTATTGGCAATTTGACATTCCAGTGTTGGACATAAACAAAAGCGCACAAGACCGTTTTCGGTGGAAACTTAAAATACCAAAAACCCCAAACTGAGTAATTGGGATTTTCTTGGCTATCATTTTTGAGTTTCCTGTGAACGGTCACACTTTGTTGTTGCTTTTCATGTTGTGTTTGGAGGCCGCGTGCGGGAAAAATTATAAAAAATTAAACTTCGGAAATTACGCGCGGTCTGCTTACGATCCGATTCGATAAGAGTTTTATATTTTGTACATAGTTCCTTACACTAGTCAAGCAAACGCGTATTGTGTTTTTACCCCAGACAAAACCTATTTAGAGGTAAGTAAAACTCGCAGACTTTTTTGGCCGCTTAAGCTTACATAATTTAAAGGAATGAGAGAAAATTGTTGTGCCTTTTTGTTTTTGTGGGTTTTGACAAATGCAAGCAGATAATGACATCATCCTGAAAATTAAAGGCTACACTATATTGGCTTTGTTGTAAACTAATTTTGGGTCTGATGATTATGACATTGCTTGCAAATGTCAAAAACATAAATTGAAACTTGTGACACGGCACTCGAAATGAAATGATTTACAGAATAAACTTTTAATGCCATTCATTGATTATTGTTTTTGGAAATTTAATTTCAAACATCTTTGATCAAATGGGCTTTAATTTGAGTAATTGCATAGATGCATTGTGAAATGTTGAATCATTTTAAATTTAAAGTTATTCAAATGAATACATCTATGGATATTGTTTTAATCTGTTAAAAGAACATAATTGATAAAAGATTAAAATTGTATTTGGACAAGACAGTACTTTAGTTAAAAAATATTATCTTAATCATTTGTAAGCTCATGGGGCTAATGGAGTTTTCCCAATTAGTTTTTCCACTGCGCTTCATTAGGTTAGGGGCTTTGTTTTTGCATTTTACGGTTGAATATGATTCTGTTTGCTTTCTACTTTCGAATATGTTCAGATTTTGAAAACAATATCTTGAATTATATCGTTCGATATATGTATATCGATTTCTTTGTAGAATCACCTTGAATGTAGATTTTCTATTTTAATTTAGCGTTCTTGATTTTTAAAAAGAATTTAAAAGAAACAGACGCAATTATTAATTTTAATATAGAAAACCATAACCAGTAGACTAATAAGAAAATCGAATAGCGATCTTTCTCCTACATACACATGTATGTATGTCTACACGAAATAAATCTATAGAGTTTCTCTTTCCGTTTTATTTCAAATCTATCTGTTTTAACTTGGTAACCAATGTACCATAACTTGCAGCTTCTGTGTTGCACCAAGATTTGTAATATTTACTTTTGATTTAAAATTGTAATTATTTATTTTCCAAATTTGAAATTTGCTGGCAAATAGCTTAAAGATCCATCCGATCCATTATTTTCTAATTCATTTGCATTTTGAGAATATTTTGCTTAACAATCTAATTGAATTCGTTACAATTTCCGCTTCTCTCATTTCGTTTCTTTTTGTAGAATATTTTTAGACTAAATTACAATATTTATTTAGTGCAAATTGTGTGGTGTACCATTTAAATTAGTGAGTTTTATTTTCGTATTTAGACATTAACTTAAAGCTGCTTATTGAATTCTTCATTTTACTTTTTCGGCAAATCACATGAACATTTACATAGTTAACATGGTGTGGGGGACAACAAAATAATACAGTAGACGACGACGACATTTATAAGAAGTTAAATATATATCCTCCTAGATATATATATATATACGAGATGGTTGATACGCGACTGTACTTAAATGCGGCATAGAACTTTATTATTATTATTAATATTATTCATTTAATATAAACAAATTTGATATAGGCCCGTGAGAAATGCTTAGAACAAATTGGGACACTATTCCAGAGAGCGTCGCCTCAGCTGTTTACGTACTCCCACTAATGCGGCACTGCTGCGATCCAGCAGCTCATTCGATAGCCTGGCCAGCAGAGGCAACTCACGCATGGAGACATTTACAGAGGGCAGGGGAGCCAATTGCTGATGCAATTTCTTGAGGGGAGTGGGCGTGGGGGCAAGTAACTGCTGATGACGCGGTGTTTGAGGTAGACTCTTGGCCACTTGTGGCTCCACCTCCACATCGGTGTGACGTTGTAGCGCCTCAGCTCCTAGCGAATCGGGACGTTGCTCTGTTGTGGATGATTTTGATTTCTGTTGCTGTCTCTTAGCCACCTCCTTAAGCATCATTAGATGATCCAATTTGTCCACGGTGGCCTTTAGTTCATGCTCCCAGACATCATTTAGCTGCTGCTGTTGACCATCTCCTCCCTCGATTGGGCGTACAGCCAAGATTTTAACTTTTTGCCGCAAGGCCTCCAAATCGGATTCATCCACCATGCCACGTAGTTCACCCGCAGTTCCCGTCTCATCGTAGTCGCAGGCATCTTCATCCTCATCTTCCGTTTCGATAATTTGAATACTGGGCTTGGATCCTTCTGTTCCTTCTGCTGTCGAAGCAGCTCCACCTCCTCCGCCCCCTAATGACATTTGACTGCCTGCTATGGAGGGATAATCACACTTCTCCAATTCCATTTCAAAATCTGGCAATGATGGCAAAGCACTGGAAGTGGGTGTATTCAGTTCGGCACCCACACCAGGTTCTCTCAGACCAGGCGGTGGTGGCGGGGATCCACTTAAAGCGGGATAATCCCCACGTTGCCTATGTATATCCTCACTAATCCTCTCTAGATTACGGAGAGCCCTGGAGTACGTACTCTTCGCAGTCGCCACCTGCTGTTGCAGTTCCCCAATGCGATTCTTTTGAGTCTGCAATTGATCCTGACACACTTGCTTCTCCTCGAAATAGGGACGCGACTTATTGATACTCCTTCGGAAACGATCCTCCAGCTGCTGTAGCTTTTGTTCAGCCGTGTGAAAGAGACGAGTGCGTCTCTGATGCTCGGCATGGCAATCGGCTTTCTGGGTTTCTGCATCCATGACCTTTTGGGTGGCATGATTGAGCATCTCCTGCCAGGCATTATCGAATTGCCATTCATGGGAATTGGACATGAAACGTTGTTCGGCCAGAGCCACAGTCTCCTTGGCGGCGGCATGGATCTCTGCGGGGGAAACAAGGAAGGATTAATTGGGGGATTAGGATAATTTTCCTCAATGGGTTACTCACCGTTTGCTCGTTGAAATTTAACTGCTGCCTGTTGGCATTCAATCTGCGCCTCGCGTGCCTTGTCTAGGGCCTCATAATATGGACGAGCCTTTTCGATGCAGTTGCCCAGCTTCTTGGATGAGAGTTTCAAGCGACGCGTCGACTCATTTAGCAATATGCGAAATGTGGAATTTGCCTCCTAATAAGAATAAAATAATTATTAAAATGGTTCTAAGGAAGAATTCCTTCCAAACTAACCTCCAATTCAATTTCCAATTTATTAATCTCATCCGTTGCGCTATTGAGATTCTCCAGTTCGATCTGAAATAGAAATAATAATTGTTTAAATATTTCTTCTCTTTCTTTCAGTAACTATGTCTCAACCAAAGGAGCCCAAATATGATCTGACCAAGATAACAGCCCGAGTGGATCGTGTTAAGGTCAGTGGATTGCTTCGAACTCACAATGATTATGTGATGCGAGCAGCAGATGGCCTTTTTAAGGCGGGAAACTTTCAAGAACTCATGATGGAGGCCCTGTCCGCTAAATCCTATCTACATGATCTGGGCATATTCAAGGATGTGAGTGTCCACATTGATATCAGTCGTGGAGCAGATGCCACACCAGGTCAGGGCTATGAGGTTACCTTCAGTGGCAAAGAGTACAGTCGCGTAATGGGATCGGCGGGCACAGAGATTGGCCAAAATGAGGGTTCCCTGAGGACGGAGCTAACCATTCCAAATATATTTGGTCGTGGCGAAAGCATCTCATTGCAGGGCACCTACAGCAGTACGAGAGCCAATGATTTGCAATTGAAGTTCTGGAAGCCATTCTTTCATACACGTTTTCGCGAGAATCGACCAGAGTGAGTGACCACTACCATCCCTAATAAGTCTACCCCTAATGGAAGCCCTTCTCTTTCTTCTTTTCAGAGCATCGCTGAGCATTTTTAGGCAAACGGATCGTTTCGAGTTAAGCTCATTTCAGACTAACAATTTGGGTTATGTGGCCGACTTTTCTGTGCACACCATGCTGGGAGTGGATGTAAGTTCTCTTAATTGATTAACTCTCCTCCTTGGTATATAAACTAAGAACACTCTCTCTCTTTTCAGTTAACCCATTCGCTGCAGTATGAGAACTCTATTCGAGATTTGAAACTACTTAACAATAAATCAGCGCCTTTTGGGATCAGAGAGCACTGCGGTCCCAAATTGGCCTCCCTGGTGCGTTACTCCGTGGTCTATGACAATCGAGATGGTACTGTCTTTCCCACTCGCGGCATTTTATTGAAATCGATTAACGAATATTGTGGATTGGGTGGAAATGTTGCGTATACGAGCAGCACGGTGCATGGCGAGGTGAATGTTCCCCTAATCCCTGGCATTGTGGCCCAAGTCTGTGGTCGTGTCGGCATCATGAAGGAAACGAAAAATACCACACAATTGCCCATTAGCAATCTATTCTATTGCGGCGGTCCGCTGACATTGCGAGGCTTTACATATGGCTGCGCTGGACCAGTTATGGATGGCACGCCCATCGGTGCTCAGACATTCTGGTGCACGGGTATCCATCTCTGGGCCCCATTGCCCTTTGCGGGAGTCTTTAAGAGTTTCGCAAGCAATTTCCGTACGCATTTCTTTTACAACTTTGGCAACAGCAATAGTTTCAGTACGGGTAAGTGACGGATATATCCAATAATGTGTCTTTTTCAAATAATAACAACTTTTTGATTTCTCGACAGAACACATGCGTAGTTCTTTTGGCGTGGGTCTGGCCCTCAAGTTGGCGGAACGAGCACGGATTGAACTTAACTATTGCGTACCTGTACGACGACAGAATACTGACAAAGTCTCAAATGGTTTCCAATTTGGTATTGGCTATGAGTTTGTCTAAACGTATTTAAACAAAACATAACATCGCGAAAGCCATGAGAGTCACAAATGAAACCCCCCACAGAGAGATCTAACTTAATTAGAATCAAGTCATATTTAATTATTTTTGTTTGTATTTCTTTTTCGTCAAATGCATTTGAAATTTTCCTACAAAATTGATTTAAGTAAGCTTAAGAATGTGTACATAATACTTAAAGACATTAAAAAAACAGAACCGATATTGTTCAACGTTGAAATTTTGAAGAGTTTTTTTCAATGGGTATTATAACGGGTTGATCTAGTCGGAATTAAGTTAATTTCTATTTGGTTTATACTTTAAAAAATCATAAAAAAAGTGAAAGTTCTAATCTATTATGATTAATATCAACAATCCCAGTGGAAGAGAGAACCTACCAATTACGAATTAGTTTCGAAATATGAAATATATATTTCCCTTTTACTCGTTACTTCATATGTCTTAGGAGATATAAAAGCACTGCTCGATTTTCCTTTTATAAATTTAGCATAAGAACGTAGTTTTGCTTTCCAATTTGTACGTCAAAACACACAGCGACCTTTTAAATATTTATGTCAACATTAACAATTTGAGAAAGTCGTGGGGTAAAATAGTTGTATGTAGTTTATAATGTCAAAGTGGAAGAATAACGCTAAACCAGAGTTAATCGCGTATGCTCCGTGGTGTGAACAAAACTCTATTTTTATAGCCCCAATGTGGAATCAGGAAAATGCATTTCGAGCAGCAAATTCCAAAGTAAACCACTAAGGGGGCAGCAATAATCTCTAAAAACTACAGCAAATTCTACAAATGTCTTGAAAATATTTTTGGTCGCCTCTTCACCGGGGATTCGAACTCGCGTGGAACGACGGTGGACCGGCATCGCAACGCTCACCGCCAAGCAAACACAGTCGGGGTGAGATTACCAAAGGGCACTTTAAATTAACATTCAATGGAAACTGAAATGTTAACGAACTGTGGAACGCAAGTTTGCTTTTGTGTTTGTTTTTTAATACCCTTTCGGGGAGAGTATATAGACTATGAGTAAATGCAAAGAGAGGTGGATTTATCTGCCCAGTTTAACGGAGTTTTCTATCGAAGTGATATTCTCTACACAGAAAAGGGTATAGAAAAACAAAAAGGTATGCCATGCAGTTCAGGTGTTTTTTTTTCTCTCTCTCTCTCTCTTGTTTCTTGTTTAGTTTGTTGATATTTCGTTAAACAATTCCCATATGCATGCATGTGGATGGATGATGGTGGAGGCGTGTCGTGTGTGTCGGTTCATGGATCGGTGAACCGCAGGCGGACAGACAGATGGTTACAGTGATGTTTGGTCGAAAAAACTTAAACTGGTTTTAATTATCATTTTTTGAGTGTGTCCCAGTTAAAACATTTCTCCACACACATTCACACCAAAGGGCTCCAATCAGGCACCCCTCCCCCGCCCCCCCATCCCTGAAATGGATTGATTTAAATGCCAACAACTAAAAAAAAAAAACAAAATAAAACTGGTTTCAAGAGGTTTGAGGTTTTTTAAGTACCTTTTGTGGGGAAACCAGTTTCAAAGTTGAACTTTCCTGGAATTTGGTGCTTTTCAAAAAAAAAGGAAGTGGTTTTTGAGCAACTTCTCTTCTTTTTTTTTTTGTTTGTTTTGTTTTATAGGCGCCGTCTGCTGTTTGACTCTGCCTTTCTTTCCCATCGGCAATTTGCCTAACTGAAATTCATTTTTCGGTTGGTTAATTAAAAGTTTGCTAACGATTCATGTGTGTAACATGCAACAGACACAACTTGGCAATGATACACCCTCAACAACAACAACAACGATCGTTATTTCCTTTCCCCCCCAACATCGTGTGCAATGGCCCTAGACCTTTTGAGTACAGTCATTAGAGGAGTATCGATCAAAATCGCTAATAAATTAGGTGCTGAAAGAAAATATTTCTACAATTGAATGCAGGTGTTATCCCTGTTAGAATTAGTTTATGTTGATGTAATGACTAAAGTAATCGTTATAGAAGCTAGTACAGACTTTACTGAAAACTATCTTAAATCATTCAATTAATCTCTTAATTTTCTTACTTTACGACTCTCTTTTATTTACGATGGGTACATCTAGGACTTTTTAGAATTTTGATATATCAATGTCAGCGTTACAAGAGCATTTTGTGACGAAAAGAATTGCCCTTGATAATCGCCATCGATTACTGTCGAAAAATAAGGCGAGGTTTCTTTAAAAATACAGTATTTTCAGTTTTTTACCGAATTTTAATTGGCCCCTAGAAGTACGCAACATAAAAATTTATTCTTAACATACAAAAAAACCGCGAACAACAAAATTCTTAATAATTCTTGATAATTTTGCATTTTTCATTATTATTTTTTTTACTTTAAGAATACATTTTTATATTGCTTATATGTTTTGCGAATGTTTGTTCAAAGACCTATGAAATATTGCCAAATTTAGTCATCTTTTTAGTTTCTATAATTGGCGAATCATGTTAGGAAAACAATTAGGGACAGAATGAGCGAAATGTTGTTACTACCTAAAGCGAAAGGCAATCGTTGCTGTTCTCCTCTCAGCTCATACTCTCTTACTCCCACCACAAAACACTAAAAAACCTCCTGGAGCGTTTCATGTGTGTTCTCCTGCAGAGTCTTAATCCATGTGGAGGAAGACCCTCTCGACTCAGACTTTTTGTTAGAATCAGCTAACTGGAGTTCTCAGTGGTGTTCCATATCCAGAAATTAATCGCTTTATACTAGAATATAAATTGATGTTGAATGAACTTAAGAACTTTAACCAACAGATAAAATGCACCGCAAAGTGATAACCCATTTGATACAACTCTCAATTAGGGTAAAAGTATTACTGAAATTGTTGATCGACTGTAGACTGCAACTGATAAAAAAAAAAAACGAGTAAACATATTTATGCAAATTTGTTTCTTTTCATGGCTCAGCAAAGTTGTTTAAATATTTAAGCAATGCTATGCATATTTTTCTTGAGAATTGAAAAGATAAGCAAAACAATTTTGCACTCAAAAACAAAAATGCAGATAAACAATCCACAGAATTTTAGCAAATGAGCAAACAACAACGAATAGAAGAGGCGGTCTCCTCTCCCACCTCTCCTTCACTCCCCCCCACCACTATTGATTGAATCATCAGTTGGGGTTTCGCGTGAACCATCAGGGTCAAGTCAAAAATCAACCTTAAATGTTAGCAAAACACGCAATGTGCGGGGGGCAGGATAGGGCAGAACTCTCTCTTTGCATTTCGTCAAAGAAAAAAGGGTATATAAAGTTGAGTCATATAAACTAAAAATAGGTAGGACAAAATGTCCTACAACTAGGAGCGTCGTTGTCTACAAAAAGATGACATATCAAATATATAAATATAAATATGTATGTATATATGTGAACAAATGACGGGTAGTTAGGCTTGGTTCTTACATTGGGCAACAAATCATCAGACAAGTAGACGCCCCTTTGATGTAATAATAAAAGAAAACTTTTTATGGTTACATTTGTCAGATGATGATGATGATGCCCCCATTGGGTGACGTTCTGGATTACAATTTTGCCAGCAAAAAAAACTTGCGAACAACCCTAATCGCAAACAACTTTTAAAAATGAAAGCACATAGAACTCTATTGAATACCTCTAAAAAAGTCATAAAAGACTGAAGCAAGCGTTGATCCTTGTGTTAAAAATTTATAAATATACAATCAAAAATGCTGATAATTCATTTGTTTGCATAAATTAATCAATGAACTACCTGGGAATCACTTCTAGATAAGACATAATGAGTTTATTAGCTGAAACTAATATATGATATCATTATTCTGGAATAATATTCCATGTAAATTTTCTTCAGAATATTGATATACATATAAAAAAAACCGTTAATAAATTAGTTCAGTGAAATATTTATAATGCAGATAAAGGTTTCCAAGTAATTTCCACAGCGACTTGACTCATTGAACTCAGCAACTGCTAGTTCTGGTAAAAGGAAATTTAATCAAAACTGCTAAATTATAAATATATAATAAATATAAATATATTCCTAAATAAAGACATCTCAAGGGTATATCATACCCAGACAATACTCAGGTTTATTTTCTCGATTTTAATGTCTAAAATATTATCTTGGGTGGGATTGCGACAAAATTGCTTTGACATTTTGCCAACTGCAGAACGTCTGTGTGTACGTACATATATAGTATTTTAATTATGATATTACAAACTTTAGCAGCTTGTCATATGCCTGGCACACCCTGTGCTTTTGACTGTCCGCACAGCACAAAGGGCAAACTAACAATTTGACGAACAGCTGAAGCCGAAGCTAGTGAGTGGCGTGATGACGCCTAGACTCTGACCTGACCTACATGTAACAACTTGGTGGTGGTTGTTACCCTCTCTCCCTTATCTTGCCTTCACTCACGTTTTCTCCCTACTATTTGCCATTTGCGAAAAAGGAAATGCGAACTGTAATGGAAACCTTAGTTATTCATCGATTCGCGGTATTTTTCCTTGGGTAATTTTTTGGGGAGGTGCAGAAAAGGACATTCAACTTGAAGCGATTTGCGTCATTAGAAAACTACTTAGGTAAGTATATGTAACGAGCTAAAAACCTGAACAAACTTCACATCACTTCACTTTTACCCCCGAGTTATATGAATTTTTGTATGCGTGACCCATGGAATGAAGTTGAGAAAAACGAAATTAAAGAGTTATATAAAACCAAAACAAGCGAATTAAAAGAGATTTTGATGGAAATGTTTGCACTATATAAAATTGGGAAATTACACGGGATTTGGTGTGGTTTCGTCTTTCTCAAGTTAAAGTTGGAATTGAGATGGTTTTCCATTGAAATCGGTTTGCAATTGAACCAAAATAGTTCCGGTTTCTTTGTGGCCTACTTTCGTTTTTACGTCTTTGTATATAAATTGTTTTTAATTGCCCTTTGAACCTGTTTCCATCAAAACACAATTGGTTAACCTAGTTCTACAATGCCAGAAATTAATTGTAGACATTTCATAGAGAAAGCAATTGTCATATTCACCTGAAAAGGGTTATCTCTGAAATTTCACAAATAAAGTTCAATAGCCAAAACTGCCATTGGTGCGATAAGATTTGCTTATCACATTGTTAAGGAAATGACATCGACGGAATAATACTTTCTCACATTTATATGTAAAAAAAAAAAAAATGGCAAAACTTGAACAATTTTGTTTATGGCAATATACCAATTAATTCAAATTGCTTTTAATGAATGCTGCTAACTATGTGGCAAGGGGGACGACGGGGACAGAGAGGCAGATGCTAGAGGCACTGCATTTCATTTGGTTATGCCTCATTGATTGATGATTTTGCGCTTACAAAACGTATGGCGAGAGGCAGACACAGACACAGCAGAGAGGTAAGGTGAGGCGGAGAGGGAAGCGGGGAAATGGCCGGTAAGTGAGTGCAAGTCACAGTTGAATGAAATTAACATATTTTTTTCCATTTCCTACAATTGTTTTGCCTTCAGCATTTTCATTCCTTAATCTATAAATATATAGACGATGTAACAAGTGTCTGTGGCTGTGCCTGGGTCTGAGAGGGTCGAGATCCACAACAAATCCAAGGTCAATTTGTGGGTCAGGGCACGCAACTAGTTCCATTGATTTCCAATATTTTCCATTTCTTTTTTATAGTTTTCCAAAAGGGGATTAGAGGCATGAATAGATCTCTCTGTTTTAGTATCGGAGGTTATTATTTATTATTATATTGCTCATACTTTCATAGTACATTGTGTTTCATTTATATAGCTGGGAAAAACTGATTTCATCTTAAAATCATTATATATACTATACATATATGTTAAGAAAGTTCAAATGAGCTCATATTTTTACTTTACATTTACTTAACGCTTAGATTACTTTTTAAATCGAAAATGTTAATGAACTAGTCTTCCTATATTGTATTATAAATTAGTTTCGGGTTAAAAGAGTGAAAATATAAATTTACAAATGTTTAGAAATTACAATTACAATTGCTATGCAAATGTAATTATTCCACGCTCTTCCAACTCATTTAGTTTTGAGTCATATATACATATGTAGATATGTGTAATCTAAAGATATAGAATCATTTGACCGACACGATATTCTGATTCATTTGCTTTTTGTTTTTGGTGTCAGGTTTTCTCACCTTGCCAGACATTAATTTGTATTAGTCACTGGACTTGGACTTGCTTGCTTTTGGCTTTTGTTATTATTTTTCCAACGTTTTTTTATTTGATAAAACTTTCCTTCGTTAATCTAATTATCAAATGGCACAAGGCTGGAGGAGGAAGGTGATAACGAAACAAAAAAATAAAGAAACATAATAATAATTATTAAAGATTTAAGTTAATAATCTATTACCACATATATGTGATAAGTTTCATGGCGAAGAAAGTTGTCTAAAAATAATAACAATTTACTATAACTCTCCCACCGTGTTTGTACTTTATTTTGGAGACTTGCCGCGGCGTGTGGCCACTTTTTATACCTCTTAGGCATGGGGTAACAAAAAGAAAAAAGTATTTCGGGATCCAGTAAAATGTATGTGACAGACTAAAGTGGAAGTTAAAGTTTCTAATATTGAATGTACCCTCCACCCCCTAGCGCCATCTCTATTAATGGAACGTTTCTCTATGCAAAAGACATGGATATGAATATAAAACTCAGTTGGAGTTCATATTAGCGGCGCTAGGAAACAATTTACTTTACTTTTAGTTGGTTTCAAAATTTCTTACAATATACTGAGTATCTAAAAGTCGAGACTTTGACTCTCTGTAGCCATTTACTTTTGTTGAAAGAAAAAAAAACAGCTGTCACACGACATAAAAAAATAAATAGACTTTGTGTTGGTGTATCGCGTCGTATAGTGCTACTTTTTTTTAGCTTTGTTTTTTTTTTTTGTTTTTGTACGTCATCGAGACACTTTTCTCTATTTTTGTTGTTGATAAGATTTAAGCAAAAGGTAAAATAAAATTTGCACGCGCTTCAGAAACCGGACTTTTTTTGCTCTCTAGCTCGTTCTCATTGATAAAGAGTGACGCAGAGAAGACGAAAAGAGGAAGTGAAGTATAAAACATTTTTCTATGTTTTCAATACGCGATATTATAAATATTTCATTGCCATTGGCATTTCAGGTTTATTCTCAATTTTTGGCGCTGTTTTCTATTTCCCATACATTTTGATGAAATTTTTTTGTCCGATCAAATCACATGATTTTTAACGATCGAAAGCGGCATGTGATGTACCTCTTTCTCTGGTTTCCCCCCCACTGAGGGGATTCGATTTGAAAATTTCTCTCTATTCTAATATAGCTAAGCGTATATAATTAGGCGCAAAGTCATTAATGGGATGGGGGATGAGGGAAATTTGTTCATTGTATGAATTCCGAGTAAAATCACGAACTGGCAGTAATTGTTTGGAACACCGTTTCCTTATAATCGTTTAAATTCTAAAATCGTTCAAACTGCATTTTTTATACTATCTGCACTGAACTAATTAACCTTCATAATGTTTATCAAGAAAATATTATCTGAACTGAATAATTAACCTTCATAATGTCAATCCATATAGGATTAACGCAAAAAAGATTAGTTTTACTTTAGAGGACTTCAGCCTTATCAATATGTATAAGGCCGGCTGTGACTGAATATCGGGAAAACCAAAGCGATCAAGAAACTGAGGTTCCTAAAGAAGCTCACACACGATGCAAACAATTTGAACACGAGTGCAAACATTTTGCTGCAAACAAAAAATTTGCAATAACTGTTTGCGGCAACTATTTTCTATATTTTCATGCAATATTTGCATTGGTGTGAACATTTGTGCAAAATGTTGCTGCAAATTATTTTCAAATTGCTGCAAATTGTTTGCATCGTGTGTACCTAGCTTAAGAGAGATCTCCATTACTAAAAATCGTTAAAACTTCGCATATGGAAAGCGTGGTCCTGAATTTCCAAGAATTTACATGGCCAAATGGATTAAATTTTAGAAAGCACCTCTTGAAACTGATTACCACAATTTTAGATAAATGCGACATTTAGCTAATTGCTAATTGTCAGTCGAAATAAGAGACCTTCTCTGGGTTGTTAGTTCAAACTTTAAATATTGCTTCAGAGTACCGATTTACTATAGAGACACCCGTCCGTCTTGATGATTTATGATATATCATTTAATTGTTAGTCAGAGAGTTTCATAATTTGTTACTTTTTGTTTGTTGCGTAGCTTAAGATTGAATAAATCTTAATTTATGCAAACTGCGCCACGGGCTATGAACTCAACTCGACTCACACAAACTCTCGAGAGAGATAGAGAAACAAAAATTCTGTAAGTTAAAACGGGA
Source organism: Drosophila sp. 14030-0761.01 (assembly GCA_018150735.1). Classification (NCBI taxonomy): domain Eukaryota; kingdom Metazoa; phylum Arthropoda; class Insecta; order Diptera; family Drosophilidae; genus Drosophila; species Drosophila sp. 14030-0761.01. The sequence continues at coordinate 15,507,579 of JAECWO010000031.1, forward strand.
GCAACGCCTCAACGATACGCTGTAGTTTTATAATTGAATATCTGAGACATGTAAATTTGGAATTGCAATTTTCTAAAAATGTTTCAATTATGTATAAATCATAGCGTATTTAAAAATGTTTACCAAAGGTTCAAATAGGTAGAAGCAAATGGAAAGTTTTCATTGAATTAGTGTGCGTGGGAGGATCTGTCGAATATTTGTCATTAACTTAATTTAAACATATTAAACTTATATTATTAAAAGGCTATTATTTAGTTTAAGAGATCTAAGATCTGAACGAAAGGGGAAACCTGGTAAAATAGAACACTTCGAAACAAAAATATCAATCAATTTTTTCATTATTTAGAAAATCTCATAACCGTTTTGCCCCAATAAAATAGATTCATTTGATGGGTACCACAGGGTACCAAAGTTTAACATAAAATGCTAAACAACAACATGTAAATTATAAGGCTATTTTTAAAATATTTCTTCATCCTTCATTAAATATTCCTTCCATTCCTTCATTCTATATTCCTTAATTGTTTATACATTCATCTGAGTACAATGTATGTAGTACATAGAACTGATTCAATCTTCATTTAATGATCTCGGCATACCCTTTATTATCTTTTGGGTGGCTACAGGGTAGTCATAACAACAACAATATATTGTAGTGTTTTTTTGCCATCTTTGTTATTGTTATTGTGAGTTGCGTGTGTACTTTGGTATTTCCATTTATTAAATTTGTATGCATATGCGACACCGAAGAGACGTCGCCGTCAATGCCTCTGCCAAGATATTTGGGCTGCTGCACTTCAAGAGGAAACAGAGAGAGAGACAGGGACAGGGAATGAACAATAAAAGCAAATTACTAAGAAAACAACAAAAGGAAGGAAAAACACTTGACAAGGACATGTCCATGAAACAGGCTTCAACTGCATGTGTGTGTGTGGGAAAATTCCTTAAAAGGAAAAGATCAACAGAAAGAAGGCAATTAAACTAACTACAGCATCTTCTTCTTCTTCCCGTCAAGAGGAAACAACAACGATTCGCATTAACAAGAGAGCAACAACAGAGTAAGTGAGAGACAACGAGCAACATAAGAGAAAGAAAGGGAAAGAGAAGTAGAAAACAAAACAACAAAAAAAAACGTGCCAAGGCACTACCTGGCACAGACGAAGCGATATAAAGAGAGGGGCAGAGAATATTAAAGGAGGAGCACAGGGGAATGGGGGACCGATGTAGCTTCTTACCTGAATTTGCGGGTCCAGCTCGCTATCTTCAGTGTTTGACATTTTAGCGGAATTTGATTTTAACCTTTTTTCTTCTTCTTTCTGTCCTTTCCTCTCGCACTGCAGCTACGCCTACGCCGTGTCTCAATTAGATTTTCACTTTTGTTGGTGTACTTTGTTATTATTATTGTTGTTGCTTTTCAATTAAATGGCATTTGCATTTTCGTTTGTCAATTGCCAATCGTTCGTCACCAAACTATTTAATATTATTATGTAAATTTCACTTTGCAAATTTTGGTTGTTTTAAACAATTCGAAGCATTTTTTTATTTGTTTGTCTCTTTTTACTGCGTGTTTTACTATCCCGTAGTGAATAAGAGAGCGAGCGAGAAAGAGTGCGTGTATATGTGTGTGATTGTGTTAAAACTGTAATGTATAGCTAAACATAATAATGACGCGCACTTCGCTTCTGCCTTAAATTAAATTATGCATTTATTAAATTGTTGTAAATGCTAACTATCCTAAATTACTAGCCACGGACTACGACAACGACACGTTCTTCGCGCCTCGAGCTCTAAAATGATAATATAAATAATAATAAATTAATAATTTATGAACCACCGAGCGACCGCACAACCGCTTGCGTAGAAAAAAGCAACAACAATGTGGCGAAAAAAAGCAAAGAAGACAACACGATAAAGGGGCGAGAAAGAGAAACGAAAAACGTTGCATCGAAACTCATCGAGCCGAATGAGGCGAACATCGAACAAATGAGGCGAACATCGAGCGAATGAGGCGAACATCGAACAAATGAGGCGAACATCGAATCAGCTTTTAATGCGGCGAAAAAAGCACCAACATAAACGGGGCGAAAACAACAAGAATCACAAATGAGCGGCGAACCGGCGAAAACCATCGATAGTATCGATGTGCTTATCGATTTTTCTATCGATGGAAGCGATAGCACGAACGAACCATCTCGAACCTCCTAAAAGTGTGACCAACAAAATAAATATTACAAATATTAGTCGCTTCACAACTTAAGCGCCACTGTGTTCATTAACAAAAACCCGCCACTTTTAAAAATTCAAAGTTGACTAATTAATATTCACAGGAGAGAGAAACGAGATTTTCAATTATAATTTAACTGCACAAAATAAACATTGTGCATGTTTAAGTGTGCAGTTTCCAAATAAATTAGATTTTAATTCTCATCCATCCTGTCGGATGTCCTTATTGGGAAGATTTCTAATTAAAAACTAATGTTATTTTGTAATGAGATTTTGGAATGTGAAACGGAAACGTCGGTTAAGATTAACAATGATTTAATCATAAATATACTTTATTTATTTGTGGCAAACATTTGTGTTCGGAATTCTAGGTGCATTATAAATTCTACTAAGATGCAATCAATAAGCTAAAATCTGTTCTAAGGAATTTTAAACTTGGGCATGATTCATTTTGTTTTCAGCTCATAGGATCCAAAATAATTCAAGTTTGTCTAATCAGCAAATCTTCCCATGGCCATCAAAATCAACAATTAACTAATATTTCGGGTATTAGATATCTGATCTGCCTGAAGTGAGTGTCTATGTGTCTCTTGTTTTTATTATTCTTCTGAAACTCGTTCTGTTTATCCACACACACACGACTTTCTTCTGACACAACGGATCATTAAGGCTTATGTGTGAATGCTCGATTATGGGAACCGAATACGCGATCGCCTACGCAAATTAGCCTTTTGGCTTTAAACAAAATAAACATTAATTTAACAAATTTTGTTTTGCAATGAACCGTCATTTGTTTGTCTGAGTCATCATCTAGCTATTCCAGCCAGTCCCAAAAATGTAGAATGAAGTACTATAAATCCTGTTATTAGCCCAATCATATAATATATATCCCCAAAAATGATGCCCCAATAATCGATGCACGTATTCACTTAAGTCAACGTACAAGAAGAAGAAATATGTGGCCTGAAATTTGTGTTAAGGTCAGGGTGACCAACAACATTTTATATGAGGCATTTTTCAATATTTTTGCAATAAAAAAAATGTTGTTGTTTTTGTTGTTGATGTTTTTTTCTATAGAAGAAGATGCGTCCAACTGGTTCGGCACTCGACGATGACTCTGGCTGGGACTGGTCGCTCTCAACGATCAACTCAACTCATTTGACTTTTCAAAGTTTTTTTTTGACTCGTTTATTTTTTGGTTGGTTTGGAAAACGTTTTCATGTGGGCCGCATGCAGTTAACAATTGCATTTATTGAATTTATGAAAGAAACATAAACAAACAAACAAAAACAAAAAATACATGAATAAAAAAAAACTGAAATTAGTTGCGAAATCATAAACAAATTGCGAGGCATGTTTTTTAACCTTTTGGTTTTAAACGGAAAAAAACGGAAATATTTAGAGGCTGGAGAGCGAAAAACACACAACAGTAAAGCAGATTTATTTTTGCATAAACGACAAATCCGTATAATGTTTGTGAAATTAATGATTATAAACAAATAATAAGAGAAGGCAGGTGAAGGGTCGTTTGCCCAAAAATGGAAAAGAAATGATATGACCGAAAATGAAATCAAGTCGTGTCGATTACGCAGAGCAACATCTAGAGATGATCGCGTGAGACTAGGAAAGATTTAAGTGAAATGGTTTTAAAGGAATCGGTGAAAGTATCAACCGAAACATAATGCATTAATCATTACATTAGCTGAACTTTTAACTCATATAAGCTAGTTCTAATTGAAAAACAAAACGGTAAGGGCAGAGATAGCCAATTAAATGTATTTTTATTTTGTTTTTATTGTTGATTACTTTTTAATATATTTTGAAATATATCAAAATTTCTTTAAAAAAATCTCAACTTCAAACTTTTTCAGCTCAGTAATTTTTGCGCTGATTTAAAAAGTTCATGTCTTTGTGTGCTATTTGGAATCTCAGCTTTTTGTTCTAATTGAAATCTGGAAAACTATTTTACGATCCAATCCAATGTTGGCAAAATATCATGATTAAAATTTTCAAAAATAGAGACCATAATTTTGATGGTATTTAAAAATAAAAAAGTTACTCATTAAATTAAGATAACCCAAAGAAATATTAAATTTTTAAACAAAATTCGTGAACATCTGGCTCAGAGATTATTTTTAAGTGGCTAAAAAGAGATGATTTCGAATTGGTAAATTTACTTAGTAAATTTCTGGGACTTTACACCTTTTTCCCCTTCTTCATTTGGGGGTATTTCCCCGTTTGCCATATTCTGCACGACTTTCGGGCACCTCCAACATTGGTCATCATCATCGTCGTCGGCGTCATCATTGTCTTCGTCATGATAATGGTCGTTTCCCAACCCTAGAGGCAAGTTTTAAGCCCTCGACGCTCCCGCTGACTAAGCTGACTCTATTAAAGTAAATAATATATACGGCGTGAATGCTGTCGCTTTGCCTTTGCATTGTTGTTGTTTATCTGCCTGGCGCTGACTCTGCGTTTTTTTGCAGCGGCAGCGGCAGCAGCAGCAGCCGCCTCATCAAAAACTTGGGATGCCTTCGACTCCCCCTTTTCTGCCCACCTCCCCCTGCTCCTCTCCCTCACAACTTCATGCTGCCATTGTTATAGGTAAAAACCAAATGAAATTTATAAAAATGAAGAGAAAAAAAAACCAACCGAAAAAAAACGTTTGTTTTCGTAATACAATTTTGATTACTTCTTTGACACCGCCTAGACCACCGCAATGTATGGACCCCGCTAGCGCCACTTCTCCAGGCGTTTTGATTTATTGTCGGTGGGCGATCAAATAGCCCAAAACTCCATTTGCTACTGTAAGGCAGCAAGCATTCCAAGCATTTGGCAATACCTTTTGTTATTGTTGTTGTTGTTGTAATCATCATCAACCTAGGAAGCAATAGTCTCTGGCTCGCTGTCAACTCTGTCTATGGTCATCAAACTCAAATCCAAATGACGGCAGAAATGCCTTTAAAGCGGAACTATTGCGGTAATTATGGTCCAGAGACATACAAAGAGACACTGCGGTTGGGATAGGGATGGGGATGGGGACGGGACGGGTCGGAAGGGGAGACAGCGATGAGACTTCAATTGGCATGCAGAGTGATTGGGTGTGGGGGGTCTAGGACTTGAGGACTTGTGGTCTAAGACATTATAAAATGTTTTATACATAAGATTTGGCAACATTTTTGATCTCAAGGTGTTAGAGAAGGAGTTGCACTCAGTTATGGAAAATCTACTTAGACATAGAGTAAAGGAGTTGGACAGAAACTTACACAGATAATTAGATTTTGACAGGGACTCAGATTGACACAAAATTTGGGTGTTTCATGGCATTTGGTAAAGAGGGAGTCATATAGGGAGATGCATTTACTTAGACATGGAGTGGAAATTGAAAAGAATTTGAACTGAGACGAATTCTGTCTTCGATAAGGAACAGACAGACTAAAATTTGACTTTGACAGAGAGTTGTTAGCATTAGACGGGGACTAGATTATAAAAATAAAGTAAGCAAGTCGCCGGGCCGACTTGGATATACCATGCATCAGGGGGAAAAAACTACATGGAGTTTATAAAACCAAATTCATATATTAAATTTCTTTCGTATGCGCGATTTGATTATGCTATCTCGCTCACTCTTATGTGTGTGCACTTTAGCGCTCCACCGGCCAAATTCGCCCTTGCACCGTTTTGAGTGCTAAACATTTCAACGTATTACTCGGCCATTTCTATTCCGATTTTTATGAAACTTGGTGAAATGATAGATAACCATAGCATGTATGAGTGTTACAATACGATACGATAAATATTGCGGGAGAAAATCACTTTTTATTCAATTCCGGAGGCGGAAGGGGGCGTGGCAAAAAAAAAAATAAACTTGGTCTGCGTCTATACTACACGAGTCTATATTCTAAATTCGGTAGCTCTATCATTTATAGTTGCTGAGATCTCTGCACTCTTACGGACGGACGGACGGACGGACAGACGGACATGGCTATATCAATTTCTCTTCTCATGCTGATCAAGAATATATATACTTTTTATTCAATTCCGGAGGCGGAAGGGGGCGTGGCAAAAAAAAAAATAAACTTGGTCTGCGTCTATACTACACGAGTCTATATTCTAAATTCGGTAGCTCTATCATTTATAGTTGCTGAGATCTCTGCACTCTTACGGACGGACGGACGGACGGACAGACGGACAGACGGACATGGCTATATCAATTTCTCTTCTCATGCTGATCAAGAATATATATACTTTATAGGGTCGGAAAAGCTTCCTTCTCCCTGTTACATACATTTTGGCGACTTTAATATACCATTTCATCCTATGGATGCATGGTATAATTAGACAGAAGCAGATCTGGATTTAGGTAAAGAGGCTTGGTATTATACAAGAACGAATTAGAGTTTCGGAGTTTTAGACAAAGAAGACTAGGAATTTCACTTTGCCAAGGATAAAACGAAAATTTGACTTACTCTTGGATATTATAGGCACTCTCAGTACGGAGGAGAGCGGTTTGGGTGGAGAAAATGGTTTATTCGAGAATCTATTGCCCAGTGGGGCCTTTGTTCAATGCAAAAAACTAATGAAGCGATTTAAAAAATTTAAAAAGCACTCAATAGAAAAGCTTAAAAATAAATGCAACGTTGGTTTCAAAGTTTAGAAATATTTTCGGTTAAATAACTATATAAATGTAAGTACATATACTAGACAATTCTACATAGATACTATTAGGCAAATCTGGTATCTTTTTAATTTTTAAGTAAATTTTATATAGTTAAACCCTTTTATTTAAACGGTTACGGTTCCTGATTTCTACATTAGCATTAACATTGAGTCTTTGTCGTAATAAAAATAAACGTTTTAAATTAAATTTAGCAAAGTTTGTCATTAATTTGGTGAATGGAAGTTATGTTAACATGAGCGGCACAAAATCTTGGCCATCTTGAACACGATTATAAAAATGTACAGGAAGAGTTAGTCTAGGACTTGGTGTGACTGCAAAAAGGCTGACTTTAAAAGGTGTTGCATTGTTATTGATGATGATGATGATGATCTAATCATCGATTCTCCATTGTCTCAATTGGCTATTAATATTGAATCGGCACAAGTTCAACGACTTAAAGTCTTGAACAGTTTATATATTAAGCTTATGTCAACGCACATCACACAAGATTGAGAAAGATTGAGCACAAGCGATCATAAAACAGACGAGATTAATGAGACTTCGGGCAAACAAATGAAAATGAAAGCCGCCCCAATGAATTTTAAACTTCAGATCTTAGAACAGGATCTTTAAGCGAAAATAACTTTTGACAATATCATCAAAAAAAAAAGAAGAATAGAAACAATGCCAAAGACGTCAAAACATGGCAGAAAATAACAGACTCGATTTCATTCACGATTTGCATAATATATGCAATCAGCATCTAACTATATATATATATATATATATGTATACCTACTATATATAGTCTTCTGTCTGTCTGTTTGACTTTGACTGGCAAAAAACGTGTGTAGACAATCTTAACAATTTTAGACTTTTGTCTTGTAAATAAGCCGAAACCGAGACTGAAACCGAGAGAGAGAAGAGTATTGGGATCGGTCTGATCGGTCCGATCGGATGACCTTGAATGGCATTGGGGAATCTGTCAAAAGCGGGGTAGAAAATGTGAGAAGGTGCTACAAGTAATTACAATAATTAATTTCACTGTCAGCCGGTTTCCAGCAGTATGTGAAAATCAGACAATGGAAAATGTTCAATTCAATGTGATCACTGATCGGTTGTTGTTGATAAATATTAAGCCTCAAATTAGAATGTAGCGAAAGAGACATCCGAGATGCATACTTGATCAGAGGGAAGAGAGTGAGAGTGAGAGAGTTACATACATTCAGCGACAGTGTGTTTCCTTCTTAATCATTTACTGTTGCTGACGTACATACATATGTATCTACCCACCAAAACGAGGGTGGCACTAGGAGTTCTAACTTATCATATAGAAACCAAATAAATTAATTAGTTTTCAATCAAAAAGTTTGTATTCTTCAGGCTCTAATTTAGACATTTTCTTGCTAAGAATTTAAAACTTTTTTTGAATTTTCTAAGAACTGAAAGGAAATGGGCATTAAAATGAGATAAAGCTTTTGAAAATCGGCAAGAAAATGCCTAAATTAGATCCTGAGGAAAGTAAACTTTTGGATTTTTGAATAATTTTATGATGATTTTTTGAAAAATTGGGTTACAAAATAGTTTTCCAGATTTTAATGCTAAGAAAAATATACAAAAATCACCCAATAATTTAACGAGTTAAAAGGGTCGCAAAATTGAGGAAGTTTTGAACTAGTTTTCTGTTTTTCGGATTCATAGCCCTTTGAAAATTACTTGATATATGAATTTAAATAATATTAGATGGAGTTTATCCTTGAAAATGAATATTTTAATCTAAAACTGATTGAAGCAAATTAAAAGGAATTAAATAAAGTTAATTCAGTTTTACGATATAAAATGTGCTTCAGAGCCTTTTATAAATAATATTAGATGCAGTTTACGCTTGAAAATTAATATTTTAAGTCTTTTAAAACTGACTGAAGCAAATTTTAACGAATTGAATTATGTTTATTTAGTTTTAGGATATAAAATCACTTTCTTACCTAAACTGAATCAGACTTTGTTGAAAATGTAAATATCAATCTTTTGTTAAAACATCTCCACTGTAATTTTTCATATCGATCTTCATCATATCAAGTTTGTCTATGGATTTTCCAGTCAAGTTGATTTTGTATAGCTTACCGACTTTTAGGGGTTACCCTCGTATGTACAAGTCCCAATCGCCGTCTCAGTCGCCGCCTCAGTAGCAGCTGGCTGCCTCTGTTCGGGCTGTTCCAAGCTTCAAGCTTACTCCACTTGGTTGCCAAGTTTATTGAAAGCGCAGAATCCGTAAGCTGCGGACGTGTTTAACGCTCGAGCGCATCTCGTCATCGTTACCGACCTCATCGCCAGCGCCATCGTCACACATCGTCGATAGTGGCATCTCTTTTAGTTTGCATTTAGTTTGTGTGAGATTCGTGATCGTGTCACAAATTGATTGAATTTTATGTGTGAAGAAGAAAATAAGAAAAATTACATTATTATTTGGATTTGGCAATAACTTCAGTTGCTGGGTTTTTGTTTTCAAAATCGTTATATCGCGCCGGCATCATCATCATCATCAACATCAACAGTTCGAGTCGAAATTTGTTATTCTGCCTACGCGCTAATTTAATTCAAACGCGACTTTTTGGTTTTTGGGCAATGCCCATTTTGAAATTGAAATTGTTAATTGCGTGACAAAAAATAAATAACAACAACGACAGCAACAGCAACAATACTACATACTGGAAGATCTAATTACAAATTCTCAACTCTCTCACCTTTAAAAATGGAAATCAATCTGAGAATGCAACTTGCCCTCATATTGCTGCTAATACTAAACCTCAGCAGCAATCACATGGCATATGGACGGCCTGGTATATTATAGTATATATATATATATATAGAATATATATACAGGTTCATTCTAAATTCCATTCCATCCCAACTTTGAGTAAACACTCTCAAGTTATTCTCACTGAGAATAGCTGGAATAATTTGTTCAAATTTGTGTAATGGAATTTTGAGAATAACCTGTATGGATATTCATTTTGATTATCGAATGGGTATTCGATAAAATCGGGTTTCTAGGCATGTGAATAATATTCAATTAGTGTCTGTGTTTTACTTACAAATTTCCTGCCTCCCTCCTCCTTTGTCTTTGTCTATATTTAACTTATGCATGTGCACATTAATTTTCAATTCAAGATTTGCATAAACATAAAAGGCAACAAATGATGTTAAGGCTTAACTTTGGCACGTTTTCTTAATGTCCTCAGCCACCTCCTAGAAATAACAACAAAAGCTGCCATTTATTGGTCCATTTCAAGTGCTTCTTCAATGCCAAATCGATTGTAAAATTTTGAACAATAGCCATCCATCGAATCCACATTTTATGCATTCTTTGGCAGTTATTTTTGTTTCTCGTGATTTAATGAAGACTTAAAATCAATAAGCTGCTATTGACATCATTAATAATCACTAACTGGCAGTTAAATTCAACAATTATTGCCTGCTGGACATTAAGAGAATATGAAAAGTAGGCAATAACAATAATTACACGGCAATTAGTTTTTTGTTCTATGTTTAAACAAATCTTTATGCTGCACAAAATGTTTTTTTTTCTTTATATGTTTACCTGTAACTAATTATGTCTTTTATGTGTCCTCTCTCTTTTCTGTGTCTGTCCTGTTTCTTTAATTTCTAAATCATAAGAATTCGGCCCCACTCTCTATATGTGTCCAATTCTCCCATTTGACCTACTTTTTTCTTTGGGCTCTTTCCCTGGCGGCAACTTCCTCTAGCGTAATTAGCTGCAAAATATATGTTAAATTTTGTGTATTTGTTTGTTAAACAATTTATGGCACTTTACAAAAATTGGGCAAATAAATAGATAGAGTTGCGTTTTGCGGCCTAAAGCCAAGTAGCTGAAAATAAATATCAACCCAATAGCAGCAACAACAACAACAGCAACAACTTTGTGTTCCCAACGGCAACTCGAAAGATAATGAAACTCGAGAAGCTGTTGGCTATAAACAGAAACCTTAACAGAAAGCCAAGTTAAAAGAAACAACAACAACAACAGCATCAAAATATTATGTAAGCAACACCCAGCGGCAGATGACGTGACTTGGCAAGGCTTTCATGTCGATGTCGTCTTCATTTTTATTCACCCTTTCTTTCCCCTTGCATCTCTTTGAAAGGGACATCATCATCATCATCATCGCCGTCGTCGTCGTCGTCTTTGCCGTCAGCTGTCCGGAGGCCTCCACTTTAAGGCACGACCTCTGGAGCTGCACATCTTCCACTGCGTCATCGCAACATCACAGTAACAACAAACACTGTATCCCCCCTGCCCCACCCCCTCCCTTTGTGCTTTTATAGTACCTTTTATTTTTTGGTCTATAAATTTTCTGACTCTTCTTTTTTTTGTTATGACAATTTGTTGACTTCTTTTTGTTGTTGTTGTTGGTGGAGATTTAGGTCATGGAGGGGGCCCACAAAAGAGATTCATTTGTTGAAAATATATACTTAAGCATATAGTTTAATTTTAAAGATTTATATTATGATTTTTAGTACCCTCTACAACTATGTTTAAATGGTGTATGAGTGATAAATTTGATCAAGAAGGCAGAGGTAAGCATTTGAGGTTATGTGATAGGTTAAGGAATGCTTTTAGGACTTTATTGGGTAGATATTTTAGGAATCAACCTTTCTAACTCAGTTGAAATAGACTTTTTCCTTTATCTTGTTTAATGAAAAGCTAGATTTGCAATACTATGCAGTATTTGCGGAGTCTTTTTGTTTAGTTACTACACTTTAATTATTAAATATCTTATTAAAAACAAATAACAAACAATTTTGACTACACCTTCTTCCTTCGCTGAGTTTCCTTAACTAGCAATATTCTACATACAGCATTTATCTATCTGTTTCAGAAATTACATCAATATTTGAGAAATTAGTATGCTTCAAAAATTTATTCAAGATCAGTCACAGATTTGTCAAAGATCAGTCACAGATAGAACGTCTATATCAAAAATTTATTCAGAATCAGTCACAGATCAAACAAAGATCAGCCACAGATATAACGCCTATAGAAACAGTTTGTCCAACAAATTAAAAACGGAGCTAAAATTCATCTAAACTTTAAGAGGTAAAAGGTCGATTAATTTTTGGAAGATTTTAAAGAGTTATGTCTGGCTCTTATTTTCTGAATCTAAACTTTAAATTGACATTAAAATCTGGAAAACTAATTTCTTATCCCATTTTAGAATTTATGGAAAATTTCAAAAAGTTTTGTCGTTTCTGGCTCTTATTTTCTGAATCTAAACTTTAAATTGAGATTAAAATCTGGAAAACTAATTTTTGATCCCATTTTAGAAATTTATCATGATTACCATAACATTTTTTTAGAAATTGAGATTGAATTTTTAAGCTTTTGACCGAAATTAGCGAGGAAATATGGTTACGACTTTTTCAAATCGGTAAAAAAGGGTTGATTTATATTCTGGGGTAGATTCTTAAGCGGCTACATTTGACAAGAGAATTAAAAGCTCGGTATGGGCACAGATTCTGGGATTTCAAATAAAAGTAGTGCTTTTATTTTGTGCCCTTTTTTAATGATCAATCTCTCTTGATTTGGAAATAAGCCAAACTTATTGCGATTGAAGAATGGAATTAAATACAGGGTAACTGAAAGTCTGCACAGCTCTATGACATAAAGAATAATTATTTAGTTATATTTCATGAGTTAATTTGCAAGATTTATGATATGGTTTTGATCAGTTGCCAGTATAACCTCCAGGTAGCCGTCCATTAGTCCATTGTCCTCGTCCACGATAGACAATATTTTAGTGCTCTACATTTTGGGGCATTTTTCCCATCAATGGATTTGTATCTTAATGAATTCCATATACGTGATAATTAACAAATTCGCACGGATTTCATCTTTTATTTTTGAGTCATAATGAAACAAGCGTGCTTTATTGCCATTTTCTATGATTTATGGACATGGCTCGAAGTTAATAAGTATGTGTGGCTGGTGTTAATAATGCTTTGCAAATATCTCGTAATGGTATCCAGATATATATATGTATATAGTGTGCTATATGTGATAGGGTAAAGGCAAAAGTGTGGCGTAACATTCAATTGGTTAACATGAAACTGAAAGTTGGCAAACCTTTATTCGGTCTTTTTTTTGCAATCAAAAAGAGATTGCAGCAGATTTGATATACAGAAAGAAATCTTCAAAAGCAGCCGCCGATAGAACGCAAAAGATGGAGAAATATGTAGAAGCAATTTAAGAACCTTTTGTGGCAACATTTATATTGTTGAAATTGGCAAATTTGATTATAATTTTTGGCAAATTTATTTTGTTACTGGTTTTATTAGATGATGATATTATGTGTGGGTTAGGCGATATTTAACAGCCTCAATAAGTCAAGGCCTTGGGATGAGATGATACCATGAAAATCCATTACAAATATTTGTTTTGTTTCAAGCGAAGGCGAAGGCTGATTTAATGACAACAACGACAACTTGTCATAAGTTGGTAACACAATCAGCAACAACAACCAAACTAAAAAAAAAGTGCAAAAATTAATCAGAAAAAAAATAATGCCATTGTCTTTTTCGGTGGGTGCGCAGATGTCGTGAAGCTGTCAATCAATTAAAAACAAAATTCAATTTATTAAACAAAATAAATAAAAAAACAAACAAGCGAAAATTAATTGGCGCCTGAACTTGAGAACCAAATAAACTAAACGCGAGGAGAAAGGGCTGAAGGATGACGAAGCGGAAGCTCTGGCCTGGGAATTAATAGATATATAAAAGCAGATTCATCATTAATCTTCCCTCTGCCAACTTGCAACTATATTCTTGAGATACTATTCACATCTATCTTCATTTCGAGATACTCGCATCTCCTCCAAGCAATTCATACTTATTTATGAGTTGCATTTGACGGCTAAAAGATGAGAGTTCAGGGTCTGATAAGCGAAAGTCCCAACCACTGTGACTAGTAGATAGATAAATTTCAAAACAAATTGGCAAATCGCATATATGTAGAATAAAATCAAAACTAAATGCCCAACCCATGAAATAAATAATAAAATGCAAATGAATGGCATAAATAAGCCAGAGATGAATATATAGAAAATACTTGTCCAGATAGAATATACATATGCTTAGCAGCCGGAACTGACTAAGCAAATCGAACGCAAACGCCCAACGTGATCTTCATCTCTCTCTCTATCTCCCGAGCTGTTGTTTCTCAACTTGATTACCTTTTGATTGAGTCACACACACGACGAACCGGGCAAAAACCGCATTCTCAAATTTCCCCCCTTGCGGCAAACCACATTTAATTCAGTAATTTATATACCCGAAACACCCACAAATACACACACACACACACACACACGGACATCGAATATAGTATGAAATAGGAATTTAATTACATATATTTGCAGACAGAAAGTAAACTTTGAGGGCATCAAAATAATAATTTTTACACTTTTACTTAATGGAATAAACCAAAATTAACTCTCAGTTAATAAGAGGAATTCTTTTCTTAGAAGTTGAAATATTTTATAGTCTGAAAATGTAAACTTTTTGTTGGCAACTTTTTTGCTTGTTTGGGTTTAAGGAAATTCCACAACAACTACATAATTTAATTGATTCATTCTTGGGGAAAACCCATTGCAATGAGCTTTCTAAGTTTCAATACACTTTCAAAATGTTTTTCATTGAACTAGTCGAATACTGAGGTTTACATTTTCGCAGAAATTTTGCATTAATATGATTATATATCCTTTTGAAATCATCGCAAAAAATAGTTAATTTAGAGACTGCAGAAACTCTAACTTAACTATTTAATCGACGTTTTCAAAAGGATATATCTTTATTTTATCGCGAAATTGACGTAAAATATAATGCCATTAAAATTTAGATTTCTTTAAAATAATATTTGTGATATTTGACAAGTTTAATGAGTTATTTTGTTTTAAAATTTAGTTAAATTTTGACAAGTTTAATGAGTTATTTTGTTTTAAAATTTAGTTAAAATTTAGTTAGTTTAGTTTAGTTTGAAGTAACTATTATTATTTTTGAATCAACTTTTAAAAATTTGAACAATGGTTACATAATGAATATTTGCAAAATAATTGCTCAAAAATTATTACATATTTCAGATTTTTCTGTCATTTGAAAAGAATTATTCGCAGCAATAATTAAAATAAAACTATTTAGGATCGTCTAAAATTCGTCTAAGAATGATCCTTGCAAATTTCGTTTTTATAAGAGATATTTAAAGGGACTATTTTTATATATAAATAAATGTATTCACCTTTTGTAAGGGTATCAAAGAAGACCCACCAAAAATATTACAAATTGAAAAAAACGAAAGACTTAGGCAACGAACTTGATTTGCTCACAACATTTGCAATTTACTTGGATGTCAATTTAACACCTGACTCTCACACACACTGACAAAAACACTCACACACACACACACACACACCCACATGTAGATACACACAGAGAGTACATCACTTACTAACCTGTCTGACTAACTAAACTAAATTGAATTTAGTTTGTTGTAGTTGTTGCTTGTAGTTAGTGTTTAAAAACCTTTAGTGTAAATAACAAAACACATAGCAAAACGAAACATTTACAAGCACCACCACCACATCAAAGAATCAGCAACCACACACAGCAGCAGCAGAAGCAGCCACCAAGCAGCAGATGGGGAGACATTAGATATATGGCCCATCTTAGTCAATGTCAATCAATCAGCAACAATGGCAGGCAAATTGTTGCCCAAGAGATGCCAACGGGCCCGCCTCTCATCAGCGACTTTTCCCCACTTTAACTTCATCTTCTACTTCTCTCTCATTTTTCGCATCTTCATTTTCAATTTTGCCTGTTCTACTGTTTCTAACACATTTAACTGAAGCAATTTGCCATTTGCAAACGAAACCAACAACAACAAACACCAAAAAAACTCCAAATACTCCAACCCCCCCCACTTCTCTCACAGATGTACGGCAATCGCCATTTGCATTAGAATTGCAACCGCCTTTGGTCGATTCACCAGACGCCACTGACTTCAATGGGCGAGCTGTCGATAGCTATGGCAATCCAATTGATTCGCTACATCCCATCGATACGCCCGATGGCCGAAAGGTAGTGAGTGCTCAGGGTTTACAATTCGAGATACCGACATATGCATCGGGCATAACAGAGATACGAAAGCCGGCGGATGATTTGCTGCCACCGCATATTGGTGAGTTGTTCAGAGCCAGAGAAATGACGCGTGCAGCGAGTGGAGCAGCAGCCAGCGGTGCCAGCAAGAACAAGAACAAGAACAACAACACCACAAACACCACCAACAAAAATCACAAGAATATAATAATGACACAAACAGCAAATGCACCACTCACTCGCACTCGCACCACCAGCACTAGCATTAGCACCACTAGCATTAGCACAAGTACTCCCCGATCCATCAATTCCAATCACATTAAACGCCATGTAACCACCCAATTACCTCTAACCACTAGCACCCAAGACCCTCGCCCTCACCCTCAGCCTCCGCCTCACCCTCCGAAGCAGGGCAAATTTCCCATTGCACCACCAAGTCCCGAGCATGCAGCACCCGCCTTTACCCTGCTCACCCTGAATCCCGTCTTTAGAATTAAACCCACTCCCCCCCCTCGAGACAAGAAGAAGCCTTCAGATATCTGTCAAATTGATGCGAAATTATCAACTCAAACACATCCCTCCCAATTAGATGCCATAGCCGTGGATGATACGCCCCGCACGTCCAGCACGTCCGACATCGACATCAACACCTCCACATCGTCGTTCGCCTCGACGAGCTCATTTGCACCACCAACACTTGCCATCTCACTAACACCACCGCACCAATCGCCACCATCGACCGAGGTGGAAGTGGAACAGGCGCAATTAGTGCCGCTGTCCCAGCCAGAGCAGGAGCTGCTGTCCCAGCAGCGTGAGGAGAGTGCCCATGCTCCGCAATTGGCCAGTGGCACCTTGCCCGACTACATACGTGAGTTGCAGCTGCAGGATGCCAACATTGGTGGACCAGTGCCGTGGACACCGGCGCCCGAGGGAGCCCAGAGACCACTGAGTGTCATTGCCTGGGATCTGTTGCCGCCGTATGCAACGGAGCCAGAGGCAGAACCCCAAATCATAACCGAGCAGGAGCCGAGCAAATATGTTCAGGGAGTTCAGGATCCCATTACCCACAATATTCAGATCAGTTTGAGTAGTGGAGGAAATGCCCTAAAGCCGGTGGATGCATCACCCCTCACAGAGGGTCGCGTGGAAGTGGTTAATGTGGCTGAGCGTTTCAATGCCGACGGTCCACCGAGTTCGCATGGCACCAATGCTCATGTGGGTAGCACCACCACGCCCAGAAATGCCGGAAGATTCCCCAATCGGCAAAGAGGAACGGCTCATTATAGTACAACAAGATCCACAACTACCACAAGAAGACCCACAACAACAACAACGACAACAGCAGCAACAACCACCACAACCACACGACCAACCACCACCAGTACCACCACCAGAGCAACCACAACAACAACGCGTAGACCTAGCACCACGCAAGCACCACCAACAAGAAGCACCACTCCCTTGGATCCCGCTTCAATCTATAAACTGGAAAAAGCCGAAGAGGAATATGCCTACACTCTGCCACCTTGGCTCCATGAGGTAACCGATCCGGATCTCGATGTGGCTGTCACTTTTATAGTTCCCACCGACAATGATCAATATAATCACACGCTGGCCAATGATTTGGAGCCACCATATGAACCATTCGTGGACCTAAACAATGTGCAATTGACGCCACCACCGACAACAAGCACCACAACGACAACAACAACGCCAAGAACCACCACCACCACCACGAGAACAACAACAACCCGAAGCACCACCTCACCCAAACCAGTCACGCATCGCAGCACAAGTTCTTCTACTACTAGCACCACCTCAACCACAACCAGCACCACAACAACAACCACTCAAAAACCGCAAACTAAAACGATTACAAACACTCCCGCAGCTCCGTCAAAGACAACGGATACGGATGTGGAGGAGGAGAATTCGAATCCCTTCGATTCGGCCACAATTCCGACATGGTTGCGCGACTTTGATTATCCCGATGTTGGACCCGGTGTGCCCTTCAATCCCGATAACTTTAAGGATCCCCCACCAGCAGCAGCAGCAGCAGGCGGAGCGGGCGGAGGTAGTAAACCGAATGATTTTAAGCCACAAGGTTTCACAGCAGCAACAGCAAATATCCCAACCACATCCACCATATCCACCACGTCCACACTGAAACCAATTCCAATCCCAACGACCTCAGCAACTATAACCGTCTCCTCTGCTTTTCCATCTAAAGTAACGCTTCCGCTTCCAGTGCTCAGTCAAGGCAGTGAGGATACAAATACCGTTGAGCCACCATTGGTGCTCATACCGCCCGTATCCGTGCCCGATGTGCCAGTGGCAGTGTCCGGCACTGCAGCTGATCCTAACGCCTTCGCCTCCATACCAGTAGTAGTTGATCCAAATCCAAGTACAAACTCTATCACAAATTTTGCAGCCCGTTTCGATACGCCGGTTAGCCAACCGACACAGCCACCACGTCCAGCCACCGAAGAGTCCTTCCCACCATTCGATGCCAGCAGCGATAATCGCAAAGTGGAGTACACCAAGAGTGATGAGGGCAAGGTTATCAGTACTCCAGTGATCAGTACTCAACGTAAGGGTAAGCTTTAGGTTAACCAGCGACAGAGAGAGCGTGAGAGGGTAATCCTGTTGTTGCTTTTCAGAACTTCCTGTGTCCCGTCCTCCAACCCCACAACCGGCTGTCAATACGGGCAAGTATACGGGAGGATTTGGTGCCCCGGCGGGTCTACTGCGTCCTCAGGTGGCTGCCAAACCCGATATCTATGTGGCTGGTGATCAGCATGAGTTCAGCAACAGTGTCAAGGGAACCAAGGCACGCCCCACCTCGAATCCTGGACGCTACAATGGCGGTTTCGGAGCTCCCACTGGCGTCTTATCGCCGCAAGCAGGGCACGCGGCTGAGCCCCCGCGTCCCTTCCAGCCGCAACAGCGTCAACATCAACCTGAACTGGTTTCCGCTGCCTCCAGTCATCCCGGAACGACTCGTTTCGGTGGACCACCCGGCATTCTGGTGCCCTTCGACAATGTACAGCGCTCCGAAGGCCAATAATAATTAGTCAGAGATGCAGATGGAGATGATGGAGGAAAACAAAACCCACATACTCTTTAAATTATTTATAATGTTCTCTCTTATATGTTAATAATTTTATAAGTTGTCATCGTGTCGTGGTAGTAGCAATTTATAATCGAATTTCTCTCTCAACAAAAAAAAAAAAGATTTGTAAAAATAAAAGAAAATTCTTAAAAAAAACTCACTCACTCTCTCTATCTCTCTCTCTCTCTGTGCAACAGGTAAACTAATCTGAATTGCATGCAAATACCGGAAACGATTAAAATCAAAGTCAACTATCCCATTCCTCCCGCCTTTGGCTTTGGAGGTGGATTGTGTCAACACAATTGGAATTGTCGTAAACACAATATTTGGCATTAAGAGTTCGTCTAATACTAAACTAACCTACATTATTATTATTATTAGAAGGCGGAGAGGCCAACTTGAACGAAATGCAAATAATATAATTTCTCCTATCCTACCACCGAATCGAATCGGAAGGATATGGGCTCTGACTTGAGGTCTGAAGTCGAAACTTATTTAGGGGGCTGACTGCCTGCCTTCTGCTGCTGCTGCTGGTTATGAGGGCAGGACAAATAAAATTGTTTTGCCACGCCGCCAACGTCGCCGCGAAGGTTGCCATCAAAATGAGCCAGGAGCACGCAAGGACTCGACATCAAACTTATTTATTTACTCTAAAAACAATACAAGAAAATTAATAGCAATTTGCATGAGTTCATAAATATGTCGAAACCCAGTATATGTACATATATATACTATATAGTATTTATATAGAGGTAGAGAATGGCTTCTTCTCTTAACAAGTGAATGCCAAATGAGTTTTGGCAAGGAATCGCTTCGTCTGTGGGCTAATTTTGTGGCCAGGTTTTTCCATATTGATTGCCCAGAGAATGAGAATAAAAGAGAGCGGCGGCGGCGGGGCAAAGGGGAAACTCCGACTTTTGGAGCTTATCATCAGATTTTTTTTAATTGACTTTGTTGCTAGGTTTGAGTTCTTGTTGTTGTTGTAACATTCAAAACTCATTAAAGAGGCAAATTTGTCGATTCATTACGCACCCGACATGTGCGTGACTTTTGGGGATTTCCCCCCATTAAAGTTCGTTAGCATAACCAAATGAGTTTAACGATTTCAATTAATTGTGTGAGGATATATTCATAGGATAGGATAGTTTAATATCAGAAATATTGGGCTTAACTCTGGGTGGAAACTATGCATAATGCAAGTTTATTGAAGTTTATTGAAACTTGTCAGCGCATGCTAAATAACTTACTTACCCAACTCCTCAAAAACCTCAGACCTCAGCCCAGACAAAAAGCCACAGAAACACAAACTTTCTAGCCACAACAAGAACAGCAACAACAACAATAACACAACAATAACTCAAAAGGGACCCAACTAGAGAGGACTTGGTATATAGGAAAAGAAGGCAACACAAATTTAGTTGGCAAATGTCGAGCGTGGCAAACAGACGTTCCAAGGATATTGCGGAATATATAGAGCTACATATGTGTAATCGGAGTGCAATTTTTTTTTTTTTTATAATATTGCATAAATATAAAATTGAATGTTAAATAATAACGAATTACCTTCAAGTTCCTAATCAATTAAATAACATATCAGTGAAATGCCGCGAAAGAAACCAAAAGTCGACTCAATTGAGGAAATCGAAACTACAATTAAATTGCTTTGTGATCAGTCCAATAATCATATGAAAGTGCGGGCTTACGATAAAGCCCTATTTGGATATAATCAGGTAATCATATAATTAATTTCATTACCACAATCGAAGAAAAATATTTTTAAATTTAAGCGGTTGAGAAATTCGAAAAAATTGCGCTAGATGGCGCCTGGCAAACTTTTAAAGCTCCAAAAACAGGGGGCTGAAATGTGAGAGACAAATGTGGGGAAATAGGGGGCATAATACTGGTAACAATTGAAATTTGGGGCGGCAATAAATTACACTGTCTTACACATTTAGTTGCAGGGAATTCGGAAACAAATGAAACTACTTTTGCGAGATAAGTTAGTTAAACTATTTGTATATCAAATATATTAGTTAATAAGAAATAAGTAAGAAGGTATATTTAACCAAATTGAAACAATTTAACCCTATCTGATGACTTTACGTTTTTTTTAACTTGTAGTGTCTACTGTTCAGTGTCAAATTGTCATATTTAGTTGATTTTATCATAAGTTCTTAATAAAAATTACCTGCATATATTTCAAATCATGGTTTTTAGATGGTAATCAGATTTATCTCAACACTCCAGCGCCTCATTTATAGGTACTCCTTTCATTAGACATATTCTATCTACTTCAATGGTTGCGAAGTATATTATAGAATGGAATGATAGATGGTCTCAGCTAGTAGCTACTGAAGTCTCCAATATATATACATATGGTCAGATTTATGAATAAACTGAATAACTGATGATGCGGATTGGGAATATCCGACTATATATATTTCTTCTGCGTGTTATACACTTGTTGATGTCCTTTTTTCACCATGTACCCTAAAAGAATACAATAAATATATATATATATATAAATTATACGAAATATTTTGAATTTTATATCCTATGCTAGCTTAAGTAGTAGAAAATATTTGGCTGAAAGTGAAACCATTAATCCATGTTTTGCTTTTGATTCACAAATTCTCAAATACCAATCTTTACAAATGGAGATATAAGTATTAATTAAAGTACTGAATAATGTAATACCACTATGAGGATTTGGCCAGTCTCTTCTTAAAAATTTAAGATGGAGAACTCTATGTGGCCCCACAAATTGAAAAATATAGGTAAAGAATACAATAGTTTGCGGCTTTCTAATCCCAAAAGGTCCACACTATGTCTATAAACTAAATTAAATAACTAAGTCTTTATATAATTAAATAAAAAAACTTGTAAAAGTTTAAGATTCCAATCGTCCATCCATTAGTTATTAGAATTGACATACGATACTATGGCCAATTGATTTAAATTTCGAATTTTAAACTCCAAATGCAATCCTTATGGATCAGAATCGAGTCCCAGCCAATTAGGGTTCCTAAACTCCGATTTTTGGCAAGTTTCCTTCACTGCCCCTTCACTTTCTCTTTGGGCCTTTTACTATCTTTGGTATTTGCTATCGATTGCTAATCCATTAGAAGGCGCCAGTTGGGTTTCCTGGGCAACAGAGTTCATCAGGCCAATCAATTATTCGCTTGTTTGCAGCTGTCAGAAAGGTGTGAAATTTTCACACAAACTTTCTTTGGGTTCTTTGTAACCAAAACAAGATAGAGAAATGTCCAACGTGTTGAATAATATTCTTGCTGTGGATAAGGAGCAGGAGTTGCTGCAGAGTTTCACACGGACGGGAGCCAATGCGGAAGAGGAATTGTTGGAGGAGGCTAACAAAAGGTCAAAAGGTCGTGGGGGACGTCGCAGTTCGTACAAGCCACCCATTTGGGATCGCCGCGACTCCTATGGCGGGGGTGGTGGACGCAAATCTTCTGCAGATCGCGGCGGAGGACGTGGTGGAAAAAATGCTGATGGCGAAGGCGGTGACTTGGCCGGTACGAAGCGTGGCAATCGCATAGAAGCCGAGCTAAGAGCGGCACGCAAACGCATCGAGGAGCAGATCCTCAAGAAGAAGAAGCCAAAGGAGAATTTCGTTGATTTCTACACGGACAAGGATCGGGCGGCGGCAGTTAGTGCGGGGGCATTTGATATTAAGCAAAGTTTGCAAATCAAGCAGAAACAGGATCGCAACGAGGCTCTCCTTATACCGGATGAGGCGGATCTTAGTTCAGTGATTGCCTTGGGTCTGAAGGAGATCAAGAATGCCAATCCTGAGAATGCCATTCATTTCTTTTGCAAGGTTCCTCCTAATCCTCCTATCCTGGTTATATTGAGGTTCTAATGTTCCCATTTGTTTACTTCTCTTGCAGGCTCTGGAACTGAACAGCACGGATATAAATGCTCTGATATCGCGCAGTAAATGTTATTTGCTGTTGGGTGAATCAGCCAAAGCACTCCAGGATGCGGAAACAGCTCTGTCTGAGGAGAAGAACAACATACGAGCTATTTACCAAAAGGCTGAATCCCTCTATTATTTGGGTCAGTTCGAGCAGAGTCTTATGTTCTTCCATCGTGGCTTGCGTGCTCGTCCCGAGTTGGCTTCCTTTCGTCTGGGCGTACAAAAGACCCAAGAGGCCATCGAGAATACCATAGGAGCCAAGACCAAGGCCACTGCGGCTCCCCCGAAGAGTAGTAGGAATCGCAAATCAGGTGATCAGACACCCAAAACCCCGGTGGTCCAACAACCAGTGATGCGAAAGGCCACCAAAGCGGATCTGGAACGTCGCAATGCTCGTAAATTGCTTGGCGAACTCTGTGTGGATAAGGAATATCTGGAGAAACTGCTCCTGCATCCGGATCTGGTGCGTGCCGACACCAATACAGAGAATATATCAACCTTCGCCAAGGAGGCGGTGGCCTTTCTCAACAAACGTCAAGAATTCTGGCGCCAGCAGAGACCCTGCACTGCCTTGCCCAATCACAAGAATCTACCGAATGATGCTTTGCCCAAGTGGTTTTAACTAGTTTTAGTTATACATATGTACTAGTTAGTTAATACACCATTTAATCAACTAAAATTATTTTGAATGCAACAGAGATACAATTTTGTTTGTGTGTGTGTGTGTGTTAAGCCTTTCCAATTTCCTTTTGTTGTTTGTTTGTAGTTTGCGAAAGGTTTGCCTTCGGTTGTTTTTTTTTTGTAGTTTTGTTGAAACACAGTTCTAATAACTTTACAATAACAATTAATATATGGAATATTTAGTATATATATATATATATATATGTATTTGTATAGGTAGCATTTAGTGAGTGTTGTTAAACAATTGATACTTTCTTCTTCATCTTCTTTATGTTGTTTAACATATTTTTTTGTTTTAAGTATTCTTGTTTTATTTCATAATTTGACTAGTACGGCTATAATTCTGTTAGACATACGATATTGTATATGGTATATATGTATAGTTGTTGTTGTTTTTCTTTTTATAGTATTTAAATACTTTCGTATTTTTTGTTCATTTCGCTCAAAATTGGGTGAAAATTGTTTCGTTTGTTTGTTTCTTTTTGGGGTTAGCAGAGTAAACAGAAAATAATGAAATATACTTTCTCATCTGTTTAACGATTTTTAACATAAATACTACAATTAACTGCAAAATATAGTAGATTCGTGTTTAGATTGAGCTTATTGCGTTTTGGTTTGCAGCAGCAAAATTTGGAATGTATTTGGATAAACAATTGCCCTCCAGTTGAGTACACTGAAAGAATAAAATTGAAATGAATTTGGGTGTCTTTTTCTCTCAGCTAGCAACTCACTCTATTAGTTGTTTGTAGGTCGCGAGGGTAAAGGTGGAGCATTGCCGCTTCTATTTGGTATCGGTGGCGGACCGCGTCGATTTGGTAATGGGGGCGGTGGACCCATTGGTGGCACTTGTGGCCGTCGTGGACTGTCCAAAGCAGAGGGGGGTGGCGGTGGTGGAGCACCAGCTGGGGGCGGATGTCGTGGTGCTGGCCCATCTTCTTGGATCTCTTCATAGATATTGCTGGCAGTCTCGTAGGCCGTATCGGCCAATTGTATTTCCGCTGCCGGTGGCAGATGCCTTGTGGGCGTCGAAATGGGCGTTGCCGGCTTGCTATCCATTTGACGTGGTGGCGTTGGCGGTCCCGACACACTGGAGCCAACAGCTCCAATGGGCGAGGCCTTGCCTGACGAGGAATTCGAGGAGCTGCTTATGGAATTGATCATTTCTGTGGGCGATTGCGATTTGGAGCCGCTGCTGCCATCCATGGCTGGAGGACGTGGCGGTGGCACTTGTACGGGCTGAAGAGGAGCCTGCATCAGCGGCTGTGGCGGACGACTCGGGCCAGCGGTTTTGGGCACAATGCTGATGACCCCAGCATGAGGCAGATGACGTGGCGAGTTCTTTGGCGACATGGGCATTGGCGGACGAGCCGGTGGCCGGGTTGGCGGTTGCTTCGGACGCTGCGGCACCTCGGGCGTCAATTGACCTATTAGCTGGGCCTGCTCAGCGGGATTTGCACATAATGGTATGGTATTGGTGGTGCACAATTCAATCTCATCGTCCACCAAATGCTGCCAGTCGGCAGATTTCAGTTCAAAGACCAGCTCCAAACCGCAGACTTGGGTGCTCCGCTTGGAGGCAGCATTTAAAGCAGATTCCCCATCTCGGAAAGTCACCCACATGGTGTCTTCCACATAGCGCACCAGAGTAACCTCACCCATTTTGGATAGTTCGGCTATTAGGGCGGACATGACATTCTCGTCATAGATGGTTGGACCATCTTCATCCTCATTTGTCGACGATTCCTGGACATGCACTACAATGGTAGAATCGGGTGGCCCCAAGTCTCGAATCACCTGTTCAAAGACCAAACGACGACGTTGCTGATCGATTTCCATGATTTCTGCATCAATGATTGCTATAACTGGACGATGATCACTCTGCTTTAGCTCGGAGCGTCCATAGTGTATCAGTTTTCCGGGATTCCAGGCGCCTCCGAAGTCACCCTCGGCCAGAGCTTTGCGTCGTCGCCACAGCACACGATCTGTCCAGGCCGGAGCACGCTGTTTCTCCGATGTGTCATAGTCATCGCTGAATAGATCATATTTATAGGTCGGATCAAAGCCAATCTCTCCCTCCAGGAACTCGCCAAAGACATTTCCAGCCTCCTGCTCCTTTCGCAGTTGATCAAACTCCAGAACTGTGGTCAAATCACCATTTTTCACGCACTCCTTCAGCTCATCCTTCTCCATGTCGATGCGATAGTTGAAATCCCCACACCAGAATACCCAATCATGCGACTTTAGGGACCTGCCCATGGGAAAAGCCAATTTCCTGGTGATCTCGGCATAATCCGCATTCCTCTCGGCCACCTGAGACTGACCAGCAGCAAAATGGGCGCACACAAAACACATGGATGTGCCATGGAGGACAAATCGAATGGCGCAAGCTCCCTTATTCCCTGTAGCTCCACCCAAACCAGTCTTCACACAATCAATGGCCACATCCCGAATGTGAGGAGCATGCTCCGGCCGTATGTAGATGTAGAGACAGACGCCGACCAATTGCTGATACGTAAGCAGGACATAATCATTGTCTCTGGAGATAGTCTTCTGCAGCTCTTCGGCCCAGAGTTTGGCATTGTCTGTGCTGGCTGCCATTATATTGGAGGCATTCAAATCGACAATCTCTTCGAATCCAATGGCATAGATATCCACCGGATGATCTACATGCTCGGAGGGATTGTTAACATCCACCAGAGCCTTGGATCGTGCCTGCGCATGACAATCGAGTAACCAATCCGCCAATGAATCCTTGAACACAATGCTCCGAAAGTGTTTGCCGCCATTCACATTGTAAGTGCCCACAGCCACACGTGCCAGCCGAGGATGCACATACTCCGTATAGCGTTTGCATAGCTCGCGCAGCACAGTTGTGGGAGCATGGAGCATATTCGAGGGCAGCAAGATTCTAGCACGATCTGCCAGCTCGGAACTTAGGGTAGAGCCCACCAATAAGACATCAATAGCTTCCTACAGGCATCAAAGAGCAGGGATTAGCACCAACATAGAAGACTTTGTGGGATAAAATCCTTAGGTCTTACCTGCTTTGAGTTATCCAATAGATTATTCTGTATGGTCCTTGCCGCAGAGCGTGCCCCATCCATCAGTTTGGATCCTCCTTGGATGGCTCCAGTGCCGGCATAAATTTTACTAACCTCATTGCCATTGTTAATCCACATCTGTCGGAAGATTTCCTCAAACCGGGAGACATTCTGCTGCTTGCCACCCAGTTTTAAGCTTTCCAATTGCAAATTGAGGACATCTAGACCCAAATAGGTTTGTACACAATTCGTGCGATCCAGACAATCCAGGCAATTGGTGCGTACCACACCGAATTGCTCCCTTAGGACTTGGCCATTCGAAGCATAGAAGACACCATAGTTGGCTCCGCAGGACACAATACGCTCCTTGAGCTTCGAGAGGGCTGTAAAATTGCCACCGCGACACTCCTGATGGTAGTCGAAGATAATATGCGGCACATCCTTGTGGGCGGACATGCCATGATGACGCTGAAACTCATTGCTCAGCATAGCCTCGCCCTCTTTGCTGCCAATAAGAGAACTGCCCAGGAGATTCACTATAGTCTGATAGCCATAACGTTGCCTCATCATGCTCATGTGGCGATCGAAGGCAGCAGCCGAGGTCTCAAATCCACGCGACAACTTCACCTTGTGGGAGCCCACCTGCACGCCAGGCTGTTCCCAGAAGAGAGGCACCGATCCTCGAGTCTGTAGATAACTGGTCACATCACCATCCACATAGATCACTTGCTCCGTCTCCACAAAATTGGCCACATAACCCTCATCGTTGGTGCCGCGCACATTGAACCGGGTGCCAGCACGCTCACAGCTCAGCCTCGAGATGATGGCGGCTCTGGCCTGCTTGGCTCCTATATAGACAGTGCGCACCTCCACCGAACCGCACATGGCCTGGAGCAGCCAACTCTGGCAATCGATGCCAAAGCGCATCAAGTGTATATGCATCATACGATTCCAGAAAAATCGATTGTCCGTCTCCGAGGAACGTTGCCGTCTCTGGGCACACAGGGTTATATCAAATTTACTTGATGCTGCTCCCCCGACCTGGGCACTGGCACTCACATTCGTGTGAGCAAAGTAAAAGGTTCCCGAATTAAGGAGTTTCCTCACTTCACTGATCTTATCCTCATTGGGAGCGGCATTCTGTAGGGAAACGAATGTCGTCTGGGTAATGCGAAAGATTTCCACATCTCCAATCTTCCCCATGGACACACAACCTGTGACAAGGACGAGAAATAGGACCGTACTCTCGCCCGCATTCAACTGGAGGGCACCCAAACATCCATAGGCATCGCAGACTTTCGTATAGAGTTTCTTAATCACATCCGTTTCCTGTTGGGTGAGTAACGCCACAGCATGCGACTCGAATAGGATGCTGTCGCTCTTATTGCGGTGCTCCAAGAGAACGCTGTGCGGAGATGGAGCTATGGATTTCTCCAGCACACGAATCACTTTGGACATAGCCATAGCTGGAACTGATCTCACCAACTAATTCTTTCTCTATAATTGCAAACACATCTGCAAAAAAAACTCGGTGAAAATCTTTGCAAATTGTGGGCGGTTGTGTGTGTGTGTGTGTATATGTGGGGGCTACAGTGAGTCAAAAAACTATCGGCACACTCTAAGCAATCGTTTATTTACGCTAACAATTAACTAATCTCACATGATTTAACTGCGGAATTGTGTTTACGTATATTTTCCTAATTTTTAACAAATCTCTAAACAAGTTTTGCTTTGTGCTCGTACTTTATTGATCCACTGTGTGTATATGTGCAGGTCTGTTAAAAATCAATAGCAAAATTATGAAACATAAACAAAACAAAGCACCATTTGTACAACACACACACACCAGCGGCTCTTTTCGCTTTATCAGCGAGTTTATGATGAGCTATAAATATTGCATTTCTTCAAAATGACTCACATTCCGCTTAATGATTTTCTTTTTTGCGTAGATTCCGTTAGCTCTGGAACAAAAACAAAACAAAATTGAATGCAAATTCGCCACTGTATAGATAAATTCACCATACCGAATAAGCACTTTTCACAGCTGCTGCCAGTAGTCGTTTTGCAACACTAAGAGCTAATCAACACTGTTTGAAAATTAAATAGATGGCGCCACAATACGATAGATGGCGCCAGGTGTCAATCGGTTAACCCGCAAATATGCCCGCCAAATTTCAAATCTGTTGTTTACTTTGAATTCAAATGCAATCTGCATATTAATGTTAAGTAATTATTCAGGCAAGTATGAAAAGATAGTGGAATTCCATTCTGTTTTCAGAGCACGTGAACTTTGAACACTCACACACTGACAATGACTGTATATTATCTACGAAAGTGAAATGATAACTTAATACCCATTTGAATGCCAAATATGCCAAGATAAGAGCCCAGGGTTCAGTTGGATGGGCTGACCGCTTCGATTCGAATATGGATGGATATTCTAAGATGGCAATGGCAATGCCTCTGGCTGCTACTGTCTCACGTGTCTATCAGTGAGTGCGCCATCAAAATTTCCGAATATTCGATTAGATAATTCGCAAAATGTTTGTTGATTGCAATTGAGTTCAAAGTGGCCGCCATTTTGTATAGAACACTCAGAATCGTTCTAGATATAGCCGATCGATGGTAAATCACAGTTACAAAAAAAAAAAAAAGTACTAGACTATATATACATAAAATGATAAATTGAAATGAACGAACGATTGTGCTAGTCACATGAATCATGCGCTCATTCCTTATCAGGAGAGGAGAGCATATATAAATATTTCTGTAGACAAACATAAACATGAATAACAACAATTGTTATAACTTTATGTTGGTCATGGTATCTTATAATTGTTGTTTATTTTTAAATATATATTAAGCCTTCAACTTAGAGCTAGAACTTAAGACAAATCTCGAATTGAATTGAAATTTGATTAGATTTTTAATTTAAGTAGTATTATCCTGTTTGTAAATTCTATTAGAAGGTTTGCTGATATATTATAAATATATATATTCTACTTAGCAACTGATATGCCAAATCTAATCGTTAATAGTTTTTCCGTTTTGCTTTTTTCAATTGTATTTCCATAATTTAGATAAGAAATTGTTTCTTTGAAGAGAATAATACTTTTTCTTTTTGTTGGTTCCATTAGCAGGCAAATATTCTTAGCATTTTTTGCATGTTGTTTTAAATGTTTTACACATTATATAATAATAATAATAATCTAGTTATATATGTACATAAAGTTACTAGAGTTTGGAGTCCACACACACACACACATACACATACACACACACGCAGACAACATCCGACACAAGTATTTGTTTGTTTGTTTATTAATTAACCTGACCCCAAGTAATAAAGAATTTCTATTACTTTTGTCTCTGACTCACATTCAAGAATTTCCCGAGTAATTGTTAATAGACCACCAAAATACTAGGGCCTGACTCATTGTTTGGCCAAAAAATGATGTGATAACAGCAGGATTAATAATTATGATAATGAATGACATGAAACATAATGGGTACAGAAATGTAATCAATCATTTAGAATCATTTAGCTTTTGCTTGATCATTTAAATTGGATTTATTCGATGGCATTTCATGTTTTTTTAACTTATAAACAATTCAAACAAAATAATAATAATAATAATGTTAACTAAAAATTAAGAATTATGCTTAGCAAAATAATAAATAAAGCAAAATAGCAAAGCGTGGCCAAAAATAATTAGAATTGAGTTAACAAATTATACGCAAAACGCTTTTTAGGCAATCTCAATATCTCGACGTTGCTATGGTATATACTTAGTATTCAGCAATGTTCTTAGTATTAAATGTAAATTAAGCCAAAAATCATTAATTATTTCAAAACTGTACAAATGAGAACAATCCGGAAAGAACTCTGCGAAAGATCTGCTTCTATATGTATGTTTATATACAAAGCTTAAAAGTTTTAGCAACTTTGCAAATATTTTTTTCGACTACTTAAGTATTAAATATTATCATTATTATATATATATATATATGTGTGTTATATAGTTTACTTTCAAAAATATACAATTAACTATCGTCGAGAACTTTTTTCTTTTAAGTTTTTGCAGAAGTGTTATTAAATATTGTATGAAGGGAAGGTCGATATGTTCAATTTATGTATGTATGTGTGTTGGATTTTTTTTCCTTTCGTTTTTTTCTATCGGTTATTTACAACCTACTTAAACTAACTATTTGCTTCCCATATCTTGTTGTCTGTCTGTCTTGGGTGTGTGTGTGTTATTTTTTTCTTGTAGATTTCATTTGATTTTTACAATAAATGTATAAGCCTAAAATAATGTACATCGTTTTATATACTAAGGTGACTAAGGGTTTTAGCTAATAATACTAACACATTTTCCCCCATCTTATTTAGTTGCTCTCCATGTTTGCTGTGTGTTTTCAAGTCTGATGAGTTACAAGTACAAAAAACTAGAAGCAATTTAACAACAACTACAACTAGTTGCTGCTACGATACTAGTAAGCGATGCTTTGACGTAGTTGTCGTTAAGTCACTGGCCGAAATCTCCTCCGATAACGTGGGAGCTGGCTGCATTTGCGTCACTACCGACGACGATGATGACGATGAGGGAGGAGCACCAGCATTTGTAGCCTGTCCCATTTGTGGGTTCAGCTCATAGGCAATTCCGCCCCAATGTAGTTTAAAGGTGCGGGTACGCCAACGTATCGATGGATTCCATAGGGCACATAGAAACAGATACGGACCGGTTAGCTCACGAAAGAGCCAACCAATTACAAATTCAAATTTGTGGAATGGCATCGAGCCATGCTGGACAATGGAGAGTAGCAGCCAGTCGGATAGAAACCAACAGAGTATATGCACCAGATAGAAGACCAGTGGATCCCAACTGAAGAGTAGAGAGGCAGACCAGGCAGCCAAAGCACCCAAAATCATGCATTCAGAGAGGGGTTCCAGTAGTATAGTGGTTGGCACCATGGCCACCCTCAATTTGGCCCAACGAATGAGGCGTGCCTGAAAGCTGCCAATGTCACAGAGTCCACTGTTCTGCAGGGCTGGCTGATTCGAGATGCGCATCTTCCATCCAAGATCTGTCACTGCTTTGGCTATAAAGAAATCCTCGGCCAGATAGCAGCCAAAGGATTTGAGTCCACCGAGTTGATCTATCACAGATTTCCTCAACAAACAGGACATGCCCGTATGACAATTGATGCCCAGGACATCGGCACTCAGATAGATTCTGCTCTGCACTGTGCCAAAGAACACTTTCTCAAATGTCGCAGCAAAACCATCCCGATCACAGGTAAAGGGCATCTGATGTACAAGAGCATGCTTCTCCGACATATTTCTCACCATGTCCAGGAGCGTGTCATTCTTCATTTTGATGCCACTGTCGGAGATCATGAAAAATTCATGTTTCGCTGCCATATAGGCCGGATGTATATTATTGATTTTAGGATTAACTCCAACATTTGAGCCACCAACAAAGAGTTTGCTATCGATGCGAGGATATTTATCGAGTAATCCTTGAACTAACTTTATGGCTGGATCCTCCTTATCTTCCACACAAAACAGAAGCTCATACACAGGATAATCCATGGTAAAGAACGTCTCCAGATTGTGCTGCAAATTGGGATCCACGCCCATTAGCGGTTTCAGTATGGAAACACCCGGAAGGGGAGATGATTCCGTTGGCAGTTTGCATGATTTCTTATGCAGCTTGAATTTCCCATAGCAAATGGCTATCAAATGGACCAGCCAAGTGCCAAACCAGAAAATCATGAAAATCCATGCGAAGCCATATAATGGACCGGGCAAATGTGACATCGTCTGTGTGCGTATGCGTGTGTGTTAGTGTCTGTCTTTGTGTAGGGGGCGGTGTAGGAATGGTGGGGTGGTCGTTGTGGTGTCGTTGGGGCGTTGTTGCTTGGAAATGTGGTTTTAATCTCAACTCAAATTCAATCGTTATGCATTTGTCTGCGGTCTATCTAGATTCTTCTTGCATTTGCTTCTCAGGCTGCTGCTGATAATCCAAAACTAAAAATTCACTCTTTGTTGTTGTTGTTGTTCTTGCTGCTGCTATTGTCGTTGAGTCAGAGAACTGCCTGCACATGCCGTCGTCGCCTTCCCTTCTTGTTCTCGCTTGCGTGCTGATTATATAGGCGTTGCTTTTCCGCGTTTCGTTTGCTTCGCACATATCAGTTCCCCGGATTAATTAACATTTTTTAAATGTGCGAGGGGAGGAGCTGCTCGTTTCGCGACGCGTTCGATTGAATAAAAAAAACTGCAATAAAAAGAATACGCCCAGTCTGGCAACACCCAAACCTTTTCACCTGTCTGGCAACGCTAGAGCTAATTTACCAAATCTGGCATCACTCCACATCATTTGCCAATCTGGCAGCACATCGGCTCGATGTTGGCCATCGATATTTTCCAAAATACACAACATCGATGTATCGATAGTGTCATCTTTAACAGAAGTGCATTCGTGTCCAAAATTAAACAACGCAAAAAGCTTAACGCGCATTTATTATAGCTAAAAACGAAAAGTAGGAGCTGTTATTGGTTTCTGTAATTATTGGAGTTTAATTATTTTTCTACTCTTTTTTACAGTTTACGTTTACTTAAATTAAACATGGCTGATGAACAACCAAATCTTGTGGCGGGCCACCCACCTGCACGTAAGTGCAAGACCATATGCATGTGTGTGTGTGCGAGTTGTCAACAATTATTTGGTTTCTCAGCTGGAGAAATGCTTTGTTGGCAGTAAGAAATGTACTCAATTTAATTAAATAGTTCACAAATATCTAGGTGCAGGCTTATCAATTGATTCACCTGCTTCACCCACTTTGAAAGAGGCTGATAAGTAAACAACTCACACACACACTCACACAAGAATCTACATCTACAGTTATGGCGTTGCCGCTGTCCAAAAAAATATATTTTATTCGAGTATTGACTTTTGATTACCCAGCAACAAGTAGGAACAATAAGAAAAAGTATAAAATATACAAGAAACAATATCAAGGTTAAAAACAAAGAAAAAGATTTAGATTTACATTTAGATTAGAGATATTTATATGCAATCGAAATATATACATATAGTCCAATTTATATATGTACATATAAAATCAACCCAACTCGAATATGCCCCTTTATCATATGCGTTACAGGGTATCTGTGTATGTGTATTTGTATTCGTATACTTATCTGACGTCATTTATTTACAGTAAAAGCCGGCGGCATGCGTATTGTGCAGCACAAGGCTCCCGGATCGGAGCGTCCTGCCAAGGATGCTGAGGATTGCACTGGTCTAACGGTAAATATTGCCTATGTTAGCTCAATCATTTATCTGTAATTTACATTTATTTCATTTTTTAGCAACCCGTTAATGTGAATTCGGCTTCAGTGAGCGGTGCTCCAGTGAAGGGTAACACAGATTTTACGCCCGCCTCCGCACAAGTGGCGCACTCACCAAAACCTCCCATGAATGTGCAACAGAAGCCACAGATAAACATACAACAGCCACGTAAGTGAGCTGTGAGTGGGTGTGCCTGTGCACAGTAAAATTTCTTTGATCTTTTGTTATAATTCTCTGAAGAAACACCTTAAACTGTATTGTAATACATACCTTTTTTTCTTTTATTAATTCTTTTGTTCTATAAGTGAGATTAACTTTGAAGAATCCTTGTATTTTTGCTACTGCATTCCAAATGTTTACTTAAAATGAAATAAAGTTTATGCCATTTTGTAGATAACGTCAATTATTTTGTTTGTTAACACCAACAACAAAAAGGGATTTTGTGATTCTGCCCCGCCGAGTCTCGGACTTACAATTGGGAACGGGGAATAAAACAATATCTTACAGATTAATAGAAATTTTATTTGAATTTACACTGCATTGGCTGCTTTAACTATCCAGGGACGTAGAACAGCCACGTCAATATAGACACCGGGATAATTGGCCTGCCCACAACCATAGCCCCAGGAGACAAGGCCCACCAGAAGCAGAGGTGTTGTGGTTGTCATTGGACCACCAGAATCGCCAGTGCAGGCATCGGTTACACGCTCCGCGCCTGATGGAGCACCGGCACAGATCATCTCCTCACCCACAAAATCCCAGCCATAGCCATACTGGGTCGAGGCACATGCTCCACGATCAATAATCTCCAGTTGAGCCGTTTGTAGGCTATCGGCATAACCACTATATCCACTGTCCTCCTGCTGAGATCCCCAACCGGTGACGGAGACGTTACTGCCACCCACAGGACTTTCGCTGGCCAAATTGATGGCCTTAACGTTTATGCTAAATGTCAGGGGCTCAGATAGACGCACCACAGCAATGTCATAGTGCAGATACTTCTCGTCGTATTTCTCATGGATCTTGTAGGCGGCCACTGGCATCAAAGTGCCTCCATAATTGTGCTGATTGGCTCCGACTCGCACTTTCATTAGAGTCGTCGACTTGGAGTCCACACAATGGGCAGCCGTTAGAATAATCTCTTGACTGTAAATGACGCCACCACATTCATGCCGGGCACTGATCTGTATGGACACCTGCCAGGGTGAATTGTGTATGGAAAGTTCATCGCCGCCCACA
The DNA here is from genome assembly GCA_018150735.1 of Drosophila sp. 14030-0761.01. Classification (NCBI taxonomy): domain Eukaryota; kingdom Metazoa; phylum Arthropoda; class Insecta; order Diptera; family Drosophilidae; genus Drosophila; species Drosophila sp. 14030-0761.01. The sequence continues at coordinate 15,542,995 of JAECWO010000031.1, forward strand.
ATGCGTTCGCTAGTGACTCCTCCGTGGCTGCCATCGATTGCCAGTAGAAAGAGTAGGAGTAACAAAGTGCAGGAAATTGCTTGGGAAACCATGTTAGTGCTCACATGGAGGGACAGGTTCCAACTAGCCGCACCTAGGTGGGTCTGTGAGTGGGGCTGGTGCTTTTCGTTATCGCTACACTTCTCGGTTGTAAAACTTAATCGCCTTCTAATGGGGTGGGCTTATCAAAAGGCATTGGAAAGACATTTGGAGTACCTTGCCTGGAATATCCCCATATCGTTCCATGATCCGTCAACCCATCGATTAATGGTCACGTACTAAATCGAACTCTCGCTCGTGTCACGACGTTTGCAATTGCTGTCAAGTTGTTGTTTCTTATGTATGTAGGTTACCCAGGCAACCAGTGAAAATATTGATATACAAATCCTCTTAATCTCATTGGAAATGTTATTGAAAATATGTCTGATTGGAAAATAACGCCCGATGAGCTACGGCGTCTACGTGAGACTTGCCTGGACCGAATACGAGAGGGTGAGCTCTATCAGCTGCGGAACGATGCCAAATTGAGAGCGGTCAATAACACTCAAAGCTATGATGAGTTCAAGTAAGTGAAGGGATTCCATTTTTTTGCTTTACGAAATCATAATAGTCTTCATTTTGTACAGGGACATTGTGGATGCAGCGCATCTGCGCCCAGTCAGCAAGCAGGATAAGGCCAATGCCAAGACCAAGAGTCGCCTATGGAACTCAGCCGCACGGGAATAATTGATTTAGAAACTCTTAATAAAGAACAATTATATAATCTTCGAATATTGTTTTATTTCGACAAGTTCCTAAACGGAGCCAGCAGCGCTGACCACCCAGGAGCGGAGAGCAGCAACATCGGCGTAGACACCTGGGTAGTTGGCGTAGGCGCAGCCATAGCCCCAGGAGACAACACCAACGAGAACACCACCGGAGACCAATGGGCCACCGGAGTCACCCTGGCAGGCATCCTTGCCGCTGGTGTAGGCGCAGATCATGGTGCTCTTGATTTGACTGCCATAGCCGTAGGTGGAGGAAGCGCACTGGGCTTGGCTGACAATGTTCACGTTCACGTACTGCAGAGTAGTGGGGATGGAGCTGGAACCGTAGGACTGAGTACCCCAGCCAGAGACGGAAGCGGAAGCACCGTTAGCGGGAGCAGAGCTAGCCAGACCGATAGCCTTGATGGTGGAGCTCAAGCTCAGGGAGCTGGATAGACGGATGACGGCAATATCGTTGACCATGGTGTTGGCATTGTAACCCTCGTGGTTCTTGAAGGCGGCAACAGCAGAGACGGTACCACCGGAGCTCCAGTAGGTGGAACCAGCACGGACCTGGAGGACGGAAGCCGACACGGATTGCAGACAGTGAGCAGCAGTCACGACGATGTTGGCCGAGTAGACGGAGCCACCGCAGGAGTGGGAACCACTGCGCTGCAGAGAGATTTGCCAGGGGAAGCTGCTGATGGTGGTAGCAGTACCTCCAACAATGCGACCATCCAACTGGGGCAGGAGACCCTCAGGGACGGCGGCACCGAAAGCGCAAGCAACAACGGACAACAAGATCACAAACTTGAACATATTGTTTCTACAATGATTTTCCTAGTGCCCGGTGAACCCTTTATATAGTCGTCCCCGTATCTCCGCCATTCTTAATCAAATAGTTTCGTATTATCAACTGCTCGAAAATAATATTACGAAATTGGGAAATTCCCAAATGTATGATAATGACGAGAAGTTTTTTTTTGCAGTGTGAACAATTTTATTAGATATCGATCATAGGCAATTTTATTAAACTTTTTAGACGCTTCATTAACCCAACTAAAACTACCTCAATTAGACACATTTTAGATACAGGTATATAAAAAAGATGATCTCAAAATAGTGAGCACAAGTCGAGATCGGTTAAACCCACCAACAGCATGCGCTTCAGGCTGGTTCTCTCTATCGTTCTAATACTATGGCTGGGATATATCCTTCACACTGTAAGTCCTTGGCTAATCAATTACCATAGATTCTCATCGTATATCCGAATAGGGAGCCATTGTCTTCAAAATGACCAATGCCGTGTGCGAATCCTACAATCAATCGTGGGTCGTTGTCCACAATTGCCGCCTGCATGCCATCAATCGTAACAAGACGATTATGAATATGAATTTAACCTTCTTGTATCCCACGTCCAGCATTCAAGTGCGTCTGCAACTGAAGAAGAGGGCAAACGGCTATAAACCCTTCCTCTACGACTATACCTTCGATGCGTGCGAGTTTATGCGTAAACACAATCATCCAGTGGTTAATGTGATCCTGAATCTCATCAAGGATGTCTCCACAGTGAATCACACTTGTCCTTATGAGGTGAGAATTATTTAACCCATGGTGTATACCCTCGCCATAAATCTTTCCTCCTCCCTCAAAGGGTACTCAACTGTTGAAGAATTTTTATCTACGCACCGAAAAGATGCCCGTCATTTTACCCACCGGTGACTACATGTTATCCCTAACATGGATGTTTTTTCGCCGCAAGCAATTCATAACCGATGTCTATTTCAACTACGTGGAAGATTGGTGAATTGGTATAATATTGTGTAACTCACAATTATCTGAATTAATTGTGCATATTATTCAAAATAAAGTCATTATCGGAAAATGACGAAATGTCCATTAGAGTGTACTTTGAATGCATAGTTGGAAACGATTTGTGAGTGAATTGAGGTAATAGATTAAGGCTTCGCTATGACAGCTGCATATGTGGATGTCAATCGTTGGAAAAGCTCACCATTCCTTATCATGATACTAACGTCACGATCGTCTATCCACTTGAATACTTTTTGCGTATCGAGATATTATGGCTTTGGCCTATTAGTGAGATAGCAGCCTACTATAAAACCAGCTTGCATTTCTTTGGAGAACTCATTGTAGACACAATATGTTCAAGTTTGTGATCTTGTTGTCCGTTGTTGCTTGCGCCTTCGGTGCTGCCCTCCCTGAGGGTCTCCTGCCCCAGTTGGATGGCCGCATTGTTGGAGGTACTGCTACCACCATCAGCAGCTTCCCCTGGCAAATCTCTCTGCAGCGCAGTGGTTCCCACTCCTGCGGTGGCTCCGTTTACTCTGCCAACATCATCGTGACAGCTGCTCACTGCCTGCAATCCGTTTCCACCTCCGTTCTGCGTGTCCGTGCTGGTTCCACCTACTGGAGCTCCGGTGGTACCGTTGTCAGCGTTGCCGCTTTCAAGAACCACGAGGGTTACAATGCCAACACCATGGTCAACGATATTGCCGTCATCCGTCTATCCAGCTCCCTGGCCTTGAGCTCCACCATCAAGGCTATCGGTCTGGCTAGCTCTGCTCCCGCTAACGGTGCTGCTGCTTCCGTCTCTGGCTGGGGTACTCAGTCCTACGGTTCCAGCTCCATCCCCACTACTCTGCAGTACGTGAACGTGAACATTGTCAGCCAAGCCCAGTGCGCTTCCTCCACCTACGGCTATGGCAGTGAGATCAAGAGCACCATGATCTGCGCCTACACCAGCGGCAAGGATGCCTGCCAGGGTGACTCCGGTGGCCCATTGGTCTCCGGTGGTGTCCTCGTTGGTGTTGTCTCCTGGGGCTATGGCTGCGCCTACGCCAGCTATCCAGGTGTCTACGCCGATGTTGCTGCTCTCCGCTCCTGGGTGGTCAGCGCTGCCAACTCTGTTTAAAATGGTTGAAAATAAAATGTTTGAGAATTAATTTTTATCGTGTTTTTGGTCATGTTAGCGAATTGGGTTATTTTTTTTGGGGGTTTCTCTTTTTCCATATGGTTATGCTTGAAGAAGCAACTAAATAAACAGATTCAGTCTCCAAATCAGATTGATATCTACAGTAAGCAATGGTAAATTGCTGTAATTTTGAAAGCGTGTTGAAATTATGATATTCAAGAATGGTAAATTGCTGGAATTTCGAAAGCGTGATGTTCGCTGAAATATATGAAATATGATGTTCGCTATACATATGCATTTGTATGTATGTAAGTACAGTATGTCAAGAAATACTTTACACACTTGTAAAAATATAAATATGTCCTTGACCCTCTGAACATCGTTGAGATTAGACCCAAGGATTACATTTTTTGGCTGAAGGAATAAGGCTCAATAGCCCATTATCGTTAGGGATTATTCTTGGAAAAAATTGATCGATATTGTTAATTAAAACCTTCAAGTGATATATCTTTAGTTGATCGATCATTCATTATGTGTGTTTGAAAAACGTGTGGGCGCAGAGCCCTTCACGTACTTGTGTGCCACTTAAATTGGGTATCTAATCAATGGCGCGAAAGCGTGCCTCCAAAATCACTCAATCTATTAGTTAGTGATTTGCCAAAGATGTCAATTAGGAATTGCAGAGTCACGCGTCACCGTCACATGATATGGCGCAAAAAAACGTTTCATTTTTGTCATCGAAGGAAACATCTGCAACCATATAAATCACCTAAATAAACTTTTTATCAACATAATTTCATAGTCAGCCTGTCTAGATCGATCTATATCATAAATCATACATATCATATAGACGATCGGTTAATATAATAATATTTATGTTTATCAAAAACTTTGCTCTTTATCAAACGATTATCTTAAGATTTAGTTTTATAAGATTGTTTTTTCTAAATTTTCCTATTGTACAGTCAAAATAAACGCCTTAACTAATTACTATCGTTGTCATAGAGATCCTGAACCCTGATTCAGGATGGAATAAGTTTAGGGTCCCGACTGAACACCAACATAATTAATTTTAGACCCAATTTTCAGACATTTTAATGCAATTAAACATAGATTAAACTTGTACAGATCGAGTATAAAATTGGTTTTCCAACTTTGACATTTAACATTAAAAGGAAAAATGAAGAAATAACTTTGGAAATTGGCAGAACAAAAGCTTAATAGACTCTCTATATAGCGCTATTTGAAGATCTGAGTTTCGGTAAAATTCTGAATCAAATATTTGTATATACTAATAGCCTCTCCTGACTAATTTAGCTTTCGATAGGAATCCGATAACCTATTGATTTATGCTATCGATAGGAATCCGATAACCTATACGAACTGCTTGTAGATTTCGCAATCAGATTCTCAAAACATTCTTAAAAAATTGTTTCAGTTGGGAAACCCCGTTTTTTAAGCTATTGAATTGAATTTTATAATGATTGGTTATTTTATTGATATGCATTTAAAAATAGTTACTTAAAAATTGATTGACTAGACTTAATTTCTACAATTTTATTTGGTAGAGAATATTTACTTTGCTACCTATTAGTAGGGTATTACTTTTGGGTTTTCCCAGTAGCACTGATATGATACATACGTATGAATGATCGATTCGGCACTGTCATTGCGTAAAATAATAATCAGTAATTTTTAATCCATTATTCCTGGATTTATATTTGGATTAATTTAATATAATATGTTATCATTGGCTAAAATCTGTTTTGAAACAAATAAAAACAAATACCCAAAATAGACTGGCCGATAAAGTTGCTTTAAGAAATTGTTGTGGCTTGTGGTTAAATGATAAGCTGTCAGTTCAATTGATGGAGTTTAAAATTGGACAATGCCCGAAATCTGAGATAAAATTGGTCAGGTGATGAAGTGTACACTGGCAGAAAACAGGAGCATAAATCAATAGGAAGATAGAGAGAGAGAGATAAGAAGAGTAAAAGAGATACCACAATAAAAATATATTCTAGTCAAAATTTCCAATTATTTAGGTTTCAAATATATGATTGTATATCCATAAACCTAGAAAGAAAATTAGGTGTGATAGTTGATGATAAGAGAATAGTAAAAATCCCATCGAATTAGTCAATGTGAAAACCAATTTATATGTGCCAGACAATATGAGGACTATAGCCATAAAAGTCTTTAAAGTGTATACTTCCGAGATTTGTCAGAAAGTCGTAAACAAAAAAGAAATGCTGATTTTCAATGGGGCCGATGTCGTTTGCCTCCACTCTGATAAGAATGCAAAAAGATAACGCTCGCAATTGCCGATTTTCTCGAGTGCCTTAAATTTGACATTGGACGGGTTTCTTTTGGGGTTCTTGAAAGGGTCTGCTAATGCCATTGGGTTTTGTGTGTTTTGTTGTCCAAAGGCTTTAGTTTCAAACTATATTCGTGTCTGATACTGTCAATGTGTCCACTTCATCATAAATTTTAATGGACAGCTTGGAGTTAAGTTCCTCTGGGGGAGGGTATAAATATGGGTTGCTGGTTCCACCTTGTGAGCAGTAAAAATGCATCGTCTTTTGGCCTTATTGGTGTGCTGTCTGGCCGTAGGCCATATTGGAGCTGCTAGCGTTAGCTCTCAGTTGGATCCTTTTGAGCATGAGGGACGCATTGTGGGTGGCGAAGATACAACAATTGCCGCCCATCCGTATCAGGTGTCGTTGCAGAACAAACGTGGCTCTCACTTCTGTGGCGGCAGTCTGATCAGCAAGAATATTGTGGTCACAGCGGCCCATTGCCTGCAGAGCTATAAGGTGGCCAATATTCGTGTGCGTTTGGGTGCGACCCTTTACAATGAGGGCGGCATTTTGGTGGAAGTTGAGGCATTGGTCTTCCATGAGGGCTACAGCACCAAGACCCTGCAATACGATGTGGGTCTCTTGAAATTGGCCGTCGATGTGGAGGAAACGGTGGACATACGTTATATTGCATTGGCCAAGGTAACACCAGCGAATGGCACACCGGCTGTGGTCACTGGCTGGGGTACCAAATGCTATTTCTGGTGCATGTCCTTGCCCAAGACTCTGCAGGAAGTTATTGTCTACATTCTGGATTGGCGCACTTGTGCTTCGGATGAGTATAAATATGGTGCCATTGTCTATGATACTATGGTTTGTGCCTACGAGAAGGGTAAGGATGCCTGCCAGGGTGATTCGGGTGGCCCACTGGTGGCTGAGAATGAATTGGTTGGCATTGTATCGTGGGGCTATGGTTGTGCCTCCACCCTGACGCCCGGTGTCTATGCTGATGTGGCCGCTCTTCGCGAATGGATACTGAAGACAATCGAAACATTGTAATTAAAAATACGATTAAACTGAAAAAAAAAACCAACGTTCGAATGATATAAAAGGAGCAGGGCAAAAGTCGCGACTACTTGAGGGTTTTCGAATTTAGATTAGTTTGTAAAAATAGAAGTGTCTAGATCTGATAACGAATGTACTTCATAGGATTGAAATTTCGCGCCCTCCTTCTTAAAATATACATTTTGGCGCCTTTTTTACTGCCTGCTATAAAACTATTGCATACTTTAAGGCGCTTTCCAAAGCTTTCATGTTAGCTTCCTTACTCTCGCTCTCTCTCTCTCTTTGTTTTCTTTTCGCTCTCGATTATGGTTGATCTAATCAACAATGGACTAGCCAATTTACAGCCCAATTGCTGATACGAGCAAATGGTCTACGTTAACTCTAAATAACAATTTAGTCACTTATCGAACAACGCAATGAGTAAAGTTATTTATTTGTCCGCGCTGATATTAATCATCGGCCTTTGTCAGGCACTTGCGGACAATGACGAACTGCAGGGTCGCATTGTGGGTGGCGAGGATATTTCCAATTACTATGTCCCCTACATTGTACAGTTGCGTCGTCGCAGTTCCTCGACAAGTGCCTACTCCTTGACCTGTGGCGGCAGTTTGCTGAACAATCGTATTGTCATGACGGCAGCCCATTGCGTTTACAATCGACTGGCCGAGAATTTCCTGATTGTTGGAGGAACCGATCAACGTGCCGGAATGGATGGTGTGGTCACACGTGCCGAGAAAATAGTGATACATGAACTTTACAATGCTTCAATTACGGATAACGATATCGCTTTGATATTTCTTTCACCCGCAATGCCGATTCGTGAAGATAACGTCAAATTGAGTGCAATTAGTGCGGCAAGTACGGCGCCAAGTGTCGGTACAGTTGCAACCGTAAGTGGTTGGGGGACTACCGTTGAATCTGGGCTATCCTCGAATACGTTGAAGCAAGTTCAAGTGCCCGTGGTGAATAGCTCAAATTGCCAGTCATCCTACAGTTGGCGACCCATCAGCGACGGAATGCTGTGCGCTGGTCTGCAGAATGGCGGTAAAGACGCCTGTCAGGGTGACTCAGGAGGACCGCTGGTCGTTAACAATCAAGTGGTGGGCATAGTGTCCTGGGGCGAGGGCTGCGCACGTACAAATTATCCCGGAGTCTATACAAATGTGGCTTATTTTAAGAATTGGATTGAACAACAAGTTGCCAGTAATACTGCTGTCTAAATAAACCATTTAAATTAAGTATATTCCAATTATCGGGCTATAAAATAAACTTAATCTCCCCAATATACATTACTTTTGTATATGACTAGCCAAATTAATCAGGGGTATCCAAAAATATAATTTATAATCCACTTGAAAAACGGGCATTGCCCGTTTAATAATCATATTTGGTAGTTTTTCGTTTTTTGGCCACTTAGTTCCAAATTAACCGCCGACTTAGACGAACATGTCACGCGCTCGATTTTCTGTGTCCCTGGGACTCTTGGTCTTGGCCTTGGCCGCTTCATCGCAGCCCATTCAGGAAGAAAAACTCGAACCGCGTATTGTCGGCGGTTATGAGATTGATGTGATACAATGTCCCTATCAGTTATCGCTGCGTGAAAAGGATGTTCTCTCCTCTGAGGACGTGTTTTCCCATGTTTGTGGTGCTTCGATTATAGACGCGGATCTTGCGATAACAGCGGCTCATTGCGTAATAGCAACCGTGCCCAGTCAGTTTAAGGTTGTGGCTGGCACCAACTACCGAAATGCCACGGATGGCAAAATTGTCTCCGTCTCTAGGATTATCATGCATGAGGATTACTACAAGGAGGCGAGATATGAAAATGACGTCGCTCTTTTGGTCCTTAATCCACCATTGCCGTTGAACAACTTAAACATCAAGGCCATTCCATTGGCTAGTGAGCCTCCATTGCCGGGAGCGAGCAGCAAAATTAGTGGTTGGGGTACTACTACATACCTCGGCTCATCTTCTCGTGTCCTCCTTGCCGTCGATGTTCCGATAGTAAGTAACGAAGTCTGCGACGACGACTATGAGGACTATGAGGATGGCCTATTCAACATTACCAGCTCGATGCTGTGCGCTGGTCTGCGTGGTGTCGGCGGCAAAGATGCTTGTCAGGGAGACTCTGGAGGCCCTCTAGTTGTTAATGGTGAACTAGCTGGCGTTGTTTCCTGGGGCGCTGACTGTGCCTTGGCCGAATATCCAGGTGTCTATGCTAATGTGGCTAATTTGAGGAGCTGGATCGATTCAAAAATTGAGGAAGTGAGGATGCTACGTTAAAATTTTCACGTAATAAATTCGAATTAGTCGACCATGTGCTTTTGTGTTGTGTTTTCCTTCGATAATCTCTATAAAAAATCGCTAGTTCTCGTGTAGTTCAATTCTCGATTAACGCCAATTCGCCATATTCCATTGTTGGAGCATAAAGGTTTCCCAAACCATCTAAAAATATTGCTTAGCTTGCATATTCTATAGACATTTGCAGTCGCCAGCTAATTATAGGGCTTTAAAAAAAACTTTATCTCTCCTAGTACATCGTATATACAATATATGACTAGCCGAATTAATCGCAGATATCCAGAAGGTAATTTATGATCCTCTATAAAGTCCGCCATTGACCGTCTGATAACCGTATTTGGTAGTATAAGTTTTGTAGCAACTTAGTTCCAAACCGACCGCCGACTCCAACGAACATGTCACGCGCTTTATTTTCTGTTTCCCTCGGACTCTTGGTCTTGACCTTGTTTGTTGCATCACAACCCGTTCAGGAAGAAAAAATCGATCCGCGTATTGTCGGCGGTTATGAGACTGATGTGGCACTATGTCCCTATCAGTTATCGATACGTCGTAAGGGTATAACCACACCAGAGAACGCATATTCTCATTCTTGTGGTGCTTCGATTATATCCCCCACAATTGCGTTGACAGCGGCTCATTGCGCAATAGCAACCGTGCCCAGTCAGTGGATAGCTGTCAGTGGCACAAATTACCGAAATGGTACAAATGGCGTCGTAGCCACCGTCACTCGGATTATTGTACATGAGGAATACTACAAGGCGGCGCGATACGACAATGACGTGGCCATTTTTGTCCTTGATCCACCATTGCCCTTGAATAACTTCAACATCAAGGCCATCCCATTGGCTAGTGAGCCTCCATTGCCGGGTGCCATCAGCAAAATTAGTGGTTGGGGTACTACTACATACCTCGGCTCATCTTCTCGTGTCCTCCTTGCCGTCGATGTTCCAATAGTTAGTAACGAAGACTGCGATGCCGACTATGAGGACTATGGCGATGGCCTATACAATATTACCAGCTCGATGCTGTGCGCTGGTCTGCGTGGTGTTGGCGGCAAAGATGCTTGTCAGGGAGACTCTGGAGGTCCTCTAGTTGTTAATGGTGAATTAGCTGGCGTCGTTTCCTGGGGTGCTCAGTGTGCCTTGCCCGAATATCCAGGTGTCTATGCTAATGTTGCTAATTTGAGAAGCTGGATCGATGCAAAGATTCAGGAAGTGTCTATGCTACGTTGAAATTCGTATTAACTGATTTCGTAATAAATTCGAATTGGTCGACCATGTGCCCTGACTCGTGTTTTCCTTAGATAATCGCTATCAAATAGCGCTAGTTCTTGTGTAGTTAAATGATTTATTTACGTCGTCGGAGGTTCTCTAACTGTGCTTGTAGTTAATTGAACAATCGAGTAACAATTAATTGAACGTATCGAGAGAATAATTATACATGAAAGGATAATTATATCGCTTTGATTTTCCCTCTAAGCTGCTCACTTTATGGGGTCGGAAATGCTTCCTATTGCCTCATTACCTTTACGACTTTAATGTACCATTTCATCCTCTAAATGCATGGTATAAAAGGGCTTGATCTTCCTATGTATATAGTATGTACACTGCTAGTCACTTCAATAAGAACGGCTTTGACATTTTTCTTTTTGCTCTGGTGCGTAAATACCCTTAATGCTACCAACTTGGTTTTAATTTTAAAACAAAGCTTTATCATTTGCCATGGGAGTGTTGAGAGACAATTGACGAATTCTGTTCTTGTTTAAACTGGAGTTAATTAAAATGGATATGGAACAGAAAAGAGTTTAGTAATGTGAATGCAAACGTGTGCTTATTCAAGTGTCGAGTAGTGTATATGACTAGCCAATTTAATCGGAGATACCTATAAACGTAATCTGACGGTCTGATAACCGCATTTAGTAGTTAGAATTAGTAGGAATTTAGTTCCAAACTAACCGCCGAATTAGACAATCATGTCACGCGTATTTTTCTGTGTTTGTCTAGGACTATTGTCCTTGGCGTTAATGGCTGCATCCCAACCAGTTCAGGAAGATTAACTCGATCCGCGTATTGTCGGTGGCTACGAGACTGATGTGGCACTATGTTCATAACAGTTATCGCTGCGGCAAAAGGATACATTCAGTCCTAGGGACGCCTACTCTCATGTTTGTGGTGCTTCGATACTTTTCCCCATAATTGCGATTACAGCTGCTATCCTTATCAATCATAGGTCTTGTATTACACAAAGATTAAATCGACAGATGGAACTGATGGAAGATTACGTGCAGTTGATATGGGCAAAAATAACTAATAGATAGAGCTTTCTAAAGGCAAGATAATCAAAATTCAGTAGAACAAGTGTTTTCTAAAATCGGTGGTCATCATTGCTGGGAAAAACACAGTAAAACGCCTGTTTATACGCCATTTTTAACACATTGATTACGTTGATCCACTAAATTCTGATTCACTTTGAATTGTTTTGTTCCGTTCTTGAGGACTCTAAATTTCTACGAAGCAAAACGATTATAAACTTTCTTGATAAGTGAAAGTGGGGGCCATTGAGTTAGAAGAGTGTCTACAAGTGGATGAGATTGTAGTCGACGATTCAGATTTCAGTTTCGGCATTCTTCAGAATGGAACTTCTAAAAGTATGCTATGAGAAATTAGTTAGAAGACTTTTCCTCAAGTAAGAACTACGTTAAAAGTGATGAGGAATGTTTTTTGGACTCTTCCTTAAATATATTTTATTATTTGTTAATTGAACTATATAAATGGCATTATTATCGACACGATAAGAGTTGCAGTCAACAATTTTATGATTTAATTAGCTCTAGATATTTATTATCTCGAACCGCCTGGGACTATTTTAGTTTCTCAAGTGAGTTTCTACTCAACGGTCATGTTTTTATCCAAGTTGAAACTTGTGTTTTTGTTTGTATTATATCTGGCCTATCGCTCTCAGTTGGTGGAGGGACAAATCCGCGTTGTTGGTGGTCAGGATGTTACTGTATATAGTGCGCCATATCACGTATCCCTGAGATACAAATCCAATGAAACTGAGTCGTATGTTCATCGCTGTGCTGGCACGATATATTCATCTGAAATCGTGCTGACCACAGCCACATGTGTCCGGAACGTGAATATTAAGCACCTTCACGTCATCGCCGGAGAGACTCATCGTACAGGTAGCCAAGGTCGCGTCTATCTAGTGAATAGTGTTATCGTACATCCTGAATTCGATGTTTGGCTCATGGATAATGACTTGGCTCTGGTTGTATTAGCACATAAAATGACCTCAGATGGACTTCTAATAAACCCAATAGGCATAGCTTCTATGGAACCAAGTGACGCTAGTGCAGGAACTATTGCTGGTTGGGGAGCGACCTCGAGTGAGGAATCATCAGCGGAAATCTTACAACTAGTCGAATTACTGACCGTCGAGACGAGCAAGTGTCGTGAGTTGTATGGAGAGGAAAGGATAACTTCGGCCATGCTATGTGCAGGAAGCTATCGGAGTGATCAACCAAGAGATGCTTGTTTGGGCGATGCAGGAGGAGCTCTAGTGGTCGATGGCTTGGCAGTGGGTCTCGTCTCATGGGGTAGAGAGGGTTGCGGCCTCACAGACTTTCCCGGCGTCTATACAAACCTCGCATACTTCAAACAGTGGATACAAGAGGAAGCCGCCAAAAAATTCAACTGAATTCAATAATCGCATTGGTTCTTTTATGATTGAATAAAATACGGTATCAGCAAGGTTCATTGGTATTCAGATGTTCTTATCGCTTTACTTGATATGGCCAAACATAGAGAGTGAGAGAGAGAAGGAGAGTGAGAGTTTTTGGAATTTGCCACTGGAACGACACTATCTTGGTTGTACCCTGTTTTCTAGTTGGAGGCTATCTTAAGTGCCTGCTCACCTCAATTAAGATAATCATAATCCCCAAATGGTTCACTGCACAAATTCGCTCTTTGGCAATCATAATTTACAATCAGTTCGATATTAACCGCTGAATCGTTCACATTAACATTGATCTTAGCCAACGCCCTATAATGTGTGTCCTGCGGTTGACCCTCTTCCTCATATTGGCTTCATTTACCTACGCCCTGGTCAAGCCGGAGCCTCGTATTATTAATGGGTCCACCGTGGATATAGCCAGGCATCCGTATATGGTATCGTTACGTTATCGCAAGAATGCAGATTCAAGTTATATGCACGAATGTGCCGGCATCATTTACTCCGAATGGGCTGTGGTCACGGCGGCGCAATGTCTTTTCAATTTGCCCGAAGGCACCAAGATTCTGGCTGTGGCCGGTGCCAATACACGCAATGGCAGCGATGGCATCGTATATCCCATCGCCAATTGGACCTATCATTCGAACTTTAGTTACTACACAGCTGACTATGACGTTGGAGTGCTACTCCTGGATACGGCCTTCAACTTCACACAAAGCAATGTTAAGCCAATTGGCTTAAGACCTCAACGTCCGGCTACAGGTCGATTGGCCACTGTCGCCGGTTGGGGCTATCGCGAGGAAGGTGGCCAGAACAGCTATTATTTGCAACAGGTTCAGGTGCCCATTGTCAGTGAGGAGCAATGCACTACCATCTATGGCGAGGGTGAGGTCACTGAACGCATGATTTGTGCCGGAGATGTGACGAACGGCGGCAAAGACGCGTGTCAGGGAGATACTGGAGGACCGCTGGTGATTGACGACCAACTTGTCGGGCTGGTTTCCTGGGGACGCGGCTGTGGTCGAGTGGGTTATCCCACTGCCTACACTTACGTGACCAGTCTAAAGAGCTGGATCGACGAAACTCTGGCAGCCGCTGGAGCACTATAAAAGCGCTGATTAGAGGTGCGTGCTATCGCTTTGAGTGGTAGCATACGTAATCGTCGCCTTGTTCGACCATAAATAAAACTAAAAACTACAATCGTATATATAAAGTTATGTGCTCTTTTTTTGCGCTCACAATTACTTAGCTAAATATAGGAATAGGAATGCTTGGGCTAAAATTAAGCACATTTCCATGGGTTTTTAGAGGAATTCAATGGCACCTACACCCGCATAGAGGTCTCGTGTCTCCAATATCCAGCTACGTAGCTCCGGAACTGAGGCATAAACTCCGGGCACCGATTCGCGAGCACATCCATAGCCCCAAGACACAATTCCGAGTAATTCGTTTTTGTAGATCAATGGTCCACCGGAGTCACCTTGGCAGGCATCTTTGCCACCCTCTTCGACGGCCGCACAGAGCATGCGACTGGTCAATAGGATGGAGTAAGTGCTCTTGCACTGGCTATTTTCTACGATATTCACATCGACCTCTTGCAGAGTATTGGGAATACTGCCACCTTCGACAAGGGTGCCCCAGCCGGTCACAGTTACGGTAGCTCCATGCTCCGGTCGCTCCTGGGCCAGTTGAATGGGCTGGAGATATTCACTGAACACAAAATCACCGTTCAAAATCAAAAGAGTGACATCGTAGTCGTTGTTGTAGGTCTTATAGCTGCTATGAACGATGTATTTGATGACACCAATCTCCTGGCTCTTCTCCGTAAGCGTTGTGGAGCCGCCCACAATGGTCAGGTTAGATGGACCCGTTAATGTGTACACACAATGGGCAGCACTTACGACTATGTTGGAGGCTAACACGCTGCCTCCGCAACGATGGTTGCCATTGTATCGCATGGAGATCTGATGTGGATATTGACGGATATCGGTATCCTTTCCGCCCACAATACGGCCATCTGGCATTGGCACATTGCTGCGGAAGACCGGATCGGACAGTGCGAGTCCGATCAAACTGATGGCAATCAATACTCGCAACATTTTCGTTGATGAACTAAAGTTGAGCGTTGGACTTCTCCGGCTTTTTATAGACGCATTATCATTATTTTATCAACGAATAGCCCGTAATCAATAGGCGCAATAATCACGTAATCTAACCGCAAGAATTAGGAAAGTCGTAAATCTTCTTTTGGCCTCTGTCTACAACTTGTCCGTTTTTTGACAAATCATTAGTTTTTTAATTGATTAAGGTTAAATGTTTACAAAATCCCACAAAATGGTGAGTCATTTTGGAATTGGTTAGGAATGTGTGAAATAGACATTAATTATTCAATATATCAATTTGTTCAGTGAAATGTAGAAAGGGGTATGATAACGGTGACTACTGACCAGACAATAAATATTTCGTTGGAAATTTTCAAATTAACTTTGACTAAACATAAAGAAAATAATGAGCAACATTTCTTTCCTAAGGAAAAATAATATAATTTTACATACTTGAGCACAACGAATTCCAAAATCTAATGAAACTAAATTCATTAGGTTCTGTTGATGGTGTAGCTTAAAGTATAATGTCCAAGCATTATATAGACGTTATTTTGTTTCGATTCTACCTTATTTCCGTAAACTAACGGAAATTTTAAACTTGCAAATGTAGAAATGTTGTATTTTACATGTAAATACATTCTTACTATCTACATAAGCGAGTTAGCGCTGCCAGTATTTACTTTCTACTTTATGGCAACGCCATTGTTATTGTTTTTTCCGAATCCAAAAAAAATTGTTTACATTTGTTTAGAGTAGGATTTAGCATTCCAGGATCTTGTCGAGATGCGTTTGACCCGACACATAACGCAACTCTGGCAAAACCGTGCCCCAACTGACAAGTATTTGAATACTTATTTCTTTTTTGCTGCCCTGCGTTTTATTTTGGTTTTTGTGCCGCAACTGGGCTACGTGCATCCTGATGAGTTTTTCCAGAGTGTGGAGGTGATGACAGGTAAGGTGAGGCGGAGATATATTTAACTGGATTGATTGGTAAATTCGGTATCCGATAGGCGATCACTTCCGTTTGGAGCACACTCGAACCTGGGAGTTTAATAACTCCATGCCACTGAGGAGCATCACTTTGCCATTTGTTTTGCTGCGTGTTCCCTGGAGCTTCTACGAGTTTGTGGCTCTTTATGCGCGGCTTTGGTGGAATGTGGAGATAATTAATAGCTATGCCTTTTTGGTGTTTCCCCGTTTGGTCTACACATTAATCTCGTACAGCAATGATTGGTGTTTGTATCGCATTTGCCGGTTGTATAGTATGCGCCACGAGATACGCCTGCTGGCCATGGGCAGTTCCTGGGTCCTGTTGGTCTTTGGCACTCGCACTTTCTCTAATACTCTGGAATTGGCCATGTGCTCATGGCTCCTCTACCTGGTGGCCGAATGTATGCTGCGCACAAACACTGTCGTGTATAAGAAGGAGTTTCTTGAGGAGAAATATGATAAGGCGGAGTCGATTAGTGAGCGTGTGAAGATTTGGAAGCTCAAGAATGCATTACCAGCCCACAACTATCAGCATTTGATGGCCATGTCCAGCATTTGTGTGGCCGGTGTATTTAATCGTCCCACGTTCCTGCTCTTTGGATCGCCTATGGTGTTCTTTTGGCTGCTGCGTGGCATGGGAACGAGAAGTGTGACCTTCAGGGATTTTAATCTACGCATAGGATTATTTTGTTTATGCTCTTTGCCCGCCCTGCTCCTGTTTATTTTCTGTGATTCCCTCTACTATCAACATTTAACAGTCGGCGAGCTGCATATGCTTCAACTGGGCATTGATAACTTTGTCTTCACCCCCTGGAATTTCATCAAGTATAACTTGGATTCGGCTCAGACGGCTAGCCATGGAGTGCATCCGTGTTATGTTCATTTAATAGTCAATATGCCGCTGCTCTTCAATGTTCTGGCTTTGGCAGCTTTGGGTGCATTTGCTCAACTTTTATGGCGTTTCTTTCGTGCCGAATATCAACTGTTGCCACGTTTCCAGAGTATTGTTTCCCTTATGTCGGGAGCCATCTTCGTGCCTCTATTCTTTCTGTCACTGATCAACCATCAAGAGCCGCGTTTCCTGCTGCCTTTGGCATTGCCATTGCTTCTGTTGCATGCACCCAAACTGATAACCGGCTTCAGCGCTAAATATCCATTTCAAAAGGAGCACGTCCTGCTGCGCTGGATGTACAATCGCATACTGTCGGGGCAAGCGTCGGGACCGTATCTTCTGAGAATTTGGTATGTGACCAATGTGGTCTTGACTCTCTTCTTCGGCTTCATACATCAGGCTGGGGTATTTCCCCTAGCCCAGGGCATGGCTCATATAGTGGCTACTAAACCAATGGCCACACATGTCCATCTGATGACCTCGCATATTTATAGTCTACCTCTGCATCTAGTCAATGTGCCCAGTTCCAGGGTAATGCATTTCAATCGTCGAACTCATCAACGCTTTAGGCACAAACGCGACTTCTATCTCTATGAATATGGCGGTCTGTCCCTGGAAAATTTAATGCACAAGGTGAAACTGATTAGTGCCAGTTGTGAGGTCAAACTCTCGGGACCCAATCATTTGCGCTACAAGCTCTACTTGGCCATTCCTGCATCCCTGAGTGGTGATCTCCATGAAGCTTTGCAGCGTTCAAATGCCAGCAGTTACCTGAACATGGAACTGCTCTCGGTTTACTATCCACATCTCTCTACAGAGGCATTTCCAAGGCTACAAGGACGTCATCCTTGCGATGTGGATGCCCCACATTGGGTGCATGATGATTTGCGTGGCACTTGTGCCCTGGAACAGACACCAGACTTCAGTTTCAGCTACCTCAACAAGCAATTCAGTTCGTTCGTCCATCAGTTTGGTCTGGCGCTCTACGAGATCGATGTGAAACGCCATAATCCATCCAGAAAAACCTCACCCACGCCCACATCGAAAATCTTGCCTAAAGCACCAGCGTAGGAATATATTGGCAATGCCATCATATGAGGCCATAGCATAGACCAAAGAGTGTCTTACACAAAAACTTAATTTGTTAATGCAATACAGAAACTATTCCTTTATATATTTAAGTTCAAACTAGTTTGTAATTATTGCCTAAGTTTACTTTAATTAAGTAAATTAACTAAGGAAAAAGTCGAATGGTTAGAGCAATTCACCAAAAAAAGGCAGAAGACTTTAGGTAAATGGTAAGTTTATATGAGATTTCTTAAGTAATTGCGAGGGTTTGCCCTAAAGTTTCCAGAAAGCTCATGTTAAAGAAAGGTTTTTAGTTTCATATTACTCTAAACAATGATTTTGCAATCAAATTTAAAAAACCTCTTGTGAGTCAAGAAGTTGTAGCCACAGACTTCCATAGTTTATAATTTCAATGTAAAACTAATGATCCATCAATTGAGCTAATTTGGAAACTATTGGGTTTACCCAAACCATGCACCATGTCAAACAATCAAATCACTGATAATGTTTAATTCTTTATTTCAGTTGTCAACTAAAAGTATTGTAATCCATTGGACACGCCGTTGAAACGACCGGGCGTCTCGGCTCGGCATCCGCGTTCAATGAACGTTACTCAGCAAAGATCTCATTGCGAACGCAAACACAATTGTTGTGTTCTAATTCATAAATTTAAGCCGTAAACCAGTTTCCTGACATCGCCTACGCCACACCGAGCGAGTGAGTTCGTTTGGCCTATAAAACCGTCGTGCAAATGGGCAAACAGCATCAGTCATCCGACAGTTAAACCAACAAACAAACCAACCAATTCAACATGAAGGTAAAAAAAATCAAACAAACCATTTTAAATATTATTGGAATTTATCTAATGCTTTTGCAATATTTCCTTTAGTTCCTTATCTGCTTGACCCTCTGCATCGCTGCTGCCCAGGCTGGTTTCCTGGCATCGCCAGTAACAACTTATGCCGCCGCTCCTGCCTATGCTGGTCCAGCTGTGGCCACCTACTCGGCTCCTTTGACTACTTATGCCGCTGGTGTACCCACTACCTACTCCGCTTATGCTGCCCCAGCTACTTATGCTGCCCCCGCTGCTTACTCCACCTATGCTGCTGCTGCTCCAGCTTACGCTCCATCCGTGTACAGTGCGGCTCCAGCATACACTGCTCCCTTGACATATGCTGCTCCTGCTTACACTGCTCCAATTACCACTTATGCCGCCCCAGCTGTGGTCAGCCCCTTCTTGAAGAAGAAGTAAACACTGGACAAATTGTAAAAAACAAAAATCAAAATGCTCACTATCGAACCATCTGACAAATGAATAAACTTTTCTTTAACTTTAAACTTAAAAATGAATCAAATTTTATTCGGTTTTGATAAAACCGATCGATATTTAAAGGATTTTTGGGCTTTCAAAATTTCAGATGATGTTTTCTCTAATATCAGTTAGAAATTTGATCAGAATTGATTGACTATAGCTTTCAAACTTACCTATCTCGGGTTAAGGACCAAGAACAATCTAAAATTAAAAAAATTTATTTGTTATTTAAGAATGTCGAAAGTTTAGTATATAAAACAAGTGTGTAATGTTGTTTGAGCTTAAAGTCTGATAAGTAAGTAAAACGAAAAAATTGTCTGTAACTCGATTTGTTATACCCTTAATAATTTTAAACATTCTAACAATCAGGTCAGGAATTTTTGAAAAACTCATCGATTTTATTTCCATTTTTTTATTTCCATTTTTTTATTAATTTGTTTTATAAATATGTATATTCCTTTTAAAGAATTCAAAAAATTAAATAAAAAATTAAATTAATAAATTAATTTGAATCAATTTTAATAAATGTTGTCGAAAATGGAACATGGAAATAAAATAAAGCAATCATCAGGCCAACTTGGATATCCATATATAAGTACCATGCCCCATTCATACATGAAATTCATTTCGCCTGGCGCGATAGCTAACACATTTTCATGGATTTATATATACTTATTTCCATGGATTTTTATGTATTACCATCGATTTCTATATATTTTTTCATACTCCCATAGATTTCGATATTTTTCCATATATGTATTAATATATATTATAGCAAAGCCGATGGCCATAGTTGCTAGTGCTTGTAAAAATTGTTAGGTTGATAGTTTACAACTATATCCTAAATTAAAATAAATAAATATTATAGCAATGTTAACATGTTATTCCGTTAAATTTAACATTTCATTCAATATTAAAAAATTTTGTTCAATTTAAAAAATTTCCGTTAAAATGTAGAATGTTTTCAAACTTAAAATTAACGGAAAAGCTCAGTGATATTCTGATGAATTTAACATGTCCCCAGAGCATATAAAAAGAGCTATGTACATGGGGCTGCAAGGTCAGTTGGTACGCGGACTTTTGGAATTCAGCTGTTAATTGGATATACGGGTAAGCTGAGATTAATTTAAATATACATATATGAATCTATAGGAATATGTAGATCTCTTTTTGAATATGTAGAAATCTTTATGAATATATAAATATATATGTATATACATATCGCCTATTCAATTGGAATAGGGATGTATCTGAAATTCACGTGGACTGGTTTTTATAAAATTTGGTGAAATGATAGGTTTAGTATTATGGGAAAAAATCACCTATTATCGGATTCTGAGGAATTTAATAAAAGAATTTTTACATTTAAAAATATATTTAATTTCATCATTAGTTTTAAAAGATTCTAATTGAAACACACTTTACATTTAAATATGTATTTTATTATTTTATCATTACATTTGTATGCAGTAATTTCTACAGACTATTCAAAGTGATTTTCAGATTCAATAAAAAATAAAAGTATATCGAAATTTTCAATGGAGATTATGGCTCAAGTACATGGGATTCGGTGAGTCGACATCCTCGAAATGAAAATCCTCATCGTCAGCTTCATTCCAACGTACAGTGCGTTCGCAACTATTGTATCTGCTGTTGGAGGTGGATTGGCGAAAGGGGAGAAAGGGGGTGGGGTAAGTTCAGAATATATAGACATTGTCGCTGTGAACACATAAGAATTTGTGTGTGTGTTGTTTGATTTGGTATCGAATATAAAGAATATAAAAATCAAAACCCAAAAAAAAGCAAGAAACCAACAATCAAAAAACAAAACGCATTCATCAAAAAAAAAACCAAAAAAAAAACGCTTAATAACGTTGGTAGAACCTGTTCAAGCCGGCCGCTGGTGGAGGCGGTGGCGGCGGAGCATTGCGTGGCGGTGTGCGACGTGCTCTAAAGGAAATTATATAGGAAAATTTGGAAATTTGATAGATAGTATATCGAATCCACTTACGCCGCAACATCGGCATCGAGATGTCCGCCAGTACCATAGGTTTCACTCTCATCCAGATCAAACTCATCGGTACCAGTTCGTTGGCTGCATAAGAACAGAGTGTTTTAATTATATATCTTATTATGATAATCGTTTCTTCAATGGCTTTTAGTGAGATGCAAAGAACGCTGGGAAGTGCAATGGGTAACTTGTCTTCTAGAGGAACGAAACTCACAGTCGCTGACTCCGTTTGTTCACAATATCCTGCATGGCTCGAGCAGTTAACGAAACTTTGCTTCTCAAACGCATGGGCGTTCGAGGCATTGGGATAGCAGCCGGCACATCGGTATTTACTTTCAATACAGGCGTTACAGGACGACGAATAATTTCACCTCTATCCGCATTGGTACTACGTCTTCAAAAAAAAATTCCAAATTGATATAGAGACGGAACAACAGAGAGAGAGAGAGAGGGAGAGAGACACCCAAACATGGAAAACTTACGACTTTTGCTTAGTACGCGGAAGATTGGGGTGATTGTCTGCTGTTGGCTGCCAATGTCGTGAGGGCTCAGGACTTACTGATTGGCTGGCTGATTTATTTTGGGCACGCCAACCACTATCCTGTATCGGTGGTTCATTACTCATCGGTGCCTGGTCATCTTGAAAGTCATATTCCTCAGTTCCCTGTTTGCGACTGCGACAGAAGGAATACAAAAATCGAAGCTAATACAACTAAATCAGGGGAGTGGAGGGGGGCGGCGGTTGGGTGGGTAGTTCGGGGGGCCTCAACTCAACTTACAGCGGTGGCTTGTACTTATTACGCGATTGCCAAATGTTCAGAACCTTTCTAGACTGACTCTCACGTTCGCGTTCACGTTCGCGTTCATTGGAGTTGGCTCTACTTGGGCCACTGGATGAACCCCAATTGTCATCCTCGGGCTCGTGACGCCTTTTTAACAAAATATTGATGACTTGAGATGAGTCTTGAATGTGGCTAAACTACACTGAACGTTTCGCTACTCACAGCTGCTGCTGCTGGCGGCTGCGACTACGAACAGGTGTTCCAACATTGGACATTTCCCTGCCGCGACTCAGCTCTCGCTCTCGACTACGTTCACGCACTCGCTCACGCTCCGGCTCCGGTCGCCGATGTTCTTGCTGCGGCTCCTGGCGTTGTCTCGAGGGCGTTGAGTCCTCATCGGCTAGATCTATGGTCTCCTCTGTGTTGGTTCGCCGTCTAAATGGAGGGAATCTTGTAGAGAGAGTTTGATTTTGGAGGCGTCTCTATCAACTTACAATGGTGGTCTTGGCCTTGCTCTTGCTGTGCTGCTTGTGCTGCGATCTCGAGATGTGCTCTTGCTCTTGCTCTTCGTCGCACTGCTAGTGCTGCGCTGCTTCTTACGTCCACGTCCGCTCTCCTGATCTCGACTGCCACGACTCTGATCCGATCTACGATGTCTTTTGCGCGATTCTGCCGCTTGCATGACATTCAGACGCGTCTGAATGGTTATCAGATTCAGTCCCACCGGTGTCCCAATGGCCCAAAGCAAGAGTGTTAGGAATATACAGAATGTCAGGCCATTGATAAAGTCCACCATATTGCGGCATAGGAATATGCGACTGGCATCAAATGTATCATAGAAAGGACGACATTTGGTGGTTGTATCACCCAGTTGGGATTCCATTGTGGCGCGACTGCTGGTCAAATATCCTTTAAGGCTTTAAGAGAGAAAGAGAATGGTTCTAGGTGTGAGCATTTTTTAATATAAATTCCACTTGGGAATATGTGGGTTACATTTCCTGGTTGTCATCTTTTCTGTCCTGCAAATGCACTCAAAATAAAGTTTAAAGGCAAATGGAAAGCATTTATGAAAGTTATTTACATTTGGATTATTCAAAAATGAAGAACTTTGCACTTTTAACCACTTTTTAAACTTTATGTACTTGTAATTCCCAACTGGTTTAAGTATTACTTTTACGCTACGCTTACTTAACGCACTTGTAATTACCAACTGATTTAAGCGTAAATTCAAATTCCAAATTGTCAGCATTATCGAAACAATTGGTATTGAAAAATGTCTCTTTGTTAGGGAAATCATGTCCATATTTTAGTTAAATGAGTAAAGAATTATAGACCTATCGATAAAGGATAAATCAACCTTAAATTCAGACTATCGAAAGTTGAAGAGTTCTAGTTGAAACGATCCTTTGAAATAGTTTTTCTTTCCTAGTCGAAATCCTAAAACAAATTGCTCTAGATGAAGAGATTCTTTTCCAAACGAAATATTGAAGAGAGTTGAGTTAATTTATTCAATGAATATGGATTTCGTATGGAATTCAAGAATAGTTTCCTAATTTGCAATCTGCTTAATGGCAGGAAAAAGGGCTTAATGAGCGGCGAACAAACCAGTTGGGAATTACAAGTGCATAAAGTTAAAAACGAGGTTAAAAATGCAAAGTTCTTGCGCAGTGCCATACTACTAAACGTAAAGTAGTACTTAGTAGTATGACACTGAGATTCAAATGTCGTCTGTTGATGAGTGATCTTTCGTAACACTTATACAGACAACCCTAAAAAGCCTTTAGACTGGGATTTTCCTAATATTTTGTTAGTTTACTAGAAAACTAGTTTAAATTGGGCAAATTCCTTCGTTAAGAAACCCCAAAAATGGTTTCAAATCTTTCATAGATCATCTCTAAAAGGTTTTTAGAAGATCAATTCTTCTCGGTTTGATTTTCTTACCCCTTCGAGTGTTTTTTGTTTTTCTGAGTGTATGTTTTGCCAACAAATCGGATCAACTTTCACATTCTAGTTGAGCTTGTCTATTTCATTTCCATATTCCAGTTGAAGAAACTTTCTTTCACATGCAAAAATGCAATCATGACACTTGGGCCAACTTAATCAAACGATTACAACTTTCAATTATCTGATAAAACAGGAAAACTGTGTGCACCTCCACTCCACTCCACTCTCTCCTACCAAATTGCTGCACCCCCTGCTCTAGAGATTGTTTGAGTTGTTTGTTTGTTTGTTTGGTTTGTCTTGCCTGGACACATGCAGAGAAAGAGCAACAGTAACCTAACAATGTAAACACTTTGCAATTAACTTTGCCCAATGATGCAGCTAGAAAAGATCCTGTGGGAGAGGGGCAGGGGGCACTCTCTCTCTCCACTTACCGCTCTGTGTAGGCACGCGTCATGTTGTGACATATCTCACCGGCCTTGTTCTCTAGATAGCCCTGAATGCTCTTCAAATGGTTAAGTGTTTGATTGACTTGCTTTGCCCAGGGATCTCGTTGCAATTCCAATGCCGTCAAATGGTAAAGTATTTCATTTTGTAAATTCTCCAATGGCTGCAATATGGATGCCTGTAAACGTTTCGAACGACTCCCCAGGGTGGTCATGCGTGATGATGTGGCCACATCCTGTATCTATAGGGAGAGATATCACATATATTTTTACTTCTGCTCCTGTTTTTATACCCTTGCACGGGTTATTATAAAATTGGTCAGATGTTTGTAACGCAGAGAAGGAATCGTTTCCGACCCCATAAAGTATATGTATATATTCTTGATCAGCATGAGAAGACGAGTTAATATAGCCATGTCCTTCTGTCCGTCCGTCTGTCTGGTACTATGCAAACTAGTCCCACAGTTTTAGAGCTATGGTTTTTAAAGTTCCTCTATAAGTTTTTCTATACCCTAGAATGCACATCTGCGATTTTCAAAAAGATCGGACCACTATATCATATAGCGGCCATACAAATACAAACGTTAAATGCGAATAATTTCTCTATTTTTTTTACAATCTTATCCAAACTGATTACGTACATAAATATAAAGTTATTACATATTTTAAGACATTCGGATAAACATAACGCCTGATTTTGACGATTTAAAATTTCCCTATATACACACACACGCATTAGCAGTAAAGCACATACATATATGTGTCAAAATTGCGAATGTGTGTGAATATGTCAATCGATTGGCTGGACCGTGCAACAGAGGTGCGGTGGCTTAGTGGATAGAGGTCTTGCGTATGAAACTAAAGGTGCTGGTTCGAATCTCGTTCGCGACATAATTTTTTTTTGTTAATTAAGCGAATAATTTTTAATAATTTTTAATGTATTTAAAGTATTGCCTTATTCGAATAACACACAAAAATTTTTTTAGAACATAATATGTAATGGTCAAGGGCTGCAAGGGTATACAAACTTCGGCATATCCGAAGTTAGCTTTTTTGTTGTTGTTGCTTTTTTGCTAATCACCTGTAAGGCCACCCGTTGCATTTGATCAATGAATGTGGCCAAATCCTTTTCGGGTGTGGGTGCACCCACACTACTTCGATATGTTGTCAAATTGAATGCGGACGTTTGCAGCATATTCTCCAGTATATTCTGTATGGATTGGGTCAATGAGAGCATAGTGCGTTCCGATACGGATATGGCATCGATGGCAGTTGATACTTTTGGAAATTGTTTCAAATCGGCTATTTTCGTGGTATTAACGAATGCATCCAATTGAAAGACATTGTACGATGCTTGATTTTGTTCGCAGCCTCTTTTGTACGAGGGTTGATTGTAAAAGTTTTCAAAGAAAATTTCAGAAAATTTTGTTGACTAAAATCTGGTTGGGAATTCTCTCTTCATTCAGAGAGATTGTGTATACACAAACACATACACACACTATCTTCTATCATCTGTAAGCTTACATGCAGGAGGAGGCGGAGGCAGAGGAGGAGGTGGTAGGATGGGTGACTGGCCATGCATATGGCCTCTGCCTTTCCCTCAATGTGCCTCCATGTGCATTTTGTATCTGTGCAGATAATTGGAATCGTGCTTAAAATTTGCGGTTACAAGTACTCTATGTAGAGGCAGGCAGGCAAGGGGGGGGTGGCGAGGTTTGGTGCATTGGTGCATTGGTTCTTTGCATAAAATTGAGTGCCATGTGGCTAGCAAATTTCATTGGGCTTTCAAAACTTTGTGGTTGAGCTGGTAGAACACGAACACTGACACACAATCTGCACTACTATAGTGCTTTCTCTCTGTGTGTGTGTGTGTGTGTGTGTGTGGTTGGATTTATCAGAAAGAGAGAGAGAAAAAGTTCCAGTTCGACAGAGTGACAAGTTTTCGGGCAATGTACACTAAGGAGTTTTGTGAAAAAGTTACCCAAAAATGGCTACAAATTGGCTTATATAATAAACACTTAAGTGGTCTAATAATAATCATCTAAACGAAGGACAAAAAAAAAAAAAAAACGGGGCTCAAGGGGCAAATCGAAATTACAGGCACGTACAGTATCAAGGTAATTGGATAACAAAATTCGTTAACTTGGAGAGGTTCCGTGTGTGTGTCCATTGTTCTACACAATTACATTTAATACATATATATACATTTACCTGAGAGCTTTGCCCAAACTGACATTGACCACAGAACGATTAACGCCAGCCGGACGCAGTAGCTCACCAATGATGCCTGTTTGTGGTTCACGTTGATAGACATAGCCCGGCTTATCGAATAGCTTACCCAGCATCTCATAGTTGCCATTCCCATAGAGAGAGCGGCATAAAAATACCTCCGCGTTGCCACCAATAGCCAGGGACACGACACCATAGATGGTTAGACAAATGCTCGCCAGGCATATGATCAATACGGCCAGGAAAAAGACTACACCCGATTTGGTATTCGATTCGCAGAGGAAACAACAATAGGCCATTAGCATGAAGAGTATCACCCAGACAATAACCACGGCGGCTATCCAACCGATGCTCCAATATGTATTGGCCCAATCCTTGAGATCATTGTACAAAGGTTGCAAACTTGGCCAAGTTCTGTCTAAACGCTGCAGTAGAGCATTCACGGTCGATGTAAGCAATTGGGCATTGGCTGTTGTCCGATGACGTATGCTGGCCAATTGTTCCAGTGTATCTAAAAAGAGAGAAAGAGAGAGAAAGAGAGAGAGAGAGAGACACACTGAGTGAGAAGTTGCAAGTGTTTTGGGCAATTCAATTAGCCAACCCAGAACAGGTGACAGTAATTAATATTGTGTCGAAACTTGTTTGCCATTGCCGCTTGTTGTGCTCCACTGTTACGCTTTGTTTCGGAAATTGCCACATTCAGCTCTGGGAGGCATGCAACCAAACAGGTGAGGAGATCTGTGTGTATGCTATTGATTGAATTGTACATTTAAATTGATGCCATAATCGAGTTTCGTGTTGGCTTGGCTTATGCACACAGTTGCTATTGGATTTGGTTAATAGATTTATAGCATTGTTGTGCCAAGAGAAGACACACACACCCAGACTCACACACAGACAGTTAGAGAAAACTGACAAAATAGGAAATCAACTGACTAAATTGTTTATCTACATAGATATTCATATAAATTCCTCTGAAATTTAGGTTCATATCCTTTAAAATTTCATATTGCTTTACTTTTCAATTTTATTTCTTTATTTTTGCACAGACTACTCGTAAATTGCTCAAATTTGTGAAGCATATGGAATGAATATGGAATATAAATTGAACAACAATAAACGATTTGAATAGTTGAAAGTTGAATAGTGTAAAATAAATAAATTTTGAGAGAACTGAACTTTTTTTTAGTTTATTCAAAAATAACAATTGAAAGTAAGTTAAGTTATATTTAGAGATTCTTTCTAATAATCGACTGGTTCGTGACTTTGTATAAATAATCCTTGAAACAATTTATTTAAAAATGGAATATAAAATCCTTAAAGGAATTAAGAGTAGAGTTTGCGAGTTTCCGATATATTTTTCTTCAATTCGCTAATCTTTTTCTGATTTTTCGTTTATGCAAACATGAAGCGAACTCTGGAGTTTTAATTCTAGTTGTAATTCCCAACTAGTTTTAGCGTTGCCGTGTGCCGTTAGTTCTTTGGCTAATATGATTCTCAAATCATGGATCAAAGCATAAGAATAAGAAGTATAAGCAGGACAAACATAATATCGTAGGATTCTTATAATACCATTGTTTGGTATAATGTAGTTCATATATAGATAAATATAATGCCATAGTTGGGAATCAATATTAAATCTATGTACGATATATAATTGATTGCATAATACATAATACCGAAAAAACCAGTATATTAAAATCGAATTTCGCCACTTTGCTAAATAAACAAATTTAGATCATTTTGTCAGGATAATGATAAAAGAATGAAGCGATACCGCCATTTTGTGGTGGTTGGGTATGGCCATAAAATTCTAGGGTCGCTAGTGAAATCTGCTATTTAGAGAACTTGGTAGTTCTCGATTTTTAATTAAAATTTAACACAAATTAGATCTCTAAACTTGTCAAATAAGACATTTTATATATTTTAATAATCTAATTTCCATATTCCATTAACTCCATAAATTCAATAAATGGTAGAAATGATTTTCTGAATTTTTCATAACTTTTTTGACTCTAACTAAGCAATTTTTTGGAAGATTAGAAAGCTCGAAATTGATTTTGACGCTTATTAACATATTCCGGGAATCCCCTATAGTCGGTCCCCGATAAGTATGCTATAAAATTTTAATTGGTTTTCTATAGATGAGTCTCATTAGATTTTAGCTTTGTTGCTTTTGAAATTTGGCTACTTTTCAATGGCAAACACAACAGTCATAATTCTCACCTCCTCAAGCGAGAAAAGGGTATTTAAAAAAGGGTGATGCAAACTGTAATCAGTCTGTACTTCCGGTTGTTGGTTTATTTCGAACTTACAATTTCGCTCATATGCCGTGTCATGTTTAACTTGCTGCGGGAAATTGCTGAAAATGGAACGTGACATGCCAACTTCCGATGTCAGATTTTTGACAGTTGCACCAAATTCAATTTCACCCAAGTAGCGCATACGAAAGATGCTCTGGTCCTCTTGCAGCTGACAAATTGTCGTTGTCGTCGTCGTTGCACAGGAAATAGGATATGCCATAACACAAAGGGAGATGAAAAGAAATAAGAGCGAAAATTAAATACATAGCGCAAAAGGAATCAAACTAAACCAACTTGACCAGAGAAAGGGAGAGTGAGAGAGCGCGTGGGAGACTTACCGTCTTAAGGGCATCGACGACACCGTTCTCCTCGAAGCTGCGAATACGCAATGTATCACAGAGCGGACGATCCCTGTAAGTGCATTGGCGCTGCAACACGGATAACTGTATTTGCAGCTCCTCCATGCGTGCCGCTGCCTCCTGCGATAGCTTCAGAGCACGGCCGACTGTCTCCTGGAGCATGAGGACGCGATAGATGAGCTCCGCGTTGGCTAAGAAGAGAGAGAGAGAGAGAGGGAGAGAATAACCATGAAAATATTATTACAACAGCAGCACCAGAAACATGGATACCAAATTGCACATTGTGTCTACCAGTGCAAATATAAGTTGTAGTTGTCATCTTGACATTTGTCCCTTGCCCCCCATCCTGTTGCATTTATTGTTGGTCTTTCGCAAATGTATTTTTTTTTCGTATCCTTAGAAGGAGCCTCTGTGCTCTGCTCTCTTAATGAAATTGGATGCCACGAAATGCAAACAATCGAGTTTCTTTTCCACTTAAAATCTCAACCTACATTTGTTTGCTCAAGGACCTGCGCTTAAGACAATTTGATTGGGAATCCCTAATTCTATCTTTAAAGCAATAAAATTTGATTAGATCTCATCAGCAGAACTTGTAATAACTTTCGATATTTCTTCAAAACGTTGAGCATTCAATTTGAATACTAAATTCCATGAAAAAGGAACTTTGGAGAAATTATGTCATAATCCTTTGTTCCCAGACTGGTTGTCTTGGATATTTCAAATAATAGGTGTATCTTAATATGTATATATGATTTGGTGAAAAACTATCGTGGAAATAATCGTCATTACATAGTCTGACAAAGGTTTTCCCAAAATTAATATTACGTAACAAAATTCGTAAAGAGGTTAGTCCTGAGAAACTTTTCGAACCATCAAAGTGTCTCCCCATCGAAACAACGCGTTACTTAAGATTGATTATGAGGTGAAACCTATTTAGAATCGTTGTGAATTCACATTTAATGTAACAAAAAGGAGAACGCAAAGGAAACTTATTTGAAATTTTAGTAAAAATGGTCACTTGGGTATTATGTAACGTTAATGGAAAGTTCTTCCCAAAATGAGTATTACGTAACAAAATTCGGGAAGAGGTTGAAACTTTATGATGCATTAAAGGCAAACAATGAGTTTCCTAAGATTGATTATGAGGTGAAACCTATTTAGAATTGTTGTGAATTCAGATTTAATGTAACGAAAATGAGAACGCAAAGAAAACTAATTTGAAATTAAAGTAAAAATGGTCACTTGTGTATTATGTAACGTTAATGGAAAGTTCTTCCCAAAATGAGTATTACGTAACAAAATTCACGAAGAGGTAAGTCCTGTGAAACTTTAAAGGGTCTCCCCCTCTTAAAAATGCGAAACCCAAGATTGATTATGAGGTGAAACTTATTTAGAATCTGAGCCAGATTCAGATTTGGGTATTATGTAACGTCTAGAAAGGAAAAGTACGGTTTGAAAATTGTAAAAAATTGCATTACGTAATACTCGAATGGCCCTAAAGAAAATGACCTTAAAGTTCTAAGACAGGATCTGAATATTTTGTAAAATTCTGTTCATTATTTGA
Source organism: Drosophila sp. 14030-0761.01 (assembly GCA_018150735.1). Taxonomy (NCBI): domain Eukaryota; kingdom Metazoa; phylum Arthropoda; class Insecta; order Diptera; family Drosophilidae; genus Drosophila; species Drosophila sp. 14030-0761.01. The sequence continues at coordinate 15,574,115 of JAECWO010000031.1, forward strand.
CTTAAGCAGAGTATACGTACACTCCATTTTCCGAATTTTTGTTTTTGTGCCAATATGTTTATAAACACCACCCGCATCTGCACCTAAAATATTACATTTTTATTTTATATATTTACGGATATATTGGCCTGTCAATAATAACGTAAGCGACATAAAATCTACTTAACGAATTCAAAAATAATTTATAAAAATGCTCTCCTGTAAAATTGCTTAAATAGGGCTCAAATTCATCTGTAATTTCTATCTTCAGCTTTTTGAAGGAAACTTTCTTCCTAGTTTTTGTGATCTGTATTGGTGATACATCCTTCAAAGAAATAAAATAACCCACTTTTAAAGGATATTGCTTGCCTTAAGTGTAATTCTAAAAGATGTTTACTTTAAGTATTGTAAAATGAAAGTACCTACTCCAAGTAGATTATTATTGTGTTTAAATATTTGAACTATTTCAATTATTGTTGTTTAGTTGGGTAATATCCACTGCAAAGATGACCTTTGGTTTTCTCGGACTTGCTTTTACATTGCTTGACCATGTTCTCAAATGTGTAGGCATGGTTTTTGTTCTTTCATTTTTTTTCTGCGCCAATGCGACCACAATGAGTGAACAATGGGGGAATTTGGGTCAAGTCCGCAGCGTACACGCAGCATTTGGTCAATACGCTGGACAAGCCAAGCAGCAGTAGCACTTAACCAATGAATACTACTCACCCAGGCTGAGTGTTGTCAATGAATCATATGCTAGCTCGAGGCCAGTGTGTGCAGATATTTCCGCTTGAATTGGTTCGCCAAGGAGAACATCCACGTCTGTGAAAAGAATGGAAGAAAAAAACACACACTCAGCACAGCAAATTGAGGGGGGAGGGTGAGGGAGAAGGAGAAGGGAGGCACTCGCAGGCACTTGCAATAACTCCAAAATGCAGAGCGCATCAACTTTTAGCATAATATATGAATCGAAAACTATAAAGTTGGCAACACAAAATAAAAGTTAAATAACTCAAAAAAAAGAAAAGAAAAGAAAAACAAAAACTTTGAAAGCAACCTTCCAAGTCTTTGACGACTCTCTCAACGGAAACATGAAAGCCATTATCCAGTTTGTGTTTGATTTGTAAATGGGTATCCTTGAGAAAGACCTCCACATCATGAACAGCCGATTTGACCATCTCGGGTGTCATCTCGATGCCTGCGGATAGTCGGCTGTTGGCATAAAATATGCTAAAGTCGCTCAACCTGCAAATAGCCATGAAAGTGGAAAAGTTTTCTTCTGCCATCGTCCTTTCGTCCTTTTGCCCACTTACGTGAGCAGCACAAAGATTATCCAGAGTGTGACTAAGGCGGCACTTTTACGGCACTGTAGATTCTCCTCCAGTGACTCATCGCGTATGTGAACGGGTGCATTACGTATTTGATCGATTTCGTCCTGGGTGGAGCGACGACCACAGCACCAGGCACAGGTGGCAATTAGCGGAACCAGAGCCAAAATGGCAAAGATACTCATTAGGGCAAGGAAACCCGATTCAATTTTAATGGCCTAAGGGAGAGAGAGACTTGAGTGTTTTCGAAACACTGTGTTCCTTAGACTTACATTGGAGGCAAAGTCAATTAGACTGACATTATTGTGTAGGACATCGCGAATGGAATCTGAAATGGATAAACTAAATAATCTATTGGATTGAAGCACATTAAGGATTTGTTTTTTATATTCTATATTAACTGAGATTTCGATTTCGATTTAAAGAGGAAGGAGTCACTTAATTTCATTGGGTTCACTATCGGACTCCGTTTGTTCGCCCACTTCCTCACACAAATGCTGAATGACGACGACATTCCGCAGATCGGCCTGACCCAAAGTGCGTTGATCCGTTTCGTCCAATTGCTGGCGTGGAAATGCTGTCATCAGTATGAAACGTTGACTGGAATACTGAGGTCGGGCCAGACGTATATATCGATAAATATCGCCTATAATGTGCGTCAAATTGAAGCGAGCTGCCAGACGACTGCCATCGGCTAATCTCAATTGAATTACGGTCATCGGTTGCTTCTCCGAGAAGTGCAAACCGCTTTCGGCCCGCTGTTCCGGAGTCAAAATTGGAGCAGCATTGCTCGACTGCGTGCCTGGTTCCATGCGCGGTGTTGGACTGCCCAAAAGGCGTCCGGAACCCATAAACTGCTTACGCGAAAGATGACGAAAACGTTCGTTTGTATGATCCTGCACACTAAGCTCCACACGATGACCAAACTGGCGGAGATATGGAGGGGTTAAAGGGTTAACACTAGGAGTAGAGTAAAGACCGCGCACCTCTTGCATCTCATTGGGATAGTCACCGCGCAGAACGGCGCGCAAAAAGCGCTCATTCTCCGGTACTTCGTAGGGTCGCAGCGAGCCATCGTCTAGGGAAAAGCCCTCGGACCACAGATGTAGCACCACAATTGTATCCTCCGTTTCTGTATGCAGTTCCGAGTCGGAGTCACTGCGTACCGGTGGTGGATTAATGGGATGGGCACTACCCAACCGCACTCCTGTGCCCCAGGCTCTCAAACTTCGATCACTGTCATTGGTGGTGAGAGCCGGAGTCGAGTTATCGATATTCACACGCTTGGGACCGATAATTTGTTGACCCGAGCTTTCGGAGCCCTCTGCAAAGTATGCCTCATCCTTATCGGTGGCATTTCGGTTAGTGTGTTGACTTATCAACGAATGCAGCGACTGAGGATCTGGCAAACTGGTGGTATCCTCTTTAGTTGGATTACTATTGCGTCCATCTTTGTCCGATTCGTATTTGAAACTAGCCTGATCCAGAACCCAACCATTTGAGGTAAGATACTGACGGGCAATGTCCTCCCTGACGCCATGTTTCTTCATAAATGTGTCCACCTTCTGCTCATTGGACATTTGTGGTGGGTTAAGGTTGACTGGCTCCGCCGGCTCCCCTGATGTTCGTCCAACTTGTTGACCAATTTTGCAAAAAAATTTATCGTTTTTCAAAGAAACATTGTGTGTGTGCGCATGTGTGTGTGTGTTTTTTTTTTGATCGGTGTGTCTAAGGCATCTAAATCAGAATTCATTAGATAGATCCAAAAAGAGGGCAAAATTTTTGGGTACGAAACGCAATCATGTCATACAATGCTAACCCATTAAATCATTCCCTTTTGGCCCCACTTACCCAGCGGCATTTCCTCGGGCGTGATAAGCGATAAAAATTCACTAACGTAGGTGAATATAAATGGCCCCGGAGCAATATCCATGCCTGGTATGCTGTATGTAAAAAATGTTGCTGGCGTTGTTGTTGCTGCTGCTGCTCCTGCTCCTGTTGTTGCTATGGCTGTTGCTGTTGTTGTTGCTGCTGTTGTTGCGACGCTTGCCATAGCCATGGCCATGGCTGATGACGAGGACATAATTGTTGTTGCGTCTGGCGGTGGCAGTGTTAGATTACGCTGGTCCATCTTCTCGGCTGGACTAGACCTTCTCCTATGTCCCTTAGCTGCCTCCTTTCCCTTTTCCCTTTTCTTTGCTTTTTGCGGCCTTGTACTGTAAATGAATAAATGGTAGGAATGACCACGAATAGAGAGAGAGAGAGAGAGAGAGAGAGAGGGGGGGAGGGGGCAAGCGAGATATGAGGCAGCCAACATAAGAATGCCTTTTCTATGATTAGAAGGGGGTGGAGCAGGGCAGTGGGCAGACAGCATTGTTGTGAAATATTTTTGGAATTTTATGTTCCAATTATGCATTCATATGAATATATGTATATATGTATATGTATGTGTGTGTGTGTGGGTGTGGGTGTGTGTGTGTGTGTGTAGTTTCCATAGCTTTATGGCATCCTTATAAAATTCACATCGATTATATATGCTACACATGGCTAAAAAATTAATAAATATTTCATTTTCCCCGAATTGAATTTGTGTGCAAGTTTTAAAAGCCCGTTTAAAATCCAATTTTTATATGTTCTAACTAAAAGTTCCCTATTGAGTTTATGCAGTGAAAATTCTAAGAATTTGACTTTATTTAGACCAAATCGAGGCTTCAGTTAGTTTATTTTATATATTTCTTGCATGGAAAATAATTCAAATAGCAACTTAATTGATTCTGCAAAAGGGCAGAAATATTGCAAGGACTAAATTCGTTTTTTTCTTGTTCGAGTTGCATTTTTTTTTTGGGTTAAACGTTATTTTTCGTAAAACGTTATTTTTCGTAAGGGTTAATGTATCGGTTTAAATATGTTAACATATTTAAAATATGTTTAATATCTCAATATATATATAATAATATATATATCTCTAATTTATATACATAATAATTTAATGTCTCTATATTTATATTAATAAACGTTCCTTTTCTAAGCAGGATTTATCCTTTTGAGTATGTCTTAATTCAATATCAGAAACTGAACAATGCAAAGTCATATATGTATATATACAAAAGGGACAAAATTTTGTTGCTAATACTTGGGATAAATTATTATCTATAAAATTTGATCAATATTATAAGTATTAGAAGACAACTTTAATTACGAAAATATTAAAAAAGAAATAAATTAATTTACCTACATAAATAAATAAAAAATAAATGAATGATTAAAGAAACAATTGAATAAACAAACAAATAAATGATTTACATTGCGTTGCATTAAGTAATAAAACTACTTCAAATTTATAACCCAAATTATTAAAGACCTTACGCATATCGCTAGTACACAAGCACTTAAGCGCACCTAGCGGTTAACTTTGCCCTTGCGTCTCTTTAAAAACATTTCCATTTGCTAGAATGGTAGATATTCATAATTAATGTGCCAAATAAGATTCCTATTCTCTAAATATTTCCAATTTAGGAGGTGTAAGGGAGCGTGGCACATATACATATATTAAAATCAAGATGCGTTTTCTAGGTTTAGCAAGTGTTTTAAGGCTCCAACATTTTCTTAAAACAAATATCATTTGGCATACTTTAATTTCCTATATTTTTTGCCACCTCGCGCACCTGACTACATTTCAGTTTCATTTGCCATTTAAATTGGCTTTTTCACAACATTTTCCTCACCATTTTCATCGCCATTTTCATTTGTTATTGCCGCGTGGGTGGGTGTGTCTAAGCATTGTTGCCTTGAATTGAGTTTTGTTGTCGTTAATTCTATTAATTTCATGTTCAATTTATTTTCAGTTTCGTTTTCCAAATGCTGTCAGCAGAGCGCAAAATACAAAAAAAAATAAAAGAAATTGTCTTTTACCCCCTTTTTTCCCATCAATCTCCCTTCTTTTCTCTATGCTATTCATGGGTAATGACTTTCCCAGACTACAAAAAAACATTTTGTGCTTTCATTTATTTGCTTTCGAACAGCAGTATTCCTATTTCTCACTTATCTTTCTCTTTTTCTCTCTCAGTCTCTTATTCTCTTGCTCTTAAGTGCAGCAACCCCACTGACTTTGTAGGGGCAGGGCAGGGGTGGGGTGTGTGTGTGGGACTGGTTGAAGCCTCTCAAGTTTTTACACTCCTCCTCTCCCTCTGCTCTGCTCTGCTCATGCCTTTCAACTCATTTGTTCGTTAGTTAGTTAGTTTTCCTTGACAATATCGCCAATAGTAGCAAATAATTGCAGTGCTCTGGGATTTGCAACACTGGGACAGAATTAGACCAAACCAATACGAGTAAAACTTAAATAGTCTTGAGCCGGAAAGTGGGTCATTAAAATTCGATACCCCCCATTGAATCGGTGGGTGAAGAGAAGAGGCTCTTGGACGATTCAAGGCGCGCTTGAATTGAGCCCTTTTGAAGGCAACTCGATACGCAACGCAGTGTGTTGAAAGGCAAAGGCAAAATGCAGACAACTCACTCATTCACTTGTTGTTGTTGCTGCTGCTGCTTGCTGAGGGACATATTAGTGTTTAAGCCGTTTTATGATAACTACCCAGAAAGGTGACAAAGTTCAAAGCATGAGTTCACAAATACATAGACACATGTACATATATAGCTTTTATGAATACTTTCAATGGAGTTACGAATCATTATGAGCATTGTGCATAGAGCTGGCTGAATGTATGTAGTTCAGTCGAACTGAAAGGCCTAGATTATTCATTCATTCGCTCATGGGGATTATATTGGTTATATTATGAGTAATCTGACTTTTAGTTGGCAATATGAACTAAAGAAAATTTGCTTTAATTAATGCGATTGTGTAACGATTATTAAACTTAAAATAAATCTACTCGGCGTTAATATATCTGCAAAGTACTCATATTGAAAATGTAGCTTATTCGACTAGTTTTAGGGAAAGTCAGGTATTAAGGCAATATATAAAGAAAATTGTAATTTTTGGAATAAATGTTAAAAATATTTAAAAGCCATAGCCTGAAGGCCTTTGTTGCTCTTGCATTGTAAATAAACGTTGTAAAGTAGAATTAATTCTTCGCTACAATTAAATAAAAAAATAATTTAAAAGCCAATTGTTTCTATTTTTGAACTTCTTACATATATCAATTATGAAATAGCTTAAAATTTTACTAAGTCAATCTGGCAAAATTTGCAAAATCTGTTTTTGGAATAAATGTTAAACACATTTAAAAGCCAATTGTTTCTATTTTTGAAGTATATCAATTATAAAATAGCATAAAATATTACTATCTCAAATTGGCAAAATCTGGGAAATTGGTTAAATCAAATTAATTGTTAGATTATGTTGTGGTAAAATCAAATAATTATTAGATTATGTCCTTAGACAGTTCATAAAAAAATTTTCTAATTGCCTTGAGGGTAATTTTAGCCTGTTTTAAAAGTATTAAGTCAAAGACTAAGGATTCTTTTTTCATAAATTACAGCATAGAATTGGGAACCACATAACTTTGCTATATAACTGGCACTTTTAATTGAACTACATATAAATATATATTAAAAATAGGTTCTGAAATAGTTAAGTGTTATATTCTGAGCTGTAATTAGTGTTCATCATCTGCTTGTCATTTATTTGTTTTTCTTTTTTTTTTTGGTGTAGCTTTTAAAGGGTTATACGCATTTACATTTTCGAATGACCGCTTCACTCTTTGAAAGTAAGAAGACAATCCGATAAATATTTTATGCTTTAAAAGAATCCACCTCAACTTTTAATGTCGAGATGACCAGCAAATCCTTTTTTTTAGAGATTCGTCAGGACATATTCCATAGAGTCTATGCTCATATGTAAATATTTGAAAGGAATCGACGAACTATTGCAGTGTTAAAAATAGGCTCAATTTGAATTACCATCTTTGCATTTTTACTTTTTACTTTTACTATTTTAATTACTTTCACTTGCAATTTATAAATAAAAATTGTTTCTATACAAAATTGATAAAAGGACGTTGCATAAAAGCCTCGCAACTGCCTATAACTACTTAAGAAAATGAGACAACTCCTTAAAAAAAATTTCTTCTCGTAAATTGTAACTAAATTGTTTTCAAAGATAACAATAGTTTATTTATGTATAATTTAAAGCTTTTCCCAATTTTTAATACCCTGATTAACTTCTTTTTCTTTTAATATTACCCAATTCAATTGGTATTTGTTCATTTGTAGAGGTCATAACTAATCAATCCAATGTATTTTCATTAAATTATTTTACCTAGTTAATTTTAATAGCTTTTTATTAGGAACTATTCAACGCGCTTTGCATATCTCCCAATCATTCTGAGTGATTGCGTCGATTCAGCGCTCTAATTTTCGCCAATGCAGAAAATTCTCCACTAATTAATAAATTGCATGGTAATTGGAAGTTTACTAACTCTAAATACATATGGTTATATACCCGCATACGTATGTACATACATACCTCGTTTTGCCGTACCAATTAATTAATGGCTATCGATGGGCGGGGAAAGTCTCTCTTCTGTCTTCTGTGTCTGTCTGTCTGGCTGGGTGTTTGTTTTGTATATTTTCCACAAAAATTTTACATTACAAATTCAATGTTTAATGAAATCGCATTTATAATTCAAATGCTATCAATTTGATATGTTGATTTTGTTTTATTGGACCACCATGGCAATAGTTTTGTGTGTGTGTTTGGTTTTAAAATAACATTTCGTCACAGGTTTTGACAAATCGATTACAAATCTTTCTCTCTCTCTCTCACATTTTATCTGCAGTTTAATTTTTGGAAAATTTTACTATTTACTTATTCATTTTTCTGCTTAGTTTAGCTTATATTATAATTAGTTTGTTAGAGTAACGCGTTTATATTTATTTAATATAATTAATTGGTAATTAATTATTAGTTAAAATTATCCTTTAAAAATGAACACTAACAAAATCGAAACGTTTTGCAATTGGAAGTGCCGTCACAAGACTGAATTTGTTTTTTTAGTTTTCGCACAAAATAATCGGTAAAGAAAACTTAGAAATTTTCTCTGTTTTTTCCATTTTCCCGTTTTTATGGTGAGGTAGAGGTGAAAATAGAAATGGCGGGAAAAGCTAAAGCATAAAATGCAGAGGTGGAAAATTGGCATTCCAATTGCATCTCTCCAGCAATTCTCACTCTCTCTCTCTTTCGCACTCTTTATGGAGAGCTTATGGAGCTGTTAGCCACTGTTCGTTCTGGTAATATAGCTCATAAGTAAGAACAAGTGCCAATTTTTTGTGTTCTTTTTGATAGTTTTTCTTTTCTTCTCTTGAGCTTTGCATAAAGTATGGAAGTAGACTTTGTTTTAAAGTTCAGCATTCAACGCCAAAGCCAGACAAACTTTTTCTTAACACCACCAACAACCAGGAGCGTGCATCCAAAGAGTGGTTCATGGCGGGTGGTATGGAGAGGAGAATGGGGGCTTTCGTCTCCACATACATGCCATATTGTCACAGCGGGTATCTTCTCCCTCTCGACGCGTATGCAATGCTTTTTCATGGCTAAAATTCAATTTCGTTTTGATTTATGCATTTTATGTTGGAGAATTTTCAGCACGGTAGCCCTGAAGGCAATTTTCGAAAACTTTAAGTTCTGTAAAAGTGTAGTCAATGGCAATGGGAAGGTGGTGGTGATGCTATACATAGAATGTAAAACATTTTTCGTTTGCATTTTATCTATGACAAGAGCCGGAGCAACTGTCATTTGGCATTGTGCATTGACATTGACTTCTTTGTGGCATCCTCTCTCTCTCTCTCTCGCTCTCTTTTTGTATCTTTGTATATTCCCTCCTGTGTGTGTTAGTCCTTTTCAACATTTGTAGTCCTTTGTTATGCATGGGAAAAGCTTTCACTTACCTGCAATAGACATGAAATATGCACTGACTGAGACTGAAACTGAGGAAACTGATGGATGGGATAGGTGAATGCGTCAGAAAACGAAATCCCTTAAGTATGTGCATCTTGAAATATTCAACATGTATTCATATTTATACAAAAGTTAGGTAAAACTGTTCATTTGTCAGTTATTGCTCATTTTTTTCGATCACTGCTCAATTGGTCAATCACTTGTTCACTCACTTGGTCAATCACTTTGTAACTCATTTACTTCCTTGCCCACGTACTCGCTGGGTATTCATTTGCACACTCATTTACTTTCTTAATCATTTATTTACTCAGTTTTTCACTCACTTCCGTCTTACTTATTCACTCGCTTTCACTAATTTGTTTGCATAATTGTTTACTCACTTGTTTATTCACCTCGAAACTCATTTACTCACTTGATCACTTACTTACTCGCTTGTTCACATGTTCATTGTCTTGTTCACTCATTATTGACTGGATCATTCACTTACTCATCCACTGTTCATTGTCTTGTTCCCCTTATTTATTGACTAGATCATCCACTTACTCAGTTGTTCACTCACTTGGTCATTTATTTCGTAGCTTACTCACTTTATTCACTTACTTACTCGCTTGCTCACCTGTTCATTGTCTTGTTCCCCTTATTTATTCACTGGATCATCCACTTACTCAGTTGTTCTCTCACTTGGTCATTCACTTCTTAGCTTATTTACTCACTTTATTCACTCACTAACTCGCTTGTTCACCTGTTCAATCACTTGTTCACTCATTTACTCACTGGATCATCCACTTACTCAGTTGTTCACTTACTTGGTCATTCATTTCGTAGCCTATTCACTATATTCACTCACTTTCTCGCGTGTTTCCCCTTTCATTCACTTGCACCCTCATTTACTTTCTTAGTAATACATGCCATACTCATTTTTCCATTCACTTCTTATTCACTCACTTTTAACTAATTTGTACGCTTAGTTATTTATTCATTTGTTTATTCACCTCTTAACTCATTTACTCCCTTGTTCACTTACTTATTCGCTTGTTAACCTGTTTATTGTCTTGTTCACTCATTATTCACTGGATCATCCACTTACTCATCCACTGTTCATTGTCTTGTTCACTTATTTATTCACTGGATCATCCACTTACTCAGTTGTTCACTCACTTGGTCATTTATTTCGTAGCTTACTCACTTTATTCACTTACTTACTCGCTGCTCACCTGTTCATTGTCTGTTCACTCATATATTCGCTGCATCCTCCACTTACTCAGTTGTTCTCTCACTTGGTCATTCACTTCTTAGCTTATTTACTCACTTTATTTACTCACTAACTCGCTTGTTCACCTGTTCAATGTCTTGTTCACTCATTTACTCACTGGATCATCCACTTACTCAGTTGTTCACTTACTTGTTCATTCATTTCGTAGCCTATTCACTATATTCACTCACTTTCTCGCGTGTTTCCCTTTTCATTCACTTGCACACTCATTTACTCTCTTAATAATTTAGCTACTCAGTTTTCCATTCACTTCTTATTCACTCACTTTTAACTAATTTGAAAGCTTAGTTATTTATTCAGTTGTTTATTCACCTCGTAACTCATTTACTCACTTGTTCACTTACTTATTCGCTTGTTCACAAGTTCATTGTCTGTTCACTCATATATTCACTGGATCATCGACTTACTCAGTTGTTCTCTCACTTGGTCATTCACTTCGTAGCTTATTCCCTCACTAGCTCGCTTGTTCACCTGTTCAATCACTTGTTCACTCATTTACTCATTCAGTTATTCATTTGTTAACTCAATTACTCACTTACTTTTTACCCAATCGTTCTCTTACTTGTTCATATACGTTTGTTCACTTTTCCACTAACTCTTTCGTTCATTTACTTACTCATTTAGTTCTTCACTTATTTTTATTCATAGTCACTCTTCCCTCACTTTCTCATTCGTTCACTGAGACTTTGTTCACTCATTCATTGAAGTGCGTTGTTCAACACTATTTTACACATAACAAAGTGAGCAATGAGAATTGTCTCGGTATTTATTGGTTTTTGGATTTCACTGATTTTACCAAGATGCTGCTGGTGTGGTCGTGGCGCTATTGCCGATCTCGATGATCAGTCATTCGAGATGTTAATTTCCGGAGGTTATCATCCGGATCAAACTTACTTGGGCAGACATATAGTATCCATACGTACACTCAACAAGGTTCGCTATAACGGAGATAATCACTTCTGTACGGGTGTTGTCATGAGTAGTCGGGCAGTGTTAACAGCGGCTCATTGTCTCACGGAGTGAGTGTCCTTACTTTGCTTGACTTCCCTTTCTCATCCCCCCAACCCCCCATTCAATAGCAAATACAAAGCAGTTATGAATCCTCGTGGCATTTTGATAGTATTCGGTAATACTCGTCGCATTGATTATTTCGATGAAAATGAATCACGTCGAGTTAATCGCATTGTAGTGCATCCCGAGTACAAGCGATTCATTACAAATGATTTGGCCATAATGCGTTTGGTCGAACGTATACCCGGCGATATGATAAGTGTGAGACCGATCAGACGACCAATTTTCTTTCAAATCAAAAAGGGTCTGTCATGCGTCACCATGGGATGGGGTCAGGTGTACAAACATGGCCCCTATGCCGACGATATGCTCTATTTGGATGTCACTATAAGTACTCATGATCTCTGCGAAAAGTATTTAAAGTACTACGATCGTGTGGGTAATCTGTGCGTTAGGCCCGAAGTTGCGGGTGAAATTTGTCCTGGTGATCTTGGCGGTCCATTGTTGTGTAAGGACGTTCTTGCTGGCATTATCGGTGGCATTCAGGCATGTGAAGGTGTCCGGGCCATTAAATTTATGAACTTTACGTATTATGAGAATTGGGTGTATTCAACGATTGCCCAAATGGTAGATGGCACTCAATCTTTACAATTTGCAGACAAGTGGCTTCTGCTGCTGCTATACATTCTTATATTTCTAGAACTAGAACTTTGATGAGATATAAGTCAAAAATTAAATCTAAATTTTTTATTGATCACTAGTTGAGTTCCTGAACTTTTATTTTAGCTTTAAAGGGCAAAACTCAAAGGCACTTGGCAACATTTTGGTTTACTCTACTAATAAGTTGCCATAATTTCACAACTTAACCATAATGAGATACAGCGAGCAAACATTTATGTATGAACTCTCCATGGAGTCAGCTTGGGCGTTGCGTTGCAATATTTAAGCTGCACACAGACTATTTGTAAGCACTGTTGTTGCTCCCACTGTGTGGGTTAAACGTTGTTGTGGGGCATCCGCCTGATTACGGCAAATTATCGATAATAAATGTTGTGGCACTTTGTTAATCCTCTCGTGTGGAAGTGTTGGAAATGCCACTTTATTAGTCAGTTGAGACTTTTGCCTTAAGAACTTATGTTTTTCAGGTGTATGAGTTTGAAGTGAATTTTTAAACAGAAGGCCAATGAATAGGAAGATATAAGAATTAGTAAATAGAACTAAATATGTATTGAATAAACTTCTGATCGATATTTGGAAGCTAAAAATAATGTGACATTACTTTTGTTTTCACTAGAGACAGTTAAATATATAATTAAATTACTTTCGAACGTTTTTTTAAAGAGTTTAAACTGAAGGTTGGATACGTGTAAATATTTCATTCAATGAAATTAGTATTCGTCGCGCCGACTTTCGTATACTCTGCATCAAATGAAAAGAAACTTTGAATTGATAAAACCAATTTGAAATATTACAGAGATTGCGAAAGCTTTCTTGCTCACTCTTAGTAGCACAAGAGCACTTAAGCGCACCTATCGGCCCACTCTACCCTATTGGTGCTTCAGTGCAATACATTTCTACGTATAACTCAGCCATTTATATTCCGATTTTCATGAAATTTGATGGACCAACAGACATTCTTAGAATGCATTAAAGTGTCAAATTAAATTTACTTAAAGAGCGTATATTCTAGTTCTTATATATAGTCTTGGAACTCTTTAACCCTCTAATGCTGTTTTCTAAACTATTGGAGGAAAATAAGAAGAAGAATTTTTTTTAAAAGGCTTCTAAACTCAAAAATGAAATCAGAAAAAGTCTAGAAGATTTCGTTTAGCTGCCAGGTGCAAAAAAGGTAATAAGTGTCTCAAGGCACTCTTGGGCATCTGAGCGTAAAAAAAAGTATTGAATAGAAATGTTAAATTTATTTATTCGTATGGTATACCTTTCAACAAAATAATATTGGGCTGGATTGCTTTTATAGATTTTTTATTTAAATTTCTGCAAAACACTACATGCAGCAGATCAAATTACACGCGCAAAAAAACACATGTTTTGTGTTTATTAAGAAAAAAAGTACCATTAAAAGCTTTGGAGAGTTTTTAAAGATTTTTTCTAAATATTGTGGTGTGATTTATTAACGATCAAAAAATATTTGAATGGCCAAAAAGCTCCAAGTTTTTTTCTAAATTAAATAATAAAATAAGTGTCTGAAGACACGTTTGAGCGTTAGAGGGTTAAGGTATTCATACGAACAAATATGTTTCAATTGACTAGTATATTGATACTGATCAGGAATGTGTGTACTTTAAAGTGTCGTAGTCTTTCTGTTTGAAGTCATTTTAACGACTTTAATATACAATTTAATGCACAAAATTTACTTCTGGAATTCAGAATTGACCCCTTTATGAATAAATACTCCCATTTACACTGCAATTCAGACAGTAATCGGTGTCAAATTAAACTTATTTTAGTTATTTGGTGAGGCTAATGCCGTAAATAATAGCCCGAACCTAACACAAAGTTATTTTTATTAGAAATTCCTGCAATGAAAATATTTAACAGCTGACATGCGTAAAAAAAAGATGCAGTTTTCCACACTGAACTCAAACTGTGGCATACTGTCTGAGGGGCACAACGAAACGAAACGGCAATGTGCGGTTGCAGGGCAAATGCTTGCGGGTAGTGAATAATACAATTTGATGCTTTTCGAAATTAAATTCAAAAATTTTGCGAGGCAAATGCAAATTTAATGCAACAAGCCAATGGCAACAGAACCAAAAAACCCGAAACCCAAACCAGAAACCAAAAGGAGAGTCGGAATCAAAACCAGAACCAAAACCAAAAGCAGACCAAACCCGAACATGGACAAGCACAATAACCGAAAATTAAAGCCGCACTAATGAGCAGAGTAAAACCGAAAAATGAGCGCAAATGTGGCGACAACTACGTACGAACGTATTAAGGGCCTTGCGGGTGCGGATACGGGTCCAGTTGTCGCTAGTGCCCTTGGCCACTGTAAAGTGATTTTGGCCAAAGCTAGAGTGCTCGTTCTTTTTTTTTTTTTTTCGTTTTTTGGTTTTTTCCAGCTGTGGAAGTTCCTGCCAGGCAATGTCAAAATGTGCACAAGAGTCACGTTTTTCGGGAGATGGGAGAGCGAAATTCAGTAGATAATAAGACCACATTTACGGCAAATGATGTACGGCGTTTCTTAAATTGCTCATTGTTTAATAGTTTGCTTGGGCTTGCGATGGGTCATTTCATTGATGGGCATGAAGCCTGCATCGCCCAGGCAACGCACTGAGACATGACCCGCCGGACCAATAGTTATCCAACTAATGGAACCATGATGCAAAGTGAGACGCAACCAGGCCTCGGGTGGCAACTGCAAGGCACGCAACACAAGATAACGTATGACATTTGCATGGCCAATGATCAGCATATAGGAATCCTGCGACTGATCGGCTGGTGCCCGAAAGAAATAGCGACGAAAAGCCGCCTCAATGCGTGGTCCATCGCGTTGATAGGCGTGTTCAATGTGCCGCGGGCTGCGATTTTGCGGCGGATCCGCAGGATATGGTGTACCTTCACACAGTAGATCGCAACGCTTTAACTTCAGAGGATCAAAATTTATTTGCTTCAATATGATCATCGCTGTTTCCAAAGCACGCGGCATGGTGGAGGCCACAACATAATCCCATGACACACTCATCTCAGATAGACGACGTCCCGTCCGAGCGGCTTGAGCACGTCCACGGTCAGTCAAATAGCCAGGTCGCTCTTGCTCATCGGAATATTCACCATGTCGCACTAGGAATATATGACGACGAGCCGCGGACCTTGGACCAATTGATTCATTATTTTCCTTGCCCACCGAATGAACTAGCTTGTTGTGGTCACGTTGATCCCAATCATATACCCATTTACTCCTACGTTCCTTTGTGTCATCGTCTGCGGTTCCAACCAATGAATATGTCTGATCAATAAAACGCATGGTTAGATAGGTAACCAGGGAGCCACAGCTTAGGGCTCCCAGTGACTGTAAAATTCCAATCACTTTCATGGAATTAATTCCCTTTTCTTCCTTTTTTTTTTTTTTTTGACAAATTTCGAGAAAGTGAAATGTAATTTATTGGAATGGAGTATTTGAAATTTTATTCAAAGCTAAAATGCGGTCAATTGCAATCAAATTCAGTTGTCAAGTATTTTGCAAGCGATGAACTTTTCAAGAAGTTTTTTCTTCTTTTTTTTCTTTTCATGCAGATAGATCCTGGTAAATTCCAATGCTGCTGATTAGCATTGCAAGTCGATTGGGCCAAAAACCCAACCAACTTTGCGTCAAAGTTATTTTACCCTTGGCAACTTTTGAGCGGCAAAGTTTTTGCCAACGCAGAGAGAAAAAGGTGCAAAATGCTGGACAAAGCAGTGACCTGTAAGTCCGTATAAATAATGAAATGGTTAAGCGAGCAAGTCATCACACAATTTGTGATAGCCCCGATATCCTTTTGCCCTCAGGACATACCTCTTGCCCTAATAAGTAAGAAGGCCAGACCAGGCCTATCAACAACATTTTCACTGGTTAAATAACTTTTGCCAAGTTTCTGCTTCATTTAATTTCCGACGCCAAGAACACAAGCGAAGGACGTCAAAAGATATCCACAAGTGGCTGAGCGTGATGGTGAAAGGTTTCATCATCATGCTGCTGCTGCGGCTGCTGCTCCACCATTCTCTGTTGCTCTCCTGTTGCCTGTCAGATTTGGCCTAATGAAGTTTTGTTAGCAACTTTTGACATACCAACGCCACGGGGGCCCACGGCTCATCCTCTTATCGATTGAAACCTAAGCAACTATGGGACATAGACAGACAGATTGAACCGAAAGAAAAGCTAGATTCAATTGTCGGGACAGTCACGCTTAATTTACTATATCTAGAAAAGTTTTCTCCTTCTGAATTATTAACATAAGGAAATGGATAATTGTCCCTGAGAGGTGACCAAGTGAGAGCTTGAGTGGTCCTTTGGGTAGCTCATAACGTATACGAGTAGGTGTGCTTAATTTCCTTTATGGCAAAAACTCATTAAATTTTCCATAATTCGAATTGTGAATGCTCTACAGAGCAAGATACTAAAGCGCAGTTGCGTTTAACAACACTTATTGCATTTAAAGAGTTATTCAACACTGGACTCTTTTCGTTTTATAATGCATATGATCTATAAGTGTTTTATCAACATATAACTTATTTGAATTGACGTTACTCAACACTAAAATGCACCTGTGTTTCGAAGTTCTTTCTAATTTCCAATCGAAACATCCTGTTATTGTCTTTTTCAAGTTATCTAACACTGAAATAACACTAGAATTCATTATAAATATACTAAGTGCAAAATTTCTTTAATTTCTAGCGGTGTAAATTTATCAGTACTACTCATTTCATGCTACACCTTACTCAAAACTGCACTATTTTTGTTTTCCAATGCAAATTATCTGTCTGTGTTTTGTCAACTGTACTAACCATATAACTTATTCGAATTGACGTTACTCAACACTAAAATGCTTCTGTATCAAAAAGTTCTTTCTTATTTCCAATCGAAATATCCTCTTATAGTCTTCTTCGCGTTATCCAACACTGAAATAACACTAGAATTCATTGTAACTATAGTGAGTGAAAAATTTCTTTAATTTCTAGCGATGTAAATCTTTCAGCACTGCTCATTTCATTCTTAACCTTACTCCACACTGCAGCTTACTAGAGTTGCCAAGTTTTTCATCTATTTAATTCACTTGTAGTCCAACTGGCAGTGCATCATAATGTTCGGTGCTTTCATCTATATAAAATTATGTCATATTTTTCAATTTCATCAACGAAAAACCTATTAAATGCAAAAGTCCTGGTCTAGTTAAAAGCAAATGAAATGGTCACTTTCCGCTTGCAGAATAAAAATAGTGCAAGGGCGTAAGGGCGTGGCATCATTTCCGTCTTGAATTTGCACAAAATTTACACGAATTTGATTATTATTATGATGGCAATTTGCAAAAATGTCATCCTTCAAGCGAATAAAAAGAAGGAAAAGCACCAGCAGCAGCAGCAGCAGCAGCGGCAAAAAATAAAAAGAAGAAGAAGAGAAACGAACAAGCGGAAATTTCTCATTGCGCAAAGTGGCACACACAGTACAGAAAACACAGAGAAAAGACTTCGACTGTGTGTAGTATACAGGGTGACTGTGAATGAGTGTACAGAATAGTTGCATTTACTGGTCAAATGCTTAGCTTCTGTCACCCCCAAACAAATGAGGAGACCGAGCAGCAGGAGCAGTCCTTGACAGGAGGCAATAAGAGGAATGTACGATGGAGAAGGAGTCGTAGTCGTTCCTTACAATTTGTGTGCGGGTTGTGTTGGCATTTTTACTTATCGCGCGGTTGCCCATAATTATGGGGGCTTGGGCGGCACGTCTTCTTGGCTGCGCCTGCCATCCGTATCCTGCTGCAGGATGTTCAATTTTCGTTTGCCTCTTATTTCGCCTTAGTCATTTTGATTTCCTTATTTGCCTTGTCGCACATTTTTGCTTCCCTTTTTGCCTTTTGCACTTTATCTGCCAGTTGCATTACTTTAAGTGGCCATGCCACCACCTCGACATGTTTTCCCCCCGCACCCCCGATGAGGGTTGGTGGTGGGTGGCGGGTGCACTGGGAAATTATCTTTTGGCGAAATCAAAAGTTTTCCGCTTTTATGTGGCTCTTCTGTGTTCCATGGGGCGTCCCCGTTTTTTTTTCGGTTAAAAAAACGATGTCAAGGCCAAAGTCTTGGCGGCAAATGCGAGAAATTATTGCACAAAAAAGGATAAAACATGACAAGCAGCAGCAGCAACAACAACAACCACAAAAACATTGTTTAACTTTTGTTAGCTCTAGAGTTTTGTTTTCGACCTTGCCTCCTCCTCTACATAGTGTGTAGTGTTTAAATGATTGATGATTAAATTAAATTTCATATTCCTGTTGCTACATCTGATAGAACTAAAGAGTTTTGCTATTTGCCACATGCTGCATGTGGCAGCATAAACTGCAATTGAAGCTTGTTTTAAATTACACAACTCAAACTCAATGCTTTGCAGTAAATCTTTTTCCTTGCATATTTCAGAGGCGACACAATTGCACAATGAAAACTGCTTGCAATGGGGAAAAGCTAGCTAAATATGCAAAGGTTGTAGTTGCCACATAGCTTGTGTGGGTGGGCAGACGGTGTCGGGGGGTAAGGGGGAGCTTAAAATACGGCTAAAGCTAGACGTAACACACACACACATAGAGCCACATGCATGTTCAACTTAATAGCTCATACGCCATGTTGGCCCTATTGTTGACTGCCCTCGTTTGTTTACGGTTTAGTGGATTAATGTTTGAAATAAAAAAATAATAATAAAAAAAGAAATAAATACATATATATATATAAAGAGAAGAAAGAAAAAAAAAGAACGTATCCAAATACAACTCAGAAAAGTAGAAATAACTGCACAAATTGTTGTTTCTTTGAAGTTTAAACAAATCTGCATAAGGTACCACGGAGGCAAAAGCCGTTACAATTTATGTGCATAAATGTGGGCCAAACCGAGACTTCCAAGTTGGTAGTCGTAGGTACAGTCTGTTGGTCAAATCGTTGTTCAACCTTCTCTGGACTTATTTTGCATGTGTTTCCATATAGACACACATACATACATATATATATTTTCGTATATATGTATGTATATGTGAGGGGTACACTCATTGCTACATATAAATTATTCATTGTATACGTACAATATTTGCTTTAGTCCTAAGTCTTGTGCATTTGCAGTTTCTCTCTTTTTGGCCATATTTTATTTGATTGTTTTGTGCTTGGCAAAGAAATTTATTTATATATATGTATATAAATAAGGAATATATATATGCATCTACGAGATGTGGACAACTACTTTTTGTAGCAGACTCCAGACATCTTTAGTAAGTTGATCCTCACTTGAAAGTTCAAACGTTTCAACCATTAAAGAACCCAAAGACTTTAGCATCGATGTAGACAAGTAAAAAGTGTGTCGAAGTGTGAAAGATTTGGCTTAAATAGTAGCGGAGGGTTCTCCATAAAACAAAGTCGAAGACCCTAATAAAGGCATTCGATTTCTCATCCAAAGATTTTGTAAGTTATTAAGATATATTAAGGAATCTATTTTCCTTAGTTGTTTTAGAGGGAAGACACCCAAAGGTAAGTCCAAATAAAAATATAATCAAAGGTCTTGTAAACTGGCGCTTCGTTCTACGTATTTTTATTTCGTGGACCACTTTGAAAATTTTACTTGTCTAGAAGGACTCTTTGATGAACCCACTGCTGCTGTTACCCAGTGGAATCTCCCATCCACTCCCCGTCCACCTAGAACACTTTGGAAATCGCACATAAAACAGGTGTAAACTCTGTATAAATAAAAATAAATTAGCTTTAAACTAAATGGAATAATTTGAAAGTAAAGCTTATATTGAATTGAATAATCTGCCTTTTAAATCAAATACTTCCAGACCTAAAAAAGTGGCAAATTGATTATCTCACCAGCCATGTTACGCAATGGATGAGCAGAAAATCGACCGGAATGACTTCTGGAACACTTCCTAGTCCATTGTTTTCCTAAAAATAACTGTATGGCTTTAATTTATTATTAAGTATCTGCGATTTCTGATTAACTTCTCTTTAATTTATTATTAAGTATCTAAGATTTTCGATTAACTTCTCATCTTTAAAAGATCTTAAGCTCAAATTGCACAAACCAAAAAAGTTATATCCTACAAAACATTGTGCCAAATGGAAATTCCATAATTTAAATAAGAAAAAAAGACCAAAAAAGATGCCACATGGAAATATTGCTGCAAACTTTGTCAAAACACACAAATAATATTATCTTTAAGGTTCTAAGTGTTTTAAGCCTAAATCAATCGAGATTAAGAGCAAGCAAATTTGCGAAAATTTGTATTTTTACAACACTGAAACGTTGATAAAAGGGTTGCCAGATTTTGGAACTTTTTATTTAGACCCTCGCATCTCCATTTGATGAAAAACTTAATTACATTATGCTTTAAAAACTAATTGCAAGTTCTTTTGCTTTCGGAGTGGTGCATTTCGTTATATCGTTATATTGCCAGCACTTTGATTTTGGACAAAAACAAAGTTTCAATTAAAATGCATTTGGGCTCATTGTTGCTGCTGCTTTTGCTTTTGCTGCTGTTCGTCATCATCATTTTTGGAGGGTAAAACACTAAAACTTTGCCATTTTAAGTATTATTTCTCCGAGTTGTCTGAAAGTTTTGTGAAATTTGTTTTGCTTTTATGGTGGATGTTGGGTTTTTGGGGTGTTTGCCTTTCTCATAATTGAAACTTTCAAATGCAAATAAGGAAAAGGCACTATCTAGTTATATGCTTACATTGAAAGTGGCAAAGTTAATGCATTTACCCAAAATCACAAAAATAATACAAAGAGTGAGACAGAGAGAGAGTGAGTGTGAGAGGGAGAGCGCCATTAAAACTTTTGGGCAACAATTACACTAACCGAGAAATGCCATAAATATACATATTTAATAATCATAACTCAAATATAGTACCGTCTAAATCAAAAATTGTGAAATTTCCATGTATTTTTATGGTCTGGCAATTGAACTAGATTTGAACATGATTCTGTATGTACATTGAGGGAAGGCTAGAGGGAGGGTGGAAGTTGCATGCATTTACAGAATGGATACTAGTGCAATTGCTCGTAAAATATATATTCATACGGACAAACACACTGAAACACATGTTCATTCGTTCGATGGTGAGTGCTCCATTGCTGCACCGGTCTTTGCGACTCTTAATCTTGATCGATTTCGAATTGAGAGACTCAGAACCTTAAAGAAAATAAAGTTTGAAGGAATCTTTAATCCTTTTAGTAGTCTTAGAGTCTTTCTCCTTCTTTTCTTTGGCCAATTGGTTTTAATTGACGCATTCGCATATCCCTTTTCAAGCATCTCAATTGCCTTAACCTGTTCTGCACACATTTTAAAGTAATTAAAAGTCACAAAAGTTTAGCTTAGTCAGTTTGAAAATAAATGCCAAATTCTGGGTGATTTTTTTTCTGGCCACGCGTCTTGATGGCGACGACCTGCTTGGCCCTGGCTCTACTCCTGTGGCGTGTGTCCTCCTCTGTTGTTGTCCTGTTGCCCGTTTTTTGGCTTGTCGCCATGGGACCACCACGGGGAGGGGAGTTCGGAGTAGTGCAATGTCAGCTCCGCCATTTAGCCTTGTCACATTATTTGGCTTATACACCCAGAAATCTTGTCTGCTTTCTATTCCTATTTCGTTTTTTTTCCTTCTGGTTTCTGTTGGCACTTTTTTTGCCTTTTCCTTTTCACTGGTCGCCTAATTGTTGTTGTAATCACCATGCTGACTCCATACTGCTGGCAGTTTTGGCCACCATGACAACCTTCCGCCTTCCGCCATCCGCCGCTATTCATTCATTCATGGTTATATCCTTCTCCCGTTTTGGCCATTCAGATTTTCGGTTTCAACTCTATTTCACTCTCTGACCCTGTCCTCCCTGTCCCTGCTCCTTCTGCTCCTGGGCGTTTAGGAGTCATCAGCATTATCAGCCATGTTACCCACTCTTTATATCTGACTTTCTGCATGTGTGACACGATGCACTTTAGTGAAGTTTTTTTTTCTTCTCTAGTCTCTTTTTTTTTTGTTGGTGGCATTCGCTTCAGTTGAGTTTGCAGGCTGTGTGAGATAGTTGCGATGGCTTCCGTCCGTGTTCGTATCCGTGTCCGTGACTGAGACTGAGCCTCTTCCACTAGCGTACTTTAGTACTTTACTTTGCATCGGATGTTCAATTTCCTTTGCTACGTTTTTGGCCTTTGTGTTTTTTTTTGTTTCAAGGGAAAGTTTCGCACAACTTCAACTTTTCACAAGCTTTCCACTATAAATAATGCAGTCGTGGTCTATAAAGAAGCCAATTAAAGCAAATTTCTACTTTATTTAATCTCTTGAAGCACTTATTGTCAATTCTCATTGAACCATATTCCTTCTGTCTCATTTGCATTTTTAACATATGCACAACATTGATAGCCTCAATTATGCTTATATATATTTATGTACTCGCATACATACACACATATGTATATATACACATGTAGGCCGATTAAATCCTGAATCAAATGTGGAAAATATGCAAACGAGTTCTCCCTGAATATCTGTGAATATGTATGCTAACTTACTTAACATATCTAAAGAGTCTCTGTTTCATTTCTCAATCTGTTTCAAACTGTTATACAATACATCGTTGGATGGTGGAAACGATTGAGATTGAAACTCGTTAAATAATTTGCAATTAATGTGCAATAAAAGATCTGAAATTGCATTTTAAGTAGAAGTTTAAAGTTGAAAAAGTTGTAAAGAAGAAATAAATAAACTATTTAATGTTGAATGAGTTCTAATAGAACGTGTTTCAAACTGCTAGACAGTTTAATAAAGGCGTCTAAGCCTAAATGAATAACTTAACAAAGTATTTCTTTTCTCAGACTGGTGTTGGGTAACTTTCATTAAAGCAATTAAGTCGTGTTCCATTTCCCATGAGTTTCAAACTGTTATACTTGCTATTAGCGATGTTACTCTATAGGAACGACTGCAAAATCAAACGTTTACTTTGTTAAACAAACAATGCATAAATAGCCTATTAAGATTTCCATTAAATTTACCTTTCTCAAATTTAAAATAAAAGAAATAAGCTGTGCCCTCCTTTTCGCTTTATTTAGTTGTAATTCCCAACTAGTTTTAGCCTTGAATTTGTGGTATGGCCTGCTAATGAGAGAACTTGTTAGTTCTGGAACTATCGCTATACAGACAAAATCACGCTTTAATGAAATTTAAATAAAAATAATTTCCTTTGAATATTTCTCAGCGTAACTTGCCCTTCGAGCAAAGCGAGTGGCAAATGCAATTCAATCTTGGATTAGTAAAATTAAGTAATATAAATGAGTAATGGAAATAAGCAGTTCATTTAGTATTGCATTAACTCACCTTTTTGCAATGCAAAATCGTTTTAAGTAACGGAATAAAGTTTTCTTTATTTTCCATTCATTCCTATTTATTGCAGCTTTCTTCTCCTACTTCATGTTGCTGTTGTTTTGCCTTTGTATGTATATTCTCATGCAAATATTTCACACCAACTTATGGAACTTTTTGCAATGGCATCCGCGACATTTGCAAGGCCATTTCTCGTCCACCTTTTTTGCACTTTTCTCTTTTCCCTTTTTTGTATTTTCGCTCGTTGTTGTTGCTGTTCATTCTCTTTTTTCTCACTCTTTGCATAATGCTTTGTGTGTAGTGATAATAAAAAAGGCGCTTGGGAACTTTTGTTTAAATCAACGAGGCATCTTACCCAAAAGCAAGCCAATGGCAGCCAGAATGGCGGCGACCCACTCGGAGCTGAAGCACTTTCCATTCTCTGGCTCTCTGGCTCTTGCTCTGGGTCCGGGTCTATGGCTCTTCATCTTGCGAGGTCCCCTAACAATTTGTACGCCTCAGTGCGTACGCATTTCTGGGCACTTAAGTTTCTATATAGCCTACGAAACGGCAGCAACTCCCATGCCCCGTGCCCCCATGCATCAGCAGCACGAAGCTGCGTGCCTCAAGCGGAGCATCTTCTTCCTCCTCTAGAGTCAATGCTTAATTTTTGCCGTAACGAACTCGCCGCTCATTTTTTTGCTCCGCCTTTTTTGCTTTTGTTTTATTTTGCCATTGGAAATTTTCATCCAAAAAAAAAAAAAAAAAAGGAGGAAATCGAGACTGTTTTGCATTTCTCATTAGTGGAGGAATGAGAGGGGGGGGGGGTGAGAAAGTGGAGAATCGTTGGATCGTTGATGAGTGCAATTAGCAATTTGCATAGTAAAAACTAAATGAATTTCATCTTTTCTCTTCCATGTCCTCTGCTTTTGCGATTTGGGCAAAAAGGACCAAAAACAAGTTGGCCAAGTGGCGAGCCACACAATTTTCATAACTAATAAGTTGCTTGTGCTGGCTATCTTGCCGTTGCCACTACAAAAACTAGGCAACATTTGCAATCACACAGTTAAAGAGCATTAACAAGCCAAAAATGTCCAATTGGAGGCTAAGTCTATACCCTAGAAGTTGTTAAAATAGTGAATTTCATCATTTCTCTTTTTCAACTTGTATAGTTCTTTTATCTGAAACTTCAAAAATAGTATAATAACTAGTGTAGTAGGACATGCATAGTATACAATACCACTACTCTACATAATACCCTAAATATATATAAAACCCTAATGTATTTAATAGTCCTAAGGTCTCAAATGTACTAAAACCCTTTATACGATAACGAATAAGATATATCGATATCACTTATGCTAAAGCTGATATGGATAATAGAGACAACTCTGAAGCTTACTTCCTTCTGACGAGCTGCAGGCGAAAGACGTGTTAAAATAAATAAATTTGAGTCAAATATTAATCAAGCCATCCGACATATAGTAAACTAATGATTACAACACTATTAACTTTTAAAATTGGAAAACATTTATATAGAACTTCTTCTAGGGAGATTCTTTTTTAGAGAGTTATTTAAAATAGTTGATCAGACGTATAGATTCCAATTAATGTTGAAACTATCTTCTTAAGAAACTTATAAAAAATCTTGTTTTTTATTTTTATCCGAGATCTTTAAGTAACTTAAAAATTAAACAAATGAGCAAATAATCCAACAGAGAAATGAGTCCAGGAAGGATTCAAAAAAAATCTTATTTAATTTGTTTTATATGTGTGCTTAACAATAATCGAACAATTAACTTCACGGTTGTTGCGGCCATCGCAAAATACATAGCATACTTTTCTGGGCCAATGAGAAATTTAAAATTTTTCCTTGTGAATTTCACTTGTTTCAGATATTTTACTTTACTTAACACCAGCTTTCACATAAAGACTTTAAGTATTTATGATTGCGGGAGGTAGTTCTATATAAAAGTTATATATATTTATGTACTTACAGCATAGTTTATATGGTAATTATGGCAACAGTTCTTTGACTCCAGCTCTTTCAGTCTTTTGCCTGCTTTTACCTGCTGTAGTTGTTATGCGATGCCTTCAATTTGGTAAGCGTTAAAACTGTCGGCAATGGAGCGTAATTAACCTGTAAGTTCATTTACACAAGCACACAAAAATTATGCAGCAATGGGTTAAAGGAGACGGGCAGCATCCACCCACAACAACAACAAGAACAGAGACCAGGACAGGGCGAGATGAAGGAAGGGAAAGACGACAGCAATGTCGACGTTTGTATGGTAATGCCCACGCTGCATTTTAATTATTTATTATTATTGTTGTTGGGCTTTTGCCTCCGTTGTTGTTGAGGCTCCTTGCTGCTGCTGTTGCTGCTGTTGTTGCTGGAGTGGCAAAGCCACCTGGTGGCTGCTCCACAGCAGGGAGAATAGAGAACGTAGCAATGGAAAACCACATTTACTAACACAATTGTAGTAGCTATTCATTTTTTGCTAATTATGTTAATATAAGCACGCACACACACAGAGACGGACTTGGTTCTGTCTACACCTCACCACAATGACTTAACAAGTAGAAATAATAAACTAATTAGTTAGAAATTGTTAAACTAATTAAACAAATGGTTGATCCAATAAACCCTGTTAACTTCACTTTGATTAGAATTTGATTAGTTTATCACAATTACTATCAAATATCAAAGAATTTAATAGTATAATTAGTTATTGTGCTGGAAATTCGTATATTAATTCAGCATCTTAATAAATAGTAAACCAAAACGATATTTGCTGAATGGTTTGTTTCTTCTCCTCCGATTTTAATCAAGTTTGAAGGACAATAAATCTCAAAAGAATAAATTATTATTTACCATTAAGATTGAGATCTATAAAATTTTGAATACAAATCCTAGTTTTTAATTGAAATTTTTTAGTTTAAATTTATTGACAAATAAATAATTTTAATTTAAAGCTTCACTTAATAAATTTAATTTTATTTAATTATATTAATTCATTTAACTTTTACTAAAAAAATCTATTTGTTATGAAAACAAACAAGAACAACTAAAATAAGATTTGAGATTATTTGATGTTCATTTAGATTTTAACAAAAATAAAGTCAAGAAAGGCAGCTAACTTCTTAGTTTGAATTTAAAAGTAAGTTTTTAATCAAACTTATTATCCATGGTAGACGTTAAATATTTAAGTAAAATTCCATAACTTGCAATACTAAAACACTTTGTGTATATCAAAGAGTGAAAAATAAATTCATTAACCAAAATGTTACCTGAATAAGCTTCAAGGCAAAAAGAGATTATTGCACCACACATTACTTTAAGTATCTTAAAGATACAAAAACTTCCGCTTGTATTCACTCAGTTGTCATTTAATTAGTTTATTAACTTTGTCCATTCTGTTGTGCAACTCGTCTAGTCCATTTATGGATTGTCTTCGTTGGGTTGACATCAACAATTTTAATACGCAACTCACGTAAGATGCTGGAACGGAAACTCTTCTAACTTGTTCAAGTGTCGACCAAGTCAATTTTCATCGCAAGTAACGAATAACGAATAGCGACAGGTAAATAGAGGAGCTCTTGGTTGTGTTCCATAACTCATCTTGTGGGTGGGTGGGATGTATATGTATATGTATGCTTGGTTGGTTGATAGCAACACAAGAAGGCAACGTCAAAATTTAATTACAACTACATATTAGTTAGTTGCATAAACAACAACAACAACAACAACTAGTAGTGTAGAAGCAAAAAATGTTTTGCAATTTCACCCCTAAAATTGCATGACAGGCAGCTCCTTTCACTTTGTCTTGGACAAACTCCAGGCAATTTTATGCCATAACCCACAAAAAGTGACGTCTATTGCTTGGCTCGCTTGGTTCGGCCACCACTGAGGCTACTATACTGTTAGTCCTTGCTGTGAATCTGTCTGGGCCAGGGCCATAAATTATTAAATTTTAACAAGTTTTTATGCAATGGCAAGTTTCAGTCTCTGTCTTCGTTCTTGTCTGCGTCTCGCATCTTTGGCGCAAATCGACCAAACTTGCCTTACCATGCCTTACTTTGTCAGTGGCGAGCAGCCACTACGTGACTGAAAACTGACAACTACTCCTCCACCATCAAGCTCCTCCTTCCCAGCATCATAAACACAAACACCTCCCGAGCCTCCTTCGCCAGCCATGACTTTTTAATTGCAAGCAATGTGGCTACTTTGATTGCCATAATAATATTAATAATGGCAAATTCTGAAACACAATTATTTGTTTTCCTGTTGGTTTTTTCTTCCACTTTTTTTTTACAGAGAAAAAAGTTACTTCAACAATTTTTGCATAAACGAATTATTTAGAAAAATGCACACAGAATGGAAAACATATTAACACATAATTTAGTTAATTAACTATTTTTGCAGAGCTAAACTGATAATGAAATAAATTTGTGGTAACTGCAGAAAACACAAAAATAGTTTATTGATGTTTTAATTTTGGGGGGTTTTTAATGTTCAGTTGCTGTTCCATTTGAAAGCTTCAATATGCATATTAATTACTAGATGACTACGAATGAGTGAAAGCAAGTTTAAAGTGGGCTATAATCACTTTTAATTGTATTTTGTATTATGTAATCCATATAGTTATGTTCTTTCTACGCTATTTTCACTATAATCAAAGTGTGACAATATGGGAACTGTTGTGAAATTTCACATGACTAATTCTAATTGTATTTTGCTTCTTGCTTGGTAACTAAACCATATAGTTATGTCCTTTCTGCGCTATTTTCACTGTAATCAAAGTGTAAGGATATAGGAACTGTTGTGAAATTTCACATGACTGATTCTATTGTATTTAGCTTTCTTCTTGGTAACAAATCCATATAGTTATGTCGTTTCTGCTTTATTCTCACTATATTCAAAGTGTGACGATATAGGAACTGTTGTGAAATTTCACATGGCCGATTCTAACTCTTTTCTCACAATCTATAAGTGTCAAAAGCGAACTTTACTTTTTGTTGAGCTGCCAACGTTTTGCTTTTAAAGAATACAGTTCAATGAAGTGTTGTGAAATTTCACAAGTTTCAAGAAACTGCAACATACTGAAGCTTTTAGTTAACGCTTTTAGTGTAACGACTTTTCTTCTATAGTTTATGGGTTGGAAATGTGCATTTCTGTGAAATGTCTTAGAATTTGAAGTCTAGTTTGAAGACGACTTCTTAATGTCTTCATAGGCTGCCCATTAAATATGAAAAATTACATTAGCTGAGGTAATTTCAGCATGAGACTTTACAGCTTTGTGTGTGTGTCCCCCCGGATATCCATCCATCCATCGTTCATTCCATTTGCCCAGATGCCTTTTACAATAAATTTCAGTCACAATATTGAGAAAATAATTTTTTTTTATGCAAAAGTTCAGAGTAACGCACGAAATGCGGTTTGTTTATGCGTTCGCTGAAGCGTAAAAAGTCGCACAATGTGACAGTTAAATATTGGCTGGATATATGTACAATACATATGAATGTATGTATGTATATGTACGCATATTTCTGTGTTTTTTGTTTTTACGATCCCGACTCGTGCAACGTGCCGACTGTTGGGAGTGTTTCTGGGCAAAAACGTTAATTAAGTTCTTAAAGGACGTGTTGTGTGCAGGTCCTTGTTGCTGTTGCTGGTCTTTA
The DNA here is from genome assembly GCA_018150735.1 of Drosophila sp. 14030-0761.01. Lineage (NCBI taxonomy): Eukaryota > Metazoa > Arthropoda > Insecta > Diptera > Drosophilidae > Drosophila > Drosophila sp. 14030-0761.01. The sequence continues at coordinate 15,603,336 of JAECWO010000031.1, forward strand.
TTCACTGTGGCCTGGAACGGTCTGTTCTGGTCTGGTTTGGTCTGCATATCTCAGCGAAAAATGTTGGCAAAAGGTGAGCAAGAACAACAGCAGAAGGAGAAGGCAGTAGCTCACATAAATTGATTTCATACAAACTGTATAATTCATTTTCGTTTCGTTTGCACTTGAATTCTGTGCGGCATTGTCCTCCTAGCTATGGATATGTGAATACGTGGTTCACTTAAAACTCGGTTTACCAAGCACCAACACCCAGGCAATAAAATATAATTCATCCAATGCACAGAGGATGATCTTTATTACCAGCACACGGTGCACGGTACTTTTACACGTATTGCAACACTTTTCGAAATTATCTTTAAACTGAAATGAGGCCATTGCAAGATGAGAAACTTTGTCAAACTAACGTTTGACCATGTTAGAAGTTTCTTATTAGACACTAACCATGCGCTACACTTTCTTAGTTGAAATTTGTTTGGTAATTGCTATTTTTAGTTATAAATTAAGAGTTCTGAAGTCGGAAACTTGTTTCCCGTGGTTTACATCTAAGAAGTTTTAAATTTATAAGTAAAACCACGGTTCACGAGAAATTAGAGAATTGTAAAGAAGAAGATTACGATTTATTGGTAATATTTTATTTAAGTAAATTAATTATAAATTACTTACTACTTTTGGGTGATATCCAAATACCATAGTAAGTACTGCAAGAAAAAGAAAAAAGGTTAAACAAGTTGTTGTAATAATAGAAGCTCTATATCAAATAATAACACGAGTGTTTATGATATTTTATGTATTTTGATTTAATTAATTAATTTCAGATTATATTTTCTCACTGCAACCGATACCACATGCACACAGTTCAACTTATTGGGTTGGAGAGAGATCCATTATTCCAGTGTGACCTAACTTCAACTTTTAAGAAAAACTTAAACTAGTGTTCTACAATGTTAATTTTGCATATTGAATAGGGAAATTTCAATACAAGTTTAAAAATTAGTAAGCACACCGCCGACTAAAAGATACCCTATTGGAAATAATTATATTGCTTAAATTAAAGTCCGCATTTCATAATTTATCACTAATGAGTAATGAAGGAAAGAGATATTGAGTGTCACTTGTTGTTATTTATTTTCTGAATCCTTCTAGTAAAATGCTGCAAATTTTAATTTGAGAGTTTAAAAACCACAAATCTATCTAACTAGTTTCATAAATATTTGCATTTTCTCAATGACAAATTCAACGATAATTGAGAGTCATTTCACACTGAGTCAATATGCGGCTAACCACAAAGTATCTGAAAAGACCAAGAGAATTGAATGGTCTATACGGATAACTCTTGTTCTTAGCATTTAATCGCATTTTAATTGTTTTTGTGTGTGTGTGTGTGTGTCTTTGCAAACAAGAGGCGAATCAAAGTCCTTTTTGTTCAATTTGATTGATTAAAAAATATTGACAAAACGATGGGCTGGTGCTTGGCATGAATACCCCTAACAATATACATATGAATGTATATGTATATATATTTCATATAGTCATAGCTTAATGCCATTGGATTATTTATGTGTACTCAGCGAATTCATTTCGACAATTTGAGACAATACAAATATAAAATGAACAAATGTAATAAATTTACCACAATATGTTGAATATATCCATATGTGCATATTAGACTGGTTTGTTTCGAGTTTAAAGGATAAATTTGGAATATTAAAATATAGCGGTGGATTTAACAAAAACTTTGAAAAATATCATTTATGATGACAATTTACATTAAAGAAATTCGGAGTATGAAAATATAAATGTGGTGTTAAAAAAACTTTGCAAAATCACATATACGATGACAATTTATAGAAAACAACTATTATAGTTTTCAATTTTTAATAATGCTAATATGTTGGAATTAAAGACAATTAGAATTAAAGGCAATGGAAATATTACTTATACGACATGTTTCGTGAAAGAGAAATAATTTTGTTTCAAGTTTAAAGGATTACATAAAGAAAATCGGAGTATTATTCGGTGGTTTTAAGCATGTATATCACTTATACGAAGAGAATTTACAGAATATTATAGTTTTCTATTTATAATATGTGGGCTAAAATTGATAACAATGGCAATATTACTCATACCACATGTTTCGTGAAAGAGAAATAATTTTTAACTGAAAGATTTTTTCTCTGAGATGCTTTTTTTTCAAAGATGTTCTTCAGCTATGCTTCTAATATTTTTTGAAGAATCAACATTCTTCTAATATTTTATTGAAGAATCAACAGAATCTCAAGACAATATCACTCATACGGCATGTTGTCACATCACATATGTCTTCGAACAAATTTATGTTTTCCTTTATCGCTTCGAATGTAAACAAAAACATAACTAAAAGATAAATTCTATTTATTTATGTTACGACTTTGTGTACTTCAGATAGTTTTAGTCTTCGAAAACAGCATTTCCTTGTCACCTACAAATCACTCAAACCAAATTTGTTCATTGTCAAAGTTTATCAAAGTTCTCTGAGCAAAGAGAAACCATCCTAATTCACTAGACATCCAGCCATATAGACAGACAAAGGCAAATAGCAGTAAAACATTACCCATTCAGCGCAAATCGCTCGCAATTAATCATTCAGTTGCGGCATTCAAATATAAAAAATATACATAGCAAAAAAAAAAACGAGAAGGCCGGGCTAACTTCAACCATGCCGAAGTTTGTATACCCTTGCAAGCTCTTGGTGTTACTAGATCCCTAAAAAGAGTTTTCTAAATGTAAAGACACTGGTGTTAAAATCCGTTTTTACACACCATAGCACGGCACGCATACATATGCATGTATGTAGACATGCAGCATGCAATTTTTTCATATGTTTGTATGACAGCTATATGATATAGTCATCCGATTTTGATCAAATTTACCAGAATTATAATTTTCAATGTGGAAATGTTATTTACCAAGTTTAACGATGATCGCATAAGAACGAAAAAAGTTTCTAGAAGAAAAACTATTTTTGGTCCGATCGTTCATATGGGAGCTATATGATATAGTAGTCCGATCTTGATCAAATTTGGCACGGATGTTTGGATGTATAGTAAACTGCCAAATGTTAAGTTTTATAACAATCAGATGAAAAACAACGAAGTTATTGATCTAAAACTCTATTTTCGACCGACGGTTTCTATGGGAGCTATATGATATAGTCATCCGATCCGGATGAATCCGAGATATACAATGCCTGCAGTATATACAAGACTTCGTGCAAAATTGCAGCTCTGTAGCTTTAGCAGTTTCGGAGGAGAAGCTGTTGATCCAGACAGACGGACGGACGGACGGACGGACGGACGGACGGACAGACGGACAGACAGACGGACAAACGGATTTGAACTCGCCTTGTCATGCTGATCAAGAATATATATACTTTATATGGTCGGAGATGCCTCCTTCTATGCGTTGCACACTTCTGACCAAAATTAATATACCCTTTTTGCAAGGGTATAAAAAGGATAACACCTTTGCAGTTGGCTATAAATAACAAAATATTTGCACAGAGCATCAAACAAAAAAACGAAGACGAAACGAAAGGATGAGAAAAAAGGCAGTTACATTGTTTTATTTCGCATTCTCTTCCATCGGGGTTTGTGTCAGTTGGAATGTGCCCAGGATTTTTTGTCGTTTTCTTCAATGGACAAGTGTGAGCGTTCGCACGCTTCTGACTGGGTTTTTGGTTGTGGCTCTGATCCTGTCCTTCAAATACATTCAAAACATCAGCAGCGGCAGCGGCAGCTAAAAAACGGCATCTATAGAAATGCAAATGCAACAAGAGAGAGCAGCAATACTGAAGTATTGTTTGCATCAACACACAGGCAACCACAACGCATCTTCTAAAAGAAAGAAACTCTGCAATCGGAAATGGAATGGGTGTGGAAGGAGTTCAAGTCGTTAACTTGACTGACAAACCAACCGTGAAGCAACCCAAAAGGTAAAGATGAAAATGAAATTGACGAGTTGGGCCAAGGGTCAAAAGCAAGAAGTAAAAAATCTGTCAAAGCTCTCTGGCAGTGAAACGAATTGAAGATACTCTGCACTTAGCTTCTTCTTACGTTAAAATCCTCAGTGTTGCCAATGTTTAAAATTATGATTTGATTAGTAAAGAACGCAAAAAGGTATTTTATTATTCAAATAGCGACCTCTAAGATTACTTAAAGGAGGATTACTCAAGTAAATTACTTTCTCTCAAAATTTAACCGATCTCAACATACTCTTAATATTACCCTCTAACTACAGGGTATACAAAAAGAAAAGGGCCAAATATGCAAATATTGAACGAGACAATCAAATATGCAACAGTAATTTTTTGTATCAACTGTCGACAATGGTGAACAGGAGGAGAGCGATGAAGGGATGAATGGTTAACTGAATGGTACAGACTTGGACAGGGGTTGGATGTCATTTGAACTGGCATTATATTTCAGACCCAAGACCCCAAGAACAAAGGGGTTTGGGCTGGCTGCTCCCTTGACTACATAAACAAGTTCAAAGTTTGTGTTTTCTTTTGTTGATTTTTTTCTAATTTTTTTTCTTGTTGTGTGCTGCTCAAATGGAAAGTGTTAAATCAAGAGCGCATCTGGAAATGAAAACTTTAACTGAAAATTTAATTGAATAAATTCCATTTTGAAGATGTTGTTAACTGAAAGAGTTACATCATTGGAAAATTGCGTTTTCTCTAAGCATTATTCTCATGTAATCCTTGCGATGCAACCTTCAATTCATATCTTTTACTGTATAAAAGTATATTTATACCATGCATCCATAGGATGAAATGGTACATTAAAGTCGCCAAAGTGTATGTGACAGGCAGAAGGAAGAATTTCCGACCCTATATATATTCTTATAGTGATATATATAGTGATGTCCGTCTGTAAAAGTGCACAGATCTCAGGAACTATAAATGATAGAGCTACCAAATTTAGAATGTAGACTCGTGTAGTATATACGCTAATCAAGTTTATTTTTTATTTTGCCACGCCCCCATCTGCCCCAGAATTCAATAGAAAATGAGTTTCCCTTCTCGCAATATTTATCGTATCGTGATGTAATTTAGCACACTCATACATGTTACGAACATCTATCATTCCACCAAATTTTATAAAAATCGGAATAAAAATGATCGAGTTTTGAACTCAAAGCGGTGCTAGGGCGGATTGGGCCGTTGGGGCGCTAAAGTGCACACACAAAAGAGAGAGCGAGATGGCATGTGTTAGAAATTTAATTTATGAATTTAGTTTTATAAAATCGAATTATTTTTTTAACATGATGCATGGTATATCCAAGTCGGCCCGGCGACTGACTTACTTTATTTTGAATAGAGACACACATCAACTGATATATATACATACATATATATATGTATATATTAATAAGCCATATATATAGATCATGTTGCATCTATGTGAATATGAGTGGCATGATATATTTTCAATGTGTTCACAGATGTTTGAAAATTAATACACTTGTGTGGCTGCCGAGCTTTGAGTGAAACGTCCTTCGCCCCTTCACTCTGCACCACCCTGTTAGGTTCCTTTCGTTTTTCCGTTCGTAGGAAAAACACAGACATAGACTTAGACAATGTTTGTACTTGAGCACACAACTTGTAAATAAGCCATGCATCTATATTGTTTCCCTTTACCTTCACCTTTTCCCCGTCCTCCATCTGCTGCCAATGGATTTTATTACAAACATTGTTGTTGTTGTTGCTGCTGCTGCTGCTGCTATTGTGCTTGAGCTTGCAAGTCATATTTGTAGCATCTTTAAACGGTTTTTAAGTGCTGCCCACAAGAAGAGAGACAGATATGCAGATAGGTCTCGCTTCTCTAGTGCCCTGGCCTTTGTTAGCCGGTTATTTAAATATGTACACAACTTAAATGCAAACATTTCAGTCTTTAAATTAATTTTTTTCGTTTTAAATTGACCAATTTATCAATGTTTAGGTGTTGGAGACAGTTTGAGTACAGTTTTAGGCAGTGTTGGAAAAGTTAATACCACGCTCTTTTACGGTATGAGCTGAGAACTCAAAAATGCTACTCATGAAGACCTCTAATACACCTACATATGCTACAGTTCCACCTAAAAAGGTGTAGTTATATATCCATTTCAGAATGGAGTCGTGTTTTTTTGTATTTAGCATTTCACAGTAATTTTTCTCGGAGTGTATCTATATGTAATTTCATTCTATCCCATTCGCATTTCATAAATATGAGAGTATTAATTATTTCTGTACCTTTTTTTGCTACGTTTATTGCATTTTAAATATTTAATCCTTTCGACCAAGTTATTGTTACTTGTTTATAAGGCAGCAGGTCCTTGTCAAGCCTTTGACAGCATACGCCTTGATGGCGGCTTCCACAAATTGAATATGTCAATCACATGGGCAGTCAGTCTGGTCTGCTGAGTTGTCAATGTACCTTTTCTTTTGGACGACCCAAAGTTCGATTTAACTTTCTACTTTACTTTTATCTTACAATTTTTGGGGTCGTAGACGGGTTAATAATAGTCAAAAGTTCACACATTGTGCGCAGACACTTTCTGTGCCATGTTTACACACAAGTTTTCTTGGGCAACTTTCGTTGCTTTGGCCATTCATTGGTGATGACTTTGTTAGCTAACGGTACTTTGTAGATTTTTATGGCTAAAGTTAAAAGGCATATGCGATAAAAAAGGAAGAAAAAAAAACCCATAGAGTAGTGCTAGGTGAAGCGATTGTGGAATGACTGAGTGGAATGGAATGACAAGGACATTGGCTATAATCTTGTTTTTGTCACAAAAACAGTTAAGGAAGGTTATTGATAGGAGGTGGAGGCACTGCACCACTGCTTGGGCATTCCAGTGATGAATTGTTGTAGTTGTTGGGAGATATTAAACGTATTATTCACTTTGCTTAAATCTGCTTCGTCGTTGCAGAACAATGAAAGCTCTGTGGTCGGTGGTCGGGTTTTTGGCCTGCTCTTAATGGCCTCGTTCACACCTCCCACAGTGTGAAAAATCACTGGACCACGCCCCCACACTTACACACACACAACCAGCAGGCATTTGCATTCAGTCAATTGTCATATTTAATTAAATACCCACGCCAGGTACCGGTCTATAAATTTAAATTCAACCGCCATCAACTTTAATTTCTTCGTTGACCCACTTGAGAGATTGCCAAGATTTGGTTAGGAATTTATGATAATGCCGTTGAAATTTTGCCAAAATACGACTAACAAATAAACATCAAAAAAATAAACAATTTTCTGTCACCTTTACGAATTGAAACAAAATTTCTCAGTGAAATGAATCTAGTGCAAAGACTATACACAGGACACCGTCATACAGCACACCGCCTGGGTGTGGCCAGATTTTGGGTGCGTTTCGCCAGTGATCGGGAATGCGCAAAGGATAAGGCGGATAGCGTATGCAAACAGGAAGCTGAGAAATTCAAGAAATCCAATTGTAATGGCAAGCTAGAAGATAAACGCCAAAAAGTCACTCGAATAGATGGCGATGGGGTGGGTAGAGAAATGATCGAATCATTGGTTAAGGTCTTTTCTGCCGCACAAGTACCTATTGATTGGGAGGTCTTTCATGAACATAAAATAGAATCACCGCATGGCGAAGATGTCTCACCCGAATTGCTGGAGTCACTTGCTCGCAATAGGATAGGCATTAAGGGCCCCTTCGACAGTCGCCCTTGCCTCAGACAGTTGCGTAAAAAATTCCAATTGTTTGCCTCTGTGGCCGTGTGTCGCAATCTGGAGGGTCAGAAGACGCAGTACGGCAAATTGGACTGCGTGATCATACGCGATCAGGTGGAGGGCGAATATTCTGGCATTGAGCATCGTGTTGTGCCCGGTGTTATGCAGACCATTAAGGTGAGCACAGCCGAGGGAGCCGATCGCATAGCCCGTTATGTCTTTGAATATGCGAAAAAGAATAATCGTAAGAAGGTAACGGTGGCCCACAAGGCGAACATTATGCGACTAACCGACGGCACGTTTCTAACGCCAATGCGCAGGGAGGCGGCCAAGTGTCAGGACGAGCTAATGTTTGAGGAGCGCTATCTGGACACCGTTTGTCTGGCCATGTTAATGAAGCCGGAGAAGAAAGATGTTCTAGTTGCCTCCAGTATGTATGGCGATGTATTGACTTTCATGGCGGCCAGCATAATGGGCGGCCCAGCACTATGCCCGGGCTTTGCTTTCGGTCCATTGGGATTGATCTTTGAGCCGATTATACATTCAAATAGAAATATAGCCGGCAAGGATCTGGTAAATCCCACGGGCATGCTACTCTCAGGGGCACTAATGTTGCGAGAGATGAAATTGAATGATTATGCCGATAAAATTTCCTGTGCCGTACGCTCCGTATTCAAGGATACAGCGTGTCGGACCAAAGATCTGGGCGGTGAGGCCAAGTGTTCGGAGTTCACTCAAACTGTATGCGATTGCCTAACTCATGATTGAGTGCATTCCGCGTTGGATTAAAAACTATAGTTGAAATAAATTCAATGTGTGGTAATTCTTTCATGATGAATGCGCACGTAGGAAACTATCGTTCTCTCTTAACTAAACACACATTTATAATATGTATGTAATTACCGTTTGCATTTAATTCACTTTGGCCATTTGGTCAGGCTTGTGTGCTGGCCATAAAAGTCGCGGCCATTCGCAAGGCTATCGCAGTCGTATATTTATATAGCCTTTCTACTGCTTCTGCTTGTCCCAGCGAAATTTCGACAGATTTATGGCCACCAGATGCAGTTTCCTCTTTTTCGGCTCTTAATTAAGTTGCATTTGCGGGACCTGCACATGGCATGAAGAAGCCCCTGATGCTGCCTCTGGTGGTGGTGGAGGAGGAAGGGTGTGCAGTGCACTACTTTTGATAATAAAAACACATGTTGACATCTCGCCGCAGTGTCACCTCCACCTATTAAGTAGCGGGTGGGCGGAACAGCCCCAGATCCGGAAGATATTTCCCATTGAATTTATATGGAGGCAAAAATAAAAACAAAAAAAAAAGGAAGAGAATAAGTAGTTTTGTTGTTCTCTTGTTTTACTGCCGTTTAAGCTTTTCGTACATTTTCGTTTACGGTTTCTGTCATTTCAGTACTCTGGGTGTCTCACTCCCCCCTTTGCCATTTACCATTCTCCTTCCTTTGCCTCCTTCCTGGGCCTATTAGTCCTGGCCGCCTCTGACTCTTGTAGTTTCTGCTTCTTTTGTTTGCTTGAAATTGGAATGTCATAAAAGTAGACTTATGTGTGTGTGTGTGTCCATGTATGTGAGAGGGTGTGTGTGTGTATGTGTTGCTTATTTAAAAATCATAAAAAGAGAGACCAGAAAAGAGGCTGAGCATTCTGTTGAGCCTTGTGCCTTATCCTTGGCGCCCTTACGTATCTGCTGTTTGTCTGCGTTGACTTCCGTTTCCGGTTGCGCGCTTGCCATTGCTTTTGTTCTTCTTTTCTCTGTCTCTGACATTCTATCTCTTTCTTGCACTCGCCGCCTTTACTACGTTTGTTTTTTTTATTACATTTTCAGTGCACATGTATGAAATATACATTTATGGTTGCGCAATTCACAGTTTGGTCTTTGCCTTTTAATGGGTTTCTGCAGCAATGGAAATACGGAATCCAACGAGAGATTTAGACAGAAAAGATTCATTTGGTTCAGCAATTTGAGTAAATGTATCGATTGCATACGTAATATGTATTAACTCCTTGTCGTTTTGTTACGATGTGTTGCATGTGATTGGTTAGAGTTAACTTTAATTTAATTTACCCAGTGACAAAGACTAGGCGGGAAAATTTCTCTCTGCGAGCAAATTTACATCACAAATATACTACAAAAATATCAAAGAACCTAACGTCGCTTAAGCCGAAGTTTGTATATCCTTGCAAGTTCTTGCGTTAATCAATCCTTAAATGGAGATCGTAAAGTGAAGAGGCTTTTGTATAAAAACCTGAATCTACACGCTACAGCACGCACCTATGCAATTTTTCCATTAGTTTGTATGACAACTATGTATATCATATAGTTATCTGATTTTGATAAAATTTAACAGGATTATAATCTATTATGTGCAAATGGTTCTTATCAAGTTTGGTGATGATCTCATAAGAATCACAAAAGTTTTTGGAAGCAAAACTATTTTTGGTCCGATCGTTCCTATGGGAGCTATATGATATAGTAGTCCGATCTTGATCAAATTTGGCACGGATGTTTGGATGTATAGAAAACTGCCAAATCTTATGTTTTATAACAATCAGATGAAAAACAACGAACTTATTGATCTAAAACTCATTTTTTGACCGATGGTTCCTATGGGAGCTATATGATATAGTCGTCCGATCCGCATGAATCCGGGATATAGAATGCCGGCAGTATATACAAGACTCCGTGCAAAATTGCAGCTCTGTAGCTATAGCGGTCTAGGAGAAGAAGCTGTTGATACAGACAGACGGACAGACAGACAGACAGACGGACAAACGAATTTGAACTCGTTTTGTCATGCTGATCAAGAATATATATACTTTATCTGGTCGGCCTTCGTGGGATTCGAAAACGCGTCTATTCGCTTAATAAACAAAAAAAAAAAAAATCTACGCCGCGAACGAGATTCGAACCCGCATCTTTCGTTTCACACGCAAAACCTCTATTTACTAAGCCACCGCACTTCCGTTGTTCGGTCCATCCAATCGCCAAATATTAAGCATGCAGCATTGACATATTCACACACACAATTATAGTTTTAATATATACAATATATGTGCATTACTGCTTATGTGTGTGTGCGTGTGTATTCAGGTAAATTTACTATCAACGAAATCAGACATTATGTTTATCCGATTCTCTTGAAATCCAGGAATATGATATATTGTGTATATATTTATGTACATAATCAGTTTGGATAAGATTAACGGTCGATTTTTTTAAATCCTTTTTAAAATTGAGGATATGGTGCCTGGGGTAGAGAAAAGCTTATATACGAACTTTGAGAGAAATAGCTCTAAAACTGTTTGCATAGCAGAAGACAGACAGACATATCAATTCATCTTCTCTTGGATAATATATATCTATACTTTGTGGGGTCGGAAGCGATTCTTTTTCTGCGCTACAAATATCTGATCAAATTTATAATACCCTCTGCAAGGGTATAATTAAGCACACAGTACTCGGCCGTTGTTTTGTTGCTATTGACTTTTCACTTTTCGTATATTTGTTTGGTTTTTGATGACCTTTTTCACCCTTCTTGCTTCATTTATTTCAGTCAGCTGTAAGGTTTGTTTGTTTCCTGTCACAACGCAGATGGAAGGAATTGATTTTCAATGCTATTAAAGAAGTGCTTTAATCCTCAGTTAAAATAACTAAAGTTACGAATTATCCAGTCAATCTAGACCCATATAATTACCACGTTGCTGTGCTGATGGGGACGAATGGAAATAGTGACCATGATTGGGCTCCAACCAATTTAGACTAGTCAAATTCTGAAAAGGATTGGCCAAAAAGGGTTTAAGCAATTTAATTGAATCATCGATGCGTGGCTTAGTCGGTGTGGGATACTGAATTATTCATTAACTTCTTAAAAATTCGGGTTGGGTGGGCGTCTTAGACCAGTAACCTTTGTGGTACAGCTCTGAGAAGTTTGTTCACTTTGAAAGTCTAATTATGTAATTTGAAAATCCTTGCATTTTAATCGAGTCAATATCTTTACACGGATAAAACAATGTCTAAGAAAATACAATTCATTTCACCCGTCTTTGGAAAAACCGTTTGATGCGATTTAGTTTCGACCTTCTCTTCATGGGTAACAATCGGGTTGAAGACTAAAAATTAAGAGATGCAACAGTTAATGCAGTTGGAGATGACAAAGTGATCGCAACCAAGCGGCTTACCAACTTGTCCATTGATTCAGTCTTGCCCCAGAAGCGACAATGCTGCTTCGTAAAATGCTCATACACATCGAAAATTGAAGGTCGCCATACCATGTAGTGGGAGACATTGATTTTATTCTTACATGCCTCCATTATGAAAAAGACCTGCGAGAGAGGCAACATCCTGAAGGGTATATAGTAGACAAGCATATTGGAATACTGCTCTTCGAGCCGTGCAAAGGGCAATTCCATTTCAATAAATTTACTGATGTCTTCATATTTTTCCGTTTGCGTTTCCCAAAAATCAAATGCTCTATCCTGAATTGATGGCTGCAATTTTCGAATATCAAATCGTTGAGTTTGAAATCTGTGTGTTCGAACTTCAGAAACGTCGTCGAAATCTTCAGATGATTCGGAAGCACTTTGCACTTTCGAAGTCTGCTTCCGTTGGCTGTTGCGTTGGTCACCCATCAAAGAATTGGAATTCCATTCGGATAGTAAATGGGCAGTTTCCACGTCCATTTGACTCTCGTATGCCTGCCGAGTATATACTTGCAAGATGCATCCTCGCGAGAACTTTTGTAAGAGATAATCGGGAGACCCAATGCATTGTAATCTACCATTTACCAAAATACATATGCGATCGCACAACGGCATGCACTCCTCCAGGGATTCCATAGCCAGAACGACTGTTCGTCCCATTTTATGAATGAGGTCTATCATTTGAAAAATCAGTTTACACCCCTCTGGATCCATTCCTCTAGTTGGTTCATCCATCATTATCACCTGGCTACTGGAGATCACAGCAATGGACAAACTGAGTTTTCGTCGATTGGAAAAGACCAGATTACTTATGCGCACATTGAGTATATCCCTTAGTCCCAGAGATGTGACTAACCAATCGATTAAATCGATCCTTTCCTTTTTTCTTCGTCCACTTAAGCAGCAGTAGAAGTACAACAATTCTTTCACCGTCATAAACTCGTACAAGGCGTTCTGTTTCGGACAATAGCCGAGGTACTTAAAGGCCTCTTTCGGATTATAACGTACACTTTTGCCGTATACATAAACATCTCCACTTTCGATAATACCTATTCCAGCGGTGAGCTCAAGGATTTTACTTTTGCCGGAACCAAAGCGACCAACTATACCAAATACCTCGCCATGCGTGATTGCAAAAGTTACTCCTTTTAAAAAATTTGGATAGACAACATCCTCAAATGCCAACGCTGTTTCACTGCGCTCTTTATCATCCAGTAAACGAACACGCTCGCTTTCCAAGATAACATCTGGATCAAATACGTTTGATTTAAATTTAGCGACAGCTCCTTTCCTAGCATCATTTCTGTGTGAGCTGTGCCTCTTAGTTATCCAAGCTCTAAAGACAATCGACTGAGAGATCTTGTTAAAAAGGAAACCGTAAATGAAGGCCAAAATAACGAGGACGATGAAGGTTACAAGTATGCCAGGATATTTGAAGCTGAAAAAGCTTATTGCATCATGCGATACCATTGCTTTCCCTCCCACGTCTTTTACGCTGTGCTTGATAGCTCCAAGCACGTGCAATCTGCGCATGCATTTAATTAGAACGGCGGATGGTGACCAATACCAGAAATACTGGAATATGTCGGGCATAATCACATCGAGCACTCGCTCAATACCGGGCGTTGTCACAGTCAGAAGCAAGCTGGTCCCCGATAAGATAAGAAGCGTCACTAGATACCCAAGCAGCATGTTCTTGAACAAAAGGCTTAGTGAATAGATGAAAGGCAGCACGGCAAGACCAAAGACTTCAAAAACCAATACCATTAGCGCTACCATGGCGATATCGTTGTATTGCTTGGCATATATCACGTTCCTGGATAGATCATAACCAACGAGGATGACCACCATGGCTATGATCCCAATATTGTATAATGCCATATCCCATATAAATTTGGTTACCCAATATAAAGGGCGACTAACACCGCTCATTAGCTGTAGCATCATTCTGAACGAAGAGAGTTCGTAGATGACATGAATTGTGTACACAGAGATTCCGGCGAAAAATATAAAAAATGGAATGGAGCCTATATTGAGGTGGGGATCTTTTTGCAATTTTTTGAGGTTCAGGAAGTCCATATCTGTGAACTTAAAGGGATTATTGGTGACACTTATGGTGGAGTTCTTTGAGCTTGTTGCATATTGAAGTATTGCGTTATGTAACAAATTAAGAGAAATAGGTGCGGCATGTATAAGCTTTTCGTTCCAAAAACAAATAATTTTATCCGCGTAAATGTCGATGGCGGCCGTGTGAAATGTTTCCGCAGTCAGAAACGATACTTGTTGTCGAAGTAATAAATGTGAAATTAATTCGCGCCTGCCTTTGACAGCATAGAAAAAGTTTTTGCATTTTTTTGGGATACTCAGAACGTAATCTTTATACACTGTTGCTAGCTTTCGACTTATCGAATTCCGGTCCAGGTTGGAACTTGCTTTAAATAGTACCAATGACATACCGTACGTACAAAGCGAGATCTCTGTTTTGGGCAAATGTATAAATCCAATCCCCTGCGGACTAATTTCGGAAACTATTGCAATCAAAAATAATGTAAGAAAGAACAACGGGAGCAGTGCGTTTCTTTTTAGATTGATTAATTTCTTGATATAAATGGCTTTCAGTTGTAAACGGCGTCGTCTGCCTTCGTCTGGTACAAACTTTAGCAAATTTGCATCGGCCGAGATTGGCAGAGAATGAAGTTTCGTATTGCTTCGGACAAACACATCGCGAAGAGTTTTGCGAAATAGTGTAAAGTTTTCGACGTTGTGGCTACCGTTTTTGTTCTCCAAGTCCTTTAAGATTAGTCCCAACCCCCTTTCATTGCCCTCGCGTATGCGGACGTTCAGCTGTTTGGGATTGTCAAGCCTCACTTGAAGCCCCGTAGGCATAAAACGGTTCATCATTGCTAGCGCTTGATCCTTCCTGCCGTGTTTCTTTTTGCAGTTCAAATAATAGTCAGTGCAGAAGGTATTTAACAGGTGTTGAGTTTGCCCGAAGCACTGCAAGCGGCCCCAATCGAGCACTGCAATCCGATCGGCCAGTATCACTGCCTCCTCGTGTCGATGAGTGCATACAATGATCGCACGCTCGCGTGCCGCCATTTTGATCATATCCCACATACGATGGCAACCGTACTCATCCAAGCCCAAAGTCGGTTCGTCCAGTATAACATCGTGGCGTCCTCCAGACATGGCACAGCAAAAGCCTAAACATCGGTTCATGCCATAGTTCAGCTGGTTTACTGGAGTATCGACTAACTGTGGTATATCCAGCTTAGAGAGGTATTTGCGGATTTCACGAGCAATCTGACGATGGTTGCGCATGCCCCGCACGTATGTGTAGAAATACAAGTTCTCTTTGATGGTCAAATCTCCAAAGGTGATGTCCTCTTTGGGCATTATAGCGAAAGGTTGGTCGAAATTCTTCCCAGATTTGTATTTGCCTATGTTCTTGCCGTTGACGACTACTTGACCAGAGGTCATATCAACTATTCCGGCAATTATTTCTGCCAAGAGCATTTTCCCTGCTCCTTTTTGACCCAGGATAACGGTGACCTCTTTAGGATGTATTGTCATAGTAATATTGCTTAGATATTCAATGCCTTCAAAAGATTTGCTGACATCTATCACTGATATGCCTTCATCGGTATTAGCAAGTTCTACATTTTCAACTGGAGTTAATAGGGATAAGTTATGGGACGTGGCACTGTTACTTGATATGAAGTCCGATGAATAATGGGAGAGTGAAGGCTGTCTGTGCAATATGTCTCCTGAAGTAATGGTCGTTGAAAATGAATGCGTTCTGTTTGATTCTATTGTATAGGTCGACGATACGGCCATGTCCTCTAACGAAAAACTTTTCTGGTTGTTTCTTAATCGATCCACCTTTTGAGTTGTCTTGACCAAATTGTTTATTGAAGAACTCCTTGGTGGGTCTTGTCCAAGAGGTTTTTGTTGTCGCATATATTTTTGATAGACGGCTACGTCAACATCGACACTCGAGCGGTTTCCGCTAATCGCCGTCATCGTATCCTTGTCCGTCTTAACTTCCCTCTTTTTATCGGCTCCAACACTTACATCACTCAATAATTCACCCAAAATTGTGTGCGTTAAATTCTTGGTTTCTCGGTCTTTCTTGCACCACTTTAACAAGGATTTCAATGGGTGATACCATGGAGCAGGTCGTGCTTCAACATCAATATATTTTGAGGCGAGATCGTCTGCAGTGCGTCTGCCTTCAACATAGATCAAGATCAAAATGTACATCACCGCAGATAGTAAAAGCATAAGCGTTACGTCTTGTAGAGTGATATGAGATCCAGTGAAGTGCTGGAAATTGAAGTTATGCATTTTTAGACCCTCTGCAGTGCGCTCAAAATCCAGTATTATGTTCAATCCCAATGCCAAACCAGTATTTAGAACGATGCAGAAAATCAGTTTCGGCCAGAAGGTCAAGCTATAGTAGAGGACAAATATAACTGGAAAGGGCAGATACGTCAGCAGATGGACAAACAGTACACTTATAGCACTCCATCTTTGTTGGACTATAATAGCGCATACCATTAAGGTGAAGGTGATGTTAGCCACAATGTAGGCTAGCATGAACCATAGAATAATCAAGGGGTTGCTGTATTCTAAAATGTTTTGGTCCCAGCCGCAGGACGACAATATAAACAGCGACAAAAGTGTGATAAAGAACTGCAGCAGGAAGAGGACGACGAACCAAGCACACCAATTTAGCCACTTTACCTTCAAAGATTTCATAATGCCCAACTCCGTTTCATTCGTAATGGAGGAGACCATCTTATAGCTTGAATATGCATAAGAGAACATAACTCCAATTGGCAGTAGCAATTTGATCACCACAAATAGTCGATCGTAGATGTAACGCTGTCTTGGAAAACGCGACATGTAAATATTGGGAAGGTTCTTAATTGAAAGACCGCTGATCACCTTTATGTAGGCCATGGATAAGGCATGTTGGAGGGCAATGAAGCCTTCTTGTACGTATCCAGGCGGAACCTTGCCATATTTTGAGTTTCTACTGTCAGGTTTTCCGGTAACCAAATCAACGAGTCCAGGATAAAGTTGACCGGTGGGCCAAAATCGCTCATTTTCCCGAGGCACAGTTCTTAAGATTGGGGGGAAGCGCAGTTCATAGTGGAGTTTGGGTGGAAGCTTTATTAACTTATCCCCACTCAAAATAAAATGAACCCCTGCCATAAAATCTTCTTCTCGGACAATTTTTTGAAGTTCGGAAACATTGTTTACACCAACGTATCCTTCCAATCTTAAATGTTTCACAACCATGGCAATGATTTTTTCCAAGGGCTTGGCATTAGGTGTAAAAGCTATTTTTTCTACAAAATTAATATTCGATGTGTTTCGTATGTGATCCAAATCAATGCGCATCTTATCCAGATTATCAATGGGAAAATGCTCAAAAATTAGCTTTGGTACCACCTTGGATTGGCCCAGATGACGAATGATAAGTAAGATGGGTAGAAAAATTATGGAAACAAGTATGATACGAAATATGCGACACTTGTTGGCCATTTGTATCCGAAGCTTCTTCTGTAGGATTTGTGCGAAGTTCCGCGTCCTATCCCTAGCTCGATTTGATTTTTGCAACTCCTTTTTGGCATCCCATTCTTGGAACCGCATTTTGGTAACGCTTTAAAATTACAGTACAAAAACTGTAGAAATAAAATGGTCCAAAAGGCAAAATACACAATTCAATAGTTTTAGCGTTTCTGATGAGAATAGTTGTATTTTTTGTTCTATCTGCTTACATGGATTTAAAATATCTCATAGGTTTCTATGTTTGCCGTAAGAATATTCACTTGATGTCAAATGGAACACATCTACTTGGTACACCATCTTATTTAATAATTTCCTCAAGCTACATTGCTGTAAGTAAACAGCCTTAATCCATAAATATCAAAGAAGTTTGTACTATGTATGTACATATGTACATACACATGTATGTATGTACATATGTATGTATGACCATTAGATTTGATGGTTTAAAAAACATTTTCTGTGCATTAATCCAATGACTCAATACTTTAAGTACACTAAAAAAAACCTTCCTGTGCGCCTAATTTTGTGAAGATTTTCTTCCTAATTTCGATACGTTCTTCGTTTGAACTCTTTACATCTAAATTCCGTATTAATTCAATATTATCCGTTTTCGTATTCATCTGAAGACTGGTCATTACTTTGAATGGTGTTAAATTCGTACTCCGCGGTGGTGTTGATGAACGGTTTTGCAATCTCTAAGAAATTTTCTTAAGGCGCATAATGCTTGGATCAACTCCAGTCCGTGTGGAGGGATTTCAATGGAATTGGGGATTCAATAGCCTCGCTGAGCGAAGTGGAGGGCTATGAGAATCCAGTGATCGACCAAGTGGTCTATAAGGAGAAGTACTTGCAAGCATACACATTAATTCTTGAGATAAATGGACCAGTACAACAACAACAACAACGTTCGTTGTCTGATGACGTCAATGGCGCCATGCTTCACACAAGCAGCGACGCAATTATTCGGTTGCTACAACAACAGCAACAACTCTTCGAGCAATTGACAATTACAAATCAAAACGGATCATCCAACATGTCGAACCACGCTGGCGATGTTGCGGCAGGTTCGAGCGCAACCGCAAATATGGGAGGTTCGAGCGCAACCGCAAATATGGGAGGTTTGAGCGCAACCACAAATATGACAAGTTCGGTACAAAGCGAGTTACCGAAAATTCAAATCAAACGGTTTTCTGGTCTCTATATAGAGTGGCCAGCTTTTCAAGATATGTATTTATGAAAGCACTGTGCACAACAAGGCGCACGTAACCAACACTCAAAAGTTTCATCACTTGAAAACACTGGTGATCGATGATGCTGCCAACTTGGTGCGGCATTTGGCGATAAAGGTATAATAATTTGTAAATTCGTTTCTCGAACAATTCATGAGTTTACCAACAACAAACAAGATAGATGTGTCAATCTTACGAAAGGTGTCAGATGACACAAATGAGATTGTTCGCGGCTTGGATGCGATCAATCAATCAGGACGAGATTGCTGGATACAATATATGGCTTTGGAATGCACACGACCTACATAGGTGGATTGAGCGCAGTATGGGCAATGAGTCGCCCACACTTGAGAAATTCTTCAAGTTCTTAGATGATTGTTGCGAGTGATTGGAACTGAGCAAACAAGAGCCTGCGCATGTAGTCAAATCACCAGCGCAAGTCTTACATGCAAAAAGTCACACAATCGATGGTTGTAAAAGGTAGTACCTGCATCAAATGTAACTCACCAGGCGATAATCTGCACGGCTGTCAACAGTTTTTGGATTTGACAATTGCGCAAAGGCGCAAAGTACTCTGCTTTAATTGTCTACAATTAGGAAATTGTGGATTATTACACACATGTAAGCAATGTAAGGAACATCACCATTCACTAGTCCATGTTCCAGGTAACACCCAGGATCCATGGAGTTTGTCACTAACAAAAGGAAGATGAGCGTGGTCCAATCCCACCTCATCATAACAACACTACGTCAAGTCATGTGGCTCAGTCAAAGACCACAACAGGGTCACCATCCTTGGGTCGAAAGCTTAGGGTGGTTCATATTGCGACGCTAATGGTAAGGCATTAAACGATTGTCTATTTGCAGGCCCTATCATCCAACGCGATCTATTTGCTTTGGGCTTGCGCTTGGGTGCATGACAAGCACCACAATTTCCCGAGAACTGGAGAGAGAATACTTCTGATCCAATCAAGCTTTTCCAACTTCGCGTCGTCACTTACGGAACTTCATGCGCACCACACCTGGCTGTTCGTGTATATGAGCAACTGGCTACTAATTATCAGCAGGAATTTCCGAATGCTGCAAAAATCCTATTATAAGTAGGAGATGTTCTTATTGGGTCAAACAGTGAGTATGAACTAATTTATTTAAATTGAATTCATTCTAAATAAGAAGTTAAGACGACTCGAAACATCGACAATTTTAATAAGTTCAGTAAATTTGATTTAATCATCATTAACTTCTTAAGAATTCGAGCTGGGTGGGCGTCTCAGACAAGTAACCTTTATGATAAGGCTCTGACAAGTTTGTTCACTTTGAAAGTCTGATTATGTAATTAGAAAATCCTTGCATTTTAATCGAGTCAATATCTTTACATGGATAAAACAATGTCTAAGAAAATACAATTCATTTCAGTCGTCTTTGGAAAAACCGTTTGACACGATTTAGTTTCGACCTTCTCTTCATGGATAACAATCGGGTTGAAGACTAAAAATTAAGAGATGCAACAGTTAATGCAGTTGGAGATGACAAAGTGATCGCAACTAAGCGGCTTACCAACTTGTCCATTGATTCAGTCTTGCCCCAGAAGCGACAGTGCTGCTTCGCAAAATGTTCATACTTATCTATAATTGAAGGTCGCCATACCATGTAGTGGGAGACGTTGATTTTATTCTTACATGCCTCCATTATGAAAAAGACCTGCGAGAGAGGCAACATCCTGAAGGGTATATAGTAGACAAGCATATTGGAATACTGCTCTTCGAGCCGTGCATATGGTAATTCCATTTCAATAAATTTACTGATGTCTTGATATTTTTCCGTTTGCGTTTCCCAGAAATCAAATGCTTCCTCTTTAATTGATGGCTTCGGATTTCGGATATTAAGTGGTTTTGTTTGAAATCTGTGTGATCGAACGTTGGAAACGTCGTCGAAGTCTTCAGATGATTCAGCTGCACTTCGAGCTTTCGAAGTCTGCCTCAGTTGGCTGTTACTTTGTTCACCCATTATAGAATCCGAATTCCATTCGGATAGTAAATGGGCAGTTTCCACGTCCATTTGACTCTCGTATGCCTGCCGAGTATATACTTGCAAGATGCATCCTCGTGAGAACTTTTGTAATAGATAATCGGGAGACCCAATGCATTGTAATCTACCATTTACCAAAATACATATGCGATCGCACAACGGCATGCACTCCTCCAGGGATTCCATAGCCAGAACGACTGTTCGTCCCATTTTATGAATGAGGTCTATCATTTGAAAAATCAGTTTACACCCCTCTGGATCCATTCCTCTAGTTGGTTCATCCATCATTATCACCTGGCTACTGGAGATCACAGCAATGGACAAACTGAGTTTTCGTCGATTGGAAAAGACCAGATTACCTATGCGCACATTGAGTATATCCCTTAGTCCCAGAGATGTGACTAACCAATCGATTAAATCAATCCTTTCCTTTTTTCTTCGTCCACTTAGGCAGCAGTAGAAGTACAACAATTCTTTCACCGTCATAAACTCGTACAAGGCGTTCTGTTTCGGACAATAGCCGAGGTACTTAAAGGCCTCTTTCGGATTGTAACGTACACTTTTGCCGTACACATATACATCTCCACTTTCGATAATACCTATTCCAGCGGTGAGCTCAAGGATTTTACTTTTGCCGGAACCAAAGCGACCAACTATACCAAATACCTCGCCATGCGTGATTGCAAAAGTTACTCCTTTTAAAAAATTTGGATAGACAACATCCTCAAATGCCAACGCTGTTTCACTGCGCTCTTTATCATCCAGTAAACGAACACGCTCGCTTTCCAAGATAACATCTGGATCAAATACGTTTGATTTAAATTTAGCGACAGCTCCTTTCCTAGCATCATTTCTGTGTGAGCTGTGCCTCTTAGTTATCCAAGCTCTAAAGACAATCGACTGAGAGATCTTGTTAAAAAGGAAACCGTAAATGAGGGCCAAAATAACGAGGACGATGAAGGTTACAAGTATGCCAGGATATTTGAAGCTGAAAAAGCTTATTGCATCATGGGATACGTGCACGTCTTTACAAAAGAGCTTAATAGCTCCAAGCACATGCAATCTGTGCATGCATTGAACGAGAACAGCGGATGGTGACCAATACCAGAAATACTGGAAAATGTCAGGCATAATCACATCGAGCACTCGCTCAATACCAGGCGTTGTCACAGTCGGAAGCAAACTGGTCCCCGATAAGATAAGAAGCGTCACTAGATACCCAAGCAGCATGTTCTTGAACAAAAGGCTTAGTGAATAGATGAAAGGCAGCACGGCAAGACCAAAGACTTCAAAAACCAATACCATTAGCGCTACCATGGCGATATCGTTGTATTGCTTGGCACATATCACGTTATTGGATAGGTCATAACCAACGAGAATGACCACCATGGCTATGATCCCAATATTGTATAATGCCATATGCCATATAAATTTGGTGACCCAGTAAAAATGGTGACTAACACCTGTCATTAACTCTATCACCATTATATTGGAAGAGACCTCGTAGATGACATGAATTGTGTACACAGAGATTCCGGCGAAAAATATAAAAAATGGAATGGCGCCTATGTTGAGGTGGGGATCTTTTTGCAATCTTTTGAGGTTCAGGAAGTCCATATCTGTGAAATTAAAGGGATTATTGGCGACCCTTATTGTGGAGTTCTTTGAGCTTGTGGCATATTGAAGTATTGCGTTATGTAGCAAATTAAGAGAAATGGGTGCGGCATGAATAACCTTTTCGTTCCAAAAACAAATAATTTTATCCTTAGAAATGTCAATGGCTGCCACATAATACGTTTCCGCAGCCAGAAAGGACATCTGTTGTGCAATCAATATTTTAGGAATTAATTCCCGCCGGCCTCTAAGGATTTTCAAATGGTTTTTGCAATCTTTGGGGATGCTCTGAACATAATCTTTATACACTGTGGCTAACTTGCGGCTAACAGCATTCGGGGTAGCACTTTCCTTAAGTAGTACCACTGAAGTACTGTACGTACAGAGCGAGATGTCAATCTTGGGCAAGTGTATGAATTCAGTGCCCTGCGGACTAATCTGAGTAATTATGGCAATTAAAAATAAGATTATCATGCACAATGGAAACAGGATGTTCCTTTTATCATAGATCAATGTCTTATAACAAATTGCTTTGAGCTGTAATCGGTGCCTTTGTCTTCCTTTGTCTGGCTCGATCTTCAGCATATTTGCATCGGCAGTGTTCGGCATAGAATGAAGTTTCGTATTGCTTCGGACAAACACATCGCGAAGAGTTTTGCGAAATAGTGTAAAGTTTTCGACGTTGTGGCTACCGTTTTTGTTCTCCAAGTCCTTTAAGATTAGTCCCAACCCCCTTTCATTGCCCTCGCGTATGCGGACGTTCAGCTGTTTGGGATTGTCAAGCCTCACTTGAAGCCCCGTAGGCATAAAACGGTTCATCATTGCTAGCGCTTGATCCTTCCTGCCGTGTTTCTTTTTGCAGTTCAAATAATAGTCAGTGCAGAAGGTATTTAACAGGTGTTGAGTTTGCCCGAAGCACTGCAAGCGGCCCCAATCGAGCACTGCAATCCGATCGGCCAGTATCACTGCCTCCTCGTGTCGATGAGTGCATACAATGATCGCACGCTCGCGTGCCGCCATTTTGATCATATCCCACATACGATGGCAACCGTACTCATCCAAGCCCAAAGTCGGTTCGTCCAGTATAACATCGTGGCGTCCTCCAGACATGGCACAGCAAAAGCCTAAACATCGGTTCATGCCATAGTTCAGCTGGTTTACTGGAGTATCGACTAACTGTGGTATATCCAGCTTAGAGAGGTATTTGCGGATTTCACGAGCAATCTGACGATGGTTGCGCATGCCCCGCACGTATGTGTAGAAATACAAGTTCTCTTTGATGGTCAAATCTCCAAAGGTGATGTCCTCTTTGGGCATTATAGCGAAAGGTTGGTCGAAATTCTTCCCAGATTTGTATTTGCCTATGTTCTTGCCGTTGACGACTACTTGACCAGAGGTCATATCAACTATTCCGGCAATTATTTCTGCCAAGAGCATTTTCCCTGCTCCTTTTTGACCCAGGATAACGGTGACCTCTTTAGGATGTATTGTCATAGTAATATTGCTTAGATATTCAATGCCTTCAAAAGATTTGCTGACATCTATCACTGATATGCCTTCATCGGTATTAGCAAGTTCTACATTTTCAACTGGAGTTAATAGGGATAAGTTATGGGACGTGGCACTGTTACTTGATATGAAGTCCGATGAATAATGGGAGAGTGAAGGCTGTCTGTGCAATATGTCTCCTGAAGTAATGGTCGTTGAAAATGAATGCGTTCTGTTTGATTCTATTGTATAGGTCGACGATACGGCCATGTCCTCTAACGAAAAACTTTTCTGGTTGTTTCTTAATCGATCCACCTTTTGAGTTGTCTTGACCAAATTGTTTATTGAAGAACTCCTTGGTGGGTCTTGTCCAAGAGGTTTTTGTTGTCGCATATATTTTTGATAGACGGCTACGTCAACATCGACACTCGAGCGGTTTCCGCTAATCGCCGTCATCGTATCCTTGTCCGTCTTAACTTCCCTCTTTTTATCGGCTCCAACACTTACATCACTCAATAATTCACCCAAAATTGTGTGCGTTAAATTCTTGGTTTCTCGGTCTTTCTTGCACCACTTTAACAAGGATTTCAATGGGTAATACCATGGAGCAGGTCGTGCTTCAACATCAATATATTTTGAGGCGAGATCGTCTGCAGTGCGTCTGCCTTCAACATAGATCAAGATCAAAGTGTACATCACCGCAGATAGTAAAAGCATAAGCGTTACGTCTTGTAGCGTAAGACGAGAGCCAGCGAAGTGCTGGACATTAAAGTTTTGCATTTTTAAACCCTCTGCAGTCCGTTCGAAACCGAGTATTATGTTCAATCCCAATGCCAAGCCAGTATTTAGAAGGAGGCAAAAAATCAGTTTCGGCCAAAAGGTCAAGTTATAGGTGAGGACAAATATTACTGGAAAGGGCAGATACGTCAGCAGATGGACGAACAGTAAACTTATAGCACTCCATTTTTGTTGGACTATAACAGCGCATACCATTAAGGTGAAGGTGATATTAGCCACAATGTAGGCTAGCATGAACCATAGAATAATCAAGGGGTTGCTGTATTCTAAAATGTTTTGGTCCCAGCCGCAGGACGACAATATAAACAGCGACAAAAGTGTGATAAAGAACTGCAGCAGGAAGAGGACGACGAACCAAGCACACCAATTTAGCCACTTTACCTTCAAAGATTTCATAATGCCCAACTCCGTTTCATTCGTAATGGAGGAGACCATCTTATAGCTTGAATATGCATAAGAGAACATAACTCCAATTGGCAGTAGCAATTTGATCACCACAAATAGTCGATCGTAGATGTAACGCTGCCTTGGAAAACGGGACATGTAAATAGTGGGTAGATCCTCCAGTGAAACGCCGCTGATCACCACTATGTAGGCCATGGATAAGGCATGTTGCAGGGCAATGAAGCCTTCTTGCACGTATGCAGGCGGAACCCTACCATATTTTGAGTTTCTGGTTCTCTGACTTTTAGGGTTCCCAGTCACCAAATTGACGAGTCCAGGATAAAGTTGACCGGTGGGCCAAAATCGCTCATTTTCTCGAGGCACAGTTCTTAAGGTTGGGGGGAAGCGCAGTTCATAGTGGAGTTTGGATGGAAGCTTTGTTAACTTATCATCATTCAAAATAAAATGTACGCCTGCCATAAAATGTTTTTGTTGGACCATTTTCTGAAGTTCGGAAACATTTTTTACACCAACGTATCCCTCCAATTTCAAATGATCCACAGTCACACCAATGATTTCTTCCAGGGGCTTGGCATTAGGTGTAAAAGCTATTTTTTCTACAAAATTAAGACTCGATATGTTTCGTATGCGATCCAAATCTTTGCGCATCTTATCCAGATTATCAATGGCAAAATGCTCAAATATTTGCTTTGGTACCACTTTGGATTGGCCCAGATGACGAATGATAAGTAAGATGGGTAGAAAGATTATGGAAACAAGTATGATACGAAATATGCGACACTTGTTGGCCATTTGTATCCGAAGCTTCTTCTGTAGGATTTGTGCAAAATTCCGAGTCCTATCCCTAGCTCGATTTGATTTTTGCAACTCCAATTTGGCATCCCATTCTTGGAACCGCATTTTGGTAATTCTTTAAAATTACAGTACAAAATCCGTAGAAAGAAAACAACACAATCGTTATAGTACACTATTTTTTGATAGATATAGCGTCGGTGACTAGAAAAGATATAGTTAGGAATTAACTAAAGTTTGGCTACTATGATTTTATCGACCGACCAATGCCTGCTTAAATTATCACGCGGATTAAGTTTGTCCTTGCAGACGCTGGCATTCTTTCTGTTCCATACACACCGTCAGGAACGATGCATTGTTTAACGCCTGCCCCGCATAAGGCACAAGTACTGTAAACATGTGCGACATTTTTACCTGCAGCTGCAACTGAAATTGCTCTACGATGATAAATGGCAGGCTATGCAATTAAGAATGCGACCAAGCCATCTCATCTCCAGTTAGCCCCCATCTTTACCCTACCCGTTCGTTTCCAGCTCTTGGAGCTATGTAAGAGCATGTAATAAACAATGGCAAATGGCGTTCGAGTTGACAGCGGTAAACTGAAACGGTAATTGCAAGTAAACATCGTTTGTATGTGTGGTTTGCTCTTGTTGCGATGAATTTGAGATGGAATAATTAGAGAGTTTATTGTCTTGGTTCACAAATGGGTCCTGGTTGCTGCCTCGATCTACAATATCGAAAACCACAACTCAAATCTTGCTGATGTAAGATTGTGTCGAAAATGCCCATCAATCAATCAAATGTCAATTGCTTAAATTCAAAAATCTTTCAAAGCACATTACGTTTGCGTCAAGGGATCAATTCATGGTTGTCTTTTCGTTGATTCGGACAGAGTCAGTCACCTGGGCAGTGAAGAAGAAACAGAAATAACCGATATGTGTGTGTACCGACTATTTGAAATGTCAATCAAAAGAGTTGCCGTCACTATTTCTCATGATACATTGGGCTTTTAATGTTCAACGTCCTGTTATGAAATGTATGTATGTACCTATGCATGTGTTCATACAAATACTCATATTGAGAACTAAATCTCTTAGCTACAGACTACAACTTTTACAAGGATTTTTAAATTTTGTTGATACTTTTAGAATGCAATAACAATGCCGAAACCAAATTAATAGTAGAACTCGATTCGTTAAAGTTTTGCAATCTCCAACTTGACATATTTATACAGGTTAATATACTATATTTCTGTTATATGTTCCTTAAGCTCCGAAAATCTCAAAAACTGGTGCCGTCACGTTACTAATTTTAAATGAAATGCATACCCAAATAAAAGTTCAAATGGTATTAAACTTTTCCATATTTCCGGAAGTTTTCTTTAAGCCACTTCAACTTTCGATTTAGCTGTGAATTTTTTGATACGGTCCTTTGCATATATGTATAATAACCTTCCAAATATTAAGTTTCATGTTAATCCCATGAAAAACACTAAAATTATTCAAAAACAATATTTTTGACCGATGGTTCCTATAGGAGCTAAGTGATGTAGTCGTCCGATCCGGATGAATCCGAGATATACAATGTCTGCAGTATAAACAAGACTTCGTGCAAAATTTCAACTCTGTACCTTTAGCGGTCTAGAAGGAGAATCTGTTGATACAGACGGACAAACGGATTTGAACATGTCTTGTCATGCTGATCAAGAATGTAGGAGATGCCTCCTTCTATGCTTTAGTTTAGTGCCATCACGCTCTTGCTTATTAATACACTTCCACTTTAGCGCACCTATCGGCCAACTCAGGGCAACGTTTTTCTATACATAAATTGGCTGATTTCATTCCGATTTTTAAAAAGGTCTTGTGGAATGATAAATTGATTATGTGAAGAAGGCGATGTAGCAAAAATATACGGGTCTACGCTCAAAATTTTGAGACATGAGGTGTTATTATCTCTAAACATCTCTTTTACCCTTTCAGGGCATAAATATATACAGACATCAGTTGGTGTGAGAATAATTTACTGACATCTGACAAAATTTCTGGCAGATGTATCATTTAAGTGACTTAGTATTGCATTTAATAATGAATTGTAATCAAGTACTTCCGGAAAAAGTATTCCTTGTTTCTCTGACAACTAAACCAAAAATGTACAATCACTTATGTATCCGTATGTAAGTACGTGTGGGCGTGGCATATGGCAAAGTCAGGCAAAGATTGTGCTTATGTTTATGTCCGCTTATTTACGACTTAAAATCTGAATAATTTACGATGGCAACGATGGCCAAGTAAGAATGAAATGAGGACCTTCAACACACAACAGCGAAAGGGAGGAGAACGAGGCGCTACTTATGTGAACGAAAACGAAAACTACGAGAAAAGTACAAATTGCAAACACCCTAAACAAAACCCCGATTCTTGGATCCCAAATACCCCAAATGCTATAAAGCCAACAACATGGACATGCTACATTGAATATGGTTGAAAGCGAGTTGGTTTCAATGCTGTGTCTGTCTATTCTGGCTCCAGCTACGGCTCGACTATTGTGTGCTTCGAGTGCCATACATAAAGGGATGAGATGGTTGGGAGTGGAATAGTGGGTTGGTTATGTTATGGTCTGGTCTGGATTGGTCTGCACTTTTGCATAAGCTCGCGCTTGGATGAAGCGTAAAAATGGCCAAGAGCTGAAACAAAAATAACAACAACTGCAACGAACAGATTGCTATGCGACCATCGGAAATGGCAGCAGCAGCAGCAGCGGCGACGACGACAACAACAGCAGCAACAACAACAACGACAACGACGACGACAAACGGAAACACAAAATGCCGGCCGCCATAAAACGGAAGTTAAATTATTGCAATTGTGTTGGCAGATCCTTTTCATAAAAGTGAATTGTGTTATGCTGCATACGCTGCTCCCATCCTATCCGCTCCATTCCTCCTCACTCACCCTAAGGTGACCCCTGACAGGAATGTTGGTATTTCTATTGCCTGGAAATTGGTAGATCGAAATCAAGTGTGAGTAAAGATTGAAGTGCGGATTGAAGTGGATCAATAATTGAATTGAATGTCCATATCAATCAGACGGTGCGCCTTGGTGATAACCATTCCAAGTGCATAGATATGCCAATTTCAATGGACTATTGATAACGGTTTTAGCTTCTTAATTAAATTATGTCTTATCTGCTCTTATTTAGGCATTTCAAGTACTACAAAGTAGCAAGTTTAATTTCATTAACAATTATTTATTAAATATATATATATACATATATGTGTAGTTATGATCGATGCAATATTTTTTGATTTGATTTGAGTGATAAAGATGAAATTTACTTTAGACGTGCTTCGAAAGCTTCTCTGGCCTGATTCCTTAGTACTTTGCCATTGCTATTCATTGGAAATTCGGTAAAGAATTGTACTCCAGCATTTAGATGCTTATAGTCAACCACAACACGTTCGGCCACATGATCGATAATCTTTTGCTCGCTAATTGTGACGCCTTCTTTGGTGATCACTAAAGCGCCAGCTGCATCGCCTCTCTCATCGCGTACACCGACCACACAAACTTGCTGCACTTCCGGCAATTCGGCAATAATTTGCTCGAGCTCATTGGGCCAATAGTGCTTTGATTTGTACTTGAGCAAATCCTTTTTACGATCAACAAGATACAGGTTATTATCGTCATCAAAATAGCCCAAATCACCCAAATTAATCCAACCGTCTTGGAGAGTCGCCGCCGTATCCTCTGGATTGTCCACATAACCTTCCCATTTCAGGCCAATATCGATGAGAATTTCACCGACCTCATTGTGCGGCAAATGCTTGCCCTGATCATCAAGGATCTTAACCGCAATGCCGGGAACAAGTTTACCAACAGAATTCTCCAACTTATGATCCACATTAACCGTGACTACACCAGTCTCTGTGGTGCCATAGGAGAACATTATCAGAGCATTGGGTAAAATCGTCTGGGCCTTTTGCAGCAATGCCAATGATATCCAACCGCCGATAACAAATGAACATCTCACCGTTTGCAATCTTTCGAATGTGGCTTGGGGACTGGTGAAGAGTTCGTAGGCTTGCCAGGGAGCCATCACAATGGCGGTGACCTTGTACTTTTCAATCAAGGCAATCGATTGGGCGGCATTGAAGGGTTCGTCGGAAACGATGCGTGTTACTCCATAGAAAAGACTCATAATGACCGTGCCAAAACCAGTCATCCAATCCAGAGTAGCGCTGGTATACAACACATCGGTACTGATGAGCAGACTACAGAATACAAATTGTCTTAATGCCCATAAAACATAATAATTAAACTCTCTTACGCTGCAGTGGCGGCCACATGACGATGGGATAGTGTTACGGCCTTTGGTAGACCAGATGTGCCGGAAGAGCAAAGTACAGCCGCTGTTTGATCGCCACCCACAGCCAGTGGTGCGGGTCTGAGATAGATAAGGAAGATTAGCCTGGTAACGATCAGCCATTTGGATCACTTACTGATAAAATCTTTCAGCAGGATGTGGTTTCAGCAGATCATCAATACTAAGTACACCATCCACCCGCCCTGTTAGGGTAATAATCTTTGGCGACCATTCCTTTGTGATATCCTTAATGCGCTCATAGTCGTTGCCATCGCAGAATACTATCTTCGGTGTTGTCGTTTTGAAAAGTCCATAAACAGTTTTGGGATCCTTTGTATAGTTAATGGCATGGAATGGTGTCGTATTGAAGAAGCATGCAGCTGCCAATGGAACCACATAGGTGCTAGCATTGGCAATAATACCAATCACATCTTCATGCGTTAATCCTTCGCTCTTGAAATAGAGGGCAATGCGTGTGGCCCATGAGAGGACATCGGCATTTGTGGCCACCTTGCCATCCATATGAGTGATCTACTTTTGTTGAACGATGGGTTACTCATCAAATTTCTGTAATCCACAGTAGCTTGCTTCATGCTTCTCACCTGAATCACATTATTTGGCCAGTTTTTTAGTGTACTATAAATAATTTGACCCGCCGAACTATTGCCATCGTACAGTTTATGTCTTCCTATACCGCTCCAGATTTTGGTCTCTGCGTTGTAGATTGTTGGAAATAATGCCTTAGTTGCCATTTTGACCGAATAGGGCTAAATTAGTTGCGCTACTGCGTATCTATTGCTCATGTTAACTCTTCTTATATATGAGCCAAATTGAATATACATACTAAGTATTACGTCAAGTCCAAAGTTTTTAATATACAACTTATCGAATTACAGATTAGAAGCTCTATTAAGTATTTCCTCAAAAACCATAAACTCAAGCATCTGCTGATGCCAAAAAAGTTTATCCATTATAGATTAGAACGTAAATATGTACATATATAGATATATATACGATTTCCCCAAACAAATAAATAATCAGCTGATGCCAGAGAATTTGCACCCAAAAAAATATTGTGTTACCATTGGCAATTGCTTCTTATCACCCCGATGCCAAAGAACAGTTTTAATTTCCGTTTCCAGATGACCATTTATGTATATCTGAATTGTGCATGTGCGAGGGTTGTCTCTTATAATGGCACAACTAATATTTATCATCTAATTGATTTTCCAAATATTTTTCCATAGAGATAAATATGTTTTGCAAATTTCGAAGAATTTCATTCATTACTTTTGAAGTTGTGAAGTCAAAAATAATTTGTTTATCTTAATTTAAATTTAGTTTTGAAGAGTGCTTAAAAGTTCTCTCTTTTTCCCGCCTTTCAATAAACTTAACATGATGAAGAATAATTCCATGTCAATAGTTGTTTTTTCTCATTTTCGGTTAACCATTAACAATTAAAGCGATTTGAGCGCAAATACAATTTATCAGATGTCTTTTTTATTAGGTATTTGATCTACATATTTATATGGTCGGTGAATTTTCAGGTTCACAGACTTACGATTTGACACAGAATCGAAACATTTTTTTATGAAAGATTTCAGATGTCTTTTTCTTCTAAAGACAAGCTACAGCAAATTTATTTCAACTCAAAATCTTTTACAAAACAAATAAATATGAATTCAAGTTCTTTCCCAGATGTCTTTTTTATTAGGTATTTGAACTATTTATATGGTCGGTGAATTTTCAGGTTCACAGACTTACGATTTGGCACAGAATCAAAACATTTTTATAGCTGAAAGATGTCAAAATGTTTATAAAAGATTTCATATGTCTTCTTCTTCTAAAGACAAGCTACAGATAATTTATTTCAACTCAAAATCTTTTACAAAGCAAGTAAATATGAATTCAAGTTCTTTCCCAGATGTCTTTTTTTATTAGGTATTTGATCTATTTATATGGTCGGTGAATTTTCAGGTTCACAGACTTACGATTTGACACAGAATCGAAACATTTTTATAGCTGAAAGATGTAAAAATCTTTATAAAAGATTTTATATGTCTTCTTCTTCTGTAGGTACAGTTTCAGGAAATTTATTTAGACTCAAATTCTCAAATTTATTTGAAATCAATATCTTTCCCAAAGATCTTACATTATTTTGTATTATTTTGGAAATAAAGCTTAAAAAACTATATTTGAAAGGTCTTTGATTGCTAAAATTTATTGAAATGCCTTCTTTTTTGGCCTCAAGCAAGGCTTTGATCGGTTATGGCACTCAGAGTCATTGGTTAAGATCAAAAAGAGACTCGGTTGGCTTATTTAAAAGGAAGCTCATTCAAAGAGAAGATTCTTCTAACATTCTTTGGGCCATCTGGTTCTGTTGTGACTCATAAAAACCTTTTGAATCGAACTTTTTTGACTGATCTCTTAATTTTTAGAAAACCTCAGATATTCCTGAAGAAAGTATTTCCAGATCTGATATGGGACCAATGTGTTCACGAGCTATTTTGGTTTCTAATGGAACCCAACATTTTCATTCTTGAGACGATTTTGATTCAAGTATTTAATGGAAAGTCAGTTTTCGAAAAGCCTTGGTTACCCTACTTTCGATTACTCCATTATAAAATCGTTTTATTTCAAATGTACTACTAGAAAATGTAAGTCCAATGTGTTTCGTAGTTGAAGTTGCTTTTTAATGAAGCGAAACTGGAGCATTTTGTTTTTAGCACGAATTTTATGGTTGTAATTGTAATAGGAGTATTTCGGGCCACGCCCCATTTGGCTATTTGCATGCTGTGTGTGTGTGGGTGGGAGCTCTTCTGTGTGTGTGTATGTGTTTTGGAATAATTTATGCACGCCTCGCCTCTTTGCTTCCTCTGGGCGAGGCAATTGCCAAGTGCTTAGTGGAGGAGGGGAGGGGTCGGATGGTTGTGACTTGGTAACGCAGTTCAACTGCATGCATACATTTACATCAAATTACAAATACTTTAAAGTGCTTTGTTGCAAAAATGAGCAGGCAAATAAGAAGAAGAATGCAAAAAAGTGGAATTTATCAAGATTTTCCATGGAAAAGTATTCGAGCTTTTGGAGTGGAGAAGTTTTCGAAACTTAAACTTCAACTTAAATTCTCTGGAGCCTCTCCAGTCAATGAGAGAGTCAAGTGTCATACATAGTTGCGAGTTGATTTAGATGTGATTGGTGGTTTTACGGTTACGGTCACGGTTAAGTGGTCGCATGGCGACGCTAGTGGAATATGCTCGGTCATGCGAACAGAGGTCGACAGTTAATAAAGCAGATTATGTGTATAATGACAACGCACATCCCAAAACCTCCATCATGTGTGTGTGCGTGTGTATGTGTGTGTACGTTTGACTGGGGATGGCCATGTAATGTGGCAAGTGCACAATTGGAGGAATTTATCGATAAGGTGACGCCGATTCACCTCACTCAACCTGCTTTCGCCTTGGTTGGCTTGGTCACCGTATCAAAGTCAAATTAATTAACTCTCATCACATAGTTCAGTGGGCAGAGTAGTTACACTATCTCTCTAAAGCTAATCAATATGCTTAAGTTGTTTGTTTTGAGTTTAATTAAACTCAAATAAAGTAACGTTTACATTTCAAAACCATATAGAAGTTCAATTGCCCCCAAAAGAGCTCTTTAAAGTTCATTCAACTAACCAAGAGACAATAGCTATACAAATTCTAAAATTCAACAACAATGAAATGATGTCACATATGATTTTGAATTCTATCTTTCATCTTTTGCCCCCTTTTCACCCACACCCATGACAGCTTTGACTTTCCGGGTCTCTAACTGATAAAAAATTATATTTAAAAAAAAAAATGAGATTACTCATTTAGAAAACTTCTGCCTACGTGATATTATTTTGTCAGTGGCAAGTTTTCATTTTCAATTCCGGCTGAACCTTTGCCCCAATTGGGCACTACTATCATGTATGTAGTACTACATACTAGCTACTACTCATCGCTCGCTCGCTCACTTGCTCGACGCTCACTACGTCATCTCGTCCCTGACCTTAGACAAAATAAAAATCCAGTCGAATTTGCCTGCCTGTGTTAGTGTTATCAGTAGCAGCAGGTTTTCGTGCTTATCACACTTGTTGGAGGTCCGCCACGTGCTTGACGAAAGTTGGCCTCGAAACTGTAATAAATCTTGCATACACTGTACAGCGCATGCGTCAGAAGTGTTCCACTGCCCCAGCGTTCCGTAAACATCGCTTCATTCATAAACATTGTGCTGGCGATGTTTTTTGTAGGCGGCAACGCGGCACTACCAGCAGCGGCAGAAACGTTGACAGCGGCAGCAGCAGCAGCAGCAGAAGCATCAGGATGCTGCAAACAGGACCAAGACAAGACCATGCATGTAGTCTGTGATCTGGGCGACTTGGGTACGGTCAAAACAGTTGGCGGCGATTCCTACGACAAGGCGGTTGTAATTTCAAGCGGTAAATTCGTGAAATTCTGTGTGGTAAAGTGGAACAAGCGAGCCAAAAAGAGCTAATTCAATTTTAGCGTGTGAGTGTGTGTGGTTTTACTATAGTGTGTGAGTTACATAGAGATACATCATAGATAGAGAGAGTGACATTTGAGAAATATGATTCAATTATTATTAGCTAATATAATTATGTCGTGACGGTCTTCGCCCCTAAGTATTAATAAGCCGTGCAGCATCGCAGCATTCACACACTTACTTACACTCATAGCCACACACATTAGCCAGTTTCTTGAGATAAGTAAATAATGAAAAAATTTCCCGTTTAGAAAAAGTTTCACTCAAGTGTTGTTAAGTGTCGCAAAAGTTTCTTGTGAAAGTTAAGTGCGCCAAGTGAAGTCTACAAAACTCTAGAAACTCGGCCGATATATTCGACTCGGTTGCTCCCCTCACATAGACCCACACATACACATACAGAGAGACATTTGTACGTTGGCATTTTGTGTAAACTTTTTGGCCATCAAAGTCTTTCCTGGTCCTACACATATAGTGTATGTATATATTGTGGGTCTTCTTGTACTTGCCATTCTTGCAATTCTGTCAAAATGTTGTGCTCTGAACTTTGCCTGCCGGGGTCCAACAACAATTGAAGTTTTGACAACAGAATTTAGTTAAACAACGCAACGGCTGGTACTATTTTTTTTTTTTCATAGTTTGGCGGAAAAAATTGTAGTCAGAGCCGAACTTTTCCAACAGAGAGTTGGTCGTTGGTTGGTTAACTGGAAGCGGCACCTCACATAGCCATCAGAGAGGACGACATCGGTACGTGTGCAGAGTGAACGTGTGATGTGAATGGTAAGTGCAGCCCTTTAACAGCAGGTGAAGTTCAATCTCTCTATTTTTTTTTTTTTTTGTGTAATCTCGTCCAATAACGAGATGAAATTCGGTTAGCATTTTGGTTGTTTGCCACATTTTTTTTTTTTTGGGATTTTTTGTGCAAAAGATTTTGTCCATTTCATTCTATTGAAATTGCAGATGGCTGCTCTGATTACAGTTGTTCTTTGTTAGTTTTAAATATTATTTTAACTGACTGCAAAGCAAAATATTTACTTACAGCATACCATTAATGAAAAGCAGTAGAGAAGTGATACGATTGATCAAATGAAATGGAGTTTTTAATGAAGTTTTTTAAAGAGGGTTACTTCACCCATAGTATGCAATATTAGACGCTTCATCTATATATATTGGGCGTGAATTTTTTAGTTTAAATACTCATCGAAACTGAAGCTCTTCATTTGACACAACAGATTGTAATATCTAATTTTTTTGGTTCACTCTATTCACTTACTAAATTTTTACTGGTTACCTAATAATATTTTCATTAAACTTGGAAGTGACCAAAAAATTATTTAATTAAAATTCAATTAAATTAAAATTTGCGATCTTGATTCAAATACATGACTTAAAGCTTTTGTTTAAAATAATACTTATAATGGATCTACTATGAAATGCCATTGAATTAAACTCATAGGATTACAAATATTTCTATTCTGAAAGAACATTAATCACTTTAAATAAAATCGATTGGATGCGATCTTGTTGAAGGCATTCAAGAAACACAAATCTGAATTTTTTAAAAGAAATTTTTCTTAATAAATTTTTTGTTAAGGTGCTAAATAAAATACCTTAAAAATTAATAAAAGAGTAGCTAACAAAGTTTAATTTATTAAAATCTTTAAGCAATAAAGAATCTGTTTAAAATCTGCTTCGGTTCTTCGCCTGAAGTTTAATAGAAAATATTAAGATAAATCTCTCAAAAATTTAGAATTAAATTAATTGATCAAGAAAACTTTTTCTGACTGTTTTAGATTATTTACGAATTTTTTTCTATGCCAAAACATAGTCCAAAAACTATGGGTCCATCTTTTTTATAGGCATTGTTGATGCACTCATTAAAGTGGACTTGTTTAATTGCAAACAAAATTCTTCGAATGATAAATTTTTTAATTTAAGATGGTGAATCTAACAATTTTGAGAAATGCCAAAACCGAAGAATATGAAAGTCAAATTTGAAATCTAATTTCTTTGCTGCATAGGTCAAAGTTGCCAAGTTGCCTTGTGCGTTTCAATTTTCGATGTAATTGTTAGTTTATTGCCACATGTGCAGGAGTATGCCTCATCTAATGAACATAATGAACGCAATCGAAAGGCAGAACCAAGTCATAGGCAGAGTCACAGTTAGAGTCAGAGTCAGAGACATAGTCAAAGTCATGCTAACCAGGTTCAGGGTTCAGAGCACATAAATATGCTGTCCAATTGGGACCAGCCACACCCAACAGAGTCAGCATGAGATGAGGGGGTGGGAGAGATGGTGCTGGTCCTGGGGGGGGGGCTTAGGGCATGCGTGTCGCATCTATAATTAAGTGAATATAAAGCATGCTCTCTCTGCCCTGGAAGTGGACATAAGGAGGTATTTTATGCAGGCACTTGCTGAAATATGCAGACACCCCAGCTCAACCGGCCAACATTTAGCATTTGGCACTGCCAACCTATGGCCATTAGCATTGCTGGTATCATTGTCGTCGCCATCTGGGCCTGGCATCGCACAAGACATTAGAATGAATGTCCAACCAAACAGAATGTCCTGAATTTGATATGCAGATGATGTACGAGGACAACTTTTCAAATGCCAAATGAAATGAATAAAATTCAATTTCAAAAAACATATTACAAACAATTCAAAACTGGCCTAATTGGTATTCACCCACCAATTAAAATTCCAATGGACACAAGAAGAAAAATCGAACGGAAAGACACATTTTTTTTTGGCAATTAATTAACAACAAGTTGAAATGTTTCAGGTAAAGCCTTTTCAAAGACGAAATCAATTGCGGCTACAATATGCGATTGTATTGAAAAGAATGTTCTGAATATTGAACATTTGTTTCATGTTTTACACGTGAGTGTGTGTGTGTGTGCGAGTCACATCAAAGCCAGGTGTAGCACACAAAAAAACACGCCTAAAAGTCGACTACATAAATGAATGTATGTGTGTACCTTATGTGCCTGCGTTTTGTAGTCTAGGCAACATAATGCCTCTTTCGAAATGATAACAAAGCACAGGAGCAACAGCAGCAATGCAGACGGGACAAAGTCAATTAAATTAACCTCAATATACCTGTTTGTCCTATTGTGCGTGTGTGTGTGTGTGTGTGTGTGTGTGAGTCTGCTTTACTTTGGTCAACATCTCGTTTGGTCAGTGAGCATAGTCCTATATTTTGTATAGAAATCATAAGCAGACTTGGACATTGCGAATTGATTATGAGAATTCATAATATTTACAATGCAAATTACTCCCTTGTTTGCTCAACAATTTGAGCCAAAGTCCTAGAATGAACTTTAAAATGCATTTCGAACTTCTCTCTCTGTGTGTGTGTGTGTGTGTGTGCTTATAAATCTGATTGAGTAATTGCTTGTTGTAAACTGAGCACTTTTACCCATGGTCTGTTTTGTTGACCAACTGCTTCTGCAAAATAATTACTATATAATCGATATTTTTGCATTCTCTTAATGTTTCTTGCATCTTGCATATGAGGTATCCATTTGGTAAAATAAACTTATAATATGTGAGAATATACTGTATGTAGATTGCCATTTAAAACAGAAGCCATCACAAGGCCGAGGCAATGTATCGCAATGTAAATGCATCCAGGAAATTCCAGTTGGAGTAATTTGTAAAAGTTCTACAAAAGGGCGAGGTTAAGGTGAAATGGACATACACGTTGCCCTTTTACAATTAGTCTTCTATAAACAAAAGGATAAACTAATATCGAAATGAAAACTTGAAACTTTCATTTGGAAAATTCAAACAAATAATGAAACAAAAATAATTTGGACTATTTTGTGTCAGCAAATATTTAAATAAGAACCAATAATAATAAATAATTTTTAACTCCGCATCGTTTTTGAACTCGGTGTTAATCGGTTTTAAGTCTTCAAGCAAAGTTCGACAAGTTATTACTTTCGAAACAATTTATTGCCTACTCTATCTAGATGGGTAAATTTTCTAGTAGCTAAGAAAACTCTTTAAAATTAATAATTACACCGAATTTATTCACTAAAGTTAAAGTAATATTCAATAAATTAATGATAAATATTTGGAGGTTGGAATGTAGATGTATTTCTCAGCTAAAAGGGCTGTAATTTTTTATTCCACTTAAGCAAAACAAAAACGATTTTAAAACGAGTAAAAACAAAAGCGAAAAAGCCCTTTATTCCAATTCGAAAAAAAGCGATCTAGCCTGATGACCAGTTCTACTTTCTCTTATTTATAAGTATTGTAACCTGAAATAACTTAAAATGCGCCCCTTGATCTTCAGAAGTGCAATTTTATTGTAATATCAGGCATTAAAAAAAGATATTCAAATAATATTTCGATCTATTTAAATTCTAGGTACAAATTATTTTAGGATAAAGCTTTCTGTTTTCAAATAACGATATTTTGGGAGTAAATTTTCCTATAATATGTTTTCAAATGCTAAATTTGAATGCTTGCTTTGCAATAATTCTTTATCTTTAGATTTCAATTAAAGTCAAATTGTGTGTAAATTTTCCCGCAATCTCATTCTTTCCCTCTATTTGTTAGCTTTTCTCAGTCTAATTAATACACTTACTTGCACTCAAAACCAATTTTAAATGTTAGAAATATGATTTACGATAAACCGACTTTGTCCTGACTTGTGGCTTGAAATTTATACATGTATTAAGACATTAATCTTTCTTAAATAACTATAAGCTGTACAATATATTTAAAGTAATTATTTAAAGTTATATTTGTGTCTAAATTAATTCTTTATTCTGCCATAAATCATGTAAACTTTTTTTTGTCCAATTGAACTTTGAAGTGCTGGACAGAGAATCCGAATTTTTGCTAAATACATAAACAAAATACTAAATCTTATTCAAGTAGAGACAGAGGCACTTTGATAAATACTTGAATATATATGTATATAGCGATATATAAATATTATATATAGTATATAGTGCCAGCAAACTGGGGAAATGGCATAAAACGCTTATGTAGAGAAATAAATCTGCGATAAATTCACAAAAATGGCCAAGAGACATTCGCCGGCATTTACAAGACACACCAACACACAACAACCAACAAAAAAGAGGACGAGAGAGAATAGGAAAAAAAAAATGCGAAAAGCAAAAGCGAAAATCCAAAATAAAAAGAAAAACGAATAGAAGCATAAAAATTATGGATAGCAATATTTTGCGTCTGGTTTTTGTGGCTTGGTTGGTTGGCTGGCTGACTGGCTGGCTGGTTGTTGGCCTAGACATGAGGCACGAGCTTAAATAAATAAAATAAATCAAAAATGTAAATCAACACTCAAAATGAAGATGCCATACATAAAACTTGCCTCTATGTGCGTTTGTATAAATGAATGTGCATATGTGTGTGTGTGTAGCTAGGACAATAATTTGCACACATAGTATATGCGAGGGCAGGAAGAAAAATTACATATAAAAAAAGGTCTAATATTTTTCACAGCACAATCAATCATTTCGTTCAATTCGTGTCATTGCAATCTTTCCATTAAGCCATCATGAGCCCCAAGGGACTCATATTCAGAGAATATGATAGTTACAATTTTACCATGGTGATTAAGCTCTTCAGTTGCGGTCGAAAAAAAGGTTACCGTTTGTGTCCTTTTCGAGATTGGAAAAAATCCTTTTTGCCTCTTTGTACGGAATTATCTCTGATGTGTGAAAATGGATGCACATTTCCTTTACAATTACGAAACGAAGCAAAGTATCTGACAGTTTAATAAAATTGTTACATTCCTATCTCTTTAAAATGGT
This sequence comes from Drosophila sp. 14030-0761.01, assembly GCA_018150735.1. NCBI lineage: Eukaryota > Metazoa > Arthropoda > Insecta > Diptera > Drosophilidae > Drosophila > Drosophila sp. 14030-0761.01. Next base: position 15,643,891 of record JAECWO010000031.1, read on the forward strand.
TACGAAATTAATATTTTTGTCGGCGTCACCATTCAGAAAATATAATTCCCTTCAAATAAATTTAAATGTCGGACAACATGAACGTAGAGATCTCTGACCATTTTTAGTATAAGGTAATCTCTATATGGTAATCGGGGTGGCCTTTGATTGATAGTTGTAATGAGTCTAATATATTATGGATAGGGATGATCGATAAGTATTAATATGTACATTGATATTGTATATCGATAAGCCCCGATACCTACAAATAGCGATAAAACGATAGCAGATAAAACCAATCAATTTGCAGTTACTTTTTGCCCTTTTTGACAGAATTGAATGAGTAGAATCATTAAATTTTACTAGTTTTGTTACAGACCAGCATATATATATTTTTTATATTGATATTTTATATCAATATATTGAAAATAATCGTCAAAACATTTCAATTATCATATGGGGAAAATTTATCGATCGATTTTATCAATATATTTTATCAATATAGAAACCATAACCATGCACTTTAATAGACTGAAGATAAATCGACGGTTTCGGGAAGAGCAAATCAAATTTCGTAGACTTAACTACTCGTTAATTTTTTGATTGAAAAACAAGGACTGGATTGTGATTTATTTATCAACAGAAAAACCAGTATCAAAAGACAAGTGACAGACCAAAATTTTAATTTTAAAATACTTTTCAGTCTGCCCTCGTTTATGAAATATATGTGTATAGACAGAGACAGCCAAGGATATGACAAAGACCCTCTCATTAAATTTGTCTCGATTTGTTTGTTTCTTTTTCCCCTCTCTCTCTCGCTCTTTCTCTTTCTCGCTGTGTGTGTGTGCAATCGTTCGTTGACTTTGTTATTTCTTGTGGTTAGTTATTTTGCCTGGACTCTGTAATATGAAATCATGACAAAGCATTCATATATTGTATATATATGTATGTACATATATATATCTAGTATATGTGTGTCCCCCAGTGTTTGGATTTCCAAGTGTCGGAGAAAATATTAAATTATCTTTGGCCATACAAAAGGTTATAACGAAGCATTTATTTTCAGTTCTTCTTCGCTTCTTTTTTTTTTATTACAATAATATTTCATCAATACAAATTGCATGAGATTCTTGAAAGTGAAATCGAATAAACAACAAACAGAAAAAGAAAAAAAAAGCGACATAAAAACTAAACTAAGGCAATAGGGACAAAGTATAAATAATATTTATTGGATTTGATTTACTTAGTTTTTCATATTTTTTTTTTGTGTTGAAGTCTATGGCTGGAGGCAATGTGTTTGCATTTGATTGAAACAAAGTTGTTAAATGACTGATGACAGATTCTTCGTTCATGTCAAACAGATGTTCGGCGTAGAACTTTGACCTCAATGAAAATAAACTTTCACTCGATTGCGGCAACAAAATAAACATGAAAACTTTCACGCAATTAAAACTGATAAAAAAAAAAAAAAACAAAAGAACACAAACAAAGGGAAGGAGGATTTAAATCGGTTGTACGAAGTACCTATACCCTTTTAAAAATCATTTCCAGGGTAGTAGAATTTTTATATGAAATTAAGATTTAAGTTTAAGGAACAAAAAAAGGGTTTTCTCATTAAATAATAATTCTTTGAAGGGAATTCTATAAAAGATGTGATTATTTTTTACTAGATCTTTTTGAAATATGCATCGCAATATTTCGATTTATATCCAAAACCGTTTAATGAAATATATATCTTTGTAATTCCCATTCCACAATTACTGGCTGCTTCTTTTAAGGGATTTGCAAACTTCTCATTAAAAACTCTATACCTTTTTTCTGAAGGATAATAAAAACAACAGAGAGAGAGAGAGAGTGGGTAAGAAGGGGTAGAGAGCTCTTCAGATATGACGAAATCGCTCTCAGGCATTTCAATTAGTAAGCAACTTCATTTCCTTTAGTCCACCCCCCCACAACGAATGCTGTAAAGGGTCTTTTGACTGTGATGTTGTTAAAGAAGTAGTACACAAAAATTTAACAGAAACTGTTGATAATTTTGTTCATTTTATTTTACATTGCGTTGCGTTGGCCCACAGCTATGGCATATCCGTCCAACGGACACCTCTTCATTTCATTTGACTACTAACTGAAACGTGACGGACAAGCCTGTCTGAACCATCCATCTGTCCATCCCTTGTTCCCTTTTTTGGTAAGTGGACAGTCGGTCGCCTGCAATTCCATCCTCTTCATTTTCTGTTTATTATAATTCCGTCTACGATATCTTCTTCATTTTTATCAGCGTCTTCACGGCATCTTGCATTTTTGAAATGAAATGAAAAGAGGGCAGAGAAATGAAATAAAAAAAATAAAAGAAAACGTCTTCTTTTCGCCATCATCTTTAATTCCATTTCGTTTGCTCATCTTTTTTCTCTCTCTCTGGTTCCTATGTTTTTTTTTTTTGCTTTTCATTTTTGTATTCTGACAGGGAGAGTCGGTTGTCATTCAATTTAACGCCACATTTATTCACCTTTTCTCACGGCACTTTCCTTCATTTTTTCTTCTTCTTCTTCCATTCACTCATTCTCCTTTTAATTACTTCGTTGTAACTTTTTTATGTAGATTCTCTAAATTTTGGTATACGCTGTTCACACTGCGTATACGCAATGTTGAAAGTAATCGATGACTGTTCAAAAATGTTACGAAAACCATTTTGTAAATTACTAAAAATCTCCGGCATTTACAGCAATTAAACGTTCACACACATACACACACAAAGTGACTTCTACATTCATACATCATTCAAACTGATGTGGCAAATATTTTTGGCCTTTGGAGCAACCAATTCCCACACCAAAAATGAAAACGAAACTCTTGCTGTCACACTTCCCGACTTTTGTTTAGCCTTATACCGTGGTACTATGCAGATGCGGAGGGTATGCTGGAGTCGTTAAAGAATTATAAGTTCATTATGGATGAAAATAGCGCTCCCAACTTCTTAGAGGGTTTTTTAGTAGAACCTCTAGATAGAATATAATGTATTTTAGATCTATAAAAACAAGCAAATCGATCGTAAATCTTGAGAACTTTCAAATTTTTCATTATGGACTATAAGTTTGATGGAGTTTCCGCCGCCAACTTTATAGAGGCTTTCTTAGGAGTCCCTGTAGATAGAATATAATGTATTTTAGATCTATAATAAAAGACGATTCAATCGTAGATCTTGAGAACTTTAAAATTTTTCATTATGGACTATAAGTTTGATGGAGTTTAAGCTCCAACTTCATAGGGGGTTTTTTGGTAGTTCTCTAGATAGAATTGAACGTATTTTAGATCTATAAAAACAAGCGAATCGATCGTAAATCTTGAGAAATCTCAAATTTTTCGATATGGACTATAAGTTTCATGGAAAAATCATAGAGGCTTTCTTAGTAGTCCCTGTAGATAGAATTGAATGTATTTTAGATCTATAATAACAGACGATTCAATCGTAAATCTTGAGAACTCTTAATGCAAGTGTAGTAGGATATGCATAGTATGCAATACCTCTACTGTATATAATACCCCTAATGTATATAAAACCCTAATGTATATTACCCCTAATGTATATAAAACCCTGATCAAAATACCCTAATACCCTAATAAAAATATAATACCCTTAATCTGATAACGAATAAAATATATCGATATCACTTATGCTAAAGCTGATATCGATAATAGAGACAACTCTGAAGCTCACTTCCTTCCGACGAGCTGCAGGCGAAAGACGTGTTTAAGAGAATAAAGCTGAGTCAAATATTAATCAAGCCATCCGACCTAAACTAATATGACACTAGTGATGCTTAAAATAATATGAAGAGTAATCTATGTACATATGTCTTGTCATAGACCTATTCTAAATATTAGATTAAATTCAAAGGGATTCGCTTTTTCCTCTATTTATGTAAATAAATACAGTAATATATTGGATACAGAATATTAAATGTATTAGAATACACGAAGAGTTTCTCACTAAAGGGGAAGCTTAATACTGACGCTAGATGGCGCAACTGCTGTTATATGGTAAACGAGTTTACACATTTGATATTGAGCTCCAATTTATCTTGGTTAGAGTAAGAAGTATGACAAATTCGTTGCCTTGAAAGTTACTGCATTTTTTTCCTTTCGTAGTGAGCGACCCTTCCATGACTTTGTTTTTAGGCAGTTTCCGGGTTTTTGGTCTCTATTGTTTTGATTTCCGTTCAGTTGTGGTGCCGAATGCCCAATGTAGAAGTTGATGATAATGATGATACTCACGATGATACCGAGGATGTCCCCTGTGACGCTTCACTTGCAAACAATAATAAGCATCCTCGCCTGCATCTTTGTTTGTTTGTGTACTCCACTCGCTCTCTCGCTCTCTCTCTCTGTCGGTCTTTCTCTTTGGAGTGTTCAGTGAATCGATGTCAGCATATAGATTTAGTACTCCATTACTGAGTGGACAGCTGGGATGCCGCAGAGCTGTGGTGGAGGCGTTGTTTTTTTTCCCCCCATTCCACCTACCCCAACCCCAACAGTTTTTGTGTTTGTCTAGCGCCGCAGTTAAATTGGCCAGAGAAATGTTAAAGTGCTCACGATGTAGCCACATTCGAATCATTTGGCCCTCTGAGACAATTTCAACATGTGCTGATGCGGATGCCGAATGTTTAATATGAATGCGGATGTGAATGTGAATGCTGATCCTAGCATTTGGTCAAGGACAAATCTACAATACATTACAGTGTAGCGTAGTGAGTGAGATTCAAGTTGAAAAAGAACAAGTTTTCTGTTTACGCTTGAAAAAATCGTAAATGTTTCAGACAAATGAAATTTGTAAGCAAATTTCGAGCAATGGTTAAATACTTATTTGCTCAACCATAAATAAATATTTGGCTATTGTTTCTATCCGAGTGTGCGTGTGTGTGTGTGTGTGTGCGTGAGTGTGTGTGTGTGGGCCGACAAATTTAATTTTTCTTACCATAATTTATGTTGGCATGACTGAAACTCTATATGGCTCAGTCACAGACACATTTCAAGGCATTTTTCCGGCTTGGCTTGTTGTTGTTGCTTACTTGTTTTGGTTTGGTTTAAGGTTTCGGTCTACTTTTTCCCTTCTTTTATTGCCATTTGCATAGAGCATGTAGTTATGTGTGTCTTTTGCTTTTATCTTTCTCTCTCTCTCTCTGTGTTACACGCACAAAAGTCTGGGTGTAGATAGGAAGAAAACTTTGAGCAACTATTTGGCACGCTATTCCCATTATTTCTTCTGTTTTGCTCCCTCTTTTCATGCCCTTCAAGAGGGTATTACATAAAAGGAACCATCACTGATCTCATCAAGTAAATATATACATACATATATTTTCTTGATCACTATCAAACGCTCGTCTGGATAAATATCCCATGACTTAATTAATTAATTTCCCTGCTTCAATTTGATTGTAAGCCACAGAATCATACAACTAGATCGAAATTTTTTTATAAATTTCAAAAACCAAGTCAATCAAACAGCCTTAAGAAGCCAACAGCTATTCAATTTAACGTTAACCAACACTGTCTTTAAAATATACTTGCTGCATATTTGTGAGCTTTGCAATACTAACATCTCGAGATGTTATAGTAAGCATTTGCCTTGAAATATTGTTCCCCATGAATGATTTCATAAAATATCGAAGTATACGATATAGTGTTGGAAAACGACAAATTGTGGGAAAGCTTAATTTGTGGAAACAGTGTTGGCAAATGGCTAATTTAATTATGAGCGACAGGAAATGCTGTTATTTATGGCATATGGTACCAGGAATACAATTGGAATCACATCAAATAGTCAGTCCTAGTGTTGTAAGTGTCCAACAATTAAGTAAATAGTGGCGCATTCGAGACCCTGGAGTAGTTATTAGGGCAAAGCAACTTCGGTGAGCCCCGGAAGGACATCTGAGAACTTTTTTCTTTACGTAAATGTCAAAGGAAAAAGTTGGCAAGCCAAGGCACCAGCTAAGGCACACAGGCAAAGCGTCTAAGTGACTTTATTTGTTCTCGTAGACGAAGGCTGACCATGCACTTGGCAAGGAACCAGCAGAACTTTCTTCGAATCACTTGGGACTCGGATTCGGACTGCAAAATTCTCGCATTGATTGCTTTAACTCCTCTCCCTGCCCTTTAATACTTACGACGCTTATCATAATTTGTTAGCCCCCCAATACCAAAAAGGAACACGAATTGGAATAGGAATATTCATTTACATTTTATAGCTACTTATATTATATATTCCCCATTCAGTCATTCACTCAGTCAGTCAGTCCGTCAGTCCGTCGTCGTCCTGTGCCGCCGCCTGCCTAAGTCGTCTTAACGACAATTCCCCAGAGATCTTAGTCTGTCAGGGAAAATGGATTTAGCTCTAAATTACATAGTGCCGGAAAAGCAAATGCGTGAGTGTGTGCGTGTGTTATATATGTACATACAAGTGAAAACACTTGGGACATTTCTGTTTAGTTTAGTTTTTCGTTTTTTTTTTAAGTCAGCCTGAACTTTTATGATATCCATTTTTCAACTGCCTGCCCGCCTGCCTGCGTTTTCCCCCCCTCTCTCACTCTCACTAGTGTGTTGCGTATTTGCCTTCTACAAATATTTCCCTGTTAAAATATCGCATTGAAGCGTGCATATTGGTTGCCCTCGGCTCTGTTTGCCAATTTGTTTATACAAAATTTTTTCATGCATAATTTTTTCTGTTTTATATTATTTTTTTATTTTTTTTTTTGTATATTTTAAAATCTTTTGTTTTATTATTATTATTATTAAGCTATTTGTACAGAGGCGTTGATTGAAACGCGGAGATTTAATTAGCGGCAAGCGGAAATGATTTATTGATTGGACTTTGAGTAGGAATTTTGCATATAGATTTTATTTATGTGCAAAATCATTTGAATTATATATCTAGTATATCGTCAATTGTTTGGAAGCTGTATGCAAATTAATCTTTAATTCCATTCATTTAAATCCCTATCATATTTTATAAATGTTTTTTCAATTCCTATTAAATAGTGCTTTTGAGAGATTTGGCAGTTTGATATTAGTTAGGCGAAGGGCTTTATACTCTATTAATATTATTTGATATTTTAGATATGTACAGATAGATAATCACTGAATTGTTGTAGGATAAAAGTGGAGAATAATATACAACATAAGGTTTCTGATTTGTTTAATCAATTTGCCTAAATCACGTAGCCTAGATGAATTATAGAAAATAATTTATGAAAAAGGCAGCGTAGCTCCTGAAAACTTTACCAAGTTCTTTCATCTAGCATCACAGTGTGTAATAGAGCTTGGAAACTATCGATAGTGATGGTATTTCGAATAAAATATTTTTATTGGTTATTGAGACCAAACAACGGCAATTTAACGCAAGCCATGAGTTTTTTTTTTTAATATCGATAGTGGGACTAATAATCGATAGCAAAATAAACTAAAAATATCTATCGATAGACAGCACTAGTATTTACTTCACAGCTTCAAGGACACTGTTTTCCAGAGCTCAAGTGCTTAAAGGATTTCGCAAAAGGAAAAAAAAATTGTATAATAAAAGACCATTATAAATGTCAATGGAATACTTCATAGATTTAAGACATTTGAAAGAAAAAGAAAAATCATTGAAATTCACCTTTACATATCTAATACATGAAACCATGTGTTTTTTTTTGGAACAAAAGAAGACATACACAAATGCCCTTAGACCAAATGAATAGAAAAACAACAAATCGAATGTTCAAGCCATTTGGGAACATAAATCCAACTTATACATAAATAAATTGTACATATTTCATGTTATTTTTCCTTTCACTTGACTGCCGACAAAAATTCAAATGTAAAACGCAATGGGAAGTCGATGCTTGAGAAATAAATTTTCAATTATGTATAATCGGTTGTTGAACTTGCGAGAGAGAGAGAGAGAGAGAGAGTCTATAAACACTTTTGTCAATACATTTGTAAATACCTAAAATATATCGGCTTATAGTAAAAAATATGATTTGACAATTGTATAGATAATTTGTCTGTCTATTTGTCCGTCTGCTGTTATTGCCAAAAAAAAGCAAACATAAATTGTTTACTCATATTTTGTTTTAGTAGTGGGCGAGACAGCGGCGCCAGCAAAGTGTAGGAGTTCAAATGATAAACTTATTTTGTTGGCCTTACTCGTTTATTTTGTTGGTATTCGAACAAAAAAAAAATCCTTTTTACGTTGCCACTGAACTGGGAGCTATTGCCTTTGGTGTTGCTATAGTTGTTTACCTCATGGTCAGCGGCAAAGAAAGCGCATAAAATTAAATAAAAATCAAATAAGAAATCCTTTTAAGCTTACCAAGCCTTTCAATCCTGCAGCCATCTTGCCAGCTCTTGGGGACTTTGCCCAGTGCAGCGTCAAAATGAATTTAAAGGGCTGCATATACCCTTATTTCTATACCCTTTTTGTATAGAAATTTTTACAAGCCAACAAATACCCTTAAAGACAGTTGTCTATATCAACTCCTACTTTTATAGAGATCAAGAATATATATATGTATATTTTCTAGTCTGGTCAAACCCCAAGAAAAATTTGTCATACTTTTATTTTGGCTAGAGTATGAAAAACAGCGACGGAAAAAAAATAAAGCCAAAGAAAAACCGCAAATTTGCTCAAGATTTTCCGCACCAACTTCGTTTTCCCCCTTATCTCTACTCCCCTCTCTTTGCCCGTTTTGGTGGCTTTGCTTTCTCTCTCTTCTTGAGCAATGTGTGTTTTCGTTGTTTATGTTGTTCCAAAGCCTTTGTCTGATGTGAACCTTCGACTTCTTTTTTTAGATGCTGGCAAGCGGCTTATACTTAAAGGATTTGCTGTTTTTTGATGCAACCGAAATCAATTGATGAAATTACTTACTTATATATACTTCATATATTGTGTGTGTTTGTTTGTGTGGGACAAAAGAAAATCAGGAAAGAAATAAACTGGAAAAACAAGGCGAAAAAAAATTAATTTTGTATTCCTTTTGCCTATTTTTTTTTGGAAAGTTTACACTTACACCATGTGTGTGTGTGGAACAAGAGAAGCGCAGTTTTCCTAGAGTTTTTCCTTGCACACACTCTTGAGGTTTCTCAAGTTTTCCACACTTTTTCGTATGTACATACGTCTCTTTGGGTTTTTTTTCCCATTGTTGCCCATAGCCTACCCACAAATTCCATTAGTCTGTAAATTCTTGATAAAGTTAGCAGCGGATTTGTTGGTTTCTCCCGTTTTTGCACAACTCTTGATGCAATTTCGCATCAATTTTTTATGTAAGTTTGAAAGCATAGATAAAACACAAACACTTGTGGGAAAACTTTATTGCAAAAATGGTTAATCAAATATCAAAATACTTTTTGTCCTTTTAGTGTCTACTAACAGTTCGGTGATCAGTTTATTTCCCGTTTGGGACCGATCAATTGATTCTAATTAGACTTTTTTGTGGGTCTATGTTAAGGGTCATGTCCATATGTCTTGAAGAATTTATACTGATAGGTTGGACAGAGTATACCAAAACTGAACCTAGTATATGTATATGAAACGCAGTGGTTAACATTTACAAGAAATCATCTCGAAACATTACATTATTTCGATCGTTCTACAGACTCCAAAAAAGATTTCATATATTTTTGAAAATTTTATGTGTTGTCTTGAATATCAAATCCGAGAGATCTTAAAAAAAAACTATATAACCAAGCAGGAATGCCAAAAATTTGCAGATAAATTAAATTCACTAAACAAAGTATTAAAGAAAACTTGTCAGAATTCATTATTCATTTACTCAAAATGTATTTATCGATCTAATTCGACTTTGACTCATTTAAAATTATTAAGCTTCCTTCTTTTTCTTATTATTTTGGGTGAATCGAAAGAAGATATTCTCGATTAACTGAATATAAAACAAGAACACCGTGAATCACATCATAATTGTCCTGAATTTGTAGCTTAATTTATAAATCAACTTTCTTCTGTCGCTATCATTCTTTTGTAACCTGATTTTAAGCGATAAAGTCAACAACAATTACATAACCAAAAAGGAAGAAATGGAAGCGTGAGCAACCAAAAAAAAACAACGAAAAAATGGTGGACAGAGTGTCCTTTTGAGAGGTGCCGGCAACTGTCACCACAAATGCCAAAAACAGATACATGTAGACACACGGCCCACCCGCAGGGTCTCGCAATGGTCGCGTGATTTTTCCTTTTCCTTCATCTACGCAATATTTTCGCATTTATCTTCATTTTTTCGTCTCTCACACTCTTTGTTTGTTTGTTTTTTTCTTTCGGTTGTTTCATTTTGTAGTGATGTTTGTTCGTTGGGTTTTTTATGTCAGCCTTATGTCCTTAAGCTGGCCGCGAAAATTCAATGCTGTTTGCCAGCCGTTTATCCTTGGTGTGAATGTGCGTGTGTGTGTGTGTATGTGAGAGCTTTCCTGTTTCCTTAAGTTAGATCAGATTTTCCGCTTCCTCTAATGCTTAATATCTACAGCCGCTGTCTTATCAGAATGTTTGCGGCGATGTGGGCATAATGCCATCATTTACATACACACTCATACATATACATTTTATGCATGTGCGAGGGTCATCCAACAAGTAAGAAAAAAGTGTTGCCTACTTTTCAGCGTGGTTGGAAGTTTTTTGGCATTGCTTTTGTTGGGTGTGTGTAAGCGGTGGAAGGACCATCAAGCTGATCTTTTAAAGTGCTTTATCGAAAAAATTGTGCAATTTTCCATTATCAAAAATTTAGCGAGTTTTAATGCCATTTTTGAAAAAGCAATCTGCACGAACAATACATATTGGAATAGCTGTTCTAGCAATTTGATACCTAACTGCTTTTAAGACTTTCTCCAGGTTACACAAGATAGCTCTCCAGTAGTTCCAGTATTTCGACATCGACTTGCTTAGACAATTTAAAAATTTTGTAGACTTTTATGAGATTAATTTGCAGGACTCCATCCACGTATAATGTTTGATGTTTCCGTCTTCATCCTTTTGGAAGGTTCTGAATAAGTTGAATAAGCTGAGTAATTTTCGGTTTCTATACGACAAGGTTTCTAGTTGAAATTGGAATCATCCCAGTATTTCTGCAAATTTTTGAAATACGTATCCGGTTGTCAACTGGATACTTTTAGGCATTGCTAAAATCTGCGAGTAAACTCTTGGTCAACAAACTCTAGATAGACGAGGTATGAATTGAGCTTGGTCCAAAAGACACAGAAAAAAAATCCATGTTTATATGGCAACTTTTTCTATGCCCCTCGCTAACAACCTCGCACAAGAAAGTGCCTCCAATTTCAAAGCTTTATTTCTGTCACCCCAAAAGAGAAATGCGGCAAAAAAAAAAAAAAAATACTTAAATCGAATTTCTTGAATTACAATCTGATTGGATCTTAAATTATAAATTCATATATAATTCTATGCCAGAAATGTGTCTCTGAGTGTGTGTGTGTGTGTGTGCTTGAGTCTCTGGCTTTTCAATTGCCTAGTTACTTTTCTTTCAATTGCCATACTTTTCGTATTTGGGGTTAAGTGCTTTGTGGCAAGTTTTTGGCTACTGAAAATTTCCATTTTGCAAGCAAATACAAAGTCAAGACATGGGAAAAGAACACAAGTTTAAACAGCTGTCAAAGTCAATGGCAAAGTTTTCTGTCTGCGGTTTGTCGGTTTGTTGTTGTTGCTGCTGCTGCTGCTCTTGTTACTTATTATCGATAAATAATTCATAACTACACACCAGCACACACACACACACGCGCATGTCGTCTTAGTTGATTTGCTTTTCTCTCTGTCTGCATATGTCGCCAATAATAATATGCCATATTGAACAATATATATACAACAAATAAAAAATAAAAGAACCACATTAAATCCACCAAAATCCAGCATCCAGCATCCACACACATACATATATGTCAACACCGCACACACGCACACACATTCAAATTAGCACAGACCCAAGCACTTCCCAAAGAAATTTAAATTTCCCCCTCTTGACAAAAAAAAAAAAAAAAATTGCGACCGCAAGTAGCATCGGGAACATAAATACAAATATATAAGTATAATGCAATATAATAAACGTCAGAAGCAGTAAAAAATGGAACAGTCTAAAAGGAGAACACTGTGTGTGTGTGTGTGTTGAAGGGTTAAATCTTGCTACTTGCAAAGGGTCCACAGGACCTAGGGCTCGCCGATGTCGTGCTGATAACCCTTTTTGCTCAACTTTTTGGCTTACATTTTGTGGTGAAAAACTCAAGTAAGCATAAATACTTCTACATACAAATATATACATATATATACACATATACTCTATATGGAGTTAACCAACTTAAATCCAATTTAGCTAACAAGACATTGTCACTCAAAAGCAAGACGCATGCCGCAGACACAAGCTAAAATACGGGCGAAGGGGACAAAACTCTTGGGAAAATTCCTTTCAAAGTCATGTAAATTCCTTGTCGTTTTCTAAAAAAAAAAGGAAAAGATGAAAGATCGAAAAATCTTTACTTAAAACTTAAATTAAGGATAAGTTATAATTTATGATCAAGCTACTAATGGAATGAGAAGAAGATAACCTAGCCCAAAAATATATTAGCTTAAAGTTCTTTAATTAATTGTTGACGTTACTTTCAGTGTTGCAAACCATATCGATAAAAAGGTTATTTTCAGTGTTGCATTTAAAATATATCGATAAAAAGGTGAATCGAACTGTAAGACTTAGAAACAGCCCCAGTGGCTGATGAAAAGATGGATGGGAGCATTTTGGCATTTTAGGAAATATGAATACAAAATTTGAATATATGTGGATAAAAAAAAGGTAATATGAATATGAAATGTGAATTTATATGTGGATAAAAAAAAGAAGAAACTACTCATTAACTTGAGATTGTTGAGGTAAAATATTTAATTATAAAAGTTATAAATAAAGAAGAGAATAGCAAGTTCTACGTATAAGTCGGGCATTTTTATTCCGAAATTTGTTGGAAATATAGATATTTATAGCATTTTTATTCCGATTTTTTTGAAATTTATTAGAAATATAGATATTTATAGCATTTTTATTCCGATTTTTATGAAATTTGTTGGAAAGATAGATATTTATAGCATGAGACGAATTAGAAAATGAAGAAATTCCCTTGTTTTATATACTATATCAAATAATTCACTTTAAATCTCCTGATAGCAAAAACTGGTTCAACTTTGTGGTGGAACAATTGCTTTAACTTTGCTGTAGAATATTAAAGATTGGAAATTGAGACATTTAAATTCCAACATATACAATACCTTAATTAATCGAGAACAAGTTAATAAATGGTACTGAATTATATACAAAATTTGTAGATACTTTTTTACTCAAGACTACTAAATCACGCCAAATCAAACTTGATGGTTTATTGTTCAATACAATTCATATTTTCTACTTTTGATAAATTGAAAATATAAATATTGTAACTTTGGTTTATTTTTCCGCTTTGTTCAACAGATTGGTTTAATTGAATATTAGTCACTGATTGCTACATATACGCCATAACTGCTGACAATTATTCCAATCCATCCCATTCCAGATGACAACTCAACAACATGGAGAACACGCTCAAGTTCATTTGTGTGGCAAATGACACGAATCTGTCAGATAATTGAGGTTTTAGTTTCAGAGTGATAATGCCTGTCTGGTGTAGACAACAACAACAACAACAAAACATACTAAACTTTCCGACTCTAAGCTACAACAGGTTGTAAGGGGGTAGAAAACACTAACCCACTCATTAGTCGCAGCGAATGTGTGCGAAATGGATGGAAAGGGGATGGGATGGGATGGGTTCGGGGGTTAGGTTGGATTCTGGATGGCTGTCAACGTTGTCGGGAATTGTCAAGCCGCAAATCTGTACAAAGAAATGGCATAAACTGATGGCAGCCGCAGCCTGCCGCCAGTCACAATGCCAAAATGGCAAAATGAACGAATAATGCGGTTATGGAAGTTACACCGCAAATTTTATGCAAAAATACACACACACACACACACCGAATGAAAGCATGTGTGTGTGTAATGAAATTTAAGTGAAATTTTAAAGACACACAAAATGACACGCATTTTTTTTCGCAAATTACTTTTTAATTAAAATAGAGATAGGAACTTGAGAACTTAAGAAAAAGGTGAACTGAAACTGAGCTAAATGTGGTTAGGCTCGGTCTCTTTCTTTCTCTCTCTCTCTACTTCTGGTGAATGTCTGGAAATAAAGCTGGCGAAAAAGAAGAATTCAAGTATCATGTGAGTGTGCTAAGTGTGTCATTTTGCGTGGATTGCAAATTAGCGCGAAGATTGCGCACTTTGTCGGCGCACAAAAAGTAAGAAAAAAAATATCAAAGAAGCTAACTTTGGCTATGCCAAAGTTTGTATACCCTTGCAGCTTTTGACCATTACATTTTATTTTCTAAAAAATTTTTTGTTTCTTAATCCAATAAAGAAATATTTTAAATACATTGGCCGGGGGCAGCCAATCGCCAAATAGTAGACAATGTAGCGATTGATATTCATATTCACACACACACAATCGTAATTTTGACACATATATGTGCTTCACTGCTTATGCGTGCACTGCTTATGGCAGCAGTACTGCTGCATACTGCTGCTGCCATAAGCAGTGCACGCTATATAGGCAAATTTTATATCGTCGAAATCAGGCGTTATGTTTATCCGATTGTTTTGAAATTCACGCATATGACGTAATCCCTTTTTATTTATGTACATAATCAGTTTGGATAAGATTGTTCAAAAAATAGAGAAGTTATTTGCATTTAACGATTGTATTTGTATGGCAGCTATATGATATAGTTGTCCGATCTTATTCAAAATCGCAGATGTGTATGTGGCTATATAGAAAAGCTTATATACGAACTTTGAATGCGATAGCTCTAAAACTGTGGGACTAGATCGCGCAGCACCAGACAGACAGACGGACAGACGGACAGACGGACAGACGGACATGGCTATATCAACTCGTCTTCTCTTGCTGATCAAGAATATATATACTTTATGGGGTCGGAAACGATCCCTTCTCTGCGTTACAAACATCTGACCAATTTTATAATACCCTCTGCAAGGGTATAAAAAAGCGAAAGGAAGCAAAAAATTGCGAGAAGGAAAAATAAAGAAAGAGGGGACAACCACCAGGCAGTCGGGCAGACAAAACAACAGCGACACGTTGAGAGGACAAAAAAACACTCCATTCAGGTGCTCCAGGTGTGGCATTAGCAGCTGTTGACACACATCTCTCCCTCTCGAGCACACACTGGGGAGAGATCTGTACAACATGTCGTATAAGTATTTTAATTAAGCATCAAGAGGCGCGCCGAGCGCAAGTTTCTTGGGCCGAGTCGCGTTTTAATTAAGACCCACTAAACTAAGACAAAACTGGTTGAATGCAAAATGTTGGCTGACTGGTTGGTTGGTTGGCTGTTTGGAACACAGCGGAAAGTTTCCATTTAAGCTAAACTCACAGTTCAAAATTTAATTTACTTGTGCAAAAACTTATGGCGGCAGCTGCCTGGGTAAGGTGGGGGCATCGGTGGGTGTACAAAAAAAAACAATGCGACGTCATGTGGATATAGAAGAAGTATACCATCCTCCGTCGGGCCATGTGGATGTGGATGTGGCTGATGTTTCTGTTTCTCATTCGGCTTGAGAGAGTTGAAATATCAGATGCAACGCCCCCAGGCGACAGGTGGCGGCGACAACAGAAGCAACAACAACATCAAACTACATGCAAAATAACATACACACGTTTCACGTACGCCAGTTTCCGCCATAACCATTAAATTGTTTGTATTTAAATGCCACCTCTCCCCATACCCCCCACCCTCCCACTCTACAATCCTTCGACTTCTGCAGGAATATATATATACATACGTAGGTACATAATATATACATGAATATGTACAAGCATATGTTATTCATAACGGCAACAACTCCCCCCAATTCGCTCAAGTGCTGTAAAACATTTCTTTTTTATTTATCTGCAGCGCATAAAAACATTTTACTTTAGCTCAGATCTCTTGCGAAAAACAATAACTCAAAATGGCTGGCATATTCTTGAGTTTTCAGCATGGAACAAACAGAGTAATTTAACCAGAACTGAAGTGGCAAAACATTGTTGCAAAACTTCCACTTAAATGAGAAAAAAGTTTTGTTTATATATATATGTATATATAAAACTATGATCAGTTGATATCTGAAGTCAGAGTGCAGCATAAAACTAAGACAAAGCCATCACTCGAATTCAGACAACAACTAGCTGAGTAAGCAACATTTCCTTTAACTTTAGATTAGATTTCAGGATGATTTTATTGATGAAATTAAATATTTAATTTCTATTTCATAAAAAATGTTATGATTTTTATAGACTTCCGATCCGAAACTTCTTAGTTATTGATGGACTTTTCAACAGAGTCATAAAGAGTGTTTTAGACGTCTAATTGTGACGAGAAATGTTCACTTTTTTTGCACCTCAATATTTCACGGCCCTTTACAACAGCGCCTAAGGCAGGGGCTATTCGTCTCATCCTTACCACAACTCGGCTTATCCTGCTTATCTCCTGGTCAATCACTTAAGCTTTTAGCTTACTTTATTTACTTCTACCTAGGTCTAATAGGGACTAGTTGATATTTCAGTCTATTTTCTATTTTGAGTTTTAGGCTGTTTTAGGCTTTCATTCTCTTTTATAATCAAAACGACCATGCACACGGGGCGTATGAGCAATACGTTAAAGAAAATTCTCAAAATTCCTATTAACTCAATCAATGTTAGCACCATTTTCTTTATTTCGAGTTAGCTGGAGTTGTATTGCGTTTGAAAAAGAAGCTGTTAAGTTATAATCTATAAGTTTTGTATTCCGATCAAGGTACATGGAGCGTATGAGTAATATTTAACTATTAACTCAATCTTTTTATCGTGAAATTTCACAACAGTTCGTTGCACTTGATTAGGTAGAGTTATATTTCATAGGAAAGAGAAGGCTCAAAGCTCTAAAATATACTATCAACAAATGAAGCAAGGAAGTTGCAATTCTTTGGCTTTACTATAGCATTTTGAAGAGAGAATAAACAGCGCCAACCTTTTGGCTTAAAACATCTTTCTGTGGTTTCACCAAACTAAGTATTTTTTAGCATTGAAAAAACCCTAGTGCTTAGCTTATGAACTTGTAAGCAGAAACCTTTTTTTCCTATCGCTTCATTCGTTAATTTCAGAAGCTTTTTTCCAGTTCCATCTTGTGAAATTTCACAACGGTTCGTTTCGGTAGTGCTAGGTGGTGTTGGATTACAAACGAAAGAGAAGGTTTTAAACAGCTGTTTGTCCTTTAAAGCAGACTCGGAGTTAAGACTTAAATCAATTTTTGAAAGTTTCAACAATATAAAATTAAAAAGTATGAAAAACATGAAGTTTATAAAATTGACCAAGTTAAGGAAATTTTCATTTGCTACAACAAATTGCTTTTAGTTTCCTTACAAATTTAAATTACATTTTTTTTTTTTTTGCGAATCGATTTCCTTCTGCCTTCTTTCAATAATGGTTGTTCACTTAAAGTGATAGCTACAACAATTACCTGGCCAACATCTTTGAGTTGAGCTGTCTCATCAGTAATCGCCTTTAGCCAAAACCCAAATGTTTGTATGTAATTTTTTTTTTTTTTTTTTGATTTTGTTTGTGAGCTTTCATTTTCAGTCTTTTATTTACCTTCATCATTCCTTTGCAAACTTCTTCGCATACTTCATTGTATTCCCCCTTGCTGAGTCAAGTCAAAATCAACTTCAATCAATGCAAGGTTGCTAACGTCTTAGATTGCTCTCACCTCCACTTCCACTCCCCCTCCATTTCGATTGAATTGTGGGCGTTATTCTGGAATCTCAAACTGAAACTTGGATGGCGCCGTTCAGTCTCTCACAGACAAATAAGCGATAGCATTCAAAATGTAGGAGTAGAGTACAAGGAGGAGGGAGGAGTAGGAGCAGCAGCACCAAAAACCAATAACCAACAGATGAGGGGATATGAACTGCATTTATGGATCAATTCCAATGCAATTGATTTGAACTAAAAGGTATGTTATTTCCAAACAAATACGTACATAAATATCTAGGTCGGTGGGAAGCAGGAAGAAGTAGTAGCTACATTTTTAGTGGAAGCAAAAACATCCGGTGAATTTGATTACGAAAAAATAAATTGGAAACTCTCAAAGAATGTGTTTGTCAAAGGAAAACTAATAGAAATTTATGTTTC
This sequence comes from Drosophila sp. 14030-0761.01, assembly GCA_018150735.1. Classification (NCBI taxonomy): domain Eukaryota; kingdom Metazoa; phylum Arthropoda; class Insecta; order Diptera; family Drosophilidae; genus Drosophila; species Drosophila sp. 14030-0761.01. Next base: position 15,662,158 of record JAECWO010000031.1, read on the forward strand.
CCATTCAAAGTGTATTTTAGTTTCTTCAATTATGCAGAAAATGCATTGAAATTTAATCGATCTAATTTTATTACCTTGGAAAGTTAACCACAAAATGAAGGAATACTTTCGTTTCTATCTTGAAGGACTTTTTAAGAAGGTCTTTCACACTAGCTATTGCCTCACTCTAGCGTTTGGAAGGCATCTCATTATATTTCGGCGTCAATGGAGAAGTTGTTCCTAATCTATTTTACTTTAACTAAAACTAATTTTGATAGGAAATCTTTCCTACCTTCTCATGCTACAATCTCTTATTAGAGTTTTCATTAAGAACAATTAAATTTAGTTCGATAGATTATAATTTTGTAATCGAATTCCTAAAAGACGAAATATACACATATAATTGTTTATCACAAAAATTATAAACAATAGTTAATAAATTTTTAACAAATTTAAAAACGAAATAGGTCGCTAAAACTGTCAAAAAATAAACAATATATAAAAATTAATAGGTCGCTAAAACTGTCAAAAAAAAAAAAAAAAAAACAATATATAAAAATTCATAAAGTGTCAAATGACAAACATTTAAAATAAAATTTAACTGTATTCAGACGAACTTCGCGAGGGTGAAAATAATATAAAATATAGAAAAAACGGAAATAAACCAACTTATCCAAAAAAAATTTGAATTAAAATTCGTGTTCTTAAACCGGAACTGCAAAATTTCCACATTTGGAAGCGTTTTGAAAGCAGTTTAAGTCGTTGCAAATATTATCTTGAAATTGTTAAATTTGAAGTAGAAACAGAAATTAATACAAATATTTTCATATAAAGTTAAAGAATTTAAAGAAAAAGAAAGAGTCTGATCCCTTTTGGAATTTTCTCTACGATTTGTATTTGTTCGATAAACTCACATTCGACTGCAACGTGACTAAGAATGCAAGTTGTGCTTAGAAAAACTAACCATATTTGCATTCACACTTATATTGAAACGATTTGACAAGGTAAAGGAAGGGGGGTGTGTCTCCTGTATAAATAACTTTCCAATAACCAAGGCCAAGGCCTCACTACATGCAATTCGATTATTCTCAAGAACTGAAATCAAACACTTGAGGCAGTCAGACGTGATTTCATTCGCAACGACTAGAAGTGCTCTATATTTTCTTATTCTTTTTTCTTTATGTTTACCAAGATTTGTGTGTCTAGTACGTGTGCCACAAAAGAAAATTATAACATAAAAAAAAAAAAGCGAGAGATAAACTCAGGAGTCTAAGGAGAAGAGGTCTTCATATTTATGCCATAAACACGGTCCATATATTAAATGTGGCTCTCCTCTTTTTAGCAAGCTGTTGGCAAGGCCATTTTATGGTGAGAATAATCTTGGATTATACGACCCACAGCCACATCCACATCCATGGACCACAAAATGCAATACATTTTCTTGTATGCAGATAAAGGGCAACCAAATATGTGAAAATGGTTGCTTTCAAGTGGCATGGCATGTTATGGAGTTTAAGGAATTGCAATTGTTGAGTAATTTTGCTTGGATTTAAGCATAAAATAAAATCTCAACAGGTGAAAGAAATATAAGTATTTTCTATTTCGGATTCTTGTGAGTTTAAGGAGGAAAACTATTCACTCTTAGCATGCACAGCTCACAACGAGACAACATGAAGTTAAGAATGGAGAAAAATGGTGGAGAGAGAGAGAGGAGAAAAATATATTTTCGCTGACAACAGATTTCTTCCTTTTCGTCGAGTGACTTGATACGAGCAAATCTACACAACCTGGCTCCTTGACTCGCTGTTGACTGGTGCTGACTTTAGTCCTTTTGCACTGCACTCATTCCACTACATATTGTCACGTGATGTCGCAGCCTTAACGTGGATTTATGCAGATTGCCTCGGCAACAAGTTTTGGCAAGTTTTGCCATCATGTTGAGTGGATTTAATGAGGCAGCCAAGTAGAATTTTTTGCTGGATTTATTTTGCTATCAAAATATTAAATTGTTTGACAATGTGTTCGCTGTGAAAGTAAGTTTAAACACTTTTTAACTCACTGTTAATTAAGAAGAAGAAGACCAAGAACTCAAGTTCTTGAGTAATTAGCGTAATGTAAAAGAAAATGCATTTTGTTAGTGAGTACCCAACTACTTTAGCATCTTACTATTTCAAACAAAGTAGCAGTGCCGGGCAAAAGATAAATCTAAGGTCACAATTTACTTGGGCAAACATTAATGTCTTGGGTTCGCGTTGAGGATGCGGAAAATATCACCGCTGGGCATGGTCTTGAATGCAATAGAAAAATTGCATGGATCATAAATTAAAATCAAAAGGCAAAAGGCAACCGCAACCGCAACAGCAATGCCTCGACCATTGTAATAAAATGCGAGAAAAAAGCGAAAACTTTTCATTCCCAGTCAAAAGCATATAAAGAAGAACTCTTGATAACAATTTAGGGTAACGACTCAGAGATACCCTACAACACGTAGAAATGCTAAGAATAGTGCAAAACAAAAGGATGTTCATATTTATTATATGGCTTTAAAATGTTCCTTATTCGGTGATCTAAAAAAATAAAGTGTTCTAAAAAATAAAGTGATCTACGTAGAGAGATTTCTTCAATAAAAGAGAGGGAGATCTAAAAAATTGATATCCAAAGATGGGCATCTGAAAAAGAGAGAGGAAAATCGATATGTAAAAGGGAGAGAGAAAGAGATCTAAAAATGTGAGGAAGATATCTAAAAGAGAGAAGGAGTTCTAAATCAAGAGATCTAACGAGTTCTAAAAGTGATGATCCGACAAAAAGGGATGGAGAGAGTGATCTTAAAGAGATCAAGGATTTAGAATAGCGGAAAATGGATCTACTGAAAAAGAGAGAGGGAAAACGATATGTAAAAGAGAGAGAAAGAGATTTAAAAATGTGAGGAAGATATCTAAAAGAGAGAATGAGATCTAAAAAAAAGAGGAAGATATTTAAAAGAGAGAAAGAAGTCCAAATCAGGCCAGAGCAGAGGATAGGGAGATCTAAAAAGGGGGAAAAAGAGTTCTAAAAATGAGGATCCGAAAAAAGGGATGAAGAGAGTGATCTTAAAGAGATCAAGGATTTAAAATAGTACAAAATGGATCAACATTCACCATTATCATAAAGGGATATGAATAGATAATTAAAAGCTTAGATAAAGATACAAAATACTCAATGATAAGTTCAATAAGGAGCTTTGAAACCTCAACAAAGACACTAATAAAAATTTTAAAGTTTAAAAATATATTCAAATCTTTAAGAATAGGTTTCAAATTAGAAGCTTAAAGATTAAGTTTAAAATATGTTATGGAGTTGGAAGGATTAAATGAATAAAAAGATGCAAAAAGCTTACATTTCATATGAAAAAGTGCATTCTAAGAAATTAATCCTTAATGAAAGGATCCGCATATATAAGTGTGATTCGTGTTATTTAACTCGCAGGGTCACAAAGACCTTTTCTCTATGATTGCGCAGGGTATAAATGTAAGAGCATAGGTGGAAAGTCAAGGGGAAATCACGCAGAGTATACATAAGAAGGAAGCTACCACAAAAGCAACTGTAAAATAGTTTTTCATATCCGCTGGCAACATTCATTGTGCGGTCCTATAAACACACACACACACACACATACACTCTATCTCTCTTTGCACTATGAAGTCCTGTTTGTCGCTGTCTCAGTCATTCGGCTCGTTTTCTCTACATATGAGTTTGTCACCTGCACTTCATGGCTTGGCCTTTGTTGTTATTGTCAGCCAGATGATTGCACATTCATAACATTTCCTATTGCTCTCTCTCTCTCTCTCCCTTCTTTAGTCTCTCCTCTTTATCTTTCAGTGTGAGTCTTTGGTCTATGGCTTTTATATGCAATATTATATGCACTCTTTGAATACGAACCTCCATTTGGCTTGCGGAAATTTGAAGCAAAGCAAATCAAAGTTATACACACACACACACACCCATACGCACACACACACTTACACAGATGAGAGCACAAAGTATCTGTCACTAAATAAACTTTGATTTATTTATACTAACCAGGGAGACATTTTGGGCTCTTTGCTCTTTGGGCCAAAAGTCGTTTAAGTCAGTGCAAATATTGCACTTTTAAGTTTATTTTAGAGCCAAACTGTGTGTGTGTGTGTTTGTGTCTTTTACACACACACCTACAATTTTTGGGCAGCCACAACAATTTCCACACAATTTATTTACGTCAGACAATTAGGAAGCTAAAGTAAATTTCTCGTCTCGTACGTGCCAAGGTGGCCAAAATGTCATTATTGCTCACACATAAACAATTATTTAACTCAGCAGGCAGGTAGACAGACAGTCAGACAGACAGGTAGCAGCAGGTGAAGAAGACTGTACTCATAGATACATATCAACCTCATAGTTGATGTTTATTGCAAATGAGATGGCTACAACGTGCAAATGGCTTAAAGCGTATATTAAGCGAATCTTTAATGCATTTATTGCGGCTTTAATCAATTGAGTGGCCTAGTCCTAGTATTCTCCTTTACATGCAGTTTTTATGTTGTTAACACATGTATGGAACATAAAGTTTTGAAGTCGTTTTGAATATCCTTTTATGGCCTATAGCTAGCTCCTCCTCCTCGCTCTCTCTCTCCCTCTATTGTTTTACTATGTTTTGATAAATGGTTTGTAGAATCAACTTTAGTGGGTTGGCCGGAGTATCTCAGAAGCACTTGTGTTTGCATCCTTGCACATGCACACATGGAACAAGGAGCCAAGGATATGCAGTTGTTTTAAGCTCTAATTTAACAACCGGCACACGCCTGGGGGGTCACTTTGTGTGTGCTTTAGATCTCTCTTGACTGAGAATAAATGCTTTTTAGTTTAGTAAACAATAATTTTGGTCCAAAAATTTAAATTGAACTTTTAACTTGATAAAAGGAAAAGTGGAATCTTTATGAAAACTTTGACCGGGGCACAAAGTTGTACATTGATTTAAATGGCAAAAAAAAAAATATATATATAAGAGAGCGAGCAAAATGTGATAAGCAACAGCAACAAGGAGCAAAGGAGATATACATATATATATCGGTATTCTTTTGTCATTATGAAGAGTATATTTTTTTTTTTTGCCTTGTCTTGTGTAGAAAAATATGCAAATAATAATAAGATGGATTATATCTATAAACGTCTTGGATATTAAAATGTAATCTGCTTTGAGGGGCCCATCCACATCCACATCCTTCCTCCTTCTTGGCCACCACCATCACCACCACCACCAAAGAAATTAGCCGTCCTTCTTCTTCTTCTATGGCATTAACCTAATTGGCTTCTTCTATTCGTCCTGTATACCTTCCGTTTCGTTTCGTTCGGTACCGTTACGTTGATGTGTTGTTCGTGTTTGGCCTCAGAGCTAATAAAATTGTTTAAGGATTACACGCATACTTAAAAAATTGTATCTCATCGTCGTCCTTGATGTAGGAACTTTTTTACCTTTCGGCTTAGCTCTGACTTTCTGCTACGTTTCAGTGCATTGGCACAAAAGGTCGGTTGGTTGGGTTGGTTGGGTTGGATTGGGTTGGTGGTAGGTAAGCTACTTTCTCGCCTAACCAATTCATTTGGGACACGGCTCGAATTAGATGAAATGTGAAGGCTTTAAACCTTTGAAATGGATTTTTAATGTGTGGTATGTAGACGTCTTTCCTTTCCTTTCCATTCCGTTCCCTTCGTTTGGCTTGGAATGGTGGATCTCTTGTCATTGTCCTTATCAAATTAGATTAAATATTTGCCCGAAATATATTTTCTGTTAGGTTAGAGGGGAGAGCTCAAGTCGTCGAGCTATTAACACCTTTTGGATTACTTGTTGTTAATTAAGCTAAGGCTGTTAACTGATATAATCCTTTTAACGTGACTGCGGCTTTAGGCCTTCTTTGAAAACACTCTGTCTCTCCCTTTCTCGCTCTCTTCTGTCTGCCTTTGTCCCGTTTTTGGTTATTTATGTCAATGTATGTTTGAGTGCATGTGTGTGTGTCTGTGTGTTGGCCTGATTTGTCAATTTAGTTAATTATAGTAGATTCGAGAGGACATTAATGGCATTAATTAATTGATGTTATTCGGCAGGCCTAAGCTATTTACTTCTCAATATGCTTGGCGGTTAAATTGCTCAAGCCATAAAGCTCTCAAAATTTATTGGACAACGAGGAAAGTCATAGACCACGTCTAGACCTAAGGCAGTTAAGGCTGTTCATCAAAAAAAAGATATCGATAATGCTTCCAATGGAGAAGTTATCGATTTTTTTTAGATATAATATAAATTCACAGACTTTTTAACAACAATTATAAAGTTTTAAAATGTCTAATTGTTTAGAAAAAAAAAAAATTAATTGCCGAATATTTTAAGTCTTAAAAAAATCAAATTTTATCGACCTTAGTATCGATAACTAATCTTCTAAGGAATTAACAATAAATCTACAATCTGGAGAGTTCAAATAAAGAGAGAAACTATCTAAAAGTCTAGTCTGTGATTTGCTACTTATAATTTTTCTAGAAAAACAAAAAAAAGTTCAACTTTTATCGACCTTTATATCGATAACCGCTCTTCTAAGAGATTAACGATAAATCTACCTTCTAAAAAGTTTAAATAAAGAGAGAAACCATCTAAAAGTCTAGTTTGTGATTGCAAATAGCCGTAAAATTTGCTACTGTTAAGTTTTCTAGTTATTTGATATATCGTGTGTTTATGTCGATATTTTTGGCAATATCGATTTAACACTCTAAAGCTGTCTCCTCTCTACTTTTTTTACCCAGAGGGAGTGCTTCCTTTGAAAACCGTTTTAAGTAAACTTTTTCTTCCGATTAGCTATTCTCAGTATTTTTTTCTTACCTTAACTACCTAACATCGTTCTGATCTCTCTAGCACCTGATAATTGGCGCTCAGATACTCAAAGAAATTCTCTCTGTTTGTAACTAAGACAAAATCAATATTTCTTGTTGGCGACATATGCCACTTCAGCATGGAATCCATACCAAAAGCTAAAAGTGCCAAGGCACAAAAAAGAAAAATGTAATAATACAAAAAAACAGAAACAGCAAAATGCTTCCAGAAGAAGATGGACAGGTCCTTCAACGAGAGTCAAACGTGCGTATAAGCGTGAGTGGAAAAGCGTCAGAGCAGACAAAATCAAACCACATTTTGTCGGGGGCCAAGCATTTATGCTCCATTATGCTCTTAACTTTCGGCTGTTGCTCCTTTGTTTTCCATTTCACAATTCCATGTCCATAAACATAAGTATGTCAAAAACAAGTATACATTTATATATACATACATATATGTATATATTACACATTGTATATATATGTATATATACATATTAATATATACTTATATGAAAGAATATAAACCCCACAAGGTCAGACATATCGTTGAGTGGAATGGTACGAAAATAATAAAAATATGTTGTCGATGGAAAGAAGCTTTAAGTGCTTCAGACGAAAATCAGAAACAAGGCGAGAGATTCGGAATTGCTGTGGTTTGCCAGCTCCAAAGTCCTTTTGATGGCATTGAAGACAAAAAAAAAGAGAAAGACAAAGAGAAGCAAATAAAGCGATTTCAAATCGATATATGATTTATAATTTATTATTTGGATGAAAAGAAATGCCAAAATGTCCTTTTTATATCTTAGCAACAGGTGCATTTAATTTAAGCTTAAGTTGGCAACGTAGAAAAGCAAGGAATGGAAATGAAAGTGTAACCGAAAGAACAACCGAAACATTAATCGAAACAAAAATCGAGAAATTAACTTAAACCCAAGCACAAGGTTAATTTTTTTGGTTGTCGGTCCAAGAAAGAAGACGTAGAATCCAAGCCAGTTACTAATAACCGAAACAGTAGGCGATTAACCGAAACAGAAACTAAAATTCCTAAGGAAAAAAAGCTAACCGAACTCTTTTAATAAAAGTAATGAAGTAAATTTGTATAAACTGACGAAACAAATTTTTAAAACTTTACCGAAGACGTAGAAATTAAATTAATAACCAATAACCGAAACAGTATTCGATTAACCGAAACAGAAACAAAAAAAAAAAAACAAACGATAACTGAACTTAAAACTGAACAAAGAGGAAACACAATTTTTGTATAATTTTAGTTGGTTTATTTACAAGTAGAGTTCTTTTTAAATCTTTTAAGGCGATCGAATTAAACATTCTTATTTTACATATTTTCCAAATCGTTTGAGATATTATAATAAGTTGAGAAGCAGTATAGTAAAATATACTTGATAAGCATTGATTTAATCTTAAAAAATCCGTTTATTCTTTTATTGTTTACGAAATTTCCACACAGTAAGTGTATATAAGCAACGACCATCAAAAATTTTATCTCACGTTTATCTGGTATTTCATGTGAAAACGATAAAAGATTACCTACACTTTTTATATATATATTATGTGTGTAAGATATATCGTGCATCAAATAAAATTGTTCAAATACAAGAACACTTTAACCACATTTGATTAAATTGCAGTCACTTTGGCATCTAACTCACTCTCTCATCATCGTCATTGTTGACACATTTTTGAGTTGAACATTGAAATATGAGAATATCAAATATGCATAACACATGAAACCAGGATATAAGAACAAGGAATATATATATACATATATATAAATATATATGCATATAAAAACTTAAACATGATATGCAAGAAAAAAGGAATAGAGGGCAAGAAGGAGAAGAGTTTCTGTTGATGCTGATGATGCTGATGCATGCGACACTTGACAACAAAAGAGCTTAAGTGGGTACCACATGCCACTACCTGCAAGCACCTCTTATACCACTACCACCCCACCCTTCGCCTCCTCACCTGACTGTCATTGTCATCGTCATCATCATCATCATCATCCTTGTCGTCATCGCTGATTGTTAAGTGATAAGAGAGAAAGAGTGAGAGAGAGAGAGAGCACACCTAATGACACTTTAACTGGGAAACAAGACCCACTCACCCAGTAACTCTTTTTGCGCTGACGTTAAGTAAAACCCAATGTTCCATTTACCTCATATTGCTATTAATCATTTATCGGTCACCGCAAAAAAGACAAAAACCTTAGGGTATTAACATTCAATTAATGTAAATCGATGTGGTCTATCCTCTCTTTTGATAATGATAATAATGATGATAATGCTGATGATGATGCTGATGATGATGCGGGCACCATATGGTTCATTCATATTATTTAATGCAATTAATTATCGGATTGAACAAACAAGCAAAAAACCAAAAATGAAGGCTGGAAAAAAAGCCTATATTGAATCTGACAGATATTTACATACGAAATTCACTGAAAATGAGAGGCAACAATGGATAAAATATTTAATAAAATGATGTTAAGTATGCGAGAAATAAAGTTAAGTTGGCTTAATATAATATAATCGAATCATTATGATACCCTTGCAAATGAATAAAGCATTATCGCTTTATATGAATAATGGGTATAACTCAAAAGTCAAAGCATAAATTCTATAGATCTATATATGAGTAGCAGGAAATTTTATCGATGGGTGGGGAAATGGTACATAAATAGGTCAGCTTGTAATTTCTGGATACAACAATGGATAAAATATTTAATAAAATGATGTTAAGTATGCGAGAAATAAAGTTAAGTTGGCTTAATATAATATAATCGAATCATTATGATACCCTTGCAAATGAATAAAGCATTATCGCTTTATATGAATAATGGGTATAACTCAAAAGTCAAAGCATAAATTCTATAGATCTATATATGAGTAGCAGGAAATTTTATCGATGGGTGGGGAAATGGTACATAAATAGGTCAGCTTGTAATTTCTTGTGAACATCATGGGGTAAAGGAAAAGAGGATTCGAAATCATCATTTAAACTTTACTGCTTCAAGAAGTAGCAAATTTCAGAAGTTTTAGCTTTACCCTTGAATGAGCAGACAGCTTTTATTTCCAATAAGTTGATTTTAATTTGTGGAAATCTAATACTTATTCCAAACTAAGTGGGTTTTGTGTTTTGTTTTGTTAGAAAAATATTTCTTCTATCCTCCTAACTTCTATTTTCCTAACATTTTTTAATGTTTTGTTAGAAAAATATTTCCTTTGTCCTCCTAACTCTCCTCCTAGAAACATCTTAAATATATGGTATTAATGCTCGATTAATTCATACAAATAGAAACGGTTCAAATAATAATACCGATGTATAGTAAAGAAGATAATAAAGAAGGTTCAAAAAGGAAATTGTGTTCCAAAAATATGTCATTATATGCTACCAAAATGTTTTGTTAGTTAAAAATTAATCGCATAAACTAAAGATTTAAGTCCGATAAACCTTTTTAAATTCGGAAAGTGTTACAATCATTTGCCTAAACTGAAATCAGAACGAAAAATATCCAAGTAACTCTAAAAGAAACTACTTATTAGTAGAAATGAAGGAAAGAAAAAGGCTTCTCCAAGGTGATCAGTAAAAAAAAACAATTCAAATTGAAAAAGTAATCAAGATCGATGATTGACTTGTTGAACTGAACCACAAAGTGATCGAATAACTTTTTTCTCCAACCGTCTCCAATAAATATCTCACTTCCAAAGAGAATACAAAATTCGATGCGTTAAAAGGTTATCATTTCCAATCTTTAAACGATGAATTGTTAACTGACAAAATAAAATGCATTCTGTGACACAATTAAGCAAATGTGCAATATGCGGAAAACTCAATTCAAGTGTGAATCGAGAGTTTTTTCACCCACGATTTACACAAATTGATCAATGATGGAAAACTATATTAACAATAGGCATAAAATGGTTGACATTTACAGTTTTATGCTCAATTAAGTACGGGAACCCAAAGGAAAAAAAAAACTGTGCCGAGCTCGCTCATCTACTATAATGTAATCTATATTTAAATATCAACTAAATCAACTGGCTGAGTGGACATAAATAATTGTAATAAGGCTCGAGGATATTGTTTAACACAATTCCAAACACAGGACAGCACACACAAAAACAAAAACAAAAACCATAAAGAAAAAAGCGCAAAGGACAAATAAATGAAAACAATAATAAACTTTTAGAAAAACCAACAATAATTTCGTTAGGAAATGAAATGCGCAAATTTTAATTAAATCAGTAATTATGCGAAAACATGCTTACACCATTATTAGGTTAACCGCAAATGTTAATTTTGCAACAACTTTAATTGAAGCGACAGGAGCGGCACAAAAAATAGCCACCAACTCATTTTGATACCCTATAAGCTGAAATGGTCGTATCTCGTGACAGACGCACAAGCAATTAAGGCACGCACAAGCACGAAGCACTCAAGTCCGAAAAAGAATCTGTGTTCGGTAAGGGATCGCACAAGCTAGTTCGCAAAAAGCTATAACGATCGTAGGCTTGCTTGTGCGTCCCTCAAATACTTGTGCGTGACTGAGACTAGGAACCTTGTTCAGCGAAATACTTGTGCGTGCCTCAAACTACGAACCTTTTCCTTGGAAATAGCTAATGGTCGTATCTCGTGTCAAGGAACTTTAATCTATCTGACAGACGCACAAGCACTTAAGGCACGCACAAGCACGAAGTATTCAAGTACGAAAAAAAACTGTGTATGTTCGGTAAGGGATCGCACAAGCTAGTTAGAAAGATAATAACCGCCAAAAGCTACAACGATTATAGGCTTGCTTGTGCGTCCCTCAAATACTTGTGCGTGCCTCAAACTACGAACTTTTTCCTGGAAAAACCTAATTTTTTCGTCATCGATAGCAAAAACGAAATTTATTTAACGCTTTGCCATAATCTAATCGCTTTGACCCTTTTGAGTAGCTACTGGGTAACTTTTAGGTCGATGAACTATAACTTATTTAAGAGTTATTTATATAAATAAACAATTTGTTGGTTAATTCTTTTTAAATGCTTACATTGTGTAATTTGTATTTATATCCGAAATATATAAGATAGAGAGAGAGAGAGAGAGAAGGGGATGGAATAACAAGGATAAAACGTCAACAAATTTTTCATTTTTTTTTTGCCCAATTGCGAGTTGTAAAACGCAGCCAACGTCAATTTAGCCTGAGGAAATTCCAACACATTTTCTTTTTTTGTTTTTTGTTTTTTCGTTGGCATTGATTATTATTTGCCAGTGATTCCTGTGATTTCGCCTGCTGGCGCCAAAACTTCGAGTTCACTGACCAATTTCTTTTTTTTTCATTGCGTTTTTTTTTTTCGTTTTTTTGTGTGTCTGGAATTCTGCTTTATCTCTTGTAGTCAATCTAGAAAAAAATGTTGCTATGGAAGTCTACGTGGGCTTTATTTGATTTTATCAAGAACTTCCAATTACTTCAAGTTGGTATACGTCCACGCAAATAACTCATTATTTCCGCAGTGCCCATAGCCAGAATCTGATGGCGTGGCTGACGAAATGGATTGCCCGCCAATTTCAAATGATGGATATTCGTAAGATTTCCCAATTGCGGTGGCACCAGACGGATATCGTTGTTGCTCAAATCGAGGTCATTGAGACGTTTTAGGGCTCCCAGCCCGTTCTCACTGACATTAATTGACTGAATGCGATTATCGTTGGCCTGCAATGTTTCTAGGTTCTCCAGCTCGTAAATGCATAGGGGCAAACTGTCGAAACGATTGTGCGAAATATTGAGATGGCTAAGCAATTGAAGGCCAGCAAATTCCATTGGCAATTCACGCAACAAATTGCAAGATAAATTCACTCGATCCATACGCGAAAATTGCGAAATATATGTGGGTATATGGGCCAATTGGTTTTTCGCAAAATTCACTTCGGTTAGCAATTCGCTCAGCTTTTGCATATCGATGGGCACTACGGTCAATAGATTACCTTCCAAATTCACAGTATTCACAAATTCCTGACGAGCCGTCTCGAAGATTTCAGCAGGCACCTGGCGGATTTGGGCTCGAGGTACACTCAAAATGCGTGTATTCCGCATGGAATATTTGTCAGGAAATGGGGACAATGTGCCATCCTTCTTCTCATTCGTTTTACCACCCTGTTGGCGTGGACTATTCAAACCATCTCCGACCATTGTTTGTATACTAAGAGGACCTAAAAGTTGTATGATGCAAAGAATTGACAAAATCCTTTAGTGGAAAATTGTACAAAATTTTAGTTAGACGATATTCAGATAACAACAAAATAATACTGAATTTTGAAAGATTTTTACGACTAAACACCGTTGTTCAAAAAATGACAACTATAACAAAGCCAATGGGTAGCTCTAAATTATTGCACATGAGTAGTTTTTGAGTGCATAAGCTTAACGCGAACCCACAGGGTCAGAAACCTTTCAATTTGTTGGGGAACACTTGGGCAACCCGAGGACTTTTTTCGGCACTCTTCCACCCTACGTGCCTCAGTCTTTTGAGTCCCTTAGTTACTTGTGCGTCTTTCAGTCGCCTGTACGTCTTTCAGTCGCTCGTGCGTCTTTCAGTCGCCTGTACGTCTTTCAGTCGCTCGTGCGTCTTTCAGTCGCTTGTGCGTCAATAAGTAGCGTATGCGGTCTCAGTTGATTGTTTGTTCCTCGTATTCTTGCGCGTTGCTAAGTTACTTGTACGTTACTCACTTGCTTGTGCGTCAATCACTTTCAGCCTCAAACCTGACTTATTAATAATGAAATGGTATCGAAACATTTCCTTCAATTAATGTAAAATTTCTGGCACTAAAGCGAGAATTTCAGTAAAGTAAAAACATATAAAAAGCTGATGTTAAATATTATTTAATTTTACTAGTCAGAGAGGGTTACAATTATGAGAAATTGAGTTTTGTATACACCAAAATTTTGTGATAAAAACTATACAATTTGGAAAATAAAAGTGGATGCCCCATGATGAGAGTAGAGACCGCTTCCCCCATCAGAGTAGGCCGCAACCCGTCACAATGATCAAATCATGAGTTTTGGCCATATGTGCGGTGGCATCTTGTATGCGTTCCAATAGCTGCAGACCCTTACGAACTTTGCCAAAGGCAATCCGTTTACCATTTAGTATGGACAGCGGTTTAAAGCTAATGCTGAAATTCACGGCAGATCGGGCTTGACCACGTACATAGCGGCTGGGAAACGAGAGTATGCCAGCGTCCACACCATGATTGAGCACCTCAAAGTCATGCTCGATATTACGCATGTCGATGCCACGCTCAGGATCCAGAGTAATTTTACCCTCTAGCCAGATGGGCGCAAAGGTCCGTGTAAATGAAATACAGCGTTGACTCTGTTGAGTGCAGATGCGCATAAACTCCAAGACCACCAAAGGACAGGCTTCGGTGAACAATTGAATGGATAGACGGCCGTGGATGCGAGTGTTGCGTACCTCCACATCGAGATAGATTTGCGGACGTAACAGTTTGCATAGGACTGCCACATCACACGGGCTCATTAGATTTTCGTAGCGATGGAGCACATGCATGGGTATCTCATAGCTAAAAGATTTGCTGGCATTTTTTGCCGACTTCTTTGTGTGTTGATAGGCCGTTTCGAAAAGATCTCCGCCCTTGTAGAGCTTCTTGTTTAGCTCATTCTGTTCGCGTTCCTTCTCTCTGGCCACATTGGCATTGCGCCAGCGTCCGGCTGCCAAGCGCTCTGGTGATTTGGTGAATGTCCTCAGCGTGTTATTGCTCTTCTTGTAGAGAGCTGCCAGCATTTCCATGTAGGACAATTCCATGCCATTGCCCTCTATCTTGACTTTCGGTGGCGGCAAACAAGTGTTGACCTTGCCCTTAATATTTGACAAGCGATCCCTATGCTGGCGATACAATTCCCGCTGTTCGTTGATAACCACATGAGATCTAGTTTTGGGCATTGGCTTCCTTGGTACGGGCACTGGCACCATATGTCTATGATATTTGTGGTTATTCCTCAAGGACTGTTTCTTGATATTGAAAGTGTGCTGATGAACTGGACCAGCTGGCTCCTTCTCTATGGGACTGCTGTAAACGGGTTGGGTCATGGTATAAGGTCCTCGACGAGCGGCTGCCAAATAGGGCGTTATAGTGCTATTGACCAGAGGTTTCTTGGCCCCCGTAGTATCGCGAACAAACATCTTCGACAAAAATGTTTAATGGAACTCACAGACTTAAATATAGGAAAAAGAAAAAAAATAACCAAAATTTTAGAGTTTGCGATAGAACGTCTTTGCTGTAACTTGTTTGAATCTTTTTAGAACACTGAATTCCCTATCAAAAAACCCCAAAATTTAGGCACATATCAACGGCTACTAAGAAAAAGGGTGCGAAACTTGTGAAGTCAATTTGGGAAAACCAAGAACCTATGGAAAAACAAATCAAAAACACATCTAAAACAAAAAACAGCACAAAACAAAAAAACCTACAAGCAACCTACAATGACGTCTGAAAAAGAAAAAAAAATTAAAATACAACCCACGTAAGTCCCGGAATCTTGTGATAGCATTAACTATCTTCCTCTTCCTCTTCAAAGTCGTGATCGCTCCTATGACGGTGATGCGTTTGTCAATCTCTTTGCCCATCGTGGAGCACGTGAAATTCTCGTTTTAGATGGCAACGGTCTTCCATTGAGATCCACAGTTAGTCATCAACGCACTTATACATATGCCTCATATCTCAAACCGCTTACATCGATGGCTCGCAATGTGGTACGGGATTTGGATCCATCGAATGATGTTACTTTTATGCGCATACGTTCCGATACTTTTGAGGTTCACATCACTATGGGCAAAGAATTCATATTGATTGTTGTCCAAAAGCTTAGGAAACGCGCAGAAAAACCAACTACTAAATGAGCAAAGGGCGAAAACTACAGCAGCAAAAGTGTTATTGACCTTTTATAGTGCTATTAACTTGTTATTCTGCATAACAATTGGATAAATATTTTATAACGATAATAAAAGACATAACACGAGCTGCATAAAGCAAGGGTTTCACTTGTATTTTGGTAATACACTAAAATAGTTTCGATATGAGGTGCTTGGAAACAGTCCTAAACTGCATAACACCATTTTATCCCATCTTGTTAGTAACGATATTCAGAATTAAAAAAGCCCCATCAATGTTTTTAAACACATTTTTCAATCGTACAAAATACAAGAACATCTTTTTGAGCAATTACTAAGAAAATATTGATTTTTTAACCGAAATTTGTTACTTTTAGGGCATTTTTTAATGTGATTTTTCAAGATATGCATGCATGAGTTACGATAATAACTTTTGATAATAATATAATAATAATATTTTGAGTTAACTCGAAATAATTACTCATACAAAGCTCAGAGAGGCTAACAAGTTTGGACACCGAATTCAGAAAAGATCTTGAATATGTGAGCTCAGTTCCTTATACAATACCTGCCTCAAATCATAACCTCACATACTAGGATCCTTCCCCAGTTTCAAGATCACGTCTTTATATTTAAAAAAAAAAGCCCTTAAATCGCATGCAAAGTACTAATCTATGATTCATAAGTCATGAATAAATTTCAAAAAACTGAGAACATGTACCTAAACTCATCAATACTCATCACAACTCACAACACAACACATCATTAAACACAAAAATATATAAAACAAAAAAAAAAATAATAAAAAAAAAAAACCACACAAAAAGCATGAGGAATGGATTCAAGTACAACTGATATAAAACTACAAGGAGGTTTAGTGTAAGTATTAAGTCAATCGCCGGCTTAGATTGACGTAACTATTTCATCTTTGTTTTATTAAGTGCAAGTAATGAACGATCCTACGATGGTTCGGCATTTGTCAATCTTTTTGCACATCGTGGAGCCCGTGAAATTCTCGTTCTGGATGGTGATGGTCATCCATTGAGATCGACTGTTAGTCATCGACGTACCATGACATATGCCTCACATCTAAACCCATTGATTTCAATGGCACGTAATGTGGTAAGGGATTTGAATCCATCGAATAAAATGACCTTTATGCGCATACGTTCGAATGCCAATGAAGTGCACATTACCATGGGCAAAGGATTCATTTTGATTGTGGTTCAACGATTGAAAAAGCACACAGATTGACAAACATAGTATTAAGAACCTAGTAGTATTAAAGTGGGTTACAGCAAATAAAAGAGACCCATTTAATTCAGCTTACAGCCTGCAACAGATTATGAATGTAAATCTCTATGTAGAGCAAAATTTTGAAATCGGAAACATGAGGGCCGGGCCAATAATTATGCACATGTGAAATCAATACACTAAACCTTTTAGTAAATGAATGATTGAGAGCCAGTTTGCTCTTCTCTGCAAAAACACATTCATTAAGTGTGGCCAATGATTGAGCAAATGTTCGCATTTGAAGCCATTTTGCAGCTTCATTAAAAGCTAATCTATTGCGGTCTCTGGTCAGAGAGCGACCGAGAGCGAATCTGAATAATCCCACCACGCTGAAAACAAATGTATAGAGAATTGTTGTTATACTATACACACGAGCACAAGCCCACCCATAGAGAGGTCGAAATCAAATGATAATGGCAATTAAATTCGCACGTTTGGCACGTGTCTGTTTAAGTTTTTTTTTTTGCTCTGGCTTCTCGCTTTGTTGTATTTCTACTTCAATGGGCAATTATTCATTGTATTTGTATTGTGTCAAATACAAAGCGAAAAAAAAAAAAAAAAAAAAAAACACATTGTACACAATTAAAGTGGGGCGTGTGGTACACTCCACCCAACCGGATCAATGTTTCCTCCTACCACCATATGAATGAAGCAACTTTTGGCTTTTGTTTTGGATTAATTTTATGCGTATTTATTCAATGTGTTTTGGCATGTGGCATGTTCCTGTTGGTTAAAGGTTTGGGTTGGGGGCTTTTTGGGTGGGATAGATACGTATGTGTGGCATTTGTCTAGCGGCTTTTGGAAACTGTAAATATTTTGTCGCCATTATTTGTGTTTATGGCACATAACAAACATTGGTTCTACGTTTGTGTTTGCTCATTGAATTATTCATTTAATATGGGGACAGACGTTTGGAAATTATTATGATTTCTATAATGCCCGATTCCTGTTAATCCCTACACAAGCGGCGTGTAACGGCAGGATGGCTTTGAAAATGAGGATTTTGAATCCATATATTGGTAATAAATGAATCAATTTCTATCTTCATTACGTTTATGTTGGAAATAAAATTAAAAAAGTTTTAAATTATTTTTTTTAAACGAAAACTTCATTTTGCTCAGCTTTAATAAATTTAACATTTTTCTTCGGAGCACAGTATGAATAATTGAGGCTTACTAAAAGAGTCAAATAAAAAATCCTTATGATCAATTTAAATTTTAAAATAATTCTGAAAGAGTCAAATAAAAATGCTCTAATCATCAATTGAAAATAATCACTTTTAAGAAAACTGTCAACAGCCTAGAAAAGCAAAACGATTGAAACCAAATAATTCATTCGCTTTTCGGAAACGGAAACGGGGGTAAATTCATCTTTTGGCAAATTGATTCTGATGCGGAAACAGGAATATTCGATGATGGAATCATATAGATTAGAAGACTTTCTTTTGCAGAAATTAATTTCTTGTTTAAAAGAATATCTAAGGTCGGTGTTTATAATTTATTTAAATAATTTTATATCATTTGGCGACTGTTCTTTAAGCGACTACTTGACTACTAGGTTCAAAGTAATTAATAGTTAATCATTTTATTACATTGAATACATTAAAAAATCTTTTCACTATAGTAACTATTAGATATTATTAAATTGAACAAAGACCCAAAGGAGACATTTGAAGTCTAGTCAGACACATTGAGATGTAAGCTGTCGATGTAGCTTAAGGATATGTAAATTTTGGGACATCATCCCATGGATTTTTTTTTTCTTTAGGCCACCGCCGTCTGTGCAAATAGCCTCAAGTGTATTGTCAATGAGGCGCATATGCAATTTCATGGTTCATCAGATTGGCAGCAGACAGTCGAAGTACATACATACTTTCAATGTCAGCCGCTGGCGAAATATATGCTTGAATTTCTCATTAAGTTATTGGACTTTCATTTAAATTACAGATCTTGCAGATTTTTGCCCAATTCAGACATATATATTGTACGTACGTACACATAATGTGTCACAAGTGTTTTGTTAAGTTTTAATTGAGGTTGATAATTATATTCACAGAGCAATTCATATTTCATTTACAGCCACTCTGGAAAATCTCTCATTTTACAATATTAATAACTCTTGAATATTCATTAAAAATCAACAACGACATCTCGTGTGCTATCGGCTGTTGCTGCTGGTCCTGCCGTTTGATGTGAGTGTTCCCATCAGCATTTGTTGCAATGCATCGGCATCGACTGGACTCGATTCGTATCGTAACGAATCACATCGAATAAATTAAATGTCAACATGTGTCGTCGAACCGGAGTCCCACTTAATCACGTTGTTGCCGCTTCAAGTGTTTGCGTGGTGCACAGCCTTATGCTTATTTGATCCCATCATCGTTGATAAATGAGTAGAGAATGATGCCCGATGATGATGGGCGACCGATATATAAGTAGGTTTTAACTATTGTAACTATTGTTGGTATCCAAATTACATATGTGAATTTAAAACTAGTTGCTTAAAAAAATTATTTCATCATTGTTTTACCTAAAAGTCTTAATCATTTTCGTTTTCGTTCTCTTTTTCGTTTCATGGGTAGATTTAGAATATCTACCTCATTTCAATGCGTTAAATTGCCCAACCAATTTTATACCAAAAGGTATATCATAATTTTTCCAAAAAAACAGCTCATGGCTTATTAGTTTGGAATTAAAGTGTTCTTTTATATTCATTAATTTGTAATGGTCAATGATTTGCCACAAAAACACACGCACACACAACTAAAAAGCCTATTACCAATTTGGGTAACCAAAAGCTGTTGTTGTACGAATGTATGTATTGTGTTTTGCACCATAAGTCTACGTAATTAGAGGAAACTATTTAATAACATGAGAAAAAGAGATAGGGCGGGGAGAGGGGTGGAGAATATATATATATACATATGCTCTTGTTGTGTGTAAATATGTTTGATTCAATTTCATGCTGTGTCTTAATTACACTGATTTGTCTTTAACTTACAAAACAAAAATTTATTCAAAGGACCATCAAGAGTATCCTGTTTCTGAATGCTTATCTCTCTCTCCGTCTCTCTCTGTATCCTCTGTGTCAAGCTGTATATCTATGCTTGTGTATCCTTTCTGCCTCAGATAAAGAACATTCTTCATATGAGTAATGGTGTTGCTTTTTGCCACATTTATGTAGCATTCATCATCGGAGGAGCCCTTCAACATGTTGCCCTAATTAGTTCCATTTCCTGGCAACTTTTCCCATCCCTTTTCCCAACTTTCATCCTCTCCCTCTTGCTCTCTCACTCTCTCTGTGTCTGTGATTAAAAATGTGCCAAGAGTTACAAATGGACGAGCATTTAAGCGAAACTTATTTATTTGCAATTTGCTCGACAAAACGGACCAAAATTGCATATCAAAAGTTCAAACGAATATATCAACGCAAAAAAATCTGACATTGATTGCTTGCGATTCAATCTGTGTGTGTGTGTGTGTGTGTGTGTGTGTGGGGCAATTAATTAAGATCTGAATATACAGATTTAAAAATGGATAGTATCCACGTATAGCTTAAAGACTCCATTATTCCATTCATATATTAAGTATACGCCGCATTGTCACCATTGTTCTCGCTCTCTGTGTGTGTATGTGTTGTGCCTTTCTTTCTTTGCCATATTCCACTTTACGTTTAATGTATTATTAATTTTAATTACTTACCAATTAAAATTCAATTAAACTTGGCTCTATCCCTCTCTCTCTCTCTCTCTCTCTCTCTCTTTCACATATGTATGTACGTTTGATTTCACTTGAAGCATCTACAGAACTTTAATTATCACTAATAAATGACTTCATTAGAAGCAAATAGGTACAAACGGTTCTAGGTAAAGGGCTTTTCAGGTGGGTGTCTCAATGATTTTAATTGCTTTGCCTGGTGGGTTTCGCATCTCATCTTTTAGCACATTTCATTTGAATGTGGTCAGCTAACTATTCGTTATTTTAAAGCTCTCAAAGGTCAAATAAAGCGATATATATTTTGTAAATTAATTAAAATTCTCGACTGTCTGTCTGTCTGGGAGAACAAACTAAAAATAAACAAAACGAAATTAAGGCAAAAAGCGCCAGCAGGCTTACCATAATTACATGCAACAATCAGAGAAAGAAATAGTCCTAAGAAGAAGAAAAAGAATGAGCTCTTTGCAACCAGATAGACAGAGAATTTCCTGTTTAACATGCAGACGCAAAGTGAAGAACTTTCCACACCAGAGGGGAAATGAAAGGAAATGCCAACAAAGGAAACTTTAGATACTTATTTCGTGTTTAAAAACCAACACGAGTTCTTCTTGTTGTTCATTTGCCCAATCTGCCCTGCCTGAAGCCAAGACAGGTCGATGATGTAGACACATTCTCACATACTCCTACAATACTCTTACAAAACATGTCATGCAATGTCATTGAGGTTGAAGCAAAAAAAAAACAACAACTATGTACCTAACTATGTTGCCATGTCAGGTAAGGGTAAAGGGGGAGAGAGACACAGGGCAACCTTAACTTGGTCTTTTAAGTGATTAAACGAACTTGATGTGTCGAGCAATTTGGTTTCAATTTCCACACACACAAAACTTTTAACGTGTTCATACTCGACAACTGATTAAAAAAAATATATATTGTTTATACCTGTACTATATATAGTAATGTGGAATTTCTACAGAAACTTTCAGCAAATGAATGTAGAAAATGGAACAATGAGTGAGAAGACTCTCCCTTGGGGGTAGAACAGAACACAACTGTACGAGTATTTCTGGAAAATACTCATTAAAAATATTATATCTAATATTAATTCAGCGACATTTAAATGGTAATATAAATAGGTTCTAAAGGAAGTTCGCTAAAATTTGTACTAATTGAAAGCATAATAAAATGAAATTAGAGCCATTAAAACAAAAATTTAACCCAAATATGCTAATTTTAATATTTTTATTAACTATAATATAAAATATATTAAACTAAATTCGAAAAATTCGAAATTGAAAACATAATAAAATGAAATTAGAGCCATTAAAACAAAAATTTAACCCATATATGCTAATTTTAATATTTTTATTAGCTATAGTATAAAATATATTAAACTAAATTCGAAAAACGATTTAGTATAAATTCATTCGTTATTCTAAATAATTAAAACAAAATTTAGTTGAAATTTTAATCGGTACTTCACTCAATATAAATTAAGACTATGTATTATTATATGAATTCAATTATTTTTGCTTTAGATATTTAAAGAGCATCCTCATAGTATATACATACTATTAGCCAGTTATCATCTTGAGTTGATTTAAAGCATAAGAAGCCAAAGATCTGAGCTAAATGTTTCACTGACAAAATTTTAATGGTCTTTCCAATTCTAGTTCCTCTATTAATATTTCTGCATAACTTTGCAAAGCTAAGTGCCATCAAAAACCTTTGAAAATTGGGACAAATCTAAAAATCGAATCGATCTTTTAAAATTTTAATAACAAAGTCTTCAAATTTGAATGATAGTACGAAAGAAAATGTTTCTTATTATTGATTGACCAAGCGTAAAATTTTTGGGGCCATCTGTGATAATGGTTTTTTTTTTGCTTTCCACACTTTCCCACAGTAACTAGTTAGCATGTGAAATTCTTAGAAGACACCTTTTACTAGCAGTAATTTGCGATTTGTTAGCCAACTTGAAAACTTTCTAGTAATAAGACATATTTTAAAATGGGCTTTTGTGTGATAGTTAAACTTGTTTCGGCCACGTTCATGTTAACGCATTTCACTTTGCATAACTAAAAGTTGATTCTTTTCTTTCTCAACTCAAAAGTGTTCCAAGCTAATTCCTAGTAACTTTTCAAGCCTTTTTTGTCTTATTCTTGGGATCAGCTGCTATTTCTCTGACTTGCTGGTGTTGAGTGTGTATGTTGTGTGTGTGTTGTGGTTGCTCCTTTCATTTTTGTGGGCAAATACTTCATAACAAGTTTGATGCAACTTTTAAACATTTACGCCATTTTTACGTGTACGTGACGACGCATGCCAAACGTAAAAGTTAACTCCAGACATACACCCAAACACACACTCGCACACACACACACACACACACACACACACACACATTGGCTGTTTTGGGGGGATTCACTTTTTGGGTTCTTTAATTGCAACCAAGCGGGTGATTATTTTTTGAAAGTTTTCTCCCGGCTGTCTTTTTCTCCCAGTTTTTGGCCATGTTAAAAGGTTTTTCCCTCAGCACACATAAAAAAAAAGAATCACAAATGCATTGCACGTATTTATTAAATTCCGTTTGCACCGTTTTCTGGGGGTTTCCGAAACTTTTTCATCGGTTTGTCTGGCTGTCTGCTTATGTGTGTGTGTGTGTGTGTGCGTGTGGGCCCGAAGCCTTTGTGTGTGATTCCGTTGAAAATTGTTTTTTGCATAGCAATCAAATCGCGTTCTGCCATGGGCACCATCAAGTCATCAGCATAATCATCAACAGCCAGTGAAATATTTTAATGTGGCTTATTGTATTTGAATTATTGAATCAATAATTTATTCCATAACTGATTTATTCAGAGTCTTCTTTTTCACTCTTCTTTTATTTGTCTCCCCGTCTGCTTCTCCCCTCTCACAAACTGTTATTTAAAGCACGTAACATCATTTAGACTTAATGGTGGGTAATTTGGTTATATTCAATCAAATTTTAGTCGAATTTCTTCACAAAATGATTAAGAAAAAGAGCAAAAAAGGATTTGGAAACTAAACAAAGGGCAAATGTTTACGAAATATCTTTAGAAGTTTATGACATAAAATTATACAAAAATCTTGGGGAATGAAAAGTAAATTAGGAAACCAATAGAAATAGTGACTTATTTAATGTAGTGAGTCAAAATTCTGAAACTATAATGAAATGGTATTCTGGAAAAATAAAGAATATTATATACATACATACTTATAATTGAAGTTGGCAAATTTCCATTGACTAATTCTAATAACTCTAAGACACTTTTATCTTACCACACTTATTTTAAATATAAATTTTGATATACTTATCTTAAAAAAGACTTCAAAAAAGATATCTAAAAATCTCTGCAAAAATTTTGTAAACTATCAAAAATGATGGATTAATTAGTCTTCATTGCGATATATTTTTGTTTTATTATATTATATTGTTTATTAGACAATATATTTTAGAATTTGATAGATACATGACCAGTGTTAGGTTTTACATAAGTGGTGAGATCGATTCATAAAGTGGTGACCCCGATTGGAATTTTTATTGTTAAAAATTAAATTAGTGTTAAGTAGTTTATAGGAAGAACATTTTTAAATGGGTTTAAGGTAACTAATTATAAATAGTCTTACATCTAAAACAGTGAATCATTTGTTAAACTTCCTTTTCCTAATCATCGACTTTTCGTGCACAGAACAAATATAATTGAACTTATTTCACAAAAAGCAGTACAAGTTATTTAAAAGTCGATAAACTATGTTTGTTCATGCAATTGGTTTTTTATTTAGTTTACATAAGAAATACACTAATCATTTAGTGTTTTCAGGCACTTTGAAATGACTTGTATAAATCATTCAGTGTCTTCTCATTAATTAAAATTCAATATATAGAAAGACATGCTGTCTTTCTAACATACATTTATACAACAACAATAATCAACAAAAACATGTGCAGACATTTGAAAGACATCCATCTGTGCTTGTATGAGAGAGTGTTTATTTGACAAATTTCATTTCATTTGATTTCATAATTAAATTTGTTAAATTAAAATTTATTTCAAAAAGTTTTCAGCGGCAGCTGCAACATATCAATTAACAGATAACAAAACAACAACTGGAATGAAAATTCATCTTAAAATGCTGACAAAATGAAAATTTCTGTCTTCAGGGTTCCAGGTGGCGTTGACAGGAAGCTGGCTGCCAAGTCAACTATAGGTTTAATCAAAGCATATATGTATTTAGTAGGTGTACTTCTCCCTCTCTCTCTCTCTCTATAGGTCACAATTCCAATCAAAATCAGTCAATTTAAGCTAACGTCTAAATACGTTTTCTTATGCTATGCAATCAGCAAAAAAACGAAAACGCACACACGGCACTACCCAATCTACAATCCTCCAATACCAAGACCACAATGTTGCTGCTGGTGGGTGTTGCTGCTGCTGCTTCTGTGTGACCATGGCCACTAACAAATGTGCAATCAGTCAGCGAGTTCAGCAGCAGCAACAACAACAACAACAACTACTAGGGCATCATTTTGTCAACGCTTGAATCAGCTCTGCTCTGAACTCATGTGTTGAAGTGCGTTTGCCTCAAAGCGAATCTTATAAATAAGCCCGAGCTGGCAAAATGCTGGGCAACAAAATGACGAAAAAAGAAAACACGCCCAATGTACGAACGAACGAACACGCAAGAGAGGACAAAGAGAAACCAGTTGGTTGAAAATTTGCATTTGATATACACTAAAGCTTGCATCCATACCAAAAATACAGTATGTCAAGAAAGTATTTTGACATGTAGTGAATAACTTGTAACCATATAAAGTATGATAAAAATCAATTTGTCATTCGTTTCAAAAAATTGATAAGAAATTCGTAGAAAAAATTCTTGCAAAAGAAGAGAATATTCTTGGAGACACATTTCAAATGTGTTTGAGTTTTGGCACTTCACATTTCATTTCTCAAAGTTTTTATTAATATTCTTTTCATTTTTATACCCTTGCAGAGGGTATTATAAAATTGGTCAGATGTTTGTAACGCAGAGAAGGGATCGTTTCCGACCCCTAAAGTATATATATTCTTGATCAGCAAGAGAAGACGAGTTGATATAGCCATGTCCGTCTGTCCGTCTGTCTGTCTGATGCTGCGCGATCTAGTCCCACAGTTTTAGAGCTATCGCATTCAAAGTTCGTATATAAGCTTTTCTATACAGCCACATACACATCTGCGATTTTGAATAAGATCAGACAACTATATCATATAGCTGCCATACAAATACAATCGTTAAATGCGAATAACTTCTCTATTTTTTGAACAATCTTATCCAAACTGATTATGTACATAAATAAAAAGGGATTACGTCATATGCGTGAATTTCAAAACAATCGGATAAACATAACGCCTGATTTCGACGATATAAAATTTGCCTATATAGCGTGCACTGCTTACGGCAGCAGCAGTATGCAGCAGTACTGCTGCCATAAGCAGTGCACGCATAAGCAGTGAAGCACATATGTATATGTGTCAAAATTGCGATTGTGTGTGTGTGAATATGAATATCAATCGCTACATTATCTACTATTTGGCGATTGGCTGCCCCCGGCCAATGTATTTAAAATATTTCTTTATTGGATTAAGAAACAAAAAATTTTTTAGAAAATAAAATGTAATGGTCAAAAGCTGCAAGGGTATACAAACTTTGGCATAGCCGAAGTTAGCTTCTTTGATATTTTATTTTCATTTTGTTACCAAACTCTCTTTGAGCTTTTTTTATAAAGAAAGATATATCTAAATCAATAGGACATTAGATTTTTAAATAACATGCTTAATGAATATATGTAAATCAATAGGACATTGTATTTTAAATAGTTAAATTTTTAAACAACAAATGCAAAGAATTAATTCTCTTAAAAGCGACTATTTAAATTTTAAAAGTAACATTTTCCATTTACAAAAATTATGTTTTGTTTTGGTTTTTTAAAGAACTTTTTCATTAGTTTTAAATATTTTCTGACAACAATTTAATAATAAATTAAAAATTTTTGGGGCCACCGACGTAACGGGCTACAAAGAAAATTATAAAGTCTCGAAACCCCGATAATTTTTCGATAAATCAAATATTTTAATCTGGGCACATTTATTGCTTTAGACTAACAACAGATAACAGATAAATTATTGTACGAATATATAATTTAATTGGGTTTAAAGAGATCTGATGGGTTATTGTTTATCTCAGAATATCAAAAACAAATGTAAAAAAATCTTTCTGAGAATGCATTTTTAATTTTTAAGATGAGGAAATACTTTTCTTAGCAACTGTATTCAGTTTTCTCTCATGGCTTGTCAGATCAGGCTTAAGAACAAATCCGCACACACACACACACACACATGCAAGCACACCGCACAGCAAAAACTTACTATGTAATGTATGTAAGTGTAAATGTGCATGAAATACAACGAGAAACAGGATGAAGGAGTGCAGTGCAGACGTGAGGGAAAGAGAGTGAATGAATGGGTTAAGAGGGCGACTTTACAGTTTCGTGCATTAACACGCACGCATAGAGCTTACACACACACACACACACACACAGGCAGAGAGAGATACGCACACCCACATACACATAGTGTCATCCGTTGCGTAGACAAAACGCATTGTGAATACGGAATTGGTGACCCTTCCTGTGACTGCTGTCCTTGTTGCAGTTTATGTCCATGTTGTGTGTTCCTGCGACCTGGCTTTGTGTTGAAAAAGCAAGAGCAAAAAAAAAAAACAAAGGGTAACACAGGATATGCTCGAATTCGACTAAAATAAAAAGAAAAACAACGAAGAAAAAGTTGCAAATTATGCATGCAGAGCGTATTCAAAAAGTTGGTGAAACAATTACGGTTCGGTTCGCTCGGTCGTTGGTCGTCGTCATCCTGGCCAAAATCCTGTGCCAAGTTTAGTGTATAGTTGTATATAACTCTGGGCGCGAAGGATTATGTGCATGCGGACAGGACTGTAACTGTAACTGCGGTCGCCGCCTAATGATATGCAATAGTTTCGCTACAACAGCCAACCAAATGCCACTAATGGAAGTAACTTGAGTGTAAATTCAAAAGCGGATTGCGGCTCTCTAATCCGGCAGTTAAATTATTTATTCTGCATTTGTCTTTGGTAATGTTAGCTGACTGACATCTCTCTCTCTCTCTCTCTGCACCTCTTTCCCCTCTTTTGATTGTTGACATAGACAGCCTTGATGACTGTCATTGTGTGTGTGTGTGTGTGTGTGTGCCAGTTAAAGAAGCATCGAACCCGAAACTTTACCCCCATCCCGGTGGTATGGAAATTTCGTTTATTTTAATGACATAGTCGTTGTCGACGTCGTTTTGTTATGGTCGCCCATTTTTCGTTGTGCATTTTAAAACAATTACGCGGTTTCGTATTTGACACTGGCGCTTTTGCGTTCATTCACATTGTTTCACTCTATTTTCGATTTCGGTTACGGATTGCAGCAGTTGCTCTTCGTCGTCGATTACGCCAGACTTAACAATACGTGGAATTAAGCGAGTTTCCTCTTTTCATTACTTGAAAATTGAATTGGGTTTTTCATGGGATGGCACACACACACTCACACTACTCGCACGCAAACACACACACATACACACACACACACTCATGCATAGGTTTATTGGCTTTCAGAAGCAGCTAAGATCTTAATTGAAGGTTTTCTAGCATTTTCGCCAAATGGAAAATCACTTTGATAATGGAAAATTGAAAACGAAAAGGTATATAGAATAGAGATGAATTGGCATAGTGAAAAGGCGTGTTGTTTGTGGGTGGAGTTTTCGTTTCTAAAGATACATTTAGTAATCGTTTAGAAATTCACTTTAAATGATTTTTCCTTTCCTTTCGCGTTAAGTGGAATGAAATGCCTGGTGGGCTTAATGTGTGTGTGCCACAGTTTTGGTTATATTTCATGGGGTGATTTGTGGACTTAGCATAAATACAGCAACGACGACCTCAGAGACAAAGGCATGATAAATCACAGAACGAAGCAGACGGAGCAAACGAACGATAGTGCCGATGTAGAGCTTAGGGATATGACTTTTTTTTCCCCCCCGCTCTGTTCTGTTTTGCTTTGCCAAAGTTAATAAAGAACCTTGGCACAAACAAATGACTAAGAACAGTTTTACGTGTTGGTTTTGTTTTTCTTCTTTTTTTTTTTTTTTTGTTGACTCAGATACTCTCTTTAAAGCAAAACAACACTAGTCTTGGGTCCCTAGACAGAGGTTTATATTTTCTATATTTGGGTAGTTTCTTCATTTTTTTTTTGCGGGGTGCATGTTACATTTCTCAATGTCAGAAAGAGAAAGCTGCGACTCAGACATCAACGTCATCAGGCAGGCAAGTCAGGCAGCAGTCGGCGGAGTTTCTTTTTGCTGATTTATTGCAAGTGAGAGACAAAAGACGTACACCGCCGCAACACAGACGACGAATTCATCCAATTATCCTGTAAAGTTCCATTATGTCACTGTGCTATTTTTGCTACCATATTGACGTTGTTGAAAATTGCCAGCATTTTTGTGGGTGGATATCATCATCATCATTCCAGTGATTCTTCTGCTTACTTCGCTGATAAATTGTCAACGCGTCGGCGTGGCTTTCACATGTTTTGACTTGATTATGCCATAACAAATTGTCGCCATCGGATACTTTATTTAAAAGCAACCAACTTGAATTGAGGGTTATAAATTTGTGTATCTGTCTGTATCTTGTAGCACTGCAATGGATCTAAAGACTGGCTCATTACTTGTAGCGCCCGCTGTGAAGAACTCAAGTTGCTCCCATCCACGTTATTCGGGACACAATTTTATTGTTCACATTGGCATTGCCGAGACCATTGAGGCTGTTCTCATTTTAGTCCTCACACTTGGCGTAATTG
Source organism: Drosophila sp. 14030-0761.01 (assembly GCA_018150735.1). Taxonomy (NCBI): domain Eukaryota; kingdom Metazoa; phylum Arthropoda; class Insecta; order Diptera; family Drosophilidae; genus Drosophila; species Drosophila sp. 14030-0761.01. The sequence continues at coordinate 15,691,866 of JAECWO010000031.1, forward strand.
GGGCCAACTGTTTGGTCATCTTTGTAATCAATAATCGTCGTTATGCCGCCTATATACATCAACAGGTGAGTGGACATACAATACATACATACATACATACATACAATAAACGTATGTTTAACTTAGTGAGTGACGAAGTAAATCCGCCCACAATCGGTCTTTATCCTTTTAGCCACGCTATCTGCTCACATCGCTTGCCCTGAATGACCTGACAATTGGTTTACTAATTACACCGTTTGGACTAATGCCGGCATTGTTTCATTGTTGGCCATATGGAGAGATCTTCTGTCAGATACAGGTGAGTAAGTAACTGAGTGAGTGTGCCCAGGAAATGAGATAATTTCAAGCATTACGAGTGTATTCATGGGTTTGTTGTGGCTAATTAAATTATCGCAATAATGGAGGCAATAAAAGGGGCCGGCGGCTCATTGTTCAAGGCAAGCGTGTGTGTCAAGGAATAATGTGTGAGACTTCAAGTGAGTGTGAAAATTACAGAAAAAAAGGGATACCCTTAGACTTTCAATTGAATGCGCTTCACATTATGGGAGTTTTCCCTTTTACCCTTATTGAGTAGGAACTTTCTAACGCCTAAAGCCAGACCATTTGGTTTAGAAGGGCGTTTTTATGGTATTTAGTTAAGTAGTTGTTGAGAAGTTTCACAATCATTTAGCTTAGAAGGGCGTTTTTATAACAAATAGTAACGAATTGTTGTGAAGAACATAGTTAATGAGCCTTCCGCCTCACTTTTTCTCAAGGATGAAGCATGATAAACTTTTGTTATAAAGTACTTGCAACAGCCTCAGCCTGAAAACAATAATGAGAAACACGCAAGGAGCGATGTAACATTACAAAGGTGATGCAAATTGAATAAGGATTTACGTTTTATATAGATCTTTCAACACTAGATGATGGTATTTCGTCGAATGTAGAGGAAAAGATTCGAATTTTTCGCCAAGGAAACATTTGGTAGCAATTTAATATTAGTCATAGTCATTTTGACGAAGAGCAACCTCATAAGAAGAACCATCTACGATTAAGCCTTGTGATTATCCGTTTTCTAAAGATAAATCTTCAATAAACTTATGCTATGAAGGACCTATCAAAAGGAGGTTTGTAGACATAAACCAACCAAAGAGAATGATATCTTTTAAATAGGTACGAATGAGTGACGGTTCAAGCTAACTAATATATATAGTTGTGTTAAATTCCATCATGTTAAACAAAAGGTTTCATAAAGTTCTGACATTTTTTTGCCCTAGATATCAAAAAATATCTCAATTATCTAAAAGTTTTGTATAAATAAAAAAAAAAAAATGCAAATATTAAAAAAAATAGAAAGAAAAGGAAACTAGGCAGGAGCAGAGAAAATGCAGGGAAATGCAACTCTGTGAAAATTTTTATTAAAACAATTTTTGATTAGATTTTGCCAGCGCTGTCGGAAATGGGCTCAACGCCAAACAATGGACAGAGGACAAAGCGATGAGAGGGGGGAAGGGAAAGGGGCAGTGCAATCAGTCTCGTGTTGAAACTATTAAATTTGCTGCCCTGGCTAACTAACCATCCCACCAACCAACCAATTTTTCCCTTTCCTCTTTCTTTTTCCAGGCCTTGTTGCGCGGAGCTCTCTCTCAGCAAAGTGCCGTTATCCTTGTCTGCATGGCTGTGGATAGATACATGTGTGCACTGCATCCGCGACGATATTACCAGCACTCTAGCAAAAAGGTAAGTGTATCGCAAGGGGGTGGGGAGGGGGCGCTAAAGATATGTAGATGGATGGATAGAGATAGCTATTTACATATGTAGATAAGACACGTTTCGGTGACACAATTTAAGATAAGAATTTAACCCAGAGAGAGACAAGGATGGAGATAAAAACAATGCCTAAGCGTAATGGCATAAAATCACGCGCCAATAAAATCGGCAATACAACAACAGCGACAACAACAAGGACGACGAGGACGAATAGCAGCCAATTACGCAGAGATAAATAAGGATAATGGGCTGTAAGCTCTTTGGCAGTCATTAAACAAGCAGAAAGCTCGCACAAAAAAATAACCAAAATGGAATACGAAAACAAAGCGAACGCCCAGGCCAACAACAGATGAAGAATGAAAAAGCTGAGCAAGCAAAAACTAAAAAAAACGAAAGGAAAATAAAATCAGAGAGCAAAAAAAGAAAAGAGGCCGGAAAAAAACTCGTATAAACATTCGAAAAGTGTATAAAATAAAGATAAAAAAGCAAGCGCACTGGACTCCTCGGTTGGGTTCAAGATACTTTTTTTTCGTTTTGTTTGCTTTTACGCGCGCATTGACTTTAACTAAATGCGACGACCACAGCAAAGTCCCTTGGCCAGGCACCAGAAACAGGACCAGGACCAGGACCTAGAGTCCTGAATCAGAAGGCAGGCAAATGAAGCGTCACCACGCCCACGGAAACCGCAAGCAGGCAAAGAGCCGCAAACGAGCTGCCACTCGGTCTCCCCCTCCCTGTCTCCCTCTATCTCAGTCTATGTTACTCCCTTTTTCCCTTACGCACACACACAGACAGGCACACACACTAGCGCTTACATCATAATTTATGGGCCCAACAAACATTTCATGGAGCTTTCAGGAAGAAAAAATTTTTAGTCGGAAGTGGAAAGAAATAATTTTTAGGTCGGACAGCGGAACCTCGCATATCGTTCCAACACAGAGAAAGCCCCAAAACGTCAAAAAAAGAGGACGAAATTAAGTAATGAGCCGCAAGGAGACATTTTTTTACTGTCAGTTATGTTGAAATATGATAATTCGCATTGTGAAAAAGTCGAGGTGTCAATTCAATTTGTTTATGATAATAAAATATGAGATTTCAATTGATTTTCCAATTTCGATCCCATATGATCTACAATCAATGGCCAAAATAATATATCCCATTTTTGCATGGGAGAGTGAGCAGATTGGCATGCTTATAATATTGCGTCCAATTTTCTCAATTAGTTTTTAAAAATCTTTGTCTAAATGATCAATAAATTCTTTGCCTATATTAAATTATTTCATTGCTGTGATATCAAAATAAAAAGTAATAAGCAACTTACCTTACCGATTTCCATCTTTTTAGTTTCTCCTCCTTCTTGTCATTCTTCTTCCTCTCTGATTTTAATTGAAACTTTTCAAGCTCTCACTTTTGAGCTCATTCACAAAAACAAAACAAAAAAAACAAAAAGCACACTTAAAACACACACACAAGAACAAAAATAAAAAAAAAACCGATCACATTTGTGTATTCTCACACACACACACGCACTTCAGCTTTTACTTCGTCTCCCTTTTCTTTTTTCGTGTAATGGAAGCTGACCGCGACTGAGACGGCGGCGTCTGCGCTGAAAATTTTCTACTTTCTTCTCCTTCATTTTACAATTATGTAACTCAATAAAAAAACTTTAGAAATACCGAACCGATTTCAATGCCAATATAACCACTTGAAAGGTAATTTAATTACCTTTCTGTCGATCTAATTTGTTTGCAATTTCAAATACTTTTAGCACACAAAAAAAATAAACTTTAAACGCGGACAAATTGGCATGCGCACACGACGAACGGACACAAGAAAATGCTCAGGGCTGCCAATTTAGCTTTTTTCTGGCCAGATCAGCTGTTATCACTTTGGCTGCTGCTCGTCTTTTGTATATGTGTAATTTGGCGGCTAAATTTGAAATTTGCAATAAATTCCCGCGGAAGTTTAAACTTAAGCCTTAAAAAGAACGAAAATTACACATTTTCGACTTATTTAAGCTGATCAATCGATTAGTTAATATTATGAACGTTGTTCTACATTGTATAACCTTCATACAAAATAAGTATTTAAGTCAAATTTAAAGCAGAGCATAATGAAAAATATATAAAGCACTTAAGTTACACAGAGTACCTTCAAAGATAAGTGTTTTACTTAACGATTTTAAGGACCTATTAATCGATTTTCCTTTGCATTTGCATATGTATGGGAGGGAATCTCCTTACCCACATGTATCAGCACATGCCACATAGAGCCAACAAATTATTACAGAAACAAAAACCCACAAAAAAGGCAGAAAAAAACAACAAAAATTTGCATACAAAGTTTACGCATTCGGTTTTAAAGGACTCCGCCCTATTCTACCGACCCCTTCACAAGCCAACAGCACACACAAATATCCAAAGTTAATGGCCAAACACAACAGAGAAACTAGGAAAAAGGAACAAGGAACAAATATTATATATATATATATATATGTATATATATATAGTCAACTTTCGCTCCGTTACTCTAATATTTCGAGACAGACCCTACAACAAAAAATATTGAGGCCATCCGCGCGAATTTGGCACAAACAGCCACTGCCACGCCCCATTTGTAATAAAGTGTAGACTGTCGAAAATTAATAAATGGATGCTGTATGTTGAATTTTGTTGGATGCTGCAGCTGCTGCTGCTGTTTCTTCTCCCACTCTCCAACTCTAAAGGCACTCAACGTCAAGGAATCCTATTTTTTCCCTCCCATAATGGCTTTAAAAACTTGAAACTTTCGACTTTTAACTGCCATAAATTGCAACTCATTTGCTTTTGAAGAAAGCGTGTAATTTATGCTTTTTAATTTATGATAGCGCAAAAAGTTGCCCAACAACGAACACCATAATAAATGCAATACAACATTCGAAACGATACAGAAAAACGGTGCTAAGGACATCAAGAAGTGAGCGCTACTTCTCTCCTTTTTTCTTCTATTGCCTCTTGCCTTGATGGCTCACTTAGAAACTTTACGAAACCCAATGTAACAGTTGCCAAAAAACGTGAAACAACTTAGTTGGCTCAAGCGCTGTTTGATTTTTCATCCTCAAAGCATTAGACTACCATTTTGTAGCTCCAAATGGAATCTAAGTAAGGTGAACTATGAACGGAGTGAAGAAAATCGTCGAAAAATAATATCATTAATTTATGAGACTAAAAAATGATCTTCTGAATAAAAGTTTGTATAAAATGAAGACTAAATTTTTACTTTAGAAATAAATGATTCTTATAAAGAAGTAAGATTGACAGATAATATGGCCCAGGGGTAATGACTTTTGGGTGGAAAACACTCCTACATGGAAAAGTTAGCCGCAAGATAGGGGCAATGGAATTGAGTGATAACTTCGTAAAAGTGTTGGTTTCAATATAACCGATTTATACTCTGGAATACACAAATCATCAGAGACCAATCACGATTACTAGGAGATGTTTCTTGAGTTCTTTGATCAATCACAAAAATATTTCTTGGCTATTTTAAGTCGTAATTTCCTTCAAATGGTTTTTTACAGATGACTCTCATTTAAAACGAATTATTTTCACTTTGATTTCACGTTACTTTTTCACATTCTGCATTTGATATAAGCTTTTCATCGTGATATAAAGTAATTACCGATTTCGACTTGGTAAAAATGTTAATTTACTAAAGTAATTTCTGATTTCTACGGCCGGAAATCGACTGAAAATCCGTCCAAAATGGTTTACTCCAATGGCACAAATCAACTGCATCTTTATTATGCATGCCTTCACATCGGAGATGTCAGAAATGTTGTCAAGAGCAGAGACGTTACTCAAATTAAGTTTAAATGAAATAGTTTTCATGCATACATAGAAATAGAAAAAAAAAAAAAACGGGAGGTGGAATGGAAATATGTAGAGCTGTTGGTCTGATACAAAAATATGAGAAATATGCATATATGAATGCGGAATGTATCTCTCACATTGTGGGCTTTTGGCTCACTCTCCATCAAATATTCATGGAATTGTTTTTCCGTGTTATTTGTCTGTCTGTTTGTCTGTCTGTCAGTCCAAATGTCTGCCTAGCGCCAGTTTAAGTTGTGTATATAATAGCGTAAATTAAATAAATAATAAAAGATGCCAAAACGTAAAGTGAAAAGTTTTCTTTTTCTACTATTTTAACTGCGGCTTGTGCTGAGACATTTCTGCATCGTTGAAGTGCCCGGAAAATGTACGCCTTTTCCCATTTTCACAGTCAGTCAGTCAGTTAGTTAGTTAGTTAGTTAGTCAGTCAGTCAGTCAGTCAGTCAGTTATGTCTGTAAATGTATCTCACTATTTCTGTATCTGTTACTCTTACTGTGCTGCTTTTTGGTTGCCTCTTTTCCCCCCCAATGTTTTCAACGTAATCAAAAGTTTTTAATTCCATTTGCTCGGTTCGAGTTTTGCCTTTTTCGACCAGAAGTGTGTGTTTCTCTGTTTCTCTGTTGGTTTGTTTGTTTATATTTTGTTTTCGTATAAATATATTTTGCAAAAGTTGCGGCTAAAAGGTGCTGCAGTCGTTTGATGTCCTCAACCTTAACTATGCTCATGGCATTTATTTTAAAGACAATTAACTAAAAGTATGCAAAATGCAAAAAAAAAGGAGGAAAAATAGGAAGTGTATGTATATTTACTTTGAAGTATTTAAATGAGTAACTGGTTTTTCGGCATATTTGAATATCTTTGATATCTAATTGAATTCCTAGAATATGACCCATATATGTTTGCATGTTCATATGCTAATACAAGATGGGAAAAGCGTTTAGAATGAGAAATTTAAAAGAAATTGGGCTGGAAAATGGAAGTGACGAGCCTTCTCTTCTATATACTTATTATAGATGAACCATCTTCTCATTTCATTCATTATTTTGCCATATTCATATATTCATTTAATGAATATTATTCATTATATATTTCCATGAATAGGAAACATTTGCTCTTTAAATTTATTCTCACTATGATTGAGTGTATCAAATCTTGACTATAAATTCCTTGGAATATTGATTAGTTTCAATTGATTATCAGTTCAACATGGTGAATGAATTGCATGAATTGTACTTGAAACTCTTAATTAATTAATATTCATTTTAGTAATTATATATAAACGATTAATTATATCAGCAATACAAATTATGTCTTACCGCAAAACATTCTCAATAATTTTTAAATTTAACTGAGATACCTTTGCAGAAACACTTATCACCGACTAAGAATTTTGGTTTTAAAGTTAAAAGATTGCTAGGTTGTAAACAGAAATAAAATTACTACGGGAAATTAATTTAAATTCTTAAAAAATTGCTTACATTTCTAATGCTTTAGAGGAGACAAGAAAGATTTTGACTGGAGGATAATAGATCCAGATTAGATATGTATTACATTAAAAATTTCCAAGTTTCCTCGATTTTTATTCGAAGATAATAGATCCAGATGAGATATATATAAGATTAAATAATTCCATGTTTCTTCGTATTAATAACAAAATTTTTTACATAAGTAATAATAATTTTACAAACTTCAAAACAGTCGCAATATCAAACTAAATCATTTCATATAAATTGCAGATTTTATTTGGAATATTGATATAAAATAAGAGAAACAGTTTTGATAGCATATTTGTACAGTGTATTCTATTCATTGATTTTGAAATAATGTTGCGATTTTCGTCGGATAAGCGTTTGTACTTATTTAATAGAATAGTCTTCATTCCATTTCATTTACCTTCATAATATCTGCCATTGATCTGCCTAATGGGTAAAGTGAAGATATATAAAACAATTGATAATTTTAAATTGCTTAAATTAAATGATGAGTCAATTGGTTACTTACGGTGCATAACAACTCTTATACCACCAGGCTCCAAAAGCTAACGCACAATTTTGTTCATCGCTTAAATCATTGTGATGATCAAAGGTCGACAATCGTTCATATAAATTATATTAAAGGCTGTCCCAAAATATTTATATAGATTTTATAGAACAAAAGAATTAACTTTAAAACCTCAACACCTTCAAAACTTCTTACAAAAACTCAAGGAAAAAGTATACAAAATTTTAAAATAAAATACAATGGGAAAATGCATTAAAAATTTGGGTTTTTTGCTAAAATGCTTCTGAAATATTTAAGAGCGACTATTATTTTGTCACTCTGGAAAACTTAGGAACAAAAGACCATAGCTTAAAGATAGTTTAACATATTCAATTTAAGAAATATCTGATTTATACTTAACTTGTCTCTAAAGTACCTTTGACTGGTAGACTTTCTCTTAGAAATGTAGTTTATAGAAGATATTCCTAATAAGTAGTTGTTAGGTAATAAATCTAGACTAATTATTTCTAACATTCAGCATATGCGAAATGAATAAATAGCTAATTAAGACACAGTCACAAATTTATAAATGTATGTCGAAACATGCAGCAATCCAACACGTTTCCTAAACATTTCAGTTGGCAACCTGTTTCAAATTCTCTTAGATTCAATTATACCAAATATTTGCTGCATTGGCCATTTACGGCATGATTAGGTGCTTATATGTAGCAAAGGACAAGGAAGCCAGAGAAATGCATTTTTGATTGGTAATTATACACAAAAGGAGCAGCACATAGCCACATGTAGTCTGTAGCCTGTGGGTAAATCTCTTGCATCTAAATCACTTGAATTCCACATCTCATTCATAAATCAAGCAACAGCTGGGGGTAAAAATGAATATGGGACGTGAAACAAAAGAGCAACAACAACAGAGAATGGACCACAAGTTGAAGTAAATTTTACAAAATTTTATGTTTTCCAATTTGCAGGGTTGTGTGGCTATATTGAGCTTAACCTGGATTATCAGTCTGACGGTGTTTGGTTTTCTCGTTCTACCCAAAGGTGAGTTGACCTGCAGCTGCACCTGCTGCTCATTTACCTGGCCATCTATATGCATGTATGTATGTTTGTATGCTTTGATTTATACTACTTAGGCTATTATTTCAACAACACGGGTCTAATGGCATGTGAGCCGTTCTACAGTAAACCCTCGTATCGGATTTTATCGACATGTGCGCTATATTTTCCCACCACCATGGTATTGATGTACTGCTATGGCTCCAGTTTTCATATGAGTCGATTTCGCTTAAATGATCCAACAATGCCATTGACAGCGGCTGCCCATCATCCGCATCCCCATCTCCATCCGGCCCAGCAGCAGCAGCATCAGCACCAGCAGCAGCAGCTGCAACATCATCTCTTTGGACACGGCAGCGGTAGCCATGGGCATTCGCATCATCCGCATCCACATCCACATCCGCATCATCATCATCATCATGGACCGCCAGTTATGAACCATTTGAGCATGGCCATGGGCATGGGTCTGGTCGGGATGCCATGCATGACAAATAAGATTACCAAAAAGGTGAGCTAAAGGAAATCGAAGAGCAGAAAAGAGAACGCTTATGCTTTCATTTAATTACATTGTTAAATGCCTTGCAAATGTTATTACAGATTGTGCCCATCCAGGAGAAGAATTCAAGTGGGTCCACATCACGTTCAATGGCAGCCATATCATTGGGATTCATTGTTATGGTCACACCATGGACCATTCAAGAGATTGTCACCGCATGCACTGGCTCCAAGGCAAGTAGTTTTCCCCCCCAACCCCCATCTCGCTTCTTCATCCCGCACAACGTGGCGCATACGTAATCAGTTTCATCAGCTTGCATGTTGCTTATACGCCACGTCTGCCGCATAAGCATTGATTTCTCCCACTTGTTTTCCTTTTCTTTCCCCACTTCATGTTGTTGTTTATTTTTACCTACTCCCTCACCGTCTGTTTGTGTGTGTGTGTGTGTGTGTGTTGCAGCTGCCTCCTTTCTTGGATTTCTTGGTCACTTGGACTGCCCTGAGCAACAGCCTGTGGAATCCATTCATGTACTGGCTACTGAATTCCGATTTTCGTCGTCTTAGCCGTCAATTGATGCCCAACAAAGTGAGTAAACTTGATTTCAATTTTCCATTTTCCAAATTGTTCTACAATTCGAATTTTTCAATCTGTGTGACAGAATTTTGTTTGTTTGCTATTTTCGTATTCCTTTGATGAGGATGAATTGAATTTCAAATTGTTAGTTCTGCTTTTTTTGGGGATGGGTTTTTTTTTTAGGTGAAAGGTAACGAATTTATGATATCAAACTACGAAGAGCGGCGCAGCTTTATATAAATTTATAGAGAAGTAAAACTGAAAACAACAATAAATTTTAAAAACACCATCGAAATACACTTTTAAAATACATGTACATTTAATAGGCATACAAAATGGAAATAATTGTTGATAAATATTACAAGTTTTATTAGTTTTAATTTTTTCTATTAATTAATACAACTTAAATAAATTTTATTGAAATGATACATCTCATTTTCTTTCTTTTGTAGTACCATCAGAATAGGTCCCCATTATAAATTAGTATTGCAAAAAGTCATCAAAGTCGTAGAATTTAAAACTACAACTTATTTTGTTAATTTTGTCATCTGAAGTTTATTTAGTTCTGATATCATAACGAAAGAATCCAAGTGACTTTCCTCTTTCAAACCAAAGAAATTTAGATTAAAGACTTTCATACAAAACTTATTAAAAAATTCAATTTTGTTTTCAAAAAGGATATGGAAGATTTTGAAAGGTAATCTGAAATTTTTGTTAAGTTAAAGTAACACAAAAATTGCATCAAATCAAGTTGATCGAATTTCTGAAAGAATATTTTGATTATATTTAAATTTGAATTATTTTTATTATTTATTTCTAAATTAATCTTAATATTGCAAAGTGGTGGAATTGAAAACTACAACTAACTTGATCATTTATCATCTGAAATTTCTTGATTTCATGAAAAAGGCAAAAGCGTCGATCTTTCCTTTTTCAAAACCCAAAAAAAGCACATTTAAATTTAGATTAAAGACTTTCAAAACAACCTTTTAAGAACATAATTTAGGCTCCAAAAAAGATGTGGAAGATTTTGAGAGCTAATTGAAAATTTGTTGTTCAGTTCAAGAAACACAAAAATTTATTTAAACCAAGTTGATAAAATTTTTGACAGAATTTTTATGTAAATGAATATGGTGATTATATTTTAATTTTAATTTCCTTCATTTTATATTAATATTTTGAAATTTATCTTGTCTAGTGCAAATTCGAAGAAATGAAAAATACAACTAAATTGATCATTTTATTATCTGAAATTTCCTTAGTCTTCTTTTTTTTCAAACCAAAAAAAAAAACCCCATTCAAAATTAGATTTAAGACTTTCAAAATAACCTTCTAAATAGGGAGTTTGGGCTCCAAAAAGATGTGGAAGATTTTGAGAGGTGATTGGAAATTTGTTTTTATGTTCAAGTTACATAAAAAATATATTAAATCAATTTGATAGAATTTCTGAGAGAATTTTTATACAATTGAATATGTTGATTGTATTTAATACTAATATATTATATAATATTAATATTTTCCAATTTATCTTACATAAATTTGGACCCTTTTTTTAATTTTCTTTGTCATTAAGATAGTTTTTTTAATCCCATTGCTGGTTGAAAAAATTCCCCACTAATCTTCAAGAAACACGTAAAACAAGTTGAAAATAAAGAAGGATTAGTTCTCGTCCGTTTCCCCCTCATAGCGTGTCCTGACTACCCCTCAATCATGTGATCTTGTATAGCATACTGTCTGTCTGTTGCATTGATTGATTGATTTGCTGCTGATTTCACTCTTGACTCGACCATTGACCTTTCTCCTACTCTCTCTCTCTTGTTTTTGGGTGATTTTATCTTCTGACTGAAATTTCAAACCAAAAAACACACACAAAATGCTGCTCAGTTGCAGCTTAGGTTACGTGTTTTTTTATGGGGGGGTGGAGGGGAGAAATGCAACATTTTGAGTGAGAGGATAACGAACGATTTTAATCTCATAAATCCCGAAAAAAGGTGCAAGCTGAGCTGAGCTCTCTCTGTGTGTGTGTGTGCTATAAACAAAAACAACAACTAGGCAAACGCATAGTGAAAAGTGATTTTGAATTATGAAAGAGAAAATCCAATGCGGCATTCGCCACCCACATGCCACGCCCTGTGGCCATTTTGTAGAGAGTGCAGTCAAGTTGTATGATTTACTTCCTGAAGTGCTCGCAAAAACAAAAACCCGAATGGAGAGAGGTCATTTGGCCATAGTAGATTTATGATGGCGAATTGTGCGTACTAAAATGAGAATTTAAAATGCTTATTAATTTTTTTTTTTTTTAACTAAAACGTTGGAATTTATGTTTCTCTGTGTCTCTCTCTCGTTACAGTGTTTCCCCCATGAGGATACGCCCGAACACAAATCAGCCTGTTGTCACATCAATGCAAACGATTTTGAAATCACAACACTTCCGATGCCCCCAGAGCCGCCGGCATCTCGACCACCCGGACCCGGACAAAGTCAGGGAAGTGCTGCAAGTGGAGGTGGTGGTGGTGCAGCAGCAGCTGGAGGAGGAGGATCTGGTGGCATTGGCAGCACTATTGGCGGCTCTGTACTTGGCATTTGTGCTCGTTCTCGTGCCAATAGTTTGAGTCGCAGTGCCTCTCAATACATTAGAGGCACTCTGGGTGGAGTTGGTCATGCTCATGCCCATGCCCAGGCACAGGCTCAGGCTAATGCCACCGCTGCCGCCAGTGATGCTTATGCCACCATGCGTCCTGATATTGAGGGACTTAGCGAAAAGTATTGGGGTGAGATCTTGGAACGTACCGTCAGCTCGGGCAATCTAAGTGCCATGCAAAAGAACTTTCCCATACACTATCCACACTATCAGATGCATCATCCGCAGCAGCATCCACAAATGCATCAGATGCATCATCAGCAGGTGGTGCATCAAGTGCATCAGCCGCAACAGCATCAGACCACGTCGTTTAGCAAGCACAGTGATCTGCATTTGAATATGGGAGGTCAAGAGGTCAATGCGGCTGCTGCCGAGCTGAGTAAGTTCTCCAATTCGGAGCCAAAGCTATGTGAGCATCTCTTTCATGATGCAAACTGTGCCAAAAGTAAGGCGGCAGCTGCCATGTCCAGCCATGGAGGACCAATCGCTGGCGGAGGCGGAGGCGTTGGCATTGATGTATTTACCAAATTGGCTGCTGGTCGGAGTATTCCGGATATTTAGTACGCAGAGGATGTTATACTCGCCAATAGTCAGATGGCTCGCAAATGCTTGCATCATCCATTGCATCAGCAGGCCAAAAGCGGCAAGAGCAAGACTATCTTTGGGCATGGTCATGGTCATCATATGGGCGGCAGTTTGCGACTGAATAGGATTCAAGTTGCCTGCCATAGTCCCCCCCCACCACCACCGCCGTCGTCGTCAGACACAACGGCATTGCCATTGGCCGAGTATCGCAAATAAAGAGAGAGCGAGAGAGAGAGAGAGAGCAAATCTCAAGGAGTTCGAGTGAAAAGGAGCGGTCTAACCACATTAGTGTGCATGTCAGTGTTTATCTATAAGATTCATAGGTCTTTTGTGTGTGCGTGTGTGTGTGCATGTATGTGTGTGTGTCTAAATATCCATAGTAAATCTATCCAATTTCAATGACTAATCATAGCCTATAGCTTAAACACACATTTTACTTTAATCAATGTCTAAGCCAAAAACCAAAAAAAAAAAAAACCCAAAAAAAAAAATCTAAATCCGAATCAAATCCTAACTTTGTGATTGTCAAGAATTTAAATGAGTTGATGTGTTTTTTGTGTAATTGTAAACGTGACGAAAAAAAAAACCAAAAAATCAAATGAATGTTAAATAATTTGCAAAACAAAAAAAAAACAAATTAATAAATTAATTAATAAACAAAACTAACAGTTAACTGAATGGAAATTCAAAATGAATTTTAGCTTAGAATATATATATATATGTATAACAAAAGAAAATATTAGATATGTATGTACTTAAAAACAAAATATATATATAAACCGATTTAGAATAGTTTATGGAAAACCAAAACAACAAAAAATATGCCACCAAGCAATTCGAAAGGAATGTTTCAAAAATAAAAAACCAAACAACAGAAAAATATGAAATAAATTTAAAATAAATCAAATATCAATTGAGACTTTTCAATATTTATTTAAATTTATTCTCCCACGCTCTCTAGTCTTTTCTCTCTCACTCCGCCAAGTCAATTTAATGGCAATTACATTGAAACCATTTCAAAAACAAAAAAAAAACAAACAAAATGACCCATAACAAAAAAAAATAAAAATCTCAATTACACAAGCAAACAGAGAAAAATCGGATGAGTGGGTCATTGTGGGGTGCGGGGGGAAAAAAACATTAAGAAAAAGCGAATAAACCTAAATAAATTAAAAATTATTCAAATTTGATTTTTTATTTGCCAAAACGAGATGACAAAAATGCAAATTAATTTCGCATACGTCGCTCTCTTTCCCCACTCAAAAAAATAAAACTCATGGAAGAAAACGCTGCAAACGAACACAAAAGTTTAAAAACTAATTTTCACAAAACAATTTTCAGAAGCCATACCCAAAAACCCGAACCCTCTTCTCTTCACAGTCAAGTCAATGGACGCCCACGGTTCCAAAGGGAAGAGCGTGGCGGCGGCCCACAAACTTGTCCTGAATTCAGCAAATGGCGCACAGTGGAACGACTACAACAAGTGTCGACTACAAGTCGATTTCAATATAAAATCTTGATGCACTTTTAAAATAGCTCAATGTTTTTATTCGGCTAGCGAAAATAAAGTAATTGCCCAACAAAAAGAAGTATAATTCCATCAACTCTTTAAGGTTAATCTCTCGATAATTATCTTAGCTCTAGCGTGAAGTTCAAGAAGCCTAACTAACTTCAAAATCATAATTACCAACAGTAAGAATATTGACATACCAACATTCAAGAATTTTTTTTTTTTAAATTGTTGTTGAAAATATCCTTGACTCAAAAATGCAAAATGAATCATCTAATTATTTTGTTTATGTTATTAATTATAAAACTAAATAACTGAAACATTTTTGAATTCATAGATATATGAAAAAAAAAAACAATTTAATAAAACATACGACTTTTGCCAATTAGAAAAGGAATGCTTTTTTTGGTCGCCGATTCGACTAAGAAGAAACATCCGGAGTTAAGAGGAATTCTAAAAAAACTACATTTTAGGAAGTTAAAAATAACCTGCTGTTTATATACATACACATCATTGAAAAATTTTATTTAAAATTATTTATGTGTGTGTCTTAATGGCAGTGAAAATCCGGAGGTCCTTTAAAATAAATCTTAGCGGAAAACAGAATCATCTGAAAAACATTTGTTTTCAAGATGCTTTCAAAAACTAAAAGAAAGATTCTCCAAAATTCCCAATAAGAAACGAAAATTTACCTAAACATTTTAATTTACTTTCTAATATAGATTTAGCACTTTTATGGAGGTCTCGTCACACTGTGCGACAGCGGTTTCTTTGGCCAATTTGAATCTCAATCTGAATCTGAATGGGAATTCGAGTTTGGATTCACATTTTTCTCTCTCTCTCTTCCTCTCGTTGGTTTCTTTTTTTTGGGTCCCTTGGCCAAAAATTACACGCCCCACTGCATTTTGTAACAATAATCGCCGGTGTTTGCTGCCCCTCTCCCTCAAACCTCCCCCACACCGCCACCATATTCACGCCCTGTAATTTTTCGGTGGAAAAAAAAAAGAAACTTTTCGCATGAAAGTCAAGTTTGGTCTGCTCTGGTCTGATCTCCCCCTATCCGGCCGGGATATCTTCTGTTTTTCTTTCTTGATTCGCATTTGTTGGCCATCTGAGAGCGAGAGAGAGAGAGAGAGTTTTTTTGCGTGTGCCGGATGGCAGGAGAATTGTAGTTGTAATTGGAGAATTTGACTCCTTGCACCATTTGGTCTTCTGGCGTGGCCACTAAGATTTTTGCCTAATTTGATTAAGCAGGCCAAAAAACCAAAAAAAAACCGAAAAAACACTAATTGGGGTTTATCTAATTGCCTTCAAAGGCAAAACTTTTTGCTCATCTCATTCAGGATGGATGCTAAATTGGAATTGGAAAAGTCAAAAGGATTTTTAAAAGAGAGAAAAATGAAAATGTTTAAGCACACTTGACTTGAGCTTGAATAATTAGCCTTTATGAGACAATTGAAATTTGAGCAAAAGCATTAGAAACTTTTTTTATTTTGTTTATTTTTAGATATTACCTTTATGCAATCATTGAAGTCGAACCAATTTGACATTTCGTTTCATTTAATGACAATTCACATAATTACTTTCATTGCACACTCGAACGGTTGACCAAATTGTTGACATAAAATTGACTCACTGAGTTCAAATTTTGATGGGCAAATATTTTGGCCCACATGGCGAATGCATAATTTTAGCTGGAATTTATTTGTTTTCAATTACATTACGCAATTGAGAAATTTCGTTTCATTTCATTTTCAATAAATAATAAGCTATATTTAACTATTTATACCATGCATCCATAGGATGAAATGGTATATTAAAGTCGCCAAAATGTATGTAACAGGGAGAAGGAAGCTTTTCCGACCCTATAAAGTATATATATTCTTGATCAGCATGAGAAGAGAAATTGATAGAGCCATGTCCGTCTGTCCGTCTGTCCGTCTGTCCGTCCGTCCGTCCGTCCGTCCGTCTGTCCGTCCGTCCGTAAGAGTGCAGAGATCTCAGCAACTATAAATGATAGAGCTACCAAATTTAGAATGTGGACTCGTGTAGTATAGACGCTGACCAAGTTTATGTTTTTGTTTTGCCACGCCCCCTTGCGCCTCCGGAATTTAATAAAAAGTGATTTTCTTCCGTAATATTTATCGTATCGTTATTTAATTTGGCACACTCATAGATCTAATGAACATCTAACATTTCACCAAATTTTTTTTGCCACGCCCCCTCCCGCCTCCGGAATTCAATAAAAAGTGATTTCCTATTTGTCGTATCGGAATTTAATTTGGTACACTCATAGACCTCATGAACATCTATCATTCCACCAAGTTTCATAAAAATCGGAATAAAAATGACCGAGTTATACGTTGAAATGTTTAGCACTCAAAACGGTGCAAGGGCGAATTTGGCCGGTGGAGCGCTAAAGTGCACACACATAAGAGTGAGCGAGATACTACAGCATAATCAAATCGGGCATACGAAAGAAATATAATATATGAATTTGGTCTTATAAACTCAATGTAGTTTTTTTCCCCCTGATGCATGGTATATCCAAGTCGGCCCGGCGACTTACTTACTTTATTTAAAATAGTGATTGATATTTATATGCGATTATGTATAGCAACTGTTTCATAAATATTGCCAGAAATTTAATGAAATAATTACTGCTTGTTTTGAATTTTAGTTAGGTTTGACGCAGTAAAAGTTTCTACTTAATAATAAATACATATATTTTTAATTTCTAGAAAGTATAAAAGTAGTAAAAGCAAAAGATTTTTTATTTATAAGTAATGAAATGAAAGACTTTTTTTATATTGTCCTGGTCAAGGATATTAGATATTGTTGTAGACAAGTTAGTTTAATAAAAATGTCTTGATTATAATTGGGTTAACTTTTCATTAGTGTCACACACGTCTTTTACAGGAAGTGAAGTTCAGAGTTGTCTCTATTCATCGATATCAACTTAGACATAAGTGATATCGATTTCACTTAATCGCTAACATGTAAGGGGTATTAGTTCATAGACGACAGTAGGATTATGGTATTATAAAAAGGATAAAGTAGGGGTATTTTAAACTATACACATCCCACTACAAAATTGAATCAGAAGTCAGAGAAAGTTTCCCTAATTTTATAGACAGTTGAGTTGACTCAGAGATGATACCAATAAATACAAAATTCTTTCGATTTTTAAACTGCTAAAATTTGTACATACTAAAAAAAGCTTGATCTGTTTTTTGTAATATTTTACAACATTATTTTATACACTGATCTGTTTTTTTGGAATATTTTACAACATAATTTTATACACTGAGCATCCTGTAATAATTTTGGAAAAATTCAGCTGTTCTTAAGAAGTGAAAAATAAATTGCAGACAGTGGGTAATAATTTGCAGTGTTGGTTAACTCAAAGTGTTGCCATCCCCTTTAATTTTTATTTCTATTTCAAGTAAGTTTTACAAAGAAATTCAAATTTTGATGTAGTCCTCTAGAAAAGTAAAATAGATATTCGTAATGAACTGCGGTCTGCGATCCAAGAGCCAAGTGAGTCCCAAAAGATAATCGCCAGTGGGCAGAACCAGTGGCAACTCAATACGATGGAAATCACTTATTATTTGCTCGCCCTTTTTCGAAAGTTTCATTGAGAACGAATTCCATTTTTTCTATAACTTGAATAACTTACCACATAGGGACAGGTGTGATTCACTGTCGAGACATCTTTAATCAAATTCCAAACCATTTTGGCAACTGGTTGATTCCTTTTACGCATAAACTGGCAGGCATCGAAAGTGTAGTCCCAGAGAAAGGGCTTATAGCCACTTGCCTTTTTCCATAACTTGAGTCTAGTGTAAATGACATGGGCTGGATGAAGGAAAGTCAAGTTCAAGTTGAAGCTCGTCTTGTTTCTCGCATGAGCCTTCAGGCGGCAGTGCTCGATGGTCACCCAGGATTGGTTGTACGTCTCACACACGGCATTTGTCATCTTGATAAAGACGGACATCTGTAAAGATGAGAAAAACTCCGATTAAAGCCTTACCAAAAACTTTTTGCACCGAAAAAAATTGGATGAGTTACGGTAATTAAGGGCTTAGCTATTAGCAGTCCCAGAGCAAGAGAAAATATGAACTCGGTACGCATAGCGTCAACTCAAAATTAAACTGTACTGTGTTAGCTATGGTCCACAAGGCCCATCAGTTTATAATGAGTTCGAAATTCGTTTGATTTTAAGTGCCATAATAGTGCCATTGATCGATAGTATCGATCTAGTCCATTTATGTCTCACTTTGGTGATCAATTATATTTGGTTTTGTTATATGAAAAAGACCTTCAAAAGACCGCTGGAGGCAATTTTCACAATGATTATAGGCTTTCCGTAAATTTCGATTTAAGTTGGCACGTGTTAGATTTTGCAGTTCAGTATTATTAAGCAATTTATTGCTTTCCATCGGAGAGAAATGAAGAGAAATACATTAATGTAATCTATAATTATTTGATTGTCCATTTATTTTATTAATTAATTTGACAATATAGTGCCATATAAAAATCTTATTTTATTTATTTATTTATTTTAATTTAGGATATAGTTGTAAGCTTTCAACCTAACAATTTTTACAAGCACTAGCAACTATGGCCATCGGCTTATAAAAATCTAATACAAATACAAATCAATTATTGACAAAAACAATTGGTACGATTGAGAATTCTCTTAATTGAAATAATTCGAAAAGAAAATAAAGTTCTTTTAAATCAACATAATATATATCTGAGGAACAAAATAACATTATTTGATTTACAAATTTCATTAACAATAAACGATTTATCCTTTTCAGGACTAGTAGTTTTCGCTTTCTTATAAAACCATTTTACCAGACACACAAAAAAAAATGTTTTATAATGAAATGCGGAAAAAATTCACAGTTGTTCATGAAAATTATGGACACATTAAATTTCGAAAATTATGTAATTTTGAATTACGAAAATTTAAAATGTTCAAAAAATTAGAAAATTATAAATACAAGTTTACACTGGCTTCTTGATTATTGATAAATTCCATTTTACTTTAAAACCGTTTTCGATCGAATAAAAGGAAGGCCTAAATGTATGCAATGAATTTTAATTTTTACAAATAAATTAAAATTGAATTCAATTCTATTTATTGCATCTATTTGTTATAATAGGGGTATGCTTATAAAATAAATTTACTTTAGAGTTCAGGGGTAATGACCTTTTCTGCTATGTTACATGTTGGGTATATATTATTACATTTTAGTATTATTATTACATTATATTAGGGGAAAACTTAGCGAAAAACTCCCCGGGCAGCAAGCGAAGACGAAGGTAAAATCATTTTGAATTAAAAACAAACCAAAACTTCTCAATAGAATTTTTAAATCAGGCATGTTCTCGTTTCCGATTCCGAGCAATTTAGTCGGAATTGGAATTGGGATTCCCTTTCGATTCCAAGCCAAATTACTCGGATTCAAATCGTTTGCGTTTTAGTCAGTGGAATAAATGAAATAATATATCAAAGTTACACATTCTAAATATTTTTCTATTAATCTTTAATTTGTTGAGAACAATACTAAACATTAGTGGATAAATTAAGTGCAGCCATTAATTTACAAGAAATATTCTTTGTAGATCACCAGGAAATGTAGTTTAACAAGTGAAATCGTCCTTTTCCCGTTTTCCAACGAAATGCTCATATAGAATGTTTTTAGGGTTGCCAGTGTACGACAAATAAATTTGAAATAATAATGAAGATTATGGAACAAATTAAATTTTGAAAATTATAAAATTTTTAAATATGAAAATTTAAAATGTGAAAATTTTAAATGTTTAAAATGAATTTTAAATTGATTTTATTCGTTAAGATAGAATTAAATAACTTTAAAAACCATTCACAAATTTGACCAATGTTATTTTTGTTAAGAAAATACAAATCAGTTGCTAATTAGAAGCAAACTTTAGCAACTCTAAAACGCAAAAACAAGCGTTCATGAAACGGTTAAAATTCCACTCGGAATTAAGAACAGCAAGTTCAAAAACTATGCGGAATTTAAGTCGATTTACATTTGAAAACAATTTGAATTATATTTCTGTAATTCGTTAGTTATGATTTCAGTAGGCAATGCCAATTACTTTCCAAAAGCCAAGTTAAATCATACAAATTTTCCGATATTGACTGCAATCTATTTAAAATTACTAAATAATCGATCCTATTGATCGTTGACGATTGCAGCGATATTTTGCGTCTCTCTTTACACATTATTGTTTCGATTTTACAATTATATGTCTAGTTAATTTTATGTTCCTGACAAAATGGAGAAACAAAGAAAGTTGCATCCGGTGGTGATTTCGGCCAAACGCTTCGAAGGCATCCAGTCGAGAGCACGCCAGGAGAAGAAACTGGCTCAAATAGCAGCCATCGAGGAGGCACGAAATTATAGGCAATATCTTAAGGAGGGCAACGATCAGCTGTGTGCTTTGTTCAAGGAAAACATTTTAAGACGCAAAGCCGATGCAGAGGCAAATGTAGAATATGAAATACCCGAGGCCGAGCGCCAACAGGACAATGAAACGAAGCTATTGCAGGATCATTTGCGTAGGGAGCGCATTGTGCGAGCCAACAAAATGCTGGAACAGCTGAAACCGGGTCCAAGGGCCATTCATCAGGCGTTGCTTCAGAGTGATTTGGCCCACCAGCGGCAATATCATGAGGCTCTCAATCGAGAGATAATCAAAGCAGCAGAGGATCAGCAAAAACTCGATGAACAACAATGTCCGGAGATACTGATACCATTTGCGAATAAAACCGAAGCGGATGTGATGGCCGAGGAGAAGGCCAAGGTGAAGACGTTTCGCAATGACACAGTGCGTGCTATGGTGGAGCGGTGTAAACGCAAGGATGAGGCTCGCTACCAAGAACTCTATGAAGGTGCCATGGAGAGAGTTCAATGCCAGAACATGGTAAGCGTACAGGAAAAGGCAGCGAAGGAAGCGAGGGCACGCAAACATGAGTTCGGCCGCAATGCCTACAAGGAGGCAGTCAAAGAGAAGGCGGAGAGGGAAGAACGTAAGTATAGAAGCACGGGAAATTGCTCTTAAGTGATCCTTTTCTTAATCTCCAGATGAGCGCATCTGCAATGCCATCGATGATCGTCGAAACTGTGTCTATCAGGTGGCTAGTCGCAATCTAAGCTCCCGTTACAATGCCCATGTGAAGCAGATGCGAGCCGAACAAATTGCCGCTCGGGAGGCTCGTGCCGTACGTGTATGTCGATTGCAGCAGGCCAACAAACGGCAGGCTGAAGAGCGACAACACGACGAGGAGGATCGCTACGATTTCGAGGTGAAAGTGGACGAAGAGCGTCGTCAATGTGAGCTGGCGGAGTTGGCCAAACAGCGCAAGGCCTATCAGTTGGAGGAACAGCGATTGGCCAGAGAGAAAAGACAACGTGAACAGGAAATCGAACGCTTTGAGCTTGCGCGGCGCCTCAAGAACTCCGAGGCTAATAGGCATTTCAATATTCTGGAGGAATCCAACCAGGAGAAGATCAAAACCGACTTACGCAAGACTCTCTACAACCAGAGAGATGAGTTCCTTGAGCAACGGCGACTCGAACTGATTCGCATAAGTGCCTGCAATGATGATCCCTATCTGGAGGACGACAAGAACTTCTTTGCCCAGGCTGTGGATGTAATGGAAAAGTCACGTGAGGTCGGACGTCCCCTCTATCCCATAGCCATGGCAGCGGATCGTTATCGACGTCAGAATAATCTCGATATGCGACCCGAGGCACGGGTGGTTAGGCGCAGTAAACTGCGTGACTATTGCTGGCCCGGTTTCGTCTCCAAGGCGGATCTGGCCTATCGCAAGTACGAGCAGCGGGAGAAGTGCCAAGAGGCAATGGAGCACGATCGCCATCAGATGTACTGCAATTCGATTAAGATCCAGAAAATGGCATCCGTAGAGAAACCCTATCAGCCGTGTGTTGCATCGTGTCCCATCAAATGTTTCCGTGACAACGAGATTGAACCCACTAAGAAGGTGGATTTGGATAAGCCACCAATTGCTCCCAATGATCCGCCAATATTGCGTCTATCGGATGCCAAATGCAAAATGTTGAAAGTTGTTAGAAAAGTGCTAAATGGAATGAAAGTTTGCGAAGAGTCTGAACCACCTGCTGCCCCTCAACAAGATGACGTTCCCATTTTTGTAGAAGTCTCTTCGAAACCAGCTCCCAATGAGGAAGCAGCAGATGAATCTCCTGATGAACCTCCACAAAACAAGAAAAAGAAGCGCAAAACAAAAGTTATAGAGACAAAGAAAAGTGGTTTTAGTGGTGGACCACCAGCTGGACAGGATTACCCTGCAGATATTCCAGATCCCAAAGGCACATGGGGCAAAGGTCCTTTGCGAGGTCAACCCACTCAACCGGAGCCACCTGCCAAGCGTCCAAGTGGCTTTACAGGTGGTCCACTTCCCGGTCAAAATCGTCCTGCTGATGTACCGAACCCCAAGGGAACTTGGGGAAAAGGTCCTTTGCGAGTTCAACCCACTCAACCAGCTCAACCTACCAAAAGGCCCAGCGGTTTTACAGGTGGACCACTTCCCGGTCAAAATCGTCCTGCTGATGTACCGAACCCCAAAGGAACCTGGGGCAAAGGACCTTTGCGAGTCCTAACCACTGCTCAGTCTTCTACCAGAGTTCAGACCCTACCCAAGCACGCAGTTCAGAGCGGCAAGCCTCCCAGTGGTTTCAGCGGAGGACCACCTCCAGGACAAAATCGCGCAGCAGGCATACCAAATCCCACAGGAACTTCCATGTTGCCGCAATCACAGCCTGCAGTACAGCCTGCCAAGCGTTCCAGTGGTTTCAGCGGAGGACCACCACCAGGACGAAATCCCACAGGAACCTGGGAATCAGGATCATTGGCGCGGCAAGCGGCACAATTCGGGAAAACCGATGGAAAACCCCGCGAAAAACCCATCTAGGGAAAAATTTCAAAATTTACGTTTCATCGGCTAATTGTATCGATGTTTGTCCATTTGTGAGTCAGTAATAAATGAAATAAGAAATCAAAAAGGCAAGGAAAAGGGTGGGAGGGGAAGGGAGGGGGAGTGGAAAAGCCACACAAAAACCATTGGTGGACTATGACACAGACAGCACAGGAAATGACGTTAATGGTTTTTTAAAAGCACTTAAACTTGGCGCAAAAGTTTTCTTTTTTTTTTTCCACTCGCTCCCTACTTCCATTTGTCGAGGGTCCACGCAGGGTCGCTTGCTTGTAACCCTTCCACATCCAGTGACACTTGCCACTTGGGTTTGCGCGCGCTTTGTTTAGCTCAGAAGTAGGAGCAGGACCAGGAGTGGGAGTTGGAGCCAGACAAGTGGCCCGAAAGCAAAATGCTCCATAAATTCCAATTAATGCGTGGACAAAGTTATTAGGTTACGCGTTGGTCTACGTCTTCATCAATTTGCGACTGACTGACATCCATTTTTGTTTTCATTTAGCTTATTAGTTGAGGGGACATCACCAAGTGACATGTCAAGCGTAACCGCACCATAACTTAATTTAACCCAGGCTGATGAACCCAAAGACTTGGAGGTCACCTTCTCTCAGTCTCTCACTCTCTCTTGGTCAGCAATCTCATCAGGATAATTACGGTGAAGCACACAATTTCTTCTCCTTTTTTTTTTTGGTGTGTTCTCTCAAGATGCAACTCCCGAAGGGTTAATCAGTAACCGGTTAGAACTTTGCAGTCTTTGGCGCTTAGTCGAGCGCAAAGCTTCAATTAACCGAAGGCTGAAGTGGCCCATCACTTTGTCAAAGTAATGAAAAGTTTTGTCGGCTGCCAAAGTTAACCAATTTGTGGCATTAATAGCTTAGCATCAACCAGGCGATCGGCGGGGACCTTAAAAACAAAAAACAAAAAAGTTTAATAGCTTTGCCTACTCTCAAACTATTACTTAATTTTCATCAAAAAACTGAAACTGCAAAATGGTCGCTGGTCCTCAGTTTCGTTTATTGTCACCTGACCACGACATGGACCCAAACTGACAGGTTTTTTTTTTTTGCGCCACGGCAGTTAAAAACTGAAATGAAATATTCTGCCATTTGGCTTGAAATACAATTCAGGTGCTGCTGCATAGCATGCATACCACATGCACTTGCCTCAATATGTGTGGCAAATATTTTCCATGCAAACGGGGCAGCTTCGCGTTGTGCTCTTAATTCCCAGTAATCAAAGTGTAAAACGAGTATATTCCAGTCAATGAAATCTAAGAGGAGACTATCGATACATTAATCGATTTTTTAATCGATTTGATGTCACGTTTTTGGGTGTCTGTCTCCAATATTGAAAGCTAAGAGAAGACTATTGATACATAAATCGATTAATAATCGATTTGATGCCATACATTTTAAGAGTTTCCCCGCCAAAAGACGTTCCAGGAATATTTTTAGTTAGCTTGTTTGTTTATTTAAGTTAGCGAAAGTTAATCCTTCTGTAAAGCTCTTGTCCTTAAATTTCACACACAAAGTGCTCTCTTTCATGATTAGCTATATAATTTGTTAATCAATCTGCGACCTAGGCTATGATTAAAGTTATATAAAACAGTGCTCAGTGCCCGGAAAATAGATATACAAACACCACAGTGGGTGCCCTATTTATATGGCATGGAGTGTGTGTTCTCAAATGTTATTTTACAACATTTTTATTAGGTTACATATAAATATTTATTAATTTAAATAATTTTAAATTGAAATTCCATGAAACGAAAGCGAAAATAATTGCAACTTTTAGGTCAAATTGAAATTTAAGGGGAGAACTGTTATGGCGGGTTAAAGGGCGATTTGCAAGGGCATAAAAAATTCTAAAATTGCATTATGTAATACTTGAACGAGCCAAATTTCAAAACAATATAAATAATAATTTTTTGATTTCAATTAAATTTGTTTACTAAGTATATTTTTTTGTACGTCTTAATTTAAGATTTGCAAATATTTTGATAATAATAACAGACTTTATTAAAAGAGAAATTATTCAACTTTACTTGCATGTATTTACATGGATTTTTATTTTATCGGCTTGAAAATGTTGTGAAGATAAAAATGAAATATTGAAGGGAAAAAGGAGTCTTCTTCATATTTATAAGCATCACTAGAAAGAATTTACATAGATTTGCTACAATGATTACCGATAACTTGGAATATTGCACATACATAATTCAATCCGATTGTCTATGTCAAATCTATGATCACACCAAATTAAATTAAAATTAAATAACAATTTGATAGGACAAAGATGCAGTACTTCAAAAGTTTCTACATAAGTATACAATTTTCTAACTTCGTTGTAAAAGCTGTCTGAAGCTGAGGAAAATAAATTGAATGAAACAAAAAAAAAACATACCATTAAATGACTCTTTAGCCAAAAAAATGTACGAGGTTAATCGTTTTGGCACAACTCATTATTCATTTTGTTAATAATTAAGTTAAGAAAGATTAAAGTAGCAGTAAAACATTAAATTATTGGTTTCGTTTCCCATTATTCAACATATTTACTAATTTTCGAATGAGTGTGCTAATCAGTTGTCGCAAAAAATAAAGTAAATTTCTCATATTAATTTAAATAGTATGCTATTCTGTTTGTTTCGAAATATGTAAACTTTTATTGACACAAAATGCATCTTAATATCATAATACAATTGTCTGATATAATGGTTCAAATTTAGGAATCATTGGGGCTTTATAACGAGAAAGTATTTGAATATAGCTTAGAAAGATTGAATTTGACTTTTGTTGTTGACAGTTCTTACACCTTTTTTAAGGCTTTATGAAACTTTCAAATAAGCAGGTTCATGGTCAGTGGGAAACCAAAAGAGAGCAACAAGCAGTGCCATTTCGTTAACTACCAGGTATTCGTTTTTCATCAGACCGAAAATTCTAGAATCGTAAAGCCTTATCGTTAGTTTAACGCTAAAACTAGTTGAGAATTACAACTAAATAAAGCGAAGCACGGCTGTTTTTTGGTATTTGGTTGTATAAGCATCTATAGCAAAATAGATTCAGGTCTTTGCTAACTTGATTACAAAATTTCCCATATATATTCCTGTTATTTTAACAAATAGTTCCAAGGATTCACAAAGGTACTTGGCAATACCTCCAACTACAGGGTATCTCTCTGTTGACTCCTCATATCACAGTATTGATTTTGTTTCTTATTTTCCAATTCCATTTCGATGGAAAATATTGATACAATTTAGTTGTTTACGAGTCCAGACCAAGGGATGGATTTGTTTTTTTTCCCCAATTGGAGTTTCAGCATATAAGATAAACCTCGTTTCAGTTATCTCTTCTTAAAGCTGCAAGAATAAGTTTTCAATTTACCTGCCAGACCAAGAACGAAAACTCAATTGTTTTACACAACAAAAACCATAAATATTTAATAAATAAATGCAAAGGCAGCGGCAACAAGTGGGTGTGAAGAAATAAATGAGAGAATTGTTGAGAAATCTTTCAAAAGGGTGAAGAACAAAAGCATCGGGAAAGAAAAGACGCTGCGCGAAGACAATAAGAAAAACACATTACATTGCGTATACGTAATATGGGCAAGTGGCATTCCATTCGCAATTGTAATGTAAAACAAAGTGCTCCTCCCCTCCTCATTCTCCTCGCTCACAATTTTCCAGCAATTGAAAACTCAATAAAAGTTGCTGTATGAAAAATTACTTAATGAAATTAAGTGTGAAAAGTATGAGAGAGAGCTAAACCGAAGGCAAAAGCGAAAGCGAAGCAAGTTGAAGGCGAAGGCACTCGACAATGAAAGTGAGTGGCGAAGCAGAAAGAGCCAAATAGCAGTAAATAATAATCAAGCCATGACTTATAGGTTGCCAGCTGCTTTAAATGGCCAAGGGAATAGGCCAAGGACTTGCGAGGACTTTTCTTATCGTCTTAGGTTAGGATAATATTCTCTTCCAGCCCGATCCATTGTATTTTTTTTTTTTTTTGATCAATAAATTTTTATTGAAACGTTCTACAAGTTCTTTTTCTGATATAGTTAATCATAATTCAATCGACGTCCAACTAAAAGAGGAGCATTCGATTTCCTTGTGGATTTCTTTGCATTGTCATCAGTTGATTTATTCACGGGATGGTGTGCCATCTTGTGCAGCTTGAAACCAAACAGCCTACGGCATAATGATAATAGAATTAAATAGAAATTAAAAGTAATCACAAAAATTCACTCACCGTGGTGTATATTTCTCCTGAGATTCTTCGGGTCGTAAATCTGGCATCTGCATGAAAAACATGTGTGGAAAACTGGTGCCAAACATGGCGCCATCTAGCATGCCGCAACTGGAACGTGGATTGTAAATGTCCTTACAGCGTGGACAATAGGCCTTCACACGTGACTGATCGTAGGCATCGAAGCGACCTATGGGCAATAGATGCTGCCCCTCCTTGCCATTCCAAGCGCAATAGAAACGCGGACACGTACCAAAATCGCCACGTTCATATTTCACATACATGTCATTGATGCCACGAACGGTTACAATATATCGAGCATGAATTAGGCCATACAATTTCACGGCATTCTCCACCTCCGTAATACTTAGGGCATTCCAGATGTCTAGGTTGAAATCTTTATTTACGATATGATTGTAAGAGCGCTGGAAATTGCTGACCAAAACCTCCAATCCGGTCAAATTGAATTTATCCTTCATAAAGTCGCCGGGCACATGGCAAAGGAACTCATTGCCATGAAGGCCCACAAACCAGTTGATCCAACTTGAATCGCAGGATAGCGATGCCGATGAATCGTTATTCGTGCTACTGTATTTTCGTGAAAGAAGTTTTTCGAACTATTATATATATTTATTCACTCACACTACTTACTTGCAAGACATTCTGCTCTGTATATTTATCTATAATAAAAATGTGTGCAAAATTATTAAGAGTCAATTATTGACATTCCGAAATTATAACTCATGAGTTGCTTAGAAAAAGTTTATCCAAGCATTGAAAAAAGCAAAGCACGCCCAGATGAAGGCAAATACCAGAAAAGTGTAAAAATACTAAAACCACTACAAAATACGGCTATATAAGAGCTTATTAAAGTTATTTTATTTGTTTATTTATAATGTGATTGGGCAGTGATTATAAATTACAACCAATCTTCTTACTAGCTATAAGCTTATTAAAGTTAATATGATCAGCTGATCAGCATTAGGAAACAGCTGTTAACTCAGACATCGAAATATTGCAGCGTTACCATGAGAACCATAACAGGATGTCCTTGGGACGAATTATGATATCCACAAATATCTCAATATAACATTATCCATGATAATATCCTTCTACGAGGACTATTAATCAATATTAAACGACTAAAAAAGCGACTAAAACGATAAAATGAGAGAAGTACAAATAGGTAGATAAGACAGATAGATACATAGTAAAGGGAGTTGTAAGCTGTGTCTTCTTTTTTCGCTTTATCTAGTTGTAATTCCCAACTAGTTTTAGCTTTGAAGCAAAGGGAATGGTCATGCAATTCTAGGATCATTATCAAAGCCTATTGATGACAGAACTTGGTAGTTTTTTGTTTCTAATAAATGACCTAAATTCTGCTTTAATACATTTTTATCTGGATTAGTAATTACTAACTAGTGAATTTGTTTATTGTCTTTTATTTGTTAAGTAATAAATATTTATATTTTTACCATAATAAACAAATGTTTTCTATAACCATATTTACGCAAATTGTCTCTTCATATGCTCTATTATGTAGTCATAATATAAAACCGATTTTTTTTTCAAATTTACAAGTTCATTATTTAGTTTTTTTAAGTCACCAAAATGTATGTAACAGTAAGAAGGAAGAATCGTATATATATTCTCGATGAGCACAACAAAATAAATTGATACAGAGATGTCCGTCAGTATGAGTACCTGGATCTCGGGAACTATAAAAGCTAGAGCTACCAAATTTGAAATGTAGACTTGTGTGGTATGTACACTGGTTAAGTTTATTTTGCTTTTGTCACACCCCCTTCAGCCCCCGGAATTTGATAAAAAGTGATATTAAACGCATCGCAATTCGGAATAAAAATGGCCGAGGTATACGTAGAAACGTTTTAAACTCAAAGGGAGCCGGGGCGACTTTGGATTTATACCGAGACCAATTTCATTTTGAGTTCTCGTTGAACAGCATATATTTTTATCTATTCGATTCGTGATCGAGGTAAGGGAAAGTAAGAGCTTTCGATCTTTATAGCTCTTATAAGGTAGAATTACCATTCCATTGATTTGTAATTGTTTCATAAAAAAATTCAACTATTTATTTATAAGAACAATAACAAATACACACTGTTGCGCCAGGAGTAGGAAAAATAAGTTTAAAATCATTGTAACATTTATTTATTACTTTATTTCTCAAAGTATACAATTTTTAATATAAATTTGGAATATCCAGACTTCCAGTTAATCTGAAATAAATTCCAGATAATCGGGTGACTTTCTGTGTTTAGTTATGTGTTCAGATGAATCAGTTTTCTCTCTACATTAATACTTATTTGCCTCATAGCTAGTAGACGATTTGGTATCCTTCTTAATCACTTCCACTAAATTTCGTATTAAAAACCAGAAGGCCGGGCTAACTTCGGCCATGCCGAAGTTTGTATACCCTTGCAAGCTCTTGTGTTACTAGATCTCTAAAAAGATTTATCTAAATGTAAAGACCCTGGTGTCCGTTTTTACACGCCATAGCACGGCACGCACACATATGTATGACAGCTAAATGATATAGTCATCCGATTTTAATCAAATTTACCAGATATATAACTTTATATATAAAAATGTTATTTACCAAGTTAGAAGATGATCGCTCAAGAAACAAAAAAGTTTCTAGAAGAAAAACTATTTTTGGTCCGATCGTTCATATAGCTATATGATATAGTAATCCGATATTGATCAAATTTGGCATGGATGTTTGGATATATAATAAACTGACAAATGTTAAGTTTTATGATAATCGGGTGAAAAAGAAAGAAGTTATTGATCTAAAACTCATTTTTTGACCGATGGTTCCTATGGGAGCTATATGATATAGTCGGCCGATCCAGATGAATCCGAGATATACAATGCCTGCAGTATATACAAAACTTTCGAAATTTCAGATCTATAGCTTTAGCGGACTAGGAGAAGAAGCTGTTGATCCAGACAGACAGACGGGCAAACGGATTTGAACTCGCCTTGTAATGCTGATCAAGAATATATATACTTTATATGGTCGGAGATGCTTCCTTCTATGCGTTGCACACTTCTGACCAAAATTAATATACCCTTTTTGCAAGGGTATAATAACCTCATTTCGATGGTCTACTTTTTGGCGTTATTCTTTCGAAGATTTTTAAGTTTTGAGCATCATGCCAAAGCAAACACTCACAAACACAATTAGAAATGCCATTTTTTCGCCTAGTTGTATAACCTGCAAGTCATTCTATTCCACATTCCCCAACATTAGCTTCGGGCAGACAGATTTTGATTAAAACCCCTTGGCTCTCCCCTCCAACCCCCCAACCACCCAACCCCTTGTCTGCACACGAAAACTTTTGTCCGGCATATGATAGCCCAGGGAGGAGAAATAAAAAAAAAAAAAAGAAGCAAAGGCACAAAAACGGAACCTGAGATTGAAGTAACAAACAAGTCAACAAAAAATCCAACTACTCTGTGTGTGTGTGTGTGTGTGTGCGGGTGTAAGCAACGCATGTGTGTATGCAATTTTTTGGCACAAATTCAATTCCAATTTTCACTTAAAAGTTTTTAACTCGCTTCCAGTTGGTCGTAAAGGCAGAATCGTCCGTGCCGGAGAATCGAAAGCGTTCATCGTCCGTGCAGTTCGCATGAAGATGCCCTTGAGACAAATTAAGTGATTTGCTTCGCTTTTACACACATTTTTTCCCGCTGATTACTTTTTCCAGGGTAGAAGATTTAAAATTAAATTGCAAAGAACAAGAAAACAACGGGAACAGTATATCATTTAGTGTTAGGCCAATGGGCAAAACATAAATGGATTTAAGATTGAGCCAAATGCTGTTGGACCCGGCGAGCCTCCTCCTCGTTCTCCTTGTCAACGGCGCGGGCGTAGTCATCTAATTTTTGACGATCCACCATACGCAATGGTTGCTGGTACTTAAGAACTGCCACATCGAAGTGATTTTTACCCATCGGAGTGACGGTTATCATGGTGCGTACCACTTCCTTGATGGCTGACTCCTCATCGCGCAAATTTAGTATACATTCCTTCTGCTTCTCCATAAATCCACGCACTGTTTGACCATAACGCCCAGTGGAAGCGGCCATCCACTCGTAAACGATACCCGAGGGTTCCGTTTGATACAAATGCGGTTTGCCATAGTCATCGAAACCGCCGATCAAACAGGAAATACCAAATGGACGGGTGCCATTGCTTTGTGTATACTTTTGCTGAAGTTCCGCAACATAACTGAAAATAAATGCCAATGAATTGGAACAATCTGGAAGCTCGAGATGTACTTACCGTGCCATATAGTCCACACTGACAGCCCGTTCAAAGTTCAGACGATGACTTTGCGCCTCGACCTGGGCGCGATTACAGACGATACGGGCATCGGCTGTTAGACCGGCAAAGGTCATTATCACGTGATCGTCGAGCAGACAGATTTTATGTATGGAACGCTCTTCTTGCAGATTTTCACATGTTTTCTTTTCCACACCCAACACAATGGAATCATGAGTGCGTAGGCCCACCTAAGAGAAACGAAAATTGTAAATTTCTGAATATATTTTTGGCTTTGAGAGGACTCTAAACAAACCGCTGTGGATCCTTTGCGTACCGCCTCCTGGGCGTATTCCACTTGAAGTAGATGGCCATCGGGTGAAAAAATGGTCACTGCACGATCATAACGTTCGCCCATTATCAAAATATAATTATTTAAAATTTCTACAATCTGCTTGGAATTTTTTGAGAATAATATAATAGGGAATTAATGTCAACTGAAAAAATGAATATGAATATGAAAATGAATATCTCAGTTTAAAAAAAAAGTGTCAAGAGTCTCAAGGAAAATCAACATGAAAATAAACACATTAATAATTATAAAGGCATTGCAAATTGTCATAAGAATAGTCATTATTAAGACATATTTTTAATATTAAATTATAAACAATATTATTAAAAATTAGAAATAAAA
This sequence comes from Drosophila sp. 14030-0761.01, assembly GCA_018150735.1. Lineage (NCBI taxonomy): Eukaryota > Metazoa > Arthropoda > Insecta > Diptera > Drosophilidae > Drosophila > Drosophila sp. 14030-0761.01. The sequence goes on from JAECWO010000031.1 coordinate 15,724,586, forward strand.
ACAATAGATCAATAGATTAACCAAAATAAATCGTTGGCTTTTGCAGAAAAATTACAGAAATTAATAAAGCTTATCGTTCAATTGATTACAATAATTTCCGCACAGCAAATGACTTCGCTTCATAAAATAACGCACTCATAAAAAAAACCCACTGAAAAAAAAATAACTATGCAATTCAAGAGATTAAAAAAATAGCTAAATTAAAATAAATGACACTAAATAAGAAATTAAGAGCAGCAACTGACTTCGCTTTTTACAATAATCCAAAGATTATTACTAAAATTAGGAAAAAGCTCTTAGTATTAATTGAAAGCAGATCTACATTAAATTAAATACCAATTAAAGAGAATTTTTGAGCAGCAACTGACTTCGCCTTTTACCATATTAAAGAGACGACTACTGAGGACAGGAAAAAAGTCTTAATATTAATTATTAATTAGTTGAGGACAGGAAAAAAGTCTTAATATTAATTATTAATTAGTTGAAATTTCATAATTTCCACTGTAGTTGAAATTTCCATATATCCACTATAGTTAAAATTTCCATATTTCCACTATAGCTACAATTTCCAAATTTCCACTATAGTTGAAATTTCCATATTTCCACTATTGTTAAAATTTCCATATTTCCGCTATAGTTGAAATTTCCAAATTTCCACTATAGTTGAAATTTCCATATTTCCACTATAGTTGAAATTTCCATATTTCCACTATAGTTAAAATTTCCATATTTCCACTATAGTTGAAATTTTCATATTTCCACTATTGTTAAAATTTCCATATTTCCACTATAGTTGAAATTTCCATATTTTCACTATAGTTTAAATTTCCATATTTCCACTATAGTTAAAATTTCCATATTTCCACTATAGCTAAAATTTCCAAATTTCCACTATAGTTAAAATTTCCATATTTCCACTATAGCTAAAATTTCCAAATTTCCACTATAGTTGAAATTTCCATATTTCCACTATTGTTGAAATTTCCATATTTCCACTATAGTTGAAATTTCCATATTTCCACTATAGTTGAAATTTCCAAATTTCCACTATAGTTGAAATTTCCATATTTCCACTATAGTTGAAATTTCATAATTTCCATTATAGTTGAAATTTCCATATTTCCACTATAGTTGAAATTTCCATATTTCCACTATAGTTGAAATTTCCATATTTCCACTATAGTTGAAATTTCCATATTTCCACTATAGTTGAAATTTCCATATTTCCACTATAGTTAAAATTTCCATATTTCCACTATAGTTGAAATTTCCAAATTTCCACTATAGTTAAAATTTCCATATTTCCACTATAGCTAAAATTTCCAAATTTCCACTATAGTTGAAATTTCCATATTTCCACTATTGTTGAAATTTCCATATTTCCACTATAGTTGAAATTTCCAAATTTCCACTATAGTTGAAATTTCCATATTTCCACTATAGTTGAAATTTCATAATTTCCATTATAGTTGAAATTTCCATATTTCCACTATAGTTGAAATTTCCAAATTTCCACTATAGTTGAAATTTCCATATTTCCACTATAGTTGAAATTTCCATATTTCCACTATAGTTGAAATTTCCATATTTCCACTATAGTTAAAATTTCCAAATTTCCACTATAGTTAAAATTTCCATATTTCCACTATAGCTAAAATTTCCAAATTTCCACTATAGTTGAAATTTCCATATTTCCACTATTGTTGAAATTTCCATATTTCCACTATAGTTGAAATTTCCAAATTTCCACTATAGTTGAAATTTCCATATTTCCACTATAGTTGAAATTTCATAATTTCCATTATAGTTGAAATTTCCATATTTCCACTATAGTTGAAATTTCCATATTTCCACTATAGTTGAAATTTCCATATTTCCACTATAGTTGAAATTTCCATATTTCCACTATAGTTGAAATTTCCATATTTCCACTATAGTTAAAATTTCCAAATTTCCACTATAGTTAAAATTTCCATATTTCCACTATAGCTAAAATTTCCAAATTTCCACTATAGTTGAAATTTCCATATTTCCACTATTGTTGAAATTTCCATATTTCCACTATAGTTGAAATTTCCAAATTTCCACTATAGTTGAAATTTCCATATTTCCACTATAGTTGAAATTTCATAATTTCCATTATAGTTGAAATTTCCATATTTCCACTATAGTTGAAATTTCCAAATTTCCACTATAGTTGAAATTTCCATATTTCCACTATAGTTGAAATTTCATAATTTCCATTATAGTTGAAATTTCCATATTTCCACTGTAGTTGAAATTTCCATATTTCCACTATAGTTAAAATTTCCATATTTCCACTATAGCTAAAATTTCCAAATTTCCACTATAGTTGAAATTTCCATATTTCCACTATTGTTGAAATTTCCATATTTCCACTATAGTTGAAATTTCCATATATCCACTATAGTTGAAATTTCCATATTTCCACTATAGTTGAAATTTCCATATTTCCACTATAGTTGAAATTTCCATATTTCCGCTATAGTTGAAATTTCCATATTTCCACTATAGTTAAAATTTCCAAATTTCCACTATAGTTGAAATTTCCATATTTCCACTATAGTTGAAATTTCATAATTTCCATTATAGTTGAAATTTCCATATTTCCACTATAGTTGAAATTTCCATATTTCCACTATAGTTAAAATTTCCATATTTCCACTATAGTTGAAATTTTCATATTTCCACTATTGTTAAAATTTCCATATTTCCACTATAGTTGAAATTTCCATATTTCCACTATAGTTGAAATTTCCATATTTCCACTATAGTTTAAATTTCCATATATCCACTATAGTTGAAATTTCATAATTTCCATTATAGTTGAAATTTCCATATTTCCACTATAGTTGAAATTTCCATATTTCCACTGTAGCTAAAATTTCCAAATTTCCACTATAGTTGAAATTTCCATATTTCCACTATAGTTAAAATTTCCATATTTCCACTATAGTTGAAATTTTCATATTTCCACTATAGCTAAAATTTCTAAATTTCCACTATAGTTGAAATTTCCATATTTCCACTATAGTTGAAATTTCCAAATTTCCACTATAGTTGAAATTTCCATATTTCCACTATAGTTGAAATTTCCATATTTCCACTGTAGTTGAAATTTTCATATTTCCACTATAGTTGAAATTTCATAATTTCCATTATAGTTGAAATTTCCATATTTCCACTATAGTTGAAATTTCCATATTTCCACTATTGTTAAAATTTCCATATTTCCACTATAGTTGAAATTTACATATTTCCACTGTAGTTGAAATTTCCATATATCCAAATTTTAACTATTGTTAAAATTTCCATATTTCCACTATAGTTGAAATTTCCATATTTCCACTATAGTTGAAATTTCCATATTTCCACTATAGTTGAAATTTCCAAATTTCCACTATAGTTGAAATTTCCAAATTTCCACTATAGTTGAAATTTCCAAATTTCCACTATAGATGAAATTTCCATATTTCCATATTTCGTTCCTTTGTACCCAATCCATAAAAAGGATTCCTTAAGGAACCGATTTCATGTTCTCCACATATCTTCTAGGACTAGTAGCATCGAATCCAGGTTTTTTAATAAAATCCAATTATGGCAAATATTGAAATTTCAATATTTCCACTATGGTTGAAATTTCCATCTTTCCACTATAGTTGAAATTTCAAATTTCATACCATCAGGCATCAATTGAGGACAGAGAGAGAGAGATTTAACAATAAGTAGCCCACTACTAATTAAGAACAAAACTTTAATTAATAACTTAAACTATGTTTAACCACCTACACGCGCGCAGCAACTAACCTTGCCCCGGAAGGCCAGAGTTTCTAATGCGCTCGGCGAAGGCCAACAGCCAATTGAGGACAGTGTCTAAGTAGCTGAGTGTTAAATTAGAATAAACATTAATTAATAACTAAAACTATGTGGAACTAACTTTTGCCGCAACGGCAACTGACATCGCTAGGAAAAGGGCAAGGCCAAGCCAACTCTGATGAGCAGGACAAAGCCCTTAGTAATTTAGAACATAACTTTAATTAATAACTTAAACTATGTTTAACCAACTAGAAGTGCCTTTTGCCGCCGGTTTTAAGCATTACAACGAAAATTCATCCAACTTCAGCTGGAACTCTTGCTGTCTTGCTGTTTGTTGTTCAAATGGTTCATCATTAATTTTCACATACACACACACCCACACAAACACACACTTGAACGCATTTAGAGAGACGAGAAGTGAAAGGCACTTGAAGCTATGCTTAAAACCTTTTGCTCTTGTCCTTATCCCCCTAACAACATTTATTGGTCTTTAGCTCTCTGACGACGATGCCAAAATGAGAGATCAAGGAGGGAGGCAACGCTATCGATGAGGGGGGACAAGAAAAACAACAATCAACACCATTTGCCGCTACAAATTAAGCTCGAAGCAAACAAATCGTGGAATCGTTCAGCCAGTTAACCAAACCCAAACTCAAGCCCAAGCCCCCGAAAATGTTGCTCCGTCTGTTTTATGTGGCGTCTGCCCCATTCCTAGCCATTGCCCCAGAGGCAATTTCGTTTCGTGTTTAGACTGGGACACACACAGAGACGGGGGGTGGGGCGAACAGGTTCTTTTCTTCGATTTTGGGGAGGTGGATATGGGTGGGTAAAAGTGCTTAATCAAAATGCCTTGGAAACGTTGCGTATACTTAATTTTAGTTCTTTTGCCATCGACTGATGTGCCAATAACTAACTAATGAATTTAATGTTTGTGTTGTTGTTGCTGTTATTGTTGTTGTTGTTGCATGTCGAGAAATGTTTATGTTTATTTAATTTACAAGTATATTAAGCTCTTTTTAAGGAACTCTTCATGAATTTCGATTGTAGAACTTGTTGAAGTTCTCCATCGAAATGAATTACTAATGAAAACATTTTCTTTTGGCTCAGACCTGTGTGAAATTGAAATATAAATTAAATTAAAATAGTTTTATTCATTTGATTAAATTATTGCAAATTGCATTTTGTGTGTTGTCAATTTTGATAAATGTTTATATAAATTCATTTAACGTATGTCCCAATCCACAAGCGAGGTGTACTCGAAAAGGTTAATGAATGAGATGCAAAAATATGAAGTTAATATGAATTTTCAATGAAAAACTTAAGTTTTAATCAAGTTTCAATGATTTTTCAATGAAGTTTCAATGAAGAGCATGGAAGAGAGATTTCTACCTCCTAAAACAAAGAGCTGAGGACCGAGGAGAGATTTTTGCCGCCTGCTACCAACAATATGATGGATTAGAAGTATTTCTCACATACCATCTTGAAACTGATTGGAATAATGGTTAAGTCAGTGACAGAGAAGACAGATTGAGCGAATGTGATAAGAGAAAAAAAATGGCAGCATCGATTATGAAGATAAACAGAAAAAATTAATTGATGATAGAGATTGAAAGACTGATGGAGAAGATGATTCAGTAGAAATGATTGGGTGAATACCACAAGAAAATACAACAAGAATGGTGAAGTTTAAAATGTGTAAATGTCTATAATATCGACTCTATATCTATACTTCTGTATTCAGGAGAGTTACCCATATATTTTTTCCTTGTTTAATGATAGAAAAAATATTTGTTAGCCAGTTATTATTGCGATTAAACCCATCAAGCTTATCATATAGCTGGCACACTTTGCGTATACGTTATTACTATTATTACCTTATTACCTTTGTCAATAGGCTTTAACAAAATTTGGAAAAAATTGACAAAAACTTTGGATCATTCGCAAATGTAATATTTTGTATCAATAAAAGAAGTAAGTTTAATTTGATTTGTAATGGTCACAGGAGCAAAAAGAAAAAAAAGAGTTCTAAATAAAAATATAAAAAATGAAATACAATAAGTATTATTTCTCAAAAAATGAATACAAATTTGCTTAACCTGTTAATAACAAAAATTATATTTTTTCAGCCTTTTAAGTTATAAATAAAGTTAAGTTAAAATAAAAAAAATTAAATACAATAAGTATCATTTTTCAAAAAATTAATACAAATTTGTTTAACCTGTTAATAACAAAAATTATATTTTTTAAGCCTTTTAAGTTACATAAATATAACTTATCTTAATTATCAAAACAAAAATTAACTTATTTTGATTTTGTTTAAATTAAAATTAAATTAACGCATCTCAGTCCTCAGACTTTTAAATTTATGGAGATCAACTCTTAAAACAAAAAATAAAAAGAAAAACAATTGACATAAATTTTACTCTGTCCAAGCGTTATTTTATATTATTATTTTATACTATCGATAGTGGCCAAAAACAATCGAAGTAAATATTCGATACCTCGATAGTGCCATCGATAGTTTCCCAGCTCTAGTTATTATCCTTTGCCTTAACTTAATGACATAAACTAATAGAGATTAATATGCATAAATATAATAAATTACTTAACTTTTCAAACCGCCATCGTAACATCGTGTAACAAATGCACCGCGCAACCGCATAAAACATATTTTTCGAAGTGTCTACCGTGCAATATAATTGCATTTTATGTGATTCTATTCATTTTGTGTTTACAATTCCTGTGTAATTTATTTATTTGGAGGTACAATTTTTGAAAAGCGGTATTTAAGGCGTGGTCGAAAGGGGGAGGGGAGTATAAATATAGGGCAGCATAACATAACGTAACATTGGCACGTATTTAATCCTACTAAGTATGCTGCCAAAAAAGCGACCCGAGTCCTGGTATTCCTGGTGTCCTACTGTTCTGGTTCAGCTTCGGATTCGGCTCCTGTTCCTGTTGTGACAGCAGCAGTCCCGCCTCTGCACACGGTTGTCATAAAATGTTAAATACAAAATTTATGGCAAACTGCGCGTTTGTGGCATACTAAACATGCGATGGCAATGCGGTTACACCGAGAAATGCTGGAGACCAAGCTGTGGCGCACTGTGGATCCCGGGCTAAGCACATTAGCAAAATGAAGCTGTTTCGATTACGATTACATTTCTCTCAGATTTGCTCGTTTTTTGTTGCATTTCAAGATTTTGTTGTCAGCATTTGTGACACTAAGTGAGGAGGATGATGATGATGATGATGCTCCTCGTTCGTAGCAGCTGCGCTCACTTGGACAGCATTAAACTCTTTGTCTGGGGTCAGGTAAAGCATGGGGGGTGCTAAAAAGTGAAACTAGGGGAAAATTCGACTACATTGAGGTTACATTACATTGTTATAATTTGCATGGACAACATGGACAGGAGCGGATTAAGATCATTTGTTCACTAGAGGCAAAAATATACTTACCAGGAGTACCCCCACACTATTGTCTAATTTTCTTGACAAACATTTAGAAAGAACTACTTCAAAAAGATTTAAGTCGAGTCTCTTTACAGTTGGAAATATTAGTTAAAAAGAGTTTACAATGCGACAGAATTATTAGGGAAAGTAATTTACAAATGAAATGTACTTGTTCACCTTTTTCCAAATTTTGTTCATGATTTTTTGTAGAATTTATTTTATTACATTAAATATCTTATAAAATAAAATACGTAATAGGAAAGCTAAGAGTGCTAGCTACCAAGAATTTCGAATTTCTCTCAAAATTATATGTAGGTAAATTAATTGACCTAATCAATTATATACACTTTGTATGCTCATAAGAAATTACTGAAAAATCATGAATTTGCTGACCAAAAAGGATATTTCTTTATAGGTGCTTCATATGTGACTTTAAAAAATATGTGACTTATCCTACATCTTTTTTACATTTTTGGCATTCATTTTAAGCATATTTAGTCAAATTTGCCTACAGTAACCTTTTTATACCCTTGCAGAGGGTATTATAAAATTGGTCAGATGTTTGTAACGCAGAGAAGGGATCGTTTCCGACCCCATAAAGTATATATATTCTTGATCAGCAAGAGAAGACGAGTTGATATAGCCATGTCCGTCTGTCCGTCTGTCCGTCTGTCCTTCTGTCCGTCTGTCCGTCTGTCCGTCTGTCTGTCTGGTGCTTCGCGATCTAGTCCCACAGTTTTAGAGCTATCGCATTCAAAGTTCGTATATAAGCTTTTCTATACAGCCACATACACATCTGCGATTTTGAATAAGATCGGACAACTATATCATATAGCTGTCATACAAATACAATCGTTAAATGCGAATAACTTCTCTATTTTTTGAACAATCTTATCCAAACTGATTATGTACATAAATAAAAAGGGATTACGTCATATGCGTGAATTTCAAAACAATCGGATAAACATAACGCCTGATTTCGACGATATAAAATTTGCCTATATAGCGTGCACTGCTTATGGCAGCAGCAGTATGCAGCAGTACTGCTGCCATAAGCAGTGCACGCATAAGCAGTGAAGCACATATATGTGTCAAAATTGCGATTGTGTGTGTGTGAATATGAATATCAATCGCTACATTGTCTACTATTTGGCGATTGGCTGCCCCCGGCCAATGTATTTAAAATATTTCTTTATTGGATTAAGAAACAAAAAATTTTTTAGAAAATAAAATGTAATGGTCAAAAGCTGCAAGGGTATACAAACTTTGGCATAGCCGAAGTTAGCTTCTTTGATATTTTAAATTGAAGTTCTCCGTATAACCATTTATTTTAAAGTTTATAATTTAGGTTACCCTTAGTATGCCTATAAGAAATTACTCTGAGAAGTCATCCAGTTTCTCTGGGTTATTCAGATTTCATAAATATGTGACTTTTCCTACATCTTTTTTACATTTTTAGACATACTTTTAAGGATATTTACTAAACTTCTTCAAAATGAAGTCCTCCGTATAACAATTTATTTTAAAGTCACAACTTCTTCTATTTATAATATTGTAATTCTATATATTTAAAGTAAATTTATTTAAGTTTATTTTTTTTTTTTTTTAATTGACCTAATTAGCTGTTTACCCTTTGTATGTTCCTAAGAAGTTAATGTGGGAAATTACCCAGTTTTTATAGGTTCTTGAGATTTCATAGATATGTGACTTTTACATACTTACATACTTCTTACATTTTTGGACATAATTTTAGCCATATTTAGTCAAGTTTCCCTTCTATAAATTGAAGTACTCTGTATAACCATTTATTTAAAAGTTAAGGTTTTCTGCTTCTATTTATAATATCATAATTTCTAAAATATATTGTATAATAAATTTCTTTTCCTGGTCCCGTGCGAATTCATTATAACTATTAATAATATAAAAGTAAATTAAAAATGATAACATATAAAAACTATTAAATTGTAGTGTATATAGTAGTATTAGCATTGAAAATAATTTCGTTTTCAAAACAATTTGCAATCAAACTTTATCTCAATGTTCATCTAAAATTTTGATACTTATAGTAGCCAAGATGTGCTGTGATTTGTAGTAATTGAAACGTATTTTATACATATTTTATACACATTTTATACATATTTTATGCATATTTTATACATATTTTATACACATTTATAAATTATTACATACTGATAGATAGAATCTAAGGCAACATAAGCTTCATCTGGTTTTTATTTCATTATAATATTTAATGTATTTCTTATGATAAAGTTATATTTTGTGTCCATAAAGTTTCTTCTATACAATTTTCCTTAGTTTCAGTTTCTATCTGGGCTTGACGCAAGTTTGTTTAAGTTTAGATAATTTTATATCTGATTTTATTTCAATTTGTAATAAATCATTTAGTTTTAGTAGTTGTTTCAATTAATATACTAACACATTATCTAATTATCAGCCATTAGTTTTATATAATATGAGCAGAAACATATTTGTTATTGCCACATTAACAATTATTAATTACATTTGACTTATTTATTTATTAGAATTTCCAATATTTCTTTGTGAGTAATTGTGAAATACACTGTTATTTGTATTTTAAAATATATTAATGGATTATTTCATAATGATGGGAGTTTCCTTTTGAAGTCATGACAAAAATTGTGTAATTTTATCTCGGCTTGGTATTTATTTCATCCTTAATTTAAGCTAGTTTTTGCGGTTTTTGCATGGCAAACCTCAACTGGCAGTCTTGGTTGGAATCTTTTTGGCTGACGATGGCAGAAATGCAAACAACCTTTGACCATTGACTGCAGTCAACTCAGTCGACGGGGCAGGCGAGGACAGGACAGATATGCCAGAATCAGGACCATATCTAAATATGTATATGTCTTGTCTATGTAAACAGCAAGAGGGGAGAAGAACTCATGCTCACCTGATGGCGCCCAGACACTCACATTCGCATTCACCCCAAGTCCTTTTAATAAACCGAGCAACGCACACGCCATTGTTGACTTAGTCAACGTCCATGTTCCATCTCCTTGCCCAACCGTGTGTGTGTGTGTGTGTGCTCCAAAGTGCCATTTAGTGTCAACGAACTCATCCTCCTTCACGTACACACACAGCACACACACACACAGCACACACACACACCTATACACTCTTGTCTTTCAGTTGCCAAGTTATTAAGTCGTTTGTGTTTATGGAAAAGCCGCTGTTAAACTTGAGGGACGTGATGCAGCTGCTCCAGCTCCTGCTCCTGCTCCTGTTACAGGATAGCTCATTATGAAACTGTGATGGCAACTGCTGGCCAACTCATTAGATCAAAGTTTGTAGATGATCCAAATTCTCCCATTGTATTGAGGACGCATTTTCAATTATTACGTGAACTCAAATTCGAAACCATTTGAATTGGAATTGAAATTGGAATTGTGGTTGTCGAAACGCGAACTAAAGTTAAGTAAAGTAAAGTTTAACTCACGCAACTTGCAGAGTAAAGTGTTTCAGGCAATTGCAATAAAGTGCAGCTCCAACTCGAATTGCAACTCCAATCAGTCAGAATGGCCCCCCCCCCCTCCCCGTCTCTAGCTGAAAGCCAAATGGGCGACAAATGCTGTGCAAATTAATGGCAAAAAGGCTACGCACAGCACTTGAAGAAAAGTATTGATAGATAAAAATGTGCAGCATGGAAATGGAGCAAAAAAAAAAAAAGAGAAAAGAGAAAACCAAACGAAGTCAACTCAAGTCGAAGAAGAAAAGTAAGGGAATAGAATAGAATCTTGCACTAATGGTCAACAATGAAGCTGCAGGAGGAGCGAGCAGCTGCTGTAAGTGCTAAGGCAACTGTCACTTCACTCGACAGCATCTCCTCCAACTGACTTATGTCAAATTGGAGTGGCTTCTTTTCTAAAAAATAAGACTAAAAGCATATTTATATAGAGAGAGAGAGATGAGATTTATGACTAAATTTAGTTCGCTTTCAATTGAATATCGTAACGAATTTGCCACTTAATCGGATACTACAGTAGTAGATACGTTTGCAGCATAAATTACGACATCACGTTGCACGATTTGGGCTAATTTATGCAGTTGCCTTACAGGCAAAAAACAGGTGAGAAACCAGTAACGAAACGAAATGAAAGCAAACCAAATTACACGCAACGAAACGAAAAGAAACTACTAAATAATCAAACTGGAATTCTGGTGATGATGCGATGAGAGAAACGAGTCAATTGATATACTGAAAGCGAACCGAAACACCAGCGCACAGATAGAGGATTAAGTCCTTCGAACTCTTAAGGATATTAGCCACAAGGCAAGAGAAGGGCGGGTCAGTCAGCGGGCATTTATGGCAGGGAAAGGACTCTCTCTCTCTCTCTGTCTGCCTGTCAATACCATAGAGTTTTATATAGTTTCCTTTACTCTCGACTTGCTGCAACGACGACACGCGACCCACATGCATATAAACATTTCACGGCTGGGCGACATATCAGCGATATTTTTATGGCCAACGTGCACTCGATTCGGTTTCCGCTGAACTCTATGGAGCTCCATCTCCCTCTCTCTCCCTCTCTCTCTCTCTCTGTTGGCATAAAAAAAAAAGAAGGGCAGTAGGAGAAAAAGAAATAAATACTGTGAGAAAATGTATCTGTACACAGCTCTTATCTGTGTATAATCCACTTTATATTTTCACACTACCAAAAAAAAAAAAAAAAAACCTGAAATTGAAAATAAACATAAATTCGGTTTACAAGAGGAAAAAAAACACGAGAAAATACTATTGCGGATTATTATACATACATATAAATTGGTAAAAATTGGTTGTAAGAACAATGGCATTTGGATTTGAGTGATAGAATTTGAACAATTTTTTGATGCCCCAAAATGTAGGCAATATAAATTTTGCACCCAAGTGTAGGCAACACAAATTGTGCAGGACTTTTGAGCAAGAATGCAGTTAAATGTGTGGAGAAAACAGGAAAAGGAGAAGACATATGTTACATTTTGTGAAATTCAAGTTTAAAGTGCCTGCAAAAAGTTCATGGAAAGTTTTTGTCTGATTTATAGCAATTTTTTAATTATTTTGCAGCATAAATAAATATATGTATATATAGCTTGTTTGTTGTTGTTGTTGTTGTGTCAGCTGCAATAGCAAAACAGCTTTATTTAATTGAAGTTGAAAGCGGGGCGTTGCCTTGGCAAAGTTTATTAACTTTATACCATGACAAAACACTTTGAATTTGCTTGGTGGCTAGATGATGGTGGCATCCTGATGTCCTTCACTCCACTCGCTGCTGATTGTCTGCAATTCATGGCAGCTTTCGAATTTCATTGTTGCATTCCAAGCACTTTGAGCCGAACTAAACTTTCACTAGACGTTCCTTACTTGGCTGCAATTTTCTTGTCCATGTCCATGGCCATGGCCATGTCCGTGTCCTGTCTATGTCTGCTGCTGTCTACGATCCTTCGGTTTTGGTTTTGCCTGATTGCAAACACAACAATTCTCACTTGGCCCGCTGCTCCGTCTCCCAGTGGAGATTGTGGAAAGTTTATTATTATTATTTGGCTTGTTTCGCATTTCTTTTTTTCGGTTTTATTTACCTTTAAATAAAATTTCCCTCATCGCTTGAGATTTGTTTGCCCAAAGGGCGTAAAGAGAAAGAATCTCAAGGATTCTTAGTATTTGTTCATTGGGTTTTGGGGGCGGAGAGATATCCAAGACTTAATGAGGCGATAATGTGAATTTTAATTGACCATCATAAGAAATTAAATTAGAAAAATAAATCTATGTAACAAAACCTGTTAGGGCAAAAAGGATGTGAAAGGAATTTCAATATTTCGTTAGCTAGCTTCAAGAATTTATGGGTCAGCAGTCAGTTTTGGCTTAAAGTTATGAAATTTTTGCACATTTTGCGGTAAGTTTTATTACTTTTACAGTCCTGCCGCTTGGCTGGAGTGAAAAAAGTTCCTTTTGCCCCTTTGTGTGCGGTCCTCTGAAATGGAATTTAAAGCAATCAATGCGGTTTAGTAAACACAATTTCGGTTAGAATTCATTATTTGCAAGAACTGACAAATTGGTGGTGTTCCTGATTTTGGTTCTGGTTGTAGAGACACCACAGGAAACCAATATTTACAATCAATTTTTTTTACAAATTTCATTATAAAGTTACTCTTTTCTAGTTGGATTTTTTTTCTTCCGTTTCAGTTTCATATCCTTGTTAAACTAAAATGGGAGAGAGATTACAAAAATATATGATTCACAGGCACACAGCAGACAGTCATGGGACAGTGGCTATGGGTCAAAGGGTATCACCAATTTTGCCATGTGTCTGTCGATGGAACCAGCCATAACGCCAACTTGTGGCCTCCGGATAGTTATACTTCACATCCGGTGTCCTCTCATAACGTTGCTCCAGATATGTGGTCCTTTGGCCACTGCGTAGCAATTGCAGTTCATCATGCGGCACTGATTTCATGGGTGGATCACGACACTGACAATGACGAAAATTATGCTGCTCCACCTGCGATAGGTCGTAGTCAAAGATGGCCGACGACGAGGGACGTATAATCCGACGATGGGACAATACGTATGATGAACCCATGCCATGTCCTCTTTGTCCATGAGGACGTCGAGAATCGTTCACTGTCCTTGGGGGGGCATCACAGCGAGAACGTGTCCTTAGAAGGGGCACAGCATTGTCAATGGGTTTAGTCTTTGCTTGACCACCTCTATATCGTATGGGCATGGATTTGGTCTGGTTAATTTTCTTGCTCTCGTTTGGTTGCTGCTTTGGCTGCTTAACTGCAATTGGAGGGGGAACTGCTACCCTTCCCTTGGCCGGTAACCGATTAGAGCCCATCGGTCCTGGTCCTTTTGGTGTCGCTTTAATCCTCCATTGACTCGTTTTTGTAGCTACTTCCTTGGTGCCCACAGACTGTCTGCGTGCATTTTGGAATTTGGTTGAGACTTGTGTATTTAGAGAGCTAAACATGTTTTTTTAAAGTGTGTTTCAGTATTGCAAAACGAAACCTTAAACGTTTGACAACAAAAGTCAAGGGTAACTCCATATTATAGAAATTATAATGTATTTTATCTGTAGCAGGAGAAAGTGGCAATCTCTAAGGTCAACTAGAGAAGGATAATCGTGAAAAGCTTATGTTTAAGTAGTCCAAAACCTTTTTTGGAGTCTAGTTTTACCTCTCCATTTGAGTTACTTACCTGAAAAGGGTTTTTGAGAAGTGACAAAAAGAAGTTAATTAATAATATTTAAAGGCAATGTAGTCCTAAGTTTCTAAATTGGGTAAGCACAACAGAATATCGTTTAACACTAATTTGGTCTTACACGATTAGATTTATAGGATAATAATAATTTATAATTTAGCAGGATTATAGTTTATAATAAATTAATGCTAAATCGCATAAGAAACAAAAAAGGTTTGAAAAGGAAAATTATTTTTGGTCCGATCGTTCCTATCAGAGCTATATGATATAGTAGTCCGATCTTAATCCAATTTGGCACGGACGTTTGGATAAATAATAAACTGTCAAATATTAAGTTTCATGATAATCCTGTCAAAAATACTCAAGTTATTGATCTAAAACTCTATTTTCGACTGATGATTCCTATGGGAGCTTTATGATATAGTAGTCCGATCTTGATCAAATTTGGCAAGTACGTTTGGATGTATAGTAAACTGCCAAATGTTATAATAATCAGGTGAAAAATAACGAAGTTATTGATCTAAAACTCTATTTTCGACCGATGGTTCCTATGGGAGCTATATAGTTGTCCGATCCAAATGAATCCGAGATATACAATGCCTGCAGTATATACAAGACTTTGTGCAAAGTTTCAGCTCTATAGCTTTAGCGGACTAGGAGGAGAAACTGTTGATCCAGACGGACTGACAGACAGACAAACGGCTTTCAACTCGTCTTGTTATGCTGATCAACAATGTATACATATATACTTTATTTGAACGAAACAAAAGCAGAAAGACATAGAATGAATGGGAATACGAATTATTGTTTCAAATGCATTCGAATCAAAAACAGGGAAATGTTTCTGTATTTATCCATACCATATAATAGAATTTATCTTACTAAAGGCTACTAGCACTATTTGAAATATTCGAGTAACTCTAATGTTATCGGCTTTGTCAAATTTTTCATTTATTCTCATTCACTCTCATGTACATTTCATTTAACTCAAACCATTGACACTCATTTAATTGAAGCCACTTCGAATTTATTCTTTTAAAGTTTCTTGTGAGTGGAACCATATAGTTTTTGGTTTCTACATAGATAGATTTTCGCAAGTTGAACGACTCATAGAATACTTCCAATTAAGTAAAATGATCAATGCATTTGTATCTAATAAACCGCGTTAAAATTTCATTCGAGTTACTTACACATTCCTGCTAGTTTTATTCCTCATATACCCAAATAACTTTACTTTGTGTTAAACTCTAATCTTTATTGCGAAACAATTTTACAAATTCATTCATTACCTACATATTTAGTTCCATGTTTAAGCACACAACAATTAATTATTGTTTTAAAATTATCACGTGGTTACATTTTTTTCTCTTTCTTAATTTTCTTTCATTACATCTTTTGTTTGTTTTTCGCAATTTTCAGCTTAATTCATTTATATAGAGTAGAAATCAACATTTCGCTTAATGATCACAATCAATATATCTATATAAATATATATAGGTAGTAGTAGTTACTAATATTGTAGAGGGGATTGGCGGGTGTATGCCAAATAAGGGGGAATCGGGGCAAGTTCAGCGCACAGACACAGACAATTATCTGATCTTAATTGGATTGGTGGTACATTAACTAAAAAAAAACAAATATATATTCATATAAAACTAATTGCAAGTAATATGTAATTTTAAGGTAATCCAGATATTTGTGCAGCGACTAATGTTCTCGTTCTTATTGTGGCTGGTGCTCCTCGTATCCCAAGTTTAAATACAGAATGCGATTTTCGTATGGGGTTTCAATTGGTTTTTCTATGGTGTAAACAAATATTCAATCAATCAATCTATAGACACATATATCTCGAACATTCTCCACAGAACTCGTCCTCCTGACTTCGGCTATAGGTACATCATCATCTCCATTATATCAGGCTTTAGGATTCGTCTGGATTCCCTTTGCCCTCTCTACTGCTTAGACTCTTCTGACTTGGTCAGAGCAGTTTCTTGGATGCTCCTGTACTAGATGCCGAAATACTGGCCGACGATCCTTTTGGTGGCTTAGTCTTGGGCGCGGATATCGTGGAGGACGGTTGTATCGTGGGCGGCAGACTTATATTGCTGGGTGGCAGAAGATTTTCCACTTGCCGTTCGGATGCCTCACGAATCTTGCTCTCGGTAGCGGTGGTATTGCTGGAGCAGCTTGGTCCACCACTTGGAGCGTTTCCACTTCCTGGCTGATTGCTACCGGTGGCACCTTTCGGCGATGGTGTTGGACGTCCGGAACCAGGTTTGTTATCCGTTGGCTTGGGCGGCGTTAAATTGCTCAAATCCTTGGCATTATCCACCAGATTCGGTGCCTTGTCTTGGGAAGCGGGCTTGGTAAGTAAAACAAAATGAAAAATATTATTTTATTTACTTAGGCAACAAACATTTAGATGGACTTACCTCCGCCTTAAGCACCTTGGCCTTGTCCTGGGCGGGTGTTTCCACAGCACCGAGTTCTGTGGCAATATCATGAATCTCCTTGGCCGAATCGTGTAAGCCATCTACAATTTTAGCCATTTCCTTATCTGTCTTGACCACCTCACCCTTGAGCTTTTCAGCCTCCTTCATGCTCTTGGCAATGGCCTTTTCGATCTTTTGCTCAGCCTCAAGAATTTGCTCCTTATCCAGCAGACAAATGAGCTCCTCAATGGCTTTCTCGTTGAGTTTAATGTTATCCCGACCAATGGACTCCATCACCTGTAAAATGAAAGGAAAGTTGTTGTGAGAGACATTCTCTTTGAACTAGGATCGGAGAACTTACCTTTCTTATCTCATTGACGGTAACAACGCCATCTTTGTCCGCATCGAATTTATCCAGAACTGCCTCGATGTGACGCAAACGTGCCTCATCGCTGGTCTCCTTTAGTTTCTTGATATTCAACATGAGATCATCGATGCGTACGATTTCCTCATTGCGTCGTCTTGTGGCCTGTTTGGAGAGCAGATCGGTGAATTCCTCCAATTGCTTTTTGTCTATATTGGCGGCCTCACTGTCAATACTCTGGATCACCTTGGTGATCTCATTGACCGAAATGGCGCCATCTTTGTCCGCATCCAGTTTAACGAGCAAATCCTCTACGACTTTGAAACGTTCCCCATCGGATGTTTCTTTCATGCGTTTTATGGTGGCGACCATCTCATCGATATGCACCACAGGTTGGGCTGGACTTTGACCAACAATATTGGAGCAATCGGTGGCATCCGCCTGCTTGATTTGCTTCTGGCGATGCTCCAGATCGTTGAGTACATGATCCAAATTTGAAATCATTTTATTGACACGGTTGTAAAGCAACTTGGCTGCACGACTCTCACGCACTGGTTCCTTGACCACTTGTCGCACTTCACGCAACTCCTCGACATCCTCCTGGTAGTCACGCAACTCCTCCTTCAACTCCTTAATGGTCTCCTTCTCAACTACCAGTTGCTTATCGGAAGAGAGCGTATTGAGGGCATCAGACAATAGTTGGACATCGGTGGATGAGATGCTCTTGTCGGTTACGGGTGCAGCAACCGTTTCCTGAGTAAGCTGCGCCTTGACCAACTCTTCAGTAAAAACATAGGGAGCCGGTTGCTCATCCTTCAATGCTGTACGCTTGGCAATCGTCTCCTCATGCTCTTCTTCACGCTCTTCACGAATCTTACGCTCCTCCTCACGAATGATCTCAATTTTCGTTTTGTTGTCCACTTTGCCTTCACTCTCGCCAATGGCATGTCTGGTGTGGGCACCAACGGCATCGGGCAGCACTCGCATTGTCTCCTTCAGCTTGTCGGTGGTGATGCTATCATCAGAAATGAGCATGGCCCGCGACAGAAGTAGCAATGTGGGCGGCACCTGCTCATTTAGGCTAAGATCAATCCATTCCTTGAGCTGGAAACGCAAACGTTCAGCCGTCAGACCATAGGCACGCATGCCACGAGATTTGCATGCCTGCTGCAGTTCAAACAGATCCAATGAATCCACACCTTCGCGTGCAATCACCCGATCATCTGTGGACAGAGATCGCAACTTCAGGCGCAACTGGAATCGTAGCAAGGTCGTAGTGCCAATTGTATTCAATTCAAGCACTCGACACAGGGCAGCCAATTGCTCTCGTGACAGGGAATCCAAGGTAATCTCATCATCGAAACGCTTGGCAAACTTAATGATCTCTTCGGTGCTGACATGATCGCTCGGATTACGTATCTTGCGGAAGAAGGCCTCAAATTGTTTGGCCTCCTCACTGCTGTGCTCCTTGTGTTGCACCGGCATTTGGTCGAGAGTCTGTTGCAAGAATTTCGCCACCTCCAGACGTACGGCCAACGATTGCCTCAGCTTCTCCTGTCGATCCTTGGCCGTTTGGAACGTTGAGGGCAGCATGCCCGGAAAGAATTTAATAAACACCGGCAACAGCAGCTCCATAAAAGGCACAATAATGAATACCGAAAATGGTATCAATCGGAATAGATCGGAGGTGGTTCGCTGCAATTGCTTATTCTCTCGCCTGGTCAACGTCTTGCCATTGAGGACACGCCACAAAAGTTTCGAACTGATGGCCACATCGATGAAGAGCAAACGAAAACCATGATAATAGTGAACCAATTCCTCCCAAATCCGTGTACCTAGCGGCTTCTTGGGTTTGGCCACCGCCTTATCAGGTACTTGGGTCACGGCTCCTGCTCCTGCACTTGCTGCAGTTGTATCCACAGTTGCCTGTGCCACAGTCTCTGCAGTAGATGTAGCAGTTGCTGATGCTGTTACTTTAGCCGACGCTTGACCATTGGCCACCTCCTTCATAATCTCCTCGACCTTTTCCTTTTGCTGATTCTTCAATTTCTTAACCGTAACATCGATTTTCGAACTCGAGGACTCGGAAAGCGATCGAGATGAATGGAAATCCCGAAAACCATGTCCAGAAAAATGATAACCATATTGATGCTGGGGATGATAGCGTCCAAATGATTCCAATGCCATGGACGAAACAGATCTCCGCCTCAGCACTTGCCTCGAAGGTCGAACATCATTGGAGATTCCACCACCATCTGTCTGATCTGTGTACTTGGCCGAACTGCATGTACGGCAATTCGTTCTGAAATCTGCAAATCAAAAAGGAAATCCATCAGTAAAACAGCTCACAATATTGCAATATATTGTATATAAGGGGAACAAGAAATTATATATTATACATCACGTTTTTTGCTCAACAAAAAAAAGTTCAACAATCTTGAATACCCGGCACAGTTTTATAAGCAAAAAGATTACTAAAAAACAATAATTCCACAAACTAATATATATAAAAACAAGTGAACTTGATAAGCAGAACTTTCCACATGATTTGCTTTGGCTACCCAGCCGAGACGAACTGATAAAGAAATCGATCAAAAGAAAACAAACAAAAATTAACACCTTGGAGATTATGTAAAAAACAGAAAAAATAAGGCAAATTCTCTATTGGTCAATTTGCTATAAATACAAAATGTGATGACGGTCATTGAAAATTTTGAACTTTTCCTTTTTTGTTTCTCCTTTCTCTCAAATTTATTTTTTGGCAAACGATCAAGGTAACATGCATTGCGAATGACAAAGAAAGAAAGAAAGGAAAATGCACTTAAAGAGAAAGTGAATGATTTTTTTTTTTGCAATAATCAGCGAACGAATTGTGAACGAATGTTGATCTACAAAAGTCTCTTTGTGTGTGTGTTGACTGTACTCTAGGCGATCTATGGCGTCGTTATGTCTACGTAGGTTGTTAGACAGGTACCTGTGGCAGACACCTGCATAGTTTTCTGAGAATTTAGAGGAAAAAAACTAAAACAATGGTGAGAGATTTTTCTTTTTTTGACCAGAAATGCATGTAAAGAAGGAAAAGGAAGAGAAATCGGACTAGAGAAGTGTGGGAAAAATATTTAATGGTCTGTTTGCACCACAAATATGTGGGCTTGGTATTTTCGAAGATCTATTCTATTCATCCAAGATCTATTCTATTCATCTTTGTAAGTCGAGTCTTCCAAATGGTCACAATATTCTTTGAAATCATTAGGGACTTTTCTATGGATCGCTTCTGAGTTTCCACAGTTAGACTTCCTTTAAGAAAGTGTCAATCCTGTCAGGCCTGGAGTTTCAATCAATAAACGGACCTGGAAAGTACTTATAGTCGAACTATAAATCACTTGGGTAGACTTTGATCAGCAAATCTAACAGCATTTCTACGATAAGCAAATCGAGAATGGCGCGATCGAAGAAAACCCAAATTAAATGTAAGTAGAATGACAAAATGAAAACAAAAGAAACATTTGAATAATGAATAATTAGCATGAATCTTCTAATAATATCTTAAATAATGAGATCATAGTCCATCCATCACCTGAGGGAAATTTTGTAGCGCAAACAAAAAATTTCCTCACCAACTATAGGGCAAGGGAAATTTAACAGCTGTTCACGAAAGTGCAGTCAAAACAAAAACAAAAAATAAATGGATACGACGCACGAGCAAAACACAGACACACACGCACGCAAACAGGCACACACACACACATACGTTGGGGTTTCTTGTTGTAAAATCAATGGAAAGTTTTCTGGGGAATTCTTGTTGTTGTTGTTTTGTTTTGTTTGCTGCTGCTAACGGCACTTACATCGCTTATAATTCAGATATATAAAATTCGATTTGAGAGTCGTCCCCTTATGTCGCAGCAGGGCATTCATGTTTGTGCTTTATGCTTGGGGGCGGGGCGGGGCGAAGCGGGTGGGCTGCTCGGTTCTGCCAATTCAAATTTCGAGTAATTTTTCAAATAAAATTTCGAGGAATTCCGACCAATTTGTCGACGGAGTGTGTAATCTTTGATTTAGTTGTCGTCGTCGTCGCCGCCTCTCACTTGTTTCTTGTTTTGTCAATTCCTTGTCCTCTTCCTTTTGCTTATCACTTCAAAAGCTAGAGCGTTTTCTCTTTGTTGTAATTTCGTTTGTGTGTGCGGTTTTATCCAAGATCTCACTCTCTCTTGTTGTACGCCTAAAAGTAAATCCATTGAACTATTAATTTTGTTGCGATAAAATCGTGGGTAAGTGGCAATCCATATTTAAATTTAATGCTGATGTAAAATATATATGTATGTGGTTAAATTGTTAACGGATTTGTCAGCAGCACACATACGCCGACGTCAACATCGCGCGATGTTCTTTTTAGTTTTTGTCAAAAACCGAAAAAATTACACAACTACAGCAACAAATTTCGAATGATTTCGACTGTTGTTGCTGTTGCTACTGTTTGTTGTTCTTCGTGTTTCGAAATTTCGCATTAACAGCACCCTGTTTGTTCACATCATGTTTCAGCTTTTTCGGCTAGACTTTATATATATTCCACTCATTTATCTATTTATTTTCGCGAATTTTACCATTTACTTATCAACTTCGTTTATGATTTTTTTTAAAACAACAACAACATCAACCACGCACTAAGAAACAACAACACGAATTCGCCTAGCCAGAGTGAATTCGCTTAGCAATCCCGAACTTCGCTTAGCTTTATCGAATTCGCCTAGCTAGATTAAATTTGCTCATACAATCGAATTCCGGCGTAATATATCGATAAGACTATCGTTAAATCGTTACTTTTCAAAATGATAAAATTTAACTCCTTTAACTTGTTAATAATTACCCCAATTTACTTATTCCGAATTCTATTTATGTTAACTATATACTCTTTAAAAATGAATTTTACGTCAAATATTTAGTAGATGTAGGTCACAACTTTCTGGTTTTCTTTAAGTTGAGTAATAAGAACTGTGTTTGTTAGTGTAGGTCAGAACGGTGAGGTTGAAAAAATGTGTCAGCATAACTCATAACATATTTTCAAATCCGTTGTCAAGTAAAATTCAAAGCTTCTTTGTTCAGAAACAGAAAACATGTAAACAATTTGAAGTCTCTTTTTGGTAGGGGGCCAGGAAAGCCTTTTGAGTTTGTGCATTTTTCCGGGCACATAGTTTTAAATAAAAAGATAAGGCTTGTCGTTTAACAATGCTATAACCTTCTAGTTTTTAAACACTTTTTTGCTTTTTTCCCCCATCACATTACCTGACAATAAAGCATAAAATGTTAAACCACCTCTTTTGTCATCAATTGCCCCGATACACGTGTAGAATGTGTCATGGTACTAGGCAATTTGTTATATTAAATTTATTTAATGCGTATACGTTAGAACGACAAATTTTCATGTCTCTTTCATATAAAAAACTCTGCAAGTGATAAAAATGGGTAATATAATTTTCAATACTCAACATATTCACATGTAAATAATGAATAAATAATTTAAATATCATCATTATCCTAATAGATAAAGATGGTTTGTTAAATGACTTTTTTCCTTGTTCTTAATTAACTATGTATTATGCATTTCTCTTTTACTGTATTGGACCTTTTTTAGATATCTAATTTATGTAAATAAAATAAATGAACGAGTCATTTTTTAAACATTTACTTTTAAATCGATAATCAAAGACATGGGTCTTGCGTGTCTGCGGAATCCAGTCATTTGTCAATTTCCATATCCACCTATTTGTACTGCATTTAGTAATTAGCTCTATACGGTAGCTGGTCCAATTTATTGGTGCAGCTAATGCCAATGGTCTGGTCATTGTGAATTTTTATTGGCTAAAATCTGACATTGATTTGAGAAAACAATTAGTGCACATTTGAGTGTCTTACATCGACTAAATTTCGAGCAATTAAACAGTTTCGAAAAGTGATGCATAAAATGCAAATGTGTCGAAGAGTTGAACTCCTTTTTATAGTCCTAGCCTTTTCGGTTAATGGCCAAACATTCAAACTTAGTCCGATTCTGGAGCGCCTTAAAAACGAACTCAATCCTTCGTCCTTACTTCTTCTGCAGAGCACCAAAGATGATTGCTGGAGTGACCTGCAAATTGACTTCAGCTTGCCTGTTCTCAACCTGAATGAGGGACAAAGTTATCAACTGAAAAATACTTTCAATAGACACATTTTGCCTATAGTATGTCTAATACATGATAGAGAAACCATAATGGAGTCTTTGTTTAACAATTTGAATAATATGCGAAGCACTCCAACTTTGTTGTTGGCACAATCATCCCAAAATTTAAGTGCAATCTTCGAGGATTGTCGTTCTCACCAAATGCTCAATGTGCTGGCCTTAAATAAATCGGATGACTATATCTATAGCTATAAAGCTTTTCCCCGATTCACAGTTAAAAGACGTCGCCTGAGCGAAATTCGTTTATTTTTCGAACCGCAAGTGAAAAACCTTTTCCAATATCCCATTACCGCTTTGCCAGTGAGCATACTACCACGTTGCGTTGTCTACAACGATACACAAGGACATCTTCAAGTAAAGGGTTATTTGACGCGCTTTGTCAGACACTTTGCGGAGAGTTTGAATGCCTCACTGGAATTTATTTTGAATCATATTTCTAACGATCTTGAACCCGAAGAGGTGGCATCTTTGATGGACAATGGTAGTCTGGACATCTCTCTTGATTTGGTAGATGCTTCATATACATTCCATTTGACGAATGATATATTTACCTACAGCGAAGTAATGGAAAATGGACAGTGGTCTTTGATGTTGCCCGAGGAGTCGTTCGTTCAGCGTTCCAGTTTCTACATAAGCTCAACTGGGTTTATCTATGCAATTGGTTTTATGATTATATTTGCTGTATTATTAAGCAACGCCCAGCGTTTCGATTTGGGATCGAGAACGTTTAGCTTGCAGTGTTTAAAACAATTTTTAGATCATATTCTAAGAGGTGTTATAGCCCATTCGATAATATTGCCCAAAATACTCTCACTGCGACTTGCCTTCATCTATTGGTTATTATTTTTTAGTGGTCTTTTCTATAGCAATATATATACAGCGAATCTGGCAACGTTATTTCTGAATCCTCCAACTGAACCTCTTGTTCGCTCCTATGAGGATATGCGAATGGGAAATATGAAGATCTTATTGCTTAATTTGGATATTGAGGAAATTAATGATACGAAAGGAGATGTTCTTCTGCGTGATTATAGCGACATTATTGTGGAAATCGATTCGGATGATGAATTTCAAGAACTACGATGTGAATTGAACCGATCGTATGCCTACCCAGTGACAAATACTTTGTGGCCCTTGTTAAAGGAGAAGCAAAAGAAACTGAAACGTCCCTTATTTCGTCTGTCCCAAGAGATTGAGATTGATCCGTTTTTTGTATTCGTAATACCGCTGGCTAAGAACTCCATTTTTGAAGAGGTTTTCAGTAGCTTTTTAATACACGTCCAGTCCAGCGGACTTTATGTCCAATGGTTCGATCAATCTTTTCGTGAATTAAATGAAATTGGCAAAATGAATTATTCCCGTATAGATGATGATCGCAAAACTCATGACATCAACTGCGACGATTTAATTTGGCCATTTTTACTCTATATAATTGGAGCCATGATGAGTTTAATTATATTTGGCATGGAGTTACTCTGGCACAAGTAAAGAAAAAACAATGAGTGAAAAAGGAAGAAATAAAAGGATTTATCTATGCACGTTATCGGGACACTATGGAGATCGAAAGGTCCAAGCTTCAATAATTATAATTAAACAAATTTTTTTTGAATAGACATAAGTAAACCCTAAAAATATAAGCACAATTTGTAATTCACTTTTTCTAAAAATTTTCTAGAGTAAAGCCCAGACCCAAATCCAATGGAAAATTAATAGATACAACAGCGAGAGGAATGGCTGATCTTTGGAGGCGAGTTCAGACGGAGTGGAGCGAAATTTCCCATTAAATTATACAAAGCTAAGAAACTTTGATCAAAATATAAAAAACAAAAAATTAAACCAAAATCAATAAATTATTTATTTTCATTTTATTTATTTAGTATTAGGATATAGTTGTAAACTATCAACGTAATCATTTTTTTCAAGCACTAGCAACTATGGCCATCGGCTTAGGCGATAACTACATCCGTACACTTGCCTGGGATTCGAACCCGGATCCTGGTCAATAAACTATTAAATTAATAAATTATTACCAAAATCAAAAATTGTAAACATGTTAAAGTGAATACATTGCAATTTTCACAACTTAGTTAAGAAACTATGAATGTTTTGAATATTACCTTTTGGGTGTTTTTTTTTTTCAAATATATCTAAAGAATTTAATTCCAGAAAATTAGATCGTTTAAGTCGTTTATTATTAAAATTTTTACAGGTCAATTTGACTAGGACTTATCTAGGCAATTTTAATTCGACATTTTTAAAAATTTTCACTAGTTAATTTATTTTTTAAAATTTGCACTAGTTTTGTTAAAAATTTGAACTAGTTAATTTTTTTAAATTTGCACTAGTAGTGGTTAATAAGTGGCGATAAACAATTTTTTAATAGTTCGACTAGTTGATTTTCATATGTTCATTTTATGAACTCTTCACTTGTTATATTATTGCTTACTTAAGCAAAAGAATAATAAGATTATGTCAATTAATGAAATCAAAAGAAAAGTCCTTAATTGTAGCAAAATTTATAACTAATATTTCAATCAATCTTTCATTTAAACATTTACACTAAAATCGATAATGAACTCTTAACTTTGGTTGACTAAAAGCGTCTGTGGTATCCTAACTGATGTTTTGTGCCAGTCATATGTAAATTCTACCTATTTGCACTTAGTAATTAGCCCCATGCCGTAGCTAGTCCAATTTATTGATGAGGCAAATGCCAATAAGTGCATTCCCCCCTTCTCTCCGTTTAATCGTTCCATCATAGTCAAATGTCAAGCATAAATTTATGGTTTATCAACAAACAAATTGTCTGGTCATTGTGAATTTTATTGGCTATAATCTGACATTGATTTGAGAAAACAATTAGTGCACATTTGGACTAAACTTCGAGCAATTGAACAGTTTCGAAAAGTGATGCATAAAATGCAAATGTGTCGAAGAGTTGAACTCCTTTTTATAGTCCTAGCCTTTTCGGTTAATGGCCAAACATTCAAACTTAGTCCGATTCTGGAGCGTCTCAAGAACGAACTCAATCCTTCGTCCTTACTTCTTCTGCAGAGCACCAAAGATGATTGCTGGAGTGACCTGCAAATTGACTTCAGCTTGCCTGTTCTCAACTTGAATGAGGGACAAAGTTATCAACTGAAAAATACTTTCAATAGACACATTTTGCCTATAGTATGTCTAATAAGTGATGGAGAAACCCTAATGAAGTCCTTATATAATAATTTGAATAATATGCGAAACACTCCTACTTTGTTGTTGGCACAATCATCCCAAAATTTAAGTGCAATCTTCGAGGATTGTCGTTCTCACCAAATGCTTAATGTGCTGGCCCTAAAGAGATCGAGTGACTATATCTATAGCTATAAAGCTTTTCCCCGATTCGAAATTAAGCAGCGTCACCTGAGCGAAATTCGTACGTTTTTCGAGCCGCAGCTGAAAAACCTTTTCCAATATCCCATTACCGCCTTGCCAGTGAGCATACTACCACGTTGCGTTGTCTACAACGATACACAAGGACATCTTCAAGTAAAGGGTTATCTAACGCGCTTTGTCAGACACTTTGCGGAGAGTTTGAATGCCTCACTGGAATTAAATTTAAACTATAATTACATACATCTTGCACACGAAGAGGTGGCATCTATGATGGACAATGGTAGTCTGGATATCTCTCTTGGTTTGATAAATCCCTCATATAAATACCATTTGGAGAATGATCTATACACATATAGCGATCTAATGCAAATTGGAAAGTGGTCTTTGATGTTGCCCGAGGAGTCGTTCGTGCAGCGTTCCAGTTTCTATATAAACTCGCAAAGATTTATTTCTTCCACTTTTTTTTTGATCATATTTGCTGTATTACTAAGCAATGCCCAGCGTTTCGATGTGGGAATGAGAACGTTTAGCTTGCAGTGCATAAAACAGTTTTTAGATCATGTCCTAAGAGGAGTTATAGCCCAATCGATAGTATTACCCAAAATACTCTCATTGCGACTTGCCTTCATCTATTGGCTATTATTTTTTAGTGGTCTATTCAATAGCAATATATATACAGCGAATCTGACAACTTTATTCCTAAATCCTCCAATAGAACATCGTGTTCTCTCTTATGAGGATATGCGAATGACAAATATGAAGATTTTCGTGCATAATTTGGACATTAATGAATTGAATGATTCGCAAGGAGAGGTTCTTCTGCGTGATTATAGCGACATTATTGTGAGAACCAGTTGTGGTGATTTTGAACGATTTCGCAGTGGACTGAACCGCTCGTATGCCTACCCAGTGACAAATACTTTGTGGCCTCTGTTAAAGGAAAAACAAAAGAAACTGAAACGTCCCACATTTCGCCTGTCCGAGGAGATGGAGTTCATTCCGTTTTTAGTGTTTGTATTACCGCTGGCTAAAAACTCAATTTTCGATGAGGCTTTCAATCACTTTTTAACATACGCCCGCTCCAGCGGTCTGTATACCCATTGGTTTTATGAAACCTTTTGGGAACTGCATGAAATTGGCAAATTGAATTATTCTGAAATAGCTGCTGAGCGAAGAACTCATGATATTAATTGCGATGATTTAGTCTGGACATATTTACTCTATATATTAGGAACTACGATGAGTTTAATCACATTTGGCATGGAGTTACTCTACCACAAGTGGACTAAAAACAATGAATGAAAAGGAATTGTCATCGTTTTGAATGAAGTGAATAAAGTAATAGCCCATTAAAAGAGAAAAAGGGTTTATCTATGCACTTTATCTATGTCAAGTTACAATTATTACTGTTATTAATGTACAACTGTCTCGCTGAAACATTTTCATTTGTAAGAAGTTCTTGGTCAAGTAAAAAAGCGAAATGTGGCTTAAATCAAAAATATATTTTATTCTTCTATTCTGCTTTGTTGACTCCAAACATGTACTGAAGCTTAGTAAACTTCTTGAGCTGATTAAACACGAGATTCACTTTGAGTCCATATTGATACTTCAGGCGACTAAGGAACGTTGTTGGCTAGACTTACCCTCCAATGCGGCGATTTTTAACTTTGATGATCGTCAAAGATTTCAACTTAAAAGTAATTTTAACAAACGCATTTTGGCCATAGTCTGTGTGAGTCAGGAACACGGGAAACTGATGAGCGCCTTGTATGCGAATCTGCAAGATATGCGAGACACTTCCACGTTAATTTTGCTAGGAGCCTCCGTCAATTTGAGTGCCATCTTCGAGGAGTGTCGTTCCCACATGATGCTTAATGTCTTGGCTCTTAGGATGTCGGAAGAAAATCCAATTATCTATAGCTATAGAGCTTTTCCCCATTTCCAAGTGCTGCAGAGACGTTTCAGTGATATCAGAGTGTTCTTTGAGTCGCAGATGGAGAATCTCTTTGGTTATACCATCAACGCCATGCCGGATAATGTCTCACCGCGTGCTGTAATCTATACGGATGCAGAGGGTCGCCAGCAGGTGACTGGTTACCTTGCCTATCTCTTTCGAAACTTTGCCAGAAGTTTGAATGCCTCGTTACACTTTTGTTGCCTCCAGCAAAAGGAAGTCTACGATGATGAAACATTGTCCAAACTTATGGAAAATGGTAGTGTGGATCTCTCGATAAGCCTTACGAGTCCGTCGTTTGATAGATTTCAAATTAAGAATAGTAAAACGGTGGAAATATCGAAATGGTTCGTAATGCTACCAGTCGAACCGGAAGTACAGCGTTTCAATTTATACTTCACTAGGAATGATTTTCCTTTGCTGTTGCTGGTATCGATTCTCCTGGCGTTCTTGCTTTGCAACGCACATCGCTTGGATTCGGGTCAGGGACCAAGTTTACAATTCCTCTATTATTTCGGAGATCATGTGCTGCGAGGCATGTTATCACAATCGTTTGTATTGCCCTCACGACTCTCGGCAAAGCGTCTGTTTATCTATTGGCTGCTACTTTTCAGTGGCCTTCTGTTATGCAATGTTTTTATGGCACGACTCGACACATTTTTTATACATCCACCCACATCGAGGAGAATTCAGAGCTATGAAGATTTTCGTCGAGCAGATTTGAAAATCTACATCACCGAACATGACTTTGACTTGCTCAAAGAGACAATTGACGAAAAGGTTCTCGAAAAGAATCTCGATGTATTCGCCATAACCGATTCCGTGGTGTATTTTCAGAGTATGCGTAATGAATTGAATACCACGTACGCTTATTCCGTGACGAACACATTGTGGCCCATGATGGTGTTGAAACAGGCGCGTTTGCAGCGTCCCGTATTTCGGGATTCCGATGAGATAACGTTTCTCTCGCATCTGCTACTTGCTCTACCACTGCCTAGGAACTGCATCTTTGAGCATGCTCTCAATCGTTTCATTTCGCTAACCCATAGCAGTGGTCTCTATACCCATTGGCTTGAACGCACTTTCGACGATTTGATTTTGATTGACAAGATGAGCTACTATCACAGTGATGAGGACTATCAGAGTTACCGTGATTTGAATCTGGAGGATTTGCTGTGGTTTTGGTTGGTTTATGTGATTGGAACAAGCCTAAGTGTAATGGCTTTCGTAGGTGAACGCATACTACCCAAAAAGACCTCCACAAGAAGAGGTTGAGTAACGCAAACTACCCTAAGAAAGGACCTCCGTTTGAGTGCCGCAATGACAAAGTGTTTTGTCATCGTTTTCTATCACTTAGATGCTAATCGGAATATGCAAATGATTTTTTTTAAGGGGTTTCGGAGTTCGTTTATTGTTTATTGATTGCGCAAGTTTATATATAGTATTAGTTGAACAGAAATTAAAATACAAAAACTACAAAGTACATGAACACGCTCTATGGGGTGGGGGGGGGAGAGGGTTGTTTGGGTGGTTAAACGGAAGTTAGTTGTGTGGAAGTTAGGCCATATTGGTGTGCTCTTCACGATGGAAAATCTTGACATCGAAGAACTTGAAGTTGTTCACATCGAAGTAGTAATCATGGACCACGGGCCTGTTGAAGGGGAATCCAAAAGGCAAGGCATCCACATAGCGGGAGCCATGTCCAATGCCGCACGAGACAATGGGATCGTAGCCGGTGTATTGTTGGACAGTTGGCTCATGGTAAGGATAGACCATGTAGAAGAACTGATAGACCTGACCACCCTTCTTACCCTTGGGCAACATCAGACGATTGGGTACACCGCAATGGGTTTCCGATTGATCGAGCTTGAATTTGTAATCGCTGTTGGTGGCATCCATCAGTTTCTGGTAGAGCTCCAAGTAGGTGGTGCGATCATTGACCCAGAAGCTAAAGTCACCGCTGGCACGCTTAATGTGATTGACACCGGCCTCCAATTGAACCTTGAAGTGCTCCAATTCGAAGAAGTTCTGGTAGTTGTGCTCCAAGGGAATGTAACGTCCGTTCTCATCGTACTTGGGTCCAATGAATACCTTAACCACGGCAGCCTGAGCCTTCTCTGAGCTGACATCCAGGGTGAATTCGAAGGGTTTGTGATTGAGACGCTCTTGGCGAGCCTTGATCACATAGCTGGCACCATTGTAGTGAGAGTTGCGTCCAAATTTATAGAGAACATCCTGGCTGCTCTCGGCCACGGGTTCCACATTGACAGCATTGCTGATATCGGCATCGAAGTACTCGAAATAGGTGGTCAGGCTCTCGGGCATGTGAACGGCATCGATTTTGACGCCCTCGAAACCGTAATCCTTCTGGGTGTACTCGGGGAAAGTGGACATCATGTGCCAGTAGTGATCGACAATGTTCTTGTAGATCTCATAGAACAGGGGATCGCGCACCGAAGTGTCGTACTGCATGAAGGTTCCTGGGAATGCCTCTTGATACTTACCAAACGGACGTCCCTCGTTCACAATGTAGCGATACCATTTGTCCAAGCTGCCATAGAACTTCTTGTCCACGCTATCAACATTGCCCTGGATAATGTTACCCAACTGATTGACAACATCCACATCGTATTTCTCGTTCTTATGGATCCAATCCATAATGCGTTGCGTGTACATCTCAATGTTCTCAACATACTCAATATTGTCGGAATGATAGAAATTGTGATGGTTCTCGCGATCGGGATATGGCACACCATTGTAGTTGCGCAGGCCACTGTAGTAGCCGGTCTCCTCAGGCATATACATATTGAAATTGGGCACCTCACCCAAATCATTGGACAATCTCTCCATGTAGTAGCGTGCCAACAATTGCCAGTGCACATACAGATAGAGCTCACCACGACGATCCTTGTTCAGCACGTGATCCTCACCGCCCTTGGTCCAGAAGGGATAATCCAAATTGAAGTAATAGTAGAAGCTATTGAAGCCAACATCCTCCAGATAATAGGCCAGACCATGATCATAGTTGAGTTCACCATAGACATTCGAGTAGTTCGATTTCAAGACAACATTGTAGATGTTGTCCAACTGCTTGACATGATGGAAACCATGCATTTTATAGTGTTCGGCCATCTCAAGGGTCTGTCCATCGAAGAAACTCCAGGGATGGATCTCATATTGTGCTGGCAGGACAATACCCTGCATATCGTCACGGAAGAGGCTGGCAATGGTGAAGGCATAGACGAACAATTGCTTGTTCACATGCTGGCGAGCCCAGAATACAACATGCTGGAAGGTCTCCCAGTTCTTGGCAAAGTAGAACAGACGCACCAATCCAATGGCATACTCCTCATGGCGTTCATACATCACAGTCCACACCTGATCATCGTGGAAGGGATGATGTTGCCACAAATCGAAGAAATGCTGCAATTGCTCGGGATGCTGATAGTCGCTGACATGTTCCCATGGCTTGTACTCGTAAAAGGTCGCCTCGTATTTGTTAACAAAAACATCGTCCTGATAGATGTGCTGCATCACATCGAAGACAAACCTCTGTTTCACCAGAAAGTCCTTGTCGGCCACCTTGGACTCAATGTGCTTGCCATGGCTGACGCCGCCGAGCACCAATAGGCTCAGAGTGAGAACTGCAACCGCCATGAACGACTTCATCTTGCGGAATCATATCGTTGCATTGCTTGCCACCTGCATTTATACTCCAACGGATCGCCAGATCGCCCAATCGCGAGACCATTGGCCGTTCGATCGCAATCGCCTTGACATTATCACAAGAAGATCCGTCCGACCTCTGGAATATTGCGCAAGCTTCCTTCAAAATGCACGTACTCACTTGATAAGCCTCAGTCGATCGAATGAGAATGACGAGCCCTATTTTTCACACATCCAGCGGCTTTTCAATCAATCGATACTAAGTAGGTGTAATCAAGGTTACACCAAACACCTGGATCCCACTACATTGTTATAGAGTTTATGTATGTAAATTGTAGCGAATGCACGGCAACAGAATTGCACCTTGATAGCATTTGGCATTTATATTTTATTTTATTTGATTTTCTGCTGACCGAAGGGTCAGCATATAGATGCGCCCAGCTTATCAAGACATGTTGCCGTTGCCAGTCTAAAAATATTTGTTTCAATAATTGCAAAACATTAATCATAAGTCATATCAACATGAGCATTACGCGTAGACAACAAAGACTTCAGAATCGAGGGGACATAGAGCATCTGATGATGATGATGATGTTGTTGTGGACCTCCACTATAATTATTCTTCCACCCACTAAAAGTCCCTGAAAACTTTTCCCATGCCACGGTTATCAGTTTACCTGCATACCCTGCACACATAGCGGGCAAAATGGTATATTAAAGCCCTCAAAATTTATGTAACAGGCAGAAGAAAGTATTTCCGACCATGTAAATATATTTCTTCTTCTTCGTCTGTCTGAATTAATGGAATCCTCTCTTAGAACTACCCTTTAAAAACTAAAGTGCTGTAATTGGATGTGGTCTGAAGACTATAGAATAGTATATATCTCCGATTTATCACGACTACCTTTCAAAAATAAAGATTTAGATCAAAAGCTTTGTTATCTTTTAGTGGATTATGATAGAACTTTAAATTTTTAAAATTATTGTAAATGCAAACGCCTGTTCCAACATTAATTAAGATCAGACATCTATATCATATAGCTGCCATAGGAACTATCTATCGAAAATGGAGTTTGAGATCAAAAACTACATCATTTTTAACAAGATTATCGTGAATCCTTTAAATTTTCGAGTTTATTAAAAATCCGACATCGATAACATAAGTATAGCTGCCTTGGGAAATAAAGGTCGTGAATAGAGTTTTGGATCAAAAACTTTGTTATTTTTTAGTGGATTATCATGAAACTTTATATTTTTTCATTTATTGTAAAAACCAACGTTTATGCCAACTTTAATTAAGTTCAGACATCTATATCATATAGCTGCCATAGGAAATATATGTCGAAAATAAAGTTTTAGATCAAAAACTTCGTTATTTTTTAATGGATTATCATGAAACTTTATATTTTTTAATTTATTGTAAATACAAACGTTTATGCCAACTTTAATTAAGATCAGACATATATATCATATAGCTGCCATAGGAAGTATATGTCGAAAATAAAGTTTTAGATCAAAAACTTCGTTATTTTTTAATGGATTATCATGAAACTTTATATTTTTTAATTTATTGTAAATACAAACGTCTGTGCCAATTTTAATTAAGATCAGACATTTATATCATATAGCCGCCATATGAACTATAGGTCGTAAATAAAGTTTTAGATCAAAAACTACATTATTTTTTTAAAAGATTATAGTGAAACTTTATATTTGTTAGTTTATTCAAGATCGGAAATATATATCATATAGCTGCAATATGAACTATAGGTCGTAAATAGAGTTTTAGATCAATAACTTCATTATTTTTCATGGGATCGGTTTTTTTTTGTAGATTATCATGAAACTTGGTATTTGTGAATTTATTTTATATCTTAACGTCCATGCCAAATTTTTAAAAGATCGGACAACTATATCTTATAGCTCCCATAGGAAGGATAGGTCCAAAAAATAATTTTGAGTTTCAAAAATTGTTTGTTTCTTATGCGATTATCTTGGTAATTAACATATATACATAATAATTTATTATTCTGCTTAATTGGATGAAAATCAGATGACTATATTATGTATATTTAGAGGACTCGTCTTTTTCCATTTAAGGGAAAAGAGTATACGAACTTCGGCACGGCCAAAGTTAGCCCGATCCTCTGGTTTTTATTTTCTGAAACGCTTCCACATAATCTCTAGACAGAACACCATGAAGGCTAGGAGTAAGAGCACTACATATGCATATGAGATCCATTTAAGATCATCTAAATTCATTGCTGTGCCATGACGTGCTTGGTTACCTTGATTCAGGCTGAGATCCTTGAAGCTAAGCAATCCTGCAGCAACCATATCATTGAAATGCATTCCCACATAATACTGATAGATGCCATTGGCTCTCACAGCCAAATTAAGTCGAGTGACGGGCTCTAGAAACCAAGAGTCCTCCGGCAGGGGAAATGACATTAGAGTCAGTGTACTCAGACAGGCATCCATGGAGTACAAGAAGAGCTCTCTAGCAAAGGACTTTTGCTGCTCACTGAACAAAGTCCAATGGAGTCGTGAGGCCAAATAGATGTGACTGATATTGAAGTTATCCCGCAGGCGAGTAAATTCACTGCCATTGACCGTATGCAAGGAGAGATGCAGTTCCGAGACTATGCCCACGTCCGCCTCATTAATGGCCATCGTCAAGCCGGCACGCTGCAGATCATCCATACTTTTGGGTTGAAAATACTTGGGTGGATGAGTTAGCATAGTGCCCAGGGCGGCCTCATAAATGCAACTGAGATTCAGTCCAATGATGCTCAATGTAAAGTAGACGGCCTTAAGGGAAACGCCTCTGGAGGAGGAGAGATTTAACTGAAAGGATTGACCCAAGAGACCACGCAGTGCCCGATCATTGAGCAGGAAATCTGCCAAATAAACGACTCCTTCGGTTAAATACTGATGGACACTCAGGAAGAATCCATAGCCATAGACAATGGCCAAAGCAATGAAGACATTCTGAACACTGGCCAACATGCGATAGATTTCCCTCAGAGGCATTTGCTGGGACAGCGGTATCATCACGCAAATGTGAGTCAACTCGAAGGGATAACTCCAGAGGTGTTCCGACTCCGTGGCCAGGGTCATGCTCACTGGAATATCCACTGACAATTCGCGACTCAATCGCAACACTTCTTTGGGATGCAGCACTAGACCTGGTTCTATGGTTCGAGCAAATTTCATGGTGGCATTCAGTTTCCAGGCCAAAAGATCTACAAATCTTCCGACAGATCCACCAAGAACTTGTTTACCCGTACGTTTATCCACATAGACCATGGAACGAGGATGCCATTGATCGGGCATAACTATCAGCGGATGACCCTGCATATTCACAAAATGTCCATCCCCCTCTCTCAAAGATTGAAGACTGCGTTGCTCCATCTCAAAGTGCGGCTCCGGAGGGTAGGTGAAATAATGTTGGAGTTCCTTTCCCTCCTCCAGCTGCAAGGCCAACACTTGATACATTTTTATTTGATGGCAAATCTTTAGGAGAGCATGCAACTCGAAAGAGGAGAATTTCTCGAGACGTAATATAGTCCTCTCCCTGCGTTTGAGGTGCTCTAGCCATGACGTCTTATATCCACTTCTCAAGCAAATCACTTGCAAGGCCCTCGAATCTGGTTGGTCAAATGATTGATTGAGCGATTGCAAAACCACTGGAGAAGATGTCGCCACTAGCAGCTCCTGTAACCATTTCTCTGGACAATGATCAAAGCGAATTCTCAATGCCGATGCCGCTGATTCCTTCGCCACATGTCTAATGAAACCAATAACTGAAGACGAAGCTGTCCATTTGGAGGCCAATAGAAGGCAGAAGATTGGCCAGGCTAACATAGCTGACCAAAGACTGTTAGCCAAGCCAAGAGCTCCCAATCGTTTTATTTGGAAACACTTATTTGGAGTGTCATGCGGAGGAGGCGTGACCCATAGAATGAAGGCCGTACGACATTCGTTTAATATGCATATCTCAAAATATGTACTCTTTTATTTGTTAGTTTAGTTAGTGTCTTTTGTTAGTATGTGTATTAGTGACAAGGGCTTCAAAATAATCAAACAAATCAATTGATTGATTGTTCAATCGATTGTTCAGCTCTATTTTTTGTTTGTTTTACAATTATTTGTCCGTTTTGCTGTTTTGCAAAAATAAAATATGTAATTAAGTAGGTTTTTTTTCTTCTTCTTAAAAACTATACAATATATGCATGTATGTGTGAGTGTATGTGTGTGTGAGTGTGTGTGTGTTTTCTCTAGGTACTTAAGTCATGGTGAATCACTAGAACCAAACTAAAATTTCTAAATAGAGAGCAGCAAATTGCTTTTGAGATATTTTTGAGGGGGTGGTAAAAGAGAATAAGAGATTCAAATCAAATTCAAGACAAAGTACATCATGGAGATCGCTTAGGTTTAAAACTTAAATAACTAAGGGTTAAAATTTGCACTAAATCGGGGAATGTACAATACAATGTATAGAATGTCACAATATTCGGCTATTACAAGAGGTTAACACAAAACAAATTAAATAAATTAAACAAAAATTAAATAAAAAACAAATAAACACATAATTTCTATCGATTTTTTTCAGTTTTAGATAACACTGCTCAGATTGGAGTGTGAGGTGCTAGAGCTATGCTTGTGCGGCGTTGTGCTGGGCGTGCCACCACCACCTCCAGCACTTGTTCCACCATTCTCCACCAACTGAAGCAGACGCTGTCGTGTGCGTTTATCACTGACACAAATACATTGTATCAGATTCGTTAATTGCTTTGGGGAATATTCCACATCCTGACGCTGTTGTTCAATCCATTGTTCAAATTGTTCGGGCGAGTAATAATAGGTTTTAATAAATACATCCACATAGGAACGATGCTGGGGATACTTTTGATTGGATATTAGCTCAAGGAATGACATAAAATTGGCAAAATCCAATTGCATTAAAGCTCGTCCGCCAGCCGAGCATTTCTTCACATTAGCGAAACTAAAATGAATGCGAAAAAGTCTTTTAAAGTGAACTCTTCAAATCCATATGGTTCTTCTCACCCTTCTACCAGCAAATGGGTAGCCACATGAGCCATGCAATTCCACACCTGTTTAGGTATGGGCACCTCCTTGGTTATCTCCTCCAGGCACATGGCAAAGCTCTGTATATTCTGGAAAATAACATAGATTATTATACTTACTAAGCATTTAAAGAAACTATTTTCCAACCCTTACCCTATTCAAGACATCACTATAGCTACTATGCTGGTGTATAACATGATTCACATCCCACTTGACCTTAGCCATTTGAGCCAATATGGCCGACAAATCAATGACGCGTGAGGTGACGCATGTATAAACCGGCTTGGCCAGATCCAACATAAATTCATTATACTCCAAATAATTATTCAGCAATGAACGCTCCCCAGAGGGCAATAGATGATTCAAATAGTGCTGCAATATATGAAATTGCTGAAGCATGCTGCGACCCGCCTCTACAGCCACAATGCGCTGCGATAGACCATAAAGTGTGTCCGGATTCGCTAGCTCGTTGTTGGTCTAAAAAAAGATATTAGATTAATTAAAAGTTCCGCTATCATTTGAGGCTTGCGCTTACCAGGGAAGAGAAATTGAGGGGCCACAGCTTGATTTGTGGCAGAACATTGGTCTCCACTGAACGCAGACGTTGCTCCAGACGTGGAGCATACAAGTTATCCGTGGGCACCAACTGGAAAAAGAGATATTTTTAATAAGACATACTTTTAAAAATGTTTTTTCTACGAATTTCTCCTTAAATAGAAGACGCTCCTAGATCCCGCCCTAGAGGCAAATTCCGAAACTACAATCATCAATTTAGACAATTTCTTAAACGTTTCGTTAAATTTAATTCTTTTTCATAAGACGATTAATTTTTCATCTAGTCTTGTCACATTTCTAGGGCTTATATTTCCTGTAATGTAAAGTCCTTCACTCACCGCATCCTTGCCAAAGATCTCATGCACCGCATAGGCATAAAAGTCAATCAATTCCAGCATGCAGGAGACAATTTTCGGTGAGATGCAGTGCAGCAGTTTACACATCTGCAAATAGCGTCCAATGCAGCGTAAAACATTCAAGGCAGTGTTATTTACCAGCAGTTGGCTAAAACAATAATAATAAAATAGGATTAGATAAGATCCAGAGAGGTTGCGGGGCTTGTCCAACTCACTTGCTAACTTGATCATCATATTCTTTGCTCTGCAGACTCAACTTTTGATCATCGTCGCTTTCCTCGCTAAAATAACATGAGGCCTCATCCACAATACCCGAAAGAATATCCTCCTCCAACATATTGGCATCGAGGCCACCATCAAAGGGGGAACTCTTCTCGGAGAAGCGCAAAAAATAGCCATAGGAACCATATATGGAGCTGCCACCATCCTGTGAGTGAACAGAGACAAGCTCATCGCAATTATTATTGCTAATTGGTGAATTGTTCGATGAAGCCAGCAAAGCAGTCGTTGGAGATTTGTGACGACGCAGTGTATGGCGCACTGAGCGGAATTCCTGAAAAGAAAAAGCACAAGATTAAGAAGATGCAACAATGGGTGAGGGATTTATGACTCACTGGTAATTGTAGAATGTGGGCAAAGGAATCCAGAGCTGTCCATGATTCATTATCCAAAAATAAGCAGATTTCCTCCACACAGCATATGTGATAGCGTCGAAAGAACTCTTCGCTCTGCTTTTGCATGGTCTCGATCAATTTCTCCGACTGTTCGCCACAGAATTCCAGACCCACTTTCTTCAGACGCTGCACTATGGACAGAACCTGAATGAACTGATCGTATTTGAGAGCTGTCAACTTGGCGCTCTGCAGGAATAGGCAAACTTTATTCAATATATCGTTCCATATGCGCGATTGACCCTTCTTTAGTTTCTGTTGTATATCAATGTCGGGCGAGTCCACATCATGATCGGGATACAATTTATAATTATTATGCCACATGACCACCTGATAATAGGAGGCCAATATCGTCCAAAATGTCTTACATAGACTGATTAGACATGGGATTAATTTCTCGGCCTGGAGTTGCTCGCACAGTTGTTCATAGAGTAGCTTCATGGGCTGCTCATCTTGACCCCCGCTTAGAGGATCATTGTAGCCACGTAGAACACCATTCACCGAGGAATGTATTGCCGATATATAGTTGATATGCAACTGATCCATGGCTATTAGAGATTTATTGGCCAATTTGTAAGCCTCTTGCAATTTGGAATACTTGCGCATATCGAATTGCAAGACCATCTCATTCAGCACGGTGTCCAATTGGAATTCCATCATAAGCATGGTCTCCTGTAGCTTCTTGTAGAGCGATTGCACGCAATTGTATTGCATGAAGGCCTCGGCGGAACTTTTGCACTGCAACAGCAGAGCAGTTGCAGCACTGTAATTGTGATCCTCTAGCAATTTTTGCAACTCCACATCCGTTGTGCGCAATTTCTTGATGGCTATCAGTGTGTCTAGGACTTCTTTGAGTACCTCCCGTTTGCGATAGCTGGCCAGAATCTCCAAACTGGTTGTGGTTAGATTTGTGCGTGCATAATTCAAATATGAGCGAGCCTTCTGGCATGTCCATAGCGATTCCTCCAGCTTCTTTTGCGTCTCATTGATGGCAGCGAATTCACTGCTGCAGGCATTCCGCTGCTCCAATATATTCTGCAGCACTTGCTTCGTGAGTACCTTCTGTTGGGTGCGCAGCTGGGCTATGGTCAGCTCGATGAGCTCCTGGTCAATGCCAGATTTGAGAACTTTCTATAGGGAAGGAGGAGGATAAATAGGGAATTGATTGAACAAATGAAAAATCCATTTGTCTTACCTTCAGCTCATACAAACTGGGATCGTTGTCGCTATCTGAGGTGTAGTAGCATTGCTCAATGCTCTCCAGTATTTCCTGATCCGACTTTTGTGCATTCGTTGATGATGAGGGGGCGGCATCCGCTTCCGCCTCACCATCTGTGACCTTATCTGGACTGTGGGTATCCGCATCCCTTGTAACCGATTGCACAAAGTAATCCGAGAAACCCATTGCTGGAATTTTCATTTGTCGATTCGTCTGTGAGCATGTGTGTGTGAGCCATCATATGCGTTCGTGTGTGTATGAAGTAGGCGGAAATAGGATGTGCAGATAAACCAAGTTAGTAGCTTCACAGCTGCTCCTCCTTCTCCACTTTGATTACAACTCACCTGCTTGTGCAGCAGATCCATGAATTTTGTTTTGAACTCCATTGTTTTAGCCTTGGAGTTCTGCATATTTTAGCCATGAAGAAATATGCACAAAAGCGAGACAACAACAAGCAGAGCGAGTCACAGACAAACTACACCGGAGATGCGCACATTCTCTCATCTAGCTATTTTTAGCCTGAAATCTAGCTTGTTTCACTAAAACATAGGTGGCAGCACTGGGCAAATCAAGAGACAGGGACGTAGTGAGTGACATAAGGAGGGCTGATTGGGTGATTCCATTAAGTAATATAAATAAAGGATTTATACAGATGAATAAAATTTTGTATATGAATATACAATTGTGTTGCTAATTAGAACTGCAATTTTTCCCTTTCGTTTGACACCAAATGCGCTGCAATCAATGCAGTTTTGGTCAAAGTAAACAATTACCGATATTTCTTATGTTCAGCTAAAACGTCCCTGTTGCGATTTGCAATGCGAACCCCTTTGGGGGTTTCTGACTACGCCCCTAGCAGCAATTGCGGCGCTTTAAGTGGCTTGCGAATTGTTTTTGTTTAGTTATTGTTTTATTGTTTTTTTTAAAGAAAATTGCAAATTTGTGACTCGTCCCCGTGCCCTGTGTGATGACAACTGCATGCGAGTGGACAGGTGAAGGTGATAAGTGTGCAGGATGCGCATCTGCATGGTGTCGGATTTCTTTTATCCGAGCATTGGTGGCGTCGAGGAGCATGTCTACAATCTCAGTCAAAAGCTGCTGGATCAGGGACACAAGGTAGGAGATAACCCTCACCATCACATATAAGTCTTTCCACGAATTTAAAATCTTTATCTCTTGCAGGTTGTGGTGCTGACCCATGCCTATGGGGATTGCAATGGAGTGCGCTATGTGACGCACGGTCTAAAGGTCTACTATCTGCCCATTAAAGTTTGTTACAATCAATGCATTTTGCCCACTGCAGTCTGCAATGTGCCAATGCTGCGTGCCGTTTTGCTCAGGGAACGAGTTGAGGTGGTCCATGGCCATTCGGCATTTAGTGCCTTAGCCCATGAGGCTCTAATGGTGGGTTCACTGCTGGGATTGAAGGTGAGAAAGGTAATCTACAATCTAATTTAATCTAATCTAATAAGTAATTCCCTTCAGACCGTCTTCACGGATCACAGTCTCTTTGGGTTTGCTGACTTATCGGCTGCCCTGACCAACAATCTGCTCGAGGTGAACCTCAGCATGGTGAATCATGCCATTTGCGTATCCCATATAGGCAAAGAGAACACTGTGCTGCGTGCCCGGGTGGCCAAACATCGAGTTTCCGTTATACCAAATGCTGTGGACACGGCACTCTTCACACCAGATCCTAGTCAGCGTCCAAGCGATGAAACAAGTGAGTTAAAGAATCAGTCCATTGAAGCAATCCCCATCTAAGAACTCTTTTTCTTTTCACAGTAATTTTTGTGGTGGCCTCACGTTTGGTCTATCGCAAAGGCATTGATCTCCTCGCCGGCATTATTCCAAGATTCAAAAACGCGCCAAATGTCAAGTTCATTATAGTCGGTGATGGACCCAAACGAGATTTGTTGGAGGAGATACGCGAAAAGACCAATATGCAGGATCGCGTAGAGATTGTCGGCGCTGTGGAGCATGCCCGTGTCAGGGATGTCCTAGTGCGTGGTCATATCTTTTTGAACACCTCCCTAACCGAAGCCTATTGTATGGCCATTGTGGAGGCGGCATCATGCGGCCTCCAAGTGGTATCCACCAGTGTTGGTGGCATACCCGAGGTTTTGCCAAAAAATCTTATATTGCTGGCCGAGCCAGATATTGATGCCATATATGCTGCCATGTTGGTGGCCATTGAGCGCCACAAGCAAAGTGTTCCCATGATGAATCCTGCCATGCCCTGCCTGCCAGAGAGTCAATCCAAGCGAAGACGTCGCAAAATCAAAGCAAAGCAATTGCCAATGCCTTCTCCTGAGATGTCCTCCTGCACAGCCACTTCATCGGTGGCGGCTGATGAGAGCAGCCAATTGGAGCCTATACTCTGTCCACACAAATGCAATGAACTGGTGGAGACCCTCTACAATTGGGATGATGTGGCTCATCGCACTGTCCGGGTCTATGAGCGTGTTATCCAAGAGCGTGCCTTCACCCTAAGCGAGCTGATTTTTGCCGTATATCAGCATGGTTCTTGGTTCCTGCTCTTTCTTGTAGTGGCCCACTTTCTGATGCGCCTTCTCGAGTTCTGGCGACCACGTAATCGCGTGGAGGCCGCTCGGGATATCCAGACATCGACCAAATAGTCAAAATTGTTAAACTCCTTATGCTAGTTACTTTAGCTGATCTGATCTTCCATCAATTAGCCAATTATAATATTTATTAAACGAATCTTTTATCATTCCACAAACTGAGGGATTGTTATTCTCTGTCCAGATTGTTGTGTGAAAGTTGTCAAATTTTGGTGAAACTTAACTAAATTTGTTTGTAATGAATTCGAAAAGTCGTCCAGAGGATAATTCAAATGCTCGGTCCTCGGGTGATTCCTACATAGAGCGTTTCCCTGAGCAACAGCATATAACCAAGCGAAATGTGCAGACATGTGAGTGTGAAAACCAATTCATTTCATTATTTTTATCAAATTCTTCCATTCTCCAGCTGAAAATCAACCGAGTTCTTTTTTCGAGAAACTTTTGTGGCTTCTGTCGTTTATATTAGTGATCATTACATTTCCCATCTCATTGTTCGTATGTCTGGTCGTTCTCCAAGAGTATCAGCGTGCCGTTATTTTACGCATTGGACGTCTACGTCCA
Source organism: Drosophila sp. 14030-0761.01 (assembly GCA_018150735.1). Classification (NCBI taxonomy): domain Eukaryota; kingdom Metazoa; phylum Arthropoda; class Insecta; order Diptera; family Drosophilidae; genus Drosophila; species Drosophila sp. 14030-0761.01. The sequence goes on from JAECWO010000031.1 coordinate 15,768,138, forward strand.
GGTAAAGCACGTGGTCCGGGAATGATCTTTATCTTGCCCTGCATTGATTCGTACATTAAAGTGGATTTGCGTACCACTTCATTTGATGTTCCGCCCCAGGAGATACTCACCAAAGATTCGGTGACCATCAGTGTGGATGCGGTGGTCTATTATAGCATTAAGCAACCATTGGATGCAGTCCTCCAGGTGGTTAATCCACGCGATGCCACCCAAAAGCTAGCGATGACAACGCTAAGAAATATATCCGGTACACACATGCTGATGGAACTGCTCACAACCAAGGAGCTGCTGTCCAAGCAAATCGAATGGGTACTGGACAGTGCCACGGAACCATGGGGTGTGCGTGTGGAGCGTGTGGAAATGTAAGTCAAAAGAAATCCACATAAACGAATCAATTCTTAATCCTGCCATCTATTGCATAGCAAGGAGATCTACATGCCGGATCAATTGCAGCGGGCAATGGCCGTGGAGCAGGAGGCAGCCCGCGAAGCAAAAGCCAAGGTAGCAGCGGCTCAGGGCGAACGTGATGCGGTCAAGGCTCTCAAAGAGGCTGCCGATATAATGGAATCAAATCCCATTGCCTTGCAATTGCGTTACCTTCAGACACTGAACACAATTGCCAACACGAATACCAAAGCCTATGTCTTTCCCTTCCCAGTGGACATAATAAAGAAGTTGATTAAATAACGCTTGGAATGGACCTGGGATTACTGAGGCCTTCATACAAAAATCTCTTGGCATTAAGCTGTGATTTTTTACTCCACAAAAACAACGATCCTAACCACTTTTAGTAAAGAAAGAATCTTTATTATTATTGTAATGGTATACTAGTATAATGTAATGTGTCTAGTTCTTTCTTAGCGTTGTTTATCCATCCGGTGAAAGGTTCGACTTCGGTAAAGAAAGTTGTTCGGCCGCAGCGATAGCCCCAAGAGACAATACCAACGAGATAAACAATGTGTTTATTTCTGTAGATCAATGGGCCACCAGAATCACCAAAGCACGGACTCGTTCCGTTGCGGAAAGCGCATATCATATTTTCCCGTTTATATTGGGAAATTTGGGCGCACAGTTCGTCATTCAGTATATTCAATGTTGTATACTGCAAATTATCAGGGATGATGGAAGCTGTGGTTGACACCGTACCCCAGCCAGAGGCATCGACGGGAGCACCCTCAAAAGGATGTAAATGGAACAGATCAATTGACTTGATATTGGAGTCAAAGGTGAATTCGCCGAATAAATAGATAAGAGCTATATCGTTTTCCATGGTTCTGGGATTAAACTTCTCATGGTTTTTGTATTTGTAAACGCTTCTGATGGTTCCACCAGAGTTCCAGTAGATGGAACCAGCACGGATATAGAGACCGTACGATTCGGCCCTTTGCAGACAGTGAGCAGCAGTTAACACAAATTTAGGGTGGATGATGGAACCACCGCACAATAATTCGCCACGGTTCAGCAGCGCAACTTGCCAAGGGAACATGCCGAGGCTGGCATTTTTACCTTTAATAATACGTCCATCTAATTGGGGCATGAGATACTCCTCGATGGCAGCACCGAAAACGCAAGCAACTACGGACAACAATATCACAAATTTAAACATGTTTCTTCTACTAAGAATTCGCCAGTGAAAGTTGGCTTTTATAGAAAACTGGTGAGTCCATTATCTCCTTACCAGTCTGCCACCTTAACAATTAAGCAAAATCGAGGGCCTGATTTCGGCCATCGATTAGATAGGTAAGGGTATATAAATCAATAATGTCATTAAATCGTATTTCTTAATCTTATAATCTTTTGGTTTTACATATCAACTTGAATCTTTTGCCCAAAGAGGGGGGAGTGCAAGGAACTGCGAGCTCCCAGGTTGACAACGAACGATGAACGAGAAATGAACACAAGGAGAAGGCACTGAATGTGGTCGTCTTCAATGTCGGATGTCATACACTTTACTTAGACCACTCTACAATGATCCTTTTTTGGGTGTTCAGCATCCGCTCTTTCTTTTTTGAGCCATAAAAACTAGCGTCTTAAATTCATGGGAAATCGCTTTAATATGTATTACAGTGAACTTCTTTATACAATTTCATTAATTTCCGATCTTAGGACTGCAATAAGATCTTATATTTTGCTAACAACAAATAAGAAAAAGAGGAAAATAGTGGGACTTCAGTAATTAGTATGAGAAAAAACTAAACTAAACTAAACATGATCGGTTTAGGTTTAGGTTTAGGCTTTATACAACTAATGATAGATTCTAATAACAAAATTTAGTAAGGTTCATTGACTTGGTCCCCAAACGTTGACTGGCCAAAAACTGTAGCCTCCTTTTCGGCTTAAAAAATTGAAATGTTTTAGTCGTTCTGCTTCTTTTTAATTGAACAAATACCTGATTAGGGATCTAATAAGAATCAACCATGGATTACCTTTAAGCTTTATACTCTATAAAACGTCTGGAAACCAAAATCATAACTATTTAAATACTGGAATCCTATTTATATGAAGTATTAATCGGATGTTTCTAACATATTGGAAAGATTTAAAATATTAAACTCTTTCGAAGAGTTTTTCAATCTTCAAAATATATTAAAAGTAATTTCAATAGAAAACCAATTCTTAGAAAACCAAAAAATGCATTTAAAATTAATTCTGAAATGTTTTTATTTCAAGTTTTTTAGATGGAGTTGGCAGTGTTGATCACCCAGGAGCGGAGGACAGCAACATCGGCGTAGACACCTGGATAGTTGGAGTAGGCACAGCCATAGCCCCATGAGACAACACCAACGAGGACACCACCGGAGACCAATGGGCCACCGGAGTCACCCTGGCAGGCATCCTTGCCGCTGGCAGCAGCGCAGATCATGGTGCTCTTGATTTGACTGCCATAACCGTAGGTGGAGGAAGCGCACTGGGATTGGCCGACAATGTTAACGTTCACGTACTGCAGAGTAGTGGGGATGGAGCTGGATCCAGATGACTGAGTACCCCAGCCAGAGACGGAGGCGGAAGCACCGTTGGAAGGAGCATTGCTGGCCAGACCGATCGACTTAACGGTGGAGCTGAAGCCCAAGTAGGAGGACAGTCGGATGACGGCAATATCGTTGACCATGGTGTTGGCGTTGTAGCCCTCATGGTTTCTGAAGGAAGCAACGGCGGAGACGACACCACCGGAGCTCCAGTAGGTGGAACCAGCACGGACCTGCAGGGAGGAGGCCGACACGGATTGCAGACAGTGAGCAGCAGTCACGATGATGTTGGACGAGTAGATGGAACCACCGCAGGAGTGAGAACCACTGCGCTGCAGGGAGATTTGCCAGGGGAAGCTGCTGATGGTGGTAGCAGAACCTCCAACAATACGTCCATCCAACTGGGGCAGGAGACCCTCAGGGACGGCGGCGCCGAAAGCGCAGGCAACTACGGACAACAAGATCACAAACTTGAACATATTGTGTCTACAATGAAGTCCATAGGGAAACGCGAGCTTATATAGTAAAAGGGGTTCCTCTGTTATCTCCTTACCTGTCTATCACCTGTGCAAAATCACCAACTAAAAGATTGAATGGATTCTAAGGCACACTCTGAAACCGCAGATTAGATACCCAATTGAAGTACCGCGTAAGTACTTGAAGGGTTCTGCGGACACACGTTGACCAGGTGACTATACACAGATAGATAGACATTATTCATAAAAACAAATCAAAATCGTTCAATCACTTGGAATTTTGATTAAAAAAAAAACTATGAAATTGAATCTTACCCTTTTACGCACAGGATTTAATCTTTAGCTTTAAAATAGAAATATCTAATCTCAAAAACTTTTGTTTTTGCATATCAACTTTAAGTTTCATTCACACCAGAAATACAAGATCCATTTCTATTTATCCAATTTCGAAATATTTATTCGTGTAAAGGTCAAAGGTCATTTCTAATTGATTAAGTATAAATAGAGGTAGAGATTGTAGAGTAAAAAGAAAAACAATAGGAACTAGAAAGGAAATATATGTTAGCGATAAGGAAAGGAGGATGATATGGTGAAAAGCGACTAACAGTGGGTCAAACTGCTCTGATAGCGTGATTTACTTAATGAATCCATCAAATGAATATATATTTTAATGAAGATTAAACATTAAGCTTTCTAACTCATTTATGTCTCGTTCTCTAAGTGTGTATTTGTATATCTTATAGCTCCCATTCATCTGAATAATATTAGTTTATTATATTATTATTAACATATATAAGTTTTAAGTTTATGAATCAAAAAAAAAGATTTACATGTGCTAACTTGTAAATTAACCATATTCTATTGAATCTGAAATCAGTCAAAATATTTTTTAAAAGGTCTGTTTTTGTCATATCATCCTTCGATCGATTTCCTTCCCTTCCTTGTCCTTAAGGGTATAGTATTGCCGTATATTACGGAAATCTTTATTCCCGGCTTCAACTTCTTTGAAAATCAGCCCAATATAAAGTGCTATAAGGTTTATTTGTCTTAATGCTTAGGCACCATCTATTAAAGGAGGAAATGTTTTCAAATTCTTAAATTTTCTGATTTTTTAAAAATATTTGGGCATAATTTCTTTTAACATTTTCATAGGAGGAAATGTATTCAAATTCTTTACTTTTCTCTGATTTTTCAAAATTATTTTTACATGAAAAAGTCCATATACTTATTCAAATTTGGCACAGCAAACTGCTTAAACATTTGAATAGTTTTTTTTTATTTTATTTTAAAATATTATTTATTAATTAATTTTATTCCAAGAAGGTCGCAGCTAGGCTTTAGAATCGGTGGTCGTTATAGGATCGGTGATCTGTGTTAATTAATTTCTAAAAATACCAAAAACAAAAGTTTACAAAAATTGCTGGCAAAGAGTTAAATGAATTTTTGAGCAATCTAGTTTCCATAGTTTTTGCATAATAAAATAAATATTTTCTTATAAAAATATTGGAAAATGATTAGAAAACTGTAGATTCACATCGGTCAATAACTTTTTGAGTTACCATGTACGCCGATTTTAAAAATTTTAAGTTTAAATATTCCTAAACGCTTTGTAATATCAAAAATATTTAAAATTGTGTCCTAAATTTGTTTGTTGTGTTCTAAAAGGATTAATATTTAGTGTTTCCCAAACTCCTGCAATTATAGGTTACTAAATTTGGTTTTCGAAAAAATTCTTTGGTACTATTACCATTGTGAGTATTGCTACTTTCAGCCATAGATACGTCCACCAATAAGCTGCGAGCCCTATTTTCTAAGTATCGGCCAGAACTTTCCATTTTTTAATTGAAAGTCTGCGATATACATATGTATGTAAGATAAGCCATATTTGATAACATTTACATCAGCATTTTTATAAATTTCAATTGTCCAATCGATACTTGTAAAAAGGGGAGGAACCTTTGATAAAGCTAGTACGAAGAAAAATTATGGCAACTTAATAAAGATTCAGGGCCGTAGACAAGAAACCCGGGACCGGGCCCAGACCAAAATCTCACGGCCTGTTTTTTTTTTATAGTCGTGTTAAAAATTGCGGTTGGAAAAGTCCAGGTCTGGGGAAACCAGAAAAAAATGTAATAAACATGGTTATATACCTCAATATATATTCCTGATCAGATCTAACAGCTAAAAAAATACCATTTAGTAAGAAATCTTGAAATCTAGAATCGTTGTTATTAAAATAAAATAAATAAATTAAAATAATAGAAACCTATTATTATGTAATATCAGGGAAATATATTTCTAACGACCTTCACATGTGAAGGAGAAATACCAGTAGAAAAGATTGAATTTTAGGACTAATTCTAGTGAATATTAAACTCTTTTGAAGAGTTTTTCAATCTTCAAAATATATTAAAAGTAATTTCAATAGAAAACCAATTCTTAGAAAACCAAAAAATGCATTTAAAATTAATTCTGAAATGTTTTTATTTCAAGTTTTTTAGATGGAGTTGGCAGTGTTGATCACCCAGGAGCGGAGGACAGCAACATCGGCGTAGACACCTGGATAGTTGGAGTAGGCACAGCCATAGCCCCAGGAAACAACACCAACGAGGACACCACCGGAGACCAATGGGCCACCGGAGTCACCCTGGCAGGCATCCTTGCCGCTGGCAGCAGCGCAGATCATGGTGCTCTTGATTTGACTGCCATAACCGTAGGTGGAGGAAGCGCACTGGGATTGGCCGACAATGTTAACGTTCACGTACTGCAGAGTAGTGGGGATGGAGCTGGATCCAGATGACTGAGTACCCCAGCCAGAGACGGAGGCGGCAGCACCGTTGGAAGGAGCAGAGCTGGCCAGACCGATCGACTTGACGGTGGAGCTGAAGCCCAAGTAGGAGGACAGACGGATGACGGCAATATCGTTGACCATGGTATTGGCGTTGTAGCCCTCATGATTTCTGAAGGAAGCAACGGCGGAGACGACACCACCGGAGCTCCAGTAGGTGGAACCAGCACGGACCTGGAGGGAGGAAGCCGACACGGATTGCAGACAGTGAGCAGCAGTCACGATGATGTTGGACGAGTAGATGGAACCACCGCAGGAGTGAGAACCACTGCGCTGCAGGGAGATTTGCCAGGGGAAGCTGCTGATGGTGGTAGCAGAACCTCCAACAATACGTCCATCCAACTGGGGCAGGAGACCCTCAGGGACGGCGGCGCCGAAAGCGCAGGCAACTACGGACAACAAGATCACAAACTTAAACATATTGTGTCTACAATGAAGTCCATAGGGAAACGCGAGCTTATATAGTAAACTGGTTCCTCTGTTATCTCCTTACCTGTCTATCACCTGTGCAAAATCACCAACTAAAAGATTGAATGGATTCTAAGGCACACTCTGAAACCGCAGATTAGATACCCAATTGAAGTACCACAGAAGTACTTGAAGGGTTCTGCGACCACAAATTAATCATAAAAACAAATTGAAATCGCTCAGTCACCGGAATTTTGATTATAGACAACTATGAAATTGAATCTTGCTCTGATGCAATCGTTAGAATTAGAAATATCTAATCTCAAGAACTTTTTCTTTACATATTAACTTGAACTTTCTTGTATCTCTGATATACAAAGCGCCACAGATCCATTTAAGTCGACTTATATCTAATTGATTAAGTTTAATCAAAGTTTACAGAGATAAAGGTAGCCTTTAGACTTGAACTAGCATAATAAAAAGTAATGTTATAGTAACTATAAGAGAAATAGATGTCAGATGCTCAGTCACCGGAATTTTGATTATAGACAACTATGAAATTGAATCTTGCTCTGATGCAATCGTTAGAATTAGAAATATCTAATCTCAAGAACTTTTTCTTTACATATTAACTTGAACTTTCTTGTATCTCTGATATACAAAGCGCCACAGATCCATTTAAGTCGACTTATATCTAATTGATTAAGTTTAATCAAAGTTTACAGAGATAAAGGTAGCCTTTAGACTTGAACTAGCATAATAAAAAGTAATGTTATAGTAACTATAAGAGAAATAGATGTCAGGATTGTGGTTTGATAAGGAAGAAGAGAATTATACTGCCAGATGGTTAATTAACTAAAGAAGCTAATCGATCGACAATCAATGCTTATAAAAAGGGGAGGAACCTTTGATAAAGCTAATTCGAAGAAAAATTATGGCAAACTAACAAAGATTATACTAAAAACAGGGCCGTAGGCAGGGAAACCGAGCACAGGGGTGAAGATTACGGCCCCAAACTATTTATGTACACTGTTTTTTTATAATAATTTTTAATAATAATTGTGTCTAAAATCCCACATCCTCAAACAGTTCACGGAGTGTAAAATTGACAGAAGACAGCAATTCCATTATTATATATTCCTATGATTCTTGATCAGAATTAACAGCCGAGTTGACCTTGGAGGCTATATATAGAGCCACCAAATTGGAAAAAGACAATAGTCTAGTATTTAAGTTTATTTTAAATATTCTTAACGCATACATTCCGCTTCTATAATCCAAAAAAACTAGAAAAAAAAATTAGCTAGTTTAAAAGTTATTCATATTTATATAACAAAAATCTATTTAATTTATATTGTACAAAAAACATCAAAGAATCGCTTAATTAAGAATGTATAGATAAGAACAAATGAATTCGCTTTATTACTCCGAGGTGCGGCGTATATTAATATCTTCACAATTAGTTCATTACTCTTTCATCAACCGCTTAGTAAGAAAGTTGGTGGTCATTATGTTTGGAAGATCAGGTCCGACCCCCAAAGATCCAGTCTTTGGGACCTGATGTCACAAATTTCTTTTAAACATCACGGCTTCAGTATAATCAAAATAAATTAAAGCTTTGTGCCAAGCTTCATTTAGAATCCAATTGAAATCCTCAGCAAATCTAGAAATAGCTAGATGAAACGTCAACAACATGAATTAACAGAATTCCGGGCGTCAAGCTGCGTTATCATACACCATGTCGACAAACAACTTTCAGCTATGATGAGCCAAATTATCGCATGATAACCTCTATTCTACTTATTATTAGTCAGCAATTTTCACTCTTATGATTTTTGGGGGCCCAAACTTGGGTGTTTGACTGTATGTGAATCAAAATGGGCTGCATCTTGGAGACATTTGACTAATTTTAGTTAATTGTATAGATTAAAACCCGTTTATTCCATTAAATGGTTGCCAAATACATGTAACATTATTATGCTTTCTCTGCAGTTTCCAGAGCTATCTTAATGTCATTTATCAAATCATCAGCGTCTTCCAGACCGACTGATAAACGGATAAGTGCATCAGAGATTCCCAATGTTTTTCTATCCTCAGCTGGAACGGATGCATGTGTCATGACGGATGGCAGTTCGGCCAAACTCTCATAACCTCCAAGACTCTCGGCAAGAACGAATATTTTAAGAGCCTTCAAGAAGGCAGTGGAGTGTTTTAAATCGCCTTTGATGTAGAAAGAAAAGACTCCACTATAACCATATGTCTGCTCAAGGGCGATCTTGTGCTGAGGATGTGATGGTAGACCAGGGTGCAGCACCTTCTCCACAAACGAATGCGATTCCAAGAATTTGGCCACAGCAATGGCATTCTTCTGATGTTGTTCCATACGAAGGGCAAGAGTCTTAAGACTGCGATTCACTTGATAACAATCGAATGGTGAGGGAACAATGCCAACAGCTGCAATAAAGATTTGATTTTTATATCGTCTGGAAATAAAGATAAAGAATACTCTTACCATTCTGTAAAAACTTAATCTTTTCGTAAAGTTTTTCGGAATTCATTGTGATGCCGCCCATGACCACGTCAGTGTGTCCATTCATGTACTTTGTCAGCGAATAGCAAACCAAATCCGCTCCCAACTCCAAAGGTCTTTGGAAATAGGATGTCAAAAATGTGTTGTCCACAGCCAGAGTAATGTGATCTCCAACCTTGCGACAGATCTCGCTGATGGCCTTGATATCGGCAATTTTAATTAAAGGATTTGTGGGCGACTCAATCCACACCAGCTTTGTCTCTGGCTTGAAGGATGCTTTCAATTTCTCCAAGTCCGTTGGATCAACAAATGAAGCAGATAGTCCCAGGCGAGTAGCCACCTGTCGTATCAGCCTATTGGTTCCACCATAGACATCATCTCCCATAATGATATGATCACCAGCGCTCAGCATGGTCAGGACCACAGTAGTTGCTCCCAAACCAGATGAGAATGTTAATCCGTACTTGGCATTATCAAGAGATGCCAAACATTGCTCCAAAACATTTCTTGTAGGATTTCCACTTCGCGAATACTCATATCCTCTATGTTCTCCTGGTCCATCCTGTTTAAAGGTGGTGCTCAACGATATTAATGGAATCACGGCATTGCATTTCCACTGCTCCGGATCCTGTCCAGCATGAATGGCTTTCGTGGCAAATCCTTTGGGTTGCGTCTTAAAGCTCATTTTTACGAAGTCCAACGATTCTAACCAAATTCAAGAAACTGACTATATTAGGCCAATTAGTTTTTGATAATAATTTATTATACGTACATATGGTTTAAGGTGATAATTAATTGAATACACGTTGCTTCAAATAGCGGGGGAGTGGAAATAAATAGTGGCTCAGATAGTGGGCGGAATAAAATTCTGATCGGTAACTAAAATAGTGGTTCTTGGTCTAAAATATTTTGAAAATAACTCAAAAACCTTTTCCTCCATTTACGCATTTTTCCCGAAATACCATAAGATTTATTTTCTGATTTTCGACAATGTTGAGTATTTTGCGTCCACTCTTTTTTATTTCAGTTAGACCGCGAGGGATTGATTTTAAGAATGTTATAAAATAAATATCCTTTATTAAAAAGAATAATACTTAATTGTCGCTATGCACGGTAGTGCATTAGATTATGGATAATTTAATACATATTCTAGCCAAGTTTCGTTAAAAGTTCTAAGCCATTTATGGAGATTTTGTTTTTGATTAATAATCTCACGAGCAGCTATCGATAATATAATTGCATTCAGATTAATAAACATGGTGGCAACCCTTCGAAACTTCTTACTATCGGTATTTCGCGTAAGGGCGTAGCGAGAGGGATTATACCAAGGGCGTACCAAGGGGGTCTGGGTTAACATCAACCCCCACAAGAAAAATGTAAATTATACTTGCATTGTGTATAAGTCAATTCAAATTAGTGTCACATTTGCATAACAACTGTTGTAGTTTTTGAAAAACAAAAATTGGGAAACAATGAAATTTTAAATTATATATTCATCATTTATAAGTAAAATGTACAAAAAATTTATACATACATTCGTAAAAAAATGAGGAATTCAATCAATGCATTTTTCAATTTATACTTCTGCTTATATATACATACATTTGTGGGTATATTTGTAAGAACATACATACATATGTACATATAGACAGAATCACTCAACAAATAGTATTTTTTATGTAAAACTTCATTATTTCTTGCCCAATGTGAACTGAAACCGTTTTATATACATTATTTAAATACATATACATATATGTACATTTTTTTGTATTTATGTATGCACATGTAACGGAAGCCCATCTAAAACATTACATATTTACATGCAAGTGGCTGCCTCAGACAGAATCACTCAAAAAACTGTTGTTGTTATGTATACCTTGTTTATTTGTTGCCCAAAATGAACCAAAACTGTCTTATATACTTTATTTCCATATATATGTTCATTTTTCTGTATGTATGTATGCACATATAACGGAAGCCCGCCTAAAACATTACATATTTACAAGCAAGTGGCTGCCTCAGACAGAATCACTCAAAAAAACTGTTGTTGTTATGTATAGCTTGTTTATTTGTTGCCCAAAATGAACCAAAGCTGTCTTATATACTTTATTTCCATATACATATATACATATATGTAAATTTTTTTGTATGTACATATGCACATATAACGGAAGCCCGCCTAAAACATTACATATTTACATGCAAGTGGCTGCCTCAGACAGAATCACTCAAAAAACTGTTGTTGTTATGTATAGCTTGTTTATTTGTTGCCCAAAATGAACCAAAACTGTCTTATATACTTTATTTATATGTACATTTTTTGTATGTATGTATGCACATATAACGGAAGCCCGCCTAAAACATTACATATTTACATGCAAGTGGCTGCCTCAGACAGAATCACTCAAAAAACTGTTGTTGTTATGTATACCTTGTTTATTTGTTGCCCAAAATGAACCAAAACTGTCTTATATACTTTATTTCCATATATATGTTCATTTTTCTGTATGTATGTATGCACATATAACGGAAGCCCGCCTAAAACATTACATATTTACAAGCAAGTGGCTGCCTCAGACAGAATCACTCAAAAAAACTGTTGTTGTTATGTATAGCTTGTTTATTTGTTGCCCAAAATGAACCAAACTGTCTTATATACTTTATTTCCATATATATGTTCATTTTTCTGTATGTATGTATGCACATATAACGGAAGCCCGCTTAAAACATTACATATTTACATGCAAGTGGCTGCCTCAGACATACTCACTCAAAAAACTGTTGTTGTTATGTATAGCTTGTTTATTTGTTGCCCAAAATGAACCAAAACTGTTTTATATACTTTATTTATATGTACATTTTTTGTATGTATGTATGCACATAAAACGGAAGCCCGCCTAAAACATTACATATTTACATGCAAGTGGCTGCCTCAGACAGACTCACTATTTGTTGCCCAAAATGAACCAAAGCTGTCTTATATACTTTATTTCCATATGCATACATATACAAATGTACATTTTTTTGTATGTACATATGCACATATAACGGAAGCCCGCCTAAAAAATTACATATTTACATGCAAGTGGCTGCCTCAGACATACTCACTCAAAAAACTGTTGTTGTTATGTATAGCTTGTTTATTTGTTGCCCAAAATGAACCAAAACTGTCTTATATACTTTATTTATATGTACATTTTTTGTATGTATGTATGCACATATAACGGAAGCCCGCCTAAAACATTACATATGTACATGCAAGTGGCTGCCTCAGACAGAATCACTCAAAAAAATAATTATTTTTATGTACAACTTGGTTATTTGTTGCCAAAATGAACCAAAACTGTTTTATATACTTTATTTACATAGATATGTACACTTTTTCTATTTATGTACATTAATATTAAATCTGTTAAATCTGGGATATGTACATATGTAAATATTTCATAAAACAGTTTTGCTTCGTTAACAGCAAGAAATAATCGAGTTTTACCAAAAATAAAATTGTACATATGTATATACGGGAGCATAAATTGAAACATGCATACTCTTTTACATAATTAACTTATACATTTTAATTTATAATTTCATTGTGTTAAATTTTATTTATGAATTATACACAATGCAAATATAATTTAGGTTATACTAGTTGGGGTTGACGTGAACCCAAAAGCCCCCTTTGGTGAGCCCATGTTATGAATCCCTCTCGCTACGCCTTGTGCGGAATATCGATATGTAGAAGTTGCGAAGGGCTGCCAACATGTTTATATTATATAAATAAAATCGGTAAAATTTCTATTAATAATAATTATAATGAATTAAAAAAGTTAGTTATTGAGACAATAATTCATCTAAATCTAAAAATGGAAAAAAGTTAAAAGTTATAGTGCAAATATGTTCGCTGGGTGGGTAGTACGGCGCCACCAAATAGTGGGAACGGAACATATCTTTGCGATATGTCGAATACTGGGAATCAAATAGCGGGTTTTGGGCATCAAATAGTGGGTCGACATACATGTTCGCATCAAAAACGCAACAATATCGTTTGCTCGATGTTCGAATCATTGGCTCGATCAAACAGTTCGAGTTCGCATCATTGGCTCGAAGTTCGAATCATTTAATATTTCGAACTCTCGATAATTCGAAATATTTTAACAGTCCCTTGAATTTCGAATTAACGAGAGTCGACTTTTTAGGATTAGGATTCGAATTATCGAGGGTTTGACCATATGAGTTCGAATTACCGCGACGTAGCAATGATTTTTTCGTTGGAATTACCGAGTGTATAAAAATGTATGTACAAAATTCGAAATACATATCAAGAGATTTTGTAGGGGACTCGTGATAACTTGGAATTACAGAGAGGTTCGAATTATCGCAGGTTTGAATTAACGAGTTAGATGAGGGTCGAGGGTTGTTTAAGATGTTTCAAGTTCGAGGATATGTTCGCTTCGAGCGTAATCGAATTTGCAACTGATTGGTCCGTTAAATTATAAATTGAAAATTGAGCTAATTTTAAATTTGAAAAATGCGTTAATTTTGAATTTTACGGACTATACCTGGAAATGGGGAAGCCTTTGAATAAAATGCATTCCAAAATACAATCATTTTCACATATATGTATAATTCTTCAATTCAAAAATACATTGTTTAAAGTAAATGCCAACTGGGGTATCATTGCTACTCCGAATGTTGGCCTGGTTACGGATAGCTCAGCTGTTCTTCCACTCCCCGCCGCGCGCGCATTGTTGTTTTTGAATTCGAGGTAAGCGGTTGTGTTGTCGGACGGTTGAAAATTGTCGTTTGTAAAACTCAACAAAATTCAAAAGGAAATAATTGTGCGAAAATATATGTGTTTAAAACAAAAACGAAAAATATAAATTCAAACTGGTTTTTCAAGTGTTTTCGCTCGCGTAAAACGTTTCAAGAGTATTTCGTTTGATTTTTGATTTAAGGCGGCCTAAAGGATTCCGATTAAAATAATAATTGTTTAATATTTAACGGTAAACAAAATCAATCAACAAAATTCACAAAAACAACCATACAATTTTGTTGTTTAACGGTAAACAGAATCAATCAACAAAATTCACAAAAACAAATATACAATTTTTGTTGCAAAAACAGTTAAATAAAAAAAGGGCCAGCATCCTTGTGTATATGTATGCGTGTGTGTGTGTGTGTATGATGTTCTGTCGATGACGTCATTCGCATTTTGACCAGCTCCCTTTCCTCCCCTCACTTTATATATGTATCTTTCTCTCTGTATGTGTGTATGTGCATTTCTATGTATGTATATGTGTTGAAATTAGAACGAAGGAACGGTAAATAAGAAAGTTCATTTATTTCCCATTTGCCAAGGCCAGGCGGCCTATGTGCTCCCCTTCCCCAACGAAAAGGCTCCTGAATGTCGCGCGTGCCAATAATAAATAAATGAAACAGAAACAAAACTGAAACCAAAGAAAATTTGACGCGATTCTTAATCAAATTTTTGTGTCTTGATTTTAGAACGACTTTTATTTGGGAATTGGAGCTGCTCTTTCCTTCTTGAATTGCGAAAAAATATCGCCAAGAAAATATTAATTGAGGTAAGGAAATTGGAACACTTCTCTATAAAACTAATTAATTTTTTCATTTGTTTTTGTTTCCATCTGTTGTAACCCAATTTGAATGTATAACCTCAATTCCATTTCAATGACAATTGAGTCACGATATTGGAGAATTTTTTGATTTATCGGAATTTTTTTTACATAAAGTTTTTTTAAGGGACAATTTTTTTTAATAAAAATTATTGAGGATTTCGTCTTAGCGATAATATTACAGTTTGACTATAATTTGAAACATTTTATTATTAGCCTAATTTTTAGACAGATAAATACTCTTTAACAAAGACAAGTCCAAACATATTTTTAAAATAGGTAACAATTTTTACCTATTTTTCCAAACGTTTAGTGATTTTTTTCTATACTTTTTAAGATTAATGTTTCCGGTATTAAGTATTCTAAAATCATTATTTCACTATGCTAAAGATTTCACAGGAAATGCAACACACACGTAGAAGCGTTTTTAAAATATTTCAATTCTAAAGGAAATACATACATATGTATGTACATACAGTAATTTGAATTAACAGATAATCGTTATACTTCATAAGTTTCTTCGAATTTGTATGTGTTTTAAAGCTGTTCTAAGAAAATTCTAGCTGCTCTCTCTAACGCGAAGTGCTCAGAGCTTTGTATTCTTACTTTTGTATTTGTTTAGACAACTACTTT
Source organism: Drosophila sp. 14030-0761.01 (assembly GCA_018150735.1). Classification (NCBI taxonomy): domain Eukaryota; kingdom Metazoa; phylum Arthropoda; class Insecta; order Diptera; family Drosophilidae; genus Drosophila; species Drosophila sp. 14030-0761.01. The sequence continues at coordinate 15,783,635 of JAECWO010000031.1, forward strand.
GCATTTGGTAATTCGCTAGTAAAAAAACTATGTAAATGTGTACAGATGGCTATAAAATATGAAATTATAGTTTTTAAAAAAACAATTTGCAGCTTGGAAAATTTATTGCACTTGCATAATTAGAAATTTGAAACCGTTGCTTAGATTAAATCAGGAATCGAAATACATAGTTTATTATTTTAGTATGTACATATGTATGTACATATTTATAACTAATAAGGATGATAATGATGGCTTATATGCTTTATCCGCTATATTTACCAGATCTAAAGTATTTTTTAATGGAATAACAGATGAAAAAACAGATGAACCACTTTTGTTGGCAAATAAGTAATTAAATTTGGTTGATATTTTCATTTATGCCGTTAAACAATGACTCCAATAACCGAAACAAGCGAAACGGTAACCTTTTTAAGCAATTTGTTTGCATTCCTTGACTCACATTAAATTTAAAAAAATAAAAAAGATTGTAAAGGAGCACAGCACAGCATCTCAGATCTAGTACTTCTGGATTTGAAGTAACTTTTTGTATTTTTTGTTTTTTTTGTTGCGGCAACCCCCAAAAGTGTTGCCCTTTTTGGGCGAAGGCTGTAAATAATGAAACAGCAGACAAGCAGCAGACTGTACGAACAACAACAAAAACTCCATTGGAGTTCCGGGAGGGGAGACTACTCTCAATGGAATACCGGGTTCGAGAGGGTCGGGTCGATGGGTCGGAGGATGGATGGAGATACAGCATAATCAAAGGCTTTTTATGGCGCCATCAAATAACCAGAAAACTGTTGACTGAAAGTGGAGTCGGTTGTCTCTGTCTCTGTTATTAGGCCGGAAACTTAGCACGGCTTCCGTCTAGTCCTGAATTCGTGTTGCTGGAGCGTATCTCGTGACAGAGCACGTTCGACCTAATAAGCATAACCAGTGAGTGGGTGGTGGGTGGGCTGTTACTCCAAAGAGTTGCAAGTGCTTCCGCGTGTGGTTGAGAGGGGTTGTGACTAAATCGATTTTTATTGATAATTCAAGTTGAATGCCCGGCCAATTCGATTTTAGTTTCCCTTTTTTCCCAAGGAGGCGTGCGATAATTTTTATACATACATATTTATCGTCAAAGTCTCAAACTGTCTCAAAGTCACAAGCAGAAGTTTTTTTTTTCTTTTTGGGATTCGTTTTATCACGCAATTTCTCAGCTTGCTCCTGCCAAAAGTCCTTCGTGACTTTGTTGTTGCTTGGGTAGAGTCAGTGTCTACCACGAAATGAGCGAAATTTCTTATCTTGTATATACCATTTTTCTTCCTTTTTTTGCTGTCTCCCAAGAAAACTTGTTTTTATTTACACATTCAGTTGTTGTTTTGTTCGTTTTATGCGTTCTATTTTTTTTTTTGTTGTATTTCACTACGTTTTAACTTACTGAAAGAACGAAGTTCAAAAGTTAAGTGCCTTTTTTTCTTTTGGGCAACAGATTTTGGCCACTTCTAATTGAATTTGGCTGCGAAAAGTAGAAGAAAATGTCAATGACTTAACCTTTTGTCGAGTCCGTAGGACATTGAATGAATTTTTAACACTTGTTTCTGAGCAAACAAGATGGAAAAAAGTCTTCCATCACATTTGTTTAAGGCTTTTTTGTAGGCAACCAATTTTCTTCTTCATAACAATTTTTAATGCCCATTTTCAGCAAGTACTTTAGACCCATTAATCATATTTCATAGGACCACAGCAAGCGAAATACATTATTAGAAATTTAATATATAAACGGGATAAGTGATGATAGTATTATTTTTCTTTAAAAGTTTGTCCTCTTCTGAGTTTTGTTTCAATTATGTTTATGTTTGCCCAGTTCTTTAGGAATTTTCCCACATATACAGCATACTAATTTTAATACAATTTTTATTTCAAAAAAGTTTTGCTTTAAGGAATAATATGAAGTTACTCTTGGGGTGAAGTAAGATTATTTCTTTCCTTTCACATTGGAATTAATTCATGAGAATTTCTTGAAACACAAAAAAAACAATTAAATTTTAAAGTTAAACACACTTTTTGTGTTCCTTATATGTCCTTACCTCTCTACGGCTTATAATTTAAATTGGGAATAACGTTAAAAAATGGTAAAATAAAATGAATTAAATGATTTATTTATTATAATAAATATAGCTACTAATCCCAAAGCTATAATTTAAATTAAATATTATTTTTGTTAGCAACGAATATTAAATTTAAATACCTAGCTAGAGCTACTAGGCCTTACTCTACAATTTTAATAGTATATTATTTTTGCTGGCAATAAATATTAAATTTAAACACATATTATAAGGCTGACATTCGCCAGTGTATGCCAAACCCAATTTTGTTTGTTTTTAAAAAAATACCATAAATTCAGTACCAAACCGTTTTCCTTCTCTAAACTTTCCCACCTATTTTAATAGAAATGTTGGAGCTAATATGTAGTGAAACATTTTTCCCATGTTCTTTAAAGAAACTTAGTTTTGTCTCCTTCATTTGGATAGATCCTTTTCATATTCGATGCAGCTCCTTCAAACATTTTTCATATCTCACATTTCGCACTCACAACAGCTGAATCCTTTAGTTTTTTATCCAATTCCTAGCATTTACATAGCGTATTTCACTTCCTTTACAAATAGAATGAATAATAGAAAATAATTACAAAATTTTAAAGTGGTTTTTTATCATGTTTCAAACTTCTTTCAGTCACAATCTCATTTATTAAATATGTCTTAAATGTTTTAAAAACTAATTTATAATGATGCTTTCAAAGAATACACTTAGTAAGAAATTCAGTCGCTTGTGGCACTTGAGTGGGGCATATTCAGTGAATGCTTTTTGCTGCTGCTGCTGTTTTTTTTTGTGATTTGTCCTTGCAAATGCCACACAGATGGGACAATGTATGTATATACTACTATATACTGATTCCCTACTCTTATTTATATAGCACTCATACATTTAGTATATGAAAATGGCGCCAACACGCTGTTTGCCTGTCTGTCGCCTTGCCAGCGCCTCCACGAACCTCTGCTTCCCACCTCCGCTTCCTCTAAATCCAATTCAGGGATATGAAAGCTAACAGCTGAGCCACAGGCAAAGGACAGCCGCACGAAAACAAACAAAATGTTCAAGGCAAAAAGAGAGAAAAACGAATTGTGGGCGGATAAAACAAAGGGCATAAAAACATATGAATGAACAAAAAGTTCCAAGTTAATTTCAACCAACTCTCTCACATAGTTGAGTTGAGTTTTTGAAAAATCCTGTTGAAGGACGCCACGGGAAACGGCTGCTTGGAATGAGATGAAATGGATGAGTCATCATGCGAGAGCATTGTCAATTCTACTTTATGAGCCTGCTCCAAAAAGTTAATATCATAAATTTCGCATTGCCTTGGTTGTCTCTCTGGTTTGTTGTTGGTTATGAAATTTCATTCGTCGCTCAATTAACTCTGGCCGAGCACGCGATTCTCTGATGGCCCACATTGTGTGTGTGTGTGTGTGTGTGTGTGTGTGTGGAGTTCTTCGTCGTCTTGTGGTAGGTTGTCTCTCTTTTTGGGTTCCTCTTTTAATGGCCTTTTAAATGTGGCGCCAACTGACGCATTTAGGTTTGTTGTATAGTATTTGAATGCCGTTTAACGACCTCCTCCACTTTTCTACTTCATTTCATATATAAAAAGGAAGACCTTCAAAGGACAAATAACGTCACGTCACTCCATGTCACGTGGGGTTGAAGTCAAAATGTTATACTTGTTGGGGAGGACCGACCGGCGCGTCGTCGTGTGCAGCGAAAAAACGCTTTGCCAAAGGTCACAAATTCACATATCACAAAGGGGTTGCTTGCTAACTAACTAATCATGATAGCCAAGAAAACAAATGTAGTCTCCACTTTTCACCTTGACGCAAGAAAAAAAAAAGAAAAACATTTTCATTACTTTCTGTTTCTCTATTTATTTGCTTTAATTTGCGCTACATTCAATTTAATTGATAGAAATAAAATGTATTAAATTGTATCAAGAAACACAGTTGGTTCTCACTGGGAATGACTGCTAGCCTGTGATATCATCGAAATCGAAGATTTTTTCGTCAAAAAATGACTCATGGCAATGGAATTTGAAATTTCTAATCTAACTAAGATGATAGGACATTTTTCGCACTTGATGACGGAACAGAGAGAGATAGATAGATAGGTAAATCCTCTTTTCTTATGAATCACGTTTAGTCTTAGCCTGTTTTCCTGTACCTGTAACACTTCAGTGACGTTTTGAGCGCATGGGGGTTTGAGTAGCGCGTGAGGTTGCCGCCATGGCGGAGATTCTTGCTAGACGAGAGGATGATGATGATGATGCCTGCGAGCCAACTAGCAACAGCAGTAACAGCTACGGCAGCTGCTTCTTCTTTATGTGGCATTGTCCTTTGGCTGTTATCCTGTACTGTGCTGTGCGAGGGGTGGTTTGCTTTTCGGTGTGTCTGGCCCTGGCCTCTCGCTTAGAGCGAATTTTTTTTTTCGCTCGCAGAAAACGTTGCTTCTATTTTTCGGGCAGACAACAACAACACGAAAGAAAGGACGAGAAATGGTACGAGAGGTGGAGGAAGGAGCACAGGGACACGGGCACGGGCACTGAGAGCGCATCCCATGGTACTTTTATGTAGACAGGGGTTGGCCCTGGCATGCGCTTATATTTTTATTTTATTATTTATTTTCTATTTCATTCTCTATTACGTTTTTGTACGGCATTCGTGTCTCTAATTTGCCTCTCTGTTGTGTTCGCACATTCGTCAATGCTGTGTTTGAGTTGAAACATTTGAGTGGAATTTCAGAGTCCTTCGTAAGCAAAACATCTAGTTACAGTCATGGCATGAAATATGGTGATTGGTATTGAAATGTTGAGAGACATTCTGTAAGGGAAAATGGTTAGAGACACTTCTGAAACATTTTGATGGGCAATTAAGGAATGTATGTGTTTTATTTAGGACAATTTATAGCTGAACAAATATTTAAAATAGCTAAAAAATATATTTCAAATTTTTCTAGAGTGTTTTTGAATCGAAAAATTTAAATATATTTTATTTTAAGTCATGCTTTTTCAATATTTATTCATTTTTTGGAGTCCCTAGTCATTTGGATGCCACTTCATGGCTTTAGCGCTTAAACTATTTGGGAATTATATGTTAATTATAAATGCGAACAGTTTAAACCTCAAATTACTTAATTTTTAGTAGAATAAAAATAAAAATTAATCGTTTATGTGCCCCAAAAACTGTTTTTGAACTTTTACGATCTTTTTTCTGACTATAGTGACTTAAATCTCCAGTGTTGGTAAATAAAATTAGGAAAATAAAGACTGCTTCATTGCGTGATATCATTAACTAAAATTTATTGTTTTTTTACGAGTATGAAGTAGATTTAATTCATAAGTACTTTATTTGTTCAGTTATATAGCGGCTATATAATTGCACTAAAAAAGCAGCAGCACTAAGCACTTGAGACTTTATTGACAAGATATATAACTAAACTTTTAAACACTTTGTGCGATTAATAAACGGAACTGTGATTCAACTAACACATAACTCGACGGGATGCGCTGGCAGCTAGAAGTCAAGTTGTTTGCACTTCTCCTTCTTCAATTGACAGACAGCTTGCCAGTGGCTTTGTGCAATTTTCGCCGCATTTCCGTTTGGTTTTGTCAAATAATAATAATAAAATTTCCGCATTTTATTTGTCAAAGAAGCGAGCAAGTGCCAAAAACTGTAGGAAAATGGGACCACCACGATGAAACCAATTTCTGGAATTTAAGCCGCCGCCACACACCGCAGGCGTTATCGTTATTGTCGTCCTGTGATCTGATCCTGGTTGCAGGATATGCTTCGTTCCTCCGCCATGCGGTCGCCATGCGGCACCCGCCAGCAATTATTTCACGTTCTGTAAACAAACAAACAACAGGCACATAAAATTAATTTCTACAGTCAGTCAGACTCAAAACGAAATTGTTATTTTGCGTGAAATTTTTCAACACCGTTGGTACCCGAAAACCACCCCACATAATGTCCCACATTGATGCATACGTGCATCCCCTTTTTACATTTTACTTATTTCTTTCTGGTTTTTGTGTGATAAATTTTGTTTTGTAAAATTACCCACATTGTTATTAGAATTGGGCTTATATTGGGTGCGTTGCGTTCTAAGGGTGTGCTTAGGTCACATCGCTTGCATTCTAGCGATTAACATACCCCACACACTCACTCCACATGCGTATTGCGGCACTCAAGTGGTTAACGTGCCTTTGAAATTGTTTACTTGTTGTTTGATTGAAGAGTTTTTCCCTGAAAGTTTGAAGAAGTTTGAAAAGCGTCAACAGTTTAGCAGTTGGCTGAAAGGATTTAAGTTGTAAGAAAATAATCTTGAAATCCATTCGGTATGGGTTTTAACTAGAGATGAAACATTGTTTAACGAATTAGAAAGTGACTTCACAGCTTGTCAAAGGTCGATGTGGAGAATGTGGTGTGTAATGACCTCACTTTCAATTCAACAGTTTCGATGTTCCTTCATTTCGATTCCACTCACATTAGTGCCTTCTCTCTCATTCATTTCTAATGCCAATATTTCTTAGCTGCCCCAAACCCTTTAATTTGATGAACTTTAATGCCACTGCCAAAGCCATTATTTCCACCATCTGGCGAAGGTATAAACAGCATTTTCCATCTTACATGTGAGTGTTTGGGTGTTTCTTTCACTTTCCTTCCAAGGGTAAATCCTGTAAGAGAACGTAAAAAAAGGACCAAAAGCCTGCAGAAAAGTTTACGCTGAATTTCAGATATACAAAAGGCAAGTAAGTCCCTCACACCACTTCCTTTTTCCTTAGAGTTCAGCATCGTAGTCTTGCATCGTACATACATCAAGGTGTGTATGCACAGCTGTTGCCAACTCTCTTAAGCTCACCCACAATCGACAACAGTCTCCCTCGCCCCCTCCATTACTCTGCCCCCATCCCCGGGGGCAACGAATTCGATATGGCTCCACTCCACTCTAACCACATCATCGTCCAACCATCCAATGCTGAATTGCAGTTTCGCTGAGACCACAGCAGACGGCTGCAAATGGAATTTATGAATCTGCGCCCCCTCCCTCGCCATGACCATGGCCATAACCCTGGTTGAGGTGCGCACGATTTAAGTTGCCTAAAGGTGTTGCTGATAAGAGCGAAAGAGAGAGCGGGCGAGAGCCCCACTTCATGTAATAAGAGAGGCCATCTTAAAGTTGCCCAAAAGCGTACAGTGTTTCATAGATAAGACGTACAAACTACCTTCCCTTCAGCACATTCAAGAAAAAAAGGCAATCATAGCAGAGCATTTGTAATTTAAAGTCATCAAAGTTTATGTAGCATGAAAAAATGTACATGCCTTGATAGAACTACCGTTAGGCAGTGCTTCACTAGGCAATTATCGTCACTCAAACTGGGTATCTTCAAACTAGACTAGATCTGGAATAACTTTTTCGACGGTCAACTGTACTTAACTAAAAAAAGAAACTATTGACGTCCTCCTTAAATATATATTCATATTCTGAATCGTTCTGATTGTCGATTTTTCAATTTTCTGTGAATGCCTACAACCTAAAGACGAGAAATTGTTATCTCATTTCACGCATTCCACTAAAGAGCTCTGTAATATGAAATATTGCAAGTGTGGAACCATGTAAACAGGGTTTTATAGAGGTAAAGCGATAAAACTTGAATTGAACGCAGTGCGCTAAGAGCCTCCACGGTACGAGTACCATCATTTGTTTAAGTGATGATAAAATTGAACTAGTTCATTTCTAAACTAAGAGTAAACTTGGTAAACATTTTAAATTTGGTAAAGACATGATTACATGTGTTTCTAAGATCTTAAAGTGTCAGGAATCTCTATTGTTTTGAAGTAAATAAACAACTATGTGGAAAAAGTTTCTATCTGACTACCAGAGCTTATTCTACGCTACTACATAGTATAGGAAAATTTGAACACTTTATTCTATAGAAAGAAAAATTTAACGTAGTGCTCTAAAGTATAAAGAATAAATTAAATGAAGGACATCGATTGGTCCCTAACGCTCTTGCGTAGGAGTATAAAAAAATGCAAACAAATATGATACGACAATATTAATGATAAAGAAGTGTAAGGAAGGGTATGGAATCCTAGACGACCTAAATTGCAAGTACCTTAAAAATCTAAGAGCCAAAACGACCTGCTACCCAGATTCCATTTCTTTTTTCGTTTGATTTCGATTTGGATTGTGCATTGTTAAGAACAAACATGAACAACAAAAAGAATATTCCCTTGTCACTAGACCATTTATGTGCTTGACAACATGGCAACAGCATACCAACACTGAAGGATAACATAACAAACTGACAGGACAACATAGTAGAATAGAAGAGAGAGAGAGAAAATATGTACATGGAACAATGAAAAATCAATAGTCGGACACTTTGGAGACTCGAATTGTGTTGTGGACACACTACACTACACTACGCAATGCCACATTCCTCCTCCTCCTCCTGTTCGATGTTGGCGCCATGTTCATGTTGCTGACTCTGGGCACTGGCTCCTCCTGGCTGAGGCCAGGCACTTGACATGGTAACTTCTGTATTGTTGTTTCTGCAAATTAAATGTATGTATGTGAGGGTTTTGTATTTTTTTGCATGCCCATTCTCTCCCATGTGGTCATGTTGGCGTCAGTGGCAATTTTCCATGTGGTTGCACCACCGCCAATTGTTGCTCTAATCATAACTGGCCCGAGTCCAGGCTCAACATACAATATATATAATTTTCTCTCAACTAAACTAATGGACTGGGTCTGGGTCACTGCAATTGTGTGCGTGAGTGTGTATATTATTGATTAACAAAAGGATGGGAGACTGATTGAAATTGTGGTTAGGCCATCCACCAACCACACACACAATAATCAAAATGATATATTTATTTCATCAAGGATTAACTGAAATTGGTCGAGGCCAAAAAGGAATCCAATTTCAAATGACTCTTATCTAAGCACTTTGTCAATTTTCGCATTCTATCTTCCCATCTTGTGGAATGGTATTAAAGGGCTCATGTTTCGGACATTTGGTTTTTGGCCGAGTGCAATCCGAGTGTTTGCTTCATGTGTCTTACCAGCAGCATATAAATTCTAGAGAAATGCCAGACTCAATTAAAATGCCATTTGTTTTTTGATTTCCAACTGTGTGTGTGTGCAGCAACTTAATTATCTGCTTCCGCAAGTGCAGTAAATTCACAGTGTTAGGCAAAAGTATGTGGCGCCAAATAATCAACAACCAGATTGCATCTACATAATCTTCAACAATCTCTCTGTATGTGTGTGTGGGTGTAAATCTTGTAATTATACATACAACAATTAACGATGATGGTTTTTATTTGTACAATTTTTCTCCATCGTGAAGCCGGTCTTTTACAGCGGTTTTTAAGGTGTGCCGTCATCTTATGCATATGCCCTCTAGCTTACGGTAGGTTAAATGAGTATATTAGCATCGTTAAAAATGTGGTGAAAGGAAGTAAAACAAAAAATTTACGATTCTATGGAGAGTAGGTCTCTAGGATTGTAGTATAAAGAGTGTTTGCATAAAGTGTAAATGAAATGTATAATTTAAAAAACATCTTAATGATGATTTATATTCTTATTGGCAGAGTCATATTGCTAAAGTTAATTGGAAATCCTTTGAAAGTGTTTTTTCCAAAAAAAATAAATAGAAAGAATCGTAGAAATATTTAACAGCCTTTGACCATGTGAAAGGCTTTTTCCCAAAGTTCTACAGAGAAGCACATTAAGCCGAAGAAAGATCATGAAAAATATGGGTTTAGCAATTAAATTTTGAATATTTTTTCGGTTTAAAAAAAGCTCTTCGTTTTTATGTTCGGCATAATATGATGAATGTTGATTGCGATATATCATAAAGTATAGATGCAACAATATTACATTAAATACACTATCGAAAACCTATCACATACTTTTCTAAATGAAAAGAATACATGTATTGCCAATATTCGATATCTTTGATCGACAACAGAACAACTACAGACTAGTTAAAAACGATATTAATCAATACATTTGGTTGATATTACGCCAAAATTTGAAGGAACACATTCATAAAACTAACGATATCTCTTTTTCTAGGTGAAAATAATATAACGCCATACATAATATATCTTTTGAGGTAGTTATCGATGTCAATTATCTAATAATATGGAAAATTGTAGAGAATCGTTATAGATATGTATAAACTGACAAAGTTTCTCATTGTTCGATTTAACGCACATTAAGCAAAATATCGATATCTTCTTCTTTTAGTTTAAAACTATTTAAAAAAAGAAATCGATATCTTGAGTGGACTTTACGCTAATGTTCGATATTTTTGGACTTTTGGCAAAAACATAACCATGGAACACATTGGTAAAACAAAAGATTTTTCTCTTTCTATATGAAAATCGTGTACCGCAAATACTCGATATATTTTTGAGAATATAACATGTGTTATCGATAAACCATATGGCATAAATATCGATATGTGCTCACATATTTCAATTATAAGTCAAAATTTATATAAAGTATTAAGAGACCCATTAAGTTTTACTAATAGTTACAGAGCATTCTCTCTTTTATATAGAAGTATATATTTATAACAATTCTTTTTCCTTTTCTCCTCTTTTATTTCATTAATGAAAGATATCGCTTTAAAAATTTGTTAGTCTATCTTCCCAGCTCAATCGAATGAATATATTATAGTTGATATTTTTTAGCGCTCTGCCCATTTAATAAAGGGTATCTCATGGTCAAAGTAAATATTTATTTATTTTTCGGACGCATGCCTGTTCATTTTATTTGTTTATTTTTTGTTGTATGGGGAAAATTGACCGCAACTCGAACTCTGTTTTTATGGGTCTCTGTCATACAGTCGCCTGTCAATCAATTGTTGAGTGGTGAAAACGACCTCACCGCAAAATGATGAACTTTTCACACCTTAATAGCTAATGACAAGGCCGAAAACCATCGACGGGGTCCCTCGTTTACCTTTAATAATATAAAATTTTATGGTCTGACCCAAAAAAAAAGAAAAGGAGCATAATTAATTAAGTTTATTTTATGCCATTTTATGAGCTCATTAGTGAATTAGTTTGATGGGCTCAGAACAATGACAAAAAATCGAAATGGAAAACACGTTTCTTCTTCATTCATGGGTTAATCGCATTTAATTGCAAAGAAAAAGCAATTTCCTACGTCATCGCCATCGTGGTCTTCGTCGTGCAGTTTGTATCATTAAGCCAAGTGGTGGTAACTTTTCTTTTGCCCTTCACTGGCTAACAAGCTTTCATTTTGTGGTACTATAAGCTGCAATTTCCTTACCGGCAAAGCGGCGGCTTCTTTTGTTCTAGCGGATGGATTTGGACGCAATTGCCGGGACCACGTGCACATTGACTTTCAAACAATGCGCCACCGCGTGGAGGAGGAGGTGGAGTAGAAATAGAACTGGTTTCGATTTACTACCATTTGCTTGCAACATATGCCACACAGTGACTCCTGCTTCCACCATTTCTATCGCTCTCTCTCTCTGCAATTAGTCTGGCTAAAGTCGTGCCTAACGGTAAACCATATATAACTCCATCTTCAACTCTTGTTCATAACTGGCCCAAAACCAAAGCGACCTCTCTAATCTCTCTGTAAGACTTCGTGAGATTTAATGTCGATAATGTCGGTGTCGGTGGGGCTCAAGTGATAGATTATGTTAGACAAGACACAAAATTTATATATATTTCCTGCCCCAAGGCTAAAAGTATATTTAATGGTGTTTTGATGTTTGATTTTTCATTAATTGATTTTCCATTTCCAAACGATTTCATCATTCAATTGCATTTTTGGAGTTGCAAGTTTTCAGTCCAACTTTATTCGCAACCATTTTAAGATTTCTGTTTTTTTAGCGGCTCCTTATAGAGAGACGAGCTTTAGTCAATTAGGCAAAAGGCCAAACAAGCGTTGAAAACGACTTCATTACCATCAATCTTAATTGAAAAATCATTGAGCTCCTCCTTCTAGCTCTGGCACTGGCTTATAAATTCAGTGAGAAGATGTCAGATATCTCACTTCTCCTTCTTCTCGAGATGATTTGCGGCATTCGATGTAATATTTGACCGTGCGACAACTTAAGTAGCTTGAATTATGAGACAAGACCCACAGAGCCAGCCCAGAGCCAGACCAGAGAGTAGCTGGCATTTTGTATCTGTATCTGACATTTGCATCTGCACTTTCCGAGTCTGTGTCTGTGTGTGTCTGTGTGTAAGCAAATTGTGGGCAATCATTGTCAATTTACAATGCATATGCAAAACGACTTGGACTTGTACTTGTACTTGTACTTCTACTTGCCTTCAAACGAAAGAAAGTCATCTAAACAGTAGAGACTCCCAATAAAGTTTATTTCTTGTGTAACCTTGCTATTTTGTGGGGTTCTTTAGTGGCATTTTCACTGTACTGTGCACACACAGTTCGCGGTCAGAGGAAGAGGCGCACTCGCTACATGAGAGCGTGATGTTGTCTCGTCGGCTTATCCAAACTCTCAGATCAGTTTTGTTGGGCTTTTTGGGGTCGTTCGCTTTTATTTACCTTGTCTGCGATTTTTATGAGGGAACCACTCCGCCCTCCTCCCTATGCCCCTATCTCTCCTCTCCAGTGGCATTTTTTAGTTGATGCAATTTCGCCTTTTTTTTTCTCTGGAAACAATTTTTCTACCTTCTTCTCTTTTTGTTTGTGTGTTGACTTTGGCGTTTATTTATTTAGATTTATATATATTTTTGGTGTTTTTATTTTTTTTATTGCTTTCATTTGTGACAATATGCGAAATGGATCTCCTCCCCAAAAAAAAAATCCAACATCTGTGCTCTACGTTGTTTCTGTGATTAATTTTCATATGGCGTTTTGCATTCATTTATACAAATTTACGGCTTAACTGCTCCTCCACATACTAATAGAGTCGTTTGTTTGTTTCTGTCGTTTCGTTTCGTTCAATTTATGACATGTTTCTTCTCGGTTCTTAAATTGCAAACTAAAATTTCCGCTACTTACACGCAAAGTTCTTCAATAATCAACTTGAGTGAAGTGAAGACTTTACCCAGTAACATAGTTACAGACATATGTAAATGTAAGTAGTGCTCTCTGTACTTACTACTCTTCCGTTCGGGAGTAGCTGCTTATCACATTTAACGGCTCATATCACTTTGCGTACTAAAACATTGAAGTTTTATCTCTCTCCCCTATCCTGGCATCGCACAGTGGGTCGAAAAGGTGTCAAAACGTTACAAAATTCAACTTAGCTGTTAAGCAGAAATCTTTTAATTAGATCTACATAATTTTTGCAAGAATCTTTGCCTGGAAATAACTTATAAGTATAATTATAAAATTTTTTACTATTTTGCTGGAGTTAAAAATATCTAACTTTTTTGTTTCTCAAAAGATTTTCACCAGTATATTTCGCCAAATAAATTTAGAATTCAGAATCAGTTAACTATGTATATTAAATAGCTCCCATAGGAATGTTCAGTTTAAGAACAAGTTTAACTAGAAAACAACTTTATTTTTTATTTATATTATAAAGCTTCCATTGAAATAATAAGTTCAAATTAGTCTAAATTATTAGTGAAAGACAATAGTACTTTAATTTATTCGTCAATTTCTTCATTGATAGTTTATCTATTAAATACTCAAAATTATTACTAAGCTCCTAAGATTGAAATGGTTTGATTTTAATAGATTCCTTTCATTACCATTCTTAATTTTATCGTTTAGAAGGATAAACAAAATTTTGTTGTTCCGAACAAGTTTTGAAAATTAATTAGATATGTGAAAATTTATTTTATTTCCTTAAAATTATATATTTATTTTGAAACTCTCAAACACTTAATATTTTTTTTCACTTTTAAAATACCTTTTCATAAAGACTGAGTCCCAAAATTTATGAAAATACCATTAATAATATTTATGCTGATAAAATCTCTTACAAGATTAGCTTTCAAACTGTATTGTATTTATTTCTGTACCAACAAAATACAATATTTATTATTTTGAATATTATTTTGTGGTATAGTATAATATTTTTTTGTCGTGAGATTTTTTGTAGTTGTTCCAGTGTGCATCATCCCATTTGTGGACAACAGTTATAGGCCATTAGGTACTCACTGGTTGGGTTCGTCGATGCGTTCTGAAGATGCGTGTCAATGTTGTCAAACGATGTCATCAGCATTAGTTCATTTTACTTAATGTCAAGTGTCTGGCATACATTTTTGACGTCATCATATCAGCTAGATCATCAGAGATTATAGAAACATATTCATACATACATATTGTAGAGACTGCTACTGCTTTCAACCTCAATTAAATGTTGCATCTCTCGTTAGTTTGGTGTGCAAGTCAAATTCAATTATATAATTGCTCAGACGAACAGGAATGGAGGCAATGGATGTGGAAATGGGATCGGATATATATATGCATATAAGTAGAAATTCCTTTTGCCTGCATGTCATCACCAATTAGTTGGGGCATGTCCAAAGAGTTGATGCCACCTGCCGAGTCGAGGCGTGGCGAGTCGAGTCGAGTCAGTTGATTCGAGCTGAGCTGGGCCATTAATATCATTAGTTGGCATGACTTTGCTACTCTTTTTCATATCTATGCTAATCGTGTTCTAGTTTTGCCAATGCATTTTCATTGTCTCTGAACTTTGTTGCATGCAAAAATGTTTTGTTAATTTGAGTTTTTTTTTGCCCTCCGTTTTTGTGATTAGCATAGTTTTGGTTCTACTAACAATTACTTAGATTCCAGGCAATTGCAACATGCAATGGTTTGTTGAGTAATTTCACAAGGTCGTTTGTTAAAAGAAATATACTAGATAAAATCAACTTTTGTTTACATAAATTATTTTGATCATAAAGCAGATTAAATGGGTACTTAAAACGCTCTTTTTAAATGCAATTTAATTCAATATTTGAATGATACTTTGTAAGATGAGTGTGTCTAATGTTAAGTTAGTTGGTTGTTGAATTGTTTTTAAATTTATTATTCCTAGATGTGTGCTGCTTAGAAATTGAATTGATTAAAGTGCGTTGTAAAGCAACTACAATAAAGCATTACAGGCGCTCAATTCTTCGACACGACTAAGTCGAATTAGCAACCAATCCATGGGCCTTATACCATTTTTGTATAGTTCCAAAAGAAATCGACTGAAAACGCAAGACAATTGAAAAATTCAGTACGATAATTGAAGAAGAAATTAATTTAAGAGCAAATTCTTTTTTAAATTTTCAAAGTATTCAAATTTTAAAATATTCAAACTATCTCCTAAAATGCTGAACTTTATAAAATGAATTACACAAATTATTTTGATCAAAAAGCAGATTATATGGGCACTTTAAACGCTCTTTTTAAATGCAATGCATACATATATATGTTTCTCTAAAACAGCGAATAATATTATGATTTCAAAGACGAAGACAAGGAATACTTTCTAAATTTAATATCATCGAACATATCCTTTAAAAATCTTTGCTAGTCGTGCTTCGATTTACTTAAAATTCTTACCCAATATTCTTCAAGTGTTAATGATTCAGAAATAAATTTAAATAAAGTAAGTAAGTCGCTGGGCCGACTTGGATATACCATGCATTAGGTGAAGAGATGTATATTAAATTTCTTTCAAATGCTATCTCTCTTATGTGGAAACGAGCACTTTAGCGCCCCCCGACCAAATCGGTGATTTGCAGCATATGCTATCTCGCTCTTTTTCGCGTGCATCTGCCTTGCACCGCTATGAGTGAAAAACGTTTCTATGTATAACTCGGCCATTTTTAATCCGATTCTTGTGATATTTGATGGGATGATAGATATACGTGACATGTATTAGTCTGCCGAATTAAATTACGATACGATAAATATTTCGGGTGAAAATCGAATTTTTCGAATTTCGGGGGCGGAAGGGGGCGTGGCCAAAATTTGAAATAAACTTGGTCTGCGTGCACACTGCACGCATCTAATGTCCAAATCCGAAAGCTCTATCTTTTATAGTTCCCGAGATATGGAGGCTCAAAATATTGTTTTTCAAATAGCGGGGGCGGAAGGGGGCGGGGCGAAAAAAAAAAATAAACTTGATCAGCGTACACACCAAACGAGTCTACATGCCAAATTTGGTAGCTCTAGCTTGTATAGTTGCTGAGATCTAGGCACTCTATCGGACGGACGGACGGACGGACGGACGGACGGACGGACGGACGGACGGACGGACGGACAGACAGACAGACGGACATGTCTCAATCGACTCGGCTATTGATACTGATCAAGAATATATATACTTTATAGGGTCGGAGAAGCTTCCTTCTCCCTGTTACATACATTTTGGCGACTTTAATATACCATTTCATTCTATGAATGCATGGTATAAAAATAGTTTATCAATACCTTTTTTTGGTTTTGTATCCTTTAAAATGATTTAAAATTTAATTACAAATATGAATAGCTTTTTTTTTTTTGGTTTTGTATCCTTTAAAATGATTTGAAATTTAATTACAAATTTGGTTTTTGCAAAAGGCTTGTCAATTCAGCCATAAAGTATACGCAGGGTGTGCCAAACAGGCTATTAATATTAAGAATGACCATAAAAAAGGAGAAAGGCTATGCAGATGTCCATAATGATGAAGCTAGTGATGATTACAGTTGAATAGTGGAAAGTTTCATATTTTAGTGGTTAAACCAAAAACCCGTATAGAAACTGGAGATTATTACTGAAAAATCACAGAAAATAGTCAATAATTTGGGCTCAAAAGCTTAAAAGAAACGAAATGGAATATAGTGAGAAAAAACACAAAAATTAATCTAAAATTAGAATTTATGATTCTTTTTGTTCTCAATTTGTATTTATCACAAAAAGCTTTTAAGTAAGTTCTACATATAAAAAAATTGTATAGACTTCGATCCAGCCAAAAAACTAATTCAATACTTATGAAAACCTTAAAAAAGTACTCGAAATTAAAAGAATCCAAACTTAATGTTGCATGGAAGTCCATTTATACAAATTTGCATGAGCTATGAAGTCATCTTTCTGATAATTTATAAGACTTTACTGTAAGAAAATGCCTAGCTGCATTATTTTTGTGATAAAAGGCATAATAATGTCATTAAATACTTAAGTTAATGTTTTTATATAGAAGTGTTTTTCCCCCTTTTACATTGGTGTTTTACATAAACATGTTGATAATTGCAATCATTTTAATAGGAATAACAATATAGACTCACACCTAATCAGACTGTGGACGACTCATTAAAAATGTGTTTAGTACTAAATGCTGACCTCATTTGATCATAGTATATATGTATATGATACGATCTATAGTGCCATGTACAAATGTAGTACACACACACACACACGCAGATATTAAGCTGCAAATGCGAATTAAATTGCTAGAAATTGAAAGTGACACTGAACATAAATTGCTATCATTGTGACTGTTGCAATGCGGCGATGTTAGTTAAAAGCCAGCTAAATATAGAAATAAATTTGCAGAGACTGAAAAACTTAAAATGCAAAAACAACAAAAATTAAACAGATGGCAAACAAACCTCACACCCTCAGTGTGTGTTTGTGTGTGTGCGTGTTTCTTAAGGGCTTAAGTAAAAAATTGCAGAGGCAAACAAACTAATTTTTGTCGCTCTGACGATGGGGTAAACATTTGGCAATTGTCATTGAAAGTCTTTTAAAACGCAAATGTTGTGTAAACCGGAAAAAGGGTCGTTGGTCGTTGTCTTCTTTCCACTTTGTTGAGTTGTTGTTAGTTAATTAAACAACAAAGTCAAGACGAAGAAAAAATTAAAAAAGGATCATATGACAATGCAAATGGGCTGGTCAAATGGGTCGTATGAGTGATGTGAAATAAACACACATATTATGTAAGTGTGTGTGTATCTATAGATATTTGGCTAAGTTGCAACTTAAAGATACATTTAATGAGTGTTGTGGCACGCGATATGTTTGCCAGTTGTTGCAGCAATCTACTGGAGCGCAACATCATTAGATGTAGACAAGTTTTATGTCCGACTGTCCGATTGTCTGTTGCTGTAACTTGATGCCACCTATCAACCATGAGGAGGTGCTAATGGTTTCCACCTCCACCTCCAAAGCTCCTCCATGGCATTGAAATGTGCCTCTGTCATTGCATGCTTCAATGCCATCATCATCATCATCATCATCATGCAGTAGATTCAGTTTCCCGTAACCATAACCATAAACATAAGTTTGATGTACAGTTAGAGCAGCATAGAAACCGCAGCAGCTCCTCCACTCAAAAGAGTTGAAGTTGCAAGAAGAAAGAATGTGAGGAAGCGTTTGTGGTTTTTTGTTTAAAAGCAAAAGAAAAGAAAAAAACAAATACAATCTAAATACATAATTCAACAATTAAATATATCTAAATTGCTAAATAAACGGGGCAGTCAAAACCTAAATTGAACAAAAGCTGCGTGACGTGTGTGTTGTTGTTGTTGTTATTGTTGTTGGCAAACGTTTTTCAAAGATTAAAACCGAATGAAATACGCGCTCGCTCACGCTATTCATATTCAAACAATTAGAAACTGGAAACTCTATACAATATCTTACAAATAGATAGATACACATTTCGTGTGTGTGTCTTTGCTGAGCAACAATTACAATTTATATATACAACAACGACAGCAACGACAAAGCGGAATATCTGATTATATCTATCTATCTATCTATCCATCGTGTATCGTTTCAAAGTCAGCACCCAAAAATGATTTGTGATGTGTATTATGGCACTTTTAATGCTGACATATGCGATTTTGATGCCAGGCTTTATGTGCTCAGCTCAAAGCATATGCAAATGAGTTTATTACACAAAAAAAAAAAAGAAAGACGAGGAAAAAAATACATACATTTATTTATATACCAAAATTGGCAACTGACAATGAGAGGAAAGAGAGGCTGGGATGAGATGTTGTTGTTGATGTTGTTGATGATGATGAATGACGACATCTAGATAAATCTCAGAACAGAAATTGATTAAAAGCAGTGAGCGAAAGCAAAATCGAAGGAGGTGAAGCTGAGGAGGAGTAGACAAGTCACCTTACATGTCGAATCGTTACAAAATACAAAAGATACTTTTGTTTTAAATAATGATTTTTGTTTCAATCTGAGTGATCATAAATTTCTTGTTACTATAATGTTTAGATCTAATAGGCATAGCTTCAAAATACGCTTACATTTTGTGAAGGCGTCGCTTCAAGATACATTTACATAGATGCCTTTCATGATACATTTGCTACACATAGGCTTTGCTTCAAGATACATTTGTTAGAAACAATGACCTTAAATTTTATGATGTTGTTTGTAGACTAAAATACGATTAAAATAAAACACAACTGACTCTAGTTTTTTCATGACTTCATATCGAATCTTGATTAGTGTAACGGTTGCCGGTTTTTTAGTTTCGCTTACTGAAATTGATGATGAAACTTCATAGGCATAGCTAAAATTAATAATGGGGAACAAAATTATGCTAGAGATATTGAAACGTTGAGTATATATCATGTTTCATTAGAGTTTTTATACCATGCATCCATAGGATGACCGTCTGTAAGAGAGCAAAGTTCTCAGGAACTATAAAAGCTAGAGTTACGAAATTTAGATTGTAGACTCGTGTAGTATATACGATGATCAAGTTTTGTTTTTGTCACGCCCCTTTTTGCCTCTGGATACGATAATCAAGTTTATTTTTTTTTTTTTTTTTTGTGGCACGCCTCTTTTCGTCCCGGAATTCGAAAAAAGGTGATTTTCTCTAAATTTTTATTATATCGCAATTTACACACTATATGAGTACTTATCATTCCACCAAATTTCATTATCGGAATGAAAATAACCGAGTTATACGTAGAAATGTTGGATTTGTCCGATGGGGCGCTAAAATGTTCGTGTTAAAATAAGTATGAATAATACTTATATGAATTTTCACTTACTTACTTTATTTCTATTTTGGATTACAGCTTAAAATTATAATTATTACTGAAAGTTAATTTTTTGTGCAATATATTTTCTTAGACTGTATTTCTTTTAAATCCCAAAGATACATTTGTATCTTACTTTGTTTGCCTTAAGCAAAGCTTTGTCCTCTTGAGTTAATTTGTGAGTGGATATTGATTTTCAATTGCCAAATCTTTAGATGTTTTACAATGTTGCAGTTGCTATACATTCACATGACTTTAAGATAAATTTGTAAATTTGTTAAATACATGGAGAGAAAAAAAGATTACAGAAGCTACAGCAGCAATACGTTTCGTTTCAAAGAAATTATTTTTATTTGTTATTTAAACCTTTATTGATCTTTCATATTTATTTATCATCAGCTAAAGTAAAGAAAGGGTGTGACATGGAAGGGTTATTTCACATACTGAAGTTACGCAATTTCCCTACTCCATTTCTATACTATGCAAAGGTTATGGAAGAAAATATAAAATGAATCATAATTGGTTCTAGTTTTTATGTAGAAATAATTTATATGAATCATAATTTATTCAAGCTTGAGACTAGTTTTTCTGTGTTCGAAAACAAAAACCAATTAAAACGATTTATTTAGTTGGAATTTCTATGCAAATACATGAATCATAGATATATTTCTAGTAGTTATGTAACTTTATTTTGGCCTATAAATTGCATAGTTAATTGGATAAAAAGTTGAATTCTTTTTATGGCTTGTTAAAATTTGTCAAAAAAAAAGTTGATCAATTGTTTAGGTTTTTTTCTTTGGTGCTCTCAGCTCTCTCACAAATTTGTCTCAAATGCTTTTGGCCAAAAAATAAAAACCAGTTCAACTTTATGTTCTGCTTTTTTTTTTGTTGTATTTTTTTGGCGGCTTACACAGCACGTGGTTTCATTTTTGTATATTGCCCCGCGGTACCGGTTTTCAGTTTTTTGTGTATTGTTTTCTTTGTGGATGATGACGTAGCCCTGGCCACAAGCGGAGCATGAAACACATGGTGCCTCTCGACTCTTGTCTCTTGCCTCTTAAACGGCCCATGACCAATTGTATCCAAAATATACAAACAAAAAAAAAAAAAAAAAGTGGTGGGGTCAATGTTTTTTCTACCGCAAAAGTATTTTAATGGAAAAGAAATTAAGCCAAAAAAAAATACAAAATTAAAAGAGCCGAAAAGCTTTGCCTATTAAATTATTGAATTCAATTAATTGATCACAATTGCTGCCACTTACACTATATACATATATATTTAGCGTTTTTTGTCGATCAAGTACAACGCTTGACTCTTTATGCATAATTAAAAGGCAATTATGATGAAATATTGCAAATGCAGAGTGGATTTTCGGTCCACCACATGGTCCACAAAAGTCTCAAAAGATGTGTGTCTGTTTGTGCCACATGAGTTACTTTCAGTTATTCCCTTTTTCCCCCTTTTTTTCGCCTTGAGCCCATTATTTATCTTTAATGTCAATCAACAGAAATTAATTTCGACATGCAAAAAGATTCTTGAAATTCAAGAAAGAAAAAAAAAGAATGATATGAATTTACATGGGGCAGCAGACAAATTGATTGATTTTTGGTATTACAACAGATTTAATTTAATGTTGAAAATATTTATAACTTGTTGTCTTGAGGTCTTTTACATTTACATTGATATCGAAATTATATATTTGACAGCCCAACCCAAGTCACGTTTCGTATTGAGTCGGTGAATAAATTGAATGTTCAGTTTTTGACATTAAGCTTGAAATTGAAATCTCTATAAAGTTGGCTGCTTTGATATCTGATTTTCTATATTTAAGATAACAAGTTGAAGAACTTGATTCTATATAATCAAAGTTTATGCAATTTATTTCACTCTACTACTACTTCAGATAAACTTTTCAAATTCAATTGAAACTTTGAAAAGTGAGTGTGGCCAATAATTTTTCATTGCAGCAAATTTACGTTTGGCTGGATATTATACCCTGTAAATAGTAGATAAACAGAGTATATTGAAGTTGATATATTTTAGACTTAGAGATTTGAATTAAGTTTATGATAGATTAACTTTTTTTGAGGCATGAAATTTAAACCAAAAACTATTGATACACCGAAAATGAGCTCTGTATTTTCAAAAAAGACAATTTGTTTATTTTTGAAAATAGTTTATATTTATTTTCTTTGTGTTTTGACGACCTTTTTGAAATGTATCAAACCTTGTGCTTCAAGCGGACATAAACAAAATTTCTATATTTATTTTTGCAAGTTATTTAAAGTTATTAATATTAAAACCTTTTGATTTTTAATTAAATTAAACTAAAGCTTTTATTAGTTTATTTAAATCTTAAACTTAAAACAGAAAACTGAAAGTTTCATTAATTAATACTAAGAAATAAAATTCCTTATCTATTTGTAATAAAAAAAACTTCTAACAGTAAAGGGTATTTAAAAGTCGGAATCCCAATTGCAATCTAGAAAAGTTTTTCTTGTTTATTTTCAATTTTTCATTCAATGTCGAATGAACAAACATATTTAAATATTTAATTTTGTATTTGAATAAAGCTTGACAAAATTCAATTAGAAATTAATTAATACAAATTTTGAAATTCCACTTAAAGGGGGGCTCATAAAAAATGCATTTTGTATATTTATTTTGAAATTATTTACGCTTAATTGTTTGCTTGATGGGGAGAGCGGGGTAATTTGGCAGTTTGGATATCGTGAGATATGGCACTGAAATAAAGCTTAATGTGTAGCGGAACAAATTGAATTGATGAAGGAATTCTTTTATTACATTCAATTTTGTTTGCTGAAGTCTGAAGAACAAACTTTGCGATAAACAGAGGATTGGGAACGGCATCACTAATGTTTCCATGGGTAGTAGGAAGCTATCTTTGTGAGGAACTTTGGACTAAACACGAAGGATTCTCAAGTTCAGGCTAAACAATAGTAAATTATTAGGAATTTAAAGTATATTTCATTTAAGAATAAAGTGTATTCACATTAAAGCACATATTTCGAGTGGTTTTTCTCTTTCTCACTTTCTTAATTTAGTTCTGATTATTATAATTTGAAGCTTGTTAAGTTAGAAATTGAGGAAAATTAAAGGCTAGTATAAACTTACTTATAACCTGCATTTAGTATTCTGTTTAATTTAATTTTGAATTGAAATTGATGACAAATTTATTAGGCATTACGAATTAATTAATTAGCTGGCTCATTTGTTTGTCTAATGCCACTTTAATTAACAAAAAAGAGAGAAAGAGAGGAAGGAAACTAACCAAATCGAAAGCAAGTATTTTGTATAAATTAGTGTGGAGTTTTTTTCCCCCTCCTATCAATACTCTTTATATACCCGGGTATGAATACTTTTTAAGTGCACAAAAGAAATCTATTTTTAATCTGAACTTTTGTGTGGAAATGATAAAAATGCGATTAAGTATGATGCTGAAATCTTTTGTTGCTATAATGCTTCATTTATTTGCATTAAAATTTTTTTCTTGGACAATAAGTAAATTTGAGATAATTATTAATTAATTACAAAAAAACTGACTATTATAGGTACAAAAATAAGTATTATTTATTTATTCTATTTCAATTTTCATCATCAGTTTGAGCTTGTAAATTAAACTGCCTAATTTGATTAATTATTTACTTGTCAACATGACTAAAAATATTTCTTTAAATTACTTTATAGTATTCTTATATACAAATCAACATCGATTAAAAATATTTCCTTTAACTACTTGATAGTGTTCTATATACAAAGCTGTTTAAAAGAAGTTTTATTCTTGACTTGAATATCAAAGAAATTATGTAGTATTCGAAATAATGAATTCTCAAGGGGCAAAAAAAATCTCTATTATATAAAAATCTCATTATATAGAAACTTTTTATAGAAATATATAGAAATTATGTTACTAAGAATATAATAGGAAAGCAATGTCTTTGCAATTAATTCAATTTATGGAGAATTTTATTAACAAGAAGTTCACTAAAAAGAAGTTTGGCTGAATATATTTATTTGCTTCACATTAAAGCATTTAATATTATTGAAAAGGGTAACGAAACTTCGCCATGACCGAAATTAAATTACCACTCTGGAATTGTGTTAGTTATGTGAAATAAAACTGGTTGTTTGCTTGGAGTGAGGTTGACTATTTATGAGTTTGCCATTTACATAAAAGAAGTTGCTTTTGATTTGGAAAACTAATTGAGAACTGGCTAAAATACATATTTAATATATAACGAAATCTATTTGATTTTTTTTTTAATTAAAAGTTATGCCCCAGACCTGTCTAGGTTTTAACTAAAGATAGATGATGAATAATGATGATTATAGGCAGCAAACAAAGCTTCGTGTAAACAAGAGAAACAATCTCAACACCTTCTCCATACACGTTAATTTAATGACTCGGGTAAAAGGGGTTCGCTTTTCATCAAACAAAACGATCGATTGATCCATTAAATTAATTGAGTGTAGTTAAAACGTTTTGCCCAACAGACAAAACGAGGTGGGTAGGTAGGTTGGTAGGTAGGTGGTTTTGCCCATTGTCACGTGTGTCACGTGCAAACTGCATTCAATTTAATGGGCTTGACCAGACCCACAGTTCCCAGTCCCTAGAGAGACGAATGGACGAGGTGGTCAACAGAGCGCAACTCCTCTCCAGACGCCTTAATTGATGCAACAGCAACAGATGCAGCTGATGCAAATGGAGACCCATCTGGCCAGAGATGGTGGTGGAGGGGTTGGAGGGGAGGGGTTTGACTAGGAGTGTGAAAAAGACCAGAGTCTGGTCTCAGCTGACCAAACAGATACCCTTTATCTGAACAGCAAATAGAAATTGGAAATTCGTGACTTAACTAAATCAATATTATAATAATCTATTAAATAACTATTTGATTTCTATATTAGATAGTTTTCTGGTTTAGTTGTAATCATATCGCAGTAGCTGTTAGGGCATCTTGGGACACGTGCTCCCCTCCTTCTCCTACTCTTCTCTTGTGCACCCTCGGTCTATTGCTTCTGCTTATCTGTTGTTACTTTTTGTGCATGGCATTTTAATTAAGTTAACAACTGTTTTTTTCCCTTGATGCAACAAGCAACCGCAGTACTAACAACATTGCAATTTCGTTTCTTCTTTGATTTCAACCGAACCTCCTCCCCACCTAAAAAAAGAAAAGAGACTTCAACCAGTTGCGGGTCCATGGTTGGCTGGTTAGCTGATTCGCTTCGTTGACTGACTGAAGCTGTTGTTGTTGCTGTTGCATAAAGAATCAATAGTGTTACGTGGGTGAGGTGAGGTAGATAGTTCACCTGCTATCAACAGTTCTATGACTATAAATCTCATAAGCAATTATAAAAATATGATTAAGTTGGCCTTCTGATTGTGTGGGTGGAAGAATAATTATACACAGAAAGCCCAAACCCAGTTCTATCGAAAATTTATATAGCAAACATCAATTATCACACACCATTGCATCGATAATTGAGGAAACGCCGGGGATTGGTGAGGGGGGGAAACATGCCTCTGAGCGCTGAACTGAACTATCAATTAAGTTGTGTATTGCAAATTGAACGAAAAGAAAGGCAAAGCAACGAATACTTTAAGTTATTTATCAGAGACTGCGGATATATATGTACAATTCCACATGATTCCATTACAATCCATTCAATAGATTCGTTTTCCATGCCACATAGAGTAAGACAAGTATTTAAACGGAAAAAATTGTATAAGTGGTCTAGTTTATGTTATGTTATGTTATGCTTGTTGCTACTGCTGCTGCAATCGATTTCCAATTGCTAGAGCTAATAATTACTTAATCACAGCAGAATAAGCTGCAGAGAAAGAAATTTCCACTCATTAACACATAACTGTAACGACTTATATAAATATGGAGGCACACTTCTTTTTAATAGACCGTTTACAAGTGGAGAAGAATGGTCTGGGCAAAATAACGCGGAATGCAAAAGAGAAAGGAATGAGTTAATAATAAGTGGAAGCTCTAGTTATTTGGGACATAAATATATATCTTTTTCGGTATTTGACTTGAAAAAATATGCAGCCACACTTTTTGAGGACTTTATGCTAAGTTGTGAAGTGGGAATAAAGATATAAATATATATATAGAAGTGAAAAAAGCCAGATTAATGGGGTACTTTTATATTGCACCTTCAAAAATATATAGCCACAATTTTTTAGGACTTAACGCAGCAGAAATACATAAGATGAAATATATTACTCGTCGAAGTTTGGCGTTTTTTATCCACATCTATTGAGTTCTTTAGTTTTTTTTTTTTTTATTGAGTTCGTTAGTATAGGCCTTTAAAGAACAAGAAGTAACCATATTTGTACTTACATGGAGCTGAGAAAGTGGAACAGTGATATGCTAATTTTATTGATTTGAGCAATAGTTATGGTATTTAGCTTGTAAGAATATGCAGTCACACTTTTCTCTTAAAAGAGTAAAGGAATGATTTAGTTATATAGGTATACATTAAACATTTGAATGGCTTTGAATACACAGTCGCAAACATAATAGTATTCTTTTTTTGTAAAAATATGCAGCCACACTTTTTAGTTGTTCCTACAATAAATAGATAAGAAGTGATCCCCAAATAAACAGACATGTAAAAACCTTTTCTTCAATGTTTTTTGGTATTTTTTTTTAGCAGAAAA
Organism: Drosophila sp. 14030-0761.01; assembly: GCA_018150735.1. Classification (NCBI taxonomy): domain Eukaryota; kingdom Metazoa; phylum Arthropoda; class Insecta; order Diptera; family Drosophilidae; genus Drosophila; species Drosophila sp. 14030-0761.01. The sequence goes on from JAECWO010000031.1 coordinate 15,810,351, forward strand.
ATGCACCCACACTTTTTAAATCCTTATTTATAGAAAGCTCTCCCCACTGAGTCTTAGCAAACCCTTATCTGGTACTTTTTCAACTAATAATACAATTAAATGTACAAGAATTTTTCAATTTTCAATGTTATAATTATTTTTATTACCATAAGAGAATGTTTCTTTAATGGCTAAAATATTTTTATTATCATAAGAAAATTTCTCTTTAATGGAATTTCTCTTATCATTCACATCATCATGTAAAAATGTAAAGTAATTTATTTAATTTTGATCATCATTGAAATCGAAATTGATTCTCATCTAACTCTTCTTTGGCCTATGAACCGAAACCGAAGCGAACTTAACCCAAACCAACCCAACTCAACGCGGCGCAACACAATTGTCCACTAATTCAGTTAAAGTGTCAGATGTTCATTGAAAAACTCTGATTTATGGCAGACAACAATGGAGTGAGAAGCGAAAACTTTTCCTGCTTTTCCATTTCAATAGAGAATAAGTAGTTGAGAGAATTTCTGAAAAGGCAGCACATTCCTTCCCCCCCTTTGGGTTTTACATCAATTATCATGAATCTGGAAATGCTGTGTGTTTCTTGTTGTTTTTTATACCCTTGCAAAAAGGGTATATTAATTTTGGTCAGAAGTGTGCAACGCATAGAAGGAGTCATCTCCGACCATATAAAGTATATATATTCTTGATCAGCATGACAAGACGAGTTCAAATCCGTTTGTCCGTCTGTCTGTCCGTCTGTCCGTCTGTCTGTCTGTCTGGATCAACAGCTTCTCCTCCGAAACCGCTATAGCTACAGAGCTGCAATTTTGCACGAAGTCTTGTATATACTGCAGGCATTGTATATCTCGGATTCATCCCGATCGGACAACTATATCATATAGCTCCCATAGGAACCATCGGTCGAAAAATGAGTTTTAGATCAATAACTTCTTTCTTTTTCACCCGATTATCATAAAACTTAAGATTTGGTAGTTTATTATACATCCAAACATCCATGCCAAATTTGATCAAGATCGGATTACTATATCATATAGCTCCCATATGAACGATCGGACCAAAAATAGTTTTGCTTCTAAAAAATTTTTTGTTTCTTGAGCGATCATCGTCAAACTTGGTAAATAACATTTCTACATAGAAAATTATAATTCTGGTAAATTTGATCAAAATCGGATGACTATATCATATAGCTGTCATACAAACATATGAAAAAATTGCATGCTGCATGTCTACATGCATGCATATGTATGCGTGCCGTGCTATGGCGTGTAAAAACGGATTTTTACACCAGGGTCTTTACATTTATATAACTCTTTTTTGGGATCTAGTAACACAAAAGCTTGCAAGGGTATACAAACTTCGGCATGGCCGAAGTTAGCCCGGCCTTCTCGTTTTTGGCTAAATTCCCATGCCCAATTGCCGGCTGTGTCACGTTCAAGAGCTGTTAACAGCTTTTAATGATTTTCTAATTAATTTTTTTTTCCTTGAGTGCATTGAACTTGGGAGCTCTGAGCACCGGAATTTTCACTCATTCTCACAAGTGAGAAATCAAGAGTGTTGAAATTGCCGGACATGGAGGAGGGGAGAGAGAGTGAGAATTGGGTGGGATTAGTATAATGTCAAAGTCATAAACATCAAGTCAAATTGAGATGATTGAAGCGCGGCCCCTCGAGGCCCTCATAATAGCCAACAATTGGGTGTGCACACACACTACTAAGTTGCCTCGAGTGCAACAAGTTGTTGCAACTATGCGTTGCTGTTGTTGTTATTCGTGACCATGAGGGTCAGAGTCAAAGTTCAATAAAATCCAATTAAATTGTTCGTCCGTCTCTCTGCCTCTCTGGCTTTGCCCGCAGACCTTCTCCCCCCCCCATTCCCATATCTAGGGTCGTAAATCTAAATAACCTAAGCAACCTGCGCAATTGCCCCAAAAAAAAAAAAAAAAACAGAGGAAAACTTGCCTTTGATTTAATTGAAAAAGGCAACGTGAACTTTCACCAGATGCCAAGTAAGAACATTTTGGATTACTGCTCAATTGAATTACACCCAAAGGAAGAGAACTTTTGTTGTTGGTTTTCTTTCGTTTTCTTTTTTAAATAAATAATTTCTTGTTCACTTTATGACTTTACTTAATTCTCTTTGCTATTTTTAGCATATTTATTGCATGCGCAAGAGCAAAAATAAAAAAGGGGCCAACAATGCGGTTACCAGAGGTCAATTTATGCCGCTGCCTTTTGGCATTTTGGCTCCGTCATTGCTGTAGAATTTTATGACAGTTGCTTCCGGTGCTAAGAAGAGAATGAGAAGAAGAAATGAATGAATAAATGAATACTTTTGGGGCAAGTGCCGGCATTTTGAAGTGTGTAAGCACTTATGAGTCATACATGCATGTAGAGAGTGAAAAGAAAAAAAGAAGTTAAGCTAGTTACCTAATAGTATCACTTCTACTAATCGCTGTAATCCTTTACAAAGTCCATGTAAGCAGTTTTCATTCATCATTCAAGTCAAACAACAGCAAAGGCAGCTTTCCTTATGCATTATTCAAATTTTCACTCACATCACTTGAACTCTCTCTTCCACTTTGAAACACTATCACAATAACACATCATTTGTCAGGCAAACAAATGATGTTGCATGTAACCTTATCATCTCATATCCGTTGCAGACAGTGGTGTGTCTCTCTCTGTGTGTGTGTGTGTGTGTGTGTGAGGTGGGGGCTAAGGTCAAGCGTTAAGGTTAGACCAAAAGGAAGCAACAATGGCAAACACCAAAGACGTCAGACAACCGACCGTAGGACCGTAGACCGTAACGAAACTGCAGTCGACGTGCTCTAGTGGTTGCATGTCCTTCTGGCATTTTCACAATGGCTTCTAATGAATAAACATGGCGTCCACTCACTTCCGCTTTTGTAGTCGTGCGGCAATGGAGTTATAAAGTTACGTATACGCCACCATCATCTTGGTGTGAGAGTAGAGAGAGTAAACAAGCGACAAATTTATTGGGAATACTCACCTCTATGGGGACTCAACTGCATGTTACATTTTGTCAACTGAAGTGGACGTGTCTGTGTCGACATTGATGCCTCTAATGACCAGAGGATGGATAGATAGTAAGCGGAGGCGGCATCACACACACACGCCCACACACTCACACATTCTGTTTGCCTTTGGTGTGAAATTCGTCCAGGCATTGTTCATCCTTTTTAAGCTTTTAATGGCCACCCAGTACAAATGTTTGCTTTTTGCCCATCGGCAAAATACTAAAGGAGTTGACCAAGCGAACTTCCGCCTAGCTCACAGTCAGACGTCACAGTGACTCGAAATTCATTGAAAAATGCAGCTATTTGAAAGAAGTAACTGATTTCGCAATAAACTAGAAACTTCAGATATTAAAAAGGGCGCTAACACAAATTTGTGATCTTAAAAAGTTTTTGACTGCAAACACAAATTTGTGATCTTAAAAAGTTTTTATATCTTAAATAAACATAAAAAATGTAATAAAAAGTTAATAAACTTAAAAACTGCATTTCAAACTGTTAAAAAATGATGGGTGATTATTTAACAGAACAATTTTCCTTACGAATAATATATTTATTAAAACTTTAATAAAATTTCTTTATTGTTTTTCTAGTTGTAATAATTTGAAAAAAATCTTCTCCATTTAAAGTTTATTTATATAAAATTTATACATTTTGTTAGAAGAACAGATAATATATAAAAAAATACTTTATCTTGCTCTTAAATTTTGTTGATTAGGTATTTTATTTATTTATTCTATGGTTATGAGTGAGTCGTTATTTTAAATTTTTGTTTGACATAAAAAATTAAAAAAGTATCATATTGGAATAAAATGAATAATAAAACTTTTTATTTAAAATTCTACATTGCTTAAATAACTAAATTAAATTAATATTTAAGTTAAAAGAAAATTTTTTTTAGAATTCTAAATTTTTTTAATAACCAAATTAAATTAATAGTTGTTCAGTTGATAAAACTCTTTATTTAGAGTTCTACATTGTTTAAATAACTAAATTAAATTAATATTTAAGTTAAAAGAAAACTTTTTGTTTAGAATTCTAAATTTTTTTAATAACCAAATTAAATTAATAGTTCTTCAGTTGATAAAACTTTTTATTTAGAGTTCTACATTGTTTAAATAACTAAATGAAATATTAATATTTAGAATTCTTAATTGTTTAAATAATTAAATTAATAATTAAGTTAAAAAAACTCTTAATTTAGAGTTCTAAATTGTTAAATAACTTAATTATTAATTTCTTGCTTATGGTCGGGTTCTTATTAGAAATGGAAAGATTGCATCTAAATTTTATGAAAGGTTGGGTTGAAAGTTCGTCAAAAAATAAATTTCAAAGAGGTTTTTTTAAAGCATGGCACCACTGTGCATTATCTGTCTTGGTTGTGATGGACTCTGCGAAGCGTGGGCAATTAATTTCCGCAATTTTTCTGGCTTAGTATTCCATTTCAACTCTTTTCTTTTCTTTCTTTCTTTTTGCAGATGACAAAGAGCAAAACACAACCACGACGAACTGGTGGCAGGATGATGATCACCTTCACATTGATGGTGACATTGGTCCAGCTGCTGATGATCTCCCCCACACAGGCAGCTGTCCATCCAGTGCTCACCTATAAGAATGCCTCCACACAATTGGGACAAATGGTCACATCGAGCACTCTGGTCTGGGAGAGTTATGATGCCAAGGATGCCAAGCAATTGCAATTCGCTGTCGAGGGTGGCAAATATGTTACCGAGGATGAGCACTATGCCATCTATGTGTGCCGTGTGCCCATCGATGGTGTCCATACGTCGGGACACACTGAGAAGATTCTGCAGAAGCATGTCTGTGTGGCAGCCCACTATAAGCATGGCAAATACGATCATTTCGATGTGCTGATGAATAAGGGTCACCTGGGCAAGATTGGCTGGAAGCATTGGCGTAAATTTGATGCCGGTGTCCCAGTGGGAGCCATACGCATTGGTGATGATTCCTTCATTGGTCGCCATCGGGCATCACGTCAGCACAATGCCGAAGGAGGCGAAACCCATTGGGGAGCTGACTTTAATTTGGGTCGCTTGGAACCTGTGGGCCTGGGCAAGATCAAGGTGATTGAGAATGAGCGCGAAAAGTACTATGATGAGGGAGAAGTCCTGATTGAGACGGAACCATTCCGCTATGAGTTGAGAGACATTAAATTGGATCGTATTCGCACTGATCTTAAAGAGAATCTAACGGAATTGAGTAAGTTCTAAAAGCACTGGAGTAAGCTAAAAGCAAACTAATCTCTCTCTCTCTGTTCTTAGCCACCGCTAAACTGGAGAATCTGGGCGATAAATACAGCACTGTGGAGACAGTGATGAGCTATAGCTTCGATTACCTACAGTATTGGGGTTCGCATGAGGGCGTGGCACGTGGTCTGCCCACCAAGATCTATGAAAAGGATGTCTCACAGCCGGCGGATATCAATTGGGCTTTGAAGCATGGCCAGAAACGTTTCGAGAACAAGGCGGTGCATACCAAACTTTGGCCAGGAACTGCCATCAATGTAACCCTACGTGGCAACTATGTGACCCTAGAGGCACCCTACACAGCCAAATTGTTTGCCTTCTACTATGGCAGTGATGAGAGCGTGTCACGTAAGATTAGTGCTGAGGTAAAGTTAACTTACAGAACTATAATTAATTAAATTCATGACTAATTTAATTGTGTTTCTCCTTTAGGTACGCAAGAGCTATTTGAAGGATGTGAAACTGGAGTTTAGTGCCGTCTATTGGATAGAGAATGGCACAGTGGTGCCGACAACGACAACAACCACATCGACAACATCGACCACAACACATGCCACCACCACCAGCACCAAGGAGCCGACACCCATCAATGAGCCGCCTTTGGTCCATGTTGAGCATATGGGTGAGAAGCATTCGGGACCCGATACGCTGGAGAAGACTTTGCATGATTCGCCCGCAACGATTAATAGCAATGAGGTGGATCATGAGGCGCCCGAGAATATGTCGAATCCAAGCAAGGATTTGGCAGTGGCTGGTTTTGGTGGAGGACCGCACAGTGGTGCCAAAACAATTGGTAGTACACTGATGACATTATTGCTAACTGCTAGCATGGCAGGCGTATTAAATCTGTAGATCGAAAGCAGATAAATTATACATACAATATATGTCCCGAGTATAGTGTAGCGTTTAATTGTTGTTGTTGTACCTGTTGTACCCGTCTTTGAGAACGAAAAGTAGGAAGGAACGAATGGCAAGAGAACAGAAAACAGAGAAAAAACCAGAGAAGAAACAAACAAAACACACACACACACAGACAGAAAGACAGATAGACAGATCAGATCGAATAGAAGATATATAGGTTATTGGACAAAATCCCCTCTCAAATTGTAACAGGGCAGCTTTCTGTGTGCGAGACCATGATGATGATGATATGGAAAACTAAATATTTTTTATACTTCAAACCAAAAGGCTTCTATAATTCTAAATCTACTATTTCTACTACATTTCATCCCGCATTCATAATGGAAAACCAATTAGTTTTAAATATAACTCAATACATTCCTAAAACAAAAAGAAATCCAAAATCCTTTTCTCTCTCACACACACAACACACAGACATGCAAAATGAAAAACGGAAATGAATCAAAAGTAAAAGTATATATAAAATATTCTATACACACACAATCTACATAAAAAATATTTTACAATCTAAAAACAAAAAAAAAAAAGGATTTAAACGAAAGAGATGTTTTTTTAAGTTGCTTTGAGGAACATGAAACCGACCGATGATTATTCTGTTTAGCTTCTCTTATTTAGTTTTATAAGCCATAAAAACAAAAACAAAAGCAAAAACAAGAACCACATCTAGTAGAAATAATTCATTGACAATGATAAATCTATATAAATATGATGTATATGTAAAATCGATGTAAATTATAAGCATGTATGTATGTGTACGGTATTATGTAAGTGAAACACTCCAAAAAATATGTAAATTAGAATTGCTATGCTATAATTTGCTCTATATTTTTTTCCCCTCTCTCTTTTTATCTCTTATCTATCTATCCCCTAAGTTAAACGATACATATGAATATTATTTTTGTTCTATTTTGTTGAAACACACAAATCGAAACGAACAAAATCTCTCGAATATCAGAATAAAGCTTGTAAATTGAAATGAAGTTTTTTTTTTTTATTTTGTTGCCTTCATTTTGTTTACCCACCCAAATCAAATGTCAGAATTCATTTAATTAGCATTGAACAAGCAACAAAATGTGAATTTTTGTTTGCCTTCTTTTCGAAAAATAAAGTAAGTAAGTCGCCGGGCCGACTTGGATATACCATGCATCAGAGGGAAAAAAACTACATCGAGTTTATAAAACTAAATTCATATATTAAATTTCTTTCGTATGCGCGATTTCTAACATATGCTATCTCGCTCATTCTTATGTGTGTGCACTTTAGCGCCCCACCGGCAAAATTCGCCCTTGCAACGCTTTGAGTGCAAAACGTTTCAATGCATAACTCGGCCATTTTTATTCCGATTTTTATGAAACTTGGTGAAATAATAGATGTACATAACATATATAAGTGTGCCAAATTAAATTCCGATACGACAAACAATGCAGGAGAAAATCACTTTTTATTGAATTTCGGAGGCGGAAGGGGGCGTGGCAAAAAAAATTTGGTGGAATGATAGATGTTCATTAGATCTATGAGTGTGCCAAATTAAATTACGATACGATAAATATTACGGGAGAAAATCACTTTTTATTAAATTCCGGAGGCGGAAGGGGGCGTGGCAAAAAAAAAACATAAACTTGGTCTGCGTCTATACTACACGAGTCTACATTCTAAATTTGGTAGCTCTATCATTTATAGTTGCTGAGATCTCTGCACTCTTACGGACGGACGGACAGACGGACAGACGGACGGACGGACAGACGGACGGACGGACAGACGGACAGACGGACATGGCTATATCAATTTCTCTTCTCATGCTGATCAAGAATATATATACTTTATAGGGTCGGAAAAGCTTCCTTCTGCCTGTTACATACATTTTGGCGACTTTAATATACCATTTCATCCTATGGATGCATGGTATAATAAATTAAACAAGTTTTTGTTTTCAAATTTGATATGCAAACATATATCGTTTGATTTGCTATTGGCATTCATTAGTTAAGTATAGTAAATGAGTTTGATGGATGGCTCATTCTGCTGAATGATGATGAGTCATTTGAGAGAAAATCTTTTGACCATGTGTACTTCTTCTTAAGTAGGAGTTCATTAGCAATCAATAAAATTCATTAAACAATCAAAGAAAACACCTCCAAAGATGATAAATCTAATTATTCTAGGCACAAACTGCACATTATGCTCACCTTTATTGCCCAATTACAAACACTTTAAGCCAAACACCTGCGCAAGTTCATCTATACAGCTATCTATTTATTTACCCAAGTCTTTCTTGTGGACAGCCAATTATGGAAAAAGTTTTGACAGTTAGACACTTTAGCAATTGAAGTGATGGTTGGAAAATGAGGCACACGAAGGTGGCGATTACTCATTGTTTCACATACCCTATATGTCTAGCTGTTATGTAAACTTTTTGTAGAAGCTTGTGACACAAAGAATTTATATATTGTAGATCTGTAGGGCTAGCTTAAAAAAATCCATGCAAACCTGTCCAAAAAAGTTGCAACAATTTGTATCTTAAAATCCTGATTTTCTTAAAACCGATAGGATAAATATCGGCTTCAACTAAATCACTTCTTGGTACTTTAATATACTGCCTCGATATGTAACTATCTTGTTAAGACTCTTAGGTACTTTAATAAAGCGTCAGCTGAACTCTAAATAAGCACTTATCTCATTTAGTTGACGTCGATCGATATATCGATATAGCTTATATAGTAAATAGGTGTCAAAATATTACTTTTAGATGAAAAATCTGTTTTTTACCTAATTTTTACTAATCAAACTTTACTGACTTACCAGTTTAGGATTAGAAACTAGAAGTAGAATGTTTTAATATCAGTTAAACAGGTCAGAAAACTAGAAAATATTTCAGTGGCTTTCTTTAAATTGTAAGTATTTTTTTTTTATGTGTTTTAAACTGACAACTTTGTTTGGAATTGATGGACTAGTATATTATACAGCACCTAAACAAACTAAAAGTTCGTAAGTTAATTCGAAATTGGGGAATAATTTGATCGCTTTATTAATATATTTTAAGGAGCTCTCAAAAACAATCAAAAGTTCTAAAATTAGTCAATGATTGGGTAGAAAATATATATCTGACTTTACCAAACTTGTTAATTAGGAATTTTGTGTAAATTAGTTCGAAATTAGGGAAAAAAATTGATCGCTTTATTATATATTATAATATACAGCTCCCAAAAAACAATCAAAATTAGTCAAAGATTGGGTAGAAAATATATATCTGACTTTATCAAACTTGTTAATTAGAAATTTTGTGTAATTTCAAATGAAATAGTACAACGATATATAGGAATATTTTTGAAATATAAGTATATACTTATACATTTATAGATTATACTTAAATTTAACAAATACTATATACTTATATAATTTAAAGATTATACTTATATTGAACAAATATTCCTATATATCGTTCAACTATTTACTTATATAGTTCAAAGACTCAAATCCGATGAATATACATATATGTATTAAGGTGGATTAATTTTTGTTCGCAAAAAGAATCGGAATCATTAAAGAATTCTAAGAAACTTTCATCTTCATGAGTTAAAAATTATATCCTATTCCTCGAGCATAAAGATTTCAGGTGGAAATACAATATAAAATTTTTATTTCATTGTTTTATTTTTAAAATATTTTACATTTGCATTGAAAATACGTTTTACTTAAATTTTAACTATATTAATTGAAATATGCTCAATTTTAAAAGGAAATTTAATCTTTTCATACCATTCCAAAGGTTCTTTTTGTCTAATTGAGCTAATCGGATGACTCTATATAATATAGCTTTATACCTAAAAAAGCTTAAACGATGTTTTGCATTGAAAGGGTATTAAATCTACGGTGAAACTCTCCATTCGTAGGGTTCTTTTTGTCATATACTCGTATGTATACGTTTTTTTTATAGATATTTAAAATTCCGCTACCAAGTCTCCCATCCCAGACTTGATTAAACAGGTAATTAACAGCACGTTGCTGTTTTATTTTCATTTCTTTTTGTTGTTGTTGTATAGTATATTGTTTATTTGATTTTTGGTTTTCGACCATGTCAATTTAAATATCAAATTAGCATTTCGGAATGCCATGCAGTCTGCGGAGGTTTCCGATTATGATGCAAAGCACGTTGGTTAGTTGGACATACTCGATTCTCGTATATATGTATATGTATCACATGATATATTATATAGCACGATTGTTAATTTTATTACACATCAATTCACCCGCCTCGGACAGTTTTGTTCTGCGCTGTTGGTGCCCCACACAAAAGATGCCCAGAAAGCCAGTTTTTCGAAAAAATGTGGATTCGCATTAGAATCTCATGATATTGATGGTTGTTGTTGCTGTGTGTGCGATATTTTTAAAGCGTGACCACATGACCATGGTAGTAAAACGGGTTCGGTCTCAGATCGAGGGGCAATTGAACTGTGCTGTCCATATACAGCCCTACGCCTCTGGTTTCGGATGGGGCGTCAATGCGAAACGAGCACAAAGCTATTATAAGTAGGCGGTTTTTGTTTTCAGTTTTTTTGTTGTTGCTTTTTTTGCATTGTGAAGCATAGATTATTAACCTGTGAACTCTTTGTGAGTCGGTGCGCCAGCCACGCCTATTAAAAATAGTAACAAAAGTCATAAATAATATTAACAATCGGTTATTTCATCAGCTACCATAATATTAGCACTAGGAAATCGGTTTGTATTACATCATTAAAGAATCAACGAGAACTGAGGGTAAGAATGTTGAAAGAAGTTCTCGAAATAGCCCTATAAAATTACTTCGAGTTGGTTTAAAAAATAAATCAAAATAGATCGCTAAACTTGGTAAGTTATAAAATAAAAGATATAACTCTGAAGATAATATAAGAATGAGAAATTCTTGATCAGTTAGCCTAGACTTAAGGATCTGAGTGGAACACTTCGCCTTATTTCTTCAAGCAACTCATTTAAATGTAAGCAAGGTAGTTCTATAACTTCACCAGTTGAAATAGGGTAGAGCTCTTGGTTTTTATAAGTTTCCTAATATTTTTTGGAAACGGAAATCGACTAATTTTGTTTTCTCTTCGTTCTATTTATAATTAAATTTTTGTTTTAATATTTTTCGATAAATATCGTATTTTAAATTCATATAAATTGGACTTCCTCTGTTATAGAAATTAAACATTTTTTCTGGATCTATCCCGCTGCATTGGAACGCTTCGAATATTTACTAAAATCTTTTAATATATCGATCTTTATTTTAAAGAAAACCTTACCAGCTTTATATAAACCATTCTTTCCTATAACAACACCTAATTCTCTAATCTCAGAAAGTAAACTTTGGGATTTTCATTATTATTAATTTTAGTTTGTATGGTGAAGTATTAGTTTTGTATGGTGAAGTTTTCTCCTTGAACTCCTTGAAATAGAACTCTCTCAATTTAGTAGAAAACCCACTTAGAAATAAGTCTCACACCCTCAATGAGCCAAACCCCACTTATATATTCGGTTTATTAAATTAGAATATAAAATTGATTTGTTCGCTAAAAAATATCCAATATTCAGATACTACTGATATATGTATTTACCTATTCGTACTAGCGTTGAATAGTTTCAGTATGAGTTTACCTGAAAGAAGTTCTGGATGAGTTCCAGCTAGATATATCTGTGACGACTTTCTTGTAGGGACTTTTTGTATTCCTTTGCAAAATCTTTTTGAAAGTGTAATCCCAATATCCCACAAAATCTATCAGTAAGGGATCTCCGAATATTTTCCGCTGTCTATCGGGATCTCCGAATATTTTGTTCAAAAGGCTTATCACTAGAAAATGAGAACGGATTGTTCCCTAAATCTGTCTGAAAAATCGTTATGATCCTCGAATAACTGGTATATCCATCAATAAATTGTTTGGTTTCTATTTTACACTGTTTCAACTGTTCCATTCTCTCTCTGAAATATTTAATAACATTGCCTAATTTAATTTTTTGTTCTAAAAAAAAAATAAACTTCTGCGAAGTTTTTTACAATAACAAATACATTTTTTCATCTGCTATTTAATCTTGAGCTCGCGACAGAAGTTAGCTGGTACAAAATATATAAAATGAGCAAATTTTTTAAACCATTGTGAAGCGATCCTATAACATTTGAGCCGCCCCTCGTACACGCATAGTTGGTAAATATGTTTGGCGACTAATTTCAAATATATTCAATTAATTAACAGAAAAAAACCCTTTGTTTGTTTATTGAAAATGCTGCCGGCGGCAAATTTTCTGTGGTCTATATCGATTTTTAATTATGGTGAATTGATTACAGTTGATTTGTCAAAAGGCATAAGTTAATTCATTTAACTGTTCAAATAGGCAAAACAAAAATAAAATTTGATTGCATATGGAATTTAATTAGATTTACATAAATAATTTTCACAATTTAGCAATTGCATATAATTTGCATAAATGTGGAGAGAGGGGACGTGGGCAGAGAAGTCATCCTTGATGAAGTCGCTCTGCTCTGTTGGCTACCCTTGCGGCTGGGTCTATGCTAAAATTTCATGGTTGGTCTGCCATTGGCGTGCGCTAAATGAATTTTCCTGACAGGTTTTTTCCTTCTCTCTCGGTTTGGCATATCGGTGTGCAATCTGCAGCATTCAGGCGTGACCCGTGCATAAGAACCCTTTCCTACCTTGCTACCTTTTGCTGCATGTGTGCAATTTACTCATATGAAACTCTAACCAACTCTGACTCGTGTGTGTGTGTGTGTGTTGTGTGTGTACTGCGACGTTATTTATGCATACATACATGAGAGTTGCCTGCCCTTTACGCTTTATAATTTTTTACTTTTCTTTTTTTTATTTTGTGCATAAATTCAGCTTACATTTCAGCATGTCCTTTATGTCTCCGCTGCATGAAGGGGCAGGGAATGGGATGAGATAGGGTAGAGTGTCAGTTGGTGGTATTTGGCTATTTGGTTATTTATTGCTTGCGGGATTTCCATTGACACACACATCACACACACACAAACCTAATTATACTTGCATTTATCTTTAATTAAATATCTTCAGGAGGAAATGGAAAACCGTTCAAAACAATGAGAACATTTTCTTGGGCAATCGTCTTGGGGTGTTTTTTCTATTAAAAAGTTATTCTATCCAACTTAAAAATTTGGTTTGACGCTGCGTATGGACAGCCTCATATTTCGATTTCATTTCAATTGAGCCCAAATAACGCTGCGAAGTTGCGCAAGTGCTCTTGGCCGGGTTGAATAACGTAATGTATGGGCTAACGGCCCCACAGAGAGCAAATGCCGCCATATGGATAAATTCGCAAGAGAGATTCCAAAATGAATTCAAGTGAAATTCTACTCTCTTTGATTGGACGCGAAGAGCATGAAACAGTGGGGCAAAATCGATTAAAATTTGAATTATTCACTAATATTTTACTATGTGATACCTAGTCTACACTCGAGTTTTAAGTATTTCATCTTTAGTATAGATCGGACTAAGTCTACTATATAGAATATAATCATTAAGGCATTTGCCCTACTGTCAAACGTTTTATTGCATTTACATCTAAAAAAAAAGTATTAACTAGCTTAAATTGTAGTTTAATCAGTAAGAAAGTTTCCCACTGCTTATAAGGTGTATTTCCTATTGTAAATAGTTCTGTAAATTAATGAAATCGATCATTATACCATGCATTCATAGAATGAAATGGTATATTAAAGTCGCCAAAATGTATGTAACAGGGAGAAGGAAGCTTCTCCGACCCTATAAAGTATATATATTCTTAGTCAGTATCAATAGCCGAGTCGATTGAGACATGTCCGTCTGTCTGTCCGTCCGTCCGTCCGTCCGATAGAGTGCCTAGATCTCAGCAACTATACAAGCTAGAGCTACCAAATTTGGCATGTAGACTCGTTTGGTGTGTACGCTGATCAAGTTTATTTTTTTTTTTCGCCCCGCCCCCTTCCGCCCCCGCTATTTGAAAAACAATATTTTGAGCCTCCATATCTCGGGAACTATAAAAGATAGAGCTTTCGGATTTGGACATTAGATGCGTGCAGTGTGCACGCAGACCAAGTTTGTTTCAAATTTTGGCCACGCCCCCTTCCGCCCCCAAAATTCGAAAAATTCGATTTTCACCCGAAATATTTATCGTATCGTAATTTAATTCGGCACACTAATACATGTCACGTATATCTATCATCCCATCAAATATCACAAGAATCGGAATAAAAATGGCCGAGTTATACATAGAAACGTTTTTCACTCATAGCGGTGCAAGGCAGATGCACGCGAAAAAGAGCGAGATAGCATATGCTGGAAATCACCGATTTGGTCGGGGGCGCTAAAGTGCTCGTTTCCACAAAATAGAGATAGCATTTAAAAGAAATTTAATATATATCTCTTCACCTAATGCATGGTATATCCAAGTCGGCCCGGCGACTTACTTACTTTATTTTTTACTGCTTATAAGGTGCATTTCTTATTTTAAATAGTTATAGATTTAAATTATTATTGTAAATGATAAAAAATACTCCTAGAAAATTAATTTTTTGTGTTTTAAAAAAATTTAAAAAAATTGCCTATAAAATAATTTTTAAAATTAGAGTTCTATCCGTGTAAATTTCATTATATATTTTACTATTTTTGTAAATTTCTTTCTATACATATTTCATACTGCCAGAACCTTCTAAAGATGTAGTGAAAACTAAGAAACTACATAAACTAGAGAGAACGCCTGGTAGAAAAGGGAATCAACTGATTGTTAGGTTTAACATTTAAAAAGATTCTGGTATATTAAGGAGAATGCTCCCGAAGCAAGTCTATTAATAATCATTCCAAAAACTCTCGATGATTCTTAAGAAGGCTCTAAAATTGGAGGATAGTTCGACCAAGGGAATAAAGATATGTAAAAACTAAGTTTAAAAATGTATTCTTCCCATGGAAAAAGATTTATAATAAAACAATCTCTTATCCATCATCATTTTAAAACGCATCCACATATAAAATGGGCTGACATTTGCATATGAAGTTGCTTGGAGATTCCTCTTGGTTAAATCAAATTTTTTGAGAAGGATCTTTAATGGTAAGATTTATAACCAAGTAGATAGAATTAAGAGAAAAACAATTTTTTTTCATCAAAAACTTTCATAAAAACTATCACTTATCTGAAAAAAAATGATTTCTTTTAAATGAAAATCATTTATTAAAACAATCACTAATCTACTATAATTCTAAAACATATCTACTTATAAAATATGTTTACATCTGGACACGTTAGATCCAATATTATATATAAGAAGCTGATTTGAGACTCTTCTTGGCCCCATTGGAGTACTTGATAGCATAAAAATTAATTGAAACTGTGGAAAACTAATGAAAATGTGTCCACAAATGTATATATTCATTTAATAGTTTAATAGTTTCGTAAAGATTACAAATAATTCCATAGAGAAGCAAATTTTAGTTAAGTTTTCCCATCAACTAACAGAATTTGGAAGTGATTTCTAAGTTTGCTCTTTTTCTAGGTCATCATATAAATGGATTATGAGTTTTATGCCAGTGTGCAAGCAAGTAACAGTTTTGATATTCGTGTGACGTCATTACCTACATAGGCGGCCCACAGAAAACGGGACACGAGAGGCTTAGCGCCTGAAAGTATGCCGCTTGCTAGTTAGTTAGCAACAGTTGAAAACGACTCCGAAACTTATCCGAGCCTGCTCTCTGGTTACTCTCCCGTGAGAGCTAAAAGCCCGAACATTGCACGACTGTTGCTCGTTGTGTTGGTCCCGTTATCCGGCAAAAAGGACGCACTATAAAAGAAGGATGTGCCAAGCAGAAGCACGCAGTCAAACGAAAGACTTTCTTGCGACCATTCCTGGATGGAGAAGGCATCAAATCAGTGAAGAGCCGTTAACCGTTAACCGTTACATTTCAATTTCATATCGCGATATTGCCAGAAAACAACTTGAAGCTACTTTCTCTGTGTGTGTGTGTGTTCGAGCGCTGTGTGTATGTGAACAAGTTGTGTGTTTCGGTGAAAAAAACCAATTAACAAAGACTTATCAGCGCGAAGAGAACGGAAACCAGTCGAAACAACAAAAGCAGCAGCAATGCAGACCGTGCACAAAATTGCACAAAACAGCCATGGGAAATCTGTGATGCTGATGCTCTCCATGTTGCTACTCAATGCCGTAAGTCATCATCATCATCATCATCGTCATTCTTTTGCTGGGTGCGGGTTTGGTGGGATTATAATTTCAATTTTGAATGTTTGCCGCTTATCAGCGCCAACAACAGGCAAAAGGCAGCGGCAAACAGCGGTTTGAAGTCTCCCGCTATTGTATGTTCTGTTCTGGCCCATTCTAATTTCGCTTTTTATGGGCGAACGTGTGTGCAGCGGGCCGTGAATATCGCCAAAATTGCTAGGGACTGCTTGTTACTGAGCTGCTCGGTTTATTTCACTTTTATAAATGGATTTGTGTCAAACAGAATGTCCAAGGTCTTAAGGACTCACTCTTTTTTTTTTTTGCAGGCACAATAGATGCGGAGGAAATGCACAATTAGACTATAAAAACTTAATTCAATTTGAATATTTTTTCAACGGATTGTTTTTGGTGATAAAATCTCTTACAGAGTCAGTCACTCAATTTACATATTTCCTCTATCAAGTCTTTAGAAGTTGAAGCTATTATCTGAACGATGATCATATGAATAGAATTTTAATTTGTTACCATTCTATTCCTATATTCTTTTCGGTTTAGATCCTTGAATTATGTAATGCTATATATTTTGTCCATGAAATGAAAGACAAAGTATAGAGATATTTCTTAAGATTTATATCTTTCAAACCCAAGTTTTGTATTTAAAAAAAAAAACCGCGTTTGGTTTTTCAAAATCTATTTATGATTGACTAGATCCAATTGAAACTTTTTAAATAGATCGAACATGGCTTTGATCAGTCCACTAAAAATATTAGGATAAGAGTAAGAATACTTTTAGTGAGGGTATAATTTTATTTTTGTTAGAGACTTTGGAATTCTTAACCAATTCTTTCTATTATAGCTTACATAAAATTATTGTATATAACTCAGGCTCAATAGAATGTTCGAAACCGACTAAATTTGAGTAGACAGAGTTAGAAAAACCTTTCTGAGATCTTATATTATGGACCAAATTTGAGTAGACAGAGTTAGAAAAACTTTTCTGAGATGTTTCATTATGGAGAAGCCTATCGAAACTCTCTTTCATAAGTCAAAACCTTTTGTGAAAAATTATAAAAATATTGAGGAATATTGAGGCATTAAAATTGTCAATTTCCTAACTCTTAAATAAAAGTTCTAAGACTTTACGTATGAAGAATTCAAGCAGGACTATTCCATGATTATCAAAACATAAAATATAGAAAATAAAATTGAAAATTAATTTTTTTCCATGCCACAAACTAAAAGACGCAATTCGAAACAATCCTTGGAAACGAAAAAAGTGTTTTCACAAATCCAATTGAGACTATTGGGATTTTCTTCTTACGTGTTCAGGGATACCAAAAAAGTATATACGACTTTTGTAAACTGAGAAAGAGTAAGAATGACAAGTGCAGTTATGTCTAGAATGTTACAAACACTATCAATTAGCTAAAATACCCCCCGAAAAACGTAGGTATAAATATGAACAATTTTCGTTAAAACATTTTAATACAATGTTTGGAGTGTGTGCTTAAAGCAGCTTCGAATGACATCTTACTTGGAGTGTTCTAGTATAATTAATGGCAAAATGTAAATGTCCACTTACCATAAATTAGAGACTTCTCGACATAGCATGAACATAGAGGAATTGCGATTGGGGGAGGGGATGGAGGGGGTGTCCTGCAGCTGCTTCAACAGGCGCTGTCTGGTTAAATGGTTAGCCATATTTTAGTGCCTTTCGCCTTTTGCAGTAATTTTCCATTTTGCAAAAAGCCACGCCTTCTGCTTGCCAGTGGGCGACTCTCATGGCATTTGCTGCAACAGTTGTTGGCACCTAACCACCTCCCCCACCCCTCCAACCACTCCCACTCCCACCAGAGAGACTGAGGTTGCAAAAAGCCATCACGTCGACCATTTCCGTGCCACGTGGAATTGTGCAAGTGCAATTTTTCAGGTTTCCCTTATTTTCTGCAACTTTTTCTTTTTTTGTGTTTTCTAATATTTTCCGTTTGTTTGTATGTTTTTTTTTTTTTTTTGAATTGTGAACAATTTATGTGACATTTTCTATTGTGGTACGTTGACATTTGCTGACATTTGTCAAACTGCTTCTAGTCCATGCCCATGACCATGCCCATGCCCCTCGGCTCTTGCTACTATGTACATATCTGGTGGACAGCTGTCCATCATAAAGACATCAACGTGGCCATGACCAAAATTGTAGGAATTCATTTCATAAACTCTTTTAATTACATCTTTACTTTGGGTCTTCTTAATGAAGTTTTCTTCATTCCCTGGGATTATTTTCCTTTCGTTTCAAGTTACCCACAAAAAATGCTGCTTAAAATGAGCTTAATTGCGGTTAGATGGGCAAGCTTAGACTTTTCAAAGGGAATTTCCTTGGGAATTTAAACAAAAGCAATTTAAGGAAACTTAATTTCCTATTAGGAAACTGTACCCATTGCATTTGTAAGTGAATGCCACGTCATGTCACTGTCATTGTCAACTTTTGCAACACGAAAGTGCTTTCAATTTCAAATGTCTATCGAACTGCATATTTCATTTAATGGCAGAAAACAGAGTGTCATATGGGTGGTGAGCCTTCAGGGGGATGGGAGGTGAAGTGGGCCAACCTCTTTCAATTAGAAAACTTTTTCAGTTTTCTTTCGAACATATATGTAAGATTAACTGGCAACTGTGCCTTGCATTTCTTCTGCTCTTGACAGTTGTAACGTCAAAGGATTTTTTTTTTGTTTTTTTATTTTAAGCGCAGTTGACATTTATCGAAGTGCAGTGCAGCAGAAATTGAAAATGTAACAAATATATGCACTCCCCTGGTTAAAAGTGAATCAAATGATCGACTAAAAGATACTCAATATCGAGTGGGAAAGATAAGTCA
The DNA here is from genome assembly GCA_018150735.1 of Drosophila sp. 14030-0761.01. Classification (NCBI taxonomy): domain Eukaryota; kingdom Metazoa; phylum Arthropoda; class Insecta; order Diptera; family Drosophilidae; genus Drosophila; species Drosophila sp. 14030-0761.01. The sequence goes on from JAECWO010000031.1 coordinate 15,829,661, forward strand.
AAATCAAATATGGAAACGATGCCCAAAAGGCTTTTTTTTGTAAGAATTATAGGAAAAATGTTACAAAACCTAGAAAAAAGTCTGTAGATTTACGAAATTTAGCATCTGAACTAATAGCTAATCAACGTGTAAGAAATATATCTATGATTTCGGATTGTAAATAGTAGTAAAAAGTGTTTTATACCTAGCCAAATATCAATCGAATCGAATAGAAAAGAATTTTAGTAAAGTTTTAGTATCAAAATTATGAAATAATTATTACTTTATATGAAACTTATGAAACTTTATATGATAAAAAAGGGTTCTTGATGGATCTTGACGGTTCTTGAACCCGTTCTTCGATAGTTCTTCGATAACTATGCAAACAATGTGATCATCTATTTTTGTTGTCAATTATTTTATTATCTTAGGATTGATTTTGAGCCAACTATTACCAAAGAATCGATAAATTTTAAAGAGGTGGAAAGTCATGAAATATGTCAAAATCTAAGCCATAAGTAGTTGCTAGTCCTTGAAAAATTATTAGGTTGATGGTTTACAACTATATCTTATACTAAATAAATAAATAAATATTTAAATTATACAAAAAAATTAATGCTAGATAGTAATCGACCATTTTGAGTTTATTCAAGCCACTAAAATTAGTTTCTATACTAAATAAATAAATGTTTAAATTATAAGAAAAAATTAAACCTATTAAGCTATCTTCTATTTTGAGTTTATTCAAGGCACTAAAAATAACTAGTCTGTAATAGGATTCGATCTATCTTAGTTAGGAATTAATATAGTTAAGTTGAAGGTCTGCAAAATGTTACCTCACAGCTAGATTAAAGGTCTTCAAAAGGAGCTTCTAGGCCATAAATGATTCCCCAACCGTAGTAGATTACAGATCTTTTGAAATACCCAGACAAAGATACAACTTAAAGGCAGTTTACTAATTAATAAATTAATTAAATAATGAAGCACCCAGACAAAGATAAAATTTTAAGCCAGTTTACTAATTAATAAGGACTTTTCCTAGTTTTATAGTTGTCAAAAAAACCAATCCACTGAAGTATAATATATTTTACTGCGGTTTTTTTTATGATAAGACTATTAAACTACTCACAATATAGATTTATTCCAACATTTATTTAAGAAGTGGGTAAATAACGCTAACTTGCATAAGTCCGCAATAAAAAAATTTGTTAAATTGTATATAAAATGAAGAAGAACTTCGATTAATTCCAGTGCTCTAAGGAATTTAGGTCTGTATAACAATTCGTCAATATGGGAAGCCCTTAGAGTTTGCTCCGTAGGAAGAACCTAAGTTATTTTGTATTATAAGAACTCCAAGAAAATTTTAGCGAAAAGATGCAAATTTGCCTGCTATTAAATTAAGAAGGACTGTAATAATCTTCAGTGCTCTAAAGAATTTATGATATGGGAAGCCCTTACAGTTTTCTCTGCAGAAAGAACCCAAGTTACTTAGCATTATAAGAACTCTTATCAAATTTAAGCGAAAAGATACAATTTTTATCCTATTCCAATTTCGACTCGAACTGACTATGACTGCAGACAACTTAGTTGCATGTGCTTCCTTCTGCCTATCAAATGCAATTTTATGGATATACCCCTCTTAATGTCGGATGAGTATTATAATGCGTGACTATGCAAATATGTGGCACGATTGAGACAAGAGAAGGCGTGGTTATGTCGTGGCTGTGACGGCGGGGGAGTCAATGTACATTCGCTTGCAATCAAAGACATTGTTTTTTTTTTTTGTTTGCAATATATGACGCAGCTTTCAGTTGCATTCCACACACACATCAATGTCAACGCCTGCGATGATGCGCCACAGTGAAAGAAAAATATAATTAGAAATCAGATCGATAAAATTGCTCCCATCTCCTTTTCGCATCGTCATCATCATCTGGAAGACAAAACATATAAATATATGAGCTTGCATTTCATTAAATTCGTCGTAAATCGAGCATACGCAATGTAGTACAAAGCAAATATTCATTATCTGTGAATCGAAATCCAAATCCGTCTGTGAGCATGCGTAATTGCCAATTTGCAAGCTGAACAGGTGAAAAGTCCTCTTACCTTTCTCAAGAATTTCTCTTTCTCTTTTCTTTTTGGCTTTAACCTGGCACTTTAATAGATGTTGGAATGCGGGCCAAAAGAATTTCTGTGCCGTTAGATTGTCTGCAAACTTTTCTCCAAAAAGTTCGACAAAATAACATTGATTAAGCCTTGGACAGACATGGATGATGATGCTTTTACCTAAACCAATATTAAGAGATTAGCTTGAAATTTCCTTTTAAGTAAATTGATAAACAAACTCAACAATTAAGAGAAACTTTCTTTAAGTTTAATGCAGAATTTTCTCACAACAACTTTTCCTTGTCATTTTTCTTTTGGCAAATTTTTGCATCGTGACGCTGACAAAAATCTTTTTTGTGCATAATTCACATTATGATGCGTTGATAAGATGTTGTCAAAAGAAAAATGTTTTCGCAAATATAAAATATGCAAAATATGACACAAACAAAAAGTCAACACGAGAGGGGGAGAGGGAGGGTGGATTGAGGAGGGGAACGACATCAATATCATGTCATGTTGTGTGACTAAACATTTTCATTAAAAAGGAAAAGAAAATGTTACCAAAAAGTCAAATTGAATTCAATGAAGCAAAGTGGGTAAAAGTAGATAGAGAGAGAGAGCGGGGGGAGGAGTGGGTTTTCGCCCCCTCCTTGTCTATTTAGCTAAAAACATTCTTGACATTTACCAACAATTTGTTGCCTTTATTTTCGTGACATTTTTCCATGTTCCTGGCCCACGTGTGTGTGGCAAGTTCAGTTCAATTTTTTTTTTCCTTCCACACGTGTGACGAAAAGTTGAAAATTAAAATGGAAAAAGTAAAAGAAAAGTTGCAGGGCTTCTAGGTACAACAATTTTCATTCAATTTGTGCGGTTTTCTCACCATAACTTTGCGATAATCAAATTCTTACACTCTATCGAGAAATTCACTTAAGCTGCAGGGCTGCAGTTGCATAAGTTTTCTTCTGAAATAGGTTTATCCCTTTTATATTTGCCTTAAATTCTACAATTTGGCTATCTACAGAAGCTATTTACTGATTTCTAGTTTTATTTCGAGCTATATCTGATTTTAGCTAGCTCAGAAATTAGAAGAAATAGATGTAGTTCATATAAATATCATTAGATAAACATTTGTTCAAACTATTTATGAATGAAAGTCTAGTAATGGGTTATATAGATAAAGAACTTCTAAGTAAAGTGAGTTGATTAATATATTTATTAACGTATAGGCATTAAGATTAATGAAATCTATAGGACTGGCGTACAATATATTCTAAAAGTTAGACTTAATTTCAATTATATCTAACTTCTTAAATAAATAAATAATTAAATCTTCTATAAGAAGAGGCTGTTATATTCAAAATATCAATAGGAGAAGTTATTGTCTATAGCAACAAAATTGAAAAATAAGTAGATTAAAAAGGAACCCCATTCGAAATATGATAAAAATCAAGCCTAACCTCGGTCCAGATTAATAGTAGCACGTGTTTCCAAATATTATAAAATGTCAGAAACATTTTTTGTTTAAACGAATCCCAACAATAAGAAAAACTTAGGATTCTAATATTTTTTTTTAAAGTAAAACCATAATTGAAAATATTTTTGGTTATAAAAAGGTTTCTAACATAAAAAGATATGCATCAATTTTTAAGAACTGTTTTCAATTGAGCTTCTATAGCCTTTTTATATACGCAACTATACATAACTTACGATTATCAAGCAAGTAATCAAATTAAATTTATAATCTATTAAATGACATAAAGCACCAGCTGCCAAATCTTAAAGTCAAAAGTCGTGGTTTTCAAAACCATAAAGAAAATAAAAAGTTCAAAATAGTTCCCTGAATTTTTCAGTTGATTTTCTTAGGAATTACTTACTATTTTTCTTTAAATTTTTTAGTTAAGTTTAAAAAATAGTGAGTGATTGGTTGTGAATTTTCTGATGAACCTACCGATTAGGATGCACTATTTTCTTACAATTATTCATTTAAGTTTCAGTAAAAGTGAGTGATTGGTTGTGAAATTTCTGCTGAATCTGAGGACTATTTGATATTGATTGTAAAGCAAAATTTATAAGAAATAAAATAAATTTAATATTTCTAATAGTTTTGATAAACTTATGAAAGATAAAGTTTCCAGCGGAATGAACCCCTCATTGAATCGCAATCAGAGTCAATTATATTATTTTATTGGTTCTATGATGATGCAAAAGTGTTGCATACTTATGAGGTGACATGTGCTTCGTATGATAGCAAGGCCTTCATTTAGATAAAGAACTGCTTCGCTTTGGAGGTCATCCAAACTAAAACAAAAGCCATTTTGATGACCTTAACTTCCTTGAAAACATAAACATGAGAATTTCCCGTTTTTAATGTGACATTTGTGGCAACAAAAAGTGAAAATAATTCTCAAAGGATATATGTATAAATTTCGCTGACATTTGCGGCACAAAAACCACAAGAGAGTATATAAATTTCGTTGCTTGAAAACTTTACTTCCCGAATTTTTAATTGAAAACTGTTGCTGAATACAAGTTGGCAACTCTTCATCAAAGGCGTGGGTGGATGTGCTCTCTCCGAGGACCTTTAAGTAACAACTTTTCGGTTTGCTCATATTTGTCATAAAAGGCCAACAAAACATGAGTCATCGTCATAATCAATCACAGGGCTTTTATTAAATAACGACAAATATTAAAGCAATTGTTGCTTTTAGTCTTTAATTTTTTGTCGTCCTCGCCGCGCTGTTCGCTTTTGGATGGTCGCTTGATGGCATGCGTATGCCATATGTGAATCATTTAAGGCTGTTGGGTTTTATGTAATGGCCCACAAAATGGAATGGAATAGTACCCACACTCGTGTAATTACAGTTGAAAGTGGAGGCGTTATATAAATGATAGGGTTGGGTTCGGATTCAGATTGTGTGGGATGGAACTGTGGGCTAATGGACAAACCAAATGTCATGGGCAATGGTTTGCATGAGAAATATTTCCCTCTCCCTTTCGCTGTCTCTGGAATATTATTTATAAATATTTTTCATGAAACATATTAAAGATGTCAGAGAAAGAGAGAGAGAGAGGGAGAACCTTAAGTTGCTTTTTGGGGGAAGAAAAAATAATTTCGTACAGGTCAGAGCACTTAAGTTTTAATGCTAGCATCCAAAATGTTTATTCAAGCAAGGGAAAAAGCCAAAAGAAAATACCTACAAACGACGTCATTAAATTACCTCGAAGGAAAACACGGCTCGTCGTCCTCGTTCTGGTCCTGCTTCTGTCTCGTAAGTCTCTCTGATAATAAAATTTGTTTTGCGGCACATAAGCCGCTCAACAGGCAGGCAGACAAGGACAACCAATGGATGGAGGACACTAAGTAGTTGGGGGGGAATATTGGCTCGCGGCTCTCTCATTAAAAGGACTCGATTCGACTTGACATTAAACTTTGCCATATGCAAGCCAACAACTGCATTAATCCTTAATGCCCAATTAGCCAAATGATCTTGAAATCAATTCATTCCAGTTGAGTTTTCCACTTAACTGAACACATCAATATATGTACCTAGATATTATTTTTAATTGAGTTTAATTGTAATTCAAAATTAATTGGATTTTACAAAGGACATTCGCTGTAAGTGACGTTTTTATTATTTGCTGTATTTTTTTTTACCTTTAACAACCTTTTAATTACGCAACACTGAAATGAAATAATAAAATATGCCAACAAAGTGTTTCGTGTTGTCAGAAGCAGGCATAAAACTACAGGAACTCCGACTGGCATGGCATTTTAATTATCCAGGATAATAAGCAAAAATACTTTAGAAAAGGTCAACGAAGGCATTAAAAAGAAACGAGGGGGGAAAAGGTACAATTTCACCAGGTGAAATAAGCTAAAAGAGTTTATAAGTCGCTTTTATCTAATAATTTCTAAGTGCAAAATGTTGGAATGTCTGCACAATATATTTTTCTCTCAGCTTATGGTATGGCAAAATAATATTCAAGGTGGCAGTAAGTGAATAAGAAGACACTTAATATATTTAATAAGCAAAAGATGGTAGAGTAAATTTATGGGAAAACTCTCAAGTTGATGCAAATCGGGGAATAAGTCAAAGTAACTTGAGAAAAGTATATTCCAAAACTTTCTTTAACTCAGAGAAACTAAGTAACTTGAGAAAAGTATATTCCAAAGCTTTCTTTAACTCAGAGAAATCATGGAAAAGGACACATCTGGTGAGGCCCTGTATAAGAAAAACTGATTTAATTGAGCAAAGAAAACTAGGGAACCAGGAACTCCATTTAACTCCACTTTACGATGGAAGCTGGTTCAAACAACGAGTGATGTGACGTTTCTTTCGAAGTGAATTGTTGTGAATTAAAATTTCATGAAACGAAAATGAGAACGAAAACGAACTTAGTTGGGTTTTTACTAATATATGACCTCAAGCCTTCTCATTTAAAAGTAAAAATGAAATGTTAAAAAGTTTGAAATAAACTTTAAATTAAAGTTGTTGTGTTTAGGTGAAGATTTAATAGATATAGATTATAGAATCGATTGAGTTCATTTTATTTGCTTGTTTATTTTAATCCAGTAATTTGCTTATTTGAAAGTTTGATGTGACATTAAAAAGGTCGAAATAAACTTTAAAATAAAGTTGTAGCTTTTGGGGAAAGATTTAACAGATATGTATAAACATAGTATTCAGTTTTCTTTGATTCACTAAGTTTTGGATATATCTTTTTTATTCAAGGCATAAGGAGATGCCAGCTCAAGGTTCAAAATAAAAGCCGAATGATTTTAAAATTTGTTTTTTACCTAATATATTTCAAATATTTAACAAAACTTCTCGTGGGACCAAATAGACATCAGTCAAACAGTAAAAGTTACCATAAAAACCATGTCGAAAAAAGATAGAAATAAGTATATTGGAAAAAATCAAAAGAAACAAGTTCTGTTTTTTATTGATTGATCTTAATAAAACGCGATTTAATGATAATCAAAAAGGGCGCCATACAAACACAATTTATTTATTAATAATTATATTTGAATAGCTTTATGGAAAAAAGTTCTTTAATCCAGACACATTATAAGCAAATAAATACTAACATTTCTTCAGCATATTTTGGAATATTTTCAACACTTTTAACATATTATTTAGTTTATGGCAATCCAATTGTTGGTGGCATATTCCTTTGTTTTCTTTAATGAACCTTGCATATTAAAATTAGTCAGTTATTTAAGGTCTTTGTAAAATTTTTTTTAGCTCGGTAAACTTGTGAATTTACTTTATAGACTGGTTATCATATTGTTCAGAATGTTAAATTAAAATTGACGAAAAAGTTAGACAGCTACACTTACAAGAACCTAAACCAGTAACTAAAGAATATTAGGATATGTTCTATCTGTCTTCTACCCATCTAGAAAAACATTCATGCATTAGATAGATGATCTCAAAGTATATTTATTCGCGTGTGAGATAAAGTCAAATCACTTTCCGCGACGGCATTTCTTTAGTTTTGGCATCTTGAGCATTTCTTGACTTTGTGAAAGGTTTCCGACCAAGGTCAAACACCACAAACTCACACAGTTGATAGCTCTTCACTTTATATATTATCTTTTTGGCAACTTCCGGTGGTCTGTTCACTTAGGTTTCGTCCCTTTTTCCACCACTACTGGCACCTATCAGTAAAATGGATACGCTTAGACTCCCCACTCTCCCCCAAAAAACGCTTCCCATTTGCACATAAACCTACAAACGCGTTTCATTTTATAAACAGTTTTGGGGAATCGCATGTTTTGCTCTACAAAAATTTGAGAAATTTTCATACCATTTCCATCAGGACAAAGAATGGGAGAAACGACACAGAGTGACACGCCTACACAGTTTGTATAGCCCACACCCCACTCCCCCTTCTCCTAGGTCCACATACATTTACAGCTTTTTGTTTGTTTAGGCACCAGAAAAAAAAGGGAGAAGAAGAACACAGAACGCAGTTGGATATTCAAGGAGAGAATAGGAAAAAAATAGCATTTAACGAAAATAGAATTCAAGGATTTCAGTGTTGAAAGTTTCCTTTTAAATTGTGAAAATATTTAATTTAGAAATTTTACATTACACGCGCGTTTCCTTTGTGGTTGTCCTGGCTATTTGTGCTTCCGTACACAAAAGGATCACGAGCCGCAAAAATATTTACGTATTTACGGGTATTTTTCGCGCTTTTGTCAACTTAACGATTTATGTGTGTGTGTGTGTGTGCCACAGGAAATTTATGAGGTTCCCGAAAAAAAACAACACACATTTATGATTGTGTAAATATCATATTATTTGTATGCCTCATCTCCCCTTTCCATGTCGTTTTTGCTGCACAGTGTTTTGTTTCGTTGGAGTTGGTGTTAAAATTCTGTAATATTAAAAGTAACTGATATATCGATCTGAAATTTGGGGTATGCATTCATAACACTTCAGGGGAACTTTGGAAAATAAAATTAAACTAGGCGTGGTATCAAAAAGAGCGTCAATCAATGGCCAGACACTATATTTAGTTTCTTTCATCATGAAAACATTATACAAAAATTTCTAAAATATTGAAAAATATAAATTAGTGTTTAACAATATTTTTAATAAAGTCTAGACAATAATAACCTCTCAAAGCGTAAAAATTTATCAAAACATTTGAAAAACATTTGAAAAAATTATTATTTTCGGTCCTTTAAGCTCCTTTAATATTTCAAAAATGTTTTTTCCCTCTTGTAAATTTGTTTCAACTTTTATCAGCTCTACCAAAAATAAAGCTAAAAATATGAAATCTTTAAAATAAAGCATATAAGCTTAAAATATGAAATCTTTTTTATAAACAATGGTGTACCAACAAAAGAATTTAAAATTAAACTTTGTTCATTTCATTTTTACCAACTGAACCACTATGCACTGCTTTTATTAACAATACAAAACCCAAAGTAATAAATACCAAAAATCGATTTGTATAATATTTGTTTTGCCAGTATTACGAAATGGCTATGAAATTGCGATAAAATAAAATGTAGGAGACTAACTGAGATAATAACTGAAATCAGGGATTTATATTCTATAAAATTTACTTAAAGCAACAAATGAAAGAAGAGTTTGTTTTTTTCGTTTTTGAGTCAGGAGAAGATAAATCAAACACCTTGTAGGCATTATTGCGAGTGCTAATAGGAGATAAGTCCTGCCCTGCAGACACTCAACTTGACAAATAAAAGGAACAACAACAAAAACACTCGCACACACACACACACGCACACACAGTTCAGTGCACATAAGTAGTTGTCAATTTCTGTTTGAGATTTATGCCGTCGGCGAGCACATCCTGCAACGCACACACACACACACAGAGGCAAACAAACACACACACAGACACATATCCTGCCACCTTGTATTCTGTGTGCCCGTTCAGTTATTAAAAGCGGAAGCATTGTTTCTTTTTGCTCGGAAGTCTCACACTCACACACCCATACAAATATATATATGCTACACATCCTCGATTCCTCTTTTTCTTCTGCATTTTTTTTTTTTTTTGCCATGTTAGCTACTTAGTCTTGGCATTATCCTTTCACTTGAACGACCATTTGGTTGGCAAACTGTTTCGACTTGTCGCTTGTGTACATTAAAAGGAAAATATTATGAGTTCAACTAAGATGTTCCAGTTGCTTGGTTATCCACAGACACACACACACATCCTTTGCACAAATATTATCCTTTTTCGGTTCGGTTCGAGTGCCAAGCCCTTTAGCCAATGAGAAAGTTATAAAACTCTGATGTGGCATGTCAGCGGAAATATCTTTTAAGTATTTTGTTAACAAGCGCCCAGCAAAGCTGCAAGTTAGGAGTTCGAGTAATCGATTTGAAGTGCCTTCTGCTGGGGTTAGGCGACCATATTTAATTGCTCCATAAGGATTGCAGGACTTAAATGCCTTCATCAAAGGATGAAAGTATTAAAACGCCTACAGATACATATACTACATACATTTTATTGCATCTTTAAGAGGCTTTTGTAGATGGAATCGAAAGCTTGATTATTTTATTTGTCTGCGGAGAGACAAGCAAATATCTTTTATGGCAATCAATGGAACTAATTAGACAAATAGTCTACTATCGTTTTGGAGAGAATTTTCTGGATGAAATATAATGCTTTATACGCCTTTTCAAAATGATTATATGGGAATTATTCCGTTTCCCTATTTAAGCAAATAACTCAAGGACAATAAATTAATATCTTCTTAAAGGTTTCAAACGCTTTGCTTTTCAGTTATTCACATTAAATTGTAAATTTTCTCTAAAATATATTAGATTAGCAGTTCTAAAATATTTTCCATTAATTTTAAATATTTTAAAAATTATAAAAGACATTCATTAATAAATTTTCTGAATTCATTAAAGTTTGAGAATATTTTGTAACAAACAACAGCATACATTTTATATATGTATACATATGTATATTTAACTATGCCCTTGCAAAATGGATATATTAATAAAGGTCAGAATTGTGCAACGCATAAAAGGAGGCACATACATATAAAGTATATATATTCTTAATTAGCATGACAAGATGAGTTCAAATTAGTTTGTCCGTCTGTCTGTGTGTCGGGATCAACAGCTTCTCCTTCTAGAATCTAGACCACTAAAGCTACAGAGCTCAAATTTTGCACGAAGTCTTGTATATCTCGGATTCATTCGGATCGGACGACTATATCATATAGCTCTCATAGGAATCATCGGTCGGAAAAAGAATTTTAGATCAATAACTTCGTTCTTCTTCACCCGATTATCATGAAACTTAAAATTTGGCAGTTCACTATATATCCAAACGTCAGTGCTATGGAAAATTCAACTAGAGGAAATATTTAAATTTCAGCTGGTGATAATATTAGTATTTTCATTAGTTGAATTAAACCTTAGCTAAAATGTGCTTTACTTTTTATACCTTTGCAAAACGGGTATGTTAATCATGTATATTCTAGTAGAAATATCAAAATTAATCTAAACCGAATTAAGCCTGAGCTAAAATGTGATTTACTTTGTTTTTAGTTGAAAACATAACTAATGAAAATATTAAAAATTCTTTTGAAATATTAAAATTTCAACTAGTGGAAATATTTAAATTTCTACTTGAAATTTTTAATGGCCAATAACACTTCCAATAGTATAACATAGTTATAATTTTAATAGTTATAATTCTGATAAATTTGATGGAATTCGGAAAACTTTCTTGATATTATTTTACTCAATCTAAACGCTGAAATATTTTTAAGAATATAGGGTCTCCTAATATGAAAGCATATATACCTGCTTGGTAATATTGTAAGAGAGATTACCTAATCTACCTGTAGCTGCCTTTCCCTCAAAGCCCTTAATTGCATAAGAAGGCTTCTTGGATTAAAGATAAAAATATTTGAACAAAATTTACAATTAAATTAATTTTTTATTGGTATACACAATCATCTTAAACGCCTTTTCAGCGCTAAATTAAGCTTCCAATTCCGTTGAAAATCATAATCTAAATTTAGAAAAATCGGGCCAAAGAGCCCACCCACGAGAATGAGTTTATAAACCAATTGAACGATTGAACAATATTCCGAGTATGCAACAAATAAAGTAATAAATTTTGGCAAAATGCCTTCGCACGATGGGGCCTGGAGTAAGAGAATCACTAGATTTATGGGTTCTCGTGGAGCAGAATACTTTGCATTTGGGAGCTAAGTAGTCGAGAAGTCGAGGCGTAAATGCGCCAAGCATCGACACATTTCAAAGTCAATTTAGTGTAAATAATTGCGGCAATTAGGTGGAAAGGCAAATTTCTTTTGGTTCTCCCCCCCAAACACTTTTGATGAAGTCAATTGAAATGTTGACTTACTTTATCTTTTTTTTCGTCTCTCTCTGTGTCAGGCCTTTCAGCCGCGTTCTTTTGGTGTGAGCGCCGCTGAGGATGATGTGTCGCCCTGTGAGCTGGAGTCCATAATAAATCAATTGATGAATCCCAGTCCGGAATATCAGTTACATGTAAGTCACCTGCTGCTACCATTTCGTATTTATCTCTGACAGCTGAAGGTGAAAGCGAAAGGATATCCTTAGCCAACATCTGTGTGGGAGTGTGTGGGGGCTTTAAAGTTAAATTGCCTTTCCATCTTCTTTCTACTTAGGCATCCGCCTTGCGTAATCAATTGAAGAATCTTCTGCGTGAACGTCAGGCTGCTGGGAGCGAGGAGCAACTCTTGGGTGACGGCTATGTGGAGGAGGACAAACGTTCGGTGTCTTCTTTGGCAGCTCAAGGTTTACTTAATCCACCGAAACGTAGTTTGGCCACTTTGGCCAAGAATGGGCAATTACCGACGGTAGATCCGGGTGAGGATTATGTGGATGCCGATTCTGGAGAACCGAGTGCCGAACAGAAGCGTTACATTGGCTCCTTGGCCCGGGCTGGTGGTCTAATGACCTATGGCAAGCGAAATGTTGGCACTCTGGCCCGGGACTTCCAATTGCCCACTGGCAAGCGGAATCTGGCCATGTTGGCACGCCTCCAGAGTGCTCCAGCCAGTCATCGGGAGCAGCCGAAGCGAAATGTGGCCGCTGTGGCCCGTTACAATTCCCAGCAGCATCATAATCAACGCGGGGCAGCTGCCGAGAAACGTAATTTGGGTGCCCTGAAATCATCGCCGGTCCATGGAGCCCAACAGAAGCGTGAAGATGAGGAGATTCTATTGCCAGCCGCTGCTCCCGACTATGCTGATCCCATGCAAAGCTATTGGTGGTATCCCAGCTATGCTGGCTACGCCGATCTCGATTGGAATGACTATCGTCGCGCCGAGAAACGTTTTCTAGGTGAGTGACAACTAGATCCAATGGCCAGGGGAAACCATACACTCAGAAAAATCACTCGAAGCGGTAAAATCAAGCACATTCTTCGTCAAAAATTAACGAAAATTTATGGAATTGCCTGAGGAACATTTGGGAACACTTTGGTGTACCATTTAGCGCTCATTTTTATGAGTTTTTAGGCTAATAAACGCACAAGCAGGTTATAGAAGCACAAGTAAGCACATGAAAATCAAAATTTTCGGAATCCTACCGCACAAGCAACTGTTAAAGAGAAAAATTTAGCAATTCTAGGCTTGCTTGTGCGTCCCTCAGATGCTTGTGCGTCACTCAGCTTAGAAACTGGTAGGCTAACAAGTGAGGCACACACTTCTTTATACGAGTATTTGAGTAGACTCGCTTATGTGAGCAAAAACGTTACTCAAAATGAGACTTTGCTCTACTTGCTTAAACTAGTTGGGAATTACAAGTGCCTTAAGTTGAAAAAACGGGTGCAAAGCACTAGCACCGCTGGATTTGACTTTTAAACTTTTCCAAATCACATACACTGTGCTTGAATTTAACCGTTCCTTTGTTTTCTGAGTGTTACTCTGCGAGTTAAGTTTGGACTTTGGTTTTAAAATCGAAGATACTTTCTCTTGATGGTTTTTCTTGCTGACTCACAGCATTCCCTTGCACCTTAGTTAGCAGCTTTGCCCGAGCACTCAAGTTGCACTTAAAATTGTAAATACAATATATACCTACATATAAATACTATTTCTACTACTTATGTATAAATATAAAAACACAAAAAACAAAAAACCCAAAACAAAAAAAAGATACCTCTAAGGATCCAGAATTATTCGGTATCGAACACGGCGGCATCTATGCTGGTAGTGATGTCACTACCATTGAGGATCCTGAGCAACAGGCAGCGGCGGTGGCGGCGGCGGAGGAGGAGGAGGAGCAGTTGCAGCAACCATTACCGCAAAAGCGTCATATTGGGGCCGTCTATCGCTCTGGGTTTCTGCCCAGTTATCGTTATCTACGTAGCCCCACTGTACCCGGCAGCTATGGAGGAGCTGGCGGGCGCTTTAGTCGCTCGGGACGTGATGCCAGGCAATTTGTATGAGTAAATGGCGATGGTTCGATGTGTGCTGCTTAATTTCTTTCGACTTTTTCATTTAATTTCTATTGATTTCTTATGTTGTTGTTGGTTGTTGATGTTATGTTTGATGTGATTTGGAAATTGTTTGGCATTTGGTTTTGGATTGGCTTTTATGTTTGAGTTCTACATAGTTTTAGCCTGCCAGAGGCCCATCTCTCCATCTCTCTCTCTCTTTCTCTGTCTGTCTCTCCCTTCCCCTATCTGCTATCTCTGTCTGCTGGGCTGCCAACTGATATGGAATGTAATTATTGACATTTTTTCTTTAATTTGTTTGAATTCTTTATATTTTTTTTTTTTTTTTGTCAAATAGAACATCGCCTCGTTGTCGTAGAAAAAGTAGTCAAAAATTTGTGTTTAATTTGTTTTTTTTTTTTTTTTTTTGATTTCCCTGTGTAGCTTCTTTTTGGCTTCCTATATCACAGCAAATCAGGAACGAAATTACACAAATTGAGGGTCTAAACATATAACAATCAAACTGATTTGCACATTTCCGTTCACTTATTCGAATGCAATCGGAAATTTGATTTTCGATATATGAACCAATGTTTGTCCATGGAGTAACCTTGCCGCCCTTTCCTTTCCTCCCCTCTCCAGCTGTCTTCTAAACAGCCAATTTCCGGCGTTTTTGTTGCCCCGTTTTTCCCACCTTAAATTTCAGCATAGTTCAGTTTATTGTGTGGAAAAGTTTCACTTATTTAAAAGGGAATTTGCAGCGAAAACTTTTCGCTCAACTGTTAAATACTTTATGTAATTGTTGTAAATTGAGAGAATTAAAACTTGGTTTATGTACATACATGAAAATCCATATACTTTCTACAGCCGTTGGTTTTTTTTTTTTAGGGTTTCTGTTTTTTATTTTGGTCAAGTTTTAAAGGTTTTGTTTTTTTTTTTTTTGTATATTCATTTTTGTTTGTGTTTTGAGCAAAGTTTTGTAATGTGTTTGGTTGCTAAGCTGCTGTAGGCGGGGCAGAGTCAGAGGCGGTTTTTATTTTTTCAATTTAATTGAGTGTACAAAATTTACAGCATACCTTCAGGCTGCAGACGAAAGTTGAGTTTTTTATTGCATTATTTTAGGGGCAAAATGTTATAAGGCAAAGGAAATTGCTATAAAAATACAAGTTTTTATTGAATAGAAAAAGGGAATATGTCTACCATAATCATCTTTGGTTTTAATTCATTTCTTCATTACTTCATTTGTATAAAAATTCATTGAAATCTTTTGGAAATTCTCTTTTATGTTCTTTGGTCGTTCAATGTATACTACTATTGGCATGTAAAACTATAATTGGCATGTTTTGACTTGGTTTAGAGTACTACCTACTACTACTACTACTACTACTTTTCATTGGGCAAACTATAAAACTTTCAGCATAATTCTAGAGTAAAGTAAAACGGATCGAGTGTTATCTAGTAGAATTACGTGTAGTTGATTAAAATGGTTTTTTTTTCCGAAGATGGCGACAAACTAATTGATATTTACACATATATATATATGACAACTGCAGGTCGGGTATTACCCCCAACAAGA
Organism: Drosophila sp. 14030-0761.01; assembly: GCA_018150735.1. NCBI lineage: Eukaryota > Metazoa > Arthropoda > Insecta > Diptera > Drosophilidae > Drosophila > Drosophila sp. 14030-0761.01. The sequence goes on from JAECWO010000031.1 coordinate 15,845,256, forward strand.
GCGACTGCGTCAACCAATCGCAGCCGTTTGTAAACGATGTTTTCTACCCAATCAACCGATGATCAACTGGAACAGTGCTGCTGCCATACGCGGTCGTTTGCCCAACAAATATAATACCAATAACTATGCGGAAACCGATGCAAGTTGGCGCAGTATTAATACCAATTCACTGCCAACGAATCGGGCATTAATACGGACAGGTACATCAGCATCTCGCAACTATCCACCCTTCCATACGTGGGGCACACCGCCGCGTATTACAGCACTACTGCATCGTCGGGAATTACGACGCGACAACATGGACAATTTCGAAAATTAAAAAACACACCAAAAATATATATCTATGACAATATCTAAAACTAATCGAAAAAACAAGAACAAAACATACTAATTATAATGTTAAATTAAATGGCTAAATTATATATATATATGTATGTACCATCTCAAAGAAGGAAAAACCCAACACAATTTCAAACAAAAAACTAATATAAATAAACTAATCGTTAAATCGTATTTACAAGCTAACTAGTGACATGCACACACTAATCAGAAAAAAAAAGTTCTTAGTCACACACACACCTGCAGCACAACCAGCCACAAAAATAAAAGCCCCATTTCAAAAACAAAAATAAAATCCAGGGGCGGCTGCGAGTGCCACTCAATACGTATCTGTATCTATGTATCTAGAAATCTACATATATACTTATATATACTTACACTTACTATACTAAATGTCTGTATAAATAATAACTCAAGTAACTGATATCAGTGCAAAAAAAAACTTCTTGAAATATCAACAAAAAAAAAGAAAACTAAATCATATCGCCCTGTTTATGATTTTTTTTGAGTGCCAATGTCGTACCTTAGCAAGGGAATAAAAAAAAAAAGAGAAGAGTTTTCTAACCCCCAAAACCCAACTTCACCCCACCACACCTCGAAAAAACGATTTATCCCCCTTTAAATGTATGGATTATATATGAATATGACAATAAATTCGTAATCTTATTTAATATAAACTGCGCCAAAACAATGACAATAAATAAACATCTTGTTTCAGACAATAAATGCAAAAAAATTTGACAATAAAAATCATCATTTGCAACTGGCTATTGTTTTGAACTTCTAATTGTATAATTAAAAAAAAAAAATAATGGAAGGAAATTCAAAACGAATCCTAAAAAAGTAAAAACATATTCAATGTGCGTAATTATAAGTCTGATGTCGTCAATAATTCTTAACTTATTATATATACATATACTTATACCTATTATATCAAATATATACATAATTATATATATATATATTTACTTCGTTTATGTATCTGTATCTAAAGAATATCGGAAAAGCGCATGCAGAGAGAAATGATATGAAGTAAAGCAGAGTAAAGTAAAGTAAAGAACAGGCGAAAACCCAAAGAAGTAGTCAACAATTATTGAAACAAATGTTATTACTTATATCTATATACACACACACACGATTAAAAAAATACCTACAAATCTATATATATATACATACAATATACGTATTACCGGTTTGCTCCTATACTACTAACCTGAACTCCAAGTTGTTTTATTTTTGGATGGCGGGGGGAAATATTTCAGCATCTTTATTTACGTAAGTTAAGTAATAGTTAAATTTATTGGCAACTCTGCCTAAGTAATTTGATTTTGCAGTTCCCAAAAGTATGCTAAGAACAACAAACTAGCTGTTCGTTTCAGAGTTGCCAAGTATTCATCACAAAACGGTACAGTTTGACCTCCAAAAGTGCAATAAAGAGAAATAATTTCACTCTATGAAAAAATTAAATAATTATATTTAAATATTATATTAAATATTATATTTTTTATAATTATATTGAACTTTTCTGGAACGGACATGTGTTTTTTTTGCTGTGAGACTATAAAAAAGGACAAATTGGTAGCATAAACTATTCAAAACAATTAGTTTACCTTCGATACCAAAATATTTAAAATAAGAACTTTTAGGATTGGGCTCTTGGTAAGTAATGCTACACGTAAAACTTAGGTAAATTCTTTTATAATATTATATCTCAATAATTGAAACCATGAACCATTGCATAATGAACGACGACTAAAAAAATAACAACAAATTTTTAAGTATTCCAATTGATATTTCACCCACTTGTGAATGTTATTCATAGTTTAATTTTCAAAACTCTTCTTAAAAGGAAACCCCTTAAGATATGCACACAATTTGTAAGTATTTCTCTTTTCCAAAATATGCTGAAAGATCTTAAACCCCAAAAAAATTCTTTTAAAACATATACATATAGATAGATCAGACAATTTATATCTGATATTCATAAATGTCTCATTCGACTTTACTTTCTTATGTTGTAACAATAAAAAGGTCCTCAGTATGAATTAGTGTTGTAAAACGGCATCACAGTCCAAAACTTTGAAACATTTCGACTACTTTCACATTAGCAAAGGAAATTTATGAAAGAAAATTTAAAAGTTAAATAGATAAAGCAAAAAATATAAAGCCATCAAAAAACTATATACTTATTTAGCCTTTGTAAAACTAAGAAACAGTTGTTTGTAGATTGATTTAATATTATAATTTAATATTATAATTTAATATTATATTTTAATATTATATATAATATGTATAATATTTTTATGTAAGAAATACGTTAAAATTTTCCTCTCCATTTATCTGGGATGTTCGACTTCTCGTGATCATCCCGGATAATCGGGGTCCAACTGTAACTTATGGCTAAGTATGCACAGAAACAGAGTTTAAGCTCTGAAAGGAAATTTTGGGGGGTGTCCTGAAAATGTCTTACATACAGTTTTCCTTAGTTTTATTATACTTACAAGATGTGCTAGGTGTAAAGCCAAGTGTAATAAATTCTACTTTAATGTGTTGTACGTTGCGTGGGCAAGGAGTTAGGAAATCATCTGAAATTCTCTCGTAAACCGTGTTAGGTATAACACCCATTCGAATTTGCATTTGATAGCGTTCGAGGTGAAAAATAATTATGTGAAAATGAATGTATTATGCTGCTGGGATAGAACAATTACTGCAAACTTAACCACTATTTTCTGAATTACAATAAAGTAAATATATTGTAGTAGAATAATTCGAAAACTCTTGCTTGAAATTTAACTACTTTTTTCTGAATAATAATTCGAAAAGTAACAATAAAGTAAATAGAATCATTCGAAAACTCTTTATAATTTTGAGAATTTAGGATGGACTCCGATCTTAGCCACCTTCAATCCCCCCTTAAAACACTTGCTAATTGTTTTCATTGCATTGTTTGGCGTATTTAGCATTGCATTTATTGTTAGAAAAAAAACTATAAGCGCTTCTTTCTCGTATATACAGGATCTCCATAGTACATGGCCAGAGCCGTGGAAAGAATATTAGAGACCGGGGGGATGTCCCACATATCTTAAAAAATATATAAATAAATTGGTAAATAAAATGAAATTTAAAGGACTAAATTCATATAACAGATTCCTCTTAAATGTGGCGTTAGCCAACACTTGCCATCTCGCTTACTCCTTTACCATTTCCAATAAGAAAATTAAGATTTTCGGATGAGTTTGAAAATTACTTTGCGAAAACTTCAATGAAGATAGAAAAAGTCCAAGTCCGGGCCTCACTAGAACTCCGGGACCCACTAAGAACTCCATGGGCGTGGCAAAAAGTCCCCTCCCGACGGCTCTGTACATGGTTCGAGTCTACTCGACTTGAATTTTGCAAGTGTCAGATGTTCGTGTAGAGAATTTTCTTTTATTACAGCGTTTTTTGTTAAAAATTAAAATAAATATACTAAAATATAAGTATTTACTATATACTAAATATATATATATTTACATATAACTGGATGTGTTTGTTGTGTGTGTTAATGCGCCATGTAATGTCTAGACTCTAGAGACACTGGAGACCTAGGCAGTAGGCGAAGTAATGTGAAATTATATAGCCTTAGCTTGGGCAATTGGTTTTTTTTCTGGTTTTTTTTTTTTTGTTTTTTTGCATCTACTGGCTATGGCGATAATTGAAAGTCGTCGTTAAAAGGAAGGATGGAGAGAGGGTTCGGCGGAAAGTCAGGTTAATTAACTGCACCTCTAGCTCCAGTACTTGGCTTGACCCTGCGCTGGCAGCGGGTGATTATAGGCAGCGGCTGCTGCCACATTTCCATGTGCCGCCGCAGCGGCATAGTCATTCAATTGATGCTGAGCCACATGGGCATTGTAGTTGGCCGCCGCCACAGCCGTTTGGTTCAGATGGTAGGCAGCTTGTGACCAATTCGAGGGTGATTCTAGCTTCGGATAGTTATCGCTCAAATGCAACGAAGGCGAGATCTTTGACACACTGTCGGCGGTTAGCTTGGAGAAGTCATCGATGCTAAGTTTGGAGTAATCTAGAAAAAGTGCAAAGACATTAATAAAAGAGTTTCCCCTTAATCTCCCTCTCCGTGGCTTACCTTGATGATAGTAATTCTGACTGCCAAAGTGTCCGGGTTGAGCAAAACCACCGGGAAAACCATGTTGCGCCGCACTCTGGACCAGATCATAGCCACCCATTTGGTTATGATGATGGGCAGCTGCCGCCGCAGCCGCTGCACTATGATGTGAGGCTGGAGCATGGGCTGTATGATGGGCGGTATGATGGACACCAGTGGCCACTTCACCCATTCCCGCTCCACTGGCGGTTGTGCCCGCTGCCGGACTATAGCCAGCCATGGAGCCCACTCCCACACCCACACCGAGGGGTCCAAAGCCAAGGGGAGCCGCTGCTCCTGGGCCACCAAGACCAGTGACTCCACCACCGCCGCTGCCACTGCTATTCATGGGCGAGAGACCCGACGACGAGCCGCCGGAATGTTTGCGCAGACGTGCCCTACGATTCGAGAACCAAACTTGAATGCGCGCCTCGGTCAGTGCCGTGGTCTGGGCCAGCTCCTCTCTGGTATAGACATCGGGATATTGAGTGCGGGCGAAGGCTCGTTCCAGAGCCTCCAGTTGTTCGGCTGTGAAGGTGGTGCGCGAACGACGCTGTTTCCGTTTCAATGGTATGCCCGGCTCCGATTCCGTATCACTAATGTCCGAGTCGCGGTCTGAAAGTGCGAAGGGTGAGAAAGTTAGTTCTGTAAAATTATTAACGCCTCGTAAGAAGTCATAAAATTGTTCACGCTCTCTAAATCATATTCGTCGAATCGATATCGAGGGCCCACCAACGTGGTGCTTGGATCCCAAATTCCCATAGACAATCGGCCGGCTCCATTGCATATTTAATTGAAATGTCAGAAGGAGCGCAACAAATCTGTCAAAAGCCACCGACAATCTAAAACCACCAGCCACCAGATGACGCCCAAAAAAAAAAAAAAAACATGGGGGAGTGTTGCCGCAGGCAGCTCGTAAAAGTCACAGCACTTGACAAGTGACACAATATATCACATTACACAAGAAGATGATCGGCAAGTTGTCAACGGATCGTAGTGAAAACGTAGAAGGAGTGAGCCAATTAACTTCGGCATCGGTTTTACCAAAAAGAGCCACCGACACCCAATCTCTCAATCGTGTGTGAAGCGCGGCGTGTGGCGTAGCGGCACTTAACATTCATGCATTCAAATAAAAACCCAAGACCCATATGCTCCATGGCCATGCCAAATTATTTGGAGAGCTCATTACACAATAAACTGACAGTCCCGCAAGTCGCAAGTCGAAGGGCGGAGCTCTCTTCGAAACGGCTTGAGATCAAAGTGTTACATCGTTACAGCGATGTTCCAACCACATACGATACAATACATGGAAAATTATTCAACACGATCACAAGATCATTTTTCATACGCAAGAAAAATGGGGAAAAGGACTTCCCAAGCGAAGCGGAAATACTGATTTGACCTGCTTTGATTAAATTGATTGTCCTGCGTGTGGCAATGATCGGAAACGGATCATTTAGGGTCACATTGTAGTGCGGTCAACTAATCTTTTCCGGTTCATCGAAATTATTAATTGATTGTGGTCACAGGAAGTGACACGATGAACGTATCCTCACCTAACACACCCTATGGAAAAACACATTTAATCAGCTTAACCCACACAATTTCACCTGTAAAATGTAAATTGTTTAAATCGGATTTGCAAAATATATATAGATAGATATTTCGATAGATACTTGTTTTACGGCACGCTTATTGGAGGGCTTCACCATCCGAAACCACACCCAAAATCCCCTCAAGCGAAACTGACCGAATGGACCGAGCAGGTCCGGAACGCCCACAGTTTAGTAGATTGAAATAAAAATTCACATGCGTATTAAAAAAAAAAACAACGAATGAATATGAATATGAATGATAAAAAAAAAAATACAGAAGTCGGACCATTAATCTTTCAACACACACGCAACAATAAAACTTAATTATACGAAGAAAAATAAAAGAAACACACACACACAGAAATGGGGGGAACTCCTCTGGAGGGAAAAAAACTGCAAGAAGCTTACCAAAGAAAAAAGAAACGGCTCTAAAAACAAAGGTAAAATGAAAAAAAAAATCAATTAGTTTTTAAATGTTAAACAATTTATTAATTTGTTATTACTGTTTGCCCTGCCATCAATAATAATATGTGAAAAAGAGAACCAAGACAAAGACCTTTTCTTTATACATTTTTTTGGCACCCGGCAACGCTTTGGCTACCGTGGGGCCTCTACCCCCCCTCCCCCTCTCAGTTTATGACTTTCTTTTAACGAAACCCAAAACCGTTTCGTTTTGGGAGCTTTGATAAATCACTGCGGTTTTTTTTTTTGGTCGGGTATTCCATCATTTTTGGACGACGCGTTTTCAAAACAGCAGGTAGTAAGTGAGGGAGAGGGGGGGCAGCTTTTGTGTGGTCAAAAAAAACACAGCTTGAACTTCACAAGGCACAAAGTGCAAAAGGCAAGTTTATTTACATTCACGTGGAGACCAATCACTTTTTTTTTTTTCTTCTCTCTGATTTGATTTGATGGACACATGACCTTTACCGCACTCTCCCTCAGAAAGGTCTCTGTGTGTAGTGAGATCAATCGTATCAGTAGGCATTAACCGAAAAAAATATATATTCGAAACACTGTCATCAATCAATCTACGACACAATTTAAATTGCTGCAATTGCAATTGAAGAAAAACAATTCTTGAAATGAATTTTTAGTGTTTTTTTCAAGAGAGAGCGAGAGAGGGAGGGAGGTAGATTGGGGTCTCTGGGCTTGGAGCCCTCTCTATCTTTACCTGTACTGTCAGCTGTCAGTTTTTGAGACAAGACACGCGTGTTCTGCGCTTAGAAATTATCTTGACTCTGATACCTCCAGCAGCTTCAGCTCCAACTCAGCTTTAGGTCAGTTTTTTTTTTTTTTTGGATTTTCTAGAGGGCTTAAGATGCTTGTCAGCAAAAGGATTACAGGAGCATTAAAAATATATATATATTCAAGGTTGATTTGGGTCTCTGTGGGGACATATAATTAAATAGCAAATATTTATTTAAATTTTTGGTTTCTACGCCCCCTCGATCAAAGTTTCCAAATTTCCCACCAAAGTGATTTTAAACTAATTTCCAAACCAAGGAGACCAAAAATTAGTTATAATCATAATCCGGCAAAAGGGCAAAGGAAGCCGAAATCAAAATCCAAAAAATCAGAATTCTCTCAGAATGAAATGAAACTAATTTAAATAACAATGCCTACAAAATACTTGATCAAAACACAATCTTCAGACCACAAGGAGAAGCAAAGAAAGAAAGAAAGAGAAGGAGACGGAGACGGAGAGAGAGACTCACACAATTCATTTTTCAAGACTCAAGAAACATGGCTAAAAGTGTGATAATACGTTAATAAAATATTTTTTGTAACTCATCAACACGACGAACGATGGGGCAGGAGAGAGGCAGAGTCGAAGGCGGTGGCGGTGGCGGCGGCGGTAGAGAAGACACAAGATCGCTCACAATGGGATCAAAAAGAACGCATCAGGACACCCTGGTGGGCATTAAAGATGCCGCACACAATCGGTGCATTTGAAGTTGTGGCGTTGCTTTTGTTACGTTGACACTTTTTTCGGGCATGAACGATTTTAATGGGTTTTCCAAGCGAACAAATGAGCCAGCGCAGTGCCCCACAACAACCACTACCACTCTCGCTCTCGCTCTCTCTCTCTCTCTCTCTGTTTGTGTGTGCACAACATATGTGTGAGTGAGGCCCAAAAGTCACGGGGCAGGGACCTCACGCACATGAACAGGATATTTTTGCGCAATCACCGAAGAGTCTACCAAAGTCAAGTCATTTGTCATGTGACACTGCAAGAATCGACCGAATCGCTGTCTCTCTCTCTCTCTCACTCACTTGCGTTCTTCTTATGCTATCCCGTTGCGTTGCATTAGGTTAAGGTGTGAATTCACTATATATTTCAGGTTGTAGAGCGGCCATTGCAGTTCTTTTGGTTCTCTTTTTTTTTTGCAAATAATTGAACCTGTTTGAATGTTTTTTGTTGCCGCATTGTCTGGGCCTAGAGGTAAAATATTTGGTAAATAGTCTTAGCCATTCCCACGGCGGCCTTCTCTCTTGATGCATTGTCCCTAAAACGCCTAATTACCACAAGTGTTCGAGGGATTGACTCTCTTTCTCGCAGTCTGGGTCTGTCGGTGTTTTGGCATTTGATAGCCTTTTGTGATTGTCTTCAATTCACTTTCTTTTGAGTGGGCCGAAATGCGGAAAATAAAACAAATCGCACGCGTATTTATCAGTCATGTGGTTGGAAATTTTTTTTGAAGTCGGTAGACAGTTTGTCTATTGTCTTTTTTTTCTTAAATATATTTAGAGAAGGCGTGGGCCACATTTAGCGGCTTGAAACTTGGGCGTGGTAATGTTATTTATCAAATGGAATAAACGTTCTTCGTGGAATTGCCGTGAAAAATTTTCACTACCAGAGCTACATATATCTATATGGTATAAGTGTTGGTAAATGTTCGATTTTCGGGCATTTTCAATAATCTGCTTTGAATAATTTAATAAAATTTTAATTGGTATTTCATCTGATGGGCTTCATAACAACTTTATATCGTCTCAAATCAAATGCTGCACAGTGGTCAAGTTGATTGAATATGATTTTATATGCATTAAGGTAGTAAATTATGAAATTTTCATAGTTTTAAATTATTTTTCTTGTTAGTTATAATTTGTCAAAGTCAGTTCTGTTTTCAACTTTCTGAACAACATTCTAACTGATTCGAAAGTGCAAAATCAAATACCTATCTTTCAAAATCCACTTAAAGTAGTTGAACAACATTATTTTTGCCATTAAAAGGAATAAGTTTGCAGGAAAAATTATTAAGTAAAAGAACAAAATAATATTATTTGATTTTTAGAAAAGATGAAAATATTCATATTTGATTTTAAGAGACTTTTTATACCCTTGCAAAAAGGGTATATTAATTTTGGTCAGAAGTGTGCAACGCATAGAAGGAAGCATCTCCGACCATATAAAGTATATATATTCTTGATCAGCATGACAAGGCGAGTTCAAATCCGTTTGTCCGTCTGTCTGTCCGTCTGTCCGTCCGTCCGTCTGTCCGTCTGTCTGGATCAACAGCTTCTCCTCCTAAACCGCTAAAGCTACAGAGCTGCAATTTTGCACGAAGTCTTGTATATACTGCAGGCATTGTATATCTCGGATTCATCCCAATCGGACGACTATATCATATAGCTCCCATAGGAACCATCGGTCGAAAAATGAGTTTTAGGTCAATAACTTCTTTCTTTTTCGCCCAATTATCATAAAACTTAACATTTGGCAGTTTATTATACATCCAAACATCCATGACAAATTTGATCAATATCGGATTACTATATCATATAGCTCCCATATGAACGATCGGACCAAAAATAGTTTTTCTTCTAGAAACTTTTTTGTTTCTTAAGCGATCATCGTCAAACTTGGTAAATAACATTCTCATATATAAAGTTATATATCTGGTAAATTTTATTAAAATCGGATGACTATATCATATAGCTGTCATACAAACATGAAAAAATTGCATGCTGCATGTCTACATCCATGCATATGTATGCGTGCCGTGCTATGGCGTGTAAAAACGGACACCAGGGTCTTTACATTTAGATAAATCTTTTTAGGGATCTAGTAACACAAGAGCTTGCAAGGGTATACAAACTTCGGCATGGCCGAAGTTAGCCCGGCCTTCTGGTTTGTATTATACTTTTATATTTGTGAAGTTTGTTTGAAATATTTAGCAACCTTTTTATACCCTTGCAAAAAGGGTATATTAATTTTGGTCAGAAGTGTGCAACGCATGGAAGGAGTCATCTCCGACCATATAAAGTATATATATTCTTGATCAGCATGACAAGACGAGTTCAAATCCGTTTGTCCGTCTGTCTGTCCGTCTGTCCGTCTGTCTGTCTGTCTGGATCAACAGCTTCTCCTCCGAAACCGCTATAGCTACAGAGCTGCAATTTTGCACGAAGTCTTGTATATACTGCAGGCATTGTATATCTCGGATTCATCCGGATCGGACGACTATATCATATAGCTCCCATAGGAACCATCGGTCGAAAAATGAGTTTTAGATCAATAACTTCTTTCTTTTTCACCTGATTATCAGGAAACTTAACATTTGGCAGTTTATTATACATCCAAACATCCGTGCCAAATTTGATCAAGATCGGACTACTATATCATATAGCTCCCATATGAACGATCGGACCAAAAATAGTTTTTCTTCTAGAAACTTTTTTGTTTCTTATGCGATCATCGTCAAACTTGGTAAATAGCATTTCCACATTGAAAATTATAATTCTGGTAAATTTGATCAAAATCGGATGACTATATCATATAGCTGTCATACAAACATATGCAAAAATTGCATGCTGCATGTCTACAAACATGCATATGTATGCGTGCCGTGCTATGTCGTGTAAAAACGGATTTTTACATCAGGGTCCTTACATTTAGAAAACTCGTTTTAGGGATCAAGTAACACAAGAGCTTGCAAGGGTATACAAACTTCGGCATGGCCGAAGTTAGCCCGGCCTTCTCGTTTTATAAAATTTTTGTTTAAGCTGGTTTGAGGTCATTTTTGGCATTTCTTTATAGATAATCCACATTTGCCAACCTCTTAAACTTTAACTAAAGTTTTTAAAAAATCTACGAGCTATCTCATCATTTAAATTTACAAACTATCAAAGAAACTATTCATAAATCCACATTTTCCAACGTCTTAAACTTTGACTAAATTTTGTAAAAAATTTATCAGCTATATCTTCATTTAAATTTACAAACTATCAAAAAAAATATTCAAAAAACAATTGAAAATAAAATTAATACAATAATTTTGCGTGATTTTAGATAAAAATCCTATTTTGATCAAGTAATGTCCTCTAACCGTGGCCAACAGTTTATTTTGTTTCTAAAATGGCTAACTAAAATAGTGACAAAGTCCAAAAAACCCTATTTTTTAAATATTAATGAACTTTTTAATTTTATAAAATTATTTGTGTGGTTATTTATGTGAACAAAGATCAGTTTCTTTTTAAACAAAAACATTTCAGTTCGAAGTTAATTTATACCCTTTTTTACTGGGCGTGGCAGTTTTGCCTTTATGTAGAAATTGTTCCTTGAAGTTTCAAGTATATTTAGAAATAAAATTCAGACTAGTATATCTCGAAGTAGATCAACAGTTATGATTTTTGCAAAGAAATCTCAAGAAATGTGCCACTGTGCCTTGTCTTGTGAATTTGGAGCAGAGCAGCTTCAATTTCAAATTCGGTGGCCCCCACACATAATTTTCTATCTTTTCACTTATTATTTTCGATATTTTATAATTTTGTCGTTTTTTTCTTTCTTTTGGTTTGGTCTTTTAAGGTTTTTGGTAAGAGATCAAAGCGAACTGCCGCTTAAACACAGTCAGCGACAATGAGGCATGGGAGTAGAAGGAGAGAGACAGAGAGAGAGAGCTTGGTTGGAGTTGTATAAATCGTACAATATCAAAATCAAACGAACAAAAATTATAAGCGAAATAAAAGACGAAAGAAATATATATTTAATAATGCATAATTTTACTTTATTTTTTCGGGGTCGGAGGCGAGCATCACGGTAGGGAAGAAGAAGAAGAGGAAGGTTCCATCGCCGGCGAAGAAGGCGTTGATTATAGGCACCGCCGCCATTTCCCCCCATCTCCCATCTCATATCACAGTTGCATCTCCTGAATGTCTCTGTGATGTTATTCCGATTCTGATTCTGATTGTGGCCGAGAGAGAAGAGAGATTGGCTGGCTGGCCAAGCCAACGATAATAATGATGGGTGCTGTGCATCATTACCCAGGGTCAGATTGGGGGTTGGGGATGGGGTTTTGCGGATGCAGATGTAGCAATGTCAATGATGATGATGATGGGAAGGCGTGTGCTTATTATACGCTTCGACAACATAATGATAGCCCGTATGTCTACTGACCTGGCTTATATATAGATTATATATTTAAAGGTATATAATTGGTATTTGTACGATTGGAGCCACCATTTGTTATTAGTTAAATGGGTTAAGCATACAGGTGCTGAAATTTATTAGCTAACCTTCTTTTCTCCTTTCTTTCTGTTCTGAGATCAAAGAAATGACCTTCTCTTGAGAACATTTTTGGTTTCATTTCCTTTTTTGTTTAGAGACCTTGAACAAACAAATTATGAACAATATTCATTGAGTTCGGCAGTTCATTCAAGGTGACACGAAAGATGTCCGGAAGATGACCCTCTGAGCCATTGTCGGAACGTTTCTGTGTTGTGACAGGATCAGGTCACACAAAACACCAAAAAAAAAACAGGACAACAAATTGTCGGCAAAAACTGACAATTGGCAAAGAGAGATCAAAGCTACTTTTCACTTCTCTAATGATGCATGCACCTCAAGATCAAATCGAGAGAGAGAGAGAGAGAAAATAAATCGGGTCTCTTTCTCTCTCCATTCGCTTTGACTTGGCCCGATCGTTTATCGAATGACTTTGCATATTTAGCATGATTATTGGCCCTGTCGAGAAACATACTCAGAGAGAGACTTGTCGGGAATCTCACGCCGGGCCATTGGAAACCGGGTTATTAGCTGCCTTTTGGAGCTGTCTCGTGTAGTTACTTTTGATTCTCAGGTGTCATCATCTACACCTATTTCTGTTTCTATAGCAATAACAGAGGGCCAAGATCGTTATCGTATCAATACTTATATATACACAGCAAAAGGGCGATCTATTGTAGTGATTTTTCTACCCCGTCTCTTTTCTCATTTTTTGGAGCGGCTTTGATTTAAGTTTAAGTCGCTCGTTCTAAGACGATCAAAGTCATGTTGCCGACACACACACACACACACAAAAGTTTGTGTTGATTTGAGCAACAAATGATTTGATGATGATTTTCCGAAATTATCAAATAAATGATCGGTAATTTTTATTGAATGTAACACGGGGAAAAATACCCACAAAAAAGATTCTCATATCAACTTACTGCCGAGTAGACCGTGTATGGTATAGTCCTTGCGTCCATCTTCGCTGGTCCGATCGTTGCCCCTCAATAGGCGACTGATCGATGATGTTGACGGTGGATCCGCAAAGCCCTCCTAAACAAACAAAAAGAAAAGGTGGAGGTTATTGGGGGAATTGTTAATTTTCATATCTTATCTAAATTGGAGCATTGGAAGAAAACGAAATTAAAATCACGGCCAATAAATCACATCAATCCAATTAAGATAAGCAAAGAGCGCATAAACAGATTTCGGGTTGTGGCTACTGTTGGCCCTATAAATTATACATAAGTATGTGAAGATATATGTGAGAACCCATATATTTTTCCGATCAAGGATGAGTAAAAACTACTTGGTTTAGATTGAGGGATTGGGGAAAAGCTAAGCATCACGATAGAGAAACTATATAATATGGGAATAAGTTCTAGATTTCGTTTGTATGGAAGGAATGCACAATTTTGATTGTTTCCCATAGAGAATACTTATTGACTATTTATTTGATTTTAAAAAAGATTAATGTACATTTCTGATTGATAGTTTCTAAGAAACAAAAGGATGAGTTTTGAATTGGTTAAAGAAAATAGTTATATAGAAACATAAGTATGTTTATAACATCGGAATCAGAAACCAATGCAGACATTTTGATTTTTAAAACATTTGTTTATGGATGAAATTGATTAAACAAACAGTCAAGGCAAATTAAAGTAGAGTTCTGTTCAAATATACCGTAACAATAGGTTTTGGATCTATTTACTTAGAAAAGATTGAAGTTTTCAAGTCAAAATGTTTTTAACCGAATTTGGCGCCAATGAAATTTGAACTAGTTCCAAACCAATTTTGTGTACTTTCTTCAATTAATTAAATAATAAACAAATGAAAACAGCGTCTTTAATTTAATTTACTTTAAAATATAGATATACAAACTCAATTTAGTTGCCTTGGCACATTTAGTTTCCCAAATCGAGAATTGCATACAAATGAAGCAATATCAGCTAATTTAGATTTATAAAGAGTCAACGAATTTTAAATATGCTTTAAGTCTAAATGATTGCATATATTTTTAATTGGAAGCTATTATAAGCAGTTAATAATTCTTCGATTCGAAAAAAAAGTCGATTTAAAGTACATAATAGTTAAACAAAAATTTGAAGTTTTAAAAATGGCGCACTTTTCTAGCCGAATTTATCTATTATTGAAAGCTGCGACAAAATAGCCAAATGGGCAGGATCTCTCCAAACGCTCAGCACTCTTGCAGTCTCTCTTTCTCTTTTCCATTCTTCTTTTACCGCTCGTGGCGTGTGCTTGCCAAAGTGAACTTTGAATTGTTTTTTTTTTTATTTGTGTGCTAAAACCATTTAAAAGGACAAACAAATTAGTTGCACTCAAAGCTAATGCAATTAGTTTTCGAATGATTATATTGGCATTAAAATCGGTTTAGTGGTACTCGAGTTTTTCTTTGCCGAAAGTTTCAAGTGATGAAAAAGAAGCATACGCAAAAATGTGCCCGCCGAAAAGGCAGCGAAGGAGAGAGAGAGAGAGCGAGCACCTATGCTGTGTGTGTACGCAAGTGAGAAGCAAGAATATGATCTCGTTGCAAATAAAATGTGTTTTTTTTTCTACTTTTTTTGTCTGTGTCTGTGTGTGTAAGTTCTTGCCTTTGTTTTGTGGTTTTGTTTTTTTTTCAAGTGTGTGTCAAAGTGTGAGTGAAACCTTAAGAAGAAAGAGGAGAAAACAAATGAAAGAGAGTAAGATGCAATGGCAGAGCGTAAGGTAAGTAGTTTTTGATTGTTTTCGTTTATTGCTAATAGAAAGAGATAATTTCTCAATAAAATTAACGAATTGTTTTCAAACGTTAAAACTTAATTACCTAATTATAATTTACATTAACTTACTTAGTTAATCATCGCAAGTCTATTACTTTCAATGTACAATTGGCGGCAGTTTCAAACTTTCTTTTACAGTTAACAACATACAAGGTAAGGGTCTACAAATGTTTCGTTTTTCCATCTATCTTCTCCTGTCGAACCTTGATCATTATTTTCTATCGCGTTTAATGCAATTTAATGGTAATAAATCTTAACATATATGTGTGCATATGCAATATATTTTAATATTAGTTTATTTAATTGCCAAACTAATTGTTTAAGTAATACGTAACGGAATTCTTGAAACCTCCGTTTTCCATTAACGTTTCGTAATACCCATGTGACCATTTTTACCTTATTATTATCGTTATATTTTCATAAAATTTTAATTAACAGTGATTTAAAATAAGTTTTGCCTCATAAATGATGTTACATACGTAAATCGTTTTTTGAGCAACCCTTCCATGAATATTAATTAACCAATGGATTTTAAATGTTTTCTATTGTTTTGAAATTTTAAATGCTTAAACAATAAGTTCTCACTAAAACCTTTTGACATTCCAAAATAGTCATCAACACTTGAATTTAAAGATTCCATTGATACCTTTTACCAGCGATTTTCCTTAACTATTTTTGATTTGCACGAGCAAAATTTTAAACGAATTCTTTATTAACCACACCTTGTAAAAATCCCGTTTTCCATTTGACAAAGGACCAAGTAATGATTGTATTGTCTTCGATTATTTTATTGGTTGTGTGTTTTCTGTATTCAAATAGTATTCTTAAAAATCAATTCTATATAAAAAATCCCCTAAGCTGTAGTATATTTTAATATTAGTTTATTTAATTGCCAAACTAATTGTTTAAGTAATACGTAACGAAATTCATTCTTTTTTAGGTAAACTATTTTATACAAACTCAATGTGATAAATTTGAATTTGAACTTAGTCAAAAATCAATTTCATGAATACCCTAAATATTCAGTTTTTTAAGATGTGTAATACCATTTATATTGAAATGGAATTCTAAAAAAATCAGTCTAAATACTATGCATACGTCCAAATCAACGAATAGCTTCTTCTTTTAAGAGCCGATTTAAAATTTGGCAATTAATTTGATTTAAATCGGTTGAAACTATGTCATTATAGGAAAAACTTTGTTATACAAAAAAGTTCTATATAGAAAGTACGAATTTAGCTCCGTTAAATTTGCTAATATACAGGTAGAGACACTGCCTCAGATAAAGTTCGCTGTTTTTCTTAACTCTCCTGTTTTGTGGGGACAATGCACTTGCAGGAGCACCGAGGAGCAGTGACATTAATGCTACAGTTGCTGGGCAGCTGTTTGTGTTTGGACAATTTTTATGCTCCTCACCGCCCCCCTGACCACCTCTCTCCCTCCTGCAATCACTGCTTGTGGCAGTGTCGCTTGTAATCCAATTAGGGAAATGTCAAGCTAAGCTAAGACTTGGGTCAGCAGCCATGAGAATTTGTGTCTCGTCGTCGTCGGCTGTGATTGTGGTGCGGTCTCTGTCTGTTGGTAGTGTCGCGTGTTTGTCTTAAGACAAACGACAGTTTCACAGGTGTTGAGTGGCGAGAACTGAGATGATAAGATGAAAAATGCAGCGGTATTTGAAATGGCATGAAAATGTTGTTGGTGGACAGTTAATTCCTTTACATACATAAGCTTATCTTCTTTCCCTTAACATCAGTTGATTGTATGCTATTATTAATATAAAGTCATGTATGTATATTTATTTTTTATCTATTAATTCTAATGAAAAAGTTGAGGGGGGGAAATCAATTTCAAAATCGTTCTGAAGCAAAACCGAAAACTGTCAGTTTTCATTAGAGCAACATGTCGGCTTCTCCAACTGCAACTCCAACTGATTCGAGATCCAAGATCAGAGATCAGTGAGAGAGGGGGAGACGAAGTGTCTTGTCTCAAATGGAGTGGCATGTGCCGCACAAACATTTTCATGATTAATAATAATAATATTTTTTCTTACTAACAAAATTATGTGGTAGGTTTAATGCCCCAAACGAACAAAGGTGCCACAACTGGCACCTCTCATAGACACAAGTCGCGCAAGACGCCAAGAAGCAGAAAACCGAAACTGACATTTTGTCCAGTTTTCTGTGTCTCTCTCTCTCTCGCTCTCTCTATCTGGCTTACGCTCAGGAATTGAAGGAAACTGGAGACGACCAACAAACACCGCTGTAGGCTAGCCTGTCTGGCTACTGGCTACCGGCTGGCTGGCTCTTATTTCTATTGAATGTGTCATGAACATGAACAACAACTACAGAAAATGGGTTTTTGATTTTTAACTAGAGAGCGTTTTTTTTTTTTGTATTTTGTTGTTGCGTTATTTATGAGCTCGAAACGACTGGGGCTACCGGTTAGCCTGGGTAACTGGAATGTGTGACAGCTTATCTTGTAGCAACTGACAACTGGATCCCGATCCCCAATTCCCCGCGATCCAAGACCCAAGACTTGCCCCCCAACTGTGAGAAGGAGAGAGAGACACCGTTTCTTGGCTTAACAATTTCAATTGAAATTTAATTAATTAGTTGACAGTCGGATTGACATTGTGAGCGAGCTTTGGATCGCTAAAGAATTATGTATATTTCGATTGTTTTTGGTTTTTTTTTTTCGCTTGCGTGAGTGACAAGTGTGATATAAAAAATACTTCTAGGAAATCAAATTTTCAAATTTTTTTGATTGAACCATGGCCAAAACCCAAATCAAATGTGCAGCATTGACTACCAATAAAATCAATCACGATCATCGAACGATCGAACGAGAAAGACAGAGGAAGAAGAGAGGCCGCTGGCATATTCTAATTAAGCGTGAAGCGCACCTGGAGGCTCTTTTTACGCCTACTGGTAGGGATGCAGGCAGGGATAAAGATGCAGAAAGATACATATGTTTGGCTCGATCATATCTCCGATATTCGAGCGGCATATAAACTGTAACTAATTGCGGCTCCAAATAAAGACCAAGAACAACAATAACGGCGGGCGTTGAAAAAGAGGCAGGCGCACATGCATCTTTTTGGGTTATCCGCACAAACACTCACTCACACACACACGAAAATTCACCCAAAGGCGAAACTCAAAAGTCAGATCCATCGATTCATCCATCCATCCAAAGGAACTGCCCCTGCCCAGTAGGCAGCATATTATCCGAGACAGTTGGTCTGCTCTTTTGCTCTGCTCTGCTCTGTTTTGTTAGCCAGTTTTTGAATAAACATTAAACAAAATGTTGATGTAGGTTCTGATTTTTTGACTGTCTTTGTTTTTCGTTCATCTTCCATAAACTTGATCGTTAAATTGTGGCCAAAATAATGGCCCAAAAAACACACACACATGAATAAATGAATGAGAGATATTTGAATATCGGTTGAATAATCTATCTATCTCAACTCGTATCGTTGATATATTGAGAGACTTTGGAGTTAATTGAAACGACCCTTGAAACGTGACATGCATTAACTATACTTTTTGTGGGTCTTCTTATATACATATGTACTTTGCGAATGTGTGAACGTGTGGGCCAAAACACTGAAAGAGAACAAGAGCTCATTTAGGGACCGAATTCAATGAACTTTAATTCACTTTTCGAAAATTTGCAGTGACTTTTGTGGAGTTTTAAGTCCTGTAGGTCAGGATATCCCCAAAATATCCATTTTGGAGCTCAGAAACGCTTTTTAGGAGTTTCTTTGATTAAGGGGAAACATATTTATTAGATTTTCAAAGTTTCGTTCGTGATTTTAAAAGATGAAATAATATTTTTCTGAAATGGAAACTAGCAAAATGATAAATAAAAGAATTTGCAAATGTTTTTTGCACTAGTTCGTTGACTTTCAAGCAGTTTTTTAACGTTACTCTGTATTATGAACCTTTTAATCTGATTAAGCACAAGTAGGAACATTTATTTCCGTATCAAATGAAGTATAAATTTTAATATTGGATGAAAATTGGCAAAACTGAGTGAGATTATTTTGGATGTAAACGATGAGACGTTTGTGTGGAAGTACATTAAATAATCTCCCATGCCTACTTAACAAGAAAACTGTACTATAATTTCTTATGAAAAAACGTCACAGCCCTTTTGCAAAATTTGTTTTGTCTTGTAATAATAAAACATTTTTTTTACCGTTTTTAAGCGGCCTTTCTAATCTTTAGTTTTGAAGTTAAACAGACTCTAATTATCAATTTTTCTAATTAGCAAATTTTGCTATCAACTCTAGCATTGCAATGCCATACCACTCCTATAACGCTTAAACAAGTTGGGAATCATAACCAAATGAAAAGAGACATAAAGGCAAGGTTCCAGGTTCGTGAATTTGTTTAATTTTCAACGAACTTACAAAACTGTGAATCTTTTTAATCAAGGTGATTAAATATTTTGAGAAATTCCAAAAGTTTTCCACTACATTCAATTTTTAAGCCAAAGTCATCTTGATATTAATTTTTTTTTGAGCCGATGTCCTCGTTCGAAGTGACTTAAGAGCCTTTCAAACAATTAAATTTCCACCAAATATTGGACCAAAAGCGCGTTTCAAGCCAAGTTTAAATTATTCTACACTCTTTGAGGCATGGCTTTATGAATTAACTTTAGTTAAGTCTTACCTAAAGTTAACTTTAGCTATGCCAATTTTCGATTTCGCTGAACTTGCAATGTATTGCAAAAAATACATCGGAATATTCAAGATTTTCCTAATAAATCGCGCTTAAAATTATATCTCGTAGTCTGATACTGCATTCCATTCAATCTAATCGTCAGCTTGATGCCTTGCCTCCAACTTTCTGGTATGATATTTCCAAAGGACATTCATTAAAACTCAATGGAGTAAAAATGAGGGTATCAGGGTATCAGGGTAACCTTTATAAAGTTATTACTTATTTTAATTTGTTGCATTCAATATGTTGTCTTGGATGTAAATTGCGGGTCGGTGATTAAAACCTATTGGACCTACTAAGATTTCTCTCAGTGCTCTAATCATTTGATGCGCCGTCTAAATGTTTCTTGGGCTTGATTTAACAAATTGCGTGTCAAACCGGAAGTTTAGAGTGATGTCGTCTGGATGGAGGAAAAGGCAAGATAAACAAATTGCATCTTTTCTTTTCTCCTTTTTTTTTTTTTTGCACCTTGCCGCCTCGAGGATATAAAGGCAATCGATGCTGACAAGAAGATGGCAAAAACACCAACAACAACAAAAAAACGCTGTTGGCGTTGCCGACTTTTATGCTATAATCGATTTCTTAACGGTTTGGGTGGCATGTGAAAATTTGTCGTCGCCGTTGTACAACAAATTTGTCAATGGGCAACAGGAAGAGAGCAGCTAAACAGAGAGCGAGAGAGAGAGAGAGAGAGAGAGACAGGGAGATCCTTTTGGGCCATCTTGTAGACGGCATATGCAAAAGGCCTAAAAATAAGATTGACAACAATGGAAAGAATTGCAAAAAGTTGTCGCCGATGCCCAGTTGCCCGATGGCAACGTGCCATAAACAAAGACCACGGGCGGCCCGAGTGTGCCACGTGACTTTTCGGAAAACGGAAGTGAGCCAATGTCATTGGAATTGTATGGACACAAAGGTGTGTGTGTGTGTGTTGTTCTATGTGTGGTTACTTGGCTACTGACTAGAAAAAACAACTATCCTTGGTCGATCTAATTTTATTGCTTCCTGCTCACCTGCTTGTTGCTTCAAACTCACCTTGATCAGTTTCTCGCGTATTTCCCAACTGAATATGCCGGGATTCTCCTTGCACAGTTCATCGATGCGCGTTTCAATCTCCGGCGAGGTAACCTTGGGCTTTGAGCCACCTATAACACCGGGACGTATTGAGCCCGTTTCTTGATAACGATTTAGGATCTTGGAGACGCAACCATGCGATACGCGTAGCTGGCGAGAGATGACACATGGACGTACGCCACTGGCCGCCATTTCCACAATCTTTAAACGTATGTGATTGGGCAATGGGCGGCCGTTGATAAAGACTCCTCCAAGTTGATTGACGCGACCCTGGCCTGCAAAATTACGAATTTCCAGAGTAAAAAACTATTCGATAAAGCCATTTAAGTGGGACGAAGTGTGATCACAATTCAATAAATGGCAAACTATTTTTGGATACAATGAAAGCTTAGCGAATGATGTTGTTTGATTGACTCACCTTGAAAAGGATAACCAGCGAATAGAGGTCGCAATGAATTGGCGCTTGACATATCCATTTTGATCTCCAAATTAGAACTTAGAAACTAATGATTTAAAAAATTTCACTCCACCACTATTTGGGTTAGTTAAAAACACACATCGAGGGGTCGCACACACCACGCACACACAGGCTCCCGCTCAAAAGGCTTAATCACTGGAGAATCACTGTTATCATGTGATTTCCGACGGAAGTTTTGTACGACAATCAACACCGCCGAATCAGAAGAAGAGGCCACGACGACGATTGACGAACGATTTTTTTTTTTTTTTGGTTTTTTTTCGTCGGTTTCTCGTCTTCTTCTGTGATTTCCTTTTCTGGGAAATTACGCGCGCTTCAACGATCAAACAGCACGAGACTTGCAAAGCAACTAAAGAGAAGCGCGAGCATAAATTAACGAAGGCCGGCCGGGCGACGACTGTGCGGGCCAACAATGAGATCGCGCCATAAACTGGTTTCCCACCACAACAACAAACAGCAACCACCGATTGTACCACCACCACAACCACACAGAATGCAGAAGCAGGGAGAGGGAGAGCAGCTTTCGCGTCCGCCCTTTTGTCCCGGGGGGCGCCAACACAGTGAGAGCCTCACTCTATGCCGTAAGTATGGCAACGATCAAAAGCAAAAAAACTTACTGCTTGCTAGAGCGAGAGGCAATGAACTCGCTTTAATCGAGCTGCAATCGCCACGCCTCGGCTGAATTCTGATTGGTTGACTACCAGGGCGGGTTCGCTGCTGAGCGAGCGCTCGAAAACACACACATCAAAACTGAGCAGCTCGCTTTGATATCAACAGCAACAACCCCCAAACCCCCCGTTGTCATCATCATCAACTACCGATCATCTGGTCGTCGTCGTCGTGTGCAGCTGTCCTAGGTCCTGTCATGGCCGACAGCGAGTCTTGCCTAGTGACACTTTTCTTTTCTGTCATTGACGCTGACGTTGGTAGCCAATTAAAGCGTGAAGGCTGTCGTCTGTCGGCAGTCAGCAGTCAGGACACATGCCTGGCCACCGTTCTTACTTACCTCCATTATCAATCGTTCCGGTTTGGCATTTTAGCACCCACGGTTTGTCGCCCTCCATCCCTTTGCTTCCCTTCCCGCATATCCGCATCCTATCGCATCCCCATAGTATGTATGTATGTATGTAGTATTCGCTAGTTGGGTTAGGTCTTTGTCATCAAGTTTTATGGCGGTTTTCCCCCTTCCTTCTCTATCTCGTGTCTTGTTGGCTTATCCACCAACTGACAATGCAAGTTCATGCTTATTTACGAGTTTGTCAAACGGATGGTGACCTGCGTTTGTTTGTCTAGTGAAATGGATTCAAGGTTTCGTTAGCAGATAAAGCTCGATATGATTTACGATTTGTGCAATGTAATAATGACTTTTTGCTACAAATTGTCGTTAGGCGAATAGGCCAGATGAAAGTATTTACATAAACGTTCACTAAGCGAAACTATCATCTATTCGGCCTAACCTAATGCATTTTTTTAGAGTTTTAAGTAAAAGTAAAGTTAAATAAACCTGTCATCATGTGTTTGAGGACTCTATGAACTCGAATAAATGCTGGCTAAATGTTGTCTAGGTCTCTCAAAAAAGCGAAAAGGAAATGGCGACCCAAGTATCTCCAGATTAAGGGTCAAGGTTGAACAAAAATACATTTTTAAGGGTTTTTTGAAAATGAAAAGTTTCCATTCTTGAGAAGTACATTTCCGTAGTGCTTTGTATTCGAGAGATGTGCAAGTTTGAACGATAGTAAGCGAACTTTCGAGTACTTCAACTAATTGATACAAAAAAAAAGACATTTAATTGTATGAGAAGCAAAAGACTCGGCATAATAAATTGGTAAAATATTTTCTGAACAGATTGCAACTCCCAGTATCCAGTTTTTTCTATTTGGCAACTTCTAGAATTAATAATTATCGTAAATACTGCTTTATCTTCGATTTTTCAGAGAGGTTTTCAATTCTTGTTAATGTAGATATTATGTAAAAAAATATGGCCAAGTTAGTACGAAAGCATTTGAGATGTCTTAGCCTTTTTAACAATTTCAGACTTTTAACAGACAAAGACAAAATCTTAATCTCTTAAACTGTATTCACAATACGTCGAATGGGCCCTTGTACCTAATATTTTAAGGTAATAATTAATAAGAATGTCTTATTTGTGTTGAATTTCGCACACAGTTATGTCTTTTTCTGGAAGTTTTCTGTCAAGCAATCACTAAGCTCTGATCCTGGTCTTTAGCTTTATTTCAGCAGCATACTTATTTTAGTCTATGCCTTTGTATATTTGTAATACGAAAAAATGTTAGCTTTTAAAATTTAAGGCAAAGAGCCCCAATTCTCATTTCCAAATAACATTGAATTGATGATGTAATTTTCGAACTGATCGCAGATCAAATAGTTAACGTTTTTGATCCCTTTGAGGATTCTTGATAGAAAATGGTAAAAGCTATTAAGGTTTAAGGTAAAGAGCCCCAATTCTCATCACCAAGTAACATGAGAAGATATTTGATGAATATTTATAAATTAATTGATGAATTAATGATGTAATTTTCGAACTGAACACAGATCATATACATAGTTGGTAGAGTGAATTCATTTATGCTCCTAAGTCCTCTCCCTTAACTCTCTTTCATATTAAGGCCTTTAAGAATTCTTGATAGTAAATAGGATTAGCAGTGAAAATTTAAGGCAATTCTCATCACCAAATCACATGATTAGATACATGATGAATATTAATACATAAATTGAAGAGTTAATGACGAAATTTTCGAACCGATCACAGATCATCTACTTAGTTTGTAAAGTTATTTAACTTTTGCTCCTTAGTCCTCGAATCTTACATAACTCTCTCTTTCATATTGAGGACATATGGCATTACCTTCAATCTTCACCCCCTAAAAACTTCAACCCTCAATGTGGGACTAGAAGAGTCATTATGGACCGATATACAAACATAAAAATCTATCAACAGCCATTAATTGCAGGCGATGTCGATATGAGCAAATGAAAGTCACACCTGGTAAGGGTATATATGTATATGGGTCTAGAGGACTAGAGGTTTTTTGAAAAATTGAAAACTGATGAACAAAAGCCAAGAGAAACAACGAAAGGACATCAACATAATATGAAGAATTAAGCGTGAAGTTTACGCATATTAAGGATACGCACATGCCGCCTGCATCTGGCTTGAAGTGAGAGAGCAACACACCAAAAGAGAGACAGAGAGAGAGAGCCAGGACCAAGAAAATGGCTGCCACATTATGGCTATGTGTGTGTGTGTGTGTGTGTTCCTCGATAGTGGATAGTAAGCCAAATGCAAATGTTTGAATTGAAATTGAGCGTAATCAGCTGGCCAGGCTGTTAAAACACTAAGGCAGGATCAGCTCCTTTCTCTCTCTCTCGCTCTCTCGAAGCGCTAATCAGCATAAAATTGAACGTTAATGAAGCGTTATGCAACTGCATTGAGCCCTCGAATGCCCTCGCATGCCTCATCTAGAGTGCAATGGCAATGCAAATGAGCCACAGGACATGCATGGATATGCCTCCAACTACTCGACCTCAGCTACTTCAACCGCACAATAAAAATTCCCACAAAAACCACTAAAAGAATTCTCAGTCATGATAAATTTCTGTAATTTGCGTATTGACAGTTTTCAATTATGGAAATTTGTCGAGCGTGGCAGCACAGCATGGCCAAAAAAGAAGGACTCCATGTCCGCTGTCAAAACGGAAATTCATTTAATAAATGGGCGATTTTGTGTGTGGTTGGCTTCCTCTTTTAAATTGAAAATTTAAATCTGAAAAAGAATTTCGTTGTCGTCGATAGAAATTCTCAGCAAATTTCTTCTTCTCGCACTTTATAAAAAGAATGTTTAACAAAGTGTTTTCCAAGAAATCGTAAGACGAAAATCAGCGTAAATGTGTGAAAATGTCTATCATAGATTCCAGTTAATATTACGTAAACAAAGCCCCCAATTAGAGTTGGATAAATGACATTGAAAAATCCATATAAATTTCTAGCTACTTTTTTTTTTGCTGAATGGAAGTGCTAAATTCTGGAGGACATGTTGGACCAGTGATTTACACTCAAGGGCAGTAAATTTTGTCGCCAAGGCGAAAAGTCATAAAAAAAAACTTTTGTTTTTTGTGCCTTTCCAAGATAGATCATGGGCCCATCATTGTAGGGCTGTAAAACCATTTAAGTACAGTCGAAGAAAAAATTCATTCAACACTATCTCGAGATCATAAACATATGAGCGGAGTGTGAAGTGTCGGGACGTGCGCGTGTTCTTGAAAATTCTCAAAGGGCATAAGGGAATAGGAGTCAAAGAAGGAGTATTTTCTAGGTGTAGGTATTGCTTCTTAGAATGTAACCCCAACCTGCATCTGGTTATTGTGTTTAAAGTGAGTTTATGACTACTGAATCTGAAACGAGTAGCTGCTGCTGCTGAATGTCCTTGCCACTTGCTGTGGGCACCCCCGTTGACCGTCCAGGGGGACCACGACAGCGTTTGTTTGCTGTGCAAATTTAGCATGAAGGAGTGAAAAACGGTCAGGCCAAATTGTCCTCCTCACTCTATGTGCGTATGTGTGTGTGTGTGTGTGTGTGTGTGTGTGCCTAATTTTCACTTGTTCCTGTTTGCGTTGCGTCCCAGATGGTTAAACAATCTGTCAAATGGTCAGTCACTCGTACCTCTCGTCCTATAGTCCTGTGATTGTTCAATATTTGCTGTTATTTTGGGTAAAAAGGACTTAGCTACTGCTGCTAGCGAACGAAAGAACGAATGGATAGATGGATTGTTGACAGTTGTCCAACATTCTATTTGATGGATCATTTAGTGGAAAAAGGATTGATTTGCTCTCTCTTTTCCAAGAAGGCTAGAACTAGAAGTCATAGCGATTAGTTTTTATGACCACAGAAATTAATCATAATAATTGTGATATTTATTTTTGTTTTTATAATTAAATTTCAATTTCATTTTCGTAATTTCGTTACGTGTTGAGAGAGTGAAACTCTCTATGTAAAGGGAATGTGGTGAAAGGAGGGGACCGACCAAAATGATTATAATGACTTTGATGGATCCGCCAGGGCCAAAGTCAGAGGCAGAGAGAGAGAGAGGGAGGCAGGGTGGGGTGGGGTACTGTAGGGAATGCAGTAAATGGAATTTAAACGTTTCGCTTAAATGAAGTACCAAAAACTCAATTTATTTGCAATTAAATTGTGAAACGAAATTTGCATGAAACATGCGGAGCTCTTGCATTTGCATTTGTCCGAGAAAGAGAAAAGACAAAAGGAAAACTTCGGACAAAATCTCTCACACAAGACGACGATCTGGGACTGCTGCTGCTGCTGCGGCTGCTCATCTCATCTCTTCATCCGCTGTCCATCTAGCCATCTCTTTCTCAGTGCGCAAGTGCGTCATTTTGTTGTGCGGCTTTAACTTTTGATCTTTAGCTCAGCTCACACGCATACAACTCCAACCCCCACGCCGCTCTGGACCGCTCCCCAGTTAAACCCCAAACTCCACTCCCATTTCCCCCAGTCAGCCACAGCCAGAGAGAAGAAGAGACGAGTCTCTCACACAGAAAAACAGACTGGACCTGGGCTATATGTCATTGTAACATAAAAGTTCAATTTTAATTGCCGCGCTTGACGTGCTCAAGGTATTTGGCTTGGCATTTTTACGATCACTTTGGCAAATGTGCGCTTCAAAGCCATTTTCAGTCAGCTCCGAATGCTCCACGACAGACGACTGACTTTTGTCGGCCACTTTGTCCAGTCACTCCCGACACCTTCTCTGCATCTCTCCAACTTCAACTGCAAATCCAACTCCATCTCCAACTCCATCCATCCATCCATCCATCGCCCATACACAGAGCCATCCTCTCTCTCTGTGAGGCTGAGGCTCTGTGTCAAGTCGTTAAAAACGTCAGCATCACAGAGCCAAGCCAAGCCAAGGCATGCGGGGAACAGGCAACTGGCATCAGCATGGATTTTACATATGTTCATTTGTTTATATGACTGAAGTTTTGGGGCCGGTTCAGATTGGCACTCAAGTTAAGCGATTGCAAATCCGTAACTCATTTCGCATATTCTTTTCCCTTTTTTTTCATCTCTCGCTCGTTTTTTTTTTTTTTTTTGTTTAACCTAACTGGCAACCTTCACCGAAATTTCGTTTGTTGCATTTGCATGCAATGCATTTTCCCACACAGACGCACAGGGGTGTGGCACAGGGGCGACTTAGGAGGCAAAGATTTGCTATGCACTGAGCGAAAAAATCGTAACATTAACTTGCGGTAACGCCTCTAAATCTATTACACCCTGTACAAAGTAAAGGCATGATAAACGTTGGGAAGTCGTTCACTCTAGGTAGTGCTTTCTGCGATCGGTAGTGTCCTCTGCGATCGGTAGTGCTTTTGGCGATAGGTAGTGCTCTCTGAGATTGACAGTACCTTCTGCGATAGGAAGGGCCTTCTGCGATAGGTAGTGCCTTCTACGAGAGGTAGCGCCTTTTCGCGAGAGGTATTGCCTTCTATGAGAGGTAATGCCCACCGCCATAGGAAGTGCTTTCTGCGATCGGTAGTGCTTTTGGCGATAGGTAGTGCCTCCTGGGATTGGTAGTGCCCTCTGCGATATGTACTACCACCTTCTGAGATAGGTAGTGCCTTCTGCAATCGGTAGTGCCTTTGGCGATAGGTAGTGCCTTCCACGAGAAGTACTGCCCTTGCCGATAGGTAGTACCTTCTGAGATAGGTAGTGCCTTCTGCGATCGGGAGTGCTTTTGGCGATAGATAGTGCCTTTTACGAGAGGTAGTGCCTTCTGCGTGAGGTAGTGCCTTCTATGAGACGTAGGGCCCTCCGCGATAGGAAGTGCTTGCTGCAATCGGTAGTGCTTTTGGCGATTGGTAATGCTTTCGGGGATTGGTACTGCCCGCTACGATAGGTAGTGCCTTCTCCGATCGGTAGTTTCGGCGATAGGTAGTGTCTTATACGAGAAGTACAGCTCTCTGCGGTAGGTAGTGCCTTCTAGTGATCGTTAAATGCTAGCTAGCTAAGTTGTTTGAACTCTCACTTGGCAAGTATTGAGGCTCCAACTCTTTCCCTATTGATGGTATATATGAAAGCTGCCATGAGTAATGTTTTTGAGTACATGAGCAACTCGCGTCATTGCATAGAGTGGCGTGTTTTCAGCTAACTTTAATGATTTCTGATACACGGGTTCATAAATAACTGAAAAACGCACAAGCAATTAACAGAAGAAAAGGTCGCGATCTCAGCAAGTAAATAACATGAAATCAAGCTTTGCATCGATAACTTTACTGAGTTATTTGTGCGTCACACATCTCACCTTTGACACCATATTTTGGTAAATTCCTTGTGCGTCGACCAGTTGCATTTGCGTCACAAACTCAGTTTTATGACCACATAAGGTGCGCATACTAATTAACTCGACAGTTAGGGTTTTCCACATTGCATCTCTTCCTAACGAATGATACTCTTTAAAGCAGTGAAAATTCCAAGAATTCCAGAGCTTTAAGTTATATTTTTCTCGATAAAAAAGTGACGATTTTGTCTGTGTAACTAGGACAAAATAGTTTTCGTGAGTTTTTGTGATTGGGAACAACAGATTCGACACCCAACCCTTACATCTGCGTCGCTCAATTGCTTATGCGTTGCTCAGTTACTTGTGCGTCGCTTAGTTACTTAAATTGTATGAGTCTTTCTTGGACTCACGAAGTGACCCTCACTCAATTTGTAAAACCCTGTTCATGCACAGCTCTAGTATACCCATTAACCCCAACAAGTATAGGGTATTTTAACAATGTTAATTAATGTTAGAGTATTTCAAGTAATTCTTCGTTATGGGAAGAATTGCAAAAACTGTAGATTAAAGAATGTTTCAACCATTCGTTTTGATCAGTGTATCAGGCATATATCATTCGCATCAATAACATAAATTAAAAACTCAGCAGAAATGGGGAAAACAAAACAACAACAAAAACACAGCGGCTTGGGCTTTTGTGGCCAGCGAAGTGCTGCAGCAGACTGTATGTCGTCTCCCCCACATGTGGCGGACTCAAAGGCAATTCCACCTCGACAGACTCGGTCGGGGTGTTCTTTTTTCGTTATAATTTATTTAATGGCTAGCAACAAGCTCATTCTGTTGAGTAATTTGCTAAACATGCAACTGCCAATCGACAGTGCTTAAGAACTTGTGAATTTTTCAACAGATTTATGGGGCAGGCGGCAATAAACGTATTTCTTGTGTTTTTTTTTTCTCCCAGTTGTTTTTTGTTTTTGGTTCAGTTTGGTTTGGTTTGGAGGCGGCTGCCGAATGCGTTTTTAAACAGTGCATTCTACGAGTAAATCAAAGATCTGTAAGGACCGCCAACCGAACCGATTGACTGTCTGTCAATTTCCGGCGAAAATCTGGTCGTAGCTTGTAGCGAAGATAACTAAATTAACGCAAAAACCAACCGACTTCCAGGCGTCTCATATAATTGCGATAGAGAGATATTTGACGTTTAGTTGCGGTGCGGTTTCGCTGCGCTGCGCTGCGGTTGCGAAGTGGGGGTCGCATTCGGGGCGTAAAAATATGCGTTATCCTAACCGCAACAACAGGTGATTGAAATGCACAACGCCAAGGACATGAACAAGGTTAGAGGCACTAACAAACCATTAACACTCGAACCGCAAACTGCCAATTCTTGCTACCTGTTTTTCAGCGTGTCAAAGACAGAGAGAGAGAGAGAGAGAAGGTAACAACAGCGGGAAGAAGCAGTGAAGCGGCGGTAGGTCCCTTTGCCTAGAGGCATTTTTGTCGCATGATTAGAGCCCATTACAAATCGTAAGTGTTACGCTACGGCGACACTAGGTGGACCAGGCCAGGTGGTCTGTAGGATCGATTCGACTTTGACTTGTTCTTTTACATTTTTTTTTTGTTTTGTTTATTTGTCCGAGGCCAA
Organism: Drosophila sp. 14030-0761.01; assembly: GCA_018150735.1. NCBI lineage: Eukaryota > Metazoa > Arthropoda > Insecta > Diptera > Drosophilidae > Drosophila > Drosophila sp. 14030-0761.01. Next base: position 15,875,832 of record JAECWO010000031.1, read on the forward strand.
ATAGACTTGTCAAACTGTTCGAATGATCGATTTGACACACCAACTTAGTCAACTTTCGGGATGCTAACATCCTGTTGCTGCTGATGCTCCTGCCCTTACGCCTATCTCTATCTCTACCTCTCTACCCCTGCCTTGCCCTGGCGTTGCCAATTGCTTTAGCAGCGCTTTTTAGCCTAAACACACACACACACACACAAACTCAGAGAGTGTCTGCCAAGATTGGAAGTTGATATGGACGCATCTGCTTTTTGGTAGGCGTCGACGCTCAACTGAATATAACCCAAAACCAAAACCAAAAATAAAAGGTGTTGCCAAATTATGCTAATTTAATTAGCCGAGAGCTGCCGGCCTTTATTTCACGGCATATTTTCGACTTTGCATTTTCGTCATAGTGACAATAATTAGCTCCCTGTCTCACATTTTGTAGCTACGAATGTGCTAATTGACCTGCAAATTGATTTTGGACGCCTACTAAAGTTAGTGATATATTTGACAATATTTGTCTCAATTTAGCTCGACGACTGTTTAACTAACAGTTTTGCTCCATTCGCTCTTCCATTAGCAATTTTGTTTGGAATAACTTTGTGTTTAGCCAAGTATTTAATTTTTGCTTTACTAAAACAAGTTAGAGACTATATTTTTGTAGGGTAGCCTTCAAAACCTTCTGCTATCCGACATGCTTCTTAATAAACTTGAAACGCTATTCAAGTAGCAATTCAAATAGTTTGTTAACTAATTCAAACTTAGTCAAATCGGTGGCTAAGAAACGATGGGATGTAAGATTTTAGTAGTACTACAATGGGTAAAGTTAGTTTTGATCTAAAATTACATATATTGTGGTGGAAATTCCTGGTTGCTCTAGAAACGCTGTTTCGTCAAACCATAAAGCTATATTTTTAAATGTTTCATATGGTACTCGTAGTCTAGGTACAAAATTTTGAAATTAATTATAAACATAAACGAAGGCACAATTTAAAATAAAGGTAATTATTAATAATTTATTTTCATTGTATTCAAATGTTAAATTGGGTCTTTGTTTCCTTAATTTGCACTTTCAAAATGAACTCTCTCTTTTTGCTATGGCCTAAAAACATATTTGAAAGCAAAGCAGAATAAGAATTATATTAGATTTTTCATATTATCAATTTAATATGCAGATTATATGATTTCTTTTTTCCAAAACGAAGTTTGGTGAGATAGGATCAATCCTAGTTATTCAGAAATTCCAAGTAGATCATTCTAGATTTTACTGGAATTTTTCAAAACGATAATATGAAAGAAAAAGAAATTATTTGATATATTATATATATATATTATTTAGTCAGATGTAACCAAATCTGTTATATCGACCTCGGTGGTCCCAGATATAATTTTGTTAAAGCAAAGTTCTTCTGTAAGTCGATGTACCCTATAGAGAACTTCCCTGTAATGAAGTTCTCCGTATAATAGATTCATTTAAAAGACACAGTGCGCTCATTCTATTCTTAATATCATACATTGTATATATAATCTTTAGTCAGATGTAACTAAATCTGCGATATCGACCTTGGTGGCCCAAGATATAATTTTTTTTAATCAAAGTTCTTCTGCAAGTCGAACTTCCCTATAGTGAACTTCCCTATAATGAAGTTCTCCGTATAATGAATTAATTTTAAAGAAACAGCGCGCTCATTCTGTTCGTAATATCATAATTTCTTAATAATGAAGTTTTTTCCCATTCATTATAGGGATGTTTGACTATAATAAATAATTTCTAATATCAAGAAGACACATATAAAACCCAATAGACAATTAAAATGAATAATATTTTGGCAAGCTCATAGTTATTTAGATATACATATAGTATCCCATAAATTTAATCTATGATAAGATCAAATTTCTTTCGTGGAATTCAGTTAAAATCATATTTCTATCGATTTCACGATTTACAAAATTCATTTTTCTTAAGCGGTGAACTTCAAAAACCATTTACACAACTTTCTGTAAAAAACTTAAAGGTTTTGTGATCTGTGATTCTTGGAATAGAAATAACATCAATTAAATGCAAAAATGCCGCAACAAATCAAAATCTAATTAAATCAACTAAAGATAACATGCAGCTTAATTCTTCACAGTTGAAAAATTAAAGTTTTCGGTCATTTCTTTTGGAAAGATTTCAGAGTTTTGCTGTGGCGGCACGAGACCGAAACGTAAATTGAGACCAAGATCTTGAGAGAGTGAGAGAGGAGATGGGGGGAAACTGGGCGGCTTAACGGCAAACATCGAGATGCCTGGCTTGATGCCACAATTATAACTGAATCAACTTTGACATGTGCCGACAACAAAGTGCCTCTAGATCGGCCATACATTCATCTATAGGCACCATTGTATCAATGTGTATGTATCTGGAAATAATTGAAAATCACTGCTGGCCAATTGTCACTTCGAAAGCCGTTGGAAAAATCAACAAAAATTGAAATTGTAGCAAATCGATTTGGAGCACATCAAGAAAATTTCCAAAAATTGCCCCTTTAATTAGAATCTTTGCTTCTCTCTCGCTCTCTTTGTCTATGGAAACCTTAGCATAATTATTTATTTTCCCCATTTGCTGGCTGATAACTAATTTCGGTGGCTGGAACCACCGTGTCAATGGCTGAGAGCATTCTGTATCCATCCTCCGCACTCCTCAGATATATGCAGAACTAAAATGCATTACGAAAATCCATTTACTATGGAAAATAAATCAAAAGTCGGGAAAGCGACTGTAAAAGAGAAGCCAAAACGCAAGTGAAAAACTGCCTCAAAATGTGCGTATTTATGTTGATTATTTATGTATTTCTCTGTATCTATCTCTCGAAATTCTTGTGCTCAGCCGCTTTACATGGCATCAGCATTGGGCATCAAAGGATTGATTGCCTGTCCTGATTATGGGGAAATCCCCTGTTAATAATTCAATGTCAAATTAGTTGTAATCAAATTGTGATAAATATGTGAATTATTATGTTTTATGTTGGCTTGTGGTTACGCTTGGTTAGAATACACTACAAAAGTACTTCGATGACTTGAATTAGAATGGTATGGAAAACAATATTGACTCTTAGTTTGATTTGATTTTGTGATTAAAAATAAGTTGATTGATTTTTGTTTGTGTTCTTACCTTATTTAAAGGAAGTTTTGTGTCAGTTTGTAGTTGTAGGAGAAATATCTACATAAATTGTAATTGACAGGGCCAAAAAGATGTTTTGGATGCTTAGCAACTGTGTTTAATGCCCTAAAAATACGGGAAAAAGGAAGAGAACAGAGTTGTGATTAAAGACTTGCAGAAACGAAAGTCTTTTAAGAAGGACTAATATGCCACAAAGCTATTTTAGGAAAGAAATAAAGGATCAGTGACTTGAAAAGGCATATAAATACTCTTCCACCGCAGTTTTATAAAAAAAATGCAGTCAAAATGAAGGAATTAATCTTGGTTTCACTTGGTTAGTTCATTTCTTTGAGTTACCGTGTGATCTAACTCTCATCGACTAATGTATTTAGAAACGTTAATACCATATTTAGTGAAGAACCTCTGGATTAATATGTCTATTTAAATCGATACAGAGAAATTCTGTTTTTATTACCAACTGAAAGACTGCTGTAAATTACTTAAATTGACTGAAATCTTGAATAATCGTGGAATTTTCCGTCTTTAAAACTTCTTGGAACTAGGGTCATTAGTTCTATCTAAGGACATAAGGATTGGTTTATGTTAACTACCTTATCAACTAAATTTTGATGCCTTAAAAGCTGAGGAACCCTTGAACCTGAGTTGAATGGGTTAGAATCAGGATTTGATAGTCCTGAAATTTAATTTCTTTAGATTTTTACAGATAGATCGTGTTATTCTTTCTCCGTCTCGATAAATTTTATTTTACTTTAGCACTATTTATTTTATAGTGCTAAAATTCACAACGCGTCACAGTGGGAACTTTCCGGTAAATGTCTATATGTAGAAAGATCAAGCATATCCCTATCTTATTATCTCATTATTTTAAGATTATACTATTGAAAAACCTCTGAGTACAGTAGATTGCTTCGAATCATAAGAATATCATTCTAGAAGTTCGCGTCCTACTAAAAATCTCTGAGATATATAACCTAAAGGATCCACGATCTATTCGTATATCCAGTTATTGATTTTCTGACTTGTCATATTTTATTTCATTGAGATAATTCTGCATTCTGCAGGACGAAAGAATATTTCTAATTTAGTTTCTTATCAACTGGTTTCATAGAAACCCGATCTCTGAGTTAAGTAAATCACTTATAATCAAAATTACTTCATTCCAGATATATCTATGGCCCAGATTAACTCGTTGACACAATAATTACTTGTTAGACCCATTAAATTACAACCCATCTAGAGTTTCCTTTAATGTTTCTGTGATTTTTAAAGGATAGTGCTGCACTTCACCACGTATCACAGTGGCGCGTTCATTTACAGACAGACCCTCCTCGAATTGAGACCGCACAATCTCTACTTGGAAATCATAATGATCGGTTTTCTGTTTCGCCGTGTCGGCATTAACCCTTTCATTAGCTAATTCTTGTCATCATTGACATCATCACACCTATGAACATATATATTGCGCAGGTGTTAAACGAATTTTATGGCTTAACGCCACGAGCACGAAGAACTGCGAAGGAATTGAAAGAGATCCTATCAAAAGGCGATCGAGTGCTAATCAAGGATCAACTGAAAATTAACAGGAATGCGTTAAACAAAGGGGCGCTACACAGAATTTTGCCCTTAGGGCAATTAATGTTCATCTTCATGAGTTCATATTTTTTGTATGTGGGTTTTTTTGTGTGTGTTTTTTTTTGTCGATTCAAAAGAATCCGCGCACACATCTTACGCCGACGCGGGCTGTTAGAATTCACACTTCTTGGGTGTCCTTGACTGTTGCCGACAAAGCGCCTCAAACGGAGCGAAAAGAAATGAAACCAAACGAAACCACAGATCATGCACATAATGGCATCCTTTGTTTCATACCCTCCTCCAATCATCAACGGTTTTGCGGTGAACTCTGAACTCCTTTTGCTGCGTCATGTCATTGGCTAGCCATTGCAATCGGTATCCTTCTTGGGCTTGGTTAATTTTTACGGCTTTCCCTCCAACAACTGACACTCATCCAGAGTGAGAGAGAGAGAGTGCGTTGGGGGCGTTATCGGATCACACATTATTATTAATACGTTTTTAAATCGCCTCTAAAGGAGTGATATATTTGTACATATTTGTCTTATCACCTCTGAGACCAACAGACCGACCGACCGACTCTACCAAATGTTGCTGCTGATGATCCTCCAAGCCTCCAAGTAGCCCTCGATCTAATTAATCATTTCGTTTTTTTTCTTGGGGAGATCGCTGCCGCCCTTTTGTGGTAACCTTTTGGCTGTGTGTAAACAGTTGCGGTTGGGTTTTAATTTAGTTTTCTTGTTTCTCACAACAGCTGGGCTTTCGTTTAAGCTGACATATGGGCGTTAGTGGTAATTTTTCAGCGGCATTTATTGGGGAACGTTTTAAGAATCATTAGCGTAACATATATTCAAACAGAAAATCAATAGAAAAATTTTAACTTGACTTAAAGCTAAAAAAAAACCAAACGAGAACCAAACGAGAAAGAAAAAGGCAATGGAATAGAAATTAAATTCCGCAGCATTTCAAAGCCATCACTCAAGTCAAGTTAAAAGCTATTTTTTGGCAAAAATGAATTTTTTTTTTTTCAGACATTTTTTGGTCTGAGAGCCGAGAATATTTTCCCACAGAAATGTCTACAGAATGGAAACTCCCTCACATAGTGTGTGTGTATGTGGGGGGTTTCTCAAATTTTAAATTGAAAGTGAAGCAAGAGAGAGCCCATAAAAAGTACAAATATTAATAGTCAAAAAAAGAAAAAGAAATAACAACCGATAGCAGTTACCAGTTACCAGATACAGATACATCAATGACAGGCAATCTATATCCACAGCACAGTAGCCGTTTGAGTTGTCATAAGTTTTGAGCGATTGCCTCCAAGGCAAAGCCAGAGACCACCACACACAGCGTGTCGGCCAGTCAAACAATAGCAGCACAATTATTGCCAAATGGCACACACAGCAGCCAAGTGAGAGGAGAGGCACCCACGTTGCTTGTATCTCATAGATACAGATACATAAACAGTGGCAGCAACACAACAATAACAACAGCAACTTCGTTGCCACGACGCATAATTTTCAATGTTGTTCACACAGACACCGACACACACACACATGGCGTATACGTAACATAAGTTCTTTGATTTTGGCCGACAGCAAATTAAGCAAAAGTCATGCACTCGCTGTCGGAAATGAAGTTTACCAAGTGTATATTATATACATACATATTTTGCTCGTGCGAAAATCTTAACTGACTTTTTGTTTCTCATGAATAAGTTAAGTTTCTCGACCTTTTGGCTTTTCCCCTAATTAACAAAAGGCAACCAAATGTTGCCACAGTTCTCTCTCTCTAATGTGGTTTGTTGTACTGCTCGGAGCAGTAATTGAAACACAGTTTGCCAAAGAGCAGCTGGAGTTTAAACCATTCAATGGAATATGGGGCATGCCTCAATGCAGTGCAATGCAGCTTAAGCAACTGTGTACACTGTGTTAAAAGCATGGCTAACAACACGACCCAGAAGGTTGGGTGGCCTTGTCATATGCAAACGAACAATTTATACCCTCTTGATGATTTTCATTTTGCTTCACTTCAAAATCAGTTGAATTTTTCTTCACATCAAATCAATTGAGTGATGAAAAACGTTTCTCAACTCTGAGATTATTTATGAGCTTGGTACACCCACTCAATCGGTCGACTCGGACAGGAAACATTAAAATGAGTGTGGCGAAATCTTAGAAACTGCTTAAACCCCAGAGGTATATATTCATATATCCAAATCAAGAGCAAATAAAAATAAATAATCAACTCTAGTCAAAGGCACTAAAGAATAACAGAGTTTTAAGTGTCTCGAACTGGGCGGAGTCTATCATTGAAAATTGCAGCCATGCTAAGAAAACTCATTGGTTCGTTTGTAGTGCTCTGAACTGCTCTCACTTATGGCCAGTTGCTCTGCACTACTCGTCTGGTTTGATCACTCTTCTCTCTCTGTCTTGCTGCCGCTCTTCGAAGGCTCACTACCCACCCTCGCTGGCTAGCTAGCTGGCTGGCTCTGCTAGCTCACTCGCACGCTCACTGTGGCGCGCTCTCGCCTCTCTCTCTCTCTCTCTCTCACTTTGACTGTCTGAAACTTGTTTTTCTGTTCTGTCGACGTCGTTGCAGGGTTTCGAGAATCTCACAAATTCGTTTTAGTCTTGCTGGCTGACCGTTTCAAAATCAGTTTCGAGCTGTCAAGCAAACGAGCAGCATCACATACAAAAAAAAAAAAAAAGAAACACTGTTGCACATGCGCTTTAAACCATAACCTAAGTCACAAGTGCAAAAAAACAACAAGAAGTGTCGTGAAAAAAAAAAGAAAAACAAACTTCAAACAATCAGATAACGGATTACATACATCATCACAACATCAACTACGACGACAACATGACTGTATCGGCTCTAAATATGACACCATATTTCGCTGGATATCCCTTCCAAGGTAAGCATCACTACGAACTGGCAAGCGAGCATCGCTCTATTACCAATTACCACAATTACGAGTACAAAACGCCTTGGCATAGAAAAGTGCTGGCTCATCGTTGAGAGAGCGCTTTCGCCGCTGGTAGACCCAAACGAGAGATCATTACCCGCTCGGTCGGCAATCATGATCAGCTTTTTGACTTATTGATTGTGATCGGCCCAGACCAGGGCCCAGGTCCAAGACTCCAAGCCCAAGCTCTGACTCTGCCGCATTCTTCGGCTTCCACCCAGACTTTGCAGACTTTTTGGCGCGATCGCGTCGTCTCTCACTCTCTCGCACTGTCGGCTCTTGTGCTTTGATCTTGGCTCAGTGTCTGTTGTTTGGAGTTGGAGTTGGGAGTCTGTGGCTCTGAGTTTGGGGTCTTGTATATCACGTAGCGTAGCAGCAATATCAGCGCTCCCCAACTCCATTCCGGGGAATGGGTTTAATTTCTTCTTGGTCTTTTTTTTTTTTTGGGTCCGGCCTTTGACTGGCACAGCTGGGTGTCTGCTGCGCTTATGGATTATTAGTTTGATTTGATTGGGATGCAGCTGTGCATGATCGGTATTTTTATTTTTGTTTTTTTGTTGTTTTCCTTCTGCGCTTTCTTTCTTTCCTCACATTTCTTCGGAGGCCTACGCAAATTGGCAATTTACGCTTTGTTATATCTACAAATGGTCAAGAAGCATAGTTTTCAATACAATAGCGATCCTCTCGGGTTGATCCTGCTTAACGCAATTTGAATGCAATGCCAACTAGGGCTAACTGGATTACTTATTTACGCTCAATCGATTGCAATAGAGAAAAGTTAATTGGACAAGACTGGACGGAACCACACACAAAGATTCGTGTTGCATACTAATCATATCTCTCTCTCTCTCTCTCTCTCTCGTGCTCTTTCTAGGACAAGGTCGCGTCAATCAACTTGGCGGCGTCTTTATCAACGGTCGCCCCCTACCCAATCACATACGTCGACAGATTGTCGAAATGGCTGCTGCTGGAGTGCGTCCTTGCGTCATCTCACGTCAATTGCGTGTCTCGCATGGTTGCGTCTCAAAGATACTGAATCGCTTCCAGGAGACAGGATCCATTCGTCCTGGCGTAATTGGCGGCAGCAAGCCACGTGTAGCCACTCCCGATATTGAGGCACACATTGAGGAATTGAAGCAATCGCAGCCGGGAATCTTCAGTTGGGAGATTCGCGCCAAACTGATCGAAGCTGGTGTCTGCGACAAACAGAGTGCTCCATCGGTTAGCTCCATTTCCCGACTGTTGCGTGGATCATCTGCGGGCGCTGGCACATCTCACAGCATTGATGGCATCTTGGGTGGTGCTGCTGGTCCTGGAGCTGGTTCGGCAGGCAGTGAAGATGAGGAGAGTGACGATGACACCGAGCCCAGTGTACAGCTGAAGAGGAAACAGCGACGATCTCGCACAACCTTCTCCAATGATCAGATCGATGCCTTGGAACGCATTTTTGCCCGCACTCAGTACCCTGATGTCTATACCCGTGAGGAACTGGCTCAGAGCACTGGTCTGACCGAGGCTCGGGTACAAGTTTGGTTCTCCAATCGTCGTGCTCGTCTCCGTAAACAATTGAACACCCAACAGGTGCCCAGTTTTGCCGCCACAACCACTTCCTATGGATCAGGAGCAACAACCTCGGCTGCCGCAACAGCTCCCAATATGTCCATGGGTCTCTATAGCTCACAGGCATGGCCTACAGCGGCTGGAACAACGACTGGCTATGAGCCCCACACTGGCTATGGCGGTTCAGTGGCTTCCATGTCACCTGCCAGCAGCTCTAGTGGTGGCTCCAGCAGTGGCTCAGCTGCCCACAGTCCAGTGCAGGCACAAAGCTCCAACTATATCAATTCATCTGCCACCACATACGGCATGGGCGGTTCATCGAGTGGAACCTATGCGGCTTCAGCCTACACCATGCCCACGGCAAGTGCTGCCACATCCGCTGAACAATTGCGCTCGCAATTCGCCTCCGCTGCGGCCTCTGGAGCCGCTTCATCCTGGGATGGCTACAATTTCGCTCCCAGCTCCTTCTTCCCCACAGCTGCATCCAGCTCCAATCACATGGCCGGCTATCATCCCCATCCCCATCATCATCATCATCATCAGATGGAGCAAACGAAGAGCTCCATGGTACCAACTGCTCCAACATATCCCTACTTTGGCTTCTAAGTTTCTTTCTTGTTAGCGGCTGCACTGGCTCCAGTTTCTAGTTTTAAGTTTTTATTGAAAACTCTCGACTTTAAGAGCTTAAGACTGTTTATATTTTATGTTAATAATCATTAGGAAATAAGTCATATCAAAATAAACGAAAACATACATAATCAAAACTTAAACCAAAATTGATTTTTCTATTTTTTTCAAAAGAATTTATTGCTCTTTTGATTGAAGTGATTTGCTTATATACAGTGATCACAGGCTAGAGAACACTTCTAGTTTTCACTGTATATAAATCATGCTTATGATTAATATTTATTAATCCCATATTGAATGGTTTTGCAAGCCCTTTAAGCGCTTCGCAAATATCTCATTAGAGAGTGAACTTGGACAAAGCAATTGTCCTCACACTCCATTAGACTTCATTTGGACCACACACACACACACACACACGCATACACATGCAGGTTAGACAGACAGGTTCGCCTGTCGGTTAATCCTTGAAAGAATTACAGAAATTGTCCCCTTAAAATGACATCGCAACAATGGGCTAAACATGACGATCCAACAGGATCGAGGCCTAGATGGAGGGCGCTCGCCCTGACATCTATCTGAGTAGACAACAAGCCGACTTATGAGCTGACAATTAAACAATTACATACAAAAACCGACACGAACTCAAAACTCTCGTTAATACGAAAATAATTTCGAGACCCACACACATAGTCGCAACAAAATAGAGCAATTGACAATAGAGAGATGCGCAAAATATGACTAGAAGATGCCCACCAAAAGAAGACCACCATCAACGAGGGAGACCCTGCAGTGGAGTGGAGGGGGAGTGGCGGAGAATGCTTTGAAAGATGCCGACGTATTGTGGGCCTGGACCATAGAGTGAGAGAGAGAGTTATGAGAGATGAGAGGGCCCCGACGAAGGACCTCAACGACACACACAAAAAACGGGCAAAACGGGAGTGGACAAAGCCATTGACAAAATGTTAGGAGGAGGACTTGTGCACAAGTTGCCGATCAGGTTCTCAAAGTCTGTCCTAGTTTCTTGGGTGGTAGTAGTAGTAGTTCAAAGTCCCAGCGACCTTCCTGCTGCTCTCAATTATGTGTGCACAGCGGGCGTCGCACTTACCACCTAGAATGAATACATTCTTTTCGGGGTCGTCCGAGTGTCTAAATGAAAACATCAATTAGTTCATATCGCTAGGGTCGCTAGCTAGCTTCTAGCTGCTAGACTGCATGGAGAGAGAGAGAGAGAGACACACAGTTCGTAGTGGTCCAAGGAAGAAGAACCTGTCCTCTACAAGGGTGATAATGTGCCTCAACTGTGTGACAATCATAATTGATCGCCTTGCTCGTCCTGTTTCTTCTTCTCTGGGGTTTTCCTGCCTTCCACTTTGTCATACAGTGGTTCATACAGTAGCCTGCGGCTTCGTTTGTCCCATCGTTGTCCTTGTCCTTGTATCTCTTTCTCTTTACTTGGGCCCACCAACTTGGATATTTTTATACAAATTTAATTTGTGCGACAACTAAGTGAGCGAGCGAGTGAGATCCTTTTTGTCTTTTGGTGTCTCTCTCCTTTTCTATTCTGGTGCGGCACTTTTAACAAAACTGTTGAAAGGTCCTCACCATAGCCTTCACTCTGGTGGCACTCTTCAAACTACCGATCGTGATTTATGCGTTTTTGATATGCGAATTCTCTTTTGGCCAGCTTCCTGTGTGGCCGGGCCCAAAGAAACCATAATAAACGTGGTGTAGCTCCGGTAGCAAAAATTCATTTTTTGCGGCCGCTTTGTCTGCCTTCGTTCCTTCCATTTTGATTGATGATGATCCATTCGGAATTAGTTTGATGAAAGACTTGATGACTCTCATGGCAACACTGCGAATTTTAACCAAGTCAACTTTTTATGTTTCAGATTTTACTATTCTTCATGCAGAATTGCAGATTTATTGTTAAGAAACACGTTAATTTGTGATTTATTTAACGTTTATTACTTTAATCCAAAACATCCGGTTAGCAGTAAGGAAGAATGGTTTAACTTTGGAAATTATCCACGAATCGACCCAATTTTTGACATGACATGAATTGCTTTTCCATATGAGATGAATTACTGTGGTATAAAATGTTTCGAAGGTAGTAAATAGCTTTAGTTGAGCTTGATAAAAGACTCTAATAATAGTCTATAAATATTGGATACGATAGGCAGTATCTCTCTCTTCTCTGATACCCAAAGGCCTATCATTTGTTAGTTATTCTTTATTAGCAATCAATGTTAACTAAATACATAAATGAAAATCGTTTCTCGGAGTTATTATAGATTCTATATTAGTGACCATAGAAAACCCTTCTTCATGGTAATTTTTCCAGGCGTTTTTCCAGGTGGTGTGAAATTTTGTTTCTTTGCTGGTAATTCATTCATTTCCCTGTATAAGTGTAAACCGCAGTTGGGGTACAAGTGGAAGTAATTTAAGGTTTAAATGGTAAAAAACATGTAACTAAACATTTTATTAATAATTTAAATGCTTATAAACATGTAACTAAACATTTTATTATTAATTGTATTATTACTTTATAAAAAGCAGACTCGAAGTCATTTATTGGAAGCAAAAACCTGCTTACTAACTAGTTTAGGGCTATTTTGAGGACTATTAAGTTATTTCTTCTGTAGACTTCGCTAACTACACTAGAACCGTAATGCCATACGAGCACTTCCACGCTAAAACTAGTTGGGAATTACAACTAAATAAAGCATAAGAGGAAGCACAGCTTAAAACTCCAAAGTTCACTTCTTGTTTGCATGCCCGAAAGGCGTCAGTAGATTTACGTAATGTTAAGAATGTTTTTTGGAACCTAATTGAAGGGTTGTGCGCTTTTTGACTCTAATGTTTTGCTCAATTTTATCAATCGATCTCGGTAGAAAATCTCTATAATAGTTTTAAAATAAACAACACCTATTTAGTCTTTAAACTAGAATGGTTATCCATTTTGAAAAACATCTAGGTGGTTTATCTTCACCATATTATAATAGAGGTCCTCATTTGATATCATTAATGATCATAGGAAGTAAAATTCCTTCCTCATGTGTCATTTCCATGCTTTCAAATCATTTTCAAAGACAAAATATCATTTATTGCATACCGAAAACCTTAAGTACAAGTTCTCCCTCTGTGTTTTGCTTAATTCTTGCAATTCCACGCATCAGTGTCTATTTAGAAAACCACTAACAACCACTTCTCTTGGGTAAGATATTAATCAGAGTTGTTTATACACTTAATCGTTTAAATTTATTGTAACCAATTGTAATTGCCACCGATCTACAATTACCAAAATCAACATGTTCCACTGCCTGTCCATCTGTCTGTCTGCTGGCTTCCAAGTAGCTATGTATATATGACAGCCAATACACAATTTGTTGATGAAATTTTCCGCTTATTTTTCACGTACTCATTCGCTCAATTTCAAAGCGCACGCCAAAACCAAACCCAAAACCAAAAAAAAACCCAACACATACTCGAACTCATATGTATCAGTTGAGGTATATTTATCATATATTCATTAAAAATTATTTACGTATATTAAATAGCGCAACGGAGACAACAACAACAGCGAGTCAACGGAAGTTGGTAGATATTCGCCGTTGATAAAACATCAAAACCAATCTGATAAGGAACGCTTTAAATTCCGTTACGTAACGCAAATTTAGAGCGTAACAATTCTGTGTGTGAGTGTGGCAGAGGAGTTCACACAATGTTTTTGTTTTTTTTTTTTCGTAGGTCTTTGTACTTCTTCGTTCATTTTTTTCGGGGTGTTGTGGTGTTCCTTTTTTTCAGATCGCTTTAAGGCGATTTACGCATGAGTTTTGATCGATTCGCGTTGAAAATTTGATAAGCCTGATGTTTGAGTTACGCATGTTGAGCTTTTAATTATGCCAAAATTTATAAACTGACCTAACCTGTCCCGAAAATCCATCAGGAAACTAATCTTAACGGCACATGCTCAGCCTCGAGTAACTTCATAATAATCATTCTCCAACAAGTCTACCCAAATCGATGACGTAGATGCAGTTGAGGATTGAGTGGAGGCAACTAAATAACATTATAATTCAATAAGAAATCTCCCCCAACTCCACTCCACTCCAACCCACCAATGCCAAAGGAACAACGACTGAATAATGGCGCTGAATATGCAGCTGGTCGATCCCTAGAAATGACTGCGGCAACGGCAGCCAGCTTGTCTGCAGTGTCTCGCAGTGCAATTGTAGAAATCATCAGAAAAGTGGGCAACATGCAATTTACATCGCTCTGGCCGCCACATCGACTCGACTGGTGATCCCCGTCGGCGATATTATTTTATGTTTTGATCCGAGTTTGTGAGAGAGAGAGAGACGAAGACCTTAAGCGAGCGTAAAAATATGCACAAAACGTCAACCAGGCGATGCAAGCAGATGGATGTACATACATATGTATGGATGGAAGGTTCGCGCGTCGATGGAAGCAAAATATGGATTAAAGAAATCTGATTACAATGTTGTGGAATTGCTTGATCAGTTCGCTTTGTTTTTGTACAAATTGAATGTTATTTTACAAAATGCGCTCACGTAGTTAGGCGTGCAATATGCTTGAAGACAGTACTCCACTCACTGTAGTAGTATGATGGGAAGGAGAACACAGGGGGCGCAAGACTGTAGACTGTAGAGTTGGCATAGCGCGCGAAGATTCTTTGATCATTTTACGCTTATTTGGCGGCACTGACACTCGCTGATCTTTAGCATATTTTACGCTCAACTTGTGATCAAACCGTAACTTTAGACGCGTACCTGCCCGTCTCTCTCTCTCTCTCCCACTTGGAGTGTTTTTGTGGTATGACTCATGGGCCCATTTGCCATGTACCATCCATCAGATCTGGGTAACTAGCCGACTCTGGTGATATATTTGCATATTGCTTGGGAAAGTCGACGAGTTCGAGTCCAACTTCAAGTCAAAGTTGGAGTTATAGATAGTCAGTGGTCCATGGACCATGCTGGTGAAGCTGTTGCCGTTGTGTCTGTGCCATTTTGTATTGCTGTACATTATTTTATTTTATTTTTTTTACTTTACTTTTTTTTTTTTTTTGCGCTTTTGGCTTATATTTTATTATTTTTATCTTTATTGTTATTGTTGTTATTTTTTTGTGTACTCTTCGTGGCGATGGCAAGGCTATTTTCTGTGTGATTTCTTTCTTTCTTTCCATGGCCGCGGCTGCTGCCGCTGCTGCTTCACTTTGATCTTTTGCCGAACTGAAAGCCCCCCTCAACCCACCTCACTCACAAGTTCAACACGAGTGGAGTTGAGTGGAGTAGTGCCCTCCCCTCCACCCTATAGTGAATAGTTTTCTTTCAGTTATTTTTTGATTTTGTTGATTGCTAACAATAGGCGAGACAAGGCATTTGTTATTAGCTATGTCAATTGTTTGTAATTTTTGCCATTCCCAATCAAACGGCTTTCAACTACAAACAACGAGGTGAGGCCAAAAGAGCCATCTGTCTTAGCCCCAAAAAAAAAAAAATATCTTGACAATAATTTGTACAGTTTTTTTTTAACTTTTGAATCAACTTTTAACTGCATAATGGACCGCTTAGGCAAAAGGAAACTCAAGAAAAGAAAATTAAATTAAAGAAAAATTAACAAAGTAATAATAAAGGATTGGATTGGATAAAGGATAATAAAGGATATTTTGTCAATAATTTTTAACAATATTCATAAAATATTTTGTCAATAATTTTTAACAATATTGAAGGTCCTCAGGTTTTCAAAAGTTTCATCAACTTTCTTTGTATGTACATATATGAAGCCCAAAAATATTTTGTCAATAATTTTTAACAATATTCAATTATATAATTAAATATATGTTTAAACCAAAGAGCTTTCCAACAGCTCAAATGAATGTTTTCTATATTTATTTCTTACTATTTTGATAATTTTTTTGATAAATAAAACTTTGTACATTTGTATAAAGCTTAGAATATCTGTCAAATATTTTCTTAACATGTTTTTTCTCTATTTCCATATCTCCAAAATATTTATTTTTTAAGCCAACTAATTGGAAAAATGTTTTCTATATATGTATGAATGTTCCTAATAGTTCTTGCAATTCTATATTTAATTTTCACCATGCAAGCAAAAATTACTTAAACTTTTTATAGTTTTGTATAGTTTTTATAGGATTTGCATGTTTTTAAATTTTTTTTCTTACACACAAATAATTGTTTAGTCCAGAAAAATATTGCCAATTATTTTTAATGTCTTGCTTAACTTTAATTGCAATAAATTTTTTAATTTTCATAATGAGAATGACTGAATAATTAGGAAATAATCATTGAAAAGGCCCATAAAATAAAAGTGAAGTTAAAGTGAATAGCATCTAATTTGTTAAAAAAAAACAAATTGCAAAAGAAATAAGTTTTCGAAAGGCCTAATACATTCTGGAAACATTTTATTTCTATATTGTGGTGGATTATAGCGGCCGGGAACTAAAACCTTGACTTTTTCCAACTCGTTTCTCATTATTCGCCATTATGTGGATTATTTTACAGTCGTTCATTAAAATGGTTGACATCACGCATCACTTTACCATTTCCTTCACCCTCTACTCTCCCTGGCCAGTCAAATATTGGCAACATAATGGATTTCCTAATGAGAAAAAATTGAAAAAAAAGGAAGAAAGAACGCTGTGAACGTTTGGCAAAATATATTTCCACGCCAACTCAACGCGCGGCGAAATCTATGCTATACAAACAACCCAATCATTTAAATGAATTATTTTCCTGCGATGCAAAGAGAGAGAGAGCGTAATGTGGGAACAATATATATGCCAAAAAGGATGCAGGAAGGAAAATCAATGCCGACTACCACCAACCACTGGATGGCTGACACTGGGTCTAGGTCTGCGTCTGGGGTATAGATGAGTGTGGCCCAGGAACTGGATATGAACTGTAGTTGGTTGATAGGCGCACAAATTAGCGTGAAGCGTGCAGAAATTTGTTGGAAACGAAAAAAAAAGGACGTCGTTGCATTTCATGTCGTTGCCATTATTTTTCAACATATCTAAAATGAAACATTTCTTGACACTTTTTTTTTTTGTGTTTCGTTTTGTTGTTTTCACTGGCAGCTGCAGGCTCTGATCGGCGAGGGGAGGATCAGGATGGGCTGGGGAGGTGAAGGCATCGCTTGCTTAGGGCAAAGATGGATTATTTTTACGCTTATTTCGATCTGCTCGGTGGATGTTTGCTTTGGGCAGTTATAAACGCATGGTGTGACTGAGAGAGCACATAAACTTCCCTTGGCTTTTAGTTTTTTTCTTTGGAGGGTTGCGGAAATTTTATCCTTTAGTTTGGCAGCCATTTGCAAAGGGAGAAACGTGTTGCAAAATCTTGTTCTTGGCAATAAGGAAATGAGTTATTAGAATTTGACACACACTCATCCTGTTAATTAACTCGGTAGACTAAGACACATTGGACAATCTCTTCCGGATCTGTTTGGCCATTGATAACTGATAAATAGATTTTTGCTAGACACCTTTTTTTTGGTTTTTTTTTTGTGGAAAAGAAACATCTAAAGCTGTTAATACTGCATGACCAAGTTAAATTTGATGCGCCCAAGGAGGCGGCGACATCGATGGTCAGTTGTGGTGGTGGTGGTGGTGGGGGGAGACTGGACGGTGGATTGGTGATGCCTCATCTAAGATTGCGCACTGCTTAAAAACTAAGCTGAAAATCCAATAAAGTCCAATAAATATTGCTCAAAACTGCTTAGGATCAGGACAGACAGAGAGAATGAGAGAAAAAGGTGCAAGAAATTGTGTCAGTGCACAACATGACGTTGACTTCTTGGGCACATGGAGGCGTTTACTCGACTTAGCAGCGGCTCGAGATCCGAATCGGGATCAGGATCAGTATCTGTCTGTCTCCTACCTGTGTGATGAGTTCATCTCACCCATTTTATTCTATTTATTTTTCGCTCTTCAACTTGCTCCTGGGTCAGCCTCAGGTTGCACTTTTGCACTATGTGTAACAAGTGCACCAAGGATAATGATAATCCGTTGCACACGCGCAACTCACGACGTCGTCCTTACCCTCCTTGCTCACTCTTGGCCAAATAAATAAATTGTAATCCGCTTTTGTGTGTTGATTTCAATCAAAATGCAGCAACGCCCACATTGCCTTTGGCCCAAAAAAAAAAAAAATCTCGATGCCCGTCGCCCTTTCATTCTACACTCACCGGATCTCACCAGGCCATAAGCTTGCCCTGAGGCTTTGGCTCAGCCATTTCAACGTTTGACAACATGCCGTTCTCTTGAGCTATATAATCGGATATAGCAAAAATTCTTTTGATTTCTAGCCAAAAGGAAAAGAGAAAAAACAAAATTCCAATGGTCTTAAGAAGTTGTGAAAAATATTTTGGTTGATATTTCGATTTTGTGACAATTTATGGATTAACTTTGTGATCACCTTAAGCCATTCTTATTCTTGTGAATGAAGAATGTTTTGACCAACGAGCATATTTTATGAATCGCCTGTTTTTACCCTAAGTAGTTTATCAACGCTGATCCCGATCAATGCCTTTAACTCTCATTTACCATAAACTTGCATACGATTATCATAGAGGATCAAGATCAAAAGAGCTAAAAAGCTAAATTGCCGTTAGACTTTTTCTTTGTAGTTTAGCCGACAATATTTCATCATATCGAGCAACTAAATCGACATGATCTCGGCATCGGCAACACAATTTTGCCCTAGGAAATCACTGTGAATCACTTACAAGCACAAGAACAAGAACTTCAAGCCTCTCCAGATCAAGCCACACATTTTAGGAGGAGGGAGAAGAGAACTGACCATCATCATCAACACCGCGAGGCTAAAGAGGCGTTTTGGGAAGTGTGCTCTATATTATAGCCAATCCCTGCAACTAGCACTAGTAGTACTAGCACAATTGAAGGTCAAGCGAACTCTATCGATTTATGTTCTGGCCAAAAATGTGGAAAGAAAAAACGCAGACTAACAAAAATTGAAAATGCATTCAACTCGAAATGCAATGGCGCAATTTGATGCTGACTCTCTGGGTATGTGTGTGTTCACTGAATTGCGAATGAAATCCATAGGAAGAGGCTTCCAATCCACCCACTAACAAGTCCAACGCGAGGCAAAGTTAACAATCTTTCTTCTCTCTTTTATGGGTGGTGGGTGGCGCATTACATGACTTGGACTTGAACATGAAAATGACAACGAAGATGATGACGAGGACGACGACGACGACGACATCGTCCCTAATTGATGATATATGATTGTTGGTCCTCCTAGTCCTAATGGCCTAATGAATGGCAAGGGTTGCGTTTGTGTGTGGGAAGTGAAAGACTGGAAACAAAAATAACGAAAACGGGTGGCTTAAAGTTCAATCATTTAAAACACTCGACGCTAAAAATAAAAATGGGTGAAAGGCACTTTTTCGATAACATTTTTTCCGCCCTTTACAAAAAAGCAAAGGGATCTGGTTTTAAAAGGTCAAGTTTAGAACCTTTAATGAAAAGAAATCGCAACCAATTAAATTTAGTTCAATTGGCTTTTCTTTTAGCAGCATTTTGTACAGCAACGTCAAGAAAAATGAAAAGCGACAAACAATTGTTTAATTAAAAGCAGTTATAGAAAAAATAAAATCAAGTCAATTTCAATCCCAAAAAAAACGAAAACCTTGATTAAGAGCAAAGTCTAGAAAATATTTTGCTGGGAAATAATTTAAAAATATTTAAAACAGTTTACGACTTCTTAAATAGTTTCATAAATTCTTTAAACAATTTTCAACATTTAATATTTATAATAAATTATTATATTTTAAATATTATAATAATATTTTATTATTTTAAATAAGTTTGTTAAATTTTCCATTGCATACAAAATTTTCTATGCTGACAGGTAAAGCGAAAAAAATTTAGAGAACATATTTTATGGGAAGAAGGCTACGATATATTTGAAAACAAAATTGAAGACATTTTTCGACATATAAAATTTAGAAAATTAATTCAAAATATCTATGCAAGAAAATATTATTGCAAATATTTTTAGATATTTTTTTTAGTAAGACATTAAAGCATAGTAAAAATTAAGAGAATATTTTTTAAGGTTCTTGGGCAGTATAATATTTTCGAAACCTTTTTCGGCATTTGAAAAATATTAAATTAGCTCAAAAAAATATTTAAAAAATATATAAAGGCAAACAAAATACTTTTTTGAACTATTCTCTGGTTTCACATTTAATAAACAAATTTCTTTGCGTTGAAACAGACAAATATGCAAACGTAAAAAATTAATTTTCAAATATTTTTATGAATAATTAATATTTTGTCTGTATGTAAACGTAAAAAAAATGTTCTAATATATTTATATGTAATTAATATTTTGTTTGTAAAAAGAGACAAAAAAATATTTTAAATTTTTTCAACTGCAGTAAAAAAAACCAAAAAATTTTCCTTTGCTGGAAATTGATGAATTTTTTTTATGAAAATTCTTCTGTCTGTTATGAGTTCTTCAAATAGAACGAGCCAAGCCTCTCCAGAGCACATGCCAAGATGCCAAGTGAAAGAGCGGCATAGCACTATTGCGATGCACAAACAACGTTGACACACCCAAGTCACAGTCCGAGCTGTGGAGATATGTATGTTGTTGGTATTTGTGTGAGTTGTGAGTTGAGTCCGGGGTTGATCATCGGCAAAACATGACAAGACAGCGCATCGAATCGCCATTTTTGCGCTGTCCTTTTTGGTCAGACGATCCTGTCACGCGATCGTTGTTTCTCATTTCTGTTCGGGGTGTTTGCTATTTGCACAAAAACATTTTTAAAGCCAAACGTTGAATGTTGGAATATACTACATATTACAATGAATAAAATAATGGGCAAAAATCTCTCGAAAATGACACTAAAACTCATTTGCTCTCTCGCTCTCTCTCTTTCGCTCTTTTGGGGGGGTTCTCTCCAGTCATTGATTGGATTTAACTTCACACATTGCATTTTATTGTTTTCACAATTAGTTACGATTGGATGGAGGAGGAAGACTGCCAGAGAGCCAGGATTCATTCCTTTAAGCATGCAGACGATCCTTTTGCCATTGCTTCGTGTTGCTCATTTACAGCAGATTAGCGACGGCGGCAGCCAACGGTTAGGCCATTGTGGTTTAGGGCTAGAGCTCGGAGGATCTGGAGGAACTAGAGATGCTAGGGATACCAAATGGGAATATACCACACATCTGCCGCTTATGCAATTTGTTGCGCCTCACTGATATTGCCTCCTACTTGCCACATTGGCACGGTGCATTGTACATTCCACTCTCTCTCTGTCGTTTTTGTCGTGTGTTTCGTGCTATTTATGTGCGACTATTTATGACATTTAATCTTAACCAGGAAAAATTCAATGGGGGGTTGAGCATGAGCCAGATGCTTCTAATGGGGGTGGAGCATTCGGAAAAGATGGAGTTGCTTGACTATGAGGAATAGTTTAAAGAAAATCGAAAGTAAAGGCTTGAGTACGTAACTAAAACATAATTAATAGAAGGTAAATCGTTGAACTAAAGCCCAGCTTAGACATAATGCTAGGAAATGGAAATGAAATGAAACGCTACTTGCGCTTAAATCCTAAACAAATTCAATCAAGTGAATGATAAGTTTGTTATCAACACTATAATATTCGATTCCAGAGGTTTTCTATTGGTATTTTCTAACGGTTACTCCAATATTTTTTTCAAAAAGCCGCTTATAAGGTAATCGCAGGCACTTTGCGCAAAGAAAGACGATACATTTTTCGATTCCAGCGGTTTTATTTTGGTATTTTGTAACCGCTAATCCAATATTCTTTACAAAAAGTCGCATTTGACGTAACCGAAGTAACTTAAATCAAAGAAAGACGCTAGAATATTCGATTCCAGCTGTTTTATTTTTGAATTTTCTAACGGTTACCCCAATATTGTTTTCAAAAAGCTGTTTATAACGTAAGCGCAGGCTCTTAACGCAAAAAAAGACGTAAGTGAAGTTGCAAAAAGTACGCTTAGTAACGACTGCAAGGATAACAAGTGAGCAGCAGGGGTTGAAACGTTACGAGTAACGTAAACTACGCTCAGTGGCGTCAAATGCCTTCGATAACGTTAAATTTACGATCTGAAGAATACTAAGGTCCGAACCACCACATACAAACTGTGCTTAGTAGCATTCGTTCAACGGTAAATTAGCCTCAGTGGCGCCAAACAGTGTTTCATAATGTAAACTAAATGATCTGCAGGATTACTGATGGGCAGCACTGGTCCACGAATAACGTAAATAAGAGCCCAGTAGCGCCAGCTGAAGAAGAACGCAAACTCAACACAGTGGCGCCACCAGCTTTTAATATCGTAAGCTCTACGATATCAAGGAAATTAACAAAAACCAGACACAACGGCGTCAAGAGCCTTCAATAACTCTATGATTTGAAGGATAACCAAGGGAAAAGACTGATTCAAACGCAGTTCATTCAACATTGAGTTGGACGAGTAACTTTTCCCCTTTTCCGAGTCACATTCAAAAGCAAATCTCAATCGGCAATCTTTTTTGTCCAATTTGTACAATGAAATATTTATGCTGCTTAATAGACATCAACACGTTCGATACGAGTATCCCGAACGATCCCAGCGACTTTGTTGTATGTAGATGTGAGAGAAGGCTCTTCTCCTTGCCTTCCTTCATACATATTCTGCTTGTTTTATTACCCACGGCTTGCAGGGATTGCTTCAGCATCGACGGCGGCGGCGTCGACCTGCATCTCCAACAATATAATAATTTTATCTTGAATGTGCCCTGCAACGCCCACCACTACAGACACGCCCCCTTTGGATCCTCAAGGGGGAGAACGACAACAACAACAACAAGAAGAAGAAGAAAAAAAGTTTGTACGTGCTGTCATCGATCGCGATCGTGGGATATATATGTAGGTAGGTAGGTAGGTAGGAAGGTATGAAAGGAAGCGAAAATCTTGGGCAACAGTTGGTCAACATCTCGCTGTGGAGACGACCTAAGCTTGCCTTTGACTACATGGGGCCTAATGTGATTACAGACTTTAAGTTTATAAACATCGACTGGCCATCGTGGTGGATGATGATGATGATGATGATCATCATGTTGATGATGATGCTGTGGTTGCTCCTGGTCTGAGGGGAGTTATGAAGACTTGGGGGCCCTCCTGTTGTGTTGCAATTACGGCGCGTGCAGGCCTTCTTTCTACACACTCCTTCTTTCATTCCGCCCATCTCCCTGCCCTTCTTCTTCTTCTTCTTCTTGTATACATGATGAATTCTTATTAGCTGTCGTTGGCCGCGGTAAACATCAACCGTTGGCTTCCTTATAACTTTTGCTCTATTTCTCGGCACTCACCTTCGTTTCGTGTTTTTTTTTTTTTGGTGGGGGATTGGGATCTCCCTCGAGCTGGTTTAAGTTTCTTTGGATGCCTCACTGTCTGCACTGGCCGGCAAACATATCGTTCGCCTGGCATCAGCTGGGCGAAGAATTGGATTTCGATGCCAAGGCACGCGCAAATCCCTAATGGAATTCGGCGCAAAGTGCAGAGGGCATTGAGCCTTCAATAGGATAGATATAGACCGATCGTTGGATCAGCAAGTGTTATATATTTTTTATATATATATAGATAAAGATATAGAGAGACTTTTTATATAATACATTCGTTCACTCGTTGAGATCAACACCCTCGCCATTCACTTGGATGGTAATGTGTTCCCTGTCACCTCCGGCACATCCGCCACTCTCAGGAGCCAGGCCAGCAGCTCCCAACAGACGACTGGGTCCCGCTCTTCTGGGCAATGGACGCAAGGATATCTCATCGCTTTCTCGTCGCATGAAACGACGTCGCGTACGAGCAAAATCAAAGGTCTCTGTCTGCCTCTGGCGCGATTGGGCATAGGAGGCATCTGTTAATTGCTGCAGGGCATGTGAAGAACTGGAGCGACGCAATTGATTAACCTCTTGAAGTTGAGGTGCTGTTGCCCCTTGCAACTGGCTCTGGCCCTGCCCCTGCCCCTGCCCCAGTAACGAAGGCTGTCGCTGACGACCACCGAAACATCCAGTGCTATAGCGACCATCCGCTGAACGAGAGCGACGATGACGTGAAGATTCACGAGCACTTAGGAGTTGCTAAATGGAGAGAGAATCACTTGAACAATTAGCCAAAAGGAAACTTATTTCTCTTTCTTACCTGTTGCATATCATCCTTGCGCAAACGTCTGAGTCCCTGTTGCTCTTCGAGCTTGTTACTCATCAGACACATCCAATCCCTGGCCTGTCGCAGCGACAAAGAGCTCTGCGATCGCTCTGGCAGACGTGTGGGAAATAGTATTTCCCTAGCGCCCACCACACTGCCGCTGTCGAGTACGAAAACGCGTGGAAAATCTATCACAAAATCGCGACTGCGAATCAAATCTGCCAAGGCGCTAGGGCGTGTTGGTCCACCAGCAGCAGCAGCACCAGCAGCGCCTCCATTTGTTCCCGCCAGTTCCAGCGCATTGGAGGCATTTGCATTCACTGGCACTACACTACGTTCAGGCTCATACTCCAAAATACTTTCCTCGCTGCCCAGGAACTGCAATCAAATTGAAGAGTAATAAAGAGATAGGATACCTTTTTGCCAATCAATCGACACGGAAATGGGCGTGGAAGCCAAGTGGAAAATCAATTTGCAGAACGGCTTCAAAACTGTGGGAAACTTTTGCTATTTGGGAAATCAATCAGAAGAACGCCTTCTTCCAACTTTGATTGTTAGCCATTCTGATAAATCGAAGTTCCTCTTTTTTAAGCACACTCTAAGCACGGGGCGTGGGGCGGGGGGCGGCAAACAGCAAGCAACAACAAAGCACTTTCAATTTCAAATAATTTATTTTTGTTATATTCTTAAATATGTATGCTTTTGAGTCCACAATTGTTTTCGAGTTTAGCCAGGGAGATGAAATTATACAAATATAAGTATATATACTTATGTATATAGTATCTAAATGTATCTAACTAAGGCTGCAACGATTTAATGTTGCTCTGATCCAGGAGGCAGAGATATGGATGTTTCGAGATGGCAATGAAAAGTCCAAATTATATAGAAATTATATCAAAACAGAAGTAGCAAATAAATCGTATAATATATACAGCGAAGATATATGGTTACAATGAACTAAGGAGGGTCTCGAACTCAATTCCAATCTGTAGTTCCATTTGAAGTTTCGAAAATATTTATGAAAACTCATACCTATCTGTACATAGGTAATTTCTGAGTATTTGGATTGCATTGAATGTCTATGAGAATAATTCCGAATGATAATTTATTGATATCGTAGTTTCTGCAATTTCCTTTTTTTAATTTTCCTATTATGTGCTCTAAATTGAGCTAATAGAAACTAAAAGACAATAAAAGACAGCCTATAAAGAGTGTTCTATATCGAAATCTGAACGATCTCGCAATTAAAATTTCCGATCTAGCAGTTCTATAAAGGCTGACAAGTTAAAAATTTTAGTTATAAGTTCTAGCACAATAACTCTCTGATTTTTACAGTTTGAAGTAATGAACTCGGAAACCGTTTTTTAATTATTCAATTATTGGACTGGATTTTACCTTTTAGAAACGTATTAAAGATCTGGTTATTAAACTATCTGTGATATTTTTAACTCTTACTCGTGAAATTGACCTCAAGCTACAGCCAAAGGTTTTTTTTTATGATTATTAAATTGAAAATTGCTCCAAAATTGTTTTTGAATTTGTCAAATATTTTTTTTAGGGTTAAAAACATTCTAAAAATTCCAATATTTCAGATTAAAACTTTTATAGAGGTAAATTAAAACGTTTCACAATAAATTCTGTAGGATTCCGTGTGTAAATTTCCTTTTTTCACAATTTTTATAGAGGAATAAACAACTTTAAGTTCTGAATTTTGAAAATCTCAATAGTTCTTTGAGTTATTAAATCAAAATTTAATTTTTGGAAGCTAGTTCTTGGAGTTATTAAATCAAAATTGAATTTTTGGAAGCTTACAGAATGGAAATTGTAATCAAGTTCGAATTGTAAATAAAATCAAAATTTAGGTTTGCTTGGTCTTGGTTCATTTTCCTCCCCATTTATAAATATTTGGAACCATTAGAAATAAGTACATTTAGATATATGTAATACGTATGACGTATATGGAATATCTAATTGGTTAAAAATAAAAATTGCAACCATTTCAAAATGTTATGAAATAAAAAATATGAATGTAAAATAGCTAATTATAGATTTATTCAATTTGAACAACTAAAAGCAAATACTTTGGCACCTTCGTAATGAAATATTGTTTAAACATTTATGCATAATGTGTGCTGCATGTGATTGCATTTTGTGTGTGTGTGTGTGTGTGAGTGTGTGTGCATGTGGGTGGTGGGTGTAGTGTATGTGTGTGTGTGTGAGTTAGGCAGAGCATGTAATTTGTTTTTCGATGCCCTTGACTAGCAAAATAGGCGCTGGATTTTGCTACAAATTGTTTGCATTCAACATTACAGCTACTACGGCTAGGCAATACAGTTTTATCGTTCATATATAATTATAAATATATATATTTATATAGATTTAGCATATATGTAATGTATATATGTATGTAGGTAGTTTTAATTATAGTTATTGTATTATTCTTAAGTATTTCTTTTCTTGTTTTTCGTTTACTTCTCTTTTTTTCTTCTGTGTGTGTTTTTTTTTTTTTTTGTTTTTTTTATCGACAATTGGTACACTTATGAACTTAGTTTTAGATATTTAACTTAGAACTCTATGCGCTTTAGGGATAATTCCGTTATCAAGTTGAACTTCTAGCGGTAATTTTCAATGTGCGTGGGTTGGTTGGTTGGTTTTTGTTTTTTTGTATCGTTTAGAAACTAAAATTGAAGTCTTCTTATCAGCATTCTTTAAGTACAACTGTAGATCTAGGTTTTTGTTTTTTTTCTTGTTGTTGTTGGGCGAGATGTTTTAGATAATTTAAACATCAGTCACCTGATGACTGGCAGTACAAATGATTGCATGCGGCATTGTGGCGGGAGCCGAATTCCGCCTACCACGCTGCGGTTGTGGTTGCTCATGACATTGACCCTGACCCTGAGCCTGAAATTGTCCCTGGACCTGTGGCTGTATCATCTCAGGGTGGGGCGGCTGCAGCTGGAGTTGGAGCTGAAGTTGCTGTGGATTAGCACTACTACTAGGACTACGACTACGCAGCTGATGATGATGATAATTGCTAGCACTAAGACTACTGATGTTGTTGCTGGCCTGTGGCAGGGCCACTACAATGACGGGCACATCCTCATCGGGTGCCGGGAATTGTTGGGGGGGACCAGCAGCAGCTGCAACGGCCATGGCAACTGGCGCATTGTGCTGCGGACTGGGCGTTTGATAGATTTGATCACCCACCACATAGCCATAGAATTTCAGCACATCCAATTTGCACATTGGACAGGTGCGATGCTCAATAAGCCACGGATCGATGCAGTTCTTGTGGAATTCGTGTCTACAAAGAAAAAGAGAGACATACGATTAGCTATCAAATGTCAATTTAAATGATTTTTTGCGACTCACTTGCAGGGCAAAATTCGTATGATATCAGCCGGTTTATAGGCCTCAATGCAAATGGCACAACAGTCACTGTCCAGATCCTTTTCGTCACTCATTTTGCCTGTTTTCGTTGGTATTTTCATAATAGCCTTTTTCGTAACAGAGCAAAGATTGCGCTGTATAAAGAAAAGAACATAAATTTTCAGTATAAAGACAGAGAGTGGAAGTTTTTAAACCTTACCGATTGCTGATCCTTGGCTTGCATGTAACGGAATCTTTGTATATAGTAGAAAATAAGCCAAACCAAAGAAATAATCATCAGAACAATGAATGAGATCGATACGAACAGCACAGAGGTTCTGCAAATATAAGAAAAATAATATTTCAAGTTCAAATTTGTTCGTTAAATATCTACATTTAATAATCGTAAAAGAATATTAGACCAAATATCTATCTATGCTAGAATATATTTATGTAATACAAAGTCATCTCATTCTCTGATCTCTATTGGATTCATAATTTTGTGATGGGTTATATGTATACATATATTAGAAAGTCAATTGGTTCTCAGATTAAACTTGGCCCCAGTATGTATTAATATATGTATACATAAAGTCAACTGGTTCTCACATTAAATTTGGCACTGTCGTTAAGAAGTATTTGAGGACTCTCTGTCTTGAATTTTATTCTCAATCGATAGTTTTTGAATTAATAAATGTCCACAGACATTTTCATTATTATCCAAAAACGCATCCCTTTGTTAAAATTTTCCTAATTATAAGCATACCAAAAAAATTTCATAACTGAACCTAACGAACTTTGGTATCACGATTAGTTAAAATGAAATTAGAAAATAGAACGGATATAATTTTCTATATATAACAGTAATCCCATCGATATTGATTTTACAATTTGTAATATTTTGTAAAATAAATAAGGATAAAAATAAAAATAAAACTTCAAAAAATGGATTCCAAATCCACAACTATCAAGTGGAGACGCCGGGGTTTGAACCCGGGACTTCTCACATGCGAAGCGAGCGCTCTACCACTGAGCTACGTCCCCATGATACCTCGCCACGACTAAAGTGCCTATTGAAATTAGAGGACTGCTTTATCGACAGTACACAGAACACTGCTTCCAACGCATGGTCGGTAAAGCAGTGCAAGTAATTTAAAAAGAGCTTAAAGCTCTCTCTCATGGGGCGCGAAATTCAAAAGCAAACATCATCTTACCGATTCAAACTGCTGACTGTGCGAACACCACGACGACCTTCGGTTATCCAAATGGTGACATCGTGCCCTTTGTCCACAGTACTGGCCAAATCCTGTCCAATATTCTGATATGTTATCACTGCTGCAATGTTGCCTGTTTCGAAAATAGTCGTAGATATAGTTATGATATGAAAGGGTTTTTCGAACGGTCTGCAACTTACGTGTTTTCACCTTGATTTGCATCTTCTCCAGCTGCATAACGTGCTTGTCATTGTAGATGATAACTCCGACTGCATTGTGCTGATAGACATGTTTCACCTTATCCTCGAAAGTGCAGCGACCACGGCGTACCAGCGCAATCCAGGTCACACCCTTCTCGGGCAACGATGCGCCCTGAGTGCCGCGTATAAACGGAGTGCAAGCATAATCATCGGCAATTTCATCTGCCGTGCTAATATGCACCAATTGCCCAGTCACATTCAGGACACGACCCTCGCCATAGCGAGCCTGCTCCTGGGGAAATTCCACCGGGTATATAATATCATGATCCACATACGACCAATTGAGAAAAGCATAATTGTAAACATCCGAGGCCATGCGATCATCGATGCTGGCAAATGTATGGGTGGCATTTGCAGGCCGAAAAAAACGCTCCAAATCCTGATTAGCAATCGACATGGCTGCCACCAATGTGGTTGTGGTTGTGGTGGATGTCAAATGGGGCAGGCCACCCAACAGCAACACAAGGCACGCCAACAGAAGTTGTTCCCGGAAGTACATGGCTGTATCTGTGTGACTATGTGTGTGTTTTTCTCTGTCTGCCTAATCACTCTGCGGCATTTGCTTTGGCCCAAAGTCGAAAAAGTACTAACTGAAACGATAGAAATGGCAATAGACGGTTGAATTTTAAAGTCAACACAATTCGTTTTTGTTTATCAGCCACGTTAAGTGGCTGCCGGTCATATTCGAGCGTTTTATTAGCGTTTGTTTTTGTTGTTTCTTAAAAGTAAAACATTGATAAGACGCTCTTCTTTTTTGTTGTATCAATAGTGCGCAGTGCCTGGCACACGGTTCTCAATTTATTTAGATGCTAAATATTTAGAATTTCATAGCAGAAATAAGAGGCAAATTGTCTAGGTCAAGTTCACGCTATTCTAAAATACCAATCATTAGTTTCTAGGTCGATTTTCTTTTTGTTTTTTTTTGTCAAACAAAAGGCCAATGTCAGTGGCAGAAAGGAAAGAAAGAAATGCATTTAAATCTTTTAGCCGAGAGGTGTCCTCTTAAAAGTGGCAAATGGGTGGCCATGAGGGGTACCCGTAACCAAAAACCGAAACCAAGATTCGTAGGCGTGTGCGCCTGACACATGAAAAGTGGTTCGGTTGGGTCAACCTAGCGAAGACAACAACCAGTTCTCTGCCACTTTACCCTCCACTGCTCTGCTCCTCTCCTATGCTGTGCTGACAGAAACAGAGACCATAAATCGGCTGCCAGGCGAGCTCTAGCAATGTGTATGTAGTTATAGCATTTGCATATGTATGGTAATATCTTTTGTTGAAACTCGACGCGAGATTTCGGACTGAGCCACCTACCTACATACATGCTGTTATCCCTATCAAGGCGAATGCAATGTCGTCTGGCAATAATAAATTTAATTATACCCTGCTCCCAAAAGGCCAAAAGGGTATATTAAAGTCACCAAAATTTATGTAACAGACAGAAGGAATCATCCATAGTTGATGGGGATATGTTTGTCTGTCTGTATGAACACTAAAACCATAGAGACTATGAGAGCTAGAGCTCCCAAGATTGGTATGTGCACTCATAAAGTATCAAAAATTATAGCCAACCCTTTTTTCATCTTTGAAAAATACGAATTACAGTCGTAGTTTTTTTGGTACCGTATTTAGTACATCAATATCTATCAATGAAACAAATTTCTTAAAAAAATCGTTAAAAATAGTCGAGTTATAGGTACAAATGTTTCGTACTAAAACGGATCTACGAGCAGAATTGGGCGATAGGTGCGCTGAAGTGCTTGGTATCGTATTAAGTATATAAATATCTATCAACAAAACCAATTTCATAAAGAACGCAGTAATAATAGTCAAGTTATAGGTACAAATGTTTCGTATTAAAAGAGATGCACGAGCAGAATTGGGCGATAGGTGCGCTGAAGTGCTTGCGATAGTGCTTCATGATAGGAGTGAGCGAGATGGCTTGCGTTTGTTTTAAATTTGGCCACACTAGAGTGAAATTCAGTAAAATTAGTCGAGTTATAGGTACAAATGTTTCGTATTAAAAGGGATGCACGAGCAGAATTGGGCGATAGGTGCGCTGAAGTGCGATTGCGTTATGATAGGAGCGTAATGGCATGTGTTTGTTATAAATTTAGCCCCTGTAGAGTGTACCCAAGTCAGGGCAATGACTTACTTCTTTCATTTTTTCTTTTGCAAAACGGAAATGAGGGAAACTCTCACTCAGACACTTTATTCTGACGCCTAGTAAACTGAAAGAAGGCTAGCAATATGAGGGGATAATCTATGAGTAACTTTATCTATTTCTTATTTTTCCATTTTGACCATAATCATGTTCAATATACATTCAATTGGGCGGCATATTGCACATTTTGCATGCATCGATGCATTTAATTTCAACATTTATTGTTGGCATGTGGCAGGGGCTGGACAAGGGCAGCCGACCAGCAACTTGGCTCTGCCACTTTGCGTATATGAAAAAAACACAACGGAGACAAAAAACAAGCTGTGCCAAAAAAGAAAAAAAAAACACAACGACAACGGCAACAACCAAAAGAAACAGCAACTCGTGTTGCCTGTTTAGGATAATGACCCTGGCAGTGTGTATATGTAAATGTATCTGTATCTGAATAAAAGTGAAAAATGGCATGAATTCATATTCACTTTGCTACACATACAAGTAGCTATATACATGCATATGTATATGTATTTATAAATTTTGTATATCTTTGCATTTTCTTGTTTTTAGCTGCTTGACTTTTGATATTGAAAACAATGTTTTGATAGTCGACGTCGTCGTCGTTGTCCTTATGTTAAATTTCAATCTGTATCTGAATGGGTGTGTCTGCGTGGTAAAATATTTCTCAGAGTGCTTTCAAATTGCTTTGTTCTATATGCAAATGCTTTTTTGTCGAAATGAAAAGTCGTCGAGTAACCTATTTGGCAACGTAACTACATTGTCAGGAGAGTCACTGACACAAAGTTTATCCTGAAATATCACAAAGAGCTTAGCAAATTATGATTACCAGGACTGCCAAAAATTTGGCTTGATTTAAAACTTGTTTCAGGCAAATTAGAGAAGGTGTATTTGAAGAGAGTATTATTTTATGGGCCTTTGTGGAGGATAGGAACTGAATTCAGATAGAATTTAGATTTAATAAAGCTATATAAAGGCGGGATTCAGAGGGACATTGTGGGGGGAGAACTGGACAATATAAAATTGTATTTGTAATAATACGTCACTAGAAAAAATAAGTATTCCGAATGCAGACATCAACCTTAATTTTATAAATCACAATTTATACGATGTATTATCATTTGAAATATTTTCTGAGTTTAAAAAATTGGATATATTAATCACAAGTAAAATATCCGGTTTTTTTTTAATTCTACAAACCTTTGGGATGGAACTCTCCAAGTGTTTCCACCCCCTGAATTATGAATAAATATATAAGGAGCTTCCAAAGATAACATTAGAAGGTGATCTTTGCTAACTAATTCTTGAATGAAGTCCGATAAAGAAAGTCTTTTTAAATATCAGTTAATGTCTGTCTATATTATTATTTTGATATTTGCAAAGTAAATTTCTATTAAAACAAAGTGGATATTATATTTTTCTGACACTCTCAAATATTCTGAGATATTATAATCACTTGCAGGGTTTTGTATTCTTTGGAAAACCATTTCAAAAATGTAGCTTAGATAATCTTCTCATAATTTTCCCAAGCAATCATCATATAATCAACATCAAAGTTACGTTTTAAATAACGCAGACTTTTACTAAAATTTTATTCATTTAAACATGATTCTTAATATAACAGAAGTTCAACAAAATATGTGTAAAATACTCGTAAAAGCTTCGTTAATACAATTTTTGAAATCATGTATCTAAATCATAAGAATTTCGTCGTTTAATAATTGGGGACTCTACTTTTCATAATAGGTACTCCTCTTCAAATGCAATTTCCTAAACCATTTTTAAATATGCCTTTCTTTCTCCGAAACCCTTTAATTGTTTGTACTCTTAAGCGATATAAACAAATTCGATTTCCTTAACCCCATATGCATTTCGATTTCATTTCCCCATTTAGCACAATTATGTAAAAATTTCGCTCAATAATCTTGAGGAATTTTTGCAGAATGTATTATTTTGAGAATTATTTCATTCCAATCGTGGCGAATTGATTTGTTTATAAATTGTTGTGGTTATATGTATGTATGTGTGTATGTTTTTAGGTGTGATTGTTGTCGTTATTGCACTTTCCTTTGTTTATTTTTTCGCCAACTGTTTTATTCATTTTGGCCAATTGCCAATACAATAAAGTATTCTCCCCCACAAGCATCTATATAACATGGCTATATAGAATAGCATCCTATTAAAAATAGCATATATATATATTTATATAGTATACTTTAATCTTTTTTCTCAGTGTGTCTCTCACTCTGTTTTTTGATATATTTCTTTGTTTACTACTGCAGAAATCGTTAAAGCTTTTCATTCACATACAGATCTACAGGTGTCTCTATTTTTAGTCCATATTGTTCTTTTGTTGTTTTCATTCTTATATTTAATGCCACAAAATACAATAAGCTACAATTTATTACTTCAACCACAAGAAATAAAGAACAATATGTATAGATATGTATGCATAAAGATGCAATTGATAAATAGTTTACTCTAATATTTTATCATTTCAATTAGAAAACAATTTGCTCAAAGCCACAAAATTGTTGCTAACCAGAAAAGAAAATAACTACAAATGAATTTCAAACCAAAAATGCAAAAAGTCAGAACAATATCTAGAGGGCATGGCTAATTTACAATGGGTCGCATCTTTTATACCCTATTGCTATTACATCCTGGAAAAATTTGAAATGTAAAATTGTTGGAAATTGGCATATATATTTATGAAAATTGCAACAAAAAAAATTAAATATCAAGTTAACATTCCACTTTAAGAACCTGTAAATTTCTCAATACATAGTTCTAGTCCAAAAAATATGTATATAATATGATCATCTGATCTTGGGAAACCTCAACAAACTAATAATAACTAAAGAATTTTCCATAAAATTACATTTTGTAACAATAATAATCTTTTTCAAAAAGATTCTAATTTTATAATGATTATATAAAAATCGCCATTCAACCAAAAATTTAGCAGTATTTTTTATTTCATTTAATTTAGTTGAAATAAGAAATTTTTAGCTGTTAAAACTATTTCTGCAAATAATTTCGAAGAAGCTATAGGATTTATTTCTCGACCTCACTCAAGTGTTCAACCATTATAAAAAACTACTTAGAACTGGTTCTATATTTGTTAGAATTACCTCAAGAAATTAACAAGTTTTTGAAAATTAAATTAAATTTCTATATATTTAATTTTATATTTTGGTTGATAGTTTACAACTTTATCCTATAATAAATAAATAAATAAATAATAATTTTATATTTTGTAAAATATAAATTGAAAATGGTATTTTCTTTACAAACTATTTTTGTGTTGAGAATTTAATACGATTTATTGGAACAATTCAACTTCATTTAG
Organism: Drosophila sp. 14030-0761.01; assembly: GCA_018150735.1. NCBI lineage: Eukaryota > Metazoa > Arthropoda > Insecta > Diptera > Drosophilidae > Drosophila > Drosophila sp. 14030-0761.01. The sequence goes on from JAECWO010000031.1 coordinate 15,910,301, forward strand.
CCATTTTTATTGTATGTTCTACCAAGAAAGTGAAAAGTACAAACTTAATAAAGAAAATCCTAATCTGATGATCGGTCAAACCCTCAATCCCCAGAGATTTACGGCACATCCTATATGTGCTGTGAGACTATTTCTGCCATAATGCACTTGCTAAATAATGAATAAATTAGATAAATGATAACATAAAATTAAGCGGGAAGACAGAAATAATGCACTCAGGTCATTGCGCTGAACAGAAATATATATAGACATAGGTACATATGTATTTTTCAAAATACTTCCTCATGTCAACTGCCAAATCAATTTACTTTTTCTGCACAGAGGGTATCGAAGAGCAAAAATACCGAACGTCAAACTATAAATCGCATAGATAAATCTAAAAATAAATTGTAAACATTTCGATATAGTCAGAGAGTAGATATGTATCGAAATGTATCTCTCTACATATGTATATATTTATTTATTCCGTCTGTCGGTTTGACTATAGACTAAAACGTGATTTGCCAAAACGTGCTGCGAATGATAATGATTTATTTATGTTTAATATTCTTCAGTTTTTGTTTGTTTTTTTTTTTGTCGTCGTCTCTTGTCTATTTGCTTCACATGTGTTTCGTTAAATAAATAAATATTTAATTTGTTTGCCGCTTTGCATATCAAATGAAGCATCAACATGAGAAACCCTACACACTTTGTCTTTGTCCCCTCCTCTCTCTCTCTCCTCATCGCTGACCAAGGAAGTGGGCAGCAAAGATTTTCATAAAGGATAACATGAAGGGCCAAGCAAAAGGTAGAAAACCAATTAAAAATGAATTAACAAATTGTGCAAAATTATCGAAATTTTCAATTTTCATTTTCGACTCGTGCTTGGAATTTGGAATGAGGAAACGAATATTTGCATAAAAAAACACAGTTCAATCGAATATATTAAAACATTTTGTTTAAATAACTCGAAACTTTGTATAGCTCTTGATGCGAAAAATGATTCGAGGGAATATTTATGTTTAATTTGCAAAAATACGAAACTAGAAATATCCATGGTGAAACTTTTTTAATGACACTTTTGCACTTGTTTCGATTCAATAAAAAAAGTTTTTTTTTTTTAAACGTACCCTGTAAAAATAAGAGAGAATGGGAGATATTAGCTAATGCTAAAAGTGTAATAATAGCATTTTTGATATAAAAATCTACCAATAATTTCACTTATTACACTGGCAGGTGAAAAAGTTCGTGATTTTTTTAATTTATCTTCTACCAACTGAAAGGAACCTCTTCCTTTAATAGGCATCTGCCAATTTTAGCAATAGCTGCTTTAGTTTGACAGCTATTGATAGCTAACGACCTCGTAAATTGTGTAAAATAAAAAAAAGGTGACTTTCTTGTGCTTATCAGGCATTTTTTTTGACGAAAAAATATGAGAAGTTCATTTACTTTAATATTTTTTAGATCTTTTTTTTGTTTTTTATATTTTATTTGGATAAAATTTTGTGTTAACGTACTAAAAAACGCTCAAGTTTACCAAAAGACGTGGATTTGGGACAGTTTATGTAAGGGATAATGCATAATTACATGAATATTAATTATCTCAACAAGTTATCAGTCTTGATTTAGGCAATTCGAATAAGCAGAGCAAGTCTTTTGAACTATTTTAGTTAGTTATAATTATAATGTTATATCTCCTGAAGGAACTTTTAAATAGATGGAATTGCCTTAAGATCTGCATAGGCTGTAATACAACATATATGGATTGACTACCAAATCCATTTACATTCCACGTTTGGCAAAAAAAAATTCTATTGAATTGAACATCCGCGATATTTAAGGTAAAGTTCTTCTTATTTGGCATACATCCTATATCTTTCTGTCTATGTGAATTTAATATAAATCGTATAAGTGACGCAGACCTTCTCCTTCTTCTTCAGATAAAAGGCTGGAAAGGTCACGAACTTATACATTCACACTTTTAATATATAATGAAGGCAAGAGAGAGCAAACCTAATTAAGGAAAATATGATCTAATATTGCGGCCTTTATAGATTACCTTTAATTGACTTAGGGTATCGCTTAAGTCGGTCACTGATACATTTATAATTTAATACACAGAGGTAACATTTGAGTGATTCTGTTGCATTTAATGCGCTCTGTTGGCTTTTTTAATGCATTTCGCTGAACTTTAAACAAACAAAAAAAAACTGAAGTAACTAAAAACGGTAGAAAAAACGGACGGAAAAAACGAGTAGGGAAAAAAATTCATGCGGGGAGCTTAGCACGAAAAAGGAAATATGCACTGATTATGAGTTTAATTTATGCCATTGGGCCCCTTCTTTATAGATTTGTTGTTGCGTATACAAACATACTTAAATAATACATAAATAATTGTAATTGTTGCAACAACAACAACAACAACTACAATCACAAAAATAACAACAAAAGCTGGGCAACAGTAATTAGCATGTTGCAAGCAACAACTGAAAACTGAATTATCTCGCATTTGAATTGGACTTGCGCCATTTGGCTTCACTTTTGATGTCTGGGTGATTGCTACTCTCTCGGTTTGATGCTCTTGCCCCGATGCTTTAATTGCATCACAAGCATTTCAATTTGCTCAAAGTGCTTCAAGAGAGACAGAAGACACACAAAGTGTGTGAGAAAGAGACAGAGAAGACTTTGTGTCTGTCTCAACTTTATTAGCAGATTTTGTCAGTGTTCTCTTTGCCCCCCCCCCCCCCCCCCCTCCCCCTTCCAAGACTCTGAGTTCTGATCTGTCATTTGCAGTTGAAATCAAAAGGACGTTCAAGTATATAGACAGGATAGGACAGGATGCTTCTTCTGCTTAGTTATCCTGGCTGGCAACACGAAACGAAACGAAACTTTCAAGGCTGCCAAGAAAGGATTATATTGGTAATTAAAGTTGACCCAAATCCACAAACATACAACAAGAAATGAAAGAAGAAGTCAAAAGTTTTTTGCACTTATTCCTTTATCCTTTTTTATACCCTATGCAAAAGAGGTAGATTCATTTTGATCAGAAGTTTAGACCCAGGTCCGTCTGTTCATCAGTCTTTCAATCCTGATCAAAGCTGAAAAGGTTTATTTTTACTATAGCCATTAGGTATATCGGCTTTATCCGGATAGGAGGACTTTATCATATTTCTCCTATAGGAATAATCAGTCGAAAATAGAGTTCAAGATAAATGTCTTATTAATTTTTCATAGCATTATCATAAAAATAATATTTTCGACCTTAATATACATATATCCAAACCGTCGTGTTAAGTTGATCAAGATCCAACTACTATATCATATATCTTCCATAAAACTTCCCGAGAATAGAATTTTTAATTAAAAATTCGTATGTTTTTTAAGCGATTGTCATTAAATAGCTGTGTCAAATTTTTTTTAAGATCAGATGAATATATCATATAGTTCACTTTTTTGTTTCTGAAGAAATTCATACCAACTCGGTAATTATTACATAAATATTTCTGTTAAATTTGATCAAAATTGGTCATCTCTATCATATAGCATCTAACAAAATTGTGTGCTATAATAATTTCTGGGTATTTATTTCCTTGAGATTGAACTTTAAATCCGTGAACGGTTAAAATCCGTGTAAACATATATTTGTAAGGGTATCCAAACTTCGGTGTGGAAAAAATTAGCGCATCCCTCGAGTTTTTAGTTCTTTCTTTTGGCTCAAAGTTCGAAAGTGAGGATTAAGACAGCAATGAAAACTGGCTAAGTGGAAAAATCACGAAATAGAATTGATATATACGATGTCGAAAATGAATTACAATTACTAGACTTTATTTCTTTCTCTACTCGGAATGCCACAAAAAATATTCTAGACTTGACTTTAATCTAAATTTTCCAAAGTTGAAGCTATCATTTTTCATTTGCCTGCGGCTTAACCATATTCATATCGTTTGCTGGAAAATCGTTGGCGAAAAACCACAAGCAAGTGAAAATTAAGTAAGCAATAGCACACACACACACACCCACACACATTCACAACCAGTTAAAAGTAATATATACCAACACACATATGTATAGCTAGCTATATATCGTATTTATGCAAATGTTTTTCCAAATGCTTCTATTTACATAGGAACCGAAAGAAAATTGTTTTATCAGCATGGTTGTTTTCTTTAGTTTGGTGTGTTTGTTTCTTGCGATATGCCGGCACTCACACACTCACACTTTGTCCATGAATATGATTCACATTCACTGAGAGTGCAAGGCAAAACCGCAGTCACTTTCCCTGCTGCTTTGCGTTGTTCTCTTCCAAACAGTTTTGGTTTTTTTTTTCACTGTCAGCTGCCACCTTATTCTGGCAAACAGTGTGTGGTGACTGCTGTTCCGCTTGTTTGCATATTGCAACATCTGTGCAAGCGAGACCAATTTAAAACATATCCCCACACATGCTCAAACACACACGTACACCTCACACCCACACATCCTCTTCATATTTCTTGATTCTAAAAATATATATCACACAACATTTCTTGGTCTTGTTCTTCGTTTCGCCTTTATTTTTGTACGAGTTTCATTTCTCTTCCGTTTGGTATTTCACTTAGGCTTGAACTTCAATCCCATTTCATTACTTGAATAAATATTTTACTGTCCTACGCTACTTAATTGGTCACATACTTGGCACATTAGCACTTTGATCTTCTTTGGTGCGGGGGGAGACGAAGAATTTAAGCTAATTTTGGCATGAAGAAATTTTTATAGATTTTTCTCTAAAGAATCTTAAGTGAAATACATCAAATTCTAAGATTTTTGATTAATAAAAATAATTGTGAATAACTTAAATTCTTTAAATAAGAAAAAATCGTCTTATAACAATAATTTTAAATCATTTTAATTGTATTAAATCTATTTTCTTAAAAGTTTTTGTATTAAATTTTTGATCTGCTTTAAAATAAGTTTAATTCGTTAAATATGAAATAATAGAACAATAATTATTATATTAATTATTATGTTATGTTGTTGTTCTACAAGATTATCAAAAATTTGCCGATTTAAGATGACAGAAATGAGCTAAGTTAATCAAAATATTCTTATCTTAAAAAACCACATCGAAAATAATCATAGAACTTTGCCTGATATTATCTTTTCTACAAAAGACAAACAAAAAAAAAACACCATGATTATTCGTTAAAAACTTGTTGAGTACTTTTATGATAAGAATGGAAATTATAGATTGCACCTGTCATCACTTGAAATATAAGTGAAAAGCCCTTGCATATTTACTTAATGAACACTTGTGAAAAATTCTGTTCGATAGAAACTATTTACTCGGTATATGAAATCTAAAGCAGATTGAAGGAAATGTAAATAATATGTACTTTTACTTATTACTCGAAATCAGGCAATCTATAAAATACATATTCAATGGAAGTTAATTTGAATAATCTATGTATTAGCTAAGTTGTTCTTTACATTATAATAATTACTACATTGTAAAACATTAAGCAAAGTCATTAAAAGTCAAAGCTGTTACTTTATTGAAAATGACTAAATTAAATATATATTAATTTCTATATATAGGTATATAATCTATACTATTTATATCTATCGACAAGCCCCTCGTTATTAAAGCTCGATATATGTATGTACACTCACTGTACTAAAACAATAATTAACGTATAATCTATTTTTTCATCTAATTATTTATATACATGAACTTGTATATGTATTTATTTATATATGTATTTATTTATCTTTGTATTTTTTTTATATAAATAATTAGATGGATTAATAGATTGTATTTATGTCGCTCACTCCTAGAGGCACATGCGCACTTTGGCGCACCTAGCGGCCAACTCTGCTTATGTAGGACAATTGGGTGCAGGGTTAAATGAATCTCCCATTTTCCTTAACAATGATGCAATTCACCTAATTTTTCTTTCAGTATAGAATACTTCTGTAAAGTGTTTAAAAACGTAGAAAAACTCAAGTAGAAAAGCTCAAGTAGAAAATCGAAACGTCGCTTTTAGGTTTAGTAATTTTCATATATTTCTAAATATTATTATAAGGAAGATCACTGCCCAATCACATTATAAATAAATAAATAAATTATGAGTAAGATTTGATTCTTCTCATAGTTTAAATAGAGAGAGACTTTCCCATTGATGAGTAAAACAGAAAATTAAAAGCCAAATTGTTGTGTCTATAAACGAGATTTATCTATTTGCATTCTAACTAAACGACATTGTATACCAAAAATCAATTGAATCACTGTTTATATTATTCAAGATAGGTAAAATAATACCTTCGTTTTAGCCGCTACCAACCGTCTTAACTCACTCATTATCCAGTGTAAACAGAATATAACAAGCAATTCCTTTGCTAGTTTATGAAAGTATCTTACTGCACAAGCATCTCGTAATTCCTTTAGTAGTTTATGCAAGTGTCTACTTGAATTTGAAATCAAGTTCCATTTCCTGTGCATTCCAAGACAATCCAATCTGAGTGACCCCAAAAAAACAGAAAAACAACAAGAACAGCAACAAGATCAAAATGCAGCTCGATGTTTTTTCTTCGAGCATTTTACAGGAAATGTGTAGAAGAAAATCTCTTTACTTGTTTGTTTTATTTTGACACAAATTGAAATTGCTTTGCCACATCAAACAAAAAAAAAAAAAAACAAAACCAAGAACCAAGAGAAGCAAACTTTGAAAGTTTTCGATGAAGCTGTTTCTGAAACTTCCTCTTTAAGTTTTTTGCCATTGCGGAAATCTAAAAACTTGCTACTCCAGACTCTGAGAACAACGTGTTTGCTGTTGCTCCTGCTGATGCCTGATATGCACATAAATCATTTACAGAATTATAGACAAAAGAAATCGTAATGTAAAGTTCAAAGTGGAACAGAAAATAAAAACCGAAAAAAACGCACAAATCATCATTATTTCTTCATCATAATTTTCGGTTTACATTATATGAGTTTCTAATTACCCACGGGCAGATGCTACGAAATGTATCTCGTCTTCCGTGAAAATTATTCTCCATTTGCATCTTCACTTTTGCTTTCAATTTCAATTGTTTTCGGTATTAAAGAGGGATGGGGAGTGGGGAGGAGCAGGGTGAGATTTGAGTAGTAGCCCCATTTGTGGCAAGTGTTTGGCCAAATGCCAATGGAAATGACTGGAGCTGGAGCTGGAGCTAGGGCTCGGTCTTGGTTTTTTCTCTTCTTCTATTTGGCAAATGCATTTGAATTGCACTTTTACTGCAAAAGTTGTCATTGCCGCAATTCATCATGTGAGTGAGCGAGTGAGTGAGTGAGGGGCTCCTCCATTGTCTTTTCATGTCATCATCAACATTTTTGTCATTGTTTAAGTGGCTCCAAATGTTTTTTGCTGCCAATTTTACTTCTGTTTTTCCTTTGTTTTCCGCTTTAAGCAAATGCAACCCGTTTAAGCCATGGTAATAGGCGAGATAAATGCCTGACTTGTGCATTTTTTTCAAGGACACAAATTTTTGCGTCTCTAATGAAAGTTGGAAAAGTATTGAAAAGGTTTTTTTTTGGTCTGGAAAAACTAACATATTTTGAATATGCTTTGAAGTTGATTTGGATAAACTTTTGTGATCAAATTCGAATCAATTAAAAATTATTATACAAAAGTTTTTCCTAAATATCTCTAAAATTTGTAAATTTTGTATAATTAACTCTTACAAAATTATTTAAAATTGAACAAGATTGAAGTATATTTTTTATACCCTTGCAGAGGGTATTATAAAATTGGTCAGATGTTTGTAACGCAGAGAAGGGATCGTTTCCGACCCCATAAAGTATATATATTCTTGATCAGCAAGAGAAGACGAGTTGATATAGCCATGTCCGTCTGTCCGTCTGTCTGTCTGGTGCTGCGCGATCTAGTCCCACAGTTTTAGAGCTATCGCATTCAAAGTTCGTATATAAGCTTTTCTATACAGCCACATACACATCTGCGATTTTGAATAAGATCGGACAACTATATCATATAGCTGCCATACAAATACAATCGTTAAATGCGAATAACTTCTCTATTTTTTGAACAATCTTATCCAAACTGATTATGTGCATAAATAAAAAGGGATGACGTCATATGCGTGAATTTCAAAACAATCGGATAAATATAACGCCTGATTTCGACGATATAAAATTTGCCTATATAGCGTGCACTGCTTATGGCAGCAGCAGTATGCAGCAGTATGCAGCAGTACTGCTGCCATAAGCAGTGCACGCATAAGCAGTGAAGCACATATATGTGTCAAAATTGCGATTGTGTGTGTGTGAATATGAATATCAATCGCTACATTGTCTACTATTTGGCGATTGGCTGCCCCCGGCCAATGTATTTAAAATATTTCTTTATTGGATTAAGAAACAAACAATTTTTTAGAAAATAAAATGTAATGGTCAAAAGCTGCAAGGGTATACAAACTTTGGCATAGCCGAAGTTAGCTTCTTTGATATTTTTTATATATATATTTGTATTTACAATCTGTCCTTGAAATATTTGAAACTGAAAGATGTGGAAAGATATTTTCTTAATTTATTGAAATGAAATGTTGAGATCCATTCCTTTGAGAAATTGAAATTGGAAATTGAAGACCATTAACCAGAGATGGCTTCCCGTATTCCTGGTTTTATTAGGTATAATACGTGAATTCTAGGCATTTAAAATTAATGGTTGGATCTAACATAAACATTGTTATTTCACATACAAAATATTTAAAAGAAAATTGAGAAAACTTTTAACATTCTTCGAGTGGAACTTAGTCTAAATTTTTAACAGGAAACAAAAACTTGAAAAAGTTTTAGATAAACAAAAACAAATACCTGGAAAAGGAATGGTATTCTAGGTACATACATATATCGTTTTCATTGGCCTTTTAAAATACATTTAAAATACGATTTACCGAGGTTTCTATATAACGAAGTTTTTTCAAGGGACAGTTTATTACGAAATATTAAGGTTTTCGATTTAGCGTGGTACGAATTATCGGGATTCGATTGTATTCCGAAATGTCAGGCTTTCAGTAAAAGATAAAAATCCATGCCAAATTGTAGAGTGCTACATGTAAAAAAAATACTATAGGGTATCTCTAAGTCGAATTAAGTAATGAATTTGGAATTTTCATTGCTGTTTTTTGCTTTTAAACTTTTAGCCATATATTCGTTTGTGCAAATATCAGAACGAATAGGTAAGAAAGATGTTTTTCTTGCATTTTCTTGGACTTGAACCAACAGAACAAACAAACAAATAAGAAGACAATCAATAAGGAAATGTGTGTGTAGAACTTTTTGGAAATTGTCGCCATAATGCGGTATATAAATATTTATGGGACATGTAGTAAGTATAACCTTCATGTTTATTACCCGGCACGGCAGCGTTTCCAAGTTTTTGTCTTCTCAAGACATGACTAACATAATGCGTTATAGTTATAAATATATATATACATATATATACCCGTTCATCACACCGGCAGCCGAAATCGTAATAAAAGTGCTTTAGAGCTCTTCTAATAAAATGCATATGGTTAAGATACAGTTTTTTTTTGTTTCCAGGTAGCCCCAAGCAAAGACATGGACATGGATAATAAAAATATTAACACCAGAAACACATGCGACAAACACAGAGAATCAGAAAGAGAGCGAATGATTGTGAGACAGAGACAAAAGACAATGAAAATCACGTTCACAATAGTCACGTTTAAAGGGGGGCAAAAAAAAAAACAAAAATAACTGCAGCCGACTTTTCATTTATTTCCCCTGGCGCTGCTTTTCTTGTTGTTGTTTTTTGTGAGTGCCCCAAGATGAGGGGAGGTGAGGGACTATTGGGGCTAACAACATGTGTAAGCCAGCGCCCAACGATGTCATAAATCTCCACACACCTTACCTTGTCCACCCACAAAACCAATTCTCAACCCCTTCTACCCAGTCGGAAGCAGACATGGTTTGGCTTTTGGTCCGGTTCGTTGCATGAGTCCCCCTTCCTACCCCCCTCCCCCCACCACACACACACACAACCCCAACTAGGCCTGCACCACCAGCACCACCTTCCTGGGCATTAGCCAGCCACTCGAACGTCAGCATTGTGAAAACGTGATTTCCGCTATTTGGCCGCTATAATTGTTTACATTTACAGAGAGTTGATCCCCCACTTCTCTCCCGCCACTTATTCACTATATTTAGTTTTCCATTTTTTTGACTTTATTCAGTTAAAGTAAGTGTGTGTGTGTGTGTTTGTTTTTTGTATAGGTAAGTCTTTCCATATATGTACATGGGCGTAGCCTGTGGGACAACATCTATACTCATCTTCCTGTCCCACTTTTCCCCACTAAGCACAGTGGTCGATTTGGTCAATAATTTAAATGTTAACTTTACATTTCCGATAGCTTATCGATTTTTATTCATCTAAGCTAGCGATATATTTCTGCTCATCCCTAAAAATAACTTCTTTACTTTTTAAAGAGGTTTCTTTAGAGCTATGAATAATAAGTGTTAAGATAGAAAACAATTTATAGCCTAAATATTTAAATTTGGGTTATATTTTCGATAAATATCCAAATTTCGTGCATTGCTATCGATAATTTATTGGCCATCCTTTATAGTAATTTCTTTACTTCTTAGAAGGGATTTTGTTTGGGTTTTGGATAATAAGTGTTAAAGATAGAAATCAATTCATTGCCTAAATATTGTTAATATTTTCGATTAATATCCGATTTTCTTGCATTCTTGTTATTTATAATTTATTGGCCATCCTTTAAAGTACTTTCTTTACTTTTGAAAGGATTTTCTTTAAAGTTTTGAATAATAAGAGTTATCGATTCGTTTATGTATCGCTTTTTTTTTATATATTAGGTTGCTTCCAGAGGAGGAAGCGAAATGTATCGCTTGTGTTTTTGCGATAACTACTCGTCTCTTTGCTATCGATATTTTATTTCCCATCCCTAAAAATAAATTCTTTCTTTTTTAAAGGATTTTTTTTTGCACTTGACTGATTATTGTCCCTCCCTAAAAATTAATTCTTTTTTAAAGAAGTTTATGTACATTTTGACTGGTATGGGTTTTTTATTTTTTATGCATCGTTTATATGTTCGTTAGCTAGCAGATTTATTACAAATTTTTGTATAATTTATTTACAAATAAAAAACAGAAAAAAATTTGTTAATTACCTATATCCTAATATTTTGTACATATAAGCTTCAAAACTTCTTTGCCTTATATACCCAAATAGCTCATAAAATATTTCCCATTTATTTTTTAAATTATTAATTATTGCACACCACTGTGTCAAATTGTACCACTGTGCTACTGCTTCTGCTTAGATGTTCAGTTTGTCTTGACAGTTGCCAGTTGCTGGAAAACTTATCCACTGACAGGCTTTCACAAAATTGCAAGAAAAGGTGGCCAAATGTCACAGCACTTTCGAAAAAAAACACACACTGACTCAACCGGGTAATAGTGCGTTGCTCTTACATTAATCATATAATAATCATTTTTCTCTCTCTTTTTTTGGGGGGGAAAATGAGCTTTACAGTAGCCACTTTTTTCATTATTATTATGTCAACTAATTTTCATTAATTTGCTGCAGTCTTTCCACAATTTAATGGCACAACTAATTTATTTAGTTAATTTACCTTTGTCAATTACATAGATAGATGTACCCATTGTACCTAACGAACCGTAGCGAGGACTGAAAGCACTTGTGCCTGCAGCATAAGGTTTCCCTTATCCTGGATGGGGTATTGGATGGGGGTATCTATTGATTTTAAGCATTGTCAACAGCAACAATAACTAAGTTATGTACCTACAGTATATAGGTAATCACTATATACATATGAAAGTATATACATAGTTGTTGTCAAGAGCCTTTTTTCTCTGTCTCCTCTCCTCTTCCTCCTCTCTCTCTCTCTTTGTCTGTTGGTTGATTTGTAGCATCGTCATTATATGTTTGTATATCAAAAATCAGCGCACTCGACAGTTTCCAGTGGCAAGAATAAAAACTGCTAATGGCATTTCTCTCGTCTCTCACTACTCTGATAATAAACAAGTGACCTGAATATCGACGTCCATTTGAAACTGTTGCAAATTTCTTTTTTTTTTTTGGGTTAAGGTTGAGCACACAGGTCAGTCTCAGGTCAGAGAGAGAGATGATGAGTTGATTATTTCATATTGTTGGGCAATCAAATTTATATTGCATTAGATGTTGCCTTTAAACATCATTTCACCTGTTTATTTCAAGGAATTTTGTAGGACATATATGTGACATGTACCTACCTACCTACCTACTTTTCAATTTCTATTTCTATTTATATATTATTTATTTGTTGTGTGCCCATTTCCACATCATTCCAAAGCACTCGTCCCAACAACAACAACAACAGAAGCAGCAAGTGACATAAAAGACAACACACGTGGCAGGCCACGCGCTATTCCCCTTCCTCCATCCACCGTCTCCACCACGACCCATTCCACCTGCCACCCACATATCTCTTACCCTCACCCACCCACCCCGCCGCAAATGGAAAAATAGACTTTTATTGTTATGTGTGATGGGCCAATGGGGGCGGGGAGAGGCTTCTGAATATATGTGGAGGTATTTTTTTTTTCGTTATACAAAACTGAATTTGATAAGTATTGTAATTATATCTGCATTTCAATCTGTATCCTTCATTACAAAATAAAAACGGGGCACGTGACTGCTGTGATTGATGAAAGAGAAATAAAGTTGGTAAGTGGGCAAAGTGTGGCCAACTTTAATTACATTTTCCAGGCAACAGGTTGTGAACAGTTTCACTAAACTTACTTGAGTTAAAGTCTAAAAAAAAAAAAACTCTCTCTAGCCTCATCTTATTTTTATGTTTCTTGTGTTTTATTGTGTGGCAACGCCCTTTCGGTCAATTGGCCATCTTTTGCTTGGGTTCACAGGTCGTCAAACGGCTGGGCCATTTGCTGCCTGCAGTATATTGAACGATACTGCTATTCGTCATGGAGTGACATATTGTTTTCCAGACGTCTTTGTCTGTTAGCTTATTCTTCGTACAGTCTTTTGCTTGGATTCTTCTATTAAAATCAATTTAAAATTTCAACGAATTCCTTCAATTTTTACTTTGAAATTTCACAACAATTCATTGTGCTGATTTTTGAGGGTAGACAAAATTACAAAAAAAATTGTAATGAAATTATTTACAGAAGCAAGATAACATATTGAGATATAACATATGCTTGGCTAACATATTCTTCCTTTGAAATTAATTTAAAATTTCAACAAATTCCTTCAATTTTCACTTTGAAATTTCACAACAATTCTTGTGCTGATTTTTTCGGGTGTAATAATTATAATGCTAGCAAAGGCAATGCGTTAACGAAATTATTTACATTAGCAAGAAGGGTCACTAGCCTGAAAAACCGCTGTCGATGGCTGGAGTTCAACCTCTGTCCACAAGAGACTTGCGATTCGAAGCGAATCTGAAACTAGAACACTTTCTTATCAACATGGATGATTTTGTTTAAACAAGAATCCATTTATCAAATTTTACTATGCGTACCTATGTACTTCAGTAGCATCTAAATATACCACACACACACACACACACATTCTATCTGCTTTGTTGAACAAAATATTTGTACACATTGTTTTTTTTGAAAAGAAGAACAAACATTTATCTAAAGTTCAATTACAAGTTTACCTTTTATGGTTTTAGATAAGGTGGAACATTTTTTAATTATTGTTCTGTTAGTTCTTTTTTTTCGCAAAAAGTGTGAATGTTTATGAATGTTAAACAGATAACAAAACAAAACAACAAAAAAAAGAAAACCTCAAATATGATATGCTGCAGGAAATTTGGGCATCATTTAAATTAACCAAGCGAAAAAATAGTAATTATAATTATATATTTTTCGGATTTGTTACAGGTCAAATTTATCATGTGACTCTGCTTTTAATTAACTGTCTGCCACAAAACTTGACACTATTTATTTTGATATAGTATGTGAAAATGCAACTGCAAACAAACATTTACTGCCCCTTTCCTCCCCCCCACCAGCAATGCAATGCAATGCCAAAAAAGTTGTGTAATAAAAGTTTCTGGCTCTTACCACAATTTTCAATTTCCCTTATCCAGGTCTGGCCAGAACTCGTTATGGTTTTTCCAGAAACCCCAACAACAAAAACTGCAATTAAATCAACAATCAATAATTCAAATTAAATCAAAATTTGTATAAAATAATAACGAAAACAATTTTCTGCTGCTGCTGGTTTTGATATATTTTTGTACTAATATATCAATTAGTAAATCGTTGTGAAATTACAATGAGATGTCGTGTGTTTAAATGTTAAATTATTCAGATTTTTTTTGCCAAAGTAAGCAAAATGGGCAAAGAGAAAAAACACTGTGAATATTTAATTAGAAATTTTGCTGTAAAACTGGAGAACCCCCAATTGACCTTGAACCAACGCAACGCAACGCAACTCAACTCAAAATCATATGGGTTTTTATACCATGCATCCATAGGATGAAATGGTATATTAAAGTCGCCAAAATGTATGTAACAGGGAGAAGGAAGCTTTTCCGACCCTATAAAGTATATATATTCTTGATCAGCATGAGAAGAGAAATTGATAGAGCCATGTCCGTCTGTCCGTCCGTCCGTCCGTCCGTCCGTCCGTCTGTCCGTCTGTCCGTCCGTAAGAGTGCAGAGATCTCAGCAACTATAAATGATAAAGCTACCAAATTTAGAATGTAGACTGGTGTAGTCTTGGCGCAGACCAAGTTTATGTTTTTTTTTGGCCACGCCCCCTTCCGCCTCCGGAATTTAATAAAAAGTGATTTTCTCCCGCAATATTTATCGTATCGGAATTTAATTCGGCACACTTTTATATGTTATGGACATCTATCATTCCACCAAATTTGATAAAAATCGGAATAAAAATGACCGAGTTATACGTTGAAATGTTTCGCACTCAATGAGGTGCAAGGGCGAATTTGGCCGGTGGGGCGCTAAAGTGCCCACACATAAGAATGAGCGAGATAGCATATGTTAGAAATCGCGCATACGAAAGAAATTTAATATATGAAATAAGTTTTATAAACTCAAGGAAATTTGTTTTCCCCTGATGCATGGTATATCCAAGTCGGCCCGGCGACTTACTTACTTTATTATACCATGCATTCATAGAATGAAATGGTATATTAAAGTCGCCAAAATGTATGTAACAGGGAGAAGGAAGCTTTTCCGACAATATAAAGTATATATATTCTTGATCAGTATCAATAGCCGAGTCGATTGAGACATGTCCGTCTGTCTGTCCGTCCGTCCGTCCGTCCGTCCGTCCGTCCGTCCGTCCGTCCGTCCGATAGAGTGCCTAGATCTCAGCAACTATACAAGCTAGAGCTACCAAATTTGGCATGTAGACTCGTTTGGAGTGTACGCTGATCAAGTTTATTTTTTTTTTTTGCCACGCCCCCTTCCGCCCACGCTATTCCAAAAACAATATTTTGAGCCATCATATCTCGGGAACTATAAAAGATAGAGCTATTGGATTTGGACATTAGATGCGTGCAGTATGCACGCAGACCAAGTTTGTTTCAAATTTTGGCCACGCCCCCTTCCGCCCCCAAAATTCGAAAAATTCGATTTTCACCCGAAATATTTATCGTATCGAAATTAAATTTGGCACACTAATACATGTCACGTATATCTATCATTCCACCAAATATCACAAGAATCGGAATAAAAATGGCCGAGTTATACATAGAAACGTTTTTCACCCATTGCGGTGCAAGGCAGATGCAAGCGAAAAAGAGCGAGATAGCATATGCTGCAAATCACCGATTTGGTCGGGGGGCGCTAAAGTGCTCGTTTCCACATAAGAGTGAGCGAGATAGCATTTGAAAGAAATTTAATATATATCTCTTCACCTAATGCATGGTATATCCAAGTCGCCCCGGCGACTTACTTACTTTATTAAATATTGAATAAGTCAACTTGATAGACTTTAACCCATCGGCCCTTCCACTCACGTTTCACATTTGATTTGTTTAGTGTTTTGCACTTGCTGCCAAAACGTGATGACCAAAAAAAAACAACAGCTGGATGAATGGTGGGAATGGACCCATGGTTGGATACACCTCCCCAAAAAAGAGATAGATAGATAGAGAGAGAGAGAGAGAGACATTAATACCAACATTAGAAACGTGGAGCGCGCGCGTCAAAATGTTTAGCACTTGGTAATTAGAGAGCAGTCGCCGCCATCCAGGTCCCAGTCCCCCCCAGACACCAACACCTACCCCAACCGCAACCCAAGCCCCACCTCACCCCACTGTATGCTATGCTGTGTAGAGGATGATTCCGTCATATATATTGGTATGGCAACGTGCTGGCGATTTGCGTGCCGAGATTGTTAAACAATATTGATTATTTTTCATACAATGTGGAGGTATTTAATCATCGTCAAACCGGAGGATTCGCATTTTGTATCCAATTAGTGAGGGAAGCTCTTTATTTTTTTCTTCTTTCTTTTTATTCTGATTTATATTGAGTGCCATTTTTATTGATATTGAATTCTACGCACACATCACACACACTCATATATAAAGTGTGTGTGTATGTGTGTGTGTGTGGGCGTGTGTGTACTGTCCACCTTACGCCCATGCCGTGATTTTGCAATTAACAATATAATTAATGCACAATTTGTGACTATTTTATATTTATTTTTTGTTAGCATGATTTATTTTTACTGTTTTAATAAGAATACCCTATAAAAAAAATGGGAAAGATGGGTATGTTAGACAACATGTTGTTGGAAATAAGTCTATTGGAAATAGAAATATGTCACAAAAATAAGTTAAAGAGATGATTTGGGGAAATTCGTGGAAGAAAAAAATATCTTATACTGTTTTTTAGCGTAGAAAATAATAGTTTCGAAAACTCGTAGGAACTATTGGATCACAAGATAATTGTTTTAAGATAGTCAGCATTAGAAAATGCTAAAAGTATAACAGTTATCATATTGATTTGCCGTTTAGGAACCCAGAAATTGCGATATGATCCCTTGCCATAATTTTTACAGGGTAGCACTCAACTATTATCGAATGAAAACCTTCCTACTATGTAAATACTAATTCATACTACATACTAATTCTTACTCTATTTTTCCCTGTGGTCTGTTGAAGGACTCACAGTGGTTCCCCAGGGGTCCTGTAATGAACAATTTTTATGCCCAAAGTGAAGCATCGCAATTAAATGCCAAACCTTATTTGGTTGTATACATATAAAATATTTATAAATTCTTGACAATCAGGTGCTATGGATAACTGTAAGAAACCTAATTGAAAGGGATCGATAATTTATGTGTCCATTCGGTAACTCTAAGATGACCACTTCAACGCGATCGATAAACAATGTGAACAAACAAGAAATATCGATAAATGAAGATAAGTAGATCATCCTAGATATACAGATCGGTAAATCTAACAAAAAATTATTCGTAGGGATCGAAAACTCTTTTTGATCAAACAAAAATGATCGATTACTCTAAGATAAAAAGATTTTAGGGATCGATAATCGATGTGTTTTATTGTTACCTATAAGTTAATTAGTACGTAGTACGTATATACCCTCACTTGCTACAGGGTAACACAAAGTAATCCCTCACATTGAGCATACACATTGATTCCATTAGATTTGATTTGTTTTTTTTTTTCGCCACACCAATGCGGAAAATAGTTTGCCACTCGTCTCGATGCTGTCGATTCTATTGATTCTGTCTCTCGATTCTTTTATGCAAATGAATTGAACGCTTTTGTCCATTTGTTTGGCTCTGCTACCACTTTTAATTTATTAATTTAATAAACAAGGTGAGTCTCGGACTGTTTTCGCTTTGTCGTATATCAGAGTATCGGTTGCTTCCTTGTTCCCTGTGTGTGTGTGTGTAGTCAATCTGTATTATTTATTTGCCAATAAAATGTGTTTGCTTTCTATCTATCTATCGATGTATGTATTTATCATGTGCAAATTGGTTTAAACGAGTTCGATTTAAAGGGGGGAAATCGATACCTATTAGTTAGAATCTTGTGTCATTTAAGTTGAGAGAAAGTTGCTAATGACTTGATAAGTAATTGCAGAAATTATTGCACAAATCGATTGATCAGTCTTCTTTGCAGCTTTCCTTTGCCATCGTCTCGAATCGAATCAAAACAAAACGTATCGAATGGAATCAAATAACGATTATCTGTTGACCCTCAACGCAACGTCATCATGGGCAAAAAAAAAAAAAAAACAACCATTTTCGGCTAACTAACATTATCTATTCATGGTTACTTTCACTTTCGGTCTTTGTTTTTGTTATGTTTTTTGCAGTAAATCGATAAAATAGTTCGAGGGCAATTGTACCTACTTAATTGGCCCAGTAGAAATACCAACAGCAATTCCAACTTAATAGCACCAAATTATTGGTATAATAATCATACTAAACCCGTATAGACGTATATACGAATTAATTGAACTGACTGGTTCAAGTTGACATCCAATAACATTAGCTTGTCATACAGCTAGAAGCTTGCGTGCTTAGATAAAGATACAAATTTTTTTTTTTGTAGAAATTCAATTGCTAAACTGATTCAATTCATTGACGTACATACATGTGTCTGGTATGATGACCATGATGTTGATGATGACGACGATAATGTCGTTCAAGTGGAGTGACAATTCTTTAAATAGAGAGAACTATTGTTACCACGTAGTAGGGGCACTACATTCAAAAACGCGCTGGCAAAACGCATATGTACATAATTGGGAAAGGGAAAGATGTTGAATGAATAAAGAAAAAGTCACGCTTTCGAGTTCGAAAATTTTTAGCGAGACGCACAAGCAGGACTACGATCATTAACCCTTGCTTGTGCGGGACAACCGCTCACATCATAAAGAAAACTTATGTTACTAAGTAGTAGAAGCACTACAAACAAACACTCTGATAAGACGCTGAAATCATTCTACAGATGTTGAATGAATAAAGAAATAGTCGCGCTGTCGAGTTCGAAAATTTGTGTGTAGAGCGACGCACAAGCAGGACTACGATTATTAACCGTTGCTTGCCTAAACGATTACAGATTTCGAAAAATCCGTTACAACTTGCATTTAACGAAAATAAACTAATCGAAACGGTAACTGTTCTTGAAGTAAATAGTGCAAGAACTGAAACTGGTAACTAAAAGATACCTTTAGTCATATTACTACACGAAATATCATGACACTTCGTTGATATTACCGATACAGAACCGCAATAAATTGGTTTTACCTACTTGAAAGTATAACTATTGACTTTATGCTATATTGTTATTATTTAAATCAGATTAACTAAAGAGAAAACCTGAAATAGAACTAACAACATTGCTTTTCAAAACCAAACCGAATAACCGAAACCCTGAAACAGAGTTTTACTAAAGCGAATTGCTATTTTGAACTGAAACCCAAGTAGAGACAAAACAAAGCAACAACAATCATAATCAATTTCAAAAATATGTCAATTGAAAGTGGAAACTGTGCTTCGATTAATACCTCGTAGACATTAGAATATTCTCTTCCCCCCCTTCTCCCTGCTATATCATCAAGTCAATGGATAATTATGACTTTGGCGCCTTAGGTTAATTCACCGTCCACTCAAGTTTTCAATCTCTCGGAAAGAGCTTGGGCCCGTGGGAATGGGAAATGGGAAAAGTCGCCTAACGAGGATGCTTCACTTAAAAGAAATGTTTTATAATTTTTCCATTTGATTGTTAAACTTGTTCACACAATCAATACTAATTAACCTCCTTGGCGCTCGTTCCCCATACTGAGTGTCTCTCTCTCTGTTAATTACAACGCATTGCAATTGGGGAAAACAAAAA
Source organism: Drosophila sp. 14030-0761.01 (assembly GCA_018150735.1). NCBI lineage: Eukaryota > Metazoa > Arthropoda > Insecta > Diptera > Drosophilidae > Drosophila > Drosophila sp. 14030-0761.01. The sequence goes on from JAECWO010000031.1 coordinate 15,930,179, forward strand.
GTAGGGAAGGCGCAAGAGCAAATAAAATAAATATTTTCTTAAGCCCCAAGCAGCGTCCAATGCGTCGATCGTTTTCCACTTCAACACGCATCTGCTTGGAAAAACAGGCTATAAAAAAAAATTTAAGAAAACATTACAACAAAACAATTTCAGTTCAGAAAAAGTGACGAGCTCTGTGGGGGGAGAGGTCGTAAGGCCCAACCCAACCTATTGGGGGAACAAATTTGTCGCTTTAATTAACGCAACGCTGCGGAGTTCTTCATCAGATTGGTGTTGAATGGTGGTGGGGGGAGCGGAGGGCCCCAAGACGGCTACCACGACAACGACGACAAACGATTGAGTCTGTGTGTGGATGTGGGGAGTCTATCCACTGAATGACTCACTGGAATATTTTACAATTCAGTTTTGTTTTTTTTTTTCTTTCCAACATGCAAATGCGTCTCCTGCAGCGTCGGGATTATGGCGCCTTTTCAGTTGATTGGTGGTTGATTTCCAAGTAACTTAACCATGACCATGTCCATGTCGTCTATGTCTGCCCGTGTGGGCGTCTCCATGTGACTCATAATGTCAACTAACTGAGGTAGATCGTTAGTATGATGATGTAGCTCTACTTTAATTTTAGCTTAGTTAATTTTTTTTTTTTTTCGGCCCCGATATCTGCAGATTGTAAAAGCCCACAATTGGGCCATATTATTTATAGGCAATATCTAACGAGTTGTTTCAACAGTGGCTAGCTAACTTCCTATCCACTTGCACATGTGTCCATGTATTAATAATTTCCCACTCCCAATATTGACTTTTATCCGGACAACGTGTATTGAAATCGAAATCTTATCACAAGATGAAGGGAGAGAGAGAGAGACCGGGTGGATCGAAGGGAAAACCGTTGGAAACCTTTTTCATATTTACTTTTAATTAATGCTTTCTGCTTTATTCATATTTTAAAATGTAATCATTGATTGATATACAAATATATCAATCTTATTCATGTTGCCTTCTCCCCTACACCCCACTTTAAAAATATATCAAAAGCAATTTCAATTTCTCAGCAATTAAAATATAAAGAATAAAGAACACACACACACATACAGAGTGGCCCCCATGTGGGGCCAGAAACAGAGAAAATATTAATGGATTTTTGTTAGAATAAAACAGAGAGAGAAAGTGGTTCTTATATACCCTGTAATTATTAGGTTGTATAGGCTACATTTGGTGTTTGTAAAGTGCATTTATGCAAAAGTATGGATCGTTGACCTTTATATATAATATATATTTTAGATTTCTTTTATATGTTCTTGATTTATGTAATGTATTTTTGATATTCTTGAACTCCAGACAGAAAAAAGTCATCAAAATGTGATTTTTTATCGTGGTTTAACGAACTTTGAAAGATAGAATTTGAATGTACTCAATTCTCTCATGTGCTCAAAAACGTTACTCACGCTCAGCTTTAGTACATTCGATTTTTTATGGAATTCAATGGAATTCTTTTGCTTTTTAGCAATTTAAAGAGGTTTTTAGTTTAACAAAAATAAGTTTTTTCAACGGTTTTACTATTTATTGAGGTTTACGATATAATATTATATTATACTTATATTCCTGATCACCATGTACTACATCAGATTATATTCCTGATCACCATGTACTACATCAGATTATAATCTAAATGATATAACGCTTCTAGATTTGTTAGATTTTTTATATAGACAATCTAGTTTATCGGTAATTATTTTTCAACTATATTTTTCAGTCACTTCTTTCTTCTAGATAATTGAGACAATTGAATATACAAATATATTAATATATAAATATATATATATCATATTTATTGAGTTTTTCGGTATAGTAACTATATATTCCAGATCACCATGTACATCAGATTGTAATCTAAAAGATATAACGCTTCTAAATTTGATATTACTAGATTGTATAGTTTATAGGTAATTATTTTTCAACTATATTTTTCAGTCACTTCCTTCTTCTAGATAATTGAGACAATTGAATATACAAATATATCAATATATAAATATATATATATATTATTTATTGAGTTTTTCGGTATAGTAAATATATGTATATTCCGGATCACCATGTACAGCAGATTGTAATATAAAAGATATAAGGCTTCTAGTTTATAGGTAATTATTTTCAAAGATATTTTTAGTTACTTTTTCATTCTAGATAATTAAAACAATTGAATACTTTTCTCTATTCCTCTTGTTGTCTTGTATTTTACAAATACAATTCAATTGCTTAAAAAAAAATAATTAAATATTTCTCTATTTCATTTTCTTCGGTTTGCTTATGTCTCACTTAATTCTTTTTCAACTCTTACTAGCTGAAAATCTTGTTAAATTTGTTCTTCGCTAAAAAAAAATGTAATATAAATTTTACGAGACAATGAAGTATCAATAAATTATTTAATTACAAATTACATTCAATCCTTATACTAGTTATAGTTATTTTCTACTTGTTTAACACACATATTTCTATTGTAAAAATTTTTTATCTTTTACTTTTAAGTTGTATGTAGATAAAAACGTTTATTTTTAGTCACTTTTTAATGAGAAACGATAATGTTTTCTTGTCTGCTACTGCTTTATTGCCATATAATAATAGTATTAAGTGAGATGATATGGAAAGAGATGATGATTGCTGATTGAAACCAGTTTAGTTGAGGTTAAAGTTCAATTAAATTTGATAACTTTCGCAAGTTGATATAGAGGGTATCTAAAAGGTCCTCTCTTAAATTTTCCAATGGAACTTTTTTGTAATATATTTTTCTAAATTAATTAAGAAATTATATCTAGCTGTGTGTGTGATATATTTGTATAGACAACATGTCTTTGGGTATTTACTGATTGAAACCAGAGCAAACTTCACAGCAGCTGTGCAAAGGCAATGACAACTGGTTTCAGCCAAGTTGAGCGGCCTCAGAGCTTCAGTTTCAAACTGAAAATTGTGTTAGACAAAAACAAAAAAAATTAAATATCATGCGAGGGGTCTTTAGACGCACTTGTAGATACTTGTGTCTCCGCATCTGTATATTTTGTATCTGTATTTATATTTAATTTGTCCCCCCCGAACAAGTTGCCATGACATGCGTTGCTAATTTCTCTGTCTGGGTGCGAATATCCTAAAGTACTATATATGTATGTATATCTGTTTTTCTATAAAGTAAGGCCATAGTCATTGCCATTGCCATTGGGCACATCGCATCATCGTTTTATGACTTGGCTGCTGCTGCTGCTAGCGGGGTTTGTTAACTCGTAGCCCAAAGGCATTTGAACTTTTAACGGTTTCGTATTCGCATTTTCACAATTCTCATTCTCTGTCTAAAGTTCATTGTTAAATTGTTATCCTCCCCCCCCCCACGCACCCTTTCTCCCTCTCGTACTACAAAATAATTTAACTTTTGTTTCACTTCTTTGTTTTTTCAGGGTGTGGATAATGTTCTTGTGCTCTTCAGTTTGATTTTTTTTTTGTAGTTTTTACGAGTTAGTTGAAGGATGAGGAAAAATCGATTTGTTGAATTGGTTTTTGGCGAACTTTTTGACTGACTTTTGCCTTTTGATCGGCAACGATTTGCTATATACAAAGTTCACAAATTGTTTTTGATTTTGTTGTTTTTCTCGCATATTTATTAGTTCCATTGAAAATTAAATGAAACAAATAAACCTGATTCTAAGCCAACACACATTTATCAGCTTGCTGCTGGCCCTTAGGCTCAATTACGTGGTTGTTTGTTTGTTTTGGTTAACAACAACAACAACAGCAAATCAATTGATTTGACACGTGCAAATATTGCAATTTTTTTTAGTCATAACAATGGAAAGTCTATTTTTTTGGTTGTGGGAGACGACCCTCAAGTTAAGTTGAGTCAACTGTGTGCAAAACCAATTAAAATGTCTTGATTTCACTTTCACCTACACCTTTTTGCCCATATATTGGAGAGTGATCGATTCCCAGTGATTCTTGAAGTCGTTTTTACTTTCATTCATAACGGTTATTTAATGATTGACTGATGAGTGTGTGTGTGTGTGAGCGTGTGTGTTGAAGCGCGTGTGCAATTATGCCATAAATGCCTTTCCAATTAACATAATTTACACTTTACGCTTGAATCAACAGCGTAAAGGTGGGTGGCAAAAATCTTAACGAAAGTTCTGACTCATTTACCTGTGTGTTTACCGTTCAATTTGTGGGCTAAAAGTGTAACGAATTTTGTTCGTAACTGTAAACTGTTAACTGAGTTTGTCACTTACAGTCCTGACGATGTCATTCTGCCACTTTTAATGAGCCATTATCATAATCATACTCTTAATCATCATTTGCTGGCCATTTCGTGTCACAGTTCCGTTAAGAAAGTATTGCAACTGTACAGAGAGAGAGGGGGAGAGAGAAGAGGAGAGAGCTAACCATTTGATTTCACTATTCGATAGGCATCGCCATTAACCATTAACCTGCGTGCTGAGAAATCGCAAAAATAAAAACCTTTATTTTTAGCCAAACCGAACAGAAATTGTGGAAAGGTCAGAGAACTTGGTTAAATAGGTAATTACGATGCCCAAATAGTTTTACTCGGCTCTCATAGGTCGAAAGGGTATATTAAAGTCTACAAATTGTATGTAACAGGCAAATGGTGGCAGATTTTGTTCCTATAACATTATTTACCTTATCCAGGATTGATTGAGTTATCTCTGTCTATATGAACTCTAAGATTTAACAGTCTATAGGAGCAAGAACTATTAAATTGCACGAAGATTCGTTAAGTTAACTACACATTTTTACCTTCTGTCTTTAAAAAATCACATATACTCTTTTAAATTTTATAGTATTATATTTATTACACCAGTATCTATCAGTAAACCAAATTTCATAAAAATCGGCTTAGAAATAGAAGAGTTATAAGTAGAAACATTTAGAACACAATGTTAAAAAATGTCCAATAGGTGCGCTAAAGTGCTTCACTGCTAAACTGCTAAAGTGAAATGACTTGCTTTTGCTATTGCAGCATGTGAAGTGAATTTAAGTTGCTTCCACACTTGGTTATAGAGTATAGCCAAGTCGGCGCTACGACATATTAACTTTATTTTATTTGGACTTAACTTCTTTGAGCTGAACAATTGAAGGTCTTCATAATTCCAAAATTCATATTTTTTTTTTGTGTTTTCCTCTAATTTTCCATGGCCCAATATAAACTAGTTGGCTTAGTGCACAACCGGTTATGTAATGCACATTTATTTATATGTATTAATATCGTGTTGGGCAGCCATTATATGCCATGAATTAACCTCCACTCATGAATATGCAACAAACAGCTAGCGACCCCAAACCACAAAAAAACGCATCATTTGCAGCATGTTCGTGGGCTTCTGAAATAGAAACCCAAAACAAAATAAATACACAGTTCCATTTCGTGTCATAAATCACTAAATTGAATTAGAATTGGGCTTATCAGAAAAATGAAACCAGTTTGAGGCGTCATCCATGAGTTCAGGGCAAGGGCAGCAGCAATTATAAACAAATTAGAGAGGGACAACATCTTCTAACTAATCTGTGAATTTAGGCAAACAAATAATAATAATAATACATTTCGACCACGAGTTCAAGTTAATGAATTAATGCAATAAACATTTTTCGTTTGATTAGAATTGAAATGGGTGGCAAAACAATTTCAATTTGATATTCTCGCGCCTATTTAATTAAATTCAAGCAAAACCAGAATGTGACGTTCTTTTGCCGGTCTTTACAGGTTTCCATGAGGAAGCAGATCTCCAATTCCATCTCTGTCTATTGGGGTTTTTAGCCGGGTCTGTGTGCTACAGCTGGTTTTGAGCTGTTTCGCTTCAATCATGTGTTTTGTCTACTTGTCTTACGCCTTTCACCGCTCACTCACTGTCTGACGTCAGACGTCAAGTAAAACCAACTCGAACTGGTCCTCTGGTGGTCGGTCGCCCTGTGCAATCGAATCGGGTTTTTTTTTTTGTCAAATGATTTTGCACTTGATCTATTAGATCATTATGCGGAAGGAAGTAAAAACTAAAGCTATCAAGGCGGCGGCTTCCCCCCTCAAAAACATGCACCATTAAATATGTGTATGTGAAATACACTGAGCAAAATGCACATTCTTTTTAACAACCTTGCATTTGAAGTTTATACACATATGCTTATTTCCAAATATATCCGGATGTTTTGGCATTTCCTATTATTGCTTTTCGGCTAATATGATTAAGTGAGTTGACATATTCATTTGCATAAATGTCTTTTTGGATTGCATCTTATATAAAATAGTAGGTGGAAGTCACTCGAATCAGAAGACTATATCATTTGACTTAAATAATGGATGTTTAGTTCTTACTTAATGGGTATATATGGGCCTACAAGGTGTTCTTTTGAACAGAGTAGATTAAAATTTAGAAAAATGTGATCAATAATTGAGCAATAACTGTTAAGAAGAGGAAAATAGTTAAACAAATGGAGAACGAAAAAGATTTTGATTAGAAAAACGGGTGTCAATAGAATTTTCTTAGAATACATTGTGATTGGTTTATAATTTATCAATATTTATAGTCAGTTATTGTAGGTATGAATTTAATTACAGAGTAGAAGAAAATTATCTAGTTTCTAAAGCTGAATACTCTAACTTAAATACATATGTACCTAGTAATTGTGTTGCAATAATTTTATATCATTCTTGTAATTATGGGATCCAATAAGTATATCTATTAAAACATTCTTGAAACTAGAACCAAAACTATAAAAATCAATGAAAAACGTTCTTTATTTAGTACTTACAAGAAGACAAGTTTAATTCGGCAATATTTTATATCTACTTCGTCTTAATTTCAAGAAAAAACTCTTCTCGAATTTTTCAAAAAGTATTGGAAGATTAACAGAAATGTTCTATTGATATGAAATTATTATGCAAATACGATATAAAGGAATATTATTTCCCGGAAACTGTGACATTGTTTTAAATTTGCCTTGAATTAATAGAATTTGAATCAAATGATGATCTAATGAAAATCTTTACAAGTTTCTGGATCAAATCAGGAAACTAGTCCCAGGAAACTATGACATTGTTTTGAATTCGGTTTGAATTAATAGAATTTGAATCAAATGATGATCTAATGAAAATCTTTACAAGTTTCTGGATCAAATCAAGCTAAAGTTGAATCGAATATTTTTCTTAATTTCTTCTTAATTCTTTTTTCATTTCCACGGTCTCCAAAGAAAAGTACCCAAGATCCTGCTATTTTTCATTATATGTATATTATTTAGAAGTATTCAAATTTTTTAATTTTTGGTGAATTAAAGGTTCATATATATTAAATAATTGTAAGCGAAGTTGAGATTGAACATGAGTACTATGCACTGGGTACGCTTTCTGGGATTATTTCGTTAAAATATTTACTACATTAAGAGAGTTCTCTTACCGTAGAGCTTCTCTTCCTAAAATTTACTTAGATAATTAAAGTTACGGTCAAAAATATAAAGATAGCCAACAGAGCAAGAATTAATCGTCTTGGTGATAACTTGATCCTCTATTGTAACGTGAGTGACCCAAAAAAATGCTCCTCAAAAAAAGGACAGCGTACATTTTGAAAAATCATTAGTCTAATAATAAAGCTTGACATTTCTTATAAATGCAAAAAAATATTTAAAGTTCAAATCTCACACACAATTTGCAGAGTTTTCCGATTATTAGCATTGTTGTCCATTTGAGGTGACGGCTCTTTTGTGGCTTCTATCTCAAAAGATGAAAACCGTAGGTTATCAATTTTTTTACCATTGATAGTACTCTCAAAATACTACAAAAAAGTGTAAAAGATTTGATTTTGTTTGATTTAAAATATTGTTTTGCTTCCGAAAGTCGAGTGAGTGACCGCGGAAATGCCCATATACTCGTAATAATTTGATTCAATTGTAGTTCAAGTTGAATGGAATAATTTCCATTGATACTCTTTCTGCATTAATATTTCCCTTCAATTAATATATATATTTTTTTAGTATTTTAACGAATCATTATTACCGACATTTTCATTAACATAAGTTTATTGTTGTTCTGCGAAAAGAAAAAACAGAAAAAGCAGAAAAGCATGTGGGGAAAAATCAGCTTATCCTGGTGAACTTTTGGGGCCACATGAAACCAATTACAACTACATGCATGTGAAAACCATGCGACAAGGCGATTAATGTAATTAAATAAATATATATATACAGAGAGAGAGAGAGAGAGAGAGATAGAGGGAGATAGCAACATGGTGTGCGTGTATTGTAAGTATATTTCGCTATATGTATGTGAAATGGATTTGCCTTTGGCACGAGAGAGTGAAGCTGCAAACTGCACAAAAGGTTGCACCATGCGATAACACAAACATTTCAGGCGATTAAAAATTTAAAGCAGATTTTCCCCCGACTGACAGCAGCAGCAGCAGCAACTGCAGCACTTCTGTAGCTCAGAAGTTGACTTAGCGGCATGGCCCATACATTGCATGACCAACAAAGATAATGCCAGCCCTCGGCAGCCGCAAGATAGACATCCCAAAACGGAGGGGGGAATTGCAGGCGTAAAAAGGAGTGGCATGTTGCTGCGACTAATTGACTTTTCAGGGTGCACAATGGGTGTGGGTGTGGGGGAGTAAATTATGAATAATACAGAGAGACGTCCAGCAGGCTAGAATGAAAGTATCTTAAAGCTTTAACTGTTTCACATGCCATTCCCAAGCTACTGATGATGATGATGTTCCACAGAGTTGAATCTTGTTAAATGCTAGAAAAATAAGAGGTGAGAAAGTGCCTCTACATGGGACACGTAGTGCCTCTACCTGTACATAGACACACGTAGTAGCCAACTAGTTGCCCCCTTTGGCACAATTTGCATGAACAAGCTGATTTAGCAGCCCTCCCCCCCTCTCTTGCTCCCTCTTCTAACTCTCTATCTCGAGCGTACTAAAGTTGTTGTTGATTTTTCTGCCCTTTTTTGTTGTTGTTGCTTTAAACGAAACATGAGAACGATTAAATACATTTTGCACTTAATACCCCAGATGATTGCATTGCAATAGGAGTGAGTGGGTGGTAATTGACAGAGAGCGAGGGAGTTCAATGCACTTTGCCGAAGCGATAAACATTGAGAAAACAGCATACACAAACAGAAAAACAGAGAGTACCAACAGTTGAGATATATATTGGCATTGGCTAATAAAAAAAAAAATAAAACACAAACACACAATTTTTCTCAGATTAATTAAACCAGCTTAACAAAGTCAATCAGGTGGAGGAGCAGGTGAGGGGAATGCGGAAACGTTGGGTTTTCACTTTTCTTTAATAACCAAGAAGTCAACGCATTCACCTGAGCTCTTTTGTGGTCTGTTGATTTTCACTTGAAGTTGTCTACTTTGTGTGGATATTTTCCTTCTTTTTTCCACCCACCTCTCGCCCTCTCTCTCTCTCTCTCTCTCTAAGAAGTTTGCCAAGTGCATGAGCAAACGCCTTTTTCTATGATAAACACATCCGCTCTAGATATTAGCCCAAGAATATTATTTCAATGTGACCCACTTGAAAGAAATGAATGAAAAAATTCTATATGCTAAGCCAAGAGAGTCGACTTTTAGATACCCAGTAATTAATAATACTACAAATTAGTGTGGAAATGAAAGCAAAGCCATTTAAAATAATGTTTCTAGCATTGTAAAAAGATCTATTAGAATAGATTATAAACGATAGAACTGAATATCTGTAGTTCCATTCATTAAAGACTCAAACTACTCTGCTATAGAACATACTTTTAATCTACACAAATATACCCTTTAAATTATTGCCTACAGGGTATACAAAGTGCTAACACAAAGTAGTAGAAGCATGATGGAAAAATATATATAGTATTCTACTGCTATTGATATGATGGAGAGATTCCGGGGTCGTGGCCACTTCTCTACCGTGGAGAGGAACGGAAGAGGCAAACGCAAGATTGCCGAGTGGATGCCAAGTGGAGGATGTTTTTGAGCAAGTGCCGCTTGAATGATATGCCTAAAAATTTAAAAGAGTTCATAGTGAAATAATATTTCAAAACTAAAGTTCAGTTTAAAATGTGTACACATGGAGAAAAAGTTTGCTATATTAAATAAAATCAAACGCCCAGTTCCGGTTTTCAATTTTGTATCGTTTCGGAAATGGTGTTTCCGTTTCCCTAGTGAAAAATCTATCGTTTTACTCTTCCAAGTTAAACTCGATTAATTTTTATCAAATTTTTCTCCTGCTTTTGCATTGTTAATCGATTTTATGGCCGATTATTAATCATTCTTGAAGACTAAATCGATGTTTTCCATTTTTTCATGTTTATAATCCATTTCCACAATAAAATGTTAATAGTTTGACTTTTTTAAGGGAAGTTATCGTTATCGAATCTGTATAATCTCCTATTGTATCAGCTGTTTTGATACAGATATTTAATTTTATGATTAGTTAATAATCAAATTATCTTATATCTCCTTTTTTATTAGCTTTTTTGATCTATTAATTTTATGCTTAATTAATAATCAAATTATCTTATATCTGAATATCTTAATAAAAACAGCAAAACGAAATCGTTATCCAATTCACATCGGCTTTCCAGCAAAGTTATCGTTATCGAACCAAATTTATCGCCTTCTGCATCAGCTGTTTTGGAATCGATTAACTGTTAATGTGTTTGATTAATCAACAATCTTTTCTTTTATCTAGAAATTTTGTTAAAAAAAGCATGTTCTCACTTCCGAATCGTTGTCAATTTCTTTTCGTCTTCGATTTGGTGGAAAGTTATCAAAGCCAATTAATCGGCTTCTGTATCAGCTGTTTTCTCATAGATTATGCGATTCTGTGGTCGACTAACGTATAAAAAATTCAATTATGCTGCCCTTTATCAGCTAATTGAATTTCTCCCAAAACAACACCCATTTTCTCCATGTGTATTTTAAGATATTCTCATAATTATCATTATATGTCATCTAAGTTGTCGTCTAGTTGGCAACTTTCACTTCTTTGCCAAACTTGAACACAACTGTCAATTGCAATTCAAGTGCGCTCCACATATTTATATGCCACGCCTCCACCGCCCAACCCCACCCACTGCACCACAGACTTGCGGATTAATGCCAAATAGTTGAATGCATCGAGTAAGTTCTTTGAATGGTTGAAAAATCGCAAACTCGTTTCTTTTTTTCGTGAATTTTTTAAAGCATTTGTTCAAACTGCAATTGCTATTAAAAGGCAGCAGCTGGCAGGAGAGGGTGCAACTAAGAGGGAGCAGGAGGAGGTGGGTGGGTAGGGTGCAATCCAAAGATACATACAAGCGACACAAATTTCGCTTTGCCAAAAAAAAAAAAAAATAACAATGGACCAACAATAATAATAACAACAACAACAACAAAAACCAAAAGGAAGCTTTAACAATTTTTTTTCGGTTAAACTAGAGAGAGAGAGAGAGAGAGCGAACGAGTGCACGAGAGGGAGAGCGAGAGAGTAGGAGAAAGCTTTGCGCCTGCGCTGAGCCTTCCTCTCCTCCACCCGCCACTACTCGTGTGGATATATTTTTGTTTTTGTTGATGAAAATCGAAAAGAAAAACTGCCGAAAATTTACTTTGTTGCTGCTGATTTTCCCTTTTTCGCTTCGATGGTGGCAATGACTCTGATAGGGCTTAGATGTGGAGGGGGAGAAGGAATGGGGGCGTGGAGGAGAAGGCAGCGGGTTGAGTGACTGCACTTGATCAAGAGCGATGCCTTCACTTAACTAATTTAATGAGTCTCTTCATTTGCAGCTAAACCAAAAGAATGTCCTGTGACAGTTTAGAGGAAACGCAAGGCGGCGTCCCCGGCCGGAGGGCGGAGTGGGTGGTTGGGGTTTTTTTTTTTTGTTTTGTGGGAGCAGTAGCCGCTAGTCGCGTGCGTTTTTATTGATTTTTCCCACAACACACAGCAGGGGACTTTCGTTTATGTTTGTTATTGTTGTTGTTGTTGTTGCATTCATATTACATGCGTGTTGTGTATGCATCAAGCTTCCTGTTCCTGTTACTGTTATCCCCGGCACACACACAACACACACTCACACTACGAGTTGAAGAGTTTCACTAACTTGGTTAGTTCCATATAAAACCGCACAAATTGCACGATAGTTGAGGAAAGTGAGTGCAATGTTGGGCCCTTAAGGGTGTTTTAGCGCTGCCACCTAACCAAAACCCCCAAATCCCCCAATCCCCCAACTAACTAACATGGTTGAGTTAGTGAAATTCTTTTGTCCTTTTGACAATGCCAAATTTGCATAGTGAGTGTAGAGAGTCGAACAAAAAATATGTCAAAAATAATTGAGTTACGAACACGCGGTTATAGAAATTCCAGATTTTCAAAATAAAAAAAAACCATTAAAATTGTCGTTTTTTTTTTGGACTCTTATCAGCATATGTAGGCACTTATTTGAATGTGTAACAGGTACAGTGGGCACCAGGCCATGTGAAACTTACCTTCTGTGGGGGTGTTGCTTGGTAGTCAACTAGAAATATCTGCAGATATTTTGGCTCTTCTACCAAAAGAATAAGCTAATTTATTGTTGGGCGACCAACCAAAAAAATATAATTTAAAATAAAAACACCTAATTGAAATCGTCGTTGTTGTTGTTGCTGTTGTTGTTATTGTTGCTTCTGCTGCTGCTTTAACAGCTGTTTTTGCTTGCCACACTCACATCAATACACTCACAAACACACACACACACGTAGATGGCGGTGAAAACATAAATAAACAAATATTTAAAATATATATATATATTTCTGTATTTAATTTGCTTGCTGCATTTTCTTGCACAATTTCAATTTAAATAAATTCTTAAAATTTTCATTTGGAATTCGTTTTTTTTTTTTGAATATTATTTTTTTGATTTTTAACTGTCAGATGGAAATTTTTTGTTTGGTTTAGCACTTGGTTTTAGATATTTCACTCAGCCAAGACCCCGACGCAGAGAGAGTTAAGCAATATTTTTTATATTTTTTGTTAGCATTTAAATATTATTATTGTAAATTTTTTTTATTTGATTTTACATTCGATTCGGATTCGTGGGGGGTATAAACAAACTAAAAGCACTACTAGCCAGCGCAGCCAGAGGGGCCCAAGCCGGAGAAGATGTTTTTGGTGTGTGTTATCCAACTCGTTGCAGATACGGCAAGCAACTGATTCGAGCAGCTACAAAACACTAACTGAGAGCCGCCAGTCGTCGGTTGAAATTGAACGCAAACGAAATAAAGTAAGTAAGTCGCCGGGCCGACTTGGATATACCCATGCATCAGGGGGAAAAAAACTACATTGAGTTTATATTTCGTATGCGCGATTTCTAACATATGCATTCTCGCTCACTCTTATGTGTGTGCACTTTTTACTACGATTTCTATTAAATTTGGTGGAATGATAGATGTTCATAATATATAAGAGTGTGCCAAACTAAATTCCGATACGATAAGTATTGCGGGAGAAAATCACTTTTTATTGATATCCGTAGGCGGAAGGGGGCGTGGCAAAAAAAGTTTAGTGGAATGATAGATGTTCATAAGATCTATGAGTGTGCCAAATTAAATTACGATACGATAAATATTGCGGGAGAAAATCACTTTTTATTAAATTCCGGAGGCGGAAGGGGGCGTGGCAAAAAAAAAACATAAACTTGGTCTGCGTCTATACTACACGAGTCCACATTCTAAATTTGGTAGCTCTATCATTTATAGTTGCTGAGATCTCTGCACTCTTACGGACGGACGGACAGACGGACATGTCTATATCAATTTCTCTTCTCATGCTGATCAAGAATATATATACTTTATAGGGTCGGAAAAGCTTCCTTCTCCCTGTTACATACATTTCGGCGACTCTAATATACCATTTCATCCTATGGATGCACGGTATAATGAAACGACAAACGCAAGCGCAAAGAGAGAGAGCGACCCCGAGAGAGAGAGAGAGAGTACCGTGAATTTGGTTGAACAGCCGTTGGCATTTCGCTTTCAGTTTCCATGCAGTCTAAGATACAGATACAGAGATACCTTTAGTTTTACCTTTACCGTTGCTGCATTGTAAGTCTTGGGCTTAGCTTGTTATTTTTAGCCCTAAACTAAACTTAGGGTGGCAATAGTTTTGAGTGAGGGTGACCCTGTCACATGCCACTATTAGCCTTTATCTTAGAACCGCCTGATTTGGCAATGTGACCGACCGGCCGACCGACCGACCTACCGGTATGTGGGAGGCATTGTTAGGGTTTGGCCCCCCTAATTGCCATTGCACTTTGCCCGACAAAAGGGTGTAGAGTAGGTAGTCTGAGGAGCTCTTGGGGTGCCAGTATCGACTGGTTATTTGCAATTAGTGCTGGTAATTAATAATGGAGCATGCCAAGTGCAAGTACATGTAACTACTAGAAATGCCGTTTCGATATGTCTAAGGTTACCTGCAGTGGCGTCTTACGGCAATTCATTATGAAGGGACTTGCAAATTCAAATGAAACACATTTATTTATTTATGATAATTAACATGGCCAACTCAAACAAATTGTATGAGCTAAACTTACATAAAGGTATAGAAAATAATATATAGAAAATCGAAATTGTTTTTATGAATCAATATAAAGAATAGGCGGAGATACTTTATATAAATTTATCAGTTATGATCTGTTCAAATAGATATTTAGACTTAGAACTAATTTTTTTATGTTTGGTTTATTTCTTTTAATAAAATAAAATATTAAATTCGTTATTAAAAAAATAAACAAATAAATAAACATAGCAAAATAAAATTGAAAACTGATAAAGGATATGTGAATGTTTTTAGCTACCTTTATGTTGTTTATGTTAATGTTTCAAAAAACCTTTGATTTTTATTTCACAAAATTTACCTTAAGTATGATTAACATGAACATAAAAAATGTTTAAAAAATATTATTATATATGTATTTATAACATGAATATATATTCTTTAAATTCGTTATTTTCTATATTATAAATATTTTTATATAATAAATACTTTAAAACATATTTTTTCTATAAAAATCTTAATTGGCAGCTGCATTATGGGTACTTAACTGAAAACTAGAGAGAATTTGTAAATCAAATCAAATATTATATAGATTTCTTGCAAAATTAACATCTTAAATTAAATATAAAGAGAAGATATAGTTCGATATGTATGTACGTTTGGGTAATATTGACCACATCTTTTCGAGAAAGAGTGACTTTCTCATGGTCTTCCCGGGGAATGAGGAACTGGAACGTTTTTTAGATAAATTTCTGGGATCCTTTTAAGGTCCATAAAGCAAACTACATTTTGTGGTAATTTTCCTCTGGTTGCTTTAAACATTTGATGCAAGTTATCTAGAAATCTGTGCTATTAATTCAAGACTTTCCGTAGAAGCAACACAGTTGTGATCGTTTATTTTTTTTAATATACTGCAATATTAAGTTAGAAAGACAGTATTAGTCGGAAAACAGTTGTTAACCAATTAATTGTTCCAGATTATGAGGTTAATATGACTAATTCCTTTGCGTAAGATACCTAAACTTCGTAAGGTTCTACACGTATTTGATTCAAATGTATCATACATTAACTCATTCATATTTCGATGTCCCATAGGACTTTCCAAGGTTTAGTTGAGATAATATAAGATACACAATTGTGATCCTAGTAAAAATCGATTAATCGTTTATTGATTTATCGTTAATAATAATATAAGATACATAATTGTGATCTTTAATTCTATTAAAAATCGATAAATCGTTTATTGATTTATTATTTACGATTGTTAAGTTAATATGGACAACTAAATTCACTTTAAAAAATCATTTAAAATCAAATTATTGTTCAACTCAAAAGTATTCAAAAAGTCCAGTACTTTTTTCCTCCACTAAAATACTTATAAAGAGGACTTCAAACCCCTTAACCCCCTTCATTGTTGAGCCACTGTTAAAACTGGCTGCTGCTTGCATTCAGGTTGATGGTACATGAATGTATGCATACAGGTTGCCGGGGTTCAGGTCAGCAAATTGAATGACTGATAGAGAAAATGAGATAGATGGTGGCTTCTGCTTGCCTTGGCCTTATTATCATACAAACATACTTATTTGTAGCTGTGTAAATAAATACACTTGGTATATATAAAAAAAAAAAATGTATTTTCCGTATTTCTTTTTTTTTTTACACACTCTGCAAACATTTTGCTAATTCCATTCAATCTTTTCGTTCTCTCGCACACAGGTAGGCCAAAAACAAACCAAGTAAGACACGCGTAGGCTACGATAAGATGCGATTCCATATCACTGAGTTGCCGTGACGCAACCGACCTATGGAATTCAGTAAAATCAACAACAATCACCATCATCATCATCATCAACATCAACATCATCTAGGTAAATTTCAAAATCACATCAAATTGAAATCGTTCATAGAACACAAAGGCACAGAAACTGCAGTCGCACTTGACTTAATGAGCCATTGACTGACGGGAGAGAGTTCAATGCCTGCGACTCGGACTAGAACAATAACAATAAGGTTAAAGAGGGCGGGCCAAACATTTGGATTTGCATGCAAAAACATTATGCGAGAGAGATAAAGTTCCAAGCAGACACACCAAATGACTGACATGATCCGGGCTGAGACCCAGACCCAGACTCAGACTCAGACCCAGACTCATTCTGCTCATGATGGACCAACAGCGACGACGACGGCGACGACGAGGTGACGACAATGTCTGTTGTGTGTCTTTGTCTCTGTTGAGCATTCTTTGTCGAATTTCTGTGAGAGCCTCCAGCAGTAGCATCATCATCGTCACTGGCCCGTAGAAATACAATCGCCGCAAAACTTCCTCACACATGTTTTCCACCACACTGGGCAGGCACAATAGGGATGAACCAGTCGCACACACGAATGACTGGTTAAGAGCACTTTTAGTTTACGTTAAATTTTTCATAACTAAATAGGTTTCTAATAACCCTAATTACGAGTGGAGAAGTGATATCCGGCAATCAATTAATAAGTAACTTCAACTTTACCACGCGGCGGCTCATTCATCATGATTATTCGCGCGCATCCCTAAGAGGAGATGACCATACACAGGGAGATATGTATCTGTGGCCCGGTTATTTGAGCTATTTGCTGTCCATTTTCACATTGCAAATGGAGTGGTGAGACGGAGGGGATGGGGGGGCTCAGGTCAGGTTGTCAGTTGTCAATGCATTTTGCAGTTTGGATTATTCCTGGGCCATCGTCAGATATGTGACAGTCCAATGCATTCATATTGACAATATGCCCATGATGTGGGTTATGCCGCTTGAATTGAGTGGGTGGTGTGCTGGGTTGGTTGGCTGGCTGCCTCGGACAATGAACGACCAGTTCAATGTTCAAAGGCCATGAAATGATAGCCAAATCCCATAGAATGTAATTTGCTACTGCACAAAAGTGCTGAATGTTTAGATGAGAAATTGATGAACTTTTGCATTACAAAAGACTTGGGCAAACATTGTTCTATAGAGAGGAATGTTTTCTGAGATAATTGGAAAATCCACATTCCACAATAGGTTCACATAGTTTGACATTTTCATATGAGTTACCGAATTTTCCTTGTCGTGTAAATTTTCATACGTTTGAAATTACGCGCCAGTTTCGATAATTGTTTGTTATCGAAACGGAGGTTATCGTAAAATGATGTGTAGATGACGCCAATGAGTTACTTCAGTGGCGACATCTGTGTGTTGAGCAGCGCCATCTACTGTAATTTGTTTTACGGTTTGTTGTAGTTGTTTAATTTTGACAAGTAGATGGCGCCACGAAACCCGCCAAGTTTTTAATTTAAAAAAGGTCTAAAAAAGCTTTTGGTTAAATTGAGTCACAAATTTGTAGCACAGTGTATATATGCAGATACGGTATGCATATGTATATATTTTTAATCAGCATTGCAATCCGGTCTGACATACAAATCGGTTTGAAGGGTTATTTATTTAGTTACACTCCTAAAAGAACATTTTTAACAATTCGAAAACTTTCCGTTTGGTCGACTGTTTTATTGTATATTTCTGGGTTCCAAAGAATCAAACGTTACATTAAATATTGTTAGGGCCAAAAAAATGATCCTTTTTCAGGATATTAGTACTTAAAAAATAAATTTATTCCCAGCTTTTAATTGAGAACAAAGATATATGTAGATATACGTATCTCAACTGATGCCATATATGTAAAATACCTGTGTAAGTCATAGAAAAAAAACCTCTGTTTACTTAAGCTAATTAACCATATAATTCAAATTCAACATTCGAAATTTGTGTTCGTAAGATGACCTTTTTGATTGTTATGAATCCTTTATTATTCCTTCTTTCCAACTTGAGGTCGATGAAAAACTATCTATCTGAAAACTATGTATCTCGAAGTCTAAGTTTATCCTTTACATGGAAACATAAATAATATCTGATATCTGTCTTTTACCGAAATGTTAATGAGAGTTATTTGAAAATTTTCATATATGTATAGAAATATCACTGATTCCTAAAGATGATTTAAAATATAGAACAAATAAAATTAACCGATTCTTGATCCCTAATTCTGCTTCCATTAACTGACTTCTTTTTGTTGTAAATTAGATATAAACTTCACAGATTCCACTCGACGTTGATTTCAATATCGTTTCTATTAACTGATTATTTAATTGATATCCCATAGGACGTTCCCCCCTTTTAATGCCCAATATTGTACTTTTCATTTAACGTTTTTATTTAATAACTTTTACTATTTGTATATTTTGATGTCATATATCATAATTTTGTTTTTTTTTTTGTTTTCGCTTACACATACAATTTATTATAATATTTTTGTTTTGTTCTTGTTGTTGCTGAATTATGTTAATTAATATTAAAATATTTTATACTTATTCCATTTATGTTGAGCTTATAAATTATTAAAACTATGCGCGGGGGAAATGAGTCCACATACAAATTCTTTGCAAAATTCATGTATTTTCTTTACAAATTGAATTTAGTATAAAAACGAATAGATCTCTACGGGGGGAAGGGGGGAAGGGAGTAGGTGTGGGGCTTACATTTACAAAGCGATCTCTATGAAATGCCACAAATGTGGGTCTGAGAGGGAGGGGGGGTTGGTGCACAACTATGATTTCTATTCCTGTTATGAGTGCATAAGATTCAATTCGATTTGTGTTTGTTTGTTGTTGTTGTCTTTTTACTTTATACAGTTACAAATTGCCTACTAGAAATACTTAAGAACTACAACTACATAATTGCCGCTTTGTTCTTTTTTTTTGTTTTGTTTTCTTTGTTTATATAAAATAACATTAAAAATTTTGGTACAGTCATCGTCAATACTACTAATTTGCCCAATTTGATGAGTCGGGGTCACCACATGCATTATGTGGAATACCCCTAATGCTGCTTCTTCATCTTTCTCCTTGGTTTTGGTTATCTCTTCTTCTTCTTCTGCATATTTACACACGAAAATCTCACTTAAATATTAAAAATGTTTTGTAATTTTTTTGTTTTGATTATTTCGTTAATGGTAAAAAATTAAAAGTATAAATAACTACACACATTTTGATATATATATATATATATAAATATATATATAGTGTATAATATATATATATATGTGTATGTATAATGTATTGCCTCAAATGCTTTGTAAGCTTTGTCATATTCAATTACTTAGCTTAAACTTAAATTTTTGTCCATAAACAAATTACAAATAAACTGTAGAAATTGAAGGGGAATATAGGAACTAAAAGCACCAAAATCATAAATATATATATATCGATATATATAAATTATAGTCCAATCAATCGTTGTCAAATCAAATATTGTCTCTTTTTTCGAGGGAGGGGGAAGAGAGAGAGAGAGTGAGGGGGGATAAAAACTAAATAATATTGCATTAAATTTCACATCGTTTTGTCGTTCACAGTAGTTTTAAGTTCTTAGGGGCGGTGGCGGTGGGCGTGGCGGCGGTGGAGCCACCGTTGGCCCAGGGACCTGCAACTGGCGTTTCTTCACCCGCTCCCGTTTCAATTTGCGTCGCGCCATAAAGAGACCCGGATTGAAATTGAACTCACGGCAGGCCTGCTCCTGTTGCTCCTGCAGCTCTAGATCGAAGGGCGGGAAATATATTGGATTGGCAGTTAGAGCTCCCCAATCCCGCCACATATTTCAATCCTGCCCATTCCCCGAACCATTCGCCTGCGTCAATTGTTGTGGCCCATTTTCGCCGGACCTTCGGGGTTCGGTCAGTGGCAGTGGCAATCCCTGTCCCGGCACGGGAAAGTCATCGTCCAGCGATGAGGATTGCTTGGAGCCCACCGATTTGCAATCCTCATCCATGGTCACACCCAAATGATGCATTGCAGCCGCCGCATGATGTCGTTCCGCTGGCGGCAATAGATTCAACATGCTCAGTGGTAGTCCAGGGAATCCTCCAGCGAAATCTGGATAGAAACCTTGCGGATTGAAGGGATTGAAGAGGGGATTGGGTCCACCGAGTAGATCGGGTTCTGAACTGCCGCTGCGTGGTCCTCCCGGTGGTCCCAAGGGCAGACCCAGTTCCAAATCCAAAGGACCCAAGGGACCCATTTCACTTGGATGTGGCATGGGTGGCAAGCCATTGCCACTTGATCCCAGGCCGCCATTACTACCCGAACTATTGCTCGAACTGCCACCCGATCCTCCTCCGCCTCCTCCTCCTCCTCCACCACCGCCGTTGCCGCCCTTGTCCTTATCCTTCTCTTTGCGCTCCTTGTGCTTCTCACTCTTGCTGGAGCCACCGCCGCCGCCGCCACCACTGATGCCCATCTGCAGCATCTCAATGGGTGGCCCACTGATGCAATCCTTGCGCAACTGCTCCAGCTTCAGACTCTTGCCGTATTTGCCTCGCACATACATCAGCAGCGAGTTGTAGGGAATGCCAAAGATGCGGGACGCCTGAGATGTGGTCATTTTCTTGTTCCACACATGCTGCAGTGCCTCCGTTAGTTCGGTGTTGGTCCATGAACGCGGTGGACCACCTCGTGGTGCCGAATGTTGTCCCTTGGGGCGTGGCACTGCAAGAAAGAGAGAGACAGAGAGAGAGAGGGAAATTAGTCAAAAGGATTCAAAAGCAACCCAAATAGTTTACTTCGAAGAGGTTATCTTGTCTCGCGAATCTTTCGCTAATGTTTCAATCTTCTGGGCCTCCACATAACCTAGACAATTTCGTTGAAAGTCAACCATTGTCTGGCAAAAATCTCGACAAAAGAGATGGGCGGTGGGACGGAGGGGGGGGGGGGGATAGACAATGTTGAAGTTTGCCTTCAGCTCATACACACCCTGCTGTGGATGTGAATTGCTGTGAGATTGCGCTGCGGTGGTTCCCTAACCCGTTCCCATCCTCCAATTCTGGCCCCAACCCGCACTGGCCCCGCCCCCGTCCCGGCCCTGCCTTCTTCCATATGCAAATTACGAGTATGCAAGCGGCGGCGTCACATGCGCCGCTAAAACTCAATTTAGATTCGAAGATATCGACAGAAAAAAAAAAAACCAAAACACAACACAATGTGAGCGCCAGAAAAAAAGCCACAGGTTCCTTTTAAACCACATGCCCCTCGCTGGAGGGGGAGGAGAAGGAGGTTGGAGGAGCGCCCAACCTGCCCAAATGTGGCAAAATTTACAGATCTTGGAAAATCATTTACGGCTCTTCAGGGCACTTGATGATATGAAATTTGTTCAATCAATTTATTGATTAATAGAATTATCAACCAAAAAACCACGAAAAAAAGGAAGAAAATTTGTGTGGAATTTACTGAAAAATTATTGTACTAGGTAGGCAAGGGTCACAACGTAAGTCTGACCTTTGTTTTCCAATGAAAAAAAACAAGTCTAAGAATGCCCCCCCAATCCTCCCTACCCTCCCCGCCTTTTGCTTTGTTGTTAGACTTTCACATAAACGAAAATTTGAATTTGTTACAAATCGCAAATCACGTTTCACCAAGACACAAAAAAAAAAAGGAAAAACAATCGCAAAATGAACAAATGAATGTGAACAAATCAGTTAATCACACCCACACGAATGCAGGGCCATGACGACAGCAACAACAACAACAACTAGAAGGAGATGGAGACCTACCGAACGACCGACCACGCCGATTGAGCGCATCGAACCTGTGCGAATGTGATGAGAAGAAGCAACCAGCTCCAGCTTCAGCTCTAGATTCTTATCAGTTGTCGAACGGGTTTTATTTGCCAGATTTTTGCACTAAAAAGAATATCGTGCTCTACGCCAGATTTGCGTTTTCTTTGTTGTGATTTGAACAACTTTTTGTCATGCTTGATATTGAGTCAAAGAGAGTACTCATGATAGTCTTTTGTGATCACTTGAAAATGAAGCAATTATATGGGTATATGAATATTTCCTTTCACCCCTCTCACAATCTGGTTAATCTGCTTTAAAAAACTGGCGCCTCATCTAGCTTAGTCTAGCAGCACTTAACCCATCAACGCCAAACAACTGTCAAATAAACTGTCAAAGCAAACAGCTCACATGGCGATCAAAAACCAAAATCTCCTCCCCTCTCCTCCTCATTTGTCAATCAGATATATGGATCTAAAGATAATTGATTTCTCTGAACCACTGGAGAAAAAAAAACTTCATTAACTTTCTGAGGTTTCACTTGCATCACATCAGCAGGGAGTAAAATAACATGAATAAAAACGAAACATTATAGTATTGACTCGCCTATTTGTCAATCAAACTAACGAAAAAAAAAACGAAGGAGGGAGAGAAACAAAAAAAAAACGACGTGTTCACGATATGCATAGGTGCACATGTTGTTGCCCCATTGAAGAAACCAATAAAGAAACAAATAAACAAACAATTTTCTTGAACGATTTCCAACTGGTGACCGCGTCGAGGCGAAGCCATTGCGCCGAGCACAGGAAAACCACAAAAACAAATTTGCCGCCTCACATGATCGCTCAAGTGATCGCAGTGATCTTGCATCTGGAACGATCAGAATGTGGCTCAAAAAAAAACAAAACGAAGAGGAAATGAATGCACACACAAGTGTTTTTTTGTGAAGGGCATTGATCGCATGGAGAATCAATCGATCGAAAGGGGAATACTGCTGATCTTTATGGGGAAACAAATGTCTACTAAATGATGGCAAAAGTTATCATCCTCTTGGTCTTGAGAAGACGTCATAATGTGAGCCTAGGGGAAAGTGATCGCTCAATTGGACAAGTGTAATGGGTTCTTAACGATATTAATCACCAAAGTGGCTTAAGGAGGGGCAGAGATTGAGTTTGTGGGTAGAGCGGTACACACAACCATTCATGAGAGACGCACAAGCATCTGGGGGAGTCGCACAAGTCCGGATCTTGAGTCCTAGAAAGGGTCACAAATGAGTTTGTGGCTAAAAGTAAGCCCAAACAGAAATAGGATGCCAAAAAAGTTGGTGATCCTTGCCTTGCTTGTGCGTTTTGCAGTTACTTGTGCGTCTTCTAGTTGCTTGTGCGTCTTTCAGGTACTTGTGCGTCGCTTTACGTAGGAACTTCATATATTTTCCTTGTTCTCTGCCCAGAATTGGGGTTGTTGCTTGCCCTAGTCTTGCGTCTTGCACTTGCTTGTGCGTCGTTTGCTTGCTTGTGCGTCTCCCAGTTGCTTGTGCGTCGCTTTCTTCCCAGAATTGGGATTGTTGCTTTCCCTAGTTTATCCTAGTTCTTCAACCTTCATTCTACAAAGCATTTGAATCTCTCTTTTAACCTCAAAGACACTACAACCTATTAGTAGAAGACTTCTGAAGCTTTCATTGCCCGAAGACTATCTACGAGTGCCCTAAGCCAGTGAATTTAATACGAACCCTTTTCAAGGTTATATTTAGTTATCAATCATCGAGAGGCCCTTCATTCAAAGACTTCCACTTGCTTGTGCGTCTCCTAGTTGCTTGTGCGTCTCCTAGTTGCTTGTGCGTCGCTTTACCCACGAGCTCCACATAGTTTCTTTGTTTTCTGCCCAGAATTGGGGTTGTTGCTAGTTCTTCGACCTTTATTAAGCATTTAAAACTCTCTTTTAACCTCGAAGATACTACAACCTAGTAGAAGAAAGACTTCTGAAGCTTTTATTGCGCGAAGACTATCTCCAGTAAGTGCTTAAGCCTAATGCGAACCCTTTTCTAGGTTAGATTTAGTTAATAATTAACGAGAGGCCCTTCATTCAAAAACTTCCAGTTGCTTGTGCGTCGCTTTCTTCCCAGAACTGGGGTTGTTGCTTGCCCTAGTTTATCCTAGTTCTTCAACCTTGATTCTATAAAGCATTTGAAACTCTCTTTTAACTTCGAAGACACTACAACCTATTAGTAGAAAGACTTCTGTAGCTTTCATGGCCTGAAGACTAACTACAGTAAATGACCTAAGCCATTCAATCTAATTCAAACCCTTTTCAAGGTTATATTTAGTTATCAATCATCGAGAGGCCCTTCATTCGAAGACTAATTTCAAGTGAAGTATAACTTTTCGAGTAAAACACATTAACTTAGAGCAAATACTGATACCATTTTGCAGTTGATTGCAGTTGTTGTCTAAATTCGCCCACTTATAAATTGTACCGTTCATTTGATTAATATTTTTCGATAAAATTTAGATCTGAAGAGAGGGTTCATTTCTATTTACTCTTCAATTACCCATAATTGTTGGCTCTTGGCTCACACCAAAGTGTTTTCGAACTACGTGCAGCAACACAGAGCACTAAATCTTGACTCTTTACCCCCAAAAGTTGAACCCACAAGATCAATCAGTCAGGTGTGAAGCACGGAACAAACTTGAGCTGCAGCACTCAACTCAACGTGATCGACGCCAATCAAAGTTTTTTCGACCTTTCTCGTCTTGTCGAGTGTTTCTCAGGGGTTAATTAGTTGTTTGTTTTTTTTTCTAACTTTCTGGCGAAAGTTCAATTTTTTTTTTCTTTGGCTACTTACTTTTCTTTTTGAGAAATGGCGGCGGTCCGCCGGGCATATCTCGGGGATCGCTCATTTCCATGAGTGGATTGTAGAGTTTGCCGGGATCGATGCCTGGTGGAAAAAGGCCCAGAGGTGAGTCCAGGCCAAACACTGTAAATGGAAAAACGAGAAGAATATGAATATAAGAATATTGCAACTAAACTTATCATAAACGATTCATTTTCCAGCTCAACGAGCAGCTTCATCATCATCAGAGTAGAAACAATAGACTATGCCAATTGACTGGGATAGTAGTAGTAGTAGTAAACAATAGTACGTCATTATTCTATTAATAATTTACGCTCGAAGTGCACTTCTACACATGAGTGAAACAATTGAAGCGCTGATGAGGCAACGCGGAAAGGTAACACAGAAAGCGAGGCAGTCCTCAGTCAGACAGACAGGGATAAGCCAGATAGACAGGATGTGGATGTGAATGTGGATGGGATGGGTTGAAGCTTCAGGTAAGCGAGAGAGAGTCAAACGCATAATATTGACATTGTGTGTTGTGGAATGATTTCATAAGTAGTACGATTTCAACCCACAAGACAAAGGAGGCTCTGGCATATGAATAAGAGAAATGTATCTCTGTATCTGTCTCTCCAATACATAATGACACAAATAACGAGCTCACATTGTTTGCGCCCTCAAGTAGACAACATGCTGCTGCCGCCTTGTCTCATATCCCACTATACGTATACGTAATATGTTTATACCCTTGCAAAAAGGATATATTCATTTTGGTCAGAAGTGTGCAACGCATAGAAGGAGGCATCTCCGACCATATAAAGTATATATATTCTTGATCAGCATGACAAAGCGAGTTCAAATCCGTTTGTCCGTCTGGATCAACAGCTTCTCCTCCTAAACCGCTAAAGCTACAGAGCTACAATTTTGCACGAAGTCTTGTATATACTGCAGGCATTGTATATCTCGGATTCATCCGGATCGGACGACTTTATCATATAGCTCCCATAGGAACCATCGGTCGAAAATGAGTTTTAGATCAATAATTTTTTTTTTTTTCACCCGATTATCATAAAACTTAACATTTGGCAGTTTATTATACATCCAAACATGCATGCCAAATTTGATCAAGATCGAAATACTATATCATATAGCTCCCATAGGAACCATCGGTCGCAAAATGAGTTTTAGATCAATAACTTTTTTCTTTTTCACCCGATTATCATAAAACTTAACATTTGGCAGTTTATTATACATCCAAACATCCATGCCAAATTTGATCAAGATCGGACTATTATATCATATAGCTCCCATAGGAACAATCGGACCAAAAATAGTTTTGCTTCTAAAATGTTTGTTGTTTCTTTTGCGATCTTCACCAAATTTGGTAAATAACATTTGCACATAACAAATTATAATTTTGCCAAATTTAACCAAAATCGGACAACTATATGTTTTGTTATGTGCAAATGTTATTTACCAAATTTGGTGAAGATCGCAAAAGAAACAACAAACATTTTAGAAGCAAAACTATTTCATACAAACAAATGGAAAAATTGTATCTATATAAATGCACATGTATGCGTGCCGTGCTACAGCGTGTAAAAACGGATTTTTACACCAGGGTCTTTACATTTAGATAACTTTTTTAGGGATCTAGTAACACAAGAGCTTGCAAGGGTATACAAACTTCGGCATGGTCGAAGTTAGCCCGGCCTTCTGGTTTTTCTTCTTTTCCTCCGTTCGTTTTCGATGGCATGCAAAATTAGTGGATTTCTTTTCATATCCTTGAGGGAAACCCATACACAAATCCCAACCCATCTCTCTCTCTCACGTCACATGCTATTAGTTCAATGATTTTCACGCCAAAAAAGAAATAAGAAAAAAAGCCAGAAGGAAAAATATAAATCACAAAATACCAGCAAAAGGAAAAAAAAACCACGACTAAATCTCACTCTTCTCTTCTCTGTTGCCCGTCTGAGAGTTCTTCAGTGTTTGGTTTTGTCGTATCCTTGACTGGCATTCATTGCCCTGCAGCCTGTTTATGCAGTAGTTAGCGATTTGCCTGCATACATCGCGACTTCTGGTTGTTATATGCGACCCCCCTCCCCCCACCCCCAAATCACTACGAAAAGAAAACCCCTTCTCCAGCGATTTACTGTTTGATATGTTGACTGAAATTTTTGTCGCATTAAAAGGTATTGCGCTTCCTGGCTCCACATCTATGTCCTTTGCCTTTGCCTTTGCTTTTGCCGTACAATTTTCGTAGAATTTTTCATATTTTTGTGCCTTAATTTATTTTATATCCTGTGTGCGCGGCGAGTCTCGCCTCGGTTTAGGTTCAGGTGGGTTGGTTTCTCCCCAAACGGATATTATTAATATGAATATCGCGCGAGACTTATATGTTGAAGAAGAAATACAAGAAGGGAAGCCCAACCGCGAGACATATTCGCGCATTTGTCCTTCGTCCTTCATGCTCTCTCTCTCCCTTTCTCTCTATTTTTATTTATGCCGCCAACGCTGCCAAAGTTGTTTGCCAAAAGGTTTAAGTTCAGTTTCTGTTCTGTTCTGTTTGGCATACTTTAAATAAAAACACATGCGGCATGAGGGAATGCGATAGATAGTGGGTTGATGGGGGGTGGGCGTGGCTGTTTGGCAACTTAAAAGTCATTTTGCTAAACGTCTGACGACAGTTTTTGAACTTAGTCTGGAAACTCACATGAAAAAAACACAACATAAATTTCTTGCGCTTTCTGCACGCAATGTGACAGAAAGGAAACCCTCTTCCTCTCCCTCTCCTCCTCCTTCTCTTCCTGGTTTCACCTTTGCACCTCGATTTGTCTCTCGGTGTGTGTGTGTGTGTGTTTGCCTCTGAGTGACATAAATATAAAAAATCATATAAACCGCAATTGAATTTATTTTCGACTGCAATTTGAAGTCGCGACTCTACCACGACCGCAAAATGCATTTCCAGCAGTACATAGTTCCCAGCAGCGTTACCTCACCCCATTTTTAGACCTGGGCTCTTTGGGAGGAGGAGGAAATAACTAAACTGTCAAATTATTAGGGACCAGTTGCCAAGTTGCAGTTCATTTCAATATATCTTATGAGCTGTCAACAGTGCAAAACATTTTTATGACTTAATTAGCGTTGAAAAACCAAACCCTACGAGAGGCAAAACGTTGGTTATGAAAGCAACGAACGAACCAACGAACGAACGAACGAACCATGCAACATGAAAAGAGTAAAGTCAAAAGGAAGTAAACATCAAATTGGAATGGGAAGAGGTGTCCTTAATAGGTTTAGAGGAGCTTTGCAACAGCTTTTGCACGGAAAAAAATATAAAGTCTAGGTGGAAAAAAGGATGTGAGCCACTTTGATGTTGCACAGTGGCCACATGTTGCACGGGAGCATGCCTCTTGTACGTGTCAACTTGGTTTTCTCTTGAGGACCGTTTTCTTTTTATTGGCCACATCCGCTGTGAGCCTCGCCCTCCTTAACCCAGTGACCCTCATCCTGACCTCTTAAGTCTTAAATTCTATGTACTACTCACTGTGATGTGGCGGCGTTAGCGTCAACGCCGAGGACATACCGGGAAAGGGCAGCGGTGATGGCGGATGGTGTCCATCGGGCGGATTGAAGTGCCCCGGCAGACTCATGGGCGATGTGGGATCAAAGTCCTTGCCGAATTCCTTGCCGAACTCTTTGCCAAACTCCTTGCCGAACTCTTTGCTGAATTCCTTGCCGAATTCTTTGCTCAAGCGATTCATGCTCTCCTCGAGGCGTTCGTGTGGTGCCTGTCCCGGGCAGCCAGGTCCCCCGCTACCGGGGGGCCCAATGCCTGAGCCTGGTCCGCCACCCCCCACGGGGCTGGGTCCCGGGCCAAAGGGCGGCATTCCCATGGGTCCGAGGAGATCTCTGGCAAATGCACTGTGCGGATCTCGTGGCTCGCGTGGATCTCGCATGGCTGCTGCTGCCGCAGCTGCCGCCAGAGACATTTCCATCTGGTGTTCCATGTGGTGAAAGGGATGCTCGCCCGCGGCTCCGGCAGCAGCGACTGCCGCCGCGGCTGCAGCATGCATCTGTGCCTCCAGCGCTTCCATGTTGCAGGGCGGACTGTCGGGAAGTCCTGGGGGACGCATACCGGGCGGAGGAAAGGACAGCAGACCATTGCCTCCGGGGGCACAGCTCGTGGGTGCGTGGACATGATTGTGATTGGGTGTGGACGATGATGAATTCGGTTTGGCATTCAATTGCCGGATGTCCTTCAGGGACAACATTATGCGCTGATTGTTGTCCTGCAGTTTACAGCTATTGTTATTGTTGTTGTTGTTGTTGGTCTCACTATCGGACAAGGTGTTGTTGGCGGCAATTGAATTGCTACCATCCTTGTCCTTCTTGGTGGTACAAAGGTCCTCGGGCCCATCACTGGGACACGGGGAGGGTGAGGGTGATGGCGACACGGCCGCTGCATTGGCTGCCGCCACCGCCGCCTGGCGCCTCAACTCGTTTGTGGTGTGTATAAGCTCTTCGATATCCTGTTCCTCCTCCTCTTCCTCCATGTGCTCATCTTCGGGCTCTTCCTCGTCCAGCTCCTCCTCATCGAGATCTTGATTTGGTTGCTCTGGTGGCTCAACTTCTTCGGCCTGCTTTTTGCTAGGCGGCTCCTCGCCACTCTGACTCTCTTTAGCATCCCTGTTCTGGACCTCCTCCTCCTCGTCGTCGTCGTCGTGCGCCACATCGTGTTCGTCCTCGGGCTCTGGGCCCGTGTCGCCATCCGTTCGCTCGAGCAGCTCATGTTTGATCACAGTTTCCGTATCTGGCTTGTTCAGGGCAAAGTCATGAGGTACATCGCCCGAACGTCGGCGTGGTCGTGCCTGCTTACGCCTCGGCATGGGCGAACTACCACCCAGCTCCTGGTCACTCTCCGGTTCGCGTTCACTGCACTCCTGGTCACGCTTCCGGCGTAGACTTAGCGCTGCTTGCATCGCACTGGCAGTCGGATTGCCAAACAGTCTCGAGGGCATTATGAGTTGCTTACTGGCGGCCCCTACTGGCCTCACCATCGACGGGGATTCATCCTCATAGCTGGAGGACAGCAGCGGCGAAGCATCCATCAGGGCAAAGTCATCGGGCGAGGCGGCCGGCGTGGGCGTGTGCTCCGGCACTGAACTCTCCACAAGTCCACGAACTTGCAGGGATTCACCCGCTTGGATGAGAGTCTGTAGACGCTGTTGCGGCACACTGATCTCGCCGCGGTACATAAAGTCCACGATGGCCTGCACAACCCAACCGCGAAAGTCCTTAAGCACTATGACGGGATGCTTGCAAGGGGTTTCCGCAAAGACACGCTGGAAGAACGGCGAACAGGCGGACAGTACCATTTTGTGGGCACGTATCGATGTCTCGGCGCAAACTAGGGTCACATCGACGAGCGTTTTTGTTTGCAGCAACGCATCGAAGGCTCGCAGGATGTGATTTTGATGATTATTCCAACGCAGACTGTAGTGATCGGAGGCAACTGGTGCCGCACAAGCACCCGTTCCTGCTCCCCCTCCCGAACTGTGGGCTGCAGTAGGCGTGGCAGGTGGACTATGACTACTATGAGTTCTCGCCGTCGATGTTCCCGTCGACATATTCAAGGGCAACGGTGGCGGTGTGGGCGGCGTTGTGGGCGGTGTTGTATGCATATTGGAGGCATGCTCCGTGGCCGGCATTGACATTGTCGTTGGCGTTGATGTCGTCTTGGCCAGCAGCGGCAACGGCAACGACGGTAGCGGCAGCGGCAACGGCATCGACATCGGCAACGGCAACGGCAACTGGCGACCGTAGTCGTTCATGTGTAGCGACGTCAGTTTGCGGCGTTTAATCAGCTCCTCGACGTCCTTTAACATGCCCCGTTCCCCCCGGTTTTACCAGTTACCAGCAGTTCCACAAGTCACGAGGTTCTTGTCAGCTGTAAAGACAACGAAACACAAAATGAAACTAGGTGAGAAGAAGTACAAAAGCAAAGCTTTAGCATAAGCTTAAGGATAATGTATTCTCGTATTCATGACATATGCTAGGCTGTGTATGTAGGTCTGTATGTGTAGGTCTCTATGTGTAGGTCTGTATGTGTGTGTTTGTGATAATATGTTAATGAGTCGCGGCATATATCATTTTTTTTGCCTTCTTTTTTTGGGGGGCACATCTATATCCAGCTGCTCCGCTACGCTATATTCGACAAAAGCCAAAGAACAACAAAAGCCAAGACACATGAAGATGAAGCAATCACAGCCGCTACGTGTCGTGTCGCATATCCTTGAGGATATCACATGCAGATGTATGATGTGTGATAATGGCGCACCCATTCACTCCCGTCTCAGTCCCTGTTTTTTTTTATTTTGTTTATCTGCGCTTCAAACAAACAAAGCACAGTGGAGTGAATCAACAGAAAACGTGAACTTCAAATTAAATTCCATGTGTTATTCTGAGTTATCTTTAATAATATGAATTATAGTGAGATTTAATTCCATTCCAACTGTGACCCTTTCATCTACATTTCGTATCTATGTTAATCCACTGTATTCCTTTCTCTCTCTCTCGCTGCGTGGCATCTAATTAATTCAGAAACTGTCTGATGAGAACGTTCTCCTGCCCAACCCCTAGACTAACTCCTCGCATTTGCTGCGTGTGTGAATTTTTTAAACAGTCGTCAGCTGCCTTCGGTGGGGCTAGCGAAGGACTAGACTACGACGACGGCGACTTCTTGATGCAAAATTAAAAAACTTTACTACTACGGGTAACCCGTAAGTAAAATAAACATTTTTATTTGCCGTAGTTGCAGCAGCATCTTTCATTTTGTTGCCAGTGGTTAGAAGGCGGTGATGGGTTGCCAGTGGAAAAAACCGCATATTAACACATGCTCGCTGGGCTCCCAGGACCAGGGACCAGGACGAAAAAGAGACGAGCTTGCGAACCACGCTCGAATGCAACAATGTGCAATTAGCAGCGCACTTCTTTCTGCAACTCATTTGCGGTTCTTGAGGCAGCTGAGGCAACAATTTTATTTATTTATTTTCACCTTCAAACGAGGCAAATTTCTCAGAGAGCGAGACACATTTCAAGTTTTTTAATTAATGGCAAAGCAAAGTCTTTGCGTTTAACTTAAACGTTTCACTCGCAGCACTTTACGTACCATTAAGAAATCGCTAGATTTATCCTTTAGGTTTTTGCGTTTCTATTGTGGATCATTGTTGGGCATATAAATAATGTTGATCCTAGAAAAAAACACACACGTAACGCACACAAAACACACAAACATTAATTATTTATATAATATATTCAGTTCTTTATTTTGTTTTTGTTTTGAAATTCAAATTGTATCGTGATCACAAATGCTTTTTAGCCGTTCTGTGTCCTTGCCGAGTGTTTGGCACTAACTGACTGAAATGCAAATAAATTTTTCGCCTCACATATGCCCATAAACACGTAGCAGCCCTCATATAGAAACACCACCATAACTACCACCACCAACACCATTACAACCAGCAACAACCAACCACACCATATCCATATCACATATATGAGTATGTATGTGTGTGTGTGGGCAGGATCACTACGTCGCTCACTCACACTCGCTCGTCATGCTGCACAAATTTTCCCTTGCAGGTGATAATCAGGTGCGTGATCATGTATGTTGACAGGCCCATACAAACAAACACACACTGAAGAACAAACAGAACAGGTAGATAAAGAGAGCTACAGCATAATGATCGGACAGAAGGACAAAAGACGGAGGTCGGTGTCGGAGGTCGGAGTCCTACGGTTGCTTGTACCTTTTTACCCAAATGGCCGCTGTTGACAGGTCAATTTGTGGCCCATTTACAACAAGGTGAACAAGAGTCTATATGTATTTTCATCAATTTGGTTCGGAACTATGTATTTCGCAGAACTAGATTTGATTTTCATTTGAAAATCCGCGTATCTTGGTTAGTTTTATGATAGGCGCGACCCATAGCAAATATTTTGAGTAAATTGCGGCTTAGACACAGATTGCTCAAAGAGTTTTTTAAATGCTCTGCACGATCGTCTCACTCTCACTCACTTCATGTTATCAAAAATTCCTTAGATTTGATTGATTGCGTTGATTTGATTGAAAAAGGCTTTCGAAAATCCGTGCAAAAGACGTCCAAACGCGTTGCGTACAAACCGACAACTGTTTCTGTTCACTTTTTGCCATTCACATGAGTTTTGCTTGGAGTATCTTTAGCCGAAAAAAGAGTTATTTTCGGTCCCATATTTTTCGTGGCGTTGGCGTCGGCGTAACGGCGTTAACGCGTATGTGGGTTTACTTGTTTTTTTTGTGTTGTTGTTGTTGTAGTTGCTATCTTTTGGTATCCTTCGGCGTCGCGTGTATGTTTCGAACCGTTCAAACGTCACGAAGCGACTAATTCAAATGATGTCGTGGGGTTCCGAAAAAACACAGAGATATGCGAATCGACAACGTCGACGTCGCAGTGGCAGCACACACACACGCTGCCACCCCCACCCACACGGACCATCTCCACCTCCACCTCCGCCTCCACCCACTCCCATACCACGCCCCCTGTGAAAAAAACCCAAGACGCCCACGTGCGCGCACACGTATGAGCACACAGGCACAGCAGCAACAAACAGGCAAAACACATGAGGATGGATGCTACGCCGTTCGCCAGGACCTCCAAGAACGTACGAACCAACGAAAGAACGAACGGACGAACGTAAGCGCCAACGTTAACGTCAGCGTCAGCTTCGGCGTCGGCATTAGCGTCAGCGTCAGCATCGACGTCGACGACGTTTTACTCCTTCGTCATATCATATATAAAATATATATTTTTCCCGTTATCACAAACTCGCACGTCACGTATACCGACAGAATAAAAAAAAAAAAACGAAAACAACAACAACAAGAAGAAAGAAGGAATTTATTATGTCTATGTATTTGCATACACATGCGTAGCATACCCGAAGCAGGGCCGAAGCTCAGCCGAACACACGCATACATCCACACACACACACACACACACGTACGTAGCATGTGGAGCTTTGGCTGCTCGTAAAGAGTAATAGCCACCACCAGACAACAAGAACAAACTGGAAGGATACCCTCCTCCCCCAACGCTCCTCGCTACCGCCATCCGCCTGTCGCTTCTGTTTATGCTTGTTGTTGTTGTTGTTGGCTCACATGGAGTTTACACTCGCAGTTGTCACACGTTGGCCGCGCAGTCAGCGTCGTGAGTGTAACATTTTTCATAAAAGAGAAAAAAGCTGCAACGTAGGAGGAGAGGGTGGGAGATTGCTTTTGCCCCCACCCCCCCCTTGTTCATGCAGTCGCTGTCGCTGTCTCTGCCCTCGGTCGCAGTCAACGTCAACATATATCCCTTTTTAGCTTATGGAAATTTTTCCAGTTGTGAGAGTGAGACCGGGCCAAAAGCGAATGTGAGAGCGAGCGAGTGAGTGAACGAGAGAGTGAGAGCGAGCGAGAGAGAGAGAGAGAGCTCGTACATGTGGAAGGATATAACGTACGTGGCGAGGGTGTATGTGTGAGTACAACTCTTCTGCTCATCTGCTGCTGCTGCTGCTGGGAAAGCAGCAGAGCTTCAGCTTGGTATTTTTTTCCTCAAGCTTTTTCCAGCTGCTGCCGCTGCCGTTGCTTCTGCTGCTGCTGCTATTGCTATCTCTGTCGCATGTGCTCAGTTTTTAATATGTTATCTATTTCGTGCCATGCATGGCTAGTAGGGAACTGCGTTTTACATAAGAACGAGACGGCGCAGTTGAACGAAAGAAAAAAAAAAATAGAAAAAAGAAAATCATATACACAACACACACACACACACACACACATGTACACACATATACGTACATACATATGTCTCTACACACACTACACATTGCTACGTTTGGAAAAATCAACCCCTAACCTAGGCAGTATTTTTATCAGCAGCAACGGAAAAGCGGAAAATCAACAGAGAGTGAGTGAGTGAGAGAGATAGAGAAAGCGAGAGAGAGAGATAGAGAGTAGAGAGAGGGAGGGTGCGTGTGTGTGTGTCATATGAGTACGTTTTTGCAACATTTCGATTTGTTGGCGCAAATCCCGAACTCACCCATACACAATCACACACACACACATACGAGTAGGTATACGTTTGTAACGGGATACGGATATGCGGTTACATACGCCCACATATGTGTGTGCTTGGATTAGTCGGGGTCACCACCATCATCAGTTCAGTTTCATTTCAGGCATTTGTATTGGTCGAAAGACCATTTTCCAACCGTTTTCATTTTGAAGATTTTCGCAAATTTTTTTGTTTTTTTCGTTTTTTGCTGCCATTTGTTGACTTTAATTGCATCTACTATATACTTTGTTTTCTTATTTGTAGTATCTTTTGGTAGCACATTTTGCCATTGCTTTTGTTTGACTTGCTTTTACTTTTGTTTTTTTTTTTTTTGTTACTTTTTCGCCCAGTCGAGCATTTGCATTTTATGATTTGTTTGCTTGCGCTTTGTTTTTCACGTTCTTCGCCATAAATTTTAATTGTTTTTCTTCGATTTTTATTTTGCCGCCATTCGCCCGTTTGGCCCCTGCAAACGGCGGCGGTGGGGACGGGAACCCTGGTGAGGAGCCTTGTGGGGCACCCACTTCTCGCCTAGGCGCAGCCGGGTCGCACCTTTGTTCGTGTCTCGACTGCTCCGCTTTTCTTCTTGCTTTTCTACCCCCGCCGCCCCCCCTCACTCGCATTCCCATCACCATTCTTCTGGTTTTTTTTTTTCGTATTATTTTGGCTTGAAACTGAACTTGCTCTTGAAGTCAAATAAAGCAAGTTTTCTTTTCTCTTCTTGTGTTCCTTTTCTTTTCTTTTCTTTTCTTTTCTACTTTTTTGTTTCATTTGGGCAAAGTTTTCCCTAGATTTAATAACTTGGATTTATATTTAAGTTGATTTCGGCTTTTGGTGGAAATTGAAATAAATCGAGATTCGTTTTTTTTGTATGCAAGTTTTCAATGTTGCAAAATGCAATTTGAAAAACAGGGGAATTACAATTTAGTTGAGTGATTTTATGTAACCTTTTCTTGAGTTACGGTTAAGCGGTTTGGGAATTCGTTTTGTATAAGTGCCATTTGCAGAAATTCAAGTGGAGTTGGTATTGAAAATCAGCTCAATGACTTTGTGATTCTACAGTGAAATTGAAGCCCAAATATAACTGCTAAAGTGAAATCAAAACCCACAGTTTAACTTCTAAAGTTCACTTTCCAATTATTATTTCTCCACAATTTATGGGATATTATTGTCAAGCTCTAACATATGTATGATATAAGATCACATTTTTCTTAGAATACTAAAACCCTTTTTTTAACAGCATAGATTATTTTGCTTTTTGCATTTGGTTTCTCAGTTAATGAAAAATTTGTTTCGATTTGAATATTTTGAAAGTTTCTTAACGATAGTATATATTGTATAAGGTAAATTGAGATTGGACAACTTCTAGATAAGAATGTTATGTAGGATCTTAATAAAAAGCATGGAAAATCAAAGAGTAAAAATATTATTTAAGAGATTTGGAGTTTAAGAATATTATTAAAGATGGTTAAAAATGCTAGCTGAGAATTTTGTAGCTTAAGAATATTATTAAAAGAGTTTAAAAATGTTGGAAAGTTTTTTATTTAATTGAAAAAGGGGGTGTAGCCCCAATTTCTTTGGAGATTCACTATTTTTGCAGCGTTTAGTATTCATAAGACATCTTCTTTCAAAAGTTTTTTTTTTACATATCAAACCAGATTACTGTTGTCTTCCAAAAAGTTTTTTATAATCCAAACTGTTTTCCGAAGATCATGGATAATCATTGAGAAGATTTCTACCATTCCATGTTCGTTCTTTATCACAATTCTAGGATACTTTTTCTCTATATCCTTTGGAAATGCTTTCTCTCTTCATAAGACATCTTCTTTCTTAAGTTTTTAGTTATTACATATTAAACCAGATTACTTTCTTCTTTAAAAAGTGTCTTCCAATCCAAACTGTCTTTCGAAAATCTTGGATTAAGAGAATCTCTACCACGTTCCACGTTCGTTTTTTCTTACATTTCTAGGATACTTTTTCTCTATATCCTTTTGGAAATGCCAATTAATGAGAAATGTATGGATATAAAAATCAAATAGTAAACCATCTGGCAATAGACTCTATCATTGAATCAATCGGCAAGGGTAAAAAGAAAACAGAAAAAAACTGCACGCATGCGCAGCTCGATTATGCAAATTTTCGTTGAAATATTTCAACTCGAAAGTGTTGCATTTCATATGCAAATGTCGCGACGAGACAAAGGATCGCATAAAGGATACGTTTACACATTTTTTACACCTTTGACAAAGGACGGGGAGGGGAGGGGAAGGGGGAGGGGAATGTGCAGTAACGAATCGATTCAAGGGGTTGGCACTGAATGGCTGCACTTCCTGCCATATGTAGACAAGGGGGTTTATGGGAAATTTATGCAAATGAGCCAACGGATGATGAACTATTTTTTTTTTTGTTTTTTCAAATTTTCTCTATTTTGGTTTTTTGTATGTTTTTGAGTGTGCAACGCGTGGCAGTTGGCAGCGACCGCGATTGTGAGGGGTCTGGTCGCGACAGCGGCTGCTGCGTCTCTGCGCGCTTCTCTTGCGATGGCTGGAAAAACGAATGGAAATTTACATTTTCATTGCTGGCGCACGCTTTGGCACACGTGCGCATGTCTCCGTCCGGGACCAAGCGAGGACTATGCTCCATGTTGTTTTTTTTTTTCCTCAATTTTCCACGCTCGCGAAAATGAGCGCGCTGCTCATCGGCATGAGGGGATGAGTGGACCTCCTTCCCTTGCCCCCTTCTCCCTGTCGTTTAACTCTTCGGTTAACTTTCGTGCGCATAGATAGGATAGAGATGGGATGGAGTGAGGGTGGCCTGGAGGTTTGGGGGTTGTGTTGTAGGTGCGCCTGTTTGTGATAAAGGGGTTCTTGACTCGCTTGATAATTATGAAATGTATGAAATGTTCTCTATGTATGGGTTATATACGAGGCGAGGTTGGAGGACTCTTTCTGGTCTGTTTGCTACACGAGCTACCATGGAGATGGAGCTGCTTGAGATGCAGGATGGGGAGAAGGGGGCAGGAGGTGGAGGTGGATGGTAGACGCCGCCATAATGGCCAGCATTTACTAATTAAGAGCTCACAAGAGTGGCCCGTTGCCGCTGCCCGGCTGAGCGTGTTGGAGTGCCACTATCTCTGCGTCGCAAGCAAGGGATGGGGATGTGGATGGGTATAGAGATTGAGATGGGGTTGGGCCATCTTCGGCATCTTCATCTTTATCCCACCGCCTTGTCCAGTGCCCTTAAGCGTGGGCGAGAATCAACGGGGGATTGGTTCGTTTGTAATGCATGTTAACGAGATATCAGGTGGCTACACAAGGATACGGGCTTTGAATTTCTCGCCTTTGAGAACCAGGTTATTCAGTATTATGGACTCTCCACCAACTATGCTCTCCTCTCCTCTTGCCTTACACAACCCCTTTCACTCCATTTTAATGAGTATTGTGAAGAGTAGAGCGCAAATTAAAGTGAAGCAAGTGTGTATGCAGTATTTACAAATTACAATCCAACTATTTGAATTTTGAAACCACCAGAAAAATCGCTGAAAATGCATAAAAGAAAATGACGCAGAACTACCAAACTGGTTGAGTGGGAAGAAGGATTTGTTAAAGAGATGTTTGAGTAGGTAAAAATACTACTTAGGAACATAAATCAACTGAAAATTCATCGTGTGAAATTGCAACATTGCTTATAATTCAACATTTCTTCTCTTTTTCTTAAAGAAAACTAAAAAACGGATTAGAATAAAGCTAGTCCAGAGATTTTTTAACCTTTTTACGTAGGTGTCTATCGATTAGTCCTAGGATTACTTAGTTAATTGGATTGAATAATGCCAATAAATGAGCTTTGTAAAGCCAAATGAGCGAGTAAAGCCAAAGAACATCGACAGACACATCTGAGTTGTGTCAGGGCGATTATTTTTTCATACCCATTATTGATGGGATATTTTAGAGACTGTACATATCCACGTAACCCTACAGAGTTTATTGTGCAAGCAAAGTCACAAGCCGCAGTGGCTCCTTATCTTCCTCATACAACTCATTTGTCCTTTTCCCTCACTAAAATGTAACGAATAGCAATGGCCAATGGTTAGGGTATTTGAAAATCGTTGTTAATCTTAAGCATTCAGATATTTGGGTGATATCTAAGGCACTGCATAATATATATACATACAAACAGACGGACTGGTTGCACAATTCAAACTAATTTGCAGTGCAGCAAATAACGTATGTAGGTATATATCGATTAGTCCTGGGATTAGTTAGTTAATTGGATTGTTTGATCTTGCTTGAAAGATTTAGTTATTAATATTTATACTTTAAAGTCATTAGAGTTTAGATATATCTGTTAAATCAGTAAACAATGCTTTAGCAACTAGATTCACTTGAAGTCCGACTTTTCTTGAATAGCTAGAAAGAGAATCAGGATCAGGATCATACAATAACAAATTGGTTAGTGAGGCTAAAGGTCTTATTTAGTCCACTTTAAACCTCAATTATTTATTTTTTAATTAATTAATCCGCTTTATTATTCTTTAATAGTACAATGTTTTTAAAGCTATATGTGATAAACAGATTTTCCAGAGTTATATCAAATGCTTTTCACCTGAGATATTTATATATTAGTTATACAAATACTTAGTTTGATGGATGACAAGATAATATGGCAAGGAAAAATGGATTTAAACCTCAAAGAAGTAAAATTTTCTATCAAAAGATACAGTTAAATGAATCAAATTACGAAATAGTTTTTCAATTTAATAATAATGAATCAAATTACGAAATAGTTTTTCAATTTTATAGAAATTTATTAAATTGAAATCAAACTTATTCAGTCTTTAGTATCAAATCTTAGCTTCGATTTCCTATATCCACCTAGTTCTCTGTTCCTGGTGGATCTACTTTCTATATGATTATACTTTTTTCCAGTGATTAACTAACAAAAGTTCCTAAAACTCACTGATTTTTATGTAAATATGTATTAAATAGCATTGGCAAACTTTAGATGGATCGTTCTAAAGGTAAAGATCTGCTATATTTGGATCTAAGAGGAGTTAAAGATCTCAAAGAGTTAAAAATGGAGATGCATATATCAACTGAAATGAACATACTAAACAAGATAATTAATTAAATAATTTTCCTATTTGATTGTAGTCTAAAACTCTTAAGAAAACTCTTACCAACACCAAAGTCATCAATTTGGTTATAATTCTCTCTAGTTATGAATAAAAGAAGACGCCATAAACCAAATTGAGTAAAATTTTATAACTTTAACATTGAAAACAATTTAATTTTCCATCTATTCGATTAAGAATGGTCAAAAGGATAAAGCAAAATTCCAATTGCGAATGGCCGTCAAAAGTCAATGAATTTAGCTAAATGCAGACAATTGCCATGGAATGATAAAAGAACTAAAATTCACGCACATTGTCAGACACCAAAAAACACGCCCCCA
This sequence comes from Drosophila sp. 14030-0761.01, assembly GCA_018150735.1. Taxonomy (NCBI): domain Eukaryota; kingdom Metazoa; phylum Arthropoda; class Insecta; order Diptera; family Drosophilidae; genus Drosophila; species Drosophila sp. 14030-0761.01. Next base: position 15,970,748 of record JAECWO010000031.1, read on the forward strand.
ACCCCTTATACAACCCCTCCTCCCCTTTTTTTTCTGTTACCAACACTTGCCAGCCAAACGCAAAAGTCTGACCAAAAGTTGACAAGGCGTAGACAACGTCAGGAAAAAAAATAAAAACTGGCAAAAAACAAAGCCCATAAAAAAAAACAAAAGAAAAAACTCACTGGCCAGTGTGGAAATAAAAGAAAGAAAAACCCTCATAAAAAACGCGAAGAAAACGAGGCAAAGAAAAGAAAAGAAAAATCAATGCTCCACAAGTGTAAATATAACTTGACCACCGACAGAGGCGACTCCGGGTGCCTCCGGATGCCTCCGGGCCCCCAAGTTGAACTGAATTGAGATGGAGGAGGCAACTAGAATGGCCGGCCACGTCCAGTTGTGGAACAGGCAACCAGAAAGTGGCAGCAGGTTGCTGCTTCTGCTTTTGCTGCTGCTGCCAAGAAACAAGAAAAACTCGCAAAGAACACGGAGAGAGAGAGAGAGAGAGCGAGAGGAAAAAAGCACGAGCAACGCGCGAGAATGAAAATGCTAAAAAAATTAAATATGATTAAAAGAAAATAACGAAAAAAAAAGAACCAACGAAGGCAACAGCGATAGAAAAGGGAGACACATAGCAAGAGAGAGAGAGAGAGAGAAAGGGAGAGCGAACGGACAGTGCGAGAACGCAGCAAAAGAAAATTTAAATAAGGCAAAAAAAAAGAAGAAAAAATGAAGAAAAACCGTGGAAAAAAAAGCGAAAAGTTTGCCCAAGGAACACACCGGGGATGGGGATGGGGATGGGGAGGGGGATGAGGGCTGGAGGGTTGCTTGAAGTGGCGGCCAGCAAGTCAAAAGCAACAAGCGTAATGCCAAAAGGGGGATCCTGCGGGGTGCGGGGGGATGTAAACGGGTAGGGGCTGCAGCAGTGTGGATGATGCAACGCAGGCACGTAGACCTACACGGGAGGGAATACTCCATCAAGGATGATTTTTTCTCTCTCTCTCTTTTGCTGTGTTTTTCTCTGTTTTCCTTTATTCTTATCAAAGAGGAAAGCCAACAAAAGGCAAGAAAAAGTTTTTTCGTTGGCCTACGGCAATAGGGAGAGAGGAGGAGAGGGGAGAGGGGAGAGGCGAGATGGAGGAACCCCCTGGGTATGCCTCGAAGGCGGCTGGTCGGCTTGGTTAGGTGGACACACCGAGTCCAGACATGGACATGGACATGCATAACAAACAACAAAAGCAACGGCAGCGGCAACGGCAACTACATTAAGAGCCGTCAACGCCATTTTCATTTTGCAACTGTTGACAGTGGCAGTGCCTCGACATGGACTTGGACTCGGACTCGGACTCGGACATGGACATGGACGTGAACGACTCCCCGCCTGAAATTGAAAATGACGAAAACAGAAAACGGAAAATGTCCAACCAAGACGCAGGGAACGTTAATTGTATAACGTGTAATGGGAAGGGGAAAGTGGGTGTTATGAGGGGAGTTGGAGGGGGAGGGGGTATGGCCATTGGTGTGGTTAAATGGCTAATCACATTATTGGTTGTATACAGAGTCCTCTGCCTACATAAATTCTTTACACTTTGCTCTGATTGGGTTTATCTTATATGGTTTATTCTTTATATGGTGAGAGCCTCCAGGAATTGGATTAACCCAGAGTAAAAAAGTAACCTACAGCTAACTAGGAGCTAAGTAGAATGGAATAAATAATTTTAGTATGGGAAGGAGTTGCTTTTAGCTGAATTTAGGCAAAACTGCTGCACCAATATTTTTCCCAGAGTTTCGTAAGGTGGTCATACGTTATCCAAACTGTTCGAAATTTTTGAGTTTGACATCAATTCATGAGTATTTGACCGACATTAGATCAGAAACATTGCGTTACATAATACAAAACTTTAATTTTGCAATCTTTAGCTATTTGTTGAAGCATGCTTGGGTCATTGTTATGTGGATATATTCCATCCGCAAGGGTACATACCGATAGAAGCGAATTACCAGAAACAAATGCAATTAAATTGTTTAAAATCATTTGATTTCCTGGGTTTCCATATTTAATGTGCAACAAATTGCGTCAAAATGAAGTGAAAAGTTCAGAAAAGTCAGGCTTTTGGTAAAGAGGTGGTTCATTTGTCCACTAGGTGCTCCAAAAGTAGAGTAGTGATAGTTCAAAGCACTATTAAAAGTTGCCAAAGCATTTTTCGTAAATCATGTTTTTAGTGTAGGAGGAGAGGACTAAGAAATATGTATAGGTCAGAAAATAATGTAACATAGAAGCTCGCAAAGGTTCATAGAAAGTAAAGCAGCATTTAAAAGATAGGTGGACATTACTACAATATAAAGAAGTACCTAAGGAGTAGCCTAGGCCATCGAAATATTTGAGTTTGATTTTCTTCATATTTATAATATATTTATAGGATAGAAAAGGTTTCGCAAAGGTTTATCAAAAGCGAAGCAGCATTTTAAAGATATGTGGACATTATTCCTAGCTGGTCTACGATGTATAGAAGTACCTAAATAATAGCCTAGAGTCTAGGCCCTAGACCGTCGAAATATTTAAGTTTGATTTTCTTCATTTTTAATATCTATCAAATTGCGTTAAAATCAAGTGAATAGTAACGCGTCTCCTTTTTTCGCTTTATCAAGTTGTAATTCTCAACTACTTTTAGCTCTAAAGATGCTACTTTAAAGCTATTACTACTGTATTGCCTTTCAATTCTAGGATCATTAGCGAATTCTGCTGATGAGAGAACTTGGAGTAGTTCTCGAAAAAGCGCTATACATAGCGAAATAGCTCGCTATTTGTTTGCTTCGAATAAATGATATCGAGCCTGCTTTAATTAATTGTGAAAAGTAAAAGAAATGCATGAAAAAAGGTCTGTAATCAAAGGTGATTCATTTGTCCACTAGGTATCTGAGGGTAGAGCTGTGATAGTTCAAAGCACTATTGAAGAAGCTATAATAACGTTGTTTATATTGTGACATTTCCTCTTACTTATGCCCATTGCAGTGTTTGTCTAACACTCTTTAAAGACGAGATTTTCAGTCAAATAGGAATAAGTCTGCTTTTATAGTGACTTCAACTGACAATTGTTGATTTAATAAGCCATATTCTAACGCGATTAACGCTGATATGCGGACTGCAATATCATATTTTAGAGCTTGAGAATAATACCCTATAAATTGTGGAAAAATAATAATTGGAAAGTGAACTTTAGAAGCTAGATTTTGGGTTTCGATTCTGCGTCCGCGTAATTCTTTATCTACTTTAGTGGAAGGGAGAAGACTTAACTCACATTTTTAAACGAAATTCCCAATTGGTGGAGATGCAATGAGAACTGCATTTATTCCTATAATTATACAGATTCATAATACATAATTCCAATGCAGCGAAATCTAAAACAATTTGTTCATTCTTTTTATTTTCTTTAATATACAACATCAGCTTCAGGCAATGAAATTGTATTTCCAAATTCTACATCTACTTATAATTTATACATAACCAAATAAGTCTTACATAATATCGCGTTATAAGGATAACTTTTTCTACAGATAAACAACAGAACAAAGTTATATACAAAGTTAATAATACCAACTTGAATCCCAAATTGTTCTTATACTTTTAAACCCTTTACCAAAAATTAATAAACGAATTTCGTAGAAATCCCTAAACCTCACTTGTTAGCTCATATCTCAAATTAAGGTTCTAGCTGGAAATTTTCAAAAATAATATATGTCTATTTATATCCTTTCTCAAGTCATGAATTTTGCTAGACAGTTGGCATTTTCCTCCACACACATTTCTAGCATTTTCTTCTCTGTTTTTTTTTTTTGTTGAGTTTTATTCATTAATATTGTTGCCAAAGCATTTTTCGTTTATTTTTTTTTTCCTATCCTTGGACAGGACGCCCAAGAAACGTCCATGGAGTTGCCATGGAGCATGGAGCATGGAGCCGTTGCCTGTCATGTCCGTTTTCCTTGTTTGTCTTAAGTTGAAATTTGAGCTCCAAAAGACAATAGCCGAGGAGATTCACTTCCCTCATCGTCGTTGTTGTTGTTGTTGTTGTTTCTTAAATAACATCCTGGGGTAAAAGAAGGCAAATAACAAATAACTTTGTTGGTTCTACCAGATGGATGGGCAAATGGGTGGGATGTGTGGGTGAAGTTGGGAGATATGTGGACAATTTTTGGTTAAGCTTTTGAGTTTTTTTTCGTTCTTCTCTGTCTGTGTTTCGCCCTTGTTTCAATTAATATCAAGATATTCTACTTTGTGCTTACTTCTTATTAGCTTTTCTTTCCTCTTCTGTTGTGTTTTTTTTTGAGAATGGCAAACGCAGCAATCTTGAACTGTCGCTTTGTTTGGCATTTGAACCCCAAACCCCATTCGAGAGATCCATCTTGGCGCAATCTTCATTAATGACTTTGTCTCGTCCACTTCCCACTGATTTTTAGTATTATTATTTGCATGAAACTGGCAGCAAGGATAATAATTGCAATTGCCTTTGATGTGAAGGGCTAAAGACCCAGACGAAGTCGAAAGACAAAGTCTTGAGACGGAATCGAAAAATCTAAGCTTAATGAACAACCAAATTATGTGAGATTCTTCTCATCAACTTGGCCAACTCCTCAACTCATTATGATTTGAGGCAAACAAGAAGTGAAAGTTTCTCCAAAGTGCCTACAAAATGGAGCCTAAAAGAACGTGCCAAGTTTCTGAGAGGTGGGGGGTGGGGGGAACCCCCGCATTTGCTGTCAAAGTAAGCCTCCTATACAATTGCCAAGAACCACAAGTGTTTCATTTTTCCCCCTTTACCACACTCCTGTGATGGGAGGCTGGATGCGTGGGTCCTTTCCTTATCCTTCCACCATGAGGATAAAGTGGGTTGAGTTTGTCGTCGTCGTCATCATCATCTCTCCATCTAGCTATCTCATTCACTCACACGCGTGTGTGTGTGTGTGTTTCTGTCTGTTTGTAAAAGTTTTTCCACCAGTCGTGTTTTTCTTTTTTACTTTTTCGTCGTTTTCCGCCCACACGAAAAGTTCGTCGTTCAGTTTTCCTCCAGTTTTCTCTATATACGTTGTTTACACACACCCACACACACACCCAACTGTATGTGTGTGTGTGTAAGCTGTTATATACTTCTCATGTAAGAGTTATGCGCGCATTCATACGTTGCTCCCCACAAATATATGTACATGAGGGAGTCCCCCACAGGGGGATGGATGTCTTTGGGTTGTTTTCTAAACCCTTCCCCCATCATCATCCCCTTCATCATCATCATCGTCATCGGTGTGTCCCTACCAACTTTGCGTTTGCCATGTCATTCTGTTTGTATGTAGAATGTTGCTAAACGGGGCGTATACGTAATTTTAGCTGGGGCTCTGCTTTTAAAAGTCACCTTGGATCGAATACGTTTAAATTGTAGTTTTTGGCTAAACTAAAATACTTTTATGAATGAGTAAAAGTAAAATCTAGGAGATAGAAAACCGGAATTTCCTAACATTTCCTCATTTTTGGAATTTATTAAATTTTATAGTTCAAAGAGTCCTCAAAGATCGTGTACAATTCCGACCCTATACTAAAGATATAATTAAGTCTGAATTATGACAGTATTTGTACATTCTTTATACGGAATTTTAACTATTTTTAATTTTTATAAATTAGACAAGAATTCAATTGCATCTTTTTGGTCCTTTTTTGAAGTCATTGTGCCCGCTTTTTGTGATAGCATTGCATAATATGTTGGAAAACTTCACTTTTTTAGCACAAATATATATGAAATCTATAAAAGGTGTTATTTTAACGAATTGCAATAATCTATAAGCAAAAATTGTACTCAAATGACGTGCACGTCGGGGTTACCAAATTTTGATTTAGCTATTTACTTGATTATATACCATAAATTTGTTAGCTAAAGAGCTTTTATCTGTTTCAAAGCAATTTAGCATTGCATAATATGTTGAAAAACTTCACTTTTTAAGCACAAATATATATGAAATCTATAAACAGTGTTAAATTAATGAATTGCAATAATCTATAAGCAAAATTGACCTGCACGTCGGGGTCACCAAATTTTAATTTAGCTATTTACTTGTATGTATACCATAAATTTGTTAGCTAAAGAGATTAATTACTTTTAAACCAAATAAATTACAATAATTTGGAAATTAAAAGAAGAAAAGACATTGACAAAAAAGACAATTTGGAATTTTAAAGAAGAAAAGACATTGATTTAGATTTCTAAATAAAGAATTTGAGTAGTTCAAACAAATATCCTTAAAGACATATTTCATTTATCTTGCAAAATCAATTTCATTTCATTTAAAGTAAATTCCCATACCAAACAAAACGAAACAAATACAAATGAATCTGATGCCTTTTCATAATTTCTACAAAATGGTTAAATACTATGGAAAATCTAAATTACAATTGAAAACGGCAATTGGAAGGAAACGCAACTTGAGAAGTAATTAAAAACAATGAGAGTGACCATTGTCCCAAAAAAACACAACTAACTGTGCTCAGGTGAAAACGCAACTGATAGAGAGTAGTCGAATGAGGGGTAAGGGGGTGCGGGAGGGGGCACACCATGGTCATAATGGTCGTCATATAACAGTAGACCAGGTTAAAGAAATACGAGTAGAGACACACCTCGACTATGATAATATCTCTCTAAGGCTAAGGTGATTCCCAGCGCATATTATGACAAAAGATAAACATCGCTTAAAGTACAAGCAAGAAGAAAAAGAAGAAGGAAAAGAAGTGCAAGAACACAAGACACAAGAAGCCGAATGACCAACTTAAAGGCCGCCAAGTAAAATGTAAATTTACGTTGACCAAAAAGGAAAAAGAACGAGAGAGAGGAAAAGAAGTGCAAGAAGTTAGAGAAGGAGAAGGAGGAAGTAAAGTATAAGAAGAACAACTTTCGGACAATAAAGGTTAAGTTAGGAAAGTTGCCGGACGGCTGGTCAATTGTTATTGTTGTTGTTGTTATTGTTGGTGTTGGTGCCGACGACCGCGCAAATCGATTTTTATCTTACAGAACGTTTTTTTCTGTATTTTCTTTACTAGATGCGGGGGTGGGTGTCCGCTTACGGGAACTACGTGCGAAAGTTAATGAGGCAGTCACGGCCTGGTCAACTTTCTTAAAAATATAAAAATTTAAATTAGCCTCCCCCGCCGCCGTCCTCCAAAAAGAAAAAGACAAAAGGCGAATAAAAAATCTATGCTCATGTGGTGACTGTCCATCCAGCATATGGAACTACATACACAGAAATATCTGGGCCCTTCCGAAAAAAAAAAAATACCCAAATAAGAAACTAACTGAAATTATAATTTAAGCGTGTGAACAAAAAAAAAACGCATTGAATTGTGTGAAAAAAGTTAAGTTTTTATTTTTTTTGTTTTTGTAATTGTTGATGGTGTTCACATTTGAGCAAACGGGGCAAGCATTGTGGGATTATGGGGCGTGTGTGTGTACGAGTGTGTGTGTGCCCTAACTGTGGGTATGTGTAATGATTGGGTTTCCATGAGAAAGTGTTACTTTAGGTTAACAAGCAAGCTCCCATTGTCCACACTCTATTTAAGGACTTAATCAGGGCTGTTTTCAAAAGTGAAATTTTTTGAATTGGTTGTCAAGTAAAATGTCATAGGAAGGAAGCTTGATTCATTTGCCTACTAAGTACATTTGCTTTTTTATAATCATACAGTGATTCAAATTTAAAAACTTGAATCCAAATACAGCAAAAGTTTTAGGTCTTTGGAGGCAAAGAAAAACTGTATAAAATATATTTTTAGACCACTCAAAATATTTATTAGTTAACAAGAAACTTTCAGTACACTTGCAAATACTTAATTAAAGCCTTAAAACTGTTCAATTTAAATTCCTCAATTTTTTTTGGTTTAAAAGAGGAGAAAGAAATATATATTAGTTAACAAGATTCTCAGGATACTTGAAATATTTATTAAAAGACACAATTCTTTTGGTGAGACTTTAGCGAATACTTAATTAAATCTTTAAAATTGTTTCAGTTACTCTACATTTTTTTTTTTTTTGGTTTAAAAGAGGAGAAACAAAATTCGATAATGCATTGTTTTCTTTTGTGAATCAAAAATACATAAGAATGAATTTGCAATTTTGTTTTTATTTGAAATTCTTAGATTTTTATGCCATTTTACAACATTATATCATAATGAGTGCGTAATATTTAAAATGTTTAATTTTTGTGTCATTTTACAATGAGTTACATATTATTCTGATGCGTTAAATGAAAGTAAATGTTTTTCTACCATTTATTATTCTAATAATAAGCTATCGACCCACACAAATTTTTTGAACATACTTATTCGAGAAGCTTAGCGACCTATTTTGTTTAACTAAAGTTCATTTTAAGCATAATTAAAATGTCAGTTTCCAATTCTCTATAAGTATTTTCAAAGAAAACATTCAGAAATAAAAAGAATTGAGTTTCATAAGGTCTGAAAAAATTCTTAAAAATAAATATTAGCAACTAATCTCTACAAGAATAGTAAATACTATTTAAATTTGGAGGGAAAATTAATTGTTAAGAAAAATGCGAAACATTTTGCAGAGCAAATCCACAATAAATTTTTATTTCACTGATAAATATTAGCAACTAATCTGTCCACGAATGGTAAATACTCTTTTCAATCTATTAAAAATTGACGGAAAAATTATTGTTAAGTAAAATGTGAAACATTTTTCAGAGAAAATCGACAATAAATTTTTATTTCACTGATTTCCTAAATAAATTGGGTCAAAAGCGAAGACAGGTCTTAATTGCACATCCGACAAAATGGGAACAAAATCATTTCTCGTTTCTTTTTGTTGTGAATCGCAAACGGGAACCGCCCAGAATATTTTCCCCTTTGCCCTGATTTACTTGAAATTATGATTTGCCAGCTTATTTCCATATAGTAACTTTCTGGTAAAAGTAAAGTAATTTTTTTTTTTTTTTAGTTGGTAGTAGACGTTGGACTAATTGGAAATATGACAGCAAAAACTTTTAATTGAGTCATATTTGTAATTAGCAAAAATGCAATTAAACTTAAATTACAGCCTTAGAAAGTTGCTCTAGTGGAAATGTGGGTGGGGATGGGGGGTGGTGGTAAAAGAACTTTTGAGTAAATAAAATAAATGCTACCAAGAAGTAATAATAATTTTCCAACTTGCAAGCAATCACTGTATTTATGTATAACATAACATTTTGCAGCAAAAGGCCAAATGCCGCAGACTGGCCAGGTTTTTATATATATATATTTTTTTTTTGGTGCCAAGGCTATATCCAATATCAAGAGGCATGGGGCACACCCCGAAAGCCAGCCCAAGCCAATTCAGCAGCAAAAAACACACATGTGAGCCTGGTCTAAAGGCACAACAAACAATGGCCAAGACAGACAATTGATGGCTCTGTTAGAGCCAAAGCCAACAAAAGAAGATCTATGCAAAAATCTTTTTCATATCCCATTACAACAAAGAAGATACGATGCGAACCGATATAAAAATTAAAATAAATAAATAAATAATATTTATTTATAGCCGCAAATGGCTTTATTGTTTTTGCAGCTGCATCAATCGATGCCCAGAGGCCTCCAAATTCTATTAGAGAACTATTTGTAGATGTGGCTACTACTATCCAATCTTTCTTTCTCTCTCTCTGGTGTGGTCCATTGTTGTTTTTTTTTTTTTTGGGTGCATTCTCTTGACCTAGAAATTCGTCAAACAAGTGCATCACAAAATTGCATTTTGCATTTTACATTTTACATTTGCATCGCGATGCCTGGCGCTGACCATTGTCTAGACTTGTGACTGAGCTCTGTCTAAATAGTGGATTATCCTAGCGCCGGGATTAGGCAGCATCTGCAGACAAAAGCGAAATCAAATAAACATTAGCGAAACTCCTTTTCAGCAGCAAAAAGTTAAGATTAACATCTCGTCTAGCCTCGGGCCAGTCCAGGTCGCTATTAGTGACCGCAAGACAAGGGCGTTTAATCCTCTCCATACCGCAAATTAGGTCAGTCTGGCAGTGAGAGAGAGGGAGAGAGAGAGAGAGAGAGAGAGTCTATCGGGAAGGGAAGTCCTGCTACTGTTTCGGAAGCGCCGGATAATCATCAAAATTAGGCAAGATCAGTGATTAGTTGTCGTGTCTGGCGATTCGTGATTGACAACAACCCAAAACAAGACTCTGTTTCTTGTTTTTCTCTCTATCTATCTCCCCGTCTCTCTCTCTGTCTCTCATTCTGTGTGTTTGATAGGCATCGGCGACTGGGCTTGATTGCTTGTTAGCCTAGAGATTGTTAATGAGTTCTAAGAGTAAGAACTTCTGGTTTACTCAAATTACAGGCACTTGAACGAAATAAACCAATCGTAGTTAAGATAGGCACAAAATCCACAAAGAACTTGCCAGTCCTTACCCAAACCCAATGGTGAATGTTAACCATTTCACAATTATCTACAGGTTTTCTCGATTGGCAGGAGCAAAGCTTTGGAGAATTCGAGAATTGATTAAAGCTTGATAGAAAGACTGCTTGGAAAGAGATCTAGGAAGTTCATATAACCTTATATACCTAAACAGATAAACTTATCTGTTTTTAGTAGCCTTTTACCCCTCAAATGTATTAACTTAAATTGTATAATTATTTACTTTAATTTGTGGTGACCTCTTCACAAGATTTAAAACACATTTTTCAAGCAAAATTGTTCAGAGTTACATATTTCAAAAAAAGGATAACTTGCTTGTAATTGTTTTTACTGAAAATAATGAATTAAAAGTTTAAGAATCAGACAAAGTCAAATCAAGACTGTTCGTTCTTGGAAAGAGCTTCCTATCATACTAAAAATACGAATACCTTTATTTTGAATAAGTTTATAATAACACTTTTACAAAATAAAACCTAAAAATATGGATTAATTAACTATTAAAATAAATTTACAATCAAATTGTGTCACAATATCAATGTAGTCTAATTGTTTCTAACTCATCTGATTGCTAAATTATAAATTATATTAAATTCTTTCTCTGTAATTATGACACATAAATAAAGAAGTTTCCCTACTTGTATCATTAGGATGCCATATAGAACTAAATAATAATAATAGACCTCTTTCATTTTAGTAAACTTAATTAATCCATATTATCTTTTCCTTCGTTGTGTTTTCTATATATCCTATACTCTATATATAAATACATTTTGAAAGAAAAACAATAGATTTGAAATTAAAAAGTTTGTTTTCTAGACTTCATTCAAAGAATTTTCATATTATAGCCATTTGGAATTATTATATTTTGATTGAAAATACGTAATGCCGAATATTAATTTTCAAAGCTTTATTTAAAAGAAATTTCTATATATTATATACAGTGGTGGCCAATTATTTGGCAAATATATTTTTTCGTTATTTCGTTTTTGTGCCAAATAATTGGTTACCACTGTATATGCACTATAAATAAATACCTCGATAATTGATTAATAATTAATAGTATTAAATTACGAATAATTGTCTAATGTCGATATACATTTAATGAAGAGCCATTAAATGCAATTAAATATACATATAAAGCTTTAACAATAAATAAAAGAAATCCTGTTTATCAGTTATCCTTATAGAGATGTCTTTTCTTATATCAGTCATTGCTCCACAATTAAAAGCAAAAACTAAAATGATTCTCTTTTATACTTTAGTATGGGCAGGCTCTAAATCCTTGAATCCTTTTACTTTTACATCTTTACTTACTTTTACTTTTTACTTCTTTCAGATTCTGCCATCGCGTAGGGACAATTAAAAAGGTATTTATAATCCCTTAATCTAATAATTAAATAATACTTGTAATTACACTAGTTTACAAATCATCGAGTGAACCTTGAAAGTAAGGATTTATTTGAAGTATCCATCCATTTTATTCTTAAGCACCGTTTTCGGTGAATTCGCATTGAGTATTTTCATTAAAAATTGAATAATTTCAAATGGCTAAAAAATACGAAAAGTGTGCCTTATTTTGAATCAATTTATTATAACACATTCACACATTAAAACCTTAAAATATGGATTAATTAACTATTAAAACAAAATTAGAATCAAATCATATCAAAACATCATTCTAGTTTAATTGTTTCTAACTCATCTGATTGCTAAAGTATACTGAATACTACCTTTTGTGTAAAATTTCTAACATTTGTTGTTGTTAATTAATTATTACTACTTCAAAAAACAATTTTTATTTTTTTTTTTCATAGCCTTATTTACTTCTATTTTTAGCTTCCTTTCCTCAGATTTTCATTGCATAAAAAAGGGGTTAAAACTAACTTTTGTCGATATCACACATCAGAGTTTCATCCTTAAAGATAATAATGAACTGCTTTAGCACCCAACAAATTCTGGGTTTCACAGTTTTGCCAGATCTCTCCGCATCTGCCCCCACTTTAAAATAGTTTGGCTACCGTTTTCTCTACAGCAAGCAAATTGCACACACAAGTGGTCACAAGAAGCAAACTGAACCCGAACTAAAACCGAAACCCCACCCACTACTATCAACATGCTGTCACATCCTTTTTGCATATCCTTGGGCACCACAAAAAAAAATAAAAACAACATAAAACCATTGCGAATGCCGTCGCTTTGGCTTTTATTGCTTCATTTCGCCTGTGTGCGATTTGTCTTGATTTCTGCAGTTTGATAACCTTTTGCTGTTTGCCGTTTTCTGTTTTCTGTTTCGGTTATTGGTAATTGTTGCCAAATTCCCTGAGGATATGACAGTTTGCTGGCTATCCATGTCTGGCATTGTTTAACTTGCCCAGCTGTTGGCAGCCAGACAGCAGCACCCCATCCACCCCACCCCCCCCCATCGACCGACAAATCGACCTTATTTCTGGACTATGACATTTTGTCTTGATGCCTATTTTTCTTCTTCTATTTTTTTTTGAATGTTAATTTGATTTTAGCTTAAATGAAATTAAGAAATTTGTTTAAGCCATCCTTGAAAAAGTGAAATCCATCAATTGAAATGTTTATTGTGTGTGTGGGTGGGTGTGGGGTGTTGGTGGGTGTCCATGACAACGAAGTTGGCGTGTTGTGCATATTTTAAGACCATGCCAAATCTTTCCCAGAAACCCAAGAGAGCCCGCCCCCCTCTGGCCCAAGTTGAATGCCAGGGACTACTTCTAATTGGACTTACCTTCACAGCTCTTTTTGTGTGTGTGTTGGAATTTCAAATTGAAGGGTTCTCTGATCTTTGCGCCCACCATCCATTAAGATACAATTAAGAAATATTTAAAAATTAATTTTCAAATTATTTGCTTAGCCATGTGAATTTATGCAAATTGATTTTGCGCTAAAATATGTTTCAAATGCACAAGCACAAACACAAACACACACGAACACCCACTGAGTGAAGCACACACAATTTTCTGGTGATTTTTTTAATTACATTAAAATATGATTAAATACAATGTTAGATATTTGCATATTTTTTGCAATTTTTTTATTAATTTATAATTGAAAGATAATGCTTAAAAAAAACATTTGTTAATTTGCATTCGCGTGAGTTCAAATGGTTTTCAGCATTTTTTTTTTTTTGTGCGACTTGTTTACGAGCTGCTAATAGCTTAAAAGTCGAACTTGAATTATGATTTATATATATATGTAGATATAGATTTTAGAATCACATTTTTTTGTGGTTGTTTTTTCTTAATTAAATATATTTTACGTCGTTTCCGTCGGACTGCACTCAGTTTACGATCTAGTTGAGCGCGCACACGATCTTACGATATTCGAGAGTCTCTTCTATCCAATTGGAAATGATCGCAAAATTTGTTTTTGGTTGGAAAATCGCTGCGCCTGCGCGTCAGAGTCGTTTCGCGTTTAACTGGCAACTGTTTTGGCTTTTCTCAGTTGGGGCAAGTTTAGGCCAAAAAGTAGAGTTTTTGAGTTGTTTTCGTAGACGCTGGTTGGTTGGACCGAAAAACCGTTTAGAACTGGTTTTCAGCCAAGTTAAAAACTCATGTGTGTGAGTCGATCGCTCTCTCTCTCTCTCTGTCTCTCTCACTAGGTGTATCTCTCTCTCTGTTGCTCTCGGTGTCTCTATTAAGAGTTGTGTGTTGGCCTGACTAATTGGTCAGCGATCTTCCCGTTGGCTTTTGAGCAATTAGTTTTCATTCTAATTGGTCAGCAAAAATTTATTATAAGCGAACAAAACGGGTTTTTGCTCTCCTTGTAGCTGTTGTTGTGACTGCTCTGATTGGATTGTGTATTAATAACGGTTACAGCGGGTTTTAGGTTATATCATCTGATTTGAATTGGCTACGAAATATTGTTAACTAATTAGTTTTTTGTTTGTTTTCGATGGGCAATGATGTGGAAAGGTTTTTTTGTGTATTCTATTCGTTGCTAATTCTAATTCTAATTTAAACAAGGCTGGGAAAAACTGGAAATTATTGCAAATGTGTGACCTGCATTTCAATGAATTTTTAGAATATATGTATGAACTATTTTCTAGAGTAAGCTTGACGGTCCTACGACTTGATACGCCATTTAAATGAGACTGATAGGCAAATGAAGCGCTAAAATGCCACAAAACACAGAAAAAAGGGCACAAAGAGAAGAATCCACCACGACGAACTGTGAAACGCAAATCGGTTGTGGCAGCGGCAACAGCAGTTGATGATGATTCTAAAGAGGATGATGAACTCGATGAGGTCGTATCTGTCTAACAATTAGAATCAAATTGATGCAGTGGCCTCACTCTTTCGCCATGACCACATTGTGCGTCACGAGAATCATTCACATGAGTTTTTTTTTCTGGTTTTTGTTTTCGGTTAAAAGAAGATTCACTTCTTAGTTCTCCTCATTTGATACGTGGCGGCGTGGCCGATGATGCTGCTGATTTTGATCTTGATCTTGATTTCGATTTCAGGCTACATGCAACGACTGCGACGACGACGACGACGACGACTCCCCGCCAGCAGCTGCTGCTGCTGCTGTTGCTCCTTTAGCTTCAACTCTGAACTTGCAACAAATTCAAGCGCCAAATTTGAATGCCGCCCTACCACGACGACGTTGAAACGAGGAAGAAAAGAAGTTGAAAGCGTGTTGTGTATGCGATCGGCCCCCCAAACTACCCACTCCCACTCCCACTTTGTATTCGCCTGTTTCTTTTCTACTCTTTTCTGCTCTGCTTGTTGAGGCATTTTTCTTTTCGTATGACACGACAAACATGATCTTGTTGTTGTTGTTGTTGTTGTTGTTGTTGTTGCTGTTGTGGCTGTTAGTAGATCACTTTGCTCTTTGTGTGGCTTTATCAGCCTAGACAAGCGCAACATTTATTGCTGCAGGAGTTAAAAAGGAGTTGGAGCTAAGCGCTCCACCTACACTGGAGCCTAACCCACCTCTCTTTGCTCTGGACTCTCGTGGGCCCTCTTGACCATGTGATCACGATTTATTTGCGGTTGTTGTTGTTGCTGTTTGTTTGTGTCTAAATACCCGGCATGTTGCTGCTGCTGCTGCTGCTGCCGCGGAAGCAACTGCAACTGTTGCCCCCTTTCCTGCTACATTCTCCGAGTGTTCACATTCGTATGATTTGAAATCGGTGATATAATTTAGTTAACTCTCGAAAGACTTTCGAGCAACTCTGACACACATTTTTTGTATTGTTTTGTTTTGTTTGTGCCAGCAATTTAAATGGCCAACAAACAAAGTCAACCTCTAAAAGAAACCGATGGGGTCAACATCAAACATATGCGCTAAGAAAAAAAAAAAAAAACGAGATCAAGATCAGGCAACGTGGATCAACCATCAGGCATTCAAAGAGTAAATACTTAACTGTTGCCCATTTGAATTGGAATTGGATGAAGATGGAGCTGGAGCAGGGGGGGGGAGCTCACTCAGCATGTGAGCGCTTTGAAATTGTTTCAAGTGTGAAGATCAATTTCATGGCACATTACCAGTGAACCCGCCGGAGGCTTCTTCTATTTAAGATTGAGTCTTCTTCTGCTTGTTTGCCCATTTGCATGAATTTGAATACAATTGACGAATTGTATCTACATTTTGGTTATTTGTCTGCATTGTACTTTGTGTTTCTCTCTCTCTCTCTGTCTCTGTGTGTCTGATCTATTATAATTTTGTAGCCATTGTTTTATTTGTGAGAAACTTTCGAGTGTGTGAAGATGTAACTATAACCAAAAAACAAAACTAAAATAATAAATAGAGGAAGGGTGGGAGGTAGACTTGGCGTGCCTACTATTGATCCATCATTGGTGCGAGATCAGATCAGGATTGTGGCCTGAACTTTAGCCAGTAATTAGATAGATGCAAATGTCAACAGAAAGTTCAGCACAAAAAACGGAAAAAAGGGAAACTCTCATAATCTTCAGCGATAATTTATTGTTACGCGAATAATTTCGACACTAAAAGCTAGGTTCCAGGCAAAAAAAAAAAGAGGAAAAAACTCCCAACTAATCAGATTGACCCAGTAAACTAGTTGGACTCGAGTCTCAACTCAACCGACTAACCGACCGACCGAGCTCGAGTCGAGTTGTTGCAGTTTCCAAGAGTCCATGCAACTCGTCAACATTATTATTTGGCTTTGCCTTGTTAACTTGTCTGCACGAAATGACATTTTACAGCTAAATTTGCCAGTCTGGACAAGATTTCCCAAGACAAGAGACGAGAGCGAGCCGAAGAGCTGCTGCCACTGCTGCTGCTGATGCTGCTGCTGCTGCTCCACAGTGTCGAAGATGTCCAACAACGATTTGGCAAGATCGAATCCCTATACCCCATTCCCAATCCCCATTTTACCAGCTTCTGTCTGAACTCATTTATTCTCTCTAACAAGCTAAGCTAAGCAAAGCAAATGTTACGGTTACTCAAAATCAAACGTTTCACGAAATAAATCATAGTCGTCAAAACACAAAAAATACACCATAGAATAGGATAGGATAGGGTAGGATAGAAACAAAAGAGTGGTTTCCCCTTATTCATTCGGTGCTTTTCAAGTGACAGACCATCGATGGGGTTCTGGTTTTGTAGAGAAATATAGGGCCACGACTCGGTTGAAATGGCAAGCAAATCAGTGTCTCATTAGTAAATTAGCACTAACAAATAGATAGTTCACTAATATTTCGTCTTTCAAATACCCTTAATTGACGGAGAATTTATTTATTGCAAAAGAAACTGCAACAATCCTCTTAAACTTTACTTTCAATGTTAAAATATTCCAAGCTAATCGCTGTTTATTGGTTAAATAGGGTAAAAATATGCAGCCACACTATTTTTTACAATTTTATTTCATTCATTGTTCAGAGTTTTCAATTATTTTAGCAACACAAAACTAACTCCACGATCAAATTGAAAACTGGAGGTTATTAAATAGCAAAGAAATTCTGGATTTTATGATAAGTTGGGTATTTTGAACAGAAAAATACACAGCCACACTTTTTTTAAAATCTTCTTCTCATTTAAAGTAAAGCTCTTCTTATTAAATAAACGAAATATAGCAAACTTTATAAGCAATTGCAAACTCAAGGTCCAACATATATAGAGTTTGACATTCCAGTCCGTAAAATATGCAGCCACACTATTTCGGTTACATGCTACTTATTCCAGTTGATCTACTCTTAACCATGCTAGTGTAATACGAATGGCACACGAATTGTTCGACTTCAACTCCAACTGCAATTGCCAACTGCAACTCTTAGTGCAAAATATCGCCAAAGTAATAAATTAAATATTTGACCAGAAACCAAAACACAAAAAAAAAAAAAAAAAGGGTGAAGGCAACAAATTGCTCTAGACAGTGTGCATGGAGAAAAAAACACCTCACAATATGCCTGGAAGCCACCAGCAGCGGCAGCAACAGCAAACACCAACAAAGAAATGTGGAAATGTGGAGTCCAGTCCACAGAGACTATAGAGACTGCTAAATGATCAATCGTCGCGATCGACGGCACGTTTATTGCAATTGGCAGTCAGAAGTTATTACTCATTGGGTTTTTATTATGTAAGCTCTGAGCTTCTAGAAACTAGAGAAATATTTCTAGACTTTGCAATGAGCAGTTTGAATCCATTTGGATAATTAACTACTGAAAATTAGCCCATCATCAATTATAAGGGAATAGAGACTAAATGCCAAAAGTTTGAACAAAACTTTAATCATTTAATTGAATTTTATGTAGACAAGATGAGAGAACGCCTACATCTACACGAAAAACCTTTTCATTTTCACTTTCAATTTTTGGCTCAAAGGAGGCGAAGAAAAATGTGAGAAATTAATTTGCCTCAAAATGCCAAACTGATTGATTTGCATAGCGCAGAAGTTACCCATGATGATGATGCCGATGATGAAGTAAAATTATCAATTAGGCTCCAACGAGCTGCCATTGGTTTTTGCTATGAAAAATCACTGCGATTCATTCCAAAGTCTGCCTCCCCCACAAAAAGATAATCATCATCGGCCTCATCACCTTGAAGTTGCGTGGGGGGCGGGTGCGTGGTAGCTTGGGGTTAAGTGCTCCAGTCGAGCAGGTGTACTGGCCGGGAATAAATTTGTGTTCTACTGCTCTGTTCTAAAAAAGGGTTAATGCTAATGTTAATCCTATGGCCGATATAATGAGCTTTTTTTTTTTGCTTCATTCTTCATTCGTTTTCTTTTACATAATGCCTTGCAGGCTCTTCATTAACAATTTCTGATGGTTTACTTTTCGAAAGCAACCAGCCCCAAAAAAGTGTTTGTCAAGTAGAAGGAGATGTCGAGGGGAGGGGGATGGGAGGATAAGCTTCTTAAGAGGAACTATGTGTTTTATATAAATATTTACTTACTCTCTCTCTCTCGCAGGATAAAAGGAAACCTATTACATACAGAAGAAATTCTATTTAAATATTTAATATATAATTTTTTTTTTAATTTAAAGAATTGACTAAATTTTGCTAAAGTGTCCCCTGTTTGAATTAATCAATAATTTAGTGAATAGAAACTTTAACCATTAGGAACTTAATAAAAATAGTCAAAACGAGTGCTAGAGGGGGGTGGGGAAGGGGTTAAAAAAGATCACAGGTTTTTAACCCTTTCACTATATGTCTAGATGTAAGAATACATAAGAAGACTCCCGACACAATAATAACAAGCAACGAGCAAATGGAATAGTCGCTCAAAAAATCACTCATACGCTCTGTAAGCCACTCACACTCTCTCTCTCTCTCTCACGACTGCGCTCCCGACCAAGGAGAGAATTGAGTGCTTTGCTACTCAGACAGAGCGTCGTCGTCGTCGTCGTCGTCGTGGTTAGCAGTTAGCACTGGAAAGTCACAGCGTGTTGTAGGTTCTTAGGGATTGGGATTCAGTTTCAGTTTCTGGCTGGGCTGGCTGGCATATTTTGTTTAGGATTTCGCTTCCCTTTTTCACAAATGCACACAGATTTTCGTATTTCGTTTTGCGCATTAAGTTGAATTTTTTAATTTATTTTCCCCATTCCGTGTGTCCTTAAAACCCCCTCCAAAAAAAAAAAAACCATGAAAAACCGTCTAAAAAGGGCTCGCCATTGTGCTCGTTTGCTTTTCCCTTCCTTCCCCCCTCTTAGTTTCGTTTCGTTTTGGTTCGCTTTGTTGATGGGAACATTTCCGTTTTGTATTTGCGCAATTTGCTGAGGCTCTCTGAGTGCTTTGGGCATTTGGTATGCAGATTTCGCCTAGCACTTTATTCCATTTTTTTCGTTTTTTCCTTTTTTTTTTGGGATATATATTTAGAAATCTCATTTTAATAGTCTTAAAGCAAAGCAAGCTCAAAGCAATGAGCGAGGGAATGTTGGCATCAAAATACTTGTTAATTTGAGATATTTGTGTGTTTAATTGCTTCAGCTGAATCCATATTTTAGCAATATCACTGAATAAAGTGACTTTAAAAGAGCTTTGGTAGTTCTAGAACACATTTGGATTATATTATATTGTTAGTTTGATCTTCAGTTATATCAATTTATTAAGTTTTTGAGGTTTTTCATTAATAAATACGGAATATTTCTATGGAAACCCTTCCCTTTTGAAATTTATTTTAAATTATACAATTTAAGGAATACAAAGTGTTTAATCTAGTTTTAATTAAAATTAGTTAGTTTAAATCAAATAATAGAAAGGAAAAATGCTTTAAAAGCGTCTGATATATAATGTTTATAACATATAATTTAAATCGAGATTTTATTAAAGTTTATTAGGTTTTGATATCTAATATATAATTTGAATCAAGATGCTATCAACGTTTATTAGGCTTTGATATCTAAAATATAATTTAAATCAAGATTCTATCAAAGTTTATTAGGCTTTGATATCTAAAATGGATCTTTAAATGGTTAGGATCGCAATTTGTTTTGGTATCCTAGATGTTGCTTCTATTGATATTAAAACTTATGGAGTACTGGAACGGAAATTCAATTTTCTAAATATTTTCAAACGGTTTTAATGTTTATGTAACCACTTATAATTATTTTAGAAAAATCGAGAACAAATCCAGCTTATTAATGGATACAAATTACAGAAGAAAACCAATATAATTTATATCCTTTAATAATTTGTGAACGTTTCATGATTTCTATTTTCATAACTATTTTCTATTTACAACTATTACGATTTCTACATAATCTCTTATACCAACCTCTTCTAGCTTTCTGATAATCCTAATCTTTTTGGAATCATTCTAACCCTAGACCGATAATTAATTTCGATATTATTCCAAGTTCTTTAAAAGTTTCCAAAAAAATGTCCTTATCTATTCTTTATTATAGCTCATCTAGCAGTTTCTCGAAATTTTCCATATTTCCATTCTCCTCCTAAGGGAACTCCATCCTTTAATGCTTCTTCATCTCCTTCTCTATCCCTTTTCACAGTTTTCCATTTTTCAGTTGGCTCCGTTGGCAACCTTTTAGCAATTAACTACATTTTATGCACATATACACATAAATTTAATTTCGAAATATGCTCAGCTGCCCCACCCCCCAATCCCCTTCTTGGCATATCCCCATCTCACCATTTTGCAGGCATCACTCAGGCTCCTAAATACAAAAACCCAAAAGGACTTTAGCTGAAAGGAAAGAAGAAGAAGACGAAAAAAAAAACCGAAACACATGGAAAAGCATTTCCAGCATTTCTCTCTCACTCTCTAGCTGTCTCTCTCCACCCCCCCCCCCCTCACTCGCAGACTCTCCAACAACTGGCACCCAACCAACCAACTCGTATAGGATCCAAAGATATATGCACATACTTGTACATATACATATATGTACATATGTATAACAGTCACGAATACGAATCAGGCATCGGCACCCGGCAACCCCCACCCCACTCCACCCCACCCCCAACGAGATGGATACCCAAAAACTCAGTCCTAGTCCTAGCCGGGCCAGGCCACGTATGAGTGTGCAATGCGATTGCGAGTTGTACCTACTCGTCATATACGTGACGTCGACAGCAACAGCAGGACGTTAGCAGCGACGTTGACTGCTCAGTTGGCGTCAACTTTTACTTTGGCGCTCGTTTCCAGACACACACACACACACAGAGAGACAGAGAGTGATAGAGAGAGAGAGAGAGAGAGACTGAGTGTGTTAGAGATAGAGAGAGAGTGCTGCTGCTGCTGCTGCTCACACATACATACATGCGCATGCGAGTCCGTGTGTTGCTGCTGCTGCTGTTGTTGTTGTTGTTATTTTGCTGCATACGAGTTGGCGTGTGTGTCTGTATTTGTGTGTGTGTGTGTGTGTGCGAGTCTTACATGTTTTTTATTTCCTTTTGGCGCGTGTTGTTTTTTTTTATGCCGTTGTTGCTGTTGTTGTTGTGTTGCTCCCCAGTTTTTAGACTCCGCCTTTTTTGTCGTCTGCATGTCTCTGGCGCTGTCTCCGCCGCTAGCACCCGCACCCGCACCCCACCCACCTTCCTCTCTCTCTCTTACCCGTTGTACATCGTCGTACTTTTTACTGTTGTGGGATTTTTAAGCGTCGTCGTCGCTGTCGCCGTCGTTTGGCATTGTCGTTGGCAGAGAGAGTGGGACGATGGTTTTTGTGTGGACTGTGGTGGGCGGTGGGCGGTGGGCGGTAATGGGCGGTGAAAGAGTGAATGGGGCTTCGTTTCGTTTCGTTCCGTTTTTGCATTTCGTGTGATTTATACTCTGTACTCGTTGCGTACTTATGCTTACTTGCTCTATGCTATGCATGTGTATGCGATTGTGTGTGTGTGTGCGTGTGCGAGTGTGTATGTGTGTGTGTGTGTGGCTCATTTTAACTCTCATCCATTCGTTTTTTAACTTAATGTGTTGTTGTGCAAGCCATGGAGAAGGAGGTGAAGTAGGCGGCGGGTCTTTCAATGAAACGACGAATGAAAAACGAATGAGTTTGTTGTTGCTCCTCTGTTTAGGTTTATTTAGCACACACACACACATCCATATACACATATATGTATCTACATATATATGTGCATACATAGCAGATATATGTACATATGTATGTCTGCTTTGCTCTTATGTATGTATGGGGATGGCTCCACTCTGCATCCAGAGCCTTCATTTATATATAAGTACACACTTTCTCATATATGGATGTATGTATGTATGAGGGGGTGTGGTCCTACACACACACACAGATACGTATAGCACACTCATATGTATGTGTGTGTATGCATGTGCCAGACTAACGGCAATTTCTTTCATAAGTTACGCATACGACATGTTGTACAACATTTTGAATGAAACGTTTCAAGAAAAGTTGGTAATTAACAAATTTGTAAGATTATTATAACCAAATTATAGACTGAACGAGGAGATTTTATATACATAAATGTTTCTATATTTATTTCTTGAAGTCGAAACTAATTTAGGTGTCTATTTAAAGGTATTTCCAGCAGAGAAAGAAGTTAAATAACGGAGCGTCTTTTGTTCATTATGTCATATTATAGTTCGAACTCTGTGAACTTGAGAATAAAAGGAATTGCACTACAGTTGTCATAGTAGAGTTAATGCGAAAGTGGAGGAGCGAATTTGTGTCCTCTATATCCTTCGGCAACGATTATTATGAATCAGAAACTACAATTCTCGCTGCTTCTTTCCTTCTTTAACTTAATTGAAAAGAGAAATGAGGTGATTAACGATGCATTTATGTCTTACTTGCTTTTTAATAGGTTTCAACAGGTTTAACTGTCCTTCTATATGCTTTCTATGTATTTTAAAAAAGCATAGATATTGAAACATTGTGTAAAATAGATTAGCAAAAGCTTCTGGTAGATATCGGCAGAACTATTATTATCGACATGTCATATTTTTTTGATGTTCCCTTAATATGACGAAATATTAACATTTTATATAAACAGTTTCCCAAAAATTCACTTTTATAAAGACTCAAGAGCTTGGGGAATTTCTTAAATATTTCCAAACACAAATGCTTGCTTAATTAGATTAATTAGTAGAATATCCATTTTATTTTATATACATATGTACATATATATAAATGATGTCAAAACTATTGCAATATGTATGTGAACTTATAAAGAAATGTTACACAGACATTTGGTAGTTCATCGACGAATTCTATGTTCTTTCGTATCTTTGCTTTTATATATAGAAAATACATTTGATTATTGATTTTTACAGGTTTAAAGAATATAGAAGATGGTAATATGGATTAATTATTGTTTTACACAGGTTTATAGAATAAAATAACAGTCTTTATAAAGTAATATCGCTTGGAAAAGCTAATTTACTTCGTATTTCATCAAAAGTTATATTAAACTTTACTTTTAAATAAGTTTCTTTACTTTTTTCAAAGAACATGAGCATGTTTATTAAATTCATCACAAATTTTCTTACATTTCTATATAAAAAAGGACCCAAAAGTTCAGTTCAAACCACCCATAATAAGATATTAAAGTAAATGTTAATTGGTAGGTCTTATTTGGGTATGTAAGATCTTTCCAACATTTATTGCCATTTGTTCAAGGTTTTTGAATAATTTTCCTTTTCGTTTGAGTAAAAACCACTCGACAGAGCCTTCTGAAAGAAGTCACAAAGACTATGGAGGCGAAACCCTTCACTAGACTCTACTTGAGGGGGACTCAAAGGGTTTATTTTTACAAAGGTATCAAATAATTTACACAAACTTCACTGAAATTGCACTCAACGCAGCTGGAGAGAGGTTCATGACTGAGCAGGGTCCAGGGGTGAAGTGGAGCACGGGGGGTGGAGGGGAAATGCACTTGATGGAATATGACACTCAAAGAAGTCAACAAAGTTAAATAAAGTCATATATAATAAGCGTTTTCCTGCTGCAACTCAATGTAACTAAAATGAAATCAAAATGTTTAAAAGAATCTTCCCCCCAAAAAAAAGGAACAAAAATTGTAGCAAAGTCAACTTTAAATTGGTCAAGCAAAAATTGTTAATTTAATTTTGCGTTTTTTTTTTGTTGTTTTTGTTTCTTTTCTTTTAGCCAAGGCCAAGCGCAAGAGAGAATAGGGAAATTGAAGTGATGAAGAGAGTGAGAGAGAGAATCAGGTCACTTTAAGGTCATTCACACTGAGCTCTGGCGTTGACCTCGCGACGGCGGCGGCGGCTACTTTATTACTTTAAGATTTTGCCTTGACTTTGAACAACAGTTTGCCGGGATGGTTTTTTTTTCTTTTTTTTTTTTTTTGCCTGCCACCTACTTGGCTCCCCCCCCGAACCACCCCTCATTGTGAAGGCAAAAAGCGTAAGTTTTTCTTTGCTTGGTTCTTTTTTTTCTTCGTCTACTTTTGCTTTTTTGTTTTTTTTTTTTTTTGTTCTCCTCCAGTTTTTCTTTACCATAATGGCCAAAAGCCACGTGAAGTCCGTCCGCAAGACGAGCGACCATTGCACATAATGACCAATTTCCTGGTATAAGAGGGGGTGAGTGGGGGAGGGGGATTAAAAACTGGGGAATTCCCTGAATGGTTGTCGAGCTGATTATATTTCAATTTTCATTTGCACATGTCGAAATGGAATTTTCGTTTTCATTTTTTTTATCCATTAAAATCAACGAAACTCTTTTGACAAGAAATCCCAGAATTTTGAAACAGTCACGTGTACCGCTTTACCTACCAACCCCCCTGACTCTCCACCTCCCCCTCCCCCTCTCTCTCACTCTGTAGTCAATCAATTTTATTTGCATATTTCACTTGAGTTTTGTTTACCTCACACCATTTCTTTGGCTATTGATGTTGGGTTTTTTTGTTATTATTAATTTCAACTCCTGAGCAGGACACGTGTGGCAGATCCACTCAAGAGCTTGAACATAAAACGAATTAAATAGAAAATTTAACGATTTGAAGTCCCTAAATAGTTTTTCCATCACATCAAATTATGCAAATCCTGAATCATCTGGCAGGGAGCCTCCATCATTGTCTACTCAATGGATGAATGGATGAAGAAATGGAAGAAAGTATTGTATATATTGAAAATGTTAATGGCCAGAGAGTAGCGCCTGCTGTCCAAGCAAGCTCTCCATGTCCCACACAAATCCAATTGATTTCAACCAATTTCTCAAACTCCAAAAGAAAGAAAGGGAAAGGAGGAGGCGAACGAAAGAAAAAAAAAGGGAGAAAAGACGAAAAATAGCATAAAATCAATTGAAAAAAACTTTTTTTTTTTTGTTGGCAGAAAGAAAATCTCACGCCCAATCCCCAGACCCAATCCCAATCTCCTCCCCCCCAACTTATAGCAACCCCCAAGTTGGTTGGTTGGTTGGTTGGGTACACATTCGTGCATCGCATGAGTGACAAAGTGAAATTGGAAATGGAAATGTGGGGAGCGGTTGGGGTAAAATGGGAAAAAATTGTGAACTAAATCCGCCGACGCGACGCCGCCAGCTTGGTGAGTTCTCATTGGCCATTGGGACCACATGGACATGGGATTGTCAATGGAGGAGTTGTGCGTATCCAAATGGGCAGCCTCGGGTGCTATACATACACACACTCGCACACACACACACACACTATATACTATATATATATAGAGAGAGAGAAGGAGCAAGAGAGGATTCTGGGTTGGATCTCTGCAACAATAAGCGCAAATGTAACAAATAAAATGCAAAGATGCGAAATAAAAAATGACATTTCGGTATACAAATCGAAGAGAGGCAATAGAGGATAAATGAAATAAAACGAACAAGACCAAGACCAAACGGAATACGGAAGACGATGCCAAGACGTGGAGGCTGAAAAGAAAAGAATTGAATTGAATATTTAATGGCAGCCAACTGCTGTCGCTGCTGCTGCTGCCACTTGGTGGCAAGTGGAGAGGGGGGTTTGGGGATTGGGGGGCATCATTGTTGCTGTGTGTGTGTGTGTGGTTATGGGTTTCGGTTTGACAATTGTGAAACTTGTGCACATTGACAATTTCATTTTGGCCTCGATGTCGCTTTGTCTTGTAAATGTTTTCATTGAATTTCCACTATATAACTGCGGTTATCGTAATGTGCCTACTCAACTCGATGAGGAAAATTTTGCAATCGCCTGGAAATTCAACTACAACTAACCATAAGTGACATATACATCAGATACTTTGATACCCAAGCTTATATTTCGTTTTTATGTTACCCACAATCCATTAAGTTTGTTGGGAATGAGAACGGGACTTTGTACAATAAAAGTAGACTTAAAACTTTATTACAAAACCAACTAGAAATTGCTTGAGAAAAATGTACAATTTATAGTCTAAAAAGCTCTCTACAACTATAATAGAACTTATATATGCTGTTCTAAAACATAGGACAATGAAATAATTGTATACTTATCTCTTTACTATCTGGGTTGATAGATAAGTTTTTAATTATCCTAAAATCGTTTTGTCACTCTAAGATACTTAACCGAAACATCTACAAAAAGAATCCTACGAAAGTTATATTGGAAAATATCAAACCTTGAATAAAAACCGGCTCGAGGTCAATCTTTCGAGAAGGATTATAGGCAGCACTTAAATGTGAGCAGGTTATCTGTATATCTAATTCAAGACCCACCAAGTTCTGTCATCAGAAGATTACAGAATCGCAATGGCAAGGCCACACTTTCAATGCTTAAACTAATTGGGAATATTTTCATATTTTCAGTAAACATCGATTTAAACTTTACATAAATTTCTAAACTTATTTAGTGCCACAAAATGCTTGATAAATTGTTAATATAAGGATATGAGATTATAATTGCATTAACATCATAAAAATTCTTGCCTAAAACATATTTGTCGATGAGGGGCAGGGACCATCTTAAAAGTTTTAGGTCAACTTGTTCCTCGGAACTCAGATGGCAATTCAAAACTCTAATAAAATATTCTCTCACTTTTTAACTTATATTTTTGTCATTTATTGCAAGTATACAAAAAGTGAGCAGGTTGTCTGTATAGCGCTATTTCGAGAACTACCAAGTTCTGTCATCAGCAGACATCGTTAACTACCGTAGAATTGTAAGATCATGCCACTACTTCAACGCTAAAACTAGTTGAGAATTACAACTAGATAAAGCAAAAAAAGGAGACACAGCTTACAACTCCATAGTTCACTTCCTGTTTGCATTCCTAATAATTAAATAATATTTATGTGTTTTTGTTGGTGACCTTTGTAATAATTTGTGTTTATAAGTTGTGAGGTAGTTTTTAGGTCAATTATTTGCGCTTTGGGTTTTATTTAAAAAAAAAAAATGAAACAAAAGAATTGTATTTTCAATTGGTATATTCTTTTTCCGATATATTTCGGTTACTCCTCGGTAATCATCTTCAGGGCAATTATAATAATAATATTTATGTATACAACTAATGCTTAGAATTACATTTAAGATGTCAATTATTAAGTAAAAGATTTCCCTATTTTCTTTTGTTAATTTTTCCACAATTTAATTAGCTATTGCTCTCGAATTGATATAATCTCTTTAGATAGCATTTAATAAAAGGTTTCAAATTGTTACCACCCTTTTGCCAATCAATCACTCATCAATGATGGGCGAAACTATTAAACACCCCAAAAAAGAAAAAATTAATAACAATTACCTTTCCCTGGTCTCGATATCGCGATATCGAGATGATTACCTGCCAGCAGCCAGCAAGTTAACAACTAATTGGACAAAATTCGCACTAAATGAGCAACTTCAGTTCAATCGGGAGGCATCATCAACAACAACAACAACAACAACATCCCTTTCACCCATGCCAATTTTGGGTTTTGGGATTGGGCTCAACCTTTCACCAAAAACAATTTTTTTTTGTTGTCTATTCTAATGCAAATTCGATTTTGCAGCGTTTATCAAATATTTTCTGGTTGCCTTGGAACAACAATGGGTTCTCTAAGGTTGCTGCCACAAATCTCTGCCACAACAACCAACCCTCCCCCAACAAAGAGAGAGAGAGAGGAGAGTGCGGAAAAAATTGGCAAACTCCCGGGAAAATATATTGTGCTAAAAGGAAAATTGCAAGCCGAAAATCAGATTGTGTAAAGTCGAGTTAAGTATCCCTTTATGGGGTTCGTTGAGCAGGGGTGCAACGGCAGCAGGCAGGATATGGGCAACATGTTTGTCTAATACTTGTTATATAGTACCGCCCACCCGAAGCACCCTCCCCACCCCCCACCCGATTATGTAATGGCCCGGCACTTGATGATTGTTCTGCGGCGGCATGAAATTGATGTTTTTGGCAATTTTGCAATTGAATTGCAATCAAAGCGATGACATGAAATAGAATACAAAACACCCCCTGCCCCCTCCCCCTACTACCTACCCCCCGTTATCCTAGGGGGTTGGTTCAAAAGAAAATTATGAAAGTGAAAGCCAAACTAAATTAGGGTAAAGCGGATTGTATTTTCTTTTTTCGCAATGATTGTAACTGAGAAGGAGAGAGCGAGAGAGCACGATGGGTGTAGGTGTGGTTCAGTGGATGGGTGGTTGGATAGGTGGGTGGTTCGACCGTTTAGTTTATTGGCCAAGATCTGAGATCTGCGAAGGGGGAGAAGGGGGAAAATGTGTGTGTTTGCCAACTTGCGTGTCATAAATTTTGCAAGCCAAGTAAAAGAGGGGAGGGGAGACATAGAGAGGGGTGGGTGAGAGAGGGGGGTGGATGGTTATAAAGGGAATTGTGCGTATATCTCCAAGCTATTATTATCTGATTGTGTCAAACAACTAGAGGGAATAAAGGAAATTAGCTAAGGAATTTTCACTTTTCCTGTAACTTTTTTCTGTTAACCTTTTTTTTTACTCTTGACATCAAGACCACTCAAATTCATATTTGTAAAGGTAGAAAAAAAAAAGAAAGAAAAAAAGATAAGCAAAAATATTACACGCTCCAGAACGTGACCAATGCAAATGCATATGAACTGAACTGTAGATAGAGGAGGGGGAGAATGGGGGGGGGGAAGTCAACTCAATTGAACTCTGTAACCCAACGTGTTGCTTCTGCTTGGAGTTTGGTGGAGCTGGTGGAGCTATGTACCATTACCCTTCATGTAGATCATCTTCTCTGAACAATGGGGAGAGCGAGAAGTAGAGAGAGAGGGAGGGAGAGAGGTGGGGGGAAGACTCTGCCTCGCGTGTGTATCGCAGTTTGTGCATCAGCATTAGCTGGGCCAACTGGTACTCGAGTTGGAGCTGGAGCTGGTGCATCATCTGGCGCTCCAAGTGGAATTATCGGTCACGTACTAAAACAAACATTTTTATAAAACATTTTTTTTTTTTTCGCAGCGCCAGGGCATTCATATATGAGATGAGAAGAGACCAAGTGCAAGACCCGAAACGAGTCATAATGGATGATAATCGTTTATTTCACCAGGTATACACACAGGTTACCTGGCTAGCTAGCTGGCTGGTTGGATGCTGCTCCCCCCTCCTCCTCCTCCTCCTCTCTGGCACTCTCTTTATGGCTTTGGTGATCGTGTTGCTGCTCTCCCTCCCCCATCCCCATACCCATGACCATGGTGTGGGAAGCGGCGTCAGCATCAATTGCCTCCAATTGCTGTCCTGTCGCGTTTAACTCCATGTCCAAATCCAGCTCCAAATGGACTCAAATATTTGATTTCTTTTTTCTTCATCATCATCATGATGATGATCATGTGCATCGCTTTCTTGTGTGTGTGTGTGGGGAAGCAATTTGATATGTAAATTGCAAATAATCATCAAAAATTAGATATGCTCTAAAAAAAATCGTAATCTCGTAAATCTCGCTTCAAATATTCACTTGACTCATAGATCTACACTCAGAGAAATGGAGTGCTTTATAATTTCAAGTCTATTCCTTTTTGCAATGAAAATTTATCGATTATCATGAGTTCCATAAAGAAGTTATCGAACTACTTTCATTTGAGATATCTATAAAGTGTTTTAAGTTAATCCATGTTTAATTTTCGTTTTAAGTTATTTTATGGAAATACTTTTAATCAAAATCAACTTTAAATTTCTTTATTTCTTGCTAAATACCCCAAAAATCAGTAGAGCTGGCAAACTAACGATTGCACTATTGGTGTATTGATGCCACTATCGATTTGTCATAGATAAACTGCCCAATTGGATCATTGAGATACTTTTCAAGATCTTCGATATATTTATAGTTTTCTCGATTTTTACTTTATGTATTACTTATTTATGTTCTTTAAATAATCCCTCTAAATCTCTGGTTAGATCGACATTTGTAGATCCTTATCGAAATATAAATAATAATTATCGATAATTCGAAAGGATTATATATCGATATATCATAGATACATTGCCAATTGGATTATTGTGATATCTTTCAAGATATTCGATATATCTATAGTGTTTTCGATTTTTACTTTTTGTGTTACTATTGATGTTCATTTAGTAATCCATATAAATCTCTTGTTAGATCGACTTTGGTAGATTCTTATTGAAATATAAATGATAATTATCGATAATTCAAAAGGAAAATCCGAAATAAACTAATATCCCTAGATATATAAGGGATATTAATTTTTTCAGATTTTCCTTTTGAATTATCGATAATTATCGATTAACAATTGTGGAGAATTTTTCCTCTGTGAAACTTTCTGTCGATAATTTGCCATCTCTATTGGATTGTGGTTTGATAGCAATTGGTGAAAACAAAAAAAGTGTTTGCCGTTTAATTATATAGATTCTTGACTTGGGAGATTTATTCAGAAAGTTTTCTATTATCCAAGAATTTTTTTAAGCATTCTACTAGGTAACAATTTCCTTCGAATAGACATCAAACCATCTTATCATGAATATTTCACCAAAAAATGTAACCAGTTCCCTTTTAGAGACAAAACTATTATTAATAAAGAAGAATTTCGAATATTTTCGCCTAGTATTTCTCACAATTCCTCGTAATACATTTTCAATTTTATCAAGTTCCATAAAATTCCATCTAAATTTTAATCTGAGAACTTTCATTCTACATTTTCCTCATGTATATTTATGCAAAAGAAAAATCTCAGCAGATTTTCCTGCCATGTTCTACATGCGACATCTCTCACCATCCTATCTCATTCGTATGCCACATCCTATCTTTATCCCCCCTCTCTCTATCTGCTCACACCACCCCCGCACCACAGTAACAAGATAAATGACAGCAATTGACTTCATTAGCAGTAAATGTCAAGCTGCTTTTCTTTTGCATTTGGCAATGCATGGCGCGTTGCGTGTGTTATTTTTATAACAACAAACAAAACCCAACTTAAACCAACCACCCCCAACCCGAAGGGCACCCCCAACCAACTCCAAAAAATTTGCATACGCATTTCGCTTGCATCGTCGCTTGGCAAAGTGGCCACAGGAGCAGCAGTGACTCCATTATGCCAAAATCCCAAGGACAGCGGGGAGGGGAGACAGGGACAGGGAGATACTCGGTTGCACAGACAATGAAACCATCAAAATCCAATGAAATAAAATAAAATTCCAATAAAAACATTTTGGCAAAAGGGAAAAAGAAAGGAAAAGGAAGGGAAAGGGGAGCGTGTGCAGCCAACCAAAATCTGCCACCCTCAAGAGAGAGAGAGTGTCCCTTTGTCTGTGCGTGTGGGATTTGCAAATTTTCGCAATGTTGTGGAAAAACCAGTGGAAAACTCGGTGTGTGTGTTTGCCCTTGCTTTCTGGTTGTTTGCTTTTTGCCCTTGTTAGTGGTTTCTGCTAAACTGTCAAATGCGTGAAATGTCAACATGACACTTGGTGGGTTTTGCCTTTACATAGAGACCAGCAGGGGGAAGGGGGGAAAGAGAGGCCAGTAGGAAACTCCTCCTCATGATCCTCTCTCATCTGCAACTGCAACTTCACTCTGATCACGTTCTCTGTACATTTTCACGAGTTATTAAAGATTTCGCATTGTGGCATAATCAAAGTGCAATTGCAATGTTTAAGCGTGCCACAAGTTGCAATTACCACCACAGGCATATGCCACACATCATCCGCACACACACACAGAGGACCAGGGCATATTTAGATCAGGCCACATTATGCTATGGTGTAATCGCTTTAGGTTCAGTCAACAGAATGCACGTTTTCTGCAAATTGTAACAAAGGCAAAGTCTTTGACCCTTCTCTCCCTCTCCCTCTCTTTCGCTCTTGACATTGGCATTGCATTTGTGCCACATTTTATTCACATTTGCCTACAAATTAACCTTAGTGAATTCGAAATTGCTCTAAAGAATCTTAATTTGAAGGAATTCAGCACCTTATGAAGGGTTTTTCAGTTTATTAACAGATAAATGTATCGAAATAGAATTTAGAAAATGTTCTTTGTGTTCCTTGTGAAGAATTTTAATAATTATTAAGAAAATACTGCACAAAATTACTCACCTTATAAAGATATTCTATAAATATTCTATAGATATTCTATCTACCATCTAGCGAAACCCCAACCAAGAGAACGGGATTGGAATAATTAGCGGGCAAAGAAGACCCATTAAGATTAAGATCTACTCTATGCTTATAAATCATACTATGCAGAATCATTCTCGTTATTGAAGACATTCCATAAAATTTAAGATAACTATTCCACCTTTCCCTTTATATACCAAATTATAAATATTATTACCTAATCTGTACGAATTTCAAAAAAAGAATACCTAAATAACGGAATGTTTATA
Organism: Drosophila sp. 14030-0761.01; assembly: GCA_018150735.1. Lineage (NCBI taxonomy): Eukaryota > Metazoa > Arthropoda > Insecta > Diptera > Drosophilidae > Drosophila > Drosophila sp. 14030-0761.01. The sequence continues at coordinate 16,003,821 of JAECWO010000031.1, forward strand.
TATAACCATATATATAGAAAACCATATAAATTTAAGATTAAAACTTTTGCTGGTAAATGCCGTGTAAATCGAGAGATAGGTATTTAGATTTTAGTTCATTTATCAGAAATTTTCATACGAAAACAATATTTCTTAATTATTTCTTGGGTACTACAGAACTGAGTAATACAAAGGTCGGAAAAGTTATCACCCTATACAATATGTAAAATATATTTTTATAACAAAGAAATTTAAAATTAAAACATATTATAAAATTTCTGTACTGAAATTGAAGATTACTTGTTTTTTAAGACGTTTAAATGGGTTTAAAAATGTTTTTCAAAATTGTAAAAAATATCAAAACAAGAAAGTAAAATCTACCTAATCAATACATATTTGCTCTGCTATATCATAGATTACTTGTTTTTTAAGATGTTTAAATGGGTTTAAAAATGTTCCGCATAATTATAAAAAAAATATAATAAACAGGAAGTAGAATATACTTAATTAATATTTGTAGAAAGAATATAAAACGCATTAAAACTTTTATTTAAATTTTACCTAGAACTTAAACCTTTATTTAAATTGCACTTAGAGCTAAAACCTTTCCCAAAATTAAATTGTGTAGTAGTAAAGCTTTGTCTTTATTATATTATGTATATTATGTAAAGATGATCTATTTATTTAATTTGCTTAGCCATTATGTTACAGTTTCTTATGTTCCACTTTGTTCTGCTTTACTTGATGGTTGCCATTCGAATGAAACGCTTTTTGGTCTGTCTGTCTGTGTTCTCTTAATTCTAGTGTTAGTAAATGTGCGCATTGCTCTGCCTCAACAGTGTTATACAATTTCAAACAAAGCAGTAGTTCTACCACAATTGCTTTTAAATTTTACAAAAATTCAATTAAGGCGCATAAACTTAAAGTTCGATAACTCGATATTGCCTAATATTGATTTATTATTATTCCATTTCCAAATTATATAATTTCTTAAAGTGTGTATAAATTCTACCTCTTTGACCATTACCAAACACCTCAAAAAAACCATACCCTCCGGTCTTCAGCCCTTTAAAGAGAAGAGGTCTCTATCAAACCGGATTCCGTGAGCGTTCAACACTTTTCACTCATTCACAACTTGGGTCATAATTAATGCCTACAAATTACAACTTAATCAGAAATTAACCCGCAACACGAATATAGAACTGGAAATGGAAGGCAAACACAAGTAAGAAGGAGTCGTCAGCCCGAAGGGGGGGGGGGGAAATGGTGACAGGCAAAGGTCATTTAACGAGCAGCGACCGACGACCGGCGACCGACTGACCGCACGAACAAATGAATGAATGGACACGGGTCGGCGGTAAAGGTCAGTTTCGGTTTCATAAATATGTACAAACAACAACAGGGGAAGGGTGTCGATTATGCCACACGACAGGGTGGGAGAGAGAGAGAGGGGATGAAGGGGCTGCAAATCAATTAAAGCTGCTAAATATTACGAGTTTCGACTCGGTTTTTTGACCCAGGTCTCTCTCTCTCTCTCTCTTAAAGAGCAATCCTTGTGTACCTTGTGGCCATTAAATTAAGCATCCGGAAAGGCGAGAGCCAATTGTAAGAATAAACGGAAATGCTTACTTAAATCTGCAAAGAGCCCAAAACGAAAGAAGGCGAAGAAAAAATGGCAATACAAAGGGAATTTTTGTGCGCGAATTTTTCAATTTTTTTTTTTTTTTCTCCATTTTATTTCGAGGGTGGCCAGCAATAAAAATATTTTTTGGCTAAGGAATATTTTTTTTATTGCATTTTAACTTTTGATTCTACAGCACGGATGGCTAAGCAAAGAGCAGCTAATAACAGAGAGAGAGAAGATGCGGACGGAAGAGAGAGCGGGGGGAGAGACTAGGATAAGGAAGTTGGCTTACTTGTTGAGCAAAAAAAAAAGTAAAATGAGGCTAGTTACTTTGCCATTCTTGTGGCCAATTGTTATGTGGGCGTTAAATGGCCAATCACACGGATTAATTGCCTACCGATAACACCGGCAGCAGCAGCAGCAGCAGCAGCAGCAGCAGCCAAACCTAACTTAGCCACAACTAAAGTGTGGCCTTCATTTCGTATTAAAGTCTAGTAGAATGCGCGTGCTCAAATAAATCATTTTCAACCAGGCAAAAACCAGACTCACAAACGGTGAGAGGGGCGGACAGCAGACAGGGCCAAAGAGATCTCATTTCAAGTGCAAAAATGCCGCAAGTGGGAATCGAAATCTGTGGCCAAAACACAATTGTTTGGTGGGTGTAACAAAAGAATCGGGTGAAATGGCCAGCAAGCACACAAGTCGCAACTCAGACTTTAAATGAGACTCTGTCTACCGATTCAGCGGGTTGCGAGCTCCGTTAGGCAGGGCAGGATTGAAGTTAACTCCCCACACTTCCGTTCCTACCTAAGTCGAAGGCGTAATACCAAAGAGTTTACCAGTTAGTAAAAAAAATTCACTTTCATAAGTAAAGACACACAGTTTCCAGATATTTTGATATCTTGTTTTGGAAAACTCACAAGAAATGATCACCTAAGAAACGAAATGATCCTACGAAAACCTCTTAAGTTAGTGTGTGTAAATTCTATTTAAATTCGACTTGAAGAAGATATAACTGCTCTAAAGAAATTTCCTTTGATTGTTCTGCTGGATCACAGAATCTCCATTATTTTTGCAATTGTCCGTAATAACTAAATCCTTAAGGGGATATTTATATACACCTAGAAACCAGAAAAACTAATTTTTAAGAATATTTTCAAGGAGAGCTATTGAATAAAATTTATCATTGGAGTTTTATTTACCAAAAAGTTAACAAATGGGTTTCATTTTTTTTTTAGTAAAAAACAATGAACATATTAAACAATAGTGAAATATGATTGGAACTCCTAAAAAAACCATAAATTCCTTTGCGTTACCCAATGGCGTTTCCCCAAAAATCATCGGAAATGAAACAACCAAAATTAGTATTAAACTATATACTAAAATCTAGTCTTTGTTTTAACCGATTTAAAAAAATTGGATCAAAAAATATGGTGACTTTTTGGAAAAAATTATTATATTTTTTGCCAATAAAATAAAAACTAATTCTGAGACATCTACCAGATAATGTTGTAAAGAATAACTACAACAAGTTTTAAGGTAATCGGACCAGTATTTTTCGTAATATCGTGAGTACCGATTTGGAAAACGTGTTTTTTAAGAAAAACTCTTTTGTAAATCTATTCAAGCGGCTCAACGCCATTAAACACAAATTTCAAATCTCGGAAAACAATTATATTATTTATTTTATTTATTTATTATTAATTATTATACACAAATAATATAATAACTAACGGGTAAAGAGTGCTAGCTACTAAGGCCATCGACTCAAGTTATATTTCAAAATTTCAGGAAATGCATATAAATATATATAAAATACAACGTTTATCTTCCATTTTCTATATTCTAGGTGTACGTATACATCACAATAAAAAATGTCTTCTCTTGATGGTAAGTATTTGAATAAAATTCTTATAAAATCATTAGAAAATTCATTGCATAATCTTCACACCGATTTGCTTAAAAGAATTGTGCAGTCCTACGCTATTAAAGAATTATTGCTTTATTTTCCTGATACTGAATAGAATTGAAAGCATTTATTTATTTGTATCCTAGATTGTTTAAGTTATGATTTAGTTGTTAAAATATTAACAACTAAAATTGGGAGAATACAAAATATAATAGAAGTCTAACTAAGATCATTTAAATTTTGTAATCAGTATTTTCACTCCTTTTGGGCGCCGCCCCTTAAACAATTTCATAGAACCGCTCCTGTCATTACGTATGTGGTCTTAGTCGGTAAACGCGATGGATGAAGAGTGTTTAGCCATGGGACAGACAGTCCGACAGACAGACCGACAGACAGGAGTGGGTGCCAAGGATTACAATTTAGACACCGGAAAACAATGAAATTGACAGCATTTGAGCTTTGGGCGATCATCTGCTTAGCCATTTATTGGATATTTGTTGAGAATGGTCGACTGGCTGGCTGTCTCGCTGTCCGGCTGTCTGTCGGTTTTATCTCTAAAATGAAATGTGCTTAAATAATAACTGCGATGCTTGCTGATGGGAAATGCCCATTGAACACAGAGTCAGCCTAAACTGTTGCATATAGCCTAATCCGTTGTGAAACGGATTGTGGGGCGGGGGGTAGTGCATTCAGGAAGCATTGGAGCCAAAAGCAGCTGCAACCGCCAACAAGAATCACTTGCAAAGTGTTGCCGAAAAATGCCGCACGAACACCGTTGAATTGCATTTAAGAAGCCAAATGACCTCAGGGTCCTACACCGCAATCTGTCCGACTGTCTGTCTGTCTGTTGGTCGCTTCGGTCGGACTAAGGCCCCGACTACTTATTCACAACTCAATGCCTGCTTAGTGACCATGAACACAAGCCTAACAAGCCTTTCTGCAACTGCTCCCTGCTCCCGACTGTTTGGCTCTCCTTTTTCCATAACGCATACAAATATTATATTTAAGCCTAGACGAATCATATTTCGTGCCAGGCATCGATTCCAGTCCAGTCTCTCTGCCTCTGATATGATCGCCTAGCCCGAACGGCAACTGCGCACGCGTAGCCATCCCAGAAACACGAGGAGAGAGACGGGAGGGTGGGGGGCGAGCCTCAGTTTGATGAAATTACAGGCTAAGGCATTTATTGTACTTTTTGCGTAGTTAGTCATTCCATGGGTCCATGGAGGAGTCCATGTGGAGGCGAGTGTTTCGTTAGATTTCCCGATTAAAAGCGCGCTTGTTTTTGTTGTGGACTTTGAATTTGGTATGAAGTTTCCCTCCTCCTCCGAGAAAACAGAAAATATAAATCCATTTGCTCTCTGCCATATTTACATGCCATAAAAACCAACCCAAAAAGGTTGTATAAAGAACAATTGAAGTGCGTAGATGAAGATGAATTGCCATCGAGTGTACAATGTGTGCTGCACAGTGGTTGATAATGCAAGAATTTACGATAAAATGGAATCACTATAAAATTGGTAATGCAAAGTAAAAGTAAGAAGGGGAAATATTTATATAGTTGGGAAGAAAAAAACTAAATTAAATATTTTATATGGTTTGATTTAGTTTTCTCTCATAATTTATATTTCTGATTGGTTGAGTTACTTTATTTGTTGTTCAGTTTACTATTCAGTCAACTGTTCAATCAGCAGTTTCATACAAACTCATCAAGATTTTGAGAAAATATCTGTAATCCAAAAGCACTTCACTTAACCCTAAAAGTATGCCATAAAAAATCGAAAGCAGTTGAAAAATATATATATATTTTTTGAATATAACAAATCCTAATAAATGAACTCAAGCCCGCTTTAATTAATATTAAAATGAAAAGGTCGATAAAATTGTCAAATATTTTTAAAAGAGTTAAATAAAATCTCTGAGGAATATTATTATTATTATTAAAATAATATCTGAATTGCTATAAGCTCTTGAAAATCTCATAGGAATATTATTATTATTATTAAAATAATAATTGGATTGCTGTAAGCTCTTGATGTTGTGGATATACATATTACTTATTCATAATACATATATTAAATAGTTTCAAACGATACAGAAGATAGCCTACTTTCGTATCGTATATCACTTTGCAGCCCTTTATATATTATAATACTTCGTACCCTTTAGTCATATACTTTTTATATATCCTTGAAATATCTCTTTGTAGCCCTTTAGATCTTATAATACTTTGTATAAAGGGTCATATACTTTATATATATTCTTGAAATATGATACACAGAAAAAAACTAATAAGTAAAATCATAAAACTGTGATATTTAGCTAACAAATTTTAATTGGGAGCACTATAAAATTTTTTGTTTCGCTTAACAGAGTGTTTTCTTTAATTCAAACAAACAGCAATTCCAATTTAGATTAAAAAAGAATCAGATAATAGAAATTAAGAAAGTAAAACAAGTGTTTAAATGAATTCTTCTTATGTATTTATATAGATAACTCAGAAGAATCATGTGTATTATATATAATATATTTTACACAACTGAATTTCCAACATTTTCTTTTGCCCATACGACAGTGTGGTTATTACTGCTAAATAATTGTTTGTTATATATATATATATATATATTATTATTATTATATATAAGAAAGTATATAAAAATATAAATCTACTTGCAAAAAAGAAACGCACTAGCTGCTAGGGCTGTCGACGTGATATACATATATATCTAAAATACTCCATTCAATATATTAATTTCACAAACTCGGAATATACATATAAATTTTTCAATCTAGCTTATGCCTTTACTCAAATATCTAAGTCACACATGTTCGAATTAATATGTATAATATAATATACTATGATTTCGATATATGCAAATACAATTCTATAAGAAATATCAAAGTAAATATGAACGCATTGGCCCCATAGTGCGATTACCAAATTGAAAACAAAGAAATGAGAGGGGAAATACGCAACAGCGACAGGAATTGAAAAAAAAAGAAGAAGGAAACTCAAAATAAAACAGAGCGAAGAGATGAGAAATCCTTCACCTTCACATTTTTAAACAAATGACGCCCCGAGAGACCTTAAGGCACACGCACCAGGGACATTCGGCAGGAGCAGGATATGTCGAGAAAGTAGCAAAAGAAACTGAAGGAAAACGAAGTAGTCAAAGCAGAAGAAGAACAAGACGAAAAAAAAAATCATTTACATGTGGAGGGATGATTATTAAATGGGTGGCATGTTTAACTATAAAACGCACACGACCATGGGATGAGGCTGAGGACAAGGGTGGGTTAGATGGGTGCAAATGAAGGACAACAGAGGATTTGCATGGGGCAGTGAAGCCCAGAGAATGGGCACAGACATGGGGGGCCCCAGCGAAGCTCTCAAATGAATGGACATGGCTATGGGAAGAGGGCTATGACGGGTCAGGAGGAGCGGGGGGGGGAGGCAGAACACGTTATTGGTGTGACAAGCAGCTGCTGGAGCAGACCATCCTCCAAATGCGATGGCATGAGGACTCTGAAGCGGTCTAAAGTGGGCTCTATAAAACGAAACGAACAGAACGGAGGAGGAGGAGGAAGCAGGCACTGAATTATGCAAAAGATTTACGCGACTCTCAAACTTTTATGGGGCGTTGCCTTTGCCACAACATTGAGTGAAATTTTCTTTTTTCCCCCAGTTTTCTTTTCCTTGAGCCTCTATATGACACTACGTTAAGTAGATGGGAGCCCAAGAGGGACAGGATAGAAGGAGTAGAATGAACAAAATGCATGAAATTTGCCAAGACAAAGCCCCAAGGATTACCCGGGGACAAGTGAGAAGGACCTTTTGCTCGTAGCGTAGGCTTTCGCCAGTTAATCATTTCTCCCGTTGAGGTTAAACTATTCAACTTGTTGATAACTATATTTCCGTGTTTTGTACAAAACACTTTTTCAACCGAAAGCAATCAGCGAATGTTCACGATCCTTTCTTTAGCCAATATCCGCCAGAGAGCTTTTCCCATATCAATGGGATTCGGCTTCGGCTTGGCCCAATCGATAATCACTCAATTTAAAGGCAATATGGCGCCTAGCGGTCAAATGGCAATAAAAATCAATATTGAACTCAACGAACAAAAAAAAACTCGTGCACTCGAATGCATAGTAAATAAATCGCATGCGATAGAAATGAGCATTGGATTCTATTAAAAGGCTGACCAGTGAATATGCAAAAAGCTCTTTGATCCCAGCCGCCCCAACTCACAGAGAGCGAAAGAGACCCACAGATACAGGTATCGGTATCCCAAATGGCAGGTAGATAGGTAGACCAAGAAACCACAGGGCGAAAATCGTTGAAATATTTCAATTAACTTAAAGTGCGCCGCCGCCGTTGCTGTTGCCGTTGCCGTCGCCGCCAGAAGACACAAAATAAGAATAACGTGAAGAACCTGCGATGAACCGAAGGAGATCGGAGATCGGCCAACGGTTGGCTTGGCGTCGACAATAAACAATGTTTTGACAAATCGCTGAAAATTGAGTGCGCAAAATTATTATTTTCAATTTAAAAAAATCAAAAGCCGATCAACAGAATGAAAACCATCGTGGAATCGTGTGTAGCATCAGCGGCAGCATCGGCAGCAGCGGTCGATGTAACGATATATGGGTATTAAATTTGCCGCACCTTTTGAACGCATGTTCATGCTTCTTATGCTCATGCTCATGCTCATCCTCAATTGTCACTGTGGTGCAGAGTTCGCTAAAATAATACTTCAAGTTATTCCACCGTGGATAGTTTGAGATATTACTTCGGGGACCTAATTTAGAAATAGAAATTGCAAAAAAAACTTTTTATTTCAGTTTATTTCGAACTTCACATAACAAATTCTTCTCTTTCTGTGTCGCACAATTATGCATCTTATATAAACAATATAAACATCTCGTTCCCACTTATGTGCTTGCCTTAACAATAGTCAAATGATTGCTTGTTTATGTTTTATTTTCAATTTCTTATACATATTAAGGATATCAGTCTTTATACAAAGTTAACCTGATCAAATCTTTGTTTAAAAATACTAGGAATGAAAGGGAAAAATTCCGGTAGCACAATCTTGGATCCGCTTTTGCGATTTATTGTATAATTTTTGGCACAATTTACAAATGAAAATTTACATTTGTAACTTGAAATAGTCCGAATATTCCACGACTTTATGAAACTAGGTGTTATATTCCTTGGCCAAATATTCCCCGACTTTATGAAAGGTGTTATATTCCTGGGCCAAATATTCCCCGACTTTGTAAGCCTAAATTGTGTTCAGAAAACGCAGAAGTATGCCATGAAATATATCGTAGTCATTTAAATAAAATATTTAAGGCCAGATTAATAAAAAAAAAAGGGTATTTACTTTACATTTACCAACTGTAAATGGCTTTTAAATCTAGCCCTTTTCCACTTTGGCGTTATCCAACATTGGAATCTCGAGGTGGTCAAAGTAAAACATTACAAACTTGTTTAATTTCATCAAAACTTTATTTCAAAAAAGGTTGTTCTTTTGAAAGTATTCTTACGGAGAATCAAACAGTTTCGCCACCTTCAATAGCTATTTACTTAGTATTGAACAACGATGAAAAAGTCTTAAGTTCGCTATTTTTATCCATTAATCGGCTGAATCAATTAGATGCTCTATGCACAACACATTAAATAGTGTTGGACAGCGGCTAAATCACTCAGTTATATATATCTGATCAAATGTTTCCTTTGAAATACTAAAAAAAAATTTATTAACACAACTTATTGAATTTCATCAAAACTTTATTTCAAAAACGTTTTCCTTTTAAAAATATTCATACGGAAAGTTACACGCATCTAGCATTATCACCAGTTTCAATAGCGGTTTACTCAACACTGTTGGACAACGATAAAAATGCTAAAATTTGCTTTTAATAAGCTGAATCAATCAAAAGTTCCATGCTCAACACATTAAAAAGTGTTGGACAACGGCTAAATTAATCAGTTATATATATCTGATCAGATCTTTCCTTTGAAATACTAAAAAAAAAATTGATCAACGCAACTTATTCAATTTCATCAAAACTTTATTTCAAAAACGTCTTCCGTTTAAAAATGTTCATACGGAATGTTACACGAATTAATCATTTTCTCCACTTTCAATAGCGATTTACTTAACACTGTTGGACAACGATAAAAATGCTAAAATTGGCTTTTAATAAGCTGAATCAATCAAATGCTCCATGCGCAACACATTCAACAGTGTTGGATAACGACTAAATCAATCAGTTATATGCACAAATAGTGTTTCAAAATGTTAAAAATTCTTCAACAAAGCATTAATCTTTCTATTAATTGATATCCATAATCAAACTTGATTTTATAGAGCAATTTTCAATAGCTTCTCAACCACTGTGATGTGTGTGCTAATGATTGCAAATTAAGAATTTAATATCGTAGGATCAGTTTACCATGTGGAGAAGTGTGTGGGATGACTGACTCTGCGGGCTCTGACTTATAAATTTGCCAAGAGATTGCCTTTCGGCCAATTACATTGAAGCTGGCTCAAAAGCGATTTGCGCGAACCTGGTTAACTATTAACAAGTGGTAGAGATAGGCTTTTATCATTTTTTTTTTGGGGCCTGACCTTTGGAATAGTTTCACGCCTAGCAGCTCCAGATGGATAGAGGACGCCCGCCCACTTCAATCAAATTTTTTGATTGGATTGTTTCGGAAGCAAGTCGTCCATTAAATCAAATATCATAATTATAGAAGAAGCCAACAACAACAACAACAGCAACAAAAAAAGTAGCTAAACAGTGCGGGAGAAAGGTCTTTCCATGAAAGATTGAGTCAGTCAGATCCAGGTTCCGCTTGAGCAAGTACAACAATGATGTTTTTTGATTAAAATCGTCGAACTAAAGTAACTAAAGTATCTTTAGGGCATTCTGTGATTGCATTCAAAGAGTTTCGGTCAGTTTCACTCGATGTTCACACATTCACTGAGCCGCTGGATTGGAAGCTAAATTCTACTAGCCGAAGTGGCAGCAAATCAGTGGGTAAACTGAACGTTAACGTTTAACTGATTATGGGTATTAGAGCCTATAAGAAAGATGGGCACCAAAAACAAAAAGCCAAGCGCAAAGCGTTGCGTTTTTCCATCTTTTTTTTGTACGCATTCGTTCAAGGAAAACTCGGAAAATGCGCACAGAGAATCCGTTGTCCGTTGATCCATGGCGTGAACTATTGAAGTGTAAGGTGAATACACATTATGCTGATTATAATCAAAGTTGAATGATTATGGACTACATAGCCGTCAGGCAGGAGGGAGAGGAGAGAAGAGAAGAGAGAAGCAAGCAAATGCCTTAACACAAGTGCACCTCATTAGCTGCCAACGGTAAAATAAAAAAAAAAGAAACAATCCCGAAGTCATCCCAAAGGAAAAATCAATAAAATTAAAGAAACTGCAAAGGACTCTCGCTCTCTTGCCCTTTCTCTACCTTCGCGTCCTTCGTCCTTCTTCACTTCATCCAAGGCATCACATGCTAATGAGTGGAATGAACTCGGAATTGAGCGAAAAAAACCACCAAAAATAAAAAGAAAATTTCAAAGAAGTTTACTTTTGGACATGGCGAAGTTTGTATGCCCTTCAAAGCACTTTTTTATTGGTTTTCAAGACGATGACGTCATACAAATAAATGACCTCTTATTCGAAGTCTTTTTTACACCGTTTAAAATTAATATTTGGACTTGCGGAAGTTTGTATGCCCTTCAAAAATCCATTTTTAATTGTGTTTTAAGACGATGACGTCAAACAAATAAATGACCTCTTATTCTCAGTTATTTTTACACCGTTTGAAGTAAACTTTTGAACATGCGGAAGTTTGTATGCCCTCCAAAAATCCATTTTAATTGTGTTTAAAGACGATCACGTCATAAAAAAAGTCCTTTTATTCGCGGTCACTTTTACACTATTTGATATGCATAAAAATAAATGTTCTCGCTCTCTCTCTCTCCTACTGAACATTTGATATGAAGCATTGTAATCCATCTCATTCATTTTCTTCCTTATTAATTTATCCATTTTTCTGTTTTATTATTATTTTATACAGTTTTTTTTATTTTATTTTCATTTTATTCCATCGAAAATATCAGGCTTTATATTTATTTGATTCATGATAACGACTCCTCTATTAAACTTCAAGTTTTCTGTTCTGACAAATTCTATTATGCCTTCAGAAAGTGTATAAAAAAGAGAGAAATTAGTTATTTGTTGAGAAAAGGAGAACAAAATCTTAGAGGGTTGCTTGTAAGCTGAAAAATCTGTTGTAAAAGTTCGGAAAAAAGTGTGCAAAAAGTTGCACAAATTAATGAGATATTTGCGGCCAGTCTGGCAAAAATTAATGAGAAATTCAATTGAAAATTCTGCATTATTTTGGGTCAACCAATTTGTGTCTAAAAATGGTTGAGAAGCGAAAGTGACGCAAAATCATATTCATATACAGGGTGTCTCAAACCTTTCAGCCGCTGTTAATTGTGAATATGTAAATGAGCTCTCTCTCACTGTCTCTTTGTTGTGCGTGTGTGTGTGTAAGTAGAAAAAATCCTATATACACAAAAAGGACATTTCGTCCCCTATGCCTAGGAATAAAAAAAAAAGCGTTTCCCGTATATGCTCAATGCGTTTTGTCTCTCTTTCTCTCTCTCTCTCTCTCTGACATGGAAAAAAATTACGGGCTGTAATTATGCAAATTAGTTTTTTCTCAGTTTGCCACATTCCAGTTTATGCCTCGTTGCTGCTGCTGCTGCTGCCGCTGCTGTTTGCTGTTGATCCTGTGAATGGGGAAATCTGCTGAAAATATATATATTTGTACATTTTGTATATTATAGACGAACACCACGCACACTCATTAATTTCCATCAATAGGCAGCAAACGGAACTAAGCCGCAGCTTAGAGGCGGCGAATGTGAATTTTAGGTTTTTCCTTTTTTGCATATCCTTGCGATTCACTGGGGTCCTCTGCTCTCGGTTGAGCCAATGACAGCAGGACTCTCGAATGTGCTGCGCATCATTAATTTTTAGAGCTTAGCCAGATGACACACAACAACAACAAAACCAACAACACACTGAAGTTGGGTCCCAACTTGTGACGCTTCAGTGGAAAATCCAATAAAAAAGGAGACAACAGAGATAGAGAGAGGCAGAGAGAGAAACAGAACGAGAAATCATTAAAAAAAAAGAGGAGGCGGCAACTCCTTAAGCCTCCTCAGGATCAGCCACACATTCCCATCCGCAAATCAGACATTAAAAAGCAAATTTTGAAACATTTATTTATGATATTCAAGGATTTTCTAGTTGCAAACAAAAGGGAAAATTGAAGGCGGCTTTCAAATTCATTAATATTCATTCGAATTCACGATGTTTTCTAGGCAAACGGAAAAGGAAATGACCAAGTTGCATATAGCAAAATGAAGGAACACCAAAAAAAAACCCAAGGGGGAGAAAGGGGTGGAGGGAACATTGCAAGAAAGAAAATATAATTTTAGTCGCGACCTTAATATTCTCAACGAATCCATAACCAAAATCACGCATTTCCGGCACGTATGACTTTTGGCTGTTGGCCTTCCGGTCAAGAAACAGCTCAGCATGTGGAAAATATGTTGAATCATTTGCTTGGAAAATGACTTTTTAATATGCGCCACACTAATTTGAATATTTATCAGAGACCCCCAACAACCAATTCAGAGTCCGAGTCCGAGTTCGAGTCCGAGTCCTTGAGGGTCCGGAAGTGCGTAGCGGTCATTATGGGGTATGTGGCACATGTAATACTCCGAGGGGTACACATGCTTAGCCAAAAAGAATGGAAAACCAGTCGAGACGCGTGCCGCCTTTACTCTAAATGGTCAAGTGCTCTAGGGGTCGCTCACATGAGCTCAACATTTCACGTTGCTAATTACGAGAAAAAAAAAACTGAAAGTTTTCTTTCTGGTATTGTATTAATTTTTTTTTTTTTCGGTGTTCTTGTGTTCATTTGCATAAATTACGCTTTGGCGGCGGGGTAGCTTGGAAATTAATGAAAGTGAACGCATGTTTTTGTGCAAGGTATTTGAAATGAGTTTCTGATGGCTAACGGAAACGGCTTAACAAATGATCCAGTCAAGGTACTTTCTCTCACCCTGAAACACCCTGTCGATTTAGTGTTACAAACTGCATTGTGATGCAAATATCTGCAAGAAATGCATTATGCTTCTTGCTTACGTGTGTGAAAATCAAAAAAAGGATCACAATACACACACTTCATGTTGTTGTTGTTGTTGTCCTTGCACCCTTGTCAAAGGAACACAAAAAGGGGTTGCAATTTCTCGAATGTGCATTGCGAATTTATCTACAAGAATGTGCAAAAATATTAGCCTAAAGATGCATGGGAATTTGTCAAAGAATTCCGTTACTTGGGATTGGTTTCTTGTTTTGAAATGCTAATTTATGCTAGATTTACATTATCCTTAATTCGCTCTGGGAAGCTTAGAGTTGCGTCAAATGCTCTAGGAAGAAACTTCTAAGAATTTTTTAGTAGTTGGGTGAATTCTGAGTGAGGTGGTTGATAATTTTACATCAAAATTTGCGGTTTTGGTTGTTTTCGTGAGTAAAGAAAATTTTTAAAAAATGACAAAGGTAAGAAATCTTGTCAAGTAAATGTTTTTTTTTTTTGGTTGTTTTTTTGCTAAGTTTTCCCGGAATTTGTTATGCTATTAATAAAATTGTAAAATAATAATGTACCCATATATTACAATTACAATTCTTTGTGTGCTTTATTTCTAGTAATAAAAATGTTTCATAAAAGCTAATGTTTAAGTAAGGATAACAGTGTTTTTAAGCATAGGCTTTCCATCTGTGACATTCAAATGCCTGTTCGACTAAAGGTTTGTCAAATAATTAATATGTTGTTATAAAGGAAAAAGGATAGAAAACCTTTAATGTTATCTTAGAACTAGCTTATTTCTAGGATCTAGATACTAAAGGACGCTAACTTCAATTTAGCGGCTTAGTACTAGAACTAACATATGTATACCCACATATAATATAGCTGAAAAGTTCCATATATCTGAACTCTAATGAAATTGTTGTAAGAAGTATACTCCTATTATAACAAACAATAAAATTGAAATTAAATAGAAAATATTTTTTTTAGCTTTGTTTATCCTCAAATATTTGTATTAAATGAATTTAATTTTGTTCAAAAATCGAAAACTGTCCGAAATTTCATTTGAAATGTGTCTTAATACCGAACTTGTCTTTATTTACTACTTTGATACTGTGAAGTATTAAAGTAAATATGAAAAAGAGGCCTTTTTAACACTCAGATGGATAAAATTACACAAATCGTTAGCCAGTGTATTTTATATTAGATGCTAAAATTTTATTTATTTTTTACAAATTAATTAATGCGCTTTATTACCCTTTAATAGTACAATATTCTTAAAGCTATAAGTGATAAAAAGATTTTCCAGAGATATAGCAATTGCTTCTCAGCTGAGATATTTTTATATCATAGTTATAAGTAGTTTAATGGATGATAATATAATTTTATTTATTTAGATTCACTGTTTATTTCAGTATGCAGGAAAAGTGAAAAGGAGGCTACCGAAATGTCTCCTTTTTAAGCTAATGAAAGGTTTTGGGTTTGCTAAAAAGTCTCCTGGCCAGTCTGTTAAAAATGCTTTAAGAATATAACAATTATTAGATTAAACATAAATATTTATTTGCTATATATACTCAAAAAATTATGACAAAATTCCCCGCAGTTTAGTATTAGCTCTGAAAGTGTTACAAAAGGCCGAGTCTATTCCTAGATGGACTCGAAAAGAAAAAGACCTGAAAATCCTGAAACCCCTGTGGAGCCTAGAGACTTCAACCAGTCTTCTCCAACCAGGGCGACTTCTACAATTGCTTCAAAATAATGTTGAAAAATAATACAAAACCCATTTCCGAACTTCAAAAGGCAAACACCAGATTTTTGAAATCAACTAGGCCTTGACTTTCGTTCGAACTGCTGTCAAAGCCATGTAGTGTTCCCCTCAGCCTCACTACAATCATTCTCACTCCAGAGCTCTTTAGAGTAACATCAACAAAATTGTTTAATTTTTGGTTTTATTTGTTGGAATTCAGGTAAATACAAAAAAAAAGGTTTCTTTAATGTAAGTATAAGTTAAAAAATCCTTTGGAAAAATCTCCAGAACCTTTACGGATCGAAAATGTGTGGACCCTGCTGTGGACCTTGCGGACCTTGCGGATCAGGATGCTGTTACAGTCCATGTTGCTCGCCCTGTTGCAGTCCTTGCTGCTCCCCGAGCTGCAGTCCTTGTTACAGTCCTTGCTGTGGACCCTGTTACGGAGGTGGCTGTGGATCATGTAGCAGCTGTGGACCATCCTGCTGATGCTAACCAGGTCTAAAGGAAGTCTCCACCCCGCCAGTAGCAGCTGAGTTTCCATAGTTTTTCCCCCCATCATAAATCCGCGTGTCTTCCACAAATAATCGCAATAAATTAAATGTTTTGGGGTGAGACCAAAAGTTCGGTGATTTTCTTTTTATTATCCTCGGTCAATTAGCGTGTGTGTAATCTATTTAACAAATGGTGATAAACCCTTTCAAAACAATGCTAATTTATGCACTGCCCAACAGGAGTCGAAAGTCAAATCAAATAGCTATAAAAACCACTCGAACTGACCACTCCTCCTGGTTCTCTGGTCACTTCCGGTTCTTGGTCACCGTGGGGTGGTCAGTAGTTGGTCAAACAAGGGTGTGAATTGTCTATTGAGGGGAGGGGGGAAAACTGGTCATAGGTGCCATAAAAATCGCATTATCATTTTAAGTTGAACTAATAGGGCAATGTCAGAAGGGGATTTTTCAATTGTTTGACCGCTGGTCAGTTAAGCATTATAATGACATTAGAATTACACTCGGACTAAAGGGGGAAACAGAATTGCCCATCATATGTATGAGGTGTGAAATTTTAAAGAAGTTATAGACGGAGATCTCTGCCATTTTTGTTTCTATGTAATAAGAAATTATCGCGGACCAACGAAGCAAGTCATAAAACCAGCTGGACCCTCACACTCTCTCCCTCAATCTCTCCCTCACTCTCTCTCTGTATATATATAAAATCCGCGGGTCGCATCTGGCGGCGACAGGGGACACATTATTTTAATTTTACCAACAACAATTTCTCTCTTTTTTCTCCCAAAAAAAAAAAGGAAAAGAAAAAGAAAACGTACCCCCAAAAAAATATATATGCACGATGAATTCCTACTTGAAGGGTGGCCGAGAGGACAAGAAAAAGCTAAAAAAAAAAAATAGAAATTGAAAATCGTAAAAAAAAGAAGCAGAAGAAGCACATTAAATGAGTCTAAATAATTTATGCCGAATGCAAAGAGTATGAGAGCACATGAGAGTGCGTGTGCGGTGCGGTGCGGAGGAGTGAGGGGGGAGCTGTCCAATATGGGTATGGATATGGACATGGGGTGGTCCATGGACCATTCCAATGCGACATGTGCGTGAGTGAAATCTGCTCGTTTTTAATTTTTTTTTACCCAAAAAAATTAGAGAAATAAAAAGCAAGAAAGTAAAAAGTGTAGAATTGAACTTGCTGATATCCTGTAAAATATGTGTGAAGGATATGGAAGGAATTTATCTGTTTAGTAGGAAAGCATGGAAAGGTATGACATAATATTATTTTAAATTACTTTGAAGTCTAAACACACATCTTTTATATGATTGAATAGCTAATTAAAATATTTTAAAAATTTCTGTTTGGGCGCAATGACTTTGAAATGCGAATGGAACCCCATGTACATACATATATGTATATACTTATATCTTTCTTTATCATGGATATCGACTAACAAATTGTGAGTTTGGATTGTGAAATCTGATTTTTGTCATTGAAGAACACTTTTAGATATTTTTTTCTGTGAAATCTTCATCAAATCTATCATGAACTTCGTAGTTATAACTCCATCTTCAACTGAAAACTAAATTCTTAGTATGAAAAACATATTCAGCTTAGGATCAAGTATGAAACAAAAATAGTTATTTTATTGTTAAGTAAATTGCAAAAGATTCTTTCTTTTTTTTTGATATTCTTCTTTGTCAAGTAATGTTTTCAATTTTAATAATATATATAGAAAATGTATAATGATATAGAACTATACCTAAATAGTTTTTGCATTCCTGTTTAAAAAATTATTAAATTCTGATTTTTGTCATTGAAGAACACTTTAAGATATTTTTCTGTAAACTCTTCATCAAAGCTATCATGAACTTCGTAGATATCAACTAATCTTAGAATTAAAAGTAAAATCTTTTCTTCAGCATAGGATCAAGTATAAAATATAAAAAGTTCATTTATTGCTAAGTAAACTGCAACTAAAATCTTCTTGGACAAATTTGAATTTCTTTTTTAATGCAAAGAGTATATAAATACACAGAACTATAAATATTTTTGGTGTTTCCTGCTTAAATGCTTAAATTCCGATTCTAGTCATTGAATTACACTTTTATTAGATATTTTTCTTCGATAAAAAAAAAGTAAATAGCAGAACCCAGAACCAAAAATCGAGTTGGCAGGTGTTATATAAATATAATAATTAGATCTTTGATATTGTAATATTTAAGCCTTTCGTAATCTTTGATATTGTAATATTTTAGGCTTTCGTAATAGTAGAGTCCAACCAAGAAAATATGAAAAAGAAAAAGTTAAGCTCTTTAGATCATAATATTTATAAGTATAGTCTCGCATCATGTAGTTCTGGATTTATGATAGTATTGCATATGTAGAACTTAAGCTTTCAATGATGTAGACCTACATTTCCAGTGGTTCTTGTGCTTTTCCAGGGTATGTCACATCATCAACCCCTGCAGCAAGTGTAATTTTCGAGTCCTTTGCCAACTCGCAGCGTTTTTTTTTTACAGTTTTAAATATACTACGCACTTTATATATGTACATACAAACAAATACACATTCATATGTATATAGTGTGTGTGTGTGTGTAATTCTGTGTGTGGGACGTATGTATATGGCCAGACATTAATATTTGTTCTCTCTGGCTCTTGGCAACGCGCCCTTAACGCATTTTTTTAATGCGCTCCTTGTGTGTGTATGTGTGCGTGTGGGTGTGTGTGTACATTTGTTGTGTGTGTGTATTTGCTCATTAAGCAAAAACAAAGTTAAGGAAAAGTTTTTTACCATCTTCAGACATTTTTGGGTTTCCGTTTTGTTTGTTTGTAATTTTTTTCCTCCAACGTTTTGTGGGGTTTTCTTTTTTCTTTTTTTTTAAGCTCTTGCATGTGCGGCCATTGTTTTCTTATTGACATACAGGGTGGTCAAGGGATCAAGAGCATATATAATTGTAATTAAGTAAATGTTCCATACAATCTGTATAGAAATTTTATACTTTCGCTTTACATTTTCTGAACTCTGGAGTCTAGTGAGTCAAGGGTATCACTTAGATCATTTAGAAATGAATCCATCATGAATATCTATTTAAATATAAGCCTTTAACTAATTAATAATATGTTGTTTAGTTTATTTTAGCCTTTAAGTAATTATTAGTATGTTCTTTAGTTTATTTTAGTGCTACTCTGGAGTCTAATGAGCAAAGTTTATCAGTTAGATCAATTAGAAATGAATCCGATATAAAAATCTAGTTAACTTTATGCTTTTAACTAATTATTAATATGTTTTTTAGTTGATTGTAGCCTCTAACTAATTATAAGTATGTTCTTCGAGTAAGCTTTTAACTAATTATTAATATGTTCTTTAGTTTATTTCAGTGCTACTCTAAAAGGTTAAAAGGTTAAAAAAAGGTTTACACTTTTTGCTCTCTGGAGTATCAGTTAGATAAATAAGAAATGAATCTATTAAAAAAATCTAGTTAATTATAAGCCTTTAACTAATTATGAATATGTTTTTTAGTTTATTTTAGCCTTCAACTAATTATTAGTTGCACTCTTGTTTATTTTAGACTTGCTCTACGACAAGTAGTTTAAAAAAATTTTCTTCTTGTAATGCTAGTTCTTTCAAAATAGACAAATTAATTTCAACAATTTATTAGAAGTCTGAAAAGTGCATATAAATAAGTATTGAATCAAACTTTTCAATAATTTTAGGGTTTTGAAGATCAAGCTGTGTTAGTTAGGAGGATTTCCATCACGTGGGCAATGCCTTATCCTAAATTCGCAGTAGTTTGTTACATATCGCGGTCGATAGATCGATAGATCTGATAATCGAGAAACTCACATCACTGTCAATCACTTCAAAACAAAGATCTCTTTGGAGCCTAAGCCTTAAAAAGAAAGTTATTAGTCTCTGCTTTTCCTTTTTCTGATTTTAAAACTTCTCTTTCACTTTCAAACTCCCTTCGCTTTGTTTTCTTTCATATCTTAATGAAACACCCTGTGTCTTGTGTTGTGTCTACCGGCCACGAAAGTCCTGCGTTCCCTCATTAATTTTTACTTATCTTGACGTTGTAAAAATTTCTGTACACTCCGCCACTTGTTTATTTACGTGCTCGCTTCTTGTATGTATTGTCTTGGACCTGTGAATTTCCCATTCGATATTATGGTGTGGGCTTTTCGCGTGGGTTGAGGCTCAGAGAAGAGAGTGAGAGAGAGAGAGAGCGAGATATGACAGAGCATCTTCGCTGTGTGTGTCCAGATTGTATCTACATGTAAACAAGTTGAAAAATATTTGCATATAAGATTGTGTACAGTTTTCAGGACAATAATCTATACTTAGTTCAAGCGGGATTTGCCGTGAAAATGCTAAGTAGTAAAGTAGTTTAAAGGAAAAATTGATTAAAATTCAGACTCCTTCACCCTTTTTGGGTTGGGTTTGGCTGGGCTTTGGTGGTGGTGAGTAGACCACATCCTATAATAAGTCTCTTGCTCCTGTACATTTTAATAATCCTAATAACCGTTATATGCCGTCAGCGTGGCGCCATTTTGAAAATCAAAGTTAACGGTTAAAGTGGTTACGGCAGCGGCAACTCACCGCAGCATTTTGGTGACCACCAAAAGTCAGAGGGAGTCTCTACTCCTGCCCATTCATTCACCCTACAGTCCTACCCACATCATTTCATTTCATTCCATTCCGAGAAGCCCAGGCCAAGTAATTACGCATTCAAGTAGAAAAAGTTTATCTCTTGTCGAAAAATTGAAAAATTTTCATTTCATAAAATGAGATTAAAAACGCGACTGCCATTCCCCGAAAAACCGCAAAAGCTTTTCCACCAGCCAGGAGGGAGGTGGGGGTCCAGGCGAAGGGCTTAAATCTGCGAAAAGTTTACTACCAAAAATATTTTTAAGAAAATTACAAGAACGTCAAAGGCAGCTGAAAAGATTGAGGGACCACAGGCGGGGTGTGGGGGGGGTGGCAGGTTGGCTCAAAGGCAAAATAATAATGGCCGCCAACGCGGTTCTATATGTATGTATCTGTAAGAGTCTGTCTGTCGATAGTAAATGCGGGGAAAGCTTTCTTGAGAAAGGGTTCGAAGGAAATGTAAAAGGCAAAAGGTTTACAACAGTCTGGCAACGCCACGTTCATCTCCCACTCTCAAGTATGCGTGTGTGTGTGTTTGTGTGTGTGTGCTACTGTTTTTGGGGGGTGGCCATACGCACTTTTCAACCCTTTTTTGCCGCGTTCCTGGCGGGGAAAAATTGCGTAAAGTGCGAAATTCCCTGTGTGTGTTGGTGTGTGTGCTTGGGTGTGCGTGTGTATGTACTTACATGTACATGCATATAAAATTTTGCTACATTATATACTTGGAAAGTGTTTCATTTTACATATGTATAGCAAAAAAGCAAACATCCCAGGGCACTGCGATTGAAAGGGTTGTGCGATGCTGCTCTCTCTCTCCTCTCACTCTCTGAAAATGTTTCATTTTGGCAGTTATTGGATTTTCAAAATGAAATCCATTTTGATGGCAAACGATGGCTTTGATATATGGGTTATACGTGGTTTTCTTTGGGGGCTTCGCGGTAGTTAAATAAATTAACAGCCCGCGGGTCCAAGACAGTTCCAGCAAAGTCATCGCAAGGGATTTCCTTAAAGATGATGATTAATACGAAAGGGTTTAAATTAAGGCAAAGAGATTATAGATAATCACCTGGTGAACATGTGCCAAAAACCATCTGCAGCAGCATCCCAAAATCAAATCAAATGAAACAGAAAGAAATCACATCTAAGTATGTGGCAGCTGCAACACAAAAAAAAAAAAAAAAAACAGGGAAGCAGCGGGAGATAGATCTATATAGGGGAAATGGATAGAAAATTTGCATATATGAAACCAATTGCCATGGGCCAGAGGAAAAAAAGGATGATAAAGGATGCTGCACTCATGACAGCAGAGTAAAATGGAAATCATTTAAAACGAACGCAAAAGGTGGCAAATATAAGCCAGGAAAAAAATCAAAAACGCTTTCATATGCAAATTTCGAGTGAAATTTTTCGAAATTGAAAGCTGATTTTGATTTGGCACGTAGAAGAATTGAAATGAATTGGTTATGAATGAAGTGAGTTAGAGAAGTGGAGCACAAGGACTCTCTCCCATTTCTAATCCCTGCCAAATGAAGCTCGGCATCATTTCTTTTATGGAGCAAAAATGGCGTCGCTACTCGAACTAATCCAATTTATTACAGCTCCATAACTTTTTCCTATTTGCTTAGAATCGACCCTCACTCTCTGACAGACGCTAAATGCGTCTTATTAGATGAGAGCACTGCGTGTGCCACTGTGTGTGCGTGTGTGTGTGTATGTGTGTGTGTGTGGCATGTTTACCCTCTTCCTTTGCCCCCTTTTCGCATGTGTTGCTCTCAGAATGAACTTTGACTCGGCGCTTCAATTTCAAGCTTCTATCTTTCTGTCTGCCTTTTTTTTTCATTTTATGATAAATTGCATTTAGCAACCACCGAAGCCAACCAAAACCAACCCAAACCCATACCCAAACCCGAACCACCCACCCATCCACCAATCAACCACCCACCCTCTTCCAAATTTCTAGCCATCGATGGGCAGGCGGCGGGTGGTGGCAGTTCTCTAGAGCCATTGTTGTTATTGTTATTTCGGCAAAGATATGGAACATACTCGTGTAAAGGATTTAACTCGCCCAACACTCCAACCCCAACCCCCTCCTCCATCTCCCACTCCAATTCCACCTCATTTTCCACCATCAATTGGAAATGGTTCTTACAAACGAAAATGGCTGAAAAATATTTCAAGAAAGAAAATTGCATATTTCTTCAATTTTATTTAGGATGAGAGAAATATCTTATATTATACCTCGTAGTGAACTGCTCAATAATTAAGTTTACTCAATTAGAAATAACGAGAAATAACCTATATTAAATTTTTATTAAGTTTTCTAGAACTTCTTGATAATTTTAGAAGTTACTTAATTAAGAAAAGAATCTATTATGAGAAATAACCAGTTAAAATCATGATCAAAGTTTAAAGAATTCCTTGCTCCTTCTCCTTTTTAGTTAACATACATAAGGACTTTTGTCAGAAATAGAGGTCAAAAAATTACCTTAATGGAAATCCTCAGGATCGAAAAGTGGGTTTTTTTTGAAGGCGTTCAATTTAAATAGAATTTCTGTAAAAGGACATTAAGCAGATCAACGTTTGAGGCAGAACAAACCCAAGATCGAAACTGACTCAATAACAATTTTAACCTTAATGCGAACTGTGGAGTTGTAAACTTCCTTTTTCGCTTTATCTAGTTGTATCTATCTAGTTTATCTAGTTGCAATTCCCAACTAGTTTAAGCGTTGAAGTTGTGCGATTGACTTCTAGGGTCGTGCAATTCTAGGGTCGTTGGCGAAGTTTGCTGTTGAGAGAAGTACAATAGCGCTTCCAATAAATGACCTAGAG
Organism: Drosophila sp. 14030-0761.01; assembly: GCA_018150735.1. Classification (NCBI taxonomy): domain Eukaryota; kingdom Metazoa; phylum Arthropoda; class Insecta; order Diptera; family Drosophilidae; genus Drosophila; species Drosophila sp. 14030-0761.01. Next base: position 16,027,251 of record JAECWO010000031.1, read on the forward strand.
TTTGCTTTAATAAATTTAAAAACTAAACATGGTCACTAAAATTGTCAAATACTCAATGCGAAGCTTTAAAAATTATAAATAAAACTGTCACCGAAATAAACAAATGATAAAGAATCGAAATAAGAAACCACAAACCGTAAACGAAAATTAACACAAATCAACTTTAATTTTAATTAATAAAAGGGCATAATTTGTATGAAGAATATTTTAGGTCTCGAAACAATAATGCCACCCAGAACACTTTGATTTTCTCTAATCGAAAACAAAAAAAAAAACAAGTGTATATTAACTGATGGAAACCGAATTATTTTGCCATTTTGAACCCGAAATTAAAACCGAACAAAAAATAACAAATTTTCATCATCAAAACTAATACTGAAATCGAAAAAAAATTTAATTTAGTTCTTGCACTATCTGCAAATAGAATTGCAATTAAGTAAGGAATTCAGAGTTTTATCGATTTCAAGAAATTGAGAAAGAAATATATTTATTTTATTTATTTACGAGTATTTATTTAGTATAGGATATATGGGTAGACTATCAAACTAACAATTTCTATAAGCACTAGCAAACTAAGGCCATCGGCTTAGACAATAACTACATCCATAACACTAGCCTGGGATTCGAACCAGGATCTTCGTTGTTCATTTACCATTAGACAGGTCCATTTAGACATCTTATCTATCGAGGAATGCTAAAAAGAAAAAAATGTTAAAACGTTTTAAATTTTAGATTTCTCCTTTCTTTTTTTTTAAACAAAAACCTAAATAAATTTAAATATGTTAAATATTTATCAACAAATTGCAAACGAAATCCTAATAAAACGAATCGGTTATAATTTGAAAAACAGAGTGTTTAAAGTTTTATGAAAAATTTCACATATTTATATACTACTAAAATGGTTTATAATAAGTTAATATAAGTAGTTAAAATTCGTTAGTAAGAGAAACCACCATAAAGTCCGATTTATATTTTATTATCTTAGTCGAGTTGAGAAAGAGCTTGGGAGCTTCCCTCCTCCTTTTCCTTATTACATTTCATTGGAAATTGTCTTAAATTAAAAGTAATAAAAGTATTTTATGTGCCAGACAACAGTCAGAAGACCCTTTATTAAATTCTATGGGTCATTGAACGAATAAGCATTTCACCTAAAAGAAGATTTCTTTAATCTCGAAATGTCCGAATCCATCACTTAACTAATGCTTAGCTTTTCAGCTTAGGAAAACTTTGCTTTTGCCTCCCATATTGTTTGCCCGATAACAAAAGCGAAGAGAGGAGACCCAAAACCACCTTGAAGAATTTTCCAACCAATGTCAATATGCATAAACTGTTTTCGCTTCGATATCGTCTTTTTTTTTGTCTTCTTCTTCAGAGACTGCTTTGGCCAAACAAGTGACAATAAATTGCATAAAAATTTGTTTGCATTTTTATCCGCCGACGCCGAAGCAGTTTCTATATAGATTTTGCATTATAAAAAGTAAAATATTTGCCCCCAAAAAAGGGGAGTCCCATTCCCTAGTAGCCACAACCAAATGGATGTCTCTATAGAGAGAGTGAAAGAGAATTCAAGTTGATTTTCAAGCTGATTTCTCGCTGACAAATATCGCGTGTTTGTCTCTGATCCTGTGGAGCGTTAAGTGCATCCACATGGAGTTGAATGGGGGGGGAAAGAACGAGGAACCGCCGCCGCAGTTGTGTCTGTGAAAACAATGAAAAATTCATGTAAATGAAAAATAAATGCACACAAGCCAGCCAAAGGATAATGCAGGAGCAGCAGAAGCAGAGGGAACAGGAAAATAGAAACACATTTCATGCAATTTTTGGTCCTTGAGCGAGTCCTTTGTCTGCGGCACGAAATTTCAATAAATTATGCAGAAATTTTTCGTGGTTTTCGCGCGTTTTTCTTCGCTCCCCTCTCCTCTCTTTCTTGGTTTTTCCTCTTTGCTTCTTTTATTCAAATTTGCATGCATTTTTTATTCGTTAGATAAACAACCAAAAAGAGAAATAAAAATTTAACATAGAGTGAAATTTTTATTTCATTTGCAGCAACCCTTTTTTTGGTTTCTCTAAACGACACAGCATCCCTGATGCAGGATCACATGTCTTTTGTCTATTGATCAGGTAAACGATATATGCAAATTAGTTTGATTAAATATTTAAATGAAGACCCTTTTCTGTGAAAGGGAACGACAGCTGCTGCTGCTGTTGCTGCCTTTGTTTGATCTCGCCTTCAGGGGTTCACTTTTAGTTCACCTTTTGAACTCCTAATGCTCTGACGCAAATTGCTCTATTCGAAGAGAGGGAGAGAGGTGAGGGGAGTTCAACTATGCGGAAATGTTCTTACATACGAGCGCATATAGGAGCCAAAACACATGTTAGATCAGACAATTTTCTACCTATCTAATTTGCTATTGAAGCAAAAGAAAAAGAAAGAGCAAAAAAGAAAAACTCCTATTTTCTAAATTAAAGAAAATAATATAGCCCATGCCAAAGATGGGAACGGTTATGGCAACATGTGTTGCACCTAGAGTACCGCTACGATTACGATCGTTATCACCAAATCAGACGAGGCGATCAGGTGGGTGGAGGGGGCGGTGTGGAGTTGGGGTTAATAGAGCTGTATAGACCAGAGGCCAGAGAGCTTTGGCGATTTCGTTTAACGATCGCGAGAGATCACTCCACCTCACACATGGGGGCACACAGCTGCGTTCCTCCAGCCAGTTTGCCACATTATTTGCAGATCTCGCACCTTGGCTACCAACCAGAGATAGAGAGAGAGAGGGGAAGTCATGTCTCGATGGTGCCATGATCAGCAGCTCTTGCACTTGACCACACTAATCCATCTTTTGTTGGGATCGCAACAGAATGTTGTGATAAAACCAAACTAACCACCATCGATGGAACGATGGATCGTTGGTTCCTTGGTTCGTTCGTTCGCTCGATCTTTACTTTGATTATGCTTAAGTAGACAGGAGGCTACTTAACCCGCAGCTAAAGCGGTTGACTTTGACGATCTTTCGAGTATCGAGCATCATCTTGGTGAGTTTTTTTTTTGGTTTTGGTGGGGCGTCATTTCGGTTTTTGTTGCGTTCTTTTTTTTTTGTTGTTAGTAAATTACTTTAATAGTATAAACATAATCATTTGTATTGCGGCTGCTGCTGCTTACTATAATCCCAGCAGCATCGGCAGCATATCATGGCTATGGCATGGCATATGGCACTCCGTTCGGTCTTAACTAGAAGATACTTCGAGAGCTTTCAGCTCGTGCCTTTCATAGTAATTTCTTTCTAGTTATGACGCTGCTGCCGATGTGCGCTCCTAGTGCGCTGAGATCACAGTTATCTGTGTAACAGTGAAAAATTGAAAATTGTACCATGTAAGACCTTATCTTATTCGCTTCTCCTTCACCTTGTTTAGATCGAACATTAGATTTGATGGCTCTGTGTACGCAATATTGTGCAAAAGTAGGCCTAATTGTAGACTCAACTTAAGTAAAGGATAAAAAAATATGCCAAAGAGAAGCAAGGCAAAGCAAAGTGACTTTTATCTGAAGTGGTTTGGCTACCCCGCAAGCCTTGCGGAACTGGAAGCTATTTTGGCAAAGTCTTTAAATAGTGAAGAGCCTGAAAATACTCAAGGACGTCATGGAAAAGGGCTAGCGTACATGTTTGGTCACAAGAAACTCTTTGTTTCTACATTCATAGAAAGCCAGAAATGAAGCTAACATCCTAGAAAGGTTTGGCAAATACAAAAAGGTAGTAAAAAGTATGAAAGATAGTATCAAAGGTAGTATAAGAAGCATAAAGGGTACAAGAAAGTAGTATAAAAGATAATACAGAAAGTGGTTAAATATATAGTTCGGAAAGTGGTCAAAAAGATAGTCCAGAAAGTCGTACAGAGTGAAGAATAATAGGTACCATAAAAGGTAATTTAAAAGGTAATACAAAAGGGGTAGTACGAAAGGGAGTATTAAAGGTAGTATAAAAGGTAATACAAAAGTGGTAGTGCGAAAGGGTGTATTAAAAGTAGTATAAAAGGTAGTACAAAAGGTAGTACAAATGGTAGTACAAAAGTTGTAGTACAAAAGTTTGTGAAAAAGGTGATAAAAGGTTTTAAAAATGAAGATTAAAGGGTAATATAAAAATAAGTATATAAGGGAGTACAAAAGGCAGGATGAAATGTTGCATAAAAGGTTATACGATAAGGTATTACAAAAAGTAGTATAAAGGGTTTTACAAGATGTTTTACAAAAGGTTTCACAAAAGGCATTATGAATTGTAGTTTTAAAGGTAATACCAAAGGTAGTATAAAAAGAAGTATAAAGCGTAGTATAAAAGATAGTACCAAAGGTAGTATAAAAAAAAGTATAAAAGTTAGTATACAAGTTAGTATAAAGGATATTATAAAAGGTAGTATAAAATTTAGTATAATACATTGTATAATAGATTGAAAAGGTAGTACTTTAGATCGAATAGTAAACAGTAAATTTAGAAGTACAACGGGTAATGCAATAACTAGTATATCAAGAGACTATAAAAGAAATTGTATTAGGTAGTATAATACATGTAACAGAATCAGGAACTATAAAAACCTAATAAGATATACACTTAGAAAAGTCACTGGTTCCCCTAGAGGTCCCGAGAGGATATTGATAACTTATAATAACTTAAATATTCAAAGGAACATCCAAAACATTAAGCAAATTTATCGATATCTTTATCAATGTATAAAAATCGAAATTTTACATCGAATTTTAGCGATATATCGAATTAATATATTTAACATCTTAGATATTTCGTATTCATATAGTCTGTAATTGTAAAGAAAAGTTAATATGACAAATTTATCACGTTTGGTTAACGCATAAAATAATGCGTGCATACATATGTATGTATGTATATCGATGTGTTTTCCACCACCGATACCTACAAATCGATATCGAAATTCCCCTTATGCCAAGTTGAAACTAAAGATGATCCTATTTAGCCTGATAGATTCACATAAGGAAGAGTCCTGTAAATGCAACTAAACATGAGATGCAGATCATCTTTTTCAAAGGAAAAGAACAATAGACTTTGGATCGATAATCTAAAATTTAGATTCTAAATCGATGGGAAAATTCCACCAATAAGCGGTAGCAAGCGATGACTAAACCCTTGAAACTATCTAATGGATACTTATATCAACAAATTTAACCAACCTGTTCATTTTTATCCCCCGACTTCCCAAGAAAATGTCTCCGTATCCTTCGCTCCAGACATAATCAGACAGAAATGCCTAAAACAACAGAGAAACGAACAGAAAATAAAAAACTCAGAAGTTTATTAAATCCATACTCATAAATATGCATGGAAAGCCATCGAATGCTTAGACGGGGGGAATGGATACCTTCTCTAATTACACCCAATTCCAACTCCAAAAAAAAGCAGAAAAAATAAAAATCAAACAAAAACTTAATACATACACAAATAGGAATATATATATTAAGTGCCATAAATATGCATGAGTAACAAGACAGAAAAAAAATGAAAGAAACCCCTTGGAAATATTTTCAAATCCAGAATTTACCCCCGGGCCAAAAAAAGGAGGAAAAAAAAAAAGAAAGAGAAAGTTGCCGTGTTTAAGCCAAAAACCGGAAAAAAGGTTTACAATTAAAATGAATATACAAATATATATCTAGATCTGTCTGTCTGTCTGACTGTCTGACTATCTGTCTGCCTTGCTTTGGATGGCATTTTGATGTATTTAGCTTTGCGGTTCATTGATTAAAATCAAACTCTATTTTAGGGGTAGCACACTCATCCCCCCGCAACCCCATCCCCCAATCCCAACTCCCATTTGAATCCCTTAAACTTGGGTAATAGCTCTGCGTGTGTTTGTTTAATTGAGTTTTTTTTTTCCTACTACTTTTTGGGTTATTTTTTCCTATATTTGCTTTCTCGGTTTGTCATTCTCATTAGGCCAAGGAGTGAGAGATAGAGGGAGAGGGAGAGGTAGAGGGAGCAAGCCATTTATCTATGTATATGAAGGGTTTCCTTTTATCAATCGCCATATATCATCATTGCAGTGGAAACCATCTGCAATCAACCATTCCAGCATTTATTTTATTTGGCATGATTTTAATTTTAGATTAGTTGGCATTTGCCATACACACTCACACACTCTCCCCCTCTCTCTCTCTCTTTCTCTTTGGATCGTCGCATCATCGCATTGACAGGGGCATGTCAACATAAGGTTATTCATATTTACCTTGCATGGTTCTGGTTACTTAATTTAAAAGACACCCAACGATTATTGGTTTGGAATTGCTTAGAACACGCGAATATCTATCTCTTCTCTCTCCTCTATCTGCGTTTTTTTTTTTTTTTTTTGCCAGTTTTTATTTGTTTTGACTGTTTGCATACCCTTTGAACCATCGAGCATATGGAGATCCTTTAAATACTGCGTGACAGACCATGAAATTGTTTGTGAAAATAGAAATTTTATCAACTGGTATTAGCATAAAGTATTTTAGGAATGCCTTTAGATCCCTCTCGCTGGCTATTTCTGTGGTATAGTCTTCTATATAGTAGATTAGCAAATTTTAGACCATATTTTAGGGCTTATCCATCGTGTGATCATAACTGAACTTAAGATATAGTTAATATTCTAATTGCTTTAATCTATTCTTCGCCTTTTTCCTGATCTTATGTGCCTCAATTAGACTTCTCTTCGTCTGTCTATCCAATTTTATGGTTCAACCACTCCATGATAACTCCAACTCACACTCAATCCTTTCCTTTTTAGTCCCTCCTTTCCTTTGTTTGTTTCCTTTCGAGTGCTGCTCTTTTCGTATCAAACTACATGTCGATAATTTCCATAATTCTTTTGATTAGTCCGACTGTCCGTCTATACCTATCTAATCTATCTTTTTATTTGTCTGTATATCACTTTGTCTTTTAGTATTTCCATGAGTTCTTAAAAGATTCTGCTAAATAAACATCTGTGAATAGTTTCTACAGTTTTTTATATCTGGGACTTTATTCATTTATTTATTCTTCGCAATATCTCTATCTAAACATGATAAGATTACGATTAATGAAATTTTTCTATTTTTTTTACAATCTAGAAAAACCTTTAGAAGCCTAAACAGCTGTTAATCTGTATATCTCTTTGTCTTTTAGTATTTCCATAATTATTTTGATTTGTCCGACTGTTCGTCTATATGTATCTCATCTAAATTTTAATTCGTCTGTCTATCTCTTTGTCCTTCAGTATTTTCATGAGTTCTTAAAAGTTCCTGCTAATCCTCTTTATTTTCCCAAAAAAAAAATCATCTGTGAATAGTTTCCACAGTTTCATATATCTGGACTTTATTCATTTATTTATTCTTCGTAATATCTCTATCTAAACATGATAAGATTACGATTAATGAAATTTTTCTATTTTTTTTACAATCTATAAAAATCTTTAGATGCCTAAACAGCTGCTAATCTGCTTTCAGTTGATTCCTAATTAACTATTATATCGAAGTAACTAAAGAAAAATATGCAGAAGATTCTGTAATCTTAGATCTTTCAATATATGTATACAGACGATACTGTAATCTTAATAAGTAGATCTTTCAATATATTTTCTTCTATCCAGTAGACCTCTCAAAAATTAATGCTAGTTACAATTCACCTTAATTCCAATCGATTTATCACTTTTTAATCGACAAAATTTACTTGGTTAAAGGGTAACTCCAAGTCGTCTCTTTCTTTAAGCAATCCCAACTCGTTTTCTCTCTTTATTTTTATATGGTTGAGTAAATAGGTAGGCGTTGATCCAGTAAAACATTTTGGCAATTTTCGTTTACCTTATTCAAATGGATATGCAAAAAAAAAAAGAAGGTAAATGAGAGTGGGGGATCACAACATATGCATGACTGTAAAAGCCATCCGAATCCATTCCATTTCATTTCGTGCCATGCCATTTGCCCTTCTGTTTGACCTCCTGCTCCTCCTCCTTCGCTGCTACCTTTCTCGTGTGTGCAGTGTTAACAAGCCAAGTCAATATAATTCAATGTCCTACCAAAGGCAAATCCATTAATCTTTCAACCGCATGTGCCTTAGCTTTGGCATGAGGAAGAGACCCACCGGTCAGGCAGCAGCATCCACATCAACATGATACTCGGTTGGTGCTACTTGTTGCAGGCAACACCTTTTCTTTGGCCTGGTCTGGCCACATCATCATATCTTCTTACCTTTTATTATGCGATTTGCATAGCGTTTAGCTTGCCACTTGGCTATCTCATATTAATATTTTAGTAGTCGTCGTCGTCGTCGTCGCTATCCTTTTATGCCATGTTCGGTTTCACATCTCTCATCTCTGGCCAAGAGACGGTAGCCACTACTCTGCCACTCTGTCTCTGACATGGAAATCTTTTTTGTGGCCAACAAGTCTTGTGCAGTTAGCCACGTTAACTGATAATAAATGATATTCCATACAATTTCTGACTCGATATGCGCATAGAGTTCCCAGTCTCTTGACCATTAATAAATGTTCATTGTCTGCAGATTCTGCTGAAGTCAGACAATGAGCCAAATAAAAAAGAAATTCTCACCTTCATTGTGTGTGTGTGAAATTCAATTCGGGTGTCTTATATAGATTTGAATTCTATCTATAAGTAAAAAGTATCTACTAGTTGCTTAATCTCTGTGATCAAGTGGCAAAAGACTTTCACAAATTTGCCGCAGGAGATGATGGATTATTGGTACGTGTTGCCAGGCCGGTAACAAGGATGTAGCCAAAAGGACAGACACCACACACCACACACCACACACACACACAACATACGAGACTCATTAATCCTGACGGCAAAAAGGGAGCCACGACTCATTTGTGCTAAAAACTTTGCGGCTTGATAAATTGCCCCAGCATACACAACACACACAACACACACCTCCCCCCTTCTCTTCACCTTATTTCACTGGAGGCTAAAAATCTCTCTCTCTATATGTGTGTGAGTTTCTTTTGCGATAGATAAACACTTAACACGTTTTTGCCAGTGATTTAAATGTTGCTTCCACCTCTTTCCTTTCCTTCCCTTCCCTTGACTTTCTCTATTTGCCAGCCATTCAATCACTTTTAGCTGCTCCTTCTTTTCGGTATTTCGGTATTTTTATACCCTTGCAAAAAGGGTATATTAATTTTGGTCAGAAGTGTGCAACGCATAGAAGGAGGCATCTCCGACCATATAAAGTATATATATTCTTGATCAGCATGACAAGGCGAGTTCAAATCCGTTTGTCCGTCTGGATCAACAGCTTCTCCTCCTAGACCGCTAAAGCTACAGAGCTACAATTTTGCACGAAGTATTGTATATCTTGCAGGCATTGTATATCTTGGATTCATATGGATCGGACGACTATATCATATAGCTCCCAAACGAACCATCGGTCGAAAAAAGAGTTTTAGATCAATAACTTCGTTCTTTTACACCTGATCATTATAAAACTTACCATTTTGCAGTTTTTTATACATCCAAACGTCCTTGCCAAATTTGATCAAGATCGGTCTACTATATCATATAGCTCCCATAGGAACAATCGGACCAAAAATAGTTTTGCTTCTAGAAACTTTTTTGTTTCTTTTGCGATCATCACCAAATTTGGTAAATATCACTTGCACATAAATTATAATCTTGCCAAGTTTGATCAAAATCGGATAACTATATGATATAGCTGTCATACAAACAAATGGAAAAATTGTATCTATATAAATGCATATGTGTGTGTGCCGTGCTATAGCTATAGCGTATATACACGGGTTTTTACACAAAACCCCTTTCCATTTTGCGATCTCCTTTTAGCGATTAAGTAACGCAAGAACCGGCAAGGGTATACAAACTTCGGCATGGTTGAAGTTAACCCGGCCTCCTGGTTTTTTTTTTTGAATATGCAAATACTTGTGAGTGGCGTTTTTTGTATTTTTGGTGCGTTTTGCATTGTGATGTTGTCTGTCTGTCTGTCTGTCACGTTATTTTGAAAATTTATTTTTGTTTGCATTGTGCAAATGTCACGTTTCCGTGTTGATTATTAAATGCTTCTTCGCCTGTGTTCGCAAGAGGACGACACAGGACTTTAAATTAAAGATTCAAGTGGTAGAAAATATATGTATTATTAAGAAACTTAATTCAATCGCTCTCACTTTCGGTTACATAAATTTCATCGTCATCATCTTCATCATCGTCAGTTGCTGGTGAACAACTCTCCGCATCCGAATCCGTGGCAACGGGTGAAGTACTCCGAGAACTGTGAGCAGATGTTTCTGAAGGATCGCCAGATGAATCGCTGCAATATTCCTCACAACTCTCCGATTCATTTTCACTTTCCTCTTCCTCGGTGATCTGTTTCTTCTGTTCGAAAGCTTCACATCTTTTGGTATACAAAGTGTGAAGATCGTGTAGTTCCTTGAATAGAGCATTTCTCTCCATGGCATGGTATTCTCTCTGCTGATGGCACTGCGTCTTTAATTCACGATTCTCTGCACGTAAACGAAATATTTCAGCCATCAACTCATGTTGCTTATCCACCAAAGTGGTCACCAGCTCCTCGAAACTATGAATGACCACCTCAGATTCGAGAACTTTCTTTTTCAATAACCAATTCTCGGCATAATTCTGGGCCAAAACACTAGCATCCGGCAGTTTTTGATCTTCTGACCTGACAAAGATTACTTTGAGAAGAGAATGATGAATTTTTAAAGTTCACTTACTTCTCCTGTGGATCTGGATCATCGTCTGAAGTCGCAGGAAACACCAGCAATTGTTCACTCGTTTCCGTCGTTGTATGAATATATTGGCAAATGCAAGACATTTTTAGAAATATAGAGTTTAGATATATACTATATAAAGTTTAGATATATTTGTTTTTTTTTTCACATGGAGTAGGTGACAGAAATCTCTTATAACCCAAAAGCGATTGTCGGGCTGCTAGAAATCTATTTAAAATTGAGATTACACAAATATATATAGCCTACCCTCTGGATTGTCTGTTTTCGGTTCAATTCCAGCCAAACTAATAGAGCCAAAATAATGCAAATTTTTTCTATTTAAAGTTCATTCGATTCTCTATTAAATAAAACCAAATAATGTTGAATTAAAATTTTTTACTGTGTTTTTGGATTTTTTAAATTTAACCTAAGACGAACCACTCAAAACGCTTGATAACATTAACTAATGCCAATTTTTTTCTTTCTATCTTTTTAATTTAAAGGACTCGGATAACAAAATGGTAAATATGGATATAATAATATATCATTCATCATAAAAAAATGTTAAGATAGAAAATTTTCAAGGAATAAAACCTAAAACATTCTGTCCAGGAGATGCAAGGTACATGTGGAAAAAAATATGAATACAAAATGGGATTATTTAGATATTGCATTCAATGATTCACTGAAAAGATTTATTTTTATACCAAATTTTAAATTATACAAAAACCGAAAATGACCAAAATCTATGGAGGAAGCTTAAAGTCTTTTAGGTATACCTTTTTCGAGTCATCAAAAATTCTTGAAAAAATAGAAATAGTCTGAATTCGAATGCAAGTCAACGGTCAAAAGCCTGTTCAATTGTTTTCCAAATAATTTTTGTATTGAAAAACTTTGACTAGCCGCACATAAGATTTTAACATCCTGGATTTGTTTTGTGGGTTTTTTAAAAATATATCTCACAGTCATTAAAATCTCCAGAGATTTTTCTAAAGGATGTTTATCTAGTCATATCTATGAAGTGTAGCTAACCTAAGTAAAACTACCAAAATGCACCCAAAAAGAAGGACTTCGTTTCCCTCAACTCCCTCCATATTTCATGTCAGTGTAAAAACAGTTTACGACTTGACATTTTCACACTTTGTTGGCAACGTTTTTGAATGCTTGCAACTTGCAACCACCGCCGACTCACTTACTTGCAACTCGCTGTCGAAGGAAGCTTATCCTTCTCTGATACTGACAGCAGACTGAGTCCTGTCTGGGATCTAGGATCTGCTATGTGTAACCAAGAGGGAGTAAGTGAATGTGTGTGTGTGTGTGTTTGCCTCGATGGGATTCAAGTGCAAAATTGGTTTAAGTGTTTGCTAAATTGGCAGCAAAATGGCTTTTTCAATTTTCGACCAAACCATAAAAACTAAAACGACGGGCAACAAGTTGCAATTGATATTGGGTTTAGTTTAGTTTAGTTTGGTTTCGCTCAGTTTTCGTTTTTCGTTTGTTTAAGATGAAGCGAAAATCTCTCTCTCTGGCTACTAGGTAATTACCGAAAGACATAAATAAATGCCCACCATGGCCATGGCCACGCCCCCAGCACATTTCACACGCTTATGAACGACACTAAATGATCCACGGGGAGAGTGGATCGACCCATCGAATCGACCGACCGACCGCCTCACACATATCATTTATAGCCGCGATAATCATGGCTTACACCCAAGAAGGAAGGCAGGCAGGCAGGCATCCGGCACAACAACAACAACACACACACACACACGTGTGTGTATGCACTTACATAGTTTATACCAGAGAGTTCCATTCCATTCCAAGTGGGAAACTTAATCGTGATGCCTAAACAACGCCAAATTACATACCAGAGGGCGCTACGCAGTCCATGTTAACATAAATTTCTTGCGCCTCCTCAGATTCAGCGAGAGAAAGAGAGGGGGAGAGAGGCCCAACCTCTAAACGTTCAACTTTAAACTAGGCACAAAGCCAAAGCAACTGCAACACATGCAAGCGCACATTTAAAAAGGCATAAGTCATACGTGGCTAATAAATTGATTTGCTAAAGTGGATTAGAGTTCATTGCTATACACTAATACAGGGTTTTCCCAGTGAAGAGATAAGTAACTCTCAAAGAATGCAAGTGAAAGATACACGATTAAACAGTTAATTGTTAAAGACAATATAAAGATTGGATTCAAAATGATCAAGAAATCCACTACAAACGAATTAGAGATGATTCAGATTTTATCTCTCGTTTATTTGCAACACTTTTTCTTGGACTCATCACTAATAGATCAGACCTTAGTTCAGTTAGGTATAAGACCCATGGGGAAGCGTGTGAAATATAATATTCTACCGATAGAAATGCCTATTGCACTATTATAGAAAATATATTTATAATATTTAATGGGAGACCATTTGTTTCTGGAAAAAAACATGAGTAACAACACATTTTTTTACAGTTAATATTAAAAATCTTTTATTTTAGTTCAACAAATTTTTGTTTCGGGTTTTTGGAAAATGATATTCAGATTTTGAATATTTACCTTGCGTTTTTCATTGTTTTGGCCAATGTTTTCACCGATTTGTACATATACATATCTGAGATTCGACTCTATAGAGTGTATAGTACTATAGTATAGTACTATAGTATATATGTATAGGACCACCTACATATCATCTAATCGAAAATGACTCTTTTAATAAGTTCAATAAGTTTTTAATCGAAATTTCAAGCGGTTTCCGTTTAAAAAAACAATTGAGTTTCCATATTGCTTACATATTTTTAGTAAATAAAATTAAAAGAAATTACATATAGGTTTTAGCCTCAAAAGAATTTCTTATTATATTATAATATTTTAAGAAGAGTCAATGACACTCTTGGATAAATTTGGTGAGATATTTATTTACACGAATTTTGTATTGTACTCAACTAAAGGAAAGACTTCTTAAACTCCTTTCGATTTCTGTTTTGCTCCGATATTAACGAGAAAATGTTTATTCATTTATTTTATCGAGTAGCCTGATTTTAAGATTTTCATTTGGCCAATTAAAATTTTTTAAAATATTAAAAAATACTAAAGCAAAACAAATACTTTAGCATCCAATATTGCAACAGTTTCGTTTGTTGTAAGAAAATTTTCTTTACAAGAATGTTTATGTGTTAAAGTGAATAAAATGAATGAAAAGAATGGATTCGATTTATGATTCGATTTATTCTCCTTGTTATGTCTGTCTTCGTTAGCTTTTTCCGAAAAAAGAGAGAGTTAGAGTTGCCTCTTTAGTTTTCATCAATATCATCTAAGACATCTATGATATCGATAAATCTCAATTACCATCGTATATCTAATTTATGTGAATTAAATAAATGAAAAGGATGGCTTGAAAACTTTAAGGTTGGATTTATTATCCCTGAACGTTTATCCTTGTGAGCTTTATTAACAAGAAGAGAGCGTCAGAGTTGTTTCTTTAGTTTTCATCGATATCTTCTAAAAACACCTGTGATATCGATAAATTTTAACTACCATCGTATAAGGAGTATTCTATATATGTATCCTATCCCACACACCTTTTAGCTACACAATTAACATCAAATTTAAAGACCTATTCTAACATCATTTGATAGAACACCCTGTAAACGCATTGCAACATTTTCATCGTTGGCTAGCAACTATTTTTGGCTCTAACCACGTAGTTATATGTGTGTGCTTGCTGTGTTTTTTCTGCCAAACGGAAACATGAGAATACTCACACCGATTGACGGCATACCCCCAAAACGGCAAATCGCACTTCATACATACATAGAGTACTACACGGCACTGCGGCTTGGAGTAGGCAGACTGACTATAAAATCCCTTGGCATGAGTAAACCAAAAACGATGGCAAAAAAGCAAAGAAAAAGTTGAAAACGAAACGCTTAAAATGCCAGTTTGAAGTCTATTATTTGCTGGACACGAGCATATATTGATTGCATCGCAGCGGTCAGAGAGAGAGAGAGAGGGAGAGAGAGATTCCGAGAGTCAGGCGGGAGAAAAGCAAATTGCTTCAACAAATACGAGACAAAGCGGGCCCATCTAGAAGGGGATGGAACGAAGAGGGGCTAAATCACATGGTAATGGTAACATAAACCGCGAAAAAAAAAAAACTCTTAAGCCAACTGGCTGGAAAACTTGTTTTTTTCGGCGGCGCAAAGTGCAGGTCCAGTCGGTCCAGTGTCTCTCTCCTAGTGCACTCACTTCGTGTAGTGCAGCATTTAGCGTCTTGATCGGTTTATCACCGATTAATTAGAGTTTGATAAATACGCGCACGCCGTGAGTAAATAAATCATGGTCCACCAGGGCAGTCAGTGAGACTTGCAAGCAGTTGAAACACTTCCTCCTCGGCCTCCTCCTGCTTGTAAACTGTGTGTGTTAATGTTCTCCTTCCAATTTGCATATCCCCAAAAAAAAAATAAGGCTCACAGAAATATTCAAATATTCATTTCTTTCTTGCGTTTTTTTGATATTTCACCGCACATTTTCTAAACAAAAGACAAAAACTCGACGCGGAGGACTGGGAACTTGTGCAAAAGTGCAAAAATATCTTTGAACATTTCGCTCGCTCTCTCTTTCTCTCTCTCTCTTCCTCCGTCTCTGTGTGTGAGCATTAATTATGAATGGGTACAAAGAATCCTTTGAGATGGGCTTGACGATGACGGCGACCCTGGATGAGCTGGAGTAGCTAATTTTTGGGTGTTTTTTTTTTCGGGTACTTTTGAATTAATGCGCTGACTGCCTATGAATGCGAATGAAATTCTTGTTGTTCAATTTTTTACACTTCAGTTTCAGGGCATGGATTAAAGATGGGAATATATACCAACAAAATTCTTGTCGACTTCACTCCACGTGGCACTTGAATCAGGCCGAGGCCTCCTTACAAATTATTTCATCATAATTATGTGATAGCTTTTAATTTGTTTGCTCTTTTTTTTTTTGGTAGCCACATTAAGAGTTCTTTGGAAAGAAATGTTAAATTTTGGGTATGAGGAGTCAAAGGTCATTTACCCTTAAGGCAGAAGGCATTTTCTTTCCGCTTAAAGCAAAAGGAAAGAAAAAGTTTTTACATGCAAAGGAGATTCTTAAAGTTGTGAGGAGAACTGAGATATCAAGTACTTTGGGATGCTTAAAAGTGATTTCAGATGAGGATATATCTAGTAATCGTTTGTCCATTTGATAACTATTTAATGTAGGCCATTACAAACAATTTTTAAGGTCGATAATGCTTGTGGAATCCAAGAATTGTTTAAATCCCACTTCTATGATGGAAAACGTTCGGGGTCTGTGTACAAAAAATGCGATATTATCTATATGAACATCAAAAAAAAAATAAAAAAGCTCCTTGATGGATTATCGAACATCCTTACTAAAATCCCAAACCAATCAAAACTAATTCTGAACAACTTGGTGAGAAATAGAGACAAAGTTGTGAGTTATTGGGAGTTGTGAGACAGCACATTTTCATATAGGTCACTATTAATCGGTCACATCCTGGTGTTTGTTTTGAATCACAATGCTCCGACTGCCTCGACCATTGATAAACATCACTGGAGATGGAGTTGAAATGTCCTTTTTTGTTGTTTGTTTGCGACAAAAATTCATAAAGCCCAGTGCAAGGATATGAAAAGAAATGCTAGAATGAGGCTATTATTATTATTATGACTACTCGGCACTATGATTATTGCTACCTTTTTCTCTCTCTCTCTCTCGGGTCTCACTCCTTGCCACCCCATTCTGTGGCACAAACGTCTTTTATTCTTGCCCATGGCACTGGCAAAAATGTTGACCACTTTCTGCTTGGCAGAGCTTTTCACTCCACTTCAACCTACCTACCTCGGACCATTTTTTGCTTCTGTCGGGCTGGGCAAAAATTATGCTCAAGATATCTTCTTGGACTTGGTTTTCTTGTTGTTGTTGCTGTTGGTCTGAAAACTGAAAAGTATTTGCGGTTTTTTTCACATCCTTTTGCGCAATTATTCAGATTTCAATATTACACAGAGAGTCATCATGCTTCTCCTGCTCCTGCTCCTTGTCGTTGCTCTTGTCGTCGTCATCATAAACAAAAGCGACATTTCTTAAGGTCCTTCTTAGGGCAACGACTAGGACTAGATGACCGTGTGGGGTTGGTATGGGTATGGGGTATAAGGACCCAAGAAACTATTGTGGAAAACATGATTATTATTTCTATTATTTGTATATGAATGCAGGAATTTTTGTAGTTGCCCAGTTGAAGGGCTTTAGAGTTCGTTAGGTTTGGCGTCCGGCAGCCGCCTGGACCACAAGGATTGTAAATCAAGAATAGGAAATTATTTTCATTGGTTTTTTGGCCATTTGTTTTGCCAATGCTGCATAGTTTAGATACTAATTTCTTTAAGCCAAGTTAAAGTCGAAATTTTCTCTCATTAATGTAGACCCTTGGGCTATGCTCAAAAGACACGCATCAAATCATTTTCCAAACAATCAAATCAGACGCCCTTCAGGCCTCATCTCACCCATCATCTCCACCGCACGCGTTGACATTTATCAAGCGAAATTTCGACAGTCGCCAAAAAAAAAAAAAAACAGGCAATTGAACATTCATAAGCCCGGAGACTGACTCCATTAGCTGGGAAAACCTAAGCGGAACCCGCAAGAACACACGACGAACACACACAAAGCCAAAAACCTAATAAGCTAAAATTTGGAAAATTGGCAAACAGAGGGGGAAGCGATTTTCCACCCTCGCAAAAAATTCACAAACAAGTGCCAAAATACGTCTGGGCGAAATTTTTCAGGACACGTGACAATTGTTTGAGGCGCGAGGTGGGGGGAAAGAAAAGTCGTGTGTGAAAAAGTTTGCAATTTCCCGGAACGCGTGTAACACTTTGCAGTCAAGTGCGTAATTTGCGGGTATTTTTTTCTCGAGTGGGTGAGTGTGATGAGTCAAGATATCCTTAAATGGATTAGTGCAAGGATTTTTGAATAATTTATCTCAAGAGGAAATCTATAAATACATTTTTCGCTGACAATTAAAATATAAGAAGACATTTCTCATATCCTGTGCAGGCTTATAAAATATTTACGAAAACAGAAATTCGAGTAAAGGAAATTACAAAGAGCCTAGACAAAAAAGGAAAAAAAAAGGACCCCCGTCTGGTGCTTCAAATTATGAAATAGGTAAAAGCGCACTTCATGCATTAAAAACCTTTTAATTTGCTAAATCGCCTTGCCAGACATTTGCTAGCTGCCGGAAGATTATATACATACATATATAGGGAGTTGAAGTTGCGGGCGGAAACGGTTCCGGATGCGGATGCCAGGAGTCCGTGTGCATTTTTGAGATTTGCAGACGCCTAAAAGAGAAGAAGAGACGATGGCTAGGCCCACACATAGACACTTGGATATTTCTTCCTCTCCGTTTTTTTTTTTGGGCCTGAACCTGGGCAAAAGTTGTGCAAACACTTGAAGTACAATTCTCTCCTCCCTTACCCCACTTGCTCCAAAGGGGACTGGCAATAATTTTCACTTGTTTGACTAGAGCAGGGAAATCAAGAAAAAGCAGAGTCGGAGTCAGAGTCAGAGTCGGAGTCGTCCTCGTCGTCGTCTGGCTTAACTCGTACTTTTTAGATTTGTGTATAGTACTTATTCTTTGGTTTTTCTCTCTTTATTTTGCCAAAAAAAAAGAGGAAATATATTTTTCCAGACACTCTTGAAAGGGTGCAGTGAAGCACATGAAAGTGAAACGTAATACAATTTTAATTTATTAATAAAAAAAAAACAAAAAAATAAATATAAAATGAGAGTAGAACAAATCAAAGAGTCTCAGAGACAGAAACCATTTTAAAGACGCCTAAAAGTAGGCAATACTTAAAGTCTGCCTGCATGCTTGAAAGTAATTAAACTGATTTCCAATTCACTTCATCTCATTTTCGTGTCGTGTCCATGGTAATCAAGTATTGTCATTGCATGACTGTACAGAAAAAAGAGAGAAGAAGGAATCCCCCGACATCCTCCTTGAATGGGATGCGTAAACGAAATTAAGCAAAGTCTAGGCAGCATTTTAATTTAATTGACAGCTTCGCGGACGCAACATCCCCACCTGAGAACGACTCCAGTCATTAAAAGCATATTATATATATATAGCAAAATGTCTGCATTTATTTTGTCAATTCATTACAAATTATTTGCAAGAAAAGAAAGAACGAAACGAAACGAAAATAAATTGCAAACTCATTTACTGCGTGAAAAATCGACGAAAAGTTGTTATTTAAATTCAATGTTGGGGCAGAAAATCAGAAAAATCAGTCAGGCAAAAGGAGATGAAGGTGCTGCAGCAGCCCCAACGAAAGTTTGTTTTAACCATTTTTTTTATTTTTCGCTTTTATTCCAATATACTACTAGAAGCGCCTAGAGACTACTCATTGAGTTTGTGTCTCGTCTTGGTCTTGGTCCTGGTCCTGTGGCTTTCCCTGTGTCTGTCAGCCGCTTTGCACTCAATTTAAATTTGTCTCCATGGAGATTTGGCGACTTTTCATCATGATGACGATGTTGTTGGTGTTTTTGTTGTTGTTGTTGATGATTCTCAGTTTCAGTCTTTTGTTTCTCAAGTGTTTTGCCGACTCCGCTGAAGTCTCTGTCTGTCTATCGCAATCGATAGTAATCAATTTGTGATCAAAAAGATAAATTCAACTTGATTCGGTTATGGCTAAATATTTGTGCTGCAACAAATTAAATGGCTCTTTAAAACATTTCTTCTACAAAATGCACTCAAACAGAAGAGATGGCAAATGAAAGAGTACCAAAGAAGGGGCCAAAAAATAACAACACCGAAATGAAGCTAATTTTATACAAAACATACCACAAAAATAAATGACCAAAAAAAAATTATGAAGAAAAAGAACACCCAAAAACACACAAACAATTCAATTACCAACCAAAATGTAGTAATTTTAAGTAGAATAAGACTTGAAGATACCCTGGAAAAAACATTTTAGATGAACATTTTGTAAGAATGGGAAAAATATTGTTATTTATAGAGAAATATATTTTTAAATTGTAAAAATATTTTTGTTTTACCATTAATTAATTATATTTTTACTTCTATTGATAATGAAAGAACTTTTGATGAATGATAGAGAGGAGACAACGGTCGATAGGCCTATAATCGACAAGGTTACATTCGATAATAGATCTTACTGACCATTTTTCGTGCTAGTTATTATTGCATTGTACAAGTAAAAGGTCTTTAAAATCAACATTTTAACTGATTGGACTTTTGTCTGCCTTCCAAAGGATCCTACATATAAGTATTTGCCTTCCATTTTTACCAATCTTAAACGTTTTTAGTATGAAGATACATATGTATATATTTGATGCAAAAATTATATAAATATAATGGTAGTGGCAAATTTTAATTTTACTGATCTAACTAAATATTAAATGAGTGAAAATACTGAAAATATGGATGGAAACCGTTCAGATCTGTTGCTAATGCTGTTCGAGAATGATGTACGAGCTGCATATACATATCAGCAGGATTCAGGACATGCATATACCCTTCTATCCTCCTCTCAGGTGCAGGGTATTAAAATGAAAAGTAGAAAATGAATGCGACACGCGACCGCAGGCGGGCGATATAAAAACGCGCGCGACGCACTTCAAAATAAATAATGAAAAGTGCCCCAAAAAAAAGAAAAAGGAAAATATACACAAAATAAAAAACGAAAAACCTAAAAAAAAATTAAACGCAAGTGAAAATGAAACACAGACACTAGACATGTGCATTAAATGTTTAACATGATTTTTCACTCATTACCAGAAAAAAGCGAAGAAACACAGAAACCGCAAAAAATCCCCTGCCAGGAGGAGAGATATAGGGGTAGGGGGTTGGCATGTGGCTTGTGTTTTTGGCATAATTTATGCACATTTATGAACGGCGGGGAGAGTAAGAGTTAGAGCAGAGTGTGTGGCCAAGTGTTAATTTTGAGAAATGTGCGAAATACAGAGAAAACAAAAGAGCGTAGCGCAAAAAAATCGCATGTCTGTGAAGGCAACGAAGCGTGCTGCAGTTCGTTGACTGCCCTGACGCGTTTTAAACGTTGCCCCGTTGCCATAGCTCGTTGCCATTTCCCATGGTCCACTAACCGAGCAGCAGCAGCATCGCAAAATGATGAAATCCCATAGAAACGCAATCGCACAGCCAAAGTGCAGAGCCAAGGAATGTGACTCCGACTACCGAAAAAACTAACCAAATAACCAAAAACTAAACAAATCGAGCGAAAAAGGGACAAACAAACAAAAAAACTAAATTTCAAAAACTGAGCCCATAATTCATATGCGCCACAAAGTCTGCAGCAATCAAAATGCCAAAAAGGAAACAATGAAGGCATTTGGCTAATAGAGTAAACCGAATGGCAAATACACTTGCATTAAGTGAAGAACTGAAGCTAATATTGGGTAGGGCCAGCAAAAGTTGGTAATATCGGTTATTCAAAACTAAACGTTACCACTTTTAGACTAAAAGCTTTCGATTATTGAGAATCTTTATGTATTTATGTATCTTAATTTAAGAAACATAAATTTCGGTATATCCAGATCTCAAATATTTCAACTTTTTTATATAGTTAAATAACTATCTTATAGTTTTTGGTTAAAATTCCATCTAAAAACTTTTAAAACTAAGGAAAATTCTAAAATTTAGTCCCCTTTCATTAATACAAAGACAAAAGTAAATACGGATGATATCAGAGGGGAAGTCGAATGATTAATTTATCGGGTAATAGATTATGAAAAATCGGTTAATGATCTTGTTAAGGCTTTCACCAGAGTCGGACTCTGTTTTAGACTTTAGTACTGACGAAATTCTTCCATGTATAACTCAGCATATACTTACTTTCGGTTATCGCTTAAAGATTATTTTACGATATCACAAACTAGTGGTAGAAAAATATCGATACCTGCCACGAATGGTTATCGACATATTTGAAAAACCGATAATATATCGGGAAAAAGCGTTTTCAACGTATTATTAAGTTGCCCAATGTGACAAGTTTGTGGAATAATAATTTATGTGTTTTTTCTTTAAACTAATTTTTATTTCTAAGTATTAGAATGTACACAATGCTTCAATCTTACACTATAATCACCCTGTCCATGTTGCTGTCTTTAGTTTCTGTTCTGTCTACTTTAGTTTCTAATATACTTAATATACTTAACCTAAACGTATTATAAATTTTGGGTGGTATATACATATATGTGTCTTACGCTGAGAAACCTTCTAAATTAAAATATATTTGACTAGTTCTTAATTTTAAGTCGATTTGTAAATTTAACACCATTGTTTGATTATCCCAAAAAGATCTCTGAGCGCCTAGATCGATAGTTTTGCATTAACCTTTCGTTAATTAAAGATTTTTATCTGCTGCTGATAGAACTTCGTGGTTCTTGAAATAACTATACAGACAAGCTGCTTACTTTTTGCTCCCAATAATTGACTTAGAGCCCGCTTTAATAAATTGTAAACAAATTTTAAAACGAAATAGATCGCTAAAATTGTCAAATATTGTCAGATTTTTATCTTAGTTAACTTCAGATAGTTACAAATTGATAATTCCTCGCCAAAATGCCATTCAAAAACTAAAAAAACTATCGAAAATTCGCAAATTAACAACTTAAGCTCCAAAGATAAAAGTCTTAGCTATGATAATACTTCCCCATTCCCGAATGAATCTCTGTATAGAGTAAAGAGTATCGGTTAGAAGTTGTGAAGGTAATGTGCCTTCTTGCAGTGAGCCTTCGCTGCCAAAGTCCGTTCCCTCTCAAACGATATAATTGCAGGCTGTCCGCAGTGGCTAATGCAAACAAACATGGGATTATGAGTCTGCTGGCCTGAAAGCGGCGAACCCATGAATCGAATTTTGAGCGAATTGATGATGAGGCTGCTACTACTACTGCGTCTCTCCTGCCCCTCTCCTCCTCTGTCCATCATCTGGTTGAGACCTGACCCATAACAAGTAGCTGGCGAAATGTTAAAAATTGGAGCTCGAGCCTCTAGTACGTGCGTTGAAATGTTGGATGTTGGATGCTCGATGGATGGGCCATTCGCGATCGATCGTACGGATTGTGGTGCAGATCGTGCCGATAGCATTTCATTTGAGATGAACTCCAGGTTATGAACTTAGCCAATTGTTGGTCGTAGTCAAAACTAGTTCAATTCAATCATGTGCATTGCGAATCGATTGGCAATGCTGACTCAAAATCAGAGTCAACATGTGACTACATCCAATTGTGTTGCAGTTGCACGAAATTATAATTTCACCTACAACAATTTGGCTCCCGTTTGCAACAGCAGCAGCTACAGAAGGAGTCGGCAGCAGCAGCAGCCGTTGTATAAATTTTTCATGGGAATTACATACGTGATAGTAAGATGGAAAAACCCTTCACCCAGACAATGCAATTGATTGGTTTTCTTTGCTTCCTTCACTTGATTGCCATCATATGGGACGTGACTGTGCTGGAGAGAGGGAGAGCAAGAGAGAGACTCGTATGGAATGCATGGAAATTAACATAGATTGAGATACAGAACAAGAGATTGTTGTTCAAAATTTAAATTTAATCAAATTCGGTTTCATGGTTACTTCTAATGTTGCATCAAATCTTCAAGACTGCCAAAATCTATTGAACTTTAACCCCATGATAGAGTATAGAGCAGCAGCAGCAGCCGCTGGTAGTGAGAATTAATAGCTACACATTAAGGCCAAAGTCAAGCTATGACTATGGTCATAAAGTTAACAACTTGCCTGGAGCTGGCGCCCCCAGTGTGGACATGATGACCCCAGACAAGAAGCAGACACAACAGGTGGGCCAACTTCGATTCATCGATCTCCTCCTACCTGAAACCCCATTTCCATTTCGATTCTCTCTCTCAAGTTCTAGTTCCATCCCACATGTAAACACATTATGGCAAATCACAGAACATGTCAGCTGCTGATTTTTGAATAATCTTCAATTCCAACTCCAACCAGAGGGGGAGAGAGAGGGGGAAACAGGATGGCAAATGATTCCACAATTCCCGGCACACTCGTCAATGTCGTAACGAAAGGAGTGGGGGAATGGGGGGAAATAGTGCCCTCTGTTAATAGAGTCGTGATCAACGGCCACGAAATGCCAAGCACATGAGTTTAACCCCCTCCTCACTCCCCCTCTAGAACATCTTGCGACCATTTGCTGACCACCTACAAGTATTTGTTTTCGGGGGCCCCATCCATAGTTGCTCCATCTGCCTGCCTGCTTGTTGTTGTTGTTCTTCAATTAAACTTTATGCCAATAAATTGTATGCAGTAAGTCGTTTAATCTAAATTAAGCGCCAATCCTCCAAAACCTTGGTTTTCTCCATTGAACCGGCAATCTCCATCAGCTGCATCATGTGTCATAAACAAGTTGCAAGGCGCCGACAAAAAAATCTCATAGCAAGTAGAACTGGGAAAATCATCGATGGACTTTAGGTCGAATAGTCGATATATCGAATGGTAAATGAGGGCTATGGAGGGAATACTTTACAGAAATTCTAAAATATCTTCCTCTCATATTAACCTCTTCTAGGTAAAATTTAATATGAAAGTCAATTAATTCGTTTTTGAAATTAATATGAAATTAATCGATTACAAATAGACAAAAATAGGTAAAAATTGAATTGAAAGTTGGCGAAAGTGGAATGAGCTTAGAGTACTATAATTAATTAACATTAACAACAAGAAATTCATAAAAAATATTTAAAAAATGAATCGATAATTTAATGAAATACTTATTACGACTTCTCTCGCCTGAAGCCTTAGAATCCTTTGAATAAATAAATTAATTTAGGGTTCAGAATAGCATTATAAATTGTTCTGCACTATTACTTTTAAAATTTATTTTATTTTATTTTAAGTGAAGAGCTTTTTATGTATCTTGATTTGGCCTATTATACAATGAAATTGAACAAGTTTTTAACCACATCTCATAAATGTTTTTAAATAATAAAAGTTAAAGGTATATTTTAAATAATTTTCCTAAAACCATTTACTTAATTCTTATTAATATTCATATTTTATTACCTTCATAAGAAATGAGTGACAATTTTTGTCTTCTTTCTAACTTTAAATCGAGCTGTTGATCTCAAAAAGTGGTCTCTTGATATTTTTAATAATTTTGGTATTTGTTAATGCCTTTTATAATTAGGAAAGAAGATAAAAACAAATTTTTGCATCGATCTTTGTCAATTTTTAGAAATAAAATTACAAAAAATTACACATATTTAGATTCCCAGAATTTAAAGCAAACTCTCTCGATATTTTTAATAATCATGGTATATTTTAATCCTTTTATAATTAGGAAAGTTGACAAAAACATATTTTTGGATCGATCTTTGTCAATTTTTAAACACAATCAATAT
This sequence comes from Drosophila sp. 14030-0761.01, assembly GCA_018150735.1. Taxonomy (NCBI): domain Eukaryota; kingdom Metazoa; phylum Arthropoda; class Insecta; order Diptera; family Drosophilidae; genus Drosophila; species Drosophila sp. 14030-0761.01. The sequence continues at coordinate 16,052,436 of JAECWO010000031.1, forward strand.
CATTATGTCATGAAAAATTACAGATTTTAAGGCAAACTAATAGAAGCAAATGACATGACTTTATGAAAACATTTTGGGATTGATTTTTGCCAATTTTCAAAGATTCATTATCATTATTGAGCTCAACATTTAGTTTCACAGATTTTAAAGCAAACTTAAAAATTCCATTCCATAAAATGACATGACTTTTTGAAAACGTCAAAAATTTATTGAATTTGATGCCCACAAAGTTGAGTTATATTGAAAACATTGTGCATTTGGCTTGTATTTTAAGGATCGATAAGAATCTATAGAAGTTATCTGATATAGTTTTCCAATCTTGCTTTAGTGGGAGATACTACTATCAAACTTTTCCCTACTCTTGGCCAAAATAGCATATGCATTTATTATTCTAATGTTTAATTATAATTTTCTAGTTTTTTTTTCTACTTATTTATAAGTTTCTTAACTAACGGTTTAGAAAGAGAAAATTTTAAATACTTCCCAAAATTTTCAATGGAATGGTGAAAGGTGAAACCATCTAGAGTCTAATTACTCTATCATTAGTTTGCCAGCTCTAGCCTTCTAGCCCACTTGGTTAAGGGAAAATATTCAAGCTAAAATACTTCAGTTGCCTCCTTGGAACTGGCCTCACGCTCACATCTCTAGATGGAGTAAGGCGAAATGCAGATTCGCGATTTGAGGTGAGGCCAGGCCTATTGGCAAGTGTCCGCTCTTCCTGGTCCTGGGTCTCCATGTTCTTCCCCCTAGATGCCAGTGGGCCTATGAAGCGTAAGCAATTTTTATGCTCATGTTGCTCGTAATCACCGCAAGCCGCAGGTGGTAAAAGCCAAGGATGGGAAATATGATGCAGATGATGCAGAGACAGAAAGAGAGAGCAGGATGGGGAGAGAGAGAGAGAGAGATGGCTCATCGCATCGTCTCCCCTAGAGCTGCACTGATTGAATTGCACTAATTGCGTATTAAAGCTCAGCATTTTCAGAGGCAACAAATTGCAAGAGTCTCAAATTGAATTACAGAATCCTATGCAACCCCTTGGACAAAAACATGCAAGTGGGAGAGAGAGAGAGAGGGAGGGAGAGTGCTGCTAATGAACGCTTCCTAGAGTCCCATTGCGGCTTGTTGCTGCTTGGCTTTTATTTCGCTTAATTAATTGGCAGCGCCAAAAGTCTAGAGTTTGGCGGCGAAAAAAACCCAAAAAAAAAGGCCACGACAGTTACTGTCAACAGCCCAGAAAAGGGGTTGGCCCCCCACCCATTGGAATGTTAGCTCCAAAAGGCAACAAGAAGCCACCGAGAGTCAAGTGTCCTTGGAGAATATGTGTGCCTATGCGCCAGATTGCAATTCTTTCATTTTTTGGCAATTCTCAAAAAAAAAGAAGAAACTAATTTTTCTTTTTTTGCTAAAATGCAGTGAAGTGGTTACAAAGAGGAAGGGGGAGAAGCTGATGCATGAAGGGTTAATTATGGCACACACAAGAACAAAAACGTTTGATGAAGGAGTTCAAATGGCATAGGGAAATGTGTTGTGCATAGAATCCTACGACTAGTTTGAACCCTTTCAATATAACCAAATAAAAAGCATACGAAAACACTAGACGTAATAGGGAAGGACTCCGCCCTCTCTCTCTCTCTCTCTCTCTCCCGCTCAGTCTCTTTCTCTCTTAATAACAACATTTTTGCTTAATTAACACAACAAAGGCAATGCCAAAAAATATGGCCAAGCAGCAAAGAGAGGAATACCCCTAACACACATCTTATATTACCACCTGAGTTAGGGCGTGTGGGAAAATATCATAAAAATAAAGTAAGTAAGTCGCCGGGCCGACTTGGATATACCATGCATCAGGGGAAAACAAATTACCTTGAGTTTATAAAACTTATTTCATATATTAAATTTCTTTCGTATGCGCGATTTCTAACATATGCTATATCGCTCACTCTTATGTGTGTGCACTTTAGCGCCCCACCGGCCAAATTCGCCCTTGCACCGCTTTGAGTGCAAAACGTTTCAATGCATAACTCGGCCATTTATATTCCGATTTTTATGAAATTTGGTGGAATGATAGATGTCCATAACATATATAAGTGTGCCGAATTAAATTCCGATACGATAAATATTGCGGGAGCAAATCACTTTTTATTATATCCCGGAGGCGGAAGGGGGCGTGGCAAAAAAAATTTGGTGGAATGATAGATGTTCATAAGATCTATGAGTGTGCCAAATTAAATTATGATACGATAAATATTACGGGAGAAAATCACTTTTTATTAAATTCTGGAGGCGGAAGGGGGCGTGGCAAAAAAAAACATAAACTTGGTCTGCGTCAAGACTACACGAGTCTACATTCTAAATTTGGTAACTCTAACATTTGTAGTTGCTGAGATCTCTGCACTCTTACGGACGGACGGACGGACGGACGGACGGACAGACGGACAGACGGACAGACGGACATGGCTATATCAATTTCTCTTCTCATGCTGATCAAGAATATATATACTTTATAGGGTCGGAAAAGATTCCTTCTCCCTGTTACATACATTTTGGCGACTTTAATATACCATTTCATCCTATGGATGCATGGTATAAAAAGCACTCACAATACTTCCTCCCTAGTCCCCCAAGCCCCCCTCCCCACACACATTGGGCAGACAAAAAGATTTATGTTTTCTTTTCATTTTGCATTTGGCATTTTGTTTTTATTTTTCGTTTTTCCGTCGAGCTTCGCAAAAACAAATGAACAACAAAATTGTATAAAAATTTCTATAGTCGTCTACTCGTTGCATACTTAAAGGCGCATGAAAAAACTCTGTTTTAAGGGGCCCCCCAAAAAAAATAAAAGACCAGAAGAAGCTGAAGCTGAAGCAGAACCAAAGCAAAAGAAGAAAATGTTGGGGAAACAAAAAAAAGAGAGAAAAGACAACGCCGACAAAAACGAAGTGCATTAAAATGGACAGAGAAGAGGAGAAGAGAGCGCGGATTGCATACTTTTTTTGTTTTTGCAATAAAAAGAAGGTGAAAGTGAGGGAATTGGAAGGGGCTAAAAGCCAGTAGGGAACGGTTTATATAACTTTAAAATAATTTGAACATCCATTTCGAAAGAATATTAAGGTTTTTTTGGGCAAATTTATAAACCCGCAAAAGAAGTGAAAACAAATAAAAAGTCAATTCTGTGAGATCTAAATCTAATAGGTTATTAAGTTGAGAAATGTCTTTTGAAACTTTAATCTATTCATCCGATTTTGAAATACTAAAATAATTGAATCTTTGAAAAGGAAAATTTTAGTTTACAATATTTTAATAATAATTTTTGACAATATTTTATGTAAGTTAAATGTACTATGTGACAAAATTTATTAACATAAATCGAAACTTTGGACATTTTGCAGGTCAAACTATGGAAAACTGTGATCCAGAAATTTTTACGACATCCCAAAATATCATTAAAGAGGCAGAACCTTTGGTGATCTAGGTGAGTTTTTTAATTTGAGAACTAAGACTCATTTTGTTTTCTAAAATACATATCTAAGTTAGATTATATTTTGTTAAAGTTGACTTGAGATTTTTCGGTGAGATTTTTTGGAGATCCCTTCCCATTCAAAGCTCACATAATTAATGGATGTCCCTTGAAAATGTTTAATCCGATTTGGAATATTTTATTGTGTTCGATCCTTTTCTGAAAGCTTCTCTTACGCAGTTTTTTGTTAGTTTTATTATACCCACAAAATGAATTAGGTCTCGATCCAAGTTCATTTAATTTTATTAAATTGTTACACGCTGATATCTGTCTTGTAGGTATTTTAAAATTGAAATAAATCGAAAATACATTGAAATCTTTAGAACAAAATATATATATAGCTTAAGAATAAATCAGATTTTTCATACGAGAAAAATTTATCGTTTTCTTTCCACTTCATAAATCCAGCTTAGCCATTTTTAAAAGCAGATTGTCTCAAATAAAACAATTTTTAATATGAATTTGAAATTTTTTATTGACGTTTTATGTTTTTCTGAAAGAAAATAAATTGAAAATATGTACATTATACTCTTAAGAAAAATGTGTACGAGAATTTGCCAAGTGAGAAACCTAGAGTTTAGGCGATTTTTCCACTCAAAAGAGTATAATTCGATTCATATGAATAAAAGAATAAATAATTTTAAGCCGTTTTCCGAAATTCTAGCTTTAACAAAATATATTGGCACCAATAGGAAATTTTCGCACATGTATGTATATCTAGCTATTTTTCCACTGATGAGTATCAAAGGACTTTGCCAGTTTAAACATATTGAAAGACAAATTTTATCAGAATCAAAATTCTCAATATAAACTTGAAATTTGCTATTGAAAACCTTCACTTATCATTTAGTTATCCACCTAAAAATTTACTCTATATAAACCCATCCATTGAAGCTTCTTTTTAATGCATTTTTGTTCTGTGAAAGAGAAATTTTTCAAATTGTTTGCTCATATGCTATATATATGCACTTTTTAAAACCACTTTGACACACATTGGACATATGCACATTCACATATTGTTCAAGGGTATTTTTTGAAGCCCGAGGCATCCTTGTTAAGTCTGTGCAACTTAATCATATCATGCATGCAACAGAGCAGCAACTTGCAGCTGACTAGCAAAATGGGCCAAATACAATTTTCCAATTTTCACATGCGAATTATATCGAAAATGCATCTTCCATATATTCATTGGCCCAGACAAGGCTAAGCTGAGCTCTAAGCTTGGCTTGTCTATATCGATCGAGCCATGATCCATGGAGTCCAGTCCAGTGCAGTCCAGTGTGCAGTGTGTACGTTGCTTTTGTGAGTGATTGATAGCATGTTATGAGTTAACATGCTATTATTAGACCACAAGATGCTACTATCCGAACTCGAACCGCAATGAAAATCGACTCTAACCAAATGTTTGCTCACGATTTTTTTGCCTGCTCGTCTCTCTGGCTGCTAGAGAAAGATTTCGGCATATTTGCCCAAAAGTGGAAAATTGTGCAAGAGAAATTGATTTCACATGATTTACGTGTACAAGTTTCCGAAATAATTTCTAATGCTGCGGCTGCTGCTGCTGTTCGGGGTGGCCCATCGCAAATCAATTTTCAATTGCGAAAAGAAGAAGAAAGATCAAAATTGATAATCATAGAGTTGGCTTATTGATTGTTGGCTTACCAGTTTTTTTTTTGAAGTCTTTCTTTCATCGATAGTTTTTCCATGCATTTCCGCTACTGTCAAAGTCACGTGTCACTACAAATAAAAATCAATAAATCCAAAAATATATTTATTTATTTTCAATATGCAGAGCGCGCCAGCAGCAAAGTCAATGTCAACTGAATTTGTTTTTGCCATTTCAACAATATTGCATAATATTCAAGTTTAAGTTAGTTAATAATTTATGCATAACTGTTTCTTAAAAATACTGTTAGACGCTTGTTCGTGATTCTTTCTCACTGCAAAAACCAGTTTCGAGTCAAAAAACACTCCCATCAATTAAGAAGAACTCTGAGAAGTGAAGTGGGGCCTCCGGCTATGCCAAAAATTTGAATATCTTTAGGCCATGAAAGTGTTCTACATTCGATTAGAGATTTCCAAATTAACAACAAACCACTTGAACAACAAAAAAAATCCATATAAATCACAGTGCTAACGGGTCAACACACAAAATCAAGACAAACAATCTCAATCTCGGGAGAAGAGTATGGAGAGTCTCTCTATCTCTCTCTCTCTCTGTCTCTCTATCTGCAATCCATTAAAGATGCCGAAAGGTGCAACGGCCTGGCCATCAAAGTCATTGGAACACCAATTAAGGCGACAAGTTAATTAAAATTTCATACACTTTAGAAGACCCAAATGCGTCGGCCAAAGCCAAAGACAAGTGAACAGTGGAAAGCGAGAGTCTTGTCTTGCCCCTGCCGCCTGTCGTCTGGTGTCGTCTCCCGGCCTGTCGATGAGCCGGTGAGAGAAATTATAACAGCTCTGCTCCAGCTAATAAACTATGCATAACAAATACTGGTTTACACCACGAAAGCACTTGCAATTAGTTAGTCGAAATGGGAATACTCTAACTAAGAAGAGCAATTTCATTTCTTTAAATCGAATGAGAATCAAATTTAAGCTTTAGCATATTACTAGAGCTAGAGGGTTGTGTTTAAACAAATTTTTAAAAATTTATCTGCCCTTCTATTTGAGTTTTTGTGGTTTTAAATTCAAGGTACTAGAAGTATCTAAAAATTTGCTAATCTAGGTGGACAAAATTTATCATGGGACTATGATAAATTTTTCAATTTAGGCGACATAAACAAATTTGAAAACGAAATAGGTCGCCAAAATTGATGTTTTTTTTTTTAATTTTACTTAAATTAATCTTTAATTCAGGACAGCATATTTTTTTTGGCTGTTTGAAGTATACACTATTGATAAATAGATAAATTTTCTAATTTTGCTACCATCAATTCTTTGAATTTTTGTCGCAGAAAAATCGTAGTAAAAAATAATTGCAGTTCCATTATAATATGTACATATGTGGTAATTCGGTGTACTTTCCGATTCGTATATCTGAAACTAGTTATGTAAACTTACCATAGAGGAATCAAATTGGCGGAAAAACTCAAAAGCATTACGAAATTTTCATGGAATTTAGTGGTTTATAAAAGGGATAAATCTAAGGCCACAAAAATTGTTTTTTACTGTTTAAAAATGTCCAGAGCACATTGAAAAATTTGTAACCATCAACATACATTGATGGTTATGCGATTCAAATTTTGTGAGTCGATTCATGTTATCTAATTTCTATCCAATTTTAATCAAACATAACTTATTCGAATGGGAATTCTGTCTACTTTTCTTTGTTGTTCAAAAAAAATATTACTTTAAAATCAAAAAGTGTTGCAAAACGTTTCAAAGCGAAAGCAACTCAAATCTAGGGGTAAAAATACGAATTTTAATTGGCTCCAAAATTATTGTTTTGGAGATAAATTATAAATTTCTTGCATACAATTGTTGATAGTTTTACTAGACAAGCATACATTTATAGGTCAATCGACGGCCTCAGTAGCCGTTGTTGGCTTAAACTTTGTAAGCTTAAGTTAACTCTACAAAAAAAAAAAAAGGTCATACATCCATAGAAAAAACGGCTAAAACAAAGTTTTATGTATAACACTCGGCAAAAGAAAGTGGTTTCATAAAATTATTTGAAAATTGAGAAAATCAGAATAGAAGCACAAGAAAAAATTTGGCTCTGAAAGTCGTACAGTGAGTCTAAGAGATTGATATAAAAAGATATTCAATTCAAATCAATTTTGCTTTATTTTCTTGATATAATTCTAAAGCTTATGACATTTTAATTAAGAGTTTTGCCTTTTTAACAGTTTTATGGTTATATAAAATGATATATACTTACGATCAATAAAAGTAGTTAAAACTTTGAATTTTTTCCTTATTTTATATACCCTCTCCAATACAGGGTATTTGCAAAATAAGTAAACAAAATCCATATTAAACGAAACTTATGTAAATAAAATATTATCAACTACTTTGATAGTCAAACCATAAACAGAATACTAAAATGGTTAGTCTTTAGCTTTGGGTAGAGTGTAAGAAGGCATAAAACTGTCACTCCACAAAAGAGGAGTGGAGAGGGGGGGGCTGGAGGGGTGCTATTGGAGTAACGCATGAGACATTGTCGATGATCGGAGTCGGATGGCCGCTCGCTGCTTTGAGACATCTGCTCGAAGCTCTCAGTTGAGTCTTGGCTCTGAGTTTGGAGCTTGGCTTTGGGGGCACTTAGCATGCGCATGCGCTACCGTTTTCTTGGCCAGTTGTATTTTAGCCATTAGCACGTACGGAGCTGCGCCCGCGTCGTCGAGTCCAACGTGTGAACAAGTGTGAACAACAACGATAAAGAAGTATATGAATCACGGCCAACATCAACAAAGCCAACAGCATCGACACTATATAGAAACTAAAAGTAAATTGAAGTTGGGTTTTGTTTTTAGCCGACTTTCATTATAAACTCAACCTGCTTGCCGCATTGTTTTTGTGCGAAAGCGAAAGTTGCGTGCCTTCCCCCACCAAACAAAGTGAGGAGTTTAATAAATAAACACACACACACACACTTGATGCCGCCTTAATTTTTAGTGAAAAAAAGAGGTGTAACAAAAAAAAAGGAGAAAATCCAAACGAATTCAATACACAATCCCCGACATTTATATGAATTACTTTGGCTAAATTCGAAAGGCAAACAAACAATCAAAAAAATACAACAAAAAGCGTGCGAATTAAGACGATCTTAACCTTCCTTCGAACAACAACAACAACAGCAACAAGATGCCAGCGGCCAGTTCCCATCCACGTCTATTCTTCTATCTACTGTGCGTTGCCTCTCTTCTGGCCGTCTCGAAATCGGATACCGGTAGTACAAAGAATACATACTTTATGTCATATTTCTATTATTTAGTTATTAACTTTATCAATCCCTTTGCCATGCCCATATTCTATCGCTTTGTAAATAGTTGCTTAACGTAAGAAAAAAAAAATGGCAAAAACAAAGGAATTTGTTTATATCTGATTTTGTAACGAATTTTTTGATAAACTATAACTGTATATATGTTTTTGATATTTTGTAAATATTTTTGTAATTTAAGTTCTGTACATTTTAGCCATTAATTTTTTGTTTTTTTGGCGTGAAATGTTTCTTGTGATAATCATTAGATTGAGGCGGCTCTGTGTTGTTTTTTAATTAATCTTTTACAATAAAAAACCAACAACAACAACAACAAAACAAAAATAATTATGCTATAAATAACAAACAAACGAAATAGTTTCCTTAATTTATGGGTTTGGTTTTGTTTTTATTCACTTTCTGGTTTCTTTTTTAGTTTCTAAATGTACATACACTTTTTTTATATGTAGATAAATATCTTAAGACGAGTTTTTTTTTTTTTTTTGCCATTTATTTTGCTATGGCAACTGTACAAAGAATTTCTTGTATAAAAAGGGGGAAGAAATCATTTGATACTCCTTTTTGTCGACTCATGCTTCGATGTGATTGAAATCGAAAACCGGTAATATTTAATCCAATAAATATGCAGAATTCTATGAAGTGATCTCAGGTCTGGCCATATCGAATGTTATCGTTTAAAATTATTAAAAATTAGTGTATTTCTCTTCCATCTGATACTATTAAACAACTTGTATAAATATTGATAAAAATCTTAGTAAATAGTAGAGTTGAAAAATGATCATCACTTTTATAACCCATTTGAGTCGAGCCAAAAAAAAAAAACGACCTCAGAATTTTAATGACACCATTTAGTTAAATTACCTTTAAATAAAATAATTAGTTAGTTTCTAGTAACTGAAAAAAAAGTTACTGTTTATAAAACTATAATTTTGACTGAGTGTTCTTTTAAAAGCTTTACGATAGGTACAAAATGTAATATTTATGATTAGGAAAATACCAAATATATGATGAGGAAAATGCCATTAGATTACCTTTCTTTCTGCAAATGCCATGGCAAGTCTTGCCAACCTAGGTAAACATCTTTTTAATTACTTTTATTACCTTTAATATGAGAATAAATTCAATCAAATCGGAATGCAAGTTCTTTTTTGAGAAATTTTGAAATTTTTTTTACGACCTTTGGCATTTGTCTGACTTTGCGGCGCTATTAAGGCCATCACTTAAAATTTTGAAAAGAGCTAGAAAGAGGTTTGTCCAAAAAACATTTAAATCGGTCAACGGGAATTTTCCAATTGGTCCTATTCCGTTTAAACAAAGATTTATGCAATAATTTGACAGGATGGCAAGTTTAGTCAATTATGTCGCTCTTAAAAGTTGTTGCATTAAGATCAAAAAATAATTTTGACTGATTTTGTTCTCCTTTTAATTTATGATTTGATTTGTATGTCTTCAATGTGTTTTCTTTTTCGGAAAATTTAGTATATTACATACTTTTTGGCAGACCTCACCTATAATTTAAAATACTTAAAATAAATTTGAATTTAACGCAAATATTTAGAAGTTGATTTTTACTATTTTTGTGCTATTTAATAATTTATTTTCTAAGTAGATACAAACGTTTAGTAAAGAAATATATATCGCAAAAATAGTGGTTTAGTATTTTAAGTAGAAAGTCTTTAGCATTTGTATCTACTTAAGACATTCTACTAATAAATGTCTTGAGTATATAAAAATGCTTAAGACATTCTACTTCAAATAAACCTAGTCAAACAACAATTCAGAAAAATACAAACTCACTGAACTAATTATATAAAATATTTAAAAATATTTTCTTCAACTTTTTGTGTTGAATTTTAAAGGTCAATAATTCCTATTTTTGTGATATTAAGTTTGCTATTTAGTAGATGCAAGAAAAACTCAATTAATTCTTCTCACTCTCACAACTTCTTAAATTTTTGGTGAATATAATTTTTGGCAAAGACTTCACCTTGATTTTGATTTTGAAGTTTCGGCATATTACCCTGACCAAAAAGTCATCGAAGCGGTAGTTTTAATTGCCATAGATATTAACAGTTAACACCATTGCTGTGTGTGTGTGTGTGTGTGTGTGTGTAGAGTTAGTATCAGTCGAATGTCAACTACCTCATAAACCAATGACCGACCAATTAAATATTGTACAATTGTCCAACTGCTATGAGCTATGCGAGGCTACGTGTCTGCAGAATCAATGCCAACCGATAAAAACAATAGCAGATAGTAAATATATGGCCGACACGTTCTTGGCCATGTTAGTGTTTCTTATGCATTAGCACATAAATAATTACAAAACCCGAAATACATAAATCACAAACGGAAAACCAAAAGCTGAAATATATTAATTTTTGTCAGAGAGAGAGAGATAGACTGAGATGAATTGGTTACCAGTTTTGACTCTCTTGTCCATGATCTTGACCAAGCTGCGCTCTGTTTGGTTTAGTCTCTTCTTCGTCTGGCTGGCGGACTGTGGCTGACTGGTTCCATTGACATCGAAAACTAATGAACTCTCTGAGATTCTCTCTCTCGCTCAGTTGCTCAGTCTTGTGTGTGTTGCAGTCAAGGTTAATAGTTGATCAGAAATACTCTCCCGGCCGGCTATACGTCAGCTGCTGTCGATGCGGAACTGTTTAGTATGCGGAAGTTCCGCAAAGATGATTCGGCAAAAAATCACGAATCTATTTTTTTCCAGTTTGTTTATGTTAATACTTGTTTTTTTTGTTGATTGCTTTTATTTGCCACGTAGAAGAACTTGAGCTACTAATCTCGTTTGGCCTGTGAGACCTAGAAGTTTTAGCTAATTTTATTTGTCATTTAACTCATAGTTATTCATATTCATATTCACATTCATACTTATATTGGGGTCCGTGGGGTTTAGTGCCACTGCAAGCCCCGGCCGATGATCTGGCCTACGATGCGGCCCTTCAATTGGGTCTACTCAATCATCGCCTGAATCTGTTGGCCCACGAGGAGGAGGCAAGGCAATTGAATTTGGCCAATGTAACGCTCAATAATCTGGTTAATCGTATACCCTGCAATTGTGATACGGGTCTCTGCAAATGTTGTGCAGGTAAGCTGACAAATCACTATGCATTTTAAAGGGAAACTCGCAATGGTTTTACTTTTACTTAGGTTTCCTCTCCGTCATTGGCATGAATAGCTGCACGGAGGTTGCCTATCGTCCGGATGAATTCTCTTTTGAGTTACGCATGCGTGTTAACAATAATATTTGGTTCCGTCGCAAGGTTTCCGGGCAGAATCCTCCGCCGTTTTGCTTTCGGCCACCACGCTTCAATTTCGCTCGGGCGTGTATTCAATTCCATGATATTTGGTTCGTAGGACGTAATATGCACGTCTGCATGTACATGTCCGGAGAGTTTCAGGGTTTCGAACTATTTGAACGGTAAGTTCATCGAATTATCAAAAATTAATATTGAGAAAGAAAGAGAAAATGGGTTAAAGGGCATCTTTGCTGATTAATGAACGATTCGTTAACAATTTGATTTTTAAATACGTTTTAAAATCGAATTAACTAAATTTTAAAATATAGATTACAATATATATCTTGTAAATATTCATTAGGTTCACCAATGCAAAATTATTCTTCTGCACATTATTTTCTCTGAGTGCATTGGTTTTTAAGCCAAGCATTAAATCATGTCTTTATTTTCAACCATATCTTTTTGAATAAATCAACAAAATAGTTTTAGGAAAATATATTTTTATATCATGCATCCAAAGGATGAAATGGTTTTTGAAAGTCGCCAAAAAATATGTCACAGGCGGAAATATCCCCAGGAATTTAATAAAAAATTATTTACTCCCGCAATCGTTATCGTAATGTAATTTGACTCACTAATACATGTTATGAACATTTCATTCAAATCCAAATGCGGCTCGGCAACTTAAATTATTTAATATTTTATCTGTTACAATAAATTCAATTTAATGTGCCCTCAAACATGTTTGCAAAAAGCACACATCAGATGGAATTTTGTCTATCTAGAATGAATAATTTTGAGTTTCTGCCATTTCAATAAATAGATTTTAATAGGCTATTGTACTATTCCCAGTGTCTGATTGTAAATTTTCGCAAATCTCCTAAGAGAAGAGTTTTACAGCAAAGGTTTTTAAGTTGATTTCTTTAATTACCTAGTGGAAGGAAACTCAAAAACTAAAGCTAAAATGTTTAATAAATCTCTAGACTCCTTTAAAGAAATATTTAAAATTCATACGTATTTAGTCAACTAATATTTTTCCAACAGATTTATTGATTTATTGAAACTTTTAGTAACCAACTTCTTAAAAAAAATTAATTTTGAACGGTTTCTGACTTTTTAATTTTTTACCCAGAAAAAAAAAACAATATTTGAGTTTAATTTTCCCTCAAAACAGAATTACTATTTTTAATTGTTGTTTTTTTAAAAACGATTAATATCAATTCCCATTTGTTTTAAGAAATAACTCAGATTTTGTTGTCCTTTACATATATTTTCGTATTTACAATCTGTCTTTGGATAAAAAAAAGGGTAAATTTGATAATAAATCATAACAGGAATCATCAGGCTCCATTGAGACAAGCTATTATATGTATATTTAGTCTAGGTTGTACAGAACTCAGATTTAATAATTAAATTTAAGATTTACTTTAGAATTCAAGTGATAATTTTGAATTTTTCTCCCTGCTAGTCGCTACTAATTATTTAAATTTCCATATTTGTTAAATTTTTGTTTAATGTTCAGCAACTTTGATTGCCTATTATTCGGCGATCATGGGGTGAAGATTGTGCCCCCCGAGCAGGGTTATCCCGTGCGACCCAACGATGTGGATATCGATGATGCTGAAGATGAGATCGAGGACTACGATGAGAATGTGGTGCGAAGTTTGGCCGAGAAAATGATTGGTTGATTGGATGATTGGATGATGATTGTTGTTTTAAGTTTATTTATTTCAATTATTTATGTAAATGCATCGGGCACACACGCATTGTTCTATTTATTAAAGCATCACCAAAACACAAAAAAAAAGGAGCACTTGATATCCTTTTGATCCTAGCACATTGCCACTTGGCAGTCTAATCACTTGAATGACAAGCAACAGGTTCGTGTTTCGAGTGTGAAAACTGCAAAAGTGACGTGTGATGTCAGTCTGTCCTGTGTCTGGCACAGTCTGCCTGCATCCTGCTGGGTCCTGGGGCGCATTCAAGTGCAAAATACACACACACAAAGCGTCGAGCAAATTGTAAAGGATAATGCACAAACCCAAAAAGCTGTTGCATGTGCAACAAAGGGGTGGGGCCAGCCTTTGAAATGCATATGCATGTACATTGACTGCCGCTGCACTCCGTTTCACTGCCAGTTGACTGTAATAAAGGACTATTTAGAAGGATGCAAAGGATGCAAGCCACATGAGCCAGAACCAGAGACTGCAAATTGGACTGGGGTAAAGTATTTCATTTCTTTTTTTTTCGCACTTGAGGGCTTGCAGTCAAGTGCTTTGGCAGAGATGAGGGATGCGGTAGGCGGTAGGTTGCATGCAACATGCAGGTGTCATGCAAATGCAAATGCAAAAAAAAAAGGTACATTCATTGACAAGGCGAAAAAGGATATCAACTCATGTGCAGCACTTGCACTTGTCGAGCACTTCAAAAAGATGATGATGAGTTGCATAAAAAATTAACTTTCCTCTGCAGGAGGAGAGAGAGTTAATGAAAGGTATTAAGTCAAATTAGCTACTTAATTAGCTAACTAGTTAACTGAATAAACAGCAAAAATGTAACTAAAATATAGATGAATAAATAAATATTGTGTAAAGAACGGGGCAACTCAAATTATCATGAGATTACAGGCGAAATTCTGAACGTGGACCCTTTTAATTTGTTTAAGATTATTAAACAATTAATTATGATTGTTAATTAGTGTTAAATTACCTTAAATAAAAAGAAGTGAAGGTTTTCTGATGACTTCTGATAATTTAATAATACTATCTTTAAGTAAACTTCAATGCAAATCTGAAAATCTCGAATCAAGGGGCCCTAAGAATTTTGGGTACGAGGTAAAAAGTCCCAGATGCCCTCCCATCGACGTCCCTTATTTCAAGAAACAATTCTCCAAAACTTCTAAAGGCTTCCTATGATAGTCGCCTGCTACTTTCTCATGAAAATGGTTCAGAAATATTGTTACAATATAATTTAAACTGGTCCAAAATTTATGCAAATACCTTAACTTTGCACACCTGTAATTTAGCCAATTTTTGGACGATTTAAAAAAGTCATGTCTTTTTTTGCTTCTCTGAATGTAAATTATAAAATGGCATTCAAATCTCAAAAACTAGTTTTGACCCGATTTTTGAAAAAAATCGCTGTAAATATTTTCAAAAATCGAGTCGAAATTTTATTTCCCGAAATTCCAAGCTTTTGATAGCATTTTAAAGTATGTAAAAATGCAAGAAGAAATAGGTAAAATATTTTGAAATCGGTAGAAAATTGTCTAAAATACAGCCCAATAAAAATCGAAACTTTGACCAAAATTATACAATTTTTCAAAAAATTTTCAAAAATCTCCAGCGTTGCAATCTTCTAAAGTATGGATGGCATTTTAAAGTAGATAAAAATTCGATAAAAACTGCATTAAAACTTCGAAAATCGGTAGAAAATTGTCCTAAATACAGCCTTAGGAAAATAACAATTTTGACAAAAAAAATTCAATAACTGGTCGAAAATTTATGCAAATACCTCAACTTTGCACACCTGTAATTTAGCCATTTTTAGGACGATTTCAAAAAGTCATGTCTTTTTTTGCTGCTCTGAATGTAAATTATACAATGGCATTCAAATCTCAAAAACTAATTTTGACCCGATTTTTGAAAAAAATTGCAGTGTATACACTGTAAAAATTTTCAAAAATCGAGTCGAAATTTTTTTTCCCAAAATTCCAAGTTTTTGATAGCAATTTAAAGTATGTAAAAATGTAAAATGAAATAGATAAAACATTTTGAAATCGGTTGAAAATTGTCTAAAGTACAGCCCAAGGAAAAACGAAATTTTGACCAAAATTATACAATTTTTCAAAAATCTCCAGAGTTGCAGATGGTCCAGATGAAACGTAACTGTATCCAATTCGGATAATTCTAAATCCGGATATGGCGAATTGACTTAATTTTAAAATAACTTTAGTCACTCCAATCAATCATTTGAACTTAAAAAAATTAAAAAGAAACTATAAAAGAAACATTTTTCCAATTAAAATGAATAATATATTAATAAAACATTTGAACCTAAAAAATGTTGAAACTAAACAAAACTATTAAATAAACATTTTTCGAATTTAAACAATAAAACAGAAAATCGAATACTTAAAATTCTACGGAATTGTTATTAATTAATGATAACTAAGTTTTCGAATTTAAAAAAATAAAACAGAAAATCGAATACTTAAAATTCTACGGAATTGTTATTAATTAATGATAACTAAGTTGGTGAGGAATGAGTCATAAGTGTGATGCGTGATTTACTTGTATGGTTTTATGTATAACTTAAATATTATTTAAATTCATTAAAAATTTCCAGGCATTTCGAATAAACTTAATTTTTGGCACATACGGAAAATCGCCGATAACATTTCATTGTTGGAAAATTAAAGAAAAAAGAACTAAAACAAAGTTAGCCAAATGAAAAATAATTCGGAAGTCATTTGCATATTGTTTTTTTTTTCAATAAAAGAGACTACCAAAGAAAAAGATATACCTAGAAGGAAACCAGTTAGGGATTGGAGGGTCGTTTTGTACCCAACTGATCAACAAACATGAGACAACATACATAAATCCTCTCAGCCAATTATAATGACATTTATCACCTGGTTAAATGACCAACCCACTTTGTTTGAAATCCATCTAATTATGCTCTTGACCTCCCCTCGGACAAAAAAAAAGGTGCAAACAATGTTTGACCACACGCAAACGTAAAGCCAAAGGCAAAGCCAATCTCTACTGTCCAAAAAGGGGAAGACGAATTTAAAATTCAAATTTTTAAAGTGCATTTAGCGGCAATAATTGATTTGTTTGCACAACTGACACGCGACAAAACTGACCAACTGACCAGACAACAAACGGGCAACGGGCAACAGGCAAACGGTCAGCCAAGGGTCGTCAGCACAAAGGACACGAGGGCAGGACGAGTGACCAGAACAAACCCTCGTTTTGGCATACGTTTCCCGTTTCCCTGTGCAACAGTTTTTTTTTTTCACTTAAGGCGCCTCGTTGAGGTCAGTTGATGCGATTTGCAATGATACCTTTTCTGATTCCCCCCTCTTTTTCTCTCGCTGTCCATTCCCCGCGGGTCAATTATATTATTTCCGGTTTCATGTGGTCAGCAAACAAACAAACAACAAATAGAGAGAGAAAAAAAAATAACAAGTGGTCAAGTGGTTTAGATCCGTGCCCCTTGGGGGAAGAACCGGATTGCTATTCCTGCGTCACACAATCCAAATAGATGATGGGAAAATGTAATTGAATAGGACACGAACGGTCAATCGGAGGTGTGACAGCATATAGGATAATCATTGGATAATCATATGTCTGAAGGCAAAAGGAAATTTCCATTACTTAAAGTTCTCACTGGAGAGTGACTTTCTCTTTTTTCCCCCATTTCTCTCTATGTATATAAGAATTTTCTTTCGTTTTTTGCTTTTTTCTCGTCCTTGTCTGACAAAGTGAAAGCAAGAAAAAAAATTATTCTTTAGGAAAAACTACCCCCAAAAGTAATTAAAAGACACGGCACTTGTCTACCCCTCCCCAACCACCTCCTCCTCCATCTCCTTTTCCAAAACAACGAATGTTAATCAAAGCAGAATATAGAAAAATACAAGAAGCATACGGAGAAGACAGAGAGACAGAAAGAAAGACAGACAGAGACATTGTCCTTGGGGTATAATTTCTTTTAAATTTGTACATTTCGCTAAAAGCGAGAATAAAATTGGACAAAATGCAAGTTAGAGAATGAAGTTCGAATTCCAGACTGAGAAAGGCAAGATAAGGGAGATATACTCGAGAAGCAAAGTCATTAATTGTAGAGTGAAGAAGCGATGAATCTATTTGTATGTATAGAGATTAAAATACAATAAGTACAACGTGTGAATACCCTACATATTGGGGTCACAAATATTCACAAGTTTTTTGCTCAAAATACTTATTTTTCCCAGGCTCTAACTCAGCTATTAGTATTTTAAGCGATTTTTAAGAGTTGTGTTTCAATTTTGTCGCATATTTTTGTATTTTCCAAAACCCATCAAAAACATAGAATAATTAATTCAAACAAAATATATTTCACTCATTTTCTTATGTTCATTTATTTATTTATTTATTCTACAATAAATTACAAATTATCAGAAACCTTAATGCTAAATAAAACTACTGAGCTCAAAACTACTTATTTAAGTTCCAATGGTTTTGATGAAAAAATGTCAAAAATCGCATCTACATTTAGTTCTAAAGATAAATAAAATGTTTCTTTTAAGCAGCTAAAAAATGCTTATCTTATAAAGCTCCTAAAAACAAGACTAAGCTAGAGGATCGCGAAGTTGATGTTGATTGGGATCATATAGCTTCAATATAGTAGATCAAATGTGACACAGTTATTAAAAATTATTCCAATTTCTAATCCGCAATTTTTCTCATCTCCAAAATTATAATGGAAATGTTCCTCAAAGAGACCAGAACTGAACAGAATGAACAATTTCTAAAGCCAACTTTCTTTAACTAATAACAAATAAATTTTTAAAATAACTTTCTAACGATTTAGGAAAATTTCAAGCTTTTGTTGTTTATTGTATTATTACAGAATATATACAGAAAGTTTAAATGTAGTATTACAATATTTCATAAGCTAAAGTAACATAGACATTTTACATAATTTTAAATTATTTATAAAAAATTTAGTTTGTAATACAGAAAATTTTAAATTTACAACTAAGCGCAGTGTTTTGGGTTTCACTATATGCTACTTCTGAGTGAAAATAGTTATTTCTAATTTAATTTCTAACATTTTTCACGCCTTAACTAATTACAAATTATTCAAATCTTGAATCAAGTACAGATTGCTGATTTTCCATAAACAAATTTCGAACTCTTTAAGATCTGAACAGCATTTTGCCTTAAAGATGTCCTTTCCTAATTAACAGAAACCCTTTGTGACTACTTCATTTCGATTCCAAGTCGTTGTGCCCTCAAGACAAAATCCCAATCATTAATATGGGTAATACGGTAGCTGGAATAAATTTATTGATACCCATTAGTATATATTTATGTAGTTATATAACTCTCTGCCAGTTCTCCACTTTTGCCTAACAAATTACAAAAACATTAATTAAACTTATCAAGCTGATGAAAAATTCCAAAAATGCCAAAACGAAAAGAAAAACCAATGTCGCGCATATGAAAGAAGGTTTCTTTAAGGAAGGAGAGGGAAGGAGAGGAAAGCAGAGGGAAGGGAGTGAGACAATGATGCGTAATTTGTTTTCCACCGAATTTTTGACACAATTTTTCATGAATATATCTGTGACGTAAAATCTAGAATGTAAACTGAAACTGAAAGGATACGCACAGACACAAACACACGCACAGGCACACGCATCCACCAATACCAATAAGCAAAAAAACAGGACGCACACACACAGACACTCATACACACACACAGAGGGAGAGCCACGCAGGACGCGACTTTCATGCGTGATGTGCGTGGAAAATTTCCCCTTTTTTGGGCTACAAGTATATAAAGGAGCTCAAAGTAAATAAGGACTTCCACAAAATTTCTATCCTGGGGGTGGTGCGTTTCGTTTCCAATGCGGAAAAAAGGGTTAAAAATCTGTGCCTACAACGAAAGGACGAAACATGCGTGTGTGAGAGTTCACTATGTATGTATGTGATAACAGAGTTGCCAGCTTGTCGACAGAATTATCTTAACGGCAACAATGGCAAAAAGACAAACAAAGTCATTTACATAGCTAACGAAGTGGGTGAACAAAAGACACTTTCTCTGGCCGGAAAAACCAGTGGGGGGGTGGGGCTTGGGGGGGGAGTCAAACAAAAGGATGTGAATGTGGAATGAAGGGAGCGGTTTGGGCGCAAAAAAGTAAAATGGCGACCACCGGCGGGCATCTTAAATTTTATGTGTCAATTCTTACAATTTTGTTGTTGTCATTTCTTATCATCAAGGGAGCAAAGGAGAGAAAAGGACACTAGAGCTACGCATTCATTACGCATTCATGCTGGCATCCTTAAGCCCTTCTTCTTGCCTGTGTCTCTCTATACATTCATTGTGGGCCTACAACATACACACAGAGAGAGCATCTCATAATGAATACTATGGACCATTATTATGGGTGGCAATTTCCCAAAAACTAGACACATCAAAAGCATCTCCCTCTCCCTCTGATAAGCCTATTTCAGAGGCCATAATCGCAGCAATTTCAAATATCACGAAATAAGTATATTCGATTTCTGCATAATTTTTTCTACCCTTTCAAAACGGCGGCTTTTCATATGTAAATGAGGTTATACATTTATTTTACATTACATTTTGAGGTAACAAATTTTCGTATAATAAGAAGTAGGAACACCTCAGAAGTCATGCAAGTTCATTGGTAACAGGGACTATATCCATATGGAGAAGGCACTTGGAAACGTCTCGGATCGAGGTAGGGTGCGTGGACTGCTGCTGCATGTGCTGCAGGTGCTGGTCTAGGCAAACCAAGCAAATCCCGAATAAATTCCAAATTAGCTAGCGCACCACCACTGAGCAAAGAAAGCGCCAGAAACATAATCTACAAAAAAAAAAAAAAATTGAAAAAAGGATATCAAATCAAGGATCAATGCAAACTTTAAGAACTTACCACGAAATACTTCATCTTTAGTTCAACTTGTAATCAACTTTGGGAAGCACTTCAACAACTGGTGTTCAAATTCTGACAGATGACTTCTTTTTATAGCCTAAAACATTTTGACAATTAGAATATAGATTGCAAACATGCAAATAGATCTCGTAAAAATTATATTTTCGCTGTATTGCATTCATTCGATATGCTCAAATGAACCACAAGTCAGTGAGTTCAAGTTAAGTTCATTTGCTTGCACGAGTTTGGCATTAAAAATGTTAAATTTTAATGGATAATATTATATATGTATATTTTTATCATTTGAAATATTTTAGTATCGAACGATTTCTGTTAATACCTCTATAATAAATCTTAGATAATAACTCACTATTCAGATCGAACGATTTGATCCCATAGAAATGTTCAATCTAAAATATATCAGACAAGGACAAAATGTTTTCAAATAAACCTGAATATCGAAATCCTCTAAATGATTTGAAAGATGATTTTAAAAGTTCATTCTTGAAAATGTACAAAAAATAAGTTTTAAAATTTTGTTTTGCCATTGAAAAAAGTTTAGACATTAGAAATAAGGATCGAAGTTTTTAAAATCGGTAAACAAAAACTGTCGGTCATCAGAACACTCGACTTCTTTGATAAAAATGTTTTTGAAAATTCAGTAAAAAGATAAAATAAGTAGTGAAATTATTCGGCTTTCGCTCTATATAGCTTTAATATTTCTTATATTTATAAATTAATATACAATGCCACGCACTTGAATAGGGACAATCATAAGAGCTATATCGAGACCTCTATTAGTATTTTTATACCCTTGCAAAAAAGGTATATCAACGCATAGAAGGAGTCATCTCCGACCATATAAAGTATTCTTGATCATCATGACAAGATGAGCTTAAATCCGTTTGCACTAGTTCAAATTTTTAAAAATAAACTAGTTTATAATCTAAAAAATAAACTAGTTCAAATTTTAAAAAATAAACTAGTTTATAATTTACAAAACAAACTTAGTACAAGTTTTTAAAAATAAACTAGTTCAAATTTTTAAAAATAAACTAGTTCAAATTAAAATAAGATAAACTAGTACAAATTGTAAAAAATAAACTAGTTCATAATTTAAAAAATAAACTAGTTCAAATTTAAAAAAAAACTGGTTCAAAAATTTAAAAAAAAGACTAGTTCAAATTTAAAAAAATAAACTAGTAAAATATAAACTATTTGAAATTTTCCAAAATCGTGTTACTAATTGAAATACTGAACTATAAAAAATATTTTAGTCATTATTAGCTTGTTTCTTTTTGTTAATAAAATATTGTACCTATTCAGGTGCATGGCAGTGTATATCATAAATATCGCAAATTAAGAATATAAAGATCTTTAATCTTCGTTCTTTCTTAATTTTCACAGATTACAATTAAGCCAATTCCAATCGAGAGCATTAAAAGTTAAAAGCTAATGGCTGACAGCCGCTGGAGCCTGGAGGGCAGGCGCTGAATGATGGGCTGGCTTGGCGAACCAAGAAAGCATTGGAGCACCATTCAGTATATCAGTCGGGTTGGAAGTCAAGCCCGTAAAGGCCACGTTAGCTAATGACATCAATAAATTGACGGGATGAGCGCCGACCCAGGCGGCCACATACAGAATCAAAATCTGCAATCAAAAGGACAACTGAGAATGTGTCTCAAAAAATATGTGGAAACAAATTTGGTTACCACTAATTTCAACATAGTTGAAGCTAAACTTGGACTATGCACTGGAAAGCGCTCGAAAATCAACTAAAAGATCTGGTAAGATTTTACAAATATTTCTAGTTTTAGCATTATGCTACAGCCAATTGATTTTATGGCTATTTAACTAAATAAAATTCTATTCGTCTTGGAAAAGTTGGACCAAACAAATGTCGAAAGTAAGCCCCAAGCAAAAAAGATACGAGATTTAAATATGTATTTATTATATTTATTCGGGGGCTCAAAATTATTGAACCGTGTTTCTAATGTTTCTAAATAACAAGTCAAGATTGTTTTTACGGTTTTTGGAATGCTCCTTAAATTTATTTACTTTGATTAATTATACATTTCCGCAATTTATGAATGAAACCCGAGACAATTGTGTTTACCTAAGCCTAGATGGATGCCATTAGGCAGATATTTCCACATCGACGGTAACATCATCCGTTGGTATGCCAAGTAATTTAGTTATCCAGTTGCCACGATCGACGGGTAGTTTGGCTTTAATTGGCGGTTGTTCCCTTGGTGGCATCCCCTGCATGCCATACATTCCATATGGTGGTCCATAAGGTAACATTGGCGGCATTGGTGGATATTGAGGAAGCGCATATTGAGGAATAGCAATTGGAGGCGCTGGAGGAGGCCGACCAAAGTTGGATGGTTTCCCAGTTATGATTTCTTCGAACAGTCGAATAGTTTCATATTTAATGTCCCTCATCGTGGACAACAGGACACCCAAATTGGCATCTGTGCTGTGATTCAAGGCAGCCAAAAGGACGAGTATTATCTGCAAAACAAGGATGTGATAAATAATTAGGTCTCTGAAATATTTCCAAATATTGCAAGTTACCACTAGTTTTGCCATTGCGAAAATCCCATGAAACTAGTAATTCACACCGAGTTTATATACGGAAATCGCAAGCGAAATGCAATTAGTATATAAATTGGAAAAATGTAAATCATTGAGAGAGGGAGGTCTAAAGATCGGCCATTGTTCAATGTGCATTTGGCAAAAACATCTTCAACTGAGTTATGACCTTAAAATCAACAATAATTCTTCATTCTCCTCAACTAATGGAGAACGCTTGTTCCAAGAGAAACGCACAAAAACGGAAGTGGAAAGGAAAAACAGGACTCCACTCAAGCAAATATAAAATATGTTTACCAAAAATGAGAGAAATAGATAAAGAGGGGGTGGAGGCCATTTATTGGCAAAGGGGGCGGGTTGATTTTCAATTTGATTTATAAATACTTGACACAAAATTTATGGAACGTAAAGCAAAAGTATCTGCAAGATACACATGTATCTCTAAACAACAGATGCAACCCCCGCAACTGAAGTTATATATTTTTTATTTTGTGTATAAAATATGCATATTAGTTTTCCATAAATTTGGTGACTTCCAGTTGGCAAGGGTTGGCATTCATTTTTTTGTTTTTGACGCCATTTTCTCTCTAGTGGTCTCCCCCCCCACCCCATTCCCCCCGCTTCCTTGGTATCCTTCCTGTTTCAGTTTTTATTGTTGTGAAATTTATACGCACATTTTGAAAAATTAACGACCTTTGACTGATTCGAGTCATTGATAGACACTTTGCTCCGACATTATGGCCAGCAATTTGTGTTCTAAGAAGAAACGACCATTTCACCATATTTTCTATTAAGAATTAAAGAATTCAAAACGATGTCGTCTGTGGCACATTATTAATCGATAAAGTTTATTAGAAAAAAAAAACACTCAAAAAAATAGAGCATAAAGATGTGAATCATTCTTCAAGTTAAAGTTCTCCTCTTTTTTTGGGGGGGGCGATGTAGAGAGGAGGTCCCCGTCAAAATGTCAAGTTTGTTCAGTGAAAATATTGACAAGCTTCTTGGCACTTTAAAGGATACTCCAAGGAAGTCGCACCACACACCAAGAGAAGTCAACTCGAATGCAGATCGAAGTGAAAAGAAAGTAAATAGAAGGTTAGCATTTTTTCAGTTTTGCTTTTTCCATTCCCCACAATTTCGCGGGGTTGGTCCTTCTTCTTCAGGGTTGACAAGGATGGGACAAAGTTCAAAGAGATGACAAACACTCTAAAGTAAAGTTTTCTACTTGAAAAGTGTGTGCTGATTGAAGAGAGAGCTTACCCACTTTTGGCTTTTGATAAACATGAACACCTTTCGATTGCTAGGACGAAGCACTGCACAGGACATTCAAATGTGTTTTTATTGATGCGCGCACGGTGCGGGTGCGGCCACGGATGTATGTTGTATCCCCTTGTCCCTGGTCCCTTTTGGGTTTTCCATTCTAATATCCGCCGGTGATAAGTTGAATTATTGACAAGCGAGAGGCCAGAGAGGGTCGTTCGGTCCGTGGTCCTTGGTCCTTGGTCCAGTCGCTCCAGTGTCCTCTAGCGGCAAATGTCTTTGGCATCCGTGTTTTTTATTTTCCGTTCCCGTTGGCCCGTTGATTTGATTTTGGTCCTGTGGGTGGATGGTTGGTGTGGTTGGAGTGGTTGGTGGTTGCCTTGGTGGCGGCCATACAAATGCGTTGATACTATTTTGGTAAAAGAAATTATCTGATAATATTATTTTCTTACTTTTCACTGACTTTTATTGACTTCGTGTGTGGGGGGTAGATTTTTTTTTGTCGGTTTTTGGTTGACATAGTTTTGTTCGGTCTTTTTATCTAGGCAAATAAAATTTTATTTACATTGCAAGTGAAAATCATTTAAGGTCGCTTTAAAGAAAAACTCCTAAACTAGTCTCTCTGTGTGTGTAGGAGAGGGAAGGGGGGGGGGTCGCCACACGCATATATCATAAATGTCAAATTCAGGATTGGTTTACGTATCCTTTCTCGGATGAGCAAATAGTTTGAGTGCGAGAATGCGTGTCGTATGTAAATTAATAGAAATTCGTTGAAAGAGATAGAGAGAAACAGTTACCATAACATGCAAAGGACAATGAAAGGACACACGCAAGAGTCTCTCAAGTGCTAATAAACTACACACACACACAAATGCGTTAGTAATTTATGTGGGCTAATAGACGCCATAGGATAAACATCATATGCAGGCCAACTATCCTATCCCATCCCATCCCAAACCATCGTATCCCTATATCTTTTCCATCTAAACTACATGAGTAGCTACCGAGGGGGGTGTTGGGTGTCAGTGCCCGCTGTGAGCCAACAACAACAAGCGTCAACCCTTTTCCCAATTTGTGGGCCAATTCCCATTGCTTCTGTACATATCCAAATATCCAAAAATTTACCTTGACACTATCTATGTATGTGTATCTCTCTCTCCCTCCATATTAGCTGGGCAAACAATTTTGACCCCGTCAGTGGTAATTTGTTGTTTGGTTTTTGCCTTGTTTGTTGTCCTTTCTTTTATTTTTGGGAAATTTAATTAACAAAAGGGTCAATTGTCGCGTGTGGACACACTGCTGGACATACGACACTCCGAGTGGGCAAACAATATTTTTGATTAATTTATGAATATTCGTGTGAATTTGTTTGTTTCTATTTGCATAGATGTTTTACCCTGCATGTATACTATCCCCACATATACATATATTCTATTCGATTGCGTGTTTCGGTCATAAAAGTTCAAGTTTAATGAGAGAAACATTTTCGTAATTATTGCTATTATTATTATTTTATTGTTGCGTAATTGTTGTAATTGTTTTTATTTTTATGTGGCATATATAATATAATATATGACTTACATTAGCAGACACCACAAAACGAGAGCGCATAGAGGGCAGGGGTGTACAAATATTTAAGTGCTTGATTATGCCTGGGAATGCCGATCAAAAAATAAGATAAAGGTAAATTTCAGTCAGGCAACTTGAATGATATTAGTGTTATTAGGTAAACTAGAAGAACTCTGCAAACAACTCTTACCAATTTTCTTAAAGCTCCCTATGTTCGGACATCTAGTAATGAATTAGAAAAAAATATATAAATCGGTTGAAAATTGCAGTGTAACAATGCACTGTCAAAATTTTCAACAATCGAGTCGAAATTTTATTTCCCAAAATTCCAAGCTTTTGATAGAATTTTAAAGTATGTAAAAATGTAAGAAGAAATAGATCAAATATTTTGAAATCGGTAAAAAATTGTCTAAAATACAGCCCAAAGAAAATCGAAACTTTGACCAAAACTATACAATTTTTCAAAAAATTTTCAAAAATCTCCAGCGTTGCAATCTTCTAAAGTATTCTAAAAATTCGTATTCTTCTAAAAATTCGTTAAAAACTGCATTAAAACTTTGAAAATCGGTAGAAAATTGTCCTAAAACAGCCTTAGGAAAATAACAATTTTTACAAAAAAAAATTCAATAACTGGTCCAAAATTTATGCAAATACCTCAACTTTGCACACCTGTAATTTAGCCAATTTTTGGACGATTTCAAAAAGTCATGTCTTTTTTTGCTGCTCTGAATGTAAATTATACAATGGCATTCAAATCTCAAAAACTAATTTTGACCCGATTTTTGTAAAATTTTTCAAAAATCGAGTCGAAATTTTATTTCCCAAAATTCCAAACTTTTGATAGCATTTTAAAGTATGTGAAAATGTAAAAAGAAATACATAAAATATTTTGAAATCGGAAGAAAATTGTCTAAAATACAGCCCAATAAAAATCGAAACTTTGACCAAAATTATACAATTTTTGAAAAAATTTTCAAAAATCTCCAGCGTTGCAATCTTCTAAAGTATGGATGGCATTTTAAAGTAGATAAAAATTCGATAAAAACTGCATTAAAACTTCGAAAATCGGTAGAAAATTGTCCTAAATACAGCCTGACGAAAATAACAATTTTGACAAAAAAAATTTCAATAACTGGTCCAAAATTTATGCAAATACCTCAACTTTGCACACCTGTAATTTAGCCAATTTTTGGACGATTTCAAAAAGTCATGTCTTTTTTTGCTGCTCTGAATGCAAATTATACAATGGCATTCAAATCTCAAAAACTAATTTTGACCCGATTTTTGAAAAAAATTGCAGTGTATACACTGTAAAAATTTTCAAAAATCGAGTCGAAATTTTATTTCCCAAAATTCCAAGCTTTTGATAGCATTTTAAAGTATGTAAAAATGTAAAAAGAAATAGATAAAATATTTTGAAATCGGTAGAAAATTGTCTAAAATACAGCCCAATAAAAATCGAAACTTTGACCAAAATTATACAATTTTTCAAAAAATTTTCAAAAATCTCCAGCGTTGCAATCTTCTAAAGTATGGATGGCATTTTAAAGTAGATAAAAATTCGATAAAAACTGCATTAAAACTTCGAAAATCGGTAGAAAATTGTCCTAAATACAGCCTGACGAAAATAACAATTTTGACAAAAAAAATTTCAATAACTGGTCCAAAATTTATGCAAATACCTCAACTTTGCACACCTGTAATTTAGCCAATTTTTGGACGATTTCAAAAAGTCATGTCTTTTTTTGCTGCTCTGAATGCAAATTATACAATGGCATTCAAATCTCAAAAACTAATTTTGACCCGATTTTTGAAAAAAATTGCAGTGTATACACTGTAAAAATTTTCAAAAATCGAGTCGAAATTTTATTTCCCAAAATTCCAAGCTTTTGATAGCATTTTAAAGTATGTAAAAATGTAAAAAGAAATAGATAAAATATTTTGAAATCGGTAGAAAATTGTCTAAAATACAGCCCAATAAAAATCGAAACTTTGACCAAAATTATACAATTTTTCAAAAAATTTTAAAAAATCTCCAGCGTTGCAATCTTCTAAAGTATGGATGGCATTTTAAAGTAGATAAAAATTCGATAAAAACTGCATTAAAACTTCGAAAATCGGTAGAAAATTGTCCTAAATACAGCCTGACGAAAATAACAATTTTGACAAAAAAATTTCAATAACTGGTCCAAAATTTATGCAAATACCTCAACTTTGCACACCTGTAATTTAGCCAATTTTTAGACGATTTCAAAAAGTCATGTCTTTTTTTGCTGCTCTGAATGCAAATTATACAATGGCATTCAAATCTCAAAAACTAATTTTGACCCGATTTTTGAAAAAAATTGCAGTGTATACACTGTAAAAATTTTCAAAAATCGAGTCGAAATTTTTTTTCCCAAAATTCCAAGCTTTTGATAGCATTTTAAAGTATGTAAAAATGTAAAAAGAAATAGATAAAATATTTTGAAATCGGTAGAAAATTGTCTAAAATACAGCCCAATAAAAATCGAAACTTTGACCAAAAGTATACAATTTTTCAAAAAATTTTCAAAAATCTTCAGCGTTGCAATCTTTTAAAGTATGGATGGCATTTTAAAGTAGATAAAAATTCGATAAAAACTGCATTAAAACTTCGAAAATCGGTAGAAAATTGTCCTAAATACAGCCTTAGGAAAATAACAATTTTTACAAAAAAAAATTCAATAACTGGTCCAAAATTTATGCAAATACCTCAACTTTGCACACCCGTAATTTAGACAATTTTTGGACGATTTCAAAAAGTCATGTCTTTTTTTGCTGCTCTGAATGCAAATTATACAATGGCATTCAAATCTCAAAAACTAATTTTGACCCGATTTTTGAAAAAAATTGCAGTGTAAAAATTTTCAAAAATCGAGTCGAAATTTTATTTCCCAAAATTCCAAGCTTTTGATAGCATTTTAAAGTATGTAAAAATGTAAAAAGAAATAGATAAAATATTTTGAAATCGGTAGAAAATTGTCTAAAATACAGCCCAATAAAAATCGAAACTTTGACCAAAATTATAAAATTTTTCAAAAAATTTTCAAAAATCTTCAGCGTTGCAATCTTCTAAAGTTTGGATGGCATTTTAAAGTAGATAAAAATTCGATAAAAACTGCATTAAAACTTCGAAAATCGGTAGAAAATTGTCCTAAATACAGCCTGACGAAAATAACAATTTTGACAAAAAAAATTTCAATAACTGGTCCAAAATTTATGCAAATACCTCAACTTTGCACACCTGTAATTTAGCCAATTTTTGGACGATTTCAAAAAGTCATGTCTTTTTTTGCTGCTCTGAATACAAATTATACAATGGCATTCAAATCTCAAAAACTAATTTTGACCCGATTTTTGAAAAAATTGCAGTGTATACACTGTAAAAATTTTCAAAAATCGAGTCGAAATTTTTTTTCCCAAAATTCCAAGCTTTTGATAGCATTTTAAAGTATGTAAAAATGTAAAAAGAAATAGATAAAATATTTTGAAATCGGTAGAAAACTTTGACCAAAATTATACAATTTTTGAAAAAATTTTCAAAAATCTCCAGCGTTGCAATCTTCTAAAGTATGGATGGCATTTTAAAGTAGATAAAAATTCGATAAAAACTGCATTAAAACTTCGAAAATCGGTAGAAAATTGTCCTAAATACAGCCTGACGAAAATAACAATTTTGACAAAAAAAATTTCAATAACTGGTCCAAAATTTATGCAAATACCTCAACTTTGCACACCTGTAATTTAGCCAATTTTTGGACGATTTCAAAAAGTCATGTCTTTTTTTGCTGCTCTGAATGCAAATTATACAATGGCATTCAAATCTCAAAAACTAATTTTGACCCGATTTTTGAAAAAAATTGCAGTGTATACACTGTAAAAATTTTCAAAAATCGAGTCGAAATTTTATTTCCCAAAATTCCAAGCTTTTGATAGCATTTTAAAGTATGTAAAAATGTAAAAAGAAATAGATAAAATATTTTGAAATCGGTAGAAAATTGTCTAAAATACAGCCCAATAAAAATCGAAACTTTGACCAAAATTATACAATTTTTCAAAAAATTTTCAAAAATCTCCAGCGTTGCAATCTTCTAAAGTATGGATGGCATTTTAAAGTAGATAAAAATTCGATAAAAACTGCATTAAAACTTCGAAAATCGGTAGAAAATTGTCCTAAATACAGCCTGACGAAAATAACAATTTTGACAAAAAAAATTTCAATAACTGGTCCAAAATTTATGCAAATACCTCAACTTTGCACACCTGTAATTTAGCCAATTTTTGGACGATTTCAAAAAGTCATGTCTTTTTTTGCTGCTCTGAATGCAAATTATACAATGGCATTCAAATCTCAAAAACTAATTTTGACCCGATTTTTGAAAAAAATTGCAGTGTATACACTGTAAAAATTTTCAAAAATCGAGTCGAAATTTTATTTCCCAAAATTCCAAGCTTTTGATAGCATTTTAAAGTATGTAAAAATGTAAAAAGAAATAGATAAAATATTTTGAAATCGGTAGAAAATTGTCTAAAATACAGCCCAATAAAAATCGAAACTTTGACCAAAATTATACAATTTTTCAAAAAATTTTAAAAAATCTCCAGCGTTGCAATCTTCTAAAGTATGGATGGCATTTTAAAGTAGATAAAAATTCGATAAAAACTGCATTAAAACTTCGAAAATCGGTAGAAAATTGTCCTAAATACAGCCTGACGAAAATAACAATTTTGACAAAAAAATTTCAATAACTGGTCCAAAATTTATGCAAATACCTCAACTTTGCACACCTGTAATTTAGCCAATTTTTAGACGATTTCAAAAAGTCATGTCTTTTTTTGCTGCTCTGAATGCAAATTATACAATGGCATTCAAATCTCAAAAACTAATTTTGACCCGATTTTTGAAAAAAATTGCAGTGTATACACTGTAAAAATTTTCAAAAATCGAGTCGAAATTTTTTTCCCAAAATTCCAAGCTTTTGATAGCATTTTAAAGTATGTAAAAATGTAAAAAGAAATAGATAAAATATTTTGAAATCGGTAGAAAATTGTCTAAAATACAGCCCAATAAAAATCGAAACTTTGACCAAAAGTATACAATTTTTCAAAAAATTTTCAAAAATCTTCAGCGTTGCAATCTTTTAAAGTATGGATGGCATTTTAAAGTAGATAAAAATTCGATAAAAACTGCATTAAAACTTCGAAAATCGGTAGAAAATTGTCCTAAATACAGCCTTAGGAAAATAACAATTTTTACAAAAAAAAAATTCAATAACTGGTCCAAAATTTATGCAAATACCTCAACTTTGCACACCCGTAATTTAGACAATTTTTGGACGATTTCAAAAAGTCATGTCTTTTTTTGCTGCTCTGAATGCAAATTATACAATGGCATTCAAATCTCAAAAACTAATTTTGACCCGATTTTTGAAAAAAATTGCAGTGTAAAAATTTTCAAAAATCGAGTCGAAATTTTATTTCCCAAAATTCCAAGCTTTTGATAGCATTTTAAAGTATGTAAAAATGTAAAAAGAAATAGATAAAATATTTTGAAATCGGTAGAAAATTGTCTAAAATACAGCCCAATAAAAATCGAAACTTTGACCAAAATTATAAAATTTTTCAAAAAATTTTCAAAAATCTTCAGCGTTGCAATCTTCTAAAGTTTGGATGGCATTTTAAAGTAGATAAAAATTCGATAAAAACTGCATTAAAACTTCGAAAATCGGTAGAAAATTGTCCTAAATACAGCCTGACGAAAATAACAATTTTGACAAAAAAAATTTCAATAACTGGTCCAAAATTTATGCAAATACCTCAACTTTGCACACCTGTAATTTAGCCAATTTTTGGACGATTTCAAAAAGTCATGTCTTTTTTTGCTGCTCTGAATACAAATTATACAATGGCATTCAAATCTCAAAAACTAATTTTGACCCGATTTTTGAAAAAAATTGCAGTGTATACACTGTAAAAATTTTCAAAAATCGAGTCGAAATTTTATTTCCCAAAATTCCAAGCTTTTGATAGCATTTTAAAGTATGTAAAAATGTAAAAAGAAATAGATAAAATATTTTGAAATCGGTAGAAAATTGTCTAAAATACGGCCCAATCAAAATCGAAACTTTGACCAAAATTATACAATTTTTAAAACAATTTTCAAAAATCTCCAGCGTTGCAATCTTCTAAAGTATGGATGGCATTTTAAAGTAGATAAAAATTCGATAAAAACTGCATTAAAACTTCGAAAATCGGTAAAAAATTGTCCTAAATACAGCCTTAGGAAAATAACAATTTTTACAAAAAAAAATTCAATAACTGGTCCAAAATTTATGCAAATATCTCAACTTTGCACACCTGTAATTTAGCCAATTTTTGGACGATTTCAAAAAGTCATGTCTTTTTTTGCTGCTCTGAATGCAAATTATACAATGGCATTCAAATCTCAAAAACTAATTTTGACCCGATTTTTGAAAAAAATTGCAGTGTATATACTGTAAAAATTTTCAAAAATCGAGTCGAAATTTTTTTTCCCAAAATTCCAAGCTTTTGATAGCATTTTAAAGTATGTAAAAATGTAAAAAGAAATAGATAAAATATTTTGAAATCGGTAGAAAATTGTCTAAAATACGGCCCAATCAAAATCGAAACTTTGACCAAAATTATACAATTTTTAAAACAATTTTCAAAAATCTCCAGCGTTGCAATCTTCTAAAGTATGGATGGCATTTTAAAGTAGATAAAAATTCGATAAAAACTGCATTAAAACTTCGAAAATCGGTAAAAAATTGTCCTAAATACAGCCTTAGGAAAATAACAATTTTTACAAAAAAAAATTCAATAACTGGTCCAAAATTTATGCAAATACCTCAACTTTGCACACCTGTAATTTAGCCAATTTTTGGACGATTTCAAAAAGTCATGTCTTTTTTTGCTGCTCTGAATGCAAATTATACAATGGCATTCAAATCTCAAAAACTAATTTTGACCCGATTTTTGAAAAAAATTGCAGTGTATACACTGTAAAAATTTTCAAAAATCGAGTCGAAATTTTTTTTCCCAAAATTCCAAGCTTTTGATAGCATTTTAAAGTATGTAAAAATGTAAAAAGAAATAGATAAAATATTTTGAAATCGGTAGAAAATTGTCTAAAATACGGCCCAATCAAAATCGAAACTTTGACCAAAATTATACAATTTTTAAAACAATTTTCAAAAATCTCCAGCGTTGCAATCTTCTAAAGTATGGATGGCATTTTAAAGTAGATAAAAATTCGATAAAAACTGCATTAAAACTTCGAAAATCGGTAAAAAATTGTCCTAAATACAGCCTTAGGAAAATAACAATTTTTACAAAAAAAAATTCAATAACTGGTCCAAAATTTATGCAAATACCTCAACTTTGCACACCTGTAATTTAGCCAATTTTTGGACGATTTCAAAAAGTCGTGTCTTTTTTTGCTGCTCTGAATGCAAATTATACAATGGCATTCAAATCTCAAAAACTAATTTTGACCCGATTTTTGAAAAAATTGCAGTGTATACACTGTAAAAATTTTCAAAAATCGAGTCGAAATTTTATTTCCCAAAATTCCAAGCTTTTGATAGCATTTTAAAGTATGTAAAAATGGAAGAAGAAATAGATAAAATATTTTGAAATTGGTAAAAAATTGTCTAAAATACAGCCCAAAGAAAATCGAAACTTTGACCAAAACTATACAATTTTTCAAAAAATTTTAAAAAATCTCCAGCGTTGCAATCTTCTAAAGTATGGATGGCATTTTAAAGTAGATAAAAATTCGTTAAAAACTGCATTAAAACTTTGAAAATCGGTAGAAAATTGTCCTAAATACAGCCTTAGGAAAATAACAATTTTTACAAAAAAAATTTCAATAACTGGTCCAAAATTTATGCAAATACCTCAACTTTGCACACCCGTAATGTAGACAATTTTTGGACGATTTCAAAAAGTCATGTCTTTTTTTGCTGCTCTAAATGTAAATTATACAATGGCATTCAAATCTCAAAAACTAATTTTGACCCGATTTTTGAAAACAATTGCAGTGTATACACTGTAAAAATTTTCAAAAATCGAGTCGAAATTTTTTTTTCCCAAATTCCAAGCTTTTGATAGCATTTTAAAGTATGTAAAAATGTAAAAAGAAATAGATAAAATATTTTGAAATCGGTAGAAAATTGTCTAAAATACAGCCCAATAAAAATCGAAACTTTGATCAAAATTATACAATTTTTCAAAAAATTTTCAAAAATCTCCAGCGTTGCAATCTTCTAAAGTATGGATGGCATTTTAGAAAATTGTCTAAAATACAGCCCAAAGAAAATTAAAGCTTTGACCAAAATTATAAAATTTTTCAAAAAATTTTCAAAAATCTCCAGCGTTGCAATCTTCTAAAGTATGGATGGTATTTTAAAGTAGATAAAAATTCGATAAAAACTGCATTTAAACTTTGAAAATCGATAAAAAATTGTTTAAAATACAGCCTTAGGAAAATTTAAATTTTACCACCAATTTTCCAATGGCTCTTCCAAATTGTATGCAAAAACCTCAACTTTGCAAACCTCTAACTATGCCAATTTTTGTCCGATTTCAACAATTCATGTTTTTTTTTACAGTGATCCTTCAAAGGACTCTCGAGATATTTACTATTTTTTGTAACCAAAAAACTTTTTTTTTCAGCTTCCAGGATCTCATAGTGCCAGTCGACGCTGCTCACTGAAGACTTTTAATCTTATCAAAGGACATTTTTATCCTTATTAGTGAAGACACAGTTTATTTTGAAATGCCGCTATTTTTTATATAATTCAATCGTATTATTGCTAAAATAACAATAAAAATTCGATTTTTTTTTATTTCTGTTTTTGTCCCTAGTGTTTCTTAAATAACTAAGTACTTGTTGATTTTTCAGTTAATTTAATTAAGTCTTTGTACGTTTTTCAGTATTTGAAAGTACTTAATTTAAATTTAAATATTCAATATGTTACTTAATTAAATGTAATTAAGTACTTGTGGCTTTTTCAGTAGCAAAAAATTTAATTTAGTTAAATACTTCTCCATATTTCAATAACAAGAAAGTACCTAATTAAATTTAATTAAGTACTTTTCGATTTTTCAGTAACAAAAGTTTATTAAGTATTGTTCGATTTTTCAGTAAGAAAAAAGTACTCAATTAAATTTAATTAGTACTTGAAAATTTTTCAGTGCGGAAAAAGT
The DNA here is from genome assembly GCA_018150735.1 of Drosophila sp. 14030-0761.01. Classification (NCBI taxonomy): domain Eukaryota; kingdom Metazoa; phylum Arthropoda; class Insecta; order Diptera; family Drosophilidae; genus Drosophila; species Drosophila sp. 14030-0761.01. The sequence goes on from JAECWO010000031.1 coordinate 16,087,499, forward strand.
ACTTAATTAAATTTAATTCAGTAATCGTTGTTTTTTTAGTAACCAAAAAAATTTAATTTAAAATAAAACTAAAAATTGGAAAAAAAATACCGATAATTATGTTTTTTATAATTTTTATTAAGATTTAGTTTAGATACAAATGGTTTTACTATAATTCATGCTTAATTTTATTATAATAAATAACTATTGTATTAAAAATATCAATAAATATGCGTTTTTTTTCAAATTTTCAGACATTGAATTTTGGGAAAGGAGGTTAGTCATAAAAATGACCAAAAAAGGTTAGTTAGAAGTCCTTGGTGAGCTGCTTCTTCTGGCACTATGATATCCTGGAAGGTCCTTCAGGGAGCTGAAATAAAAAAAGTTTTTTGCTTAGAAAAAAATATGAAATATTTCGCGAGTGCTTTGAAGGATCAGGACATAAAGAATGTAAAATTAATTGGATCAACAAGGGTCACCTGCGGAAAACTAAGATATAAAGGATTTTGTGGTTTTTTCTGTTTTTTACACAAAAAAATAAAAAAACTGAAAAATAAAAAATAAGCACTAAAATATAAAAAACAAAAACTAAAAAATAAAAGCTAAAAATAAACTAAAAAAAATAAGAACCAGACACTAAAAATAAAAACTAAAAATAAAACATTAAAATATAAAAACCAAAAAAATAAAATAATAGCTAAGAAATAAAAACTAAAAAATAAAAACTAAAAAAAAACGAAGAAATAAAAAGAAAAAACATTTTTTAATTTTAAGGTTTTTATTTTTAAGTTTTTATTTTTAAGTTTTTTAATTTTTAGATTTTATTTTGTAAAATTAAAATTTAAAATTTAAAATTTTAATTTTAATTTTAAAAATAAATCTAAAAATAAAATATAAAACAAAGGTCAAAAAAATTTAAAAAAAATAAAATTAAAAAATTAATTTTAATTTTAATTTTAATTTTAATTTTAATTTTAATTTTAATTTTAATTTTAATTTTAATTTTAATTTTAATTTTAATTTTAATTTTAATTTTAATTTTAATTTTAATTTTAATTTTAATTTTAATTTTAATGTTAATGTTAATTTTAATTTTAATTTTAAAAATAAATCTAAAAATAAAATATAAAATAAAGGTCAAAGTTCAAAGGTCAAAGTTCAGAGGTGAAAGGTCAAAGTTCAAAGGTGGAAAGGTGAAAGATCAAAGTTCAAAGGTCAAAGTTCAAAGGTGAAAGGTCAAAGTTCAAAGGTGAAAGGTCAATGTACAAAGGTCAAAGTTCAAAGGTGAAAGGTCAATGTTTACCTCTAAACTTTGACCTTTAACCTTTGAACTTTGACCTTTCACCTTTTAACTTACCTTTGACTTTTGAACTTTGACCTTTCACCTTTCCACCTTTGAACATTGACCTTTAACCTTTGAACTTTGACCTTTGAACTTTAACCTTTGAACTTTATTTTATTTTTTATTTTTAGATTTATTTTTAAAATTAAAATTAAAATTAAAATTAAAATTAAAATTAAAATTAAAATTAAAATTAAAATTAAAATTAAAATTAAAATTAAAATTAAAATTAAAATTAAAATTAAAATTAAAATTAAAATTAAAATTAAAATTAAAATTAAAATTAAAATTAAAATTAAAATTAAAATTAAAATTAAAATTAAAATTAAAATTAAAATTAAAATTAAAATTAAAATTAAAATTAAAATTAAAATTAAAATTAAAATTAAAATTAAAATTAAAATTAAAATTAAAATTAAAATTAAAATTAAAATTAAAATTAAAATTAAAATTAAAATTAAAATTAAAATTAAAATTAAAATTAAAATTAAAATTAAAATTAAAATTAAAATTAAAATTAAAATTAAAATTAAAATTAAAATTAAAATTAAAATTAAAATTAAAATTAAAATTAAAATTAAAATTAAAATTAAAATTAAAATTAAAATTAAAATTAAAATTAAAATTAAAATTAAAATTAAAATTAAAATTAAAATTAAAATTAAAATTAAAATTAAAATTAAAATTAAAATTAAAATTAAAATTAAAATTAAAATTAAAATTAAAATTAAAATTAAAATTAAAATTAAAATTAAAATTAAAATTAAAATTAAAATTAAAATTAAAATTAAAATTAAAATTAAAATTAAAATTAAAATTAAAATTAAAATTAAAATTAAAATTAAAATTAAAATTAAAATTAAAATTAAAATTAAAATTAAAATTAAAATTAAAATTAAAATTAAAATTAAAATTAAAATTAAAATTAAAATTAAAAATTAAAATTAAATAAAATTAATAAAATTGTAAAAAAAATAAAAAATAAAAATTTTTATTTTCATTCAATTGGCATTCAAATCAAAGAAACTAATTTCGACCCGACTTTTTAAAAAAATTGCAGTGTATACACTGTGAAAATTTTCAAAAATCGAGTCGAAATTTTTTTCCCAGCTTTTCATAGCATTTTAAAGTATGTAAAAATGTAAAAAGAAATAGATAAAATATTTTGAAATTGGTAGAAAATTGTCTATAATACAGCCCAAGAAAATCGAAGCTTTGACCAAAATTATACAATTTTTCAAAAAATTTTCAAAAATCTCCAGCGTTCCAATCTTCTAATTGCAGTGTATACACTGTAAAAATTTTCAAAAATCGAGTCGAAATTTTATTTCCCAAAATTCCAAGCTTTTGATAGCATTTTAAAGTATGTAAAAATGGAAGAAGAAATAGATAAAATATTTTGAAATTGGTAAAAAATTGTCTAAAATACAGCCCAAAGAAAATCGAAACTTTGACCAAAACTATACAATTTTTCAAAAAATTTTCAAAAATCTCCAGCGTTGCAATCTTTTAAAGTATGGATGGCATTTTAAAGTAGATAAAAATTTTTTACAAAAAAAATTTCAATAACTGGTCCAAAATTTATGCAAATACCTCAACTTTGCACACCCGTAATGTAGACAATTTTTGGACGATTTCAAAAAGTCATGTCTTTTTTTGCTGCTCTGAATGCAAATTATACAATGGCATGCAAATCTCAAAAACTAATTTTAACCCGATTTTTGAAAAAAATTGCAGTGTATACACTGTAAAAATTTTCAAAAATCGAGTCGAAATTTTATTTCCCAAAATTCCAAGCTTTTGATAGCATTTTAAAGTATGTAAAAATGGAAGAAGAAATAGATAAAATATTTTGAAATTGGTAAAAAATTGTCTAAAATACAGCCCAAAGAAAATCGAAACTTTGACCAAAATTATACAATTTTTCAAAAAATTTTAAAAAATCTCCAGCGTTGCAATCTTCTAAAGTATGGATGACATTTTAAAGTAGATAAAAATTCGTTAAAAACTGCATTAAAACTTTGAAAATCGGTTGAAAATTGTCCTAAATACAGCCTTAGGAAAATAACAATTTTTACAAAAAAAATTTCAATAACTGGTCCAAAATTTATGCAAATACCTCAACTTTGCACACCCGTAATGTAGACAATTTTTGGACGATTTCAAAAAGTCATGTCTTTTTTTGCTGCTCTGAATGCAAATTATACAATGGCATGCAAATCTCAAAAACTAATTTTGACCCGATTTTTGAAAAAAATTGCAGTGTATACACTGTAAAAATTTTCAAAAATCGAGTCGAAATTTTTTCCCAAAATTCCAAGCTTTTGATAGCATTTTAAAGTATGTAAAAATGTAAAAAGAAATAGATAAAATATTTTGAAATCGGTAGAAAATTGTCTAAAATACAGCCCAATAAAAATCGAAACTTTGATCAAAATTATACAATTTTTCAAAAAATTTTCAAAAATCTCCAGCGTTGCAATCTTCTAAAGTATGGATGGCATTTTAAAGTAGATAAAAATTCGATAAAAACTGCTTTAAAACTTTGAAAATCGGCAAAAAATTGTCCTAAATACAGCCTTAGGAAAATAACAATTTTTACAAAAAAAAATTCAATAACTGGTCCAAAATTTATGCAAATACCTCAACTTTGCACACCTGTAATTTAGCCAATTTTTGGACGATTTCAAAAAGTCATGTCTTTTTTTGCTGCTCTGAATGCAAATTATACAATGGCATTCAAATCTCAAAAACTAATTTTGACCCGATTTTTGAAAAAAATTGCAGTGTATACACTGTAAAAATTTTCAAAAATCGAGTCGAAATTTTTTTCCCAAAATTCCAAGCTTTTGATAGCATTTTAAAGTATGTAAAAATGTAAAAAGAAATAGATAAAATATTTTGAAATCGGTAGAAAATTGTCTAAAATACAGCCCAATAAAAATCGAAACTTTGACCAAAATTATACAATTTTTCAAAAAATTTTCAAAATTCTCCAGCGTTCCAATCTTCTAAAGTATGGATGGCATTTTAAAGTAGATAAAAATTCAATAAAAACTGCATTAAAACTTCGAAAATCGGTAGAAAATTGTCCTAAATACAGCCTTACGAAAATAACAATTTTGACAAAAAAAATTTCAATAACTGGTCCAAAATTTATGCAAATACCTCAACTTTGCACACCTGTAATTTAGCCAATTTTTGGACGATTTCAAAAAGTCGTGTCTTTTTTTGCTGCTCTGAATGCAAATTATACAATGGCATTCAAATCTCAAAAACTAATTTTGACCCGATTTTTGAAAAAAATTGCAGTGTATACACTGTAAAAATTTTCAAAAATCGAGTCGAAATTTTTTTCCCAAAATTCCAAGCTTTTGATAGCATTTTAAAGTATGTAAAAATGTAAAAAGAAATAGATAAAATACTTTGAAATCGGTAGAAAATTGTCTAAAATTGTATAATTTGGGTCAAAGCTTCAATTTGCTTTGGGCTGTATTTTAGACAATTTTCTAAAATGCCATCCGTACTTTAGAAGATTGCAACGCTGGAGATTTTTGAAAATTTTTTGAAAAATTGTATAGTTTTGGTCAAAGTTTCGATTTTCTTTGGGCTGTATTTTAGACAATTTTTTACCAATTTCAAAATATTTTATCAGCCCAATAAAAATCGAAACTTTGACCAAAATTATACAATTTTTCAAAAAATTTTAAAAAATCTCCAGCGTTGCAATCTTCTAAAGTATGGATGGCATTTTAAATTAGATAAAAATTCGATAAAAACTGCATTAAAACTTTGAAAATCGGCAAAAAATTGTCCTAAATACAGCCTTAGGAAAATAACAATTTTGACAAAAAAAATTTCAATAACTGGTCCAAAATTTATGCAAATACCTCAACTTTGCACACCTGTAATTTAGTCAATTTTTGGACGATTTCAAAAAGTCGTGTCTTTTTTTGCTGCTCTGAATGCAAATTATACAATGGCATTCAAATCTCAAAAACTAATTTTGACCCGATTTTTGAAAAAAATTGCAGTGTATACACTGTAAAAATTTTCAAAAATCGAGTCGAAATTTTATTTCCCAAAATTCCAAGCTTTTGATAGCATTTTAAAGTATGTAAAAATGGAAGAAGAAATAGATAAAATATTTTGAAATTGGTAAAAAATTGTCTAAAATACAGCCCAAAGAAAATCGAAACTTTGACCAAAACTATACAATTTTTCAAAAAATTTTCAAAAATCTCCAGCGTTGCAATCTTCTTAAGTTTGGATGGTATTTTAAAGTAGATAAAAATTCGATAACAACTGCATTTAAACTTTGAAAATCGATAGAAAATTGTCCTAAATACAGCCTTAGGAAAATTTAAATTTTTACCATCAATTTTTTTTAATGGCTGTTCCAAATTGTATGCAAAAACCTCAACTTTGCAAACCTCTAACTATGTCTAGCTGTCTCAATCGACTCGGCTATTGATACTGATCAAGAATATATATACTTTATAGGGTCGGAGAAGCTTCCTTCTCTCTGTTACATACATTTTGGCGACTTTAATATACCATTTCATTCTATGAATGCACGGTATAAAAATGTTTAAATCGGTTTAAAATTGTCTAAAATACAGCCGAAGAAAAATTGGAATTTTGAAATGGCCGAGTTACAAGGACTTTTGTGTATGCCAAAATCCGCAAATACAACCGAAGCATGAAAGAACATAGTTAGCTAGGATTTCCTTGATGAACCGCATCGATTGGGATCAAAAAAAAAGTAGGGGTCATCTAAGGATGCAGGACATGCAGGACATACTTCTGCTGATATGTTATACTCATAAGTATGTTTTAATATACTTAGTTGTAAATTTTAATCAAATGAATACATGGATTGATAAATTAATACATAAATACAAAAATTATTGATTGATTAATTAATAAATTACACACATGCTGACTAAAAGAGTTTTTATGCCAAATATACTATCTTTGCTGCATAAGTGAATTTTTGAATCACTCATTCCAGAAGATTAGATATTAAACGTCAAGTCACAAGGTTCTCCTATCAAGAGTTAATAAAAGAAAAATTTTAGCTCAAATCAATAAACAATTTAAGAAATAAACTGAAACTGAAATTCCTCTTCAATTTACTTGGCCTCAAAAGTCAGTTACCAAAAATCCAATTTAAAATCCCCTGAGGAAACTATACACCAACTAAAACAAAAACATTTATGTACATACATATGTACAATAGCCGTCCCCCTTCCCTCCTGATCACCATACAAATTTTCCACAAACTTCTGCCAAACTATTTTCCACAAATTGAATGACAAAAGTTGGAATTCCCACACATGATTTTGCTTGGTCATTTTTCACAAAAACTTTGTCGCACAATAAAATCAATAAGTGATTTTACTAAACTTGTTTTGCCACTTTACATTTTTAACTATTTTCGGGGAATGGTGGGGGGGGGGTTTGGTGTGTTGACTCTAAATTTGATTTATGGCAAAGGTAGGTATTTGTGAATTAGTATTACCTCTGGAGTCCTTGGTCCTTCTTCTCGTTGTGTTTATTTTTGTGTGCAGCCAAAGCACCTTGATATTGCGGTGTTTGGACATGAATTTTTCATGACACTTTTGTGCAGTCGCTCCAAGGAAGCACTTCAAAGGATGCACAGAGTCAACTAACTGACTCTGACTGAGGCAAATGGTAACTGTTATGGCAAACAAGGATAATGCAGCAATGGAGATTGTGGAGTACTGAGTGAGTGGCAATGAAAGCTGTCTGTGGCATGGACTGAGGGCATGAATAATGAATGCGTCCAGTTGGCTAGAGGAATATGTGTGCTAAACTGTCAGTAATTGAAGACGGGCCAAGCACTTAAGCCAAGACACGCTCACACTCACACCTCGTCACTCCTCACTTTTGGTATCCTTTTCTAGTGAGCTTTCGGTACGGCAATTAACTTTACAAATCGCATGTGAGCCTGTGATTAATTATTCCAAAACCGGACACTATTCATTCCCATTCCAAATTCCAATTCCATGCCTCCTCAAACCGGACAGTTAACCCATTTCGACTTGAAAAAGGGTTGCACAACAGCTGGAGAGGTGTAGATTGAGATGAAGGTAGCCAAAGAGAGGGACAGGGGGTGGGAGAGGGGTGTGTGTGTGTGTAGTTTTGACATTTCACAGTTTTCTGGAACACATTTGATGAATGTTTTTGCTCATAAGGCGTAAATTGAAACTATACGGAGACCGAGACCGGGCTTGACCGTTGAAGAAAACCCAAAAATTTCTATGCCCATTTGACCACATGCCACTTAGCACATGTTCTCCTACTCACTCCGCACCCCCTACTATCCACTCTAATCTCCCCCTAACCCCACACACACACATATGAATGGGAGGTTGGTTCCCTTTTTTGGGTCAGTTTTCTTAACGTGGACAAAAGTTTTGCATTAATTTTGATTTGGTCAACACTTCATTAATCACGCCCCAAAACTGAAAACGTGCTGCTAATGTCCTGTGGTCCCAGGACATGTGTGTGTGAGCCAAAGTTTTATTAGATACTTATCGAAACCTTTTTCCTTTTTCTTCCCCCCTTATTTTCATTGAATTTTCATTTAAGGACACGCACACAGCATCCAATTTCAGTTGTTCTGTGACCTCTTTAGAAAATTTACATGCCCACCGATCCTCGAAATCCTTTAGGCATACATGTGAAACAGCTGTTTAGCATAAGGGTTAACCTGAGGGTTGTTGACCGTGACAAATAGGTAAAGAAAGCAAACAGAATCTCATATGCTAAAGGGGTAAAAAGTTCAGAACGGAAATTGGCAGCATGAAGATTGCTTTAAAGATAGAAATTCATCTTTTACTACAAACTCCAAAAATTTTGAATTCTATCCCCCCAAAATTAAGCAAACGAAAGCAAAACCAACAAATAATAAAAACAACAAAATGAGGAAGGCAAAAATGCATTTAAAAACTCAAAAAGTGGAAAAACTTGCTTTTGCCTCAAGTGGAAAAAAAGAGAAAGAAAAAAAATGTATTATATTCATATAAGTAGATGTGTGTGTTTGTGTGTGTGTGCATCGTTCTTTATCCTTCATCATTTGCAGGACTCGTTGTAGTTGATGAAGAGCCTCGCTGAACTCTCTGAACACAGCCAGAAAAAACAGAAAGAAAGAAAGTAAAAAAAACACACACAAATAATTCCCTTTTTCCGCTTGTTTTTTGAATATGCAAAGAAGCAACTGCCTTAGGTGGCCCCACTCTCCCCATCTCCCCCATTCGCTCTCCATTTCCTTTAGTTTTTCTTAGTCGAGTGGCAAAAAGTTAATGGATTGTTAGCTTGCGGTTTCCTTGGAGCTCGGCGCTTGGATCCCTTCTACCTACTTGCTGTTGTCTGCAATTAAACATCTTCTCATGGAGGATCCTTATCCTGCTGACTGCCTGCAGTAGTACTTCTTGTGCTTCGTTTGCAGTTAATGAAATTGTTATAAAGCACTCCTAGAAATAATCTTCCTAGAAAGTGGGCGTGCTAGAATGGGGTAGGGGTGGTCGGCACATCTGGGCATCAGTTGTAGGCAGCGGCATATCTCAAACGCATATGGAGGGCATCCTTATTTATGTGGCAAAAAAGTTTACCAATTTTTTTTTTTTTGGTGAGTCGCCAAACTTTTTGGCCACATGAGCGAGGAAACAGAATGTTTGCCTAACACCCTGGACACATGGGAAAGAAGGGTATATTAAGATTGGAGACAAAGACTCTATAATCTTAAATATACATATGTATATTCTAGATAAGCATCAGTTCTTCACTATGAATAAAGATATCCATGACGCTAAGCCACCAAGTGTATTAGGAAATTTCTTTAAGTTTACATATTTTTATATGTTTAAAATTTAAGTCTTACTGTCTTCCTAATTGTATTATGTACAATATATTCAATATAAATCCAATATCTTAAAAAAAAACTGTGTAAATAATTCAGAAATTCAAAAAAATTACTAATAAAACTATTTACTACTAAAACGGCCCACAATGGAAAATGAATCAATGGGCGAAAATAACTTCATTAAAAAGATACATACATATATATTTATGTATGTATGTATGTATAACAAATTTTTAATTAAGAAGGACACAGTTATGAAATCAAAACCGCAAAAACCTCAAATAAATAAACCAAAAAATAACAGCAATAAAAAAAGTGAACATGGTTTTCGAGATATTTCAATTTAAAAACTATAAGTTCTATAAACATTACCTTATTATCAATGTAAACTTTACACATCTATTTTCTTGAACAAAACTGAGGATCGGTTATATATTATATGAATATTTATTTGCCCAAAGTTCGTACACATATTACAACTGAAAGTAGCCAAAATTAGAGAGAGCAAATCAGGCTATCGATACATTTAAGCTTACAACTATCGATAGAACTAGGAGTACAACCTATTAAAAATAATCAGGGCTGCAATAGAAACATATGGCATCTTCAACAAAAGATAGCCAATCTAACGAGTAGGATTACAAAAACAGAAAATAGAGTCCTGAGATGAAACTTTGAAAATCGAAAACCAAAATGTAACATGACTTTAAACAAATAAACTAAAAAGAATTAATTATTTTTGTAATTGATACGGAACTGAAACTGAAAGTCTCCAAAGGTTACACTAAAAATATTAGTGAGAAGAATAAGTAATCTTAAGACAGAATAAACAAAACAGTAGTCACTAAAAAGTAGCATATAAGTATATATATATGCTAATACAGGGTACTATGAGATCTACCCCCTAAATGTATGCAATTTTTTTTGTTTACTTGGTGAAAAATATTACAGAAAATGTTTTTTTTTTTCATCTTGTTCAGAATATTTATTTTACTTGTATATTAACAGGAGGGCATCATTATGAAGTGATTATAGCACTGGGGAAAATGGATACAGGCCCGATGATTGGCCAGATCATGGGGGAATAGAATGGAAAGGAAGGCGAAACTCTTAAGCTGAAGCTTATCATTCGTTCAACGCGAAGCCAAAGAGGATTATTACAAAATTTCCAATGAATTATAATTTAAAGCTGATTTCTGTATGCCATAAATTTAAATTACCGAAACAAAAAATCGATAGCCTACATTTTTAGCTAAAACCAAAAAGGAAAAACGCACGAATTCAGATGAGACGAACAATGGGCATAAAGAACAAAGGGAAGAAGCGAACAACAATTAAGGCAAAAGAAGACGAACAACGAAAATGAATATAACAACCCTCAATTACGACAGCAGCGAAATATTTTATATACTTTTTTTTTTTGGTCTTTTTTGGGGCTTTATGTGTGTGTACTTTTTAATTAGAACAACAACAGGACACATACAGGACATACAAGGATATGTCCGGACTCTCTCTCTCCAAGACACAAATAAAGTCACGTGTGGCTAAGACAACATGTGAGTTGGGAGCCTTAAGGACATTTGTGTCCTTTTTTATGGTTGAGCAAAAAAAGGTCTTCTGGCTTCTGGTCATGTCACTCACTCGCATATGCTAATTAGGCAATTAATATTTGTGGGCGAGACAACTTAATTTATAGAGAGCCAGACCAAGGAAACATATTTTCCATCTTGCCTTCTTATGAAATGTGATACCAAGTCCTTTTTTGGACCCCATGTCCTTTGCGCCATGCGTCATGCGGCAAGACAATAAACTTATCACATATTGTGACTCCCAAAAACTTTTGCGAACGAGTTTGATTTGCGGTCATGCCCCATCTTTCATTCAGGACATATCCTGCCCGCCTGCCTGCCTGTCAGGTCACTGATATGCGGCTCATGACCCTGAGAATGTGTATTTTCGAAAATGTTCCCATATTATTTAAGCATTTCATCATGAACAACAACTTTTGCATGCAAAGTCAGCAATAATAATATTTTCTTAGACACAAACACTTGGAGCCTGGTTATGGAAATTGGGTGTGGATTTGCTTCTCTGTGGTCACCAAACCAAATCAAACTACAGAGGAGTAGCATGTGCAAAAAGTGCATATAGAAATTTTCAGATTTTATGTCTCAAGGCGACATTTGTCAGACTCGGAGTTGAGTTGAGTTGGGCTGCGGTTGCTCTTAGAGATTTGATTAAGTTTTGTGTGTGGACTCTCAAGATGAAATGTGATACAGGCCAGAAAGTTGTCTCCATCTCTATATCGACTTCTAGTTTTTGAATCACTTTAAAAAGTATCTCATCTAATTTACTTTAATACGAAATATTTGGGAAATTTTTCTTTTTTATGGCAAATAAGTTAATCGCAAGTGAAAATAACTCTGAGCAATTTACTCAGCTGCTTAACCCCACCAAGGCTCCAACCAAGGCCCCCCTGCCAAACCCTTGAACAACATACGCCACGGCAAAAGGGCGAAGTTTCCAAGAAGATGAGTAAAAAAACGAAAAAAAAAGTTTTGTTTCTACGTATACGTAATGTGGCAATAAATGTTGCGCTCGATTAAAAAAGCATTGCATACTTTTGGGGGGCGGACTGTGCAAACTCAGACAGTAAAGAGATTGCGAAGGAGAAGAGATTGGTTGGAGGATTAAGGCAGTAAGCATTCACGTTTTCCACCTGACAACATAGCAGCTGTTTAAGTAAGTGGCAAACCGAGCTCGATTAAATGAAGCCTTGCCAAAATAAGTAAGTCATGTGAGCTAAATTCGATAGATACATATATGTATGTTGATTTACATTCTACTCAAGGTATAAAATTCCCCTCAGTGATTTTTCCTCATTTTGTTTTTGTAGGAAAAACTTCGCATTTTTGCCTCGCCCAAAAGTTTTCACAACATTGCACGCTTTTCTGGGTTCTTCTGGTCACAGCTGCTGTACTTCTATTTACGTGTTCTTAATTAGCAAGTGGCATAGAAAAAACTGAGAAAAAAAAAATAGAGGAACCTCATCCGAAATGCAATGTGCACTGGAATAGAAAGCCCTGCAAAAAACTAAATGCAATGCAGCCGTAGAGAAGCAACGGCAAAGAGGTCGTTCCACAAACCATAAACCAAAAGGATGAAAAGTTTTCTTTTTAAAATATTATTTTCATATTTTTTGTTTTCTCTCTCATTTAATATCATAATTTTGCTGTTCAGTTCTGGTTTTTTGTTTCAAGTGGGAAATCGTGAAGAAGTTCTTGCTCCCTTTCGCATCGCTTTGCATTTCCTGTAGCGTTTATGTCTGAGTGATTACTCTAGGATCACTTTGCAACCGGTTATCCTGGCCACTCGAAACACACAATGTCACAGCACACACCACGCCACACACACACACAGCCAATTAACTTCTCAAAACTGACCACCAACCGTGGCCGAGCTGACCATTATTTCATTATTCATGCCTTTATTAAGGGAACAAACAAATAAAAAAATTGATCAATTTGTTTAGTTCAATTTTCCGCAACATTAAAACTGACCTTAGGTCATTTTTTGGTACAAAACCGGTTCGTTCAAGGCGCGTGCCCCGACAATGGAATCAGTTTTCAATGGAGGGTTCCCATCCCTACCCATTCCGAGAACAATTTGTCCTGCAACCACCAAGGGCTAAGGGCAGGCCAGACAATGACACGAGCCTGCATTCGGGAATTGTTGTTGCCCCCTTGGACAGGGGTCAGTGGCAATTGGCTGTTTCCATATTCTCATGCCCAAAAGGGGCAAATGCAACGCTTGACATGTGCATTTTGTTGTACTTGCCCCCGAGGGGCAGGCAGGCAAAGACTCTGCATTCGCTCAGGGTGTTGCATTCAACTGCGCGAACAAACAAACAAGACACATAAACAAGGGAGGGAATTGAGAGGTATTATGTGAAATGATAATATCGAAGAACAAAAAATTCAACAATCACTTTCACATCTTTGAATTGGAGAGTTTTGGATTTTGTGGGTTTCCCGTTCCTAGTTTCTTGGTCTCCTTTCGACTGATTACAAACAAAAACCACCTCCTAGCTCAAGTCATGTTCAATAAAAGCATTGCAATACCCTTTGAAAAGGGGTTGTAGAAATATGCTGAGATGTTTGCAATGCATAGAGGGAAGCAATTACTGTTGATGGTAGGAATATAAATATCTTATTTACAGCAATTGTTTAGTCATTGTTTGTCAATATATCTATATATCAATATGTCTATATTGTCTTTGTTCAAATATTGTACTCACCAGTGATTGAATCTTCACCTAATCCATGGTCTTCAAGCTTCAAAGATAGATTCTTTGTTTAAATATTGTACACAGCAATGATAAGTTGTCAAATTTCACCGAAGATTTAGTGTCTGCGGACTTTTTGGATAAATTTTATATAGTGATGTAAGATTTTACGCCTGTGGACTTTGAAATTAAGAAACTCTAAGGGTATAACAACTTCGTTTCTTAAAGATTCTCATCCAGTATCTCTTTTTTTTAAATTTGGTTTGATGCCAAAAAAAAAACCCACACACACAGAGAGAACAGAGAAAGCGTGTCTGCCTACATCGGGGGTTGTCAACACATCCTTGTGCCTAGGCAAAAATAACAAATCTCAGCAGTCCCAAAATGAAAATAAAAACCAAAAAACCAAATTGATGAATTTTTGTTTTGCCATAAAGAATTTTCGGTCGTTGGTTAGGAGGTAGTGTGGCATTCAAAAGATTTTTAGATTATTAAAAAACGAATATAAGAGAGAAATGTTACAATAGCAAGATGACTAGAGATGACTCCTATCCTGGCGAAAAGGATGCTTTTTGACATTTGGTAAATTAAAGTGAGTTGATGCTTCGTTTTTTGATTTGTTTTTTTTTCCGATTCCAAAACCCAGCACATTTTTGCCATTAAATATGAATTCATGCAGAAAGTGTGAAAAATAAAAATCCGAGCAGACAGAAGGACATGACATGAAATGAAAAGGATGTGAGAAATGCTTAAATTAAAGTTGCAAATGCAATTTAGTTAGACTTTTGATTTGATGCTTAATTAAAAACTTACTCTAAAGCTTGAAGGGCAACTTCATTGCTTTTCAGTTTGAATCCTTAAAGTTCGGGATCAAAGCTTCTGGAGCTTTCAGGAATAAAGCACCAAAGAACAACTATTAATCAAATAGGCAGTGAACTTCAGTTTTAATGCTAAGCTTTTAAGGATATTTTGAAAGCTTTTAACTTATTTTTACAATGACCCTAAATGAGGTAGATGGGAAACTAGCTGTTTAATTCGATTTTCCTTCCTAATTCTTAAGCTAAATACAAACCACCAACCGTCAGCAGTAGAACCAACTGCAAGGACACTGTTTGCAGGACACTAGCTCCATTGCAACCCAAATTATTCAGACTTATCGTGTATTGAGCCTCATCTGGCGTTTGACATTCTGGCTGATCGCAGGAAACCTCACCGAAACTTTGAGATTGCACCGAAAAGAATAAAGGAGGACATGGTTCCCAGTCGTAGCCCACACATGCATCAGTTAGATCGTAGCTATACGTTCCCAAGGCCGTCGATTCACAAGTCTCATCCTGTCTCAGCCGAGAAGTGGCATTGCGGAAAGGCAAGGCAATCGTCCGTGAAAAGCAAACGGTAAAAGCAATCTGACTAATAGGTGCAATCTTTAGATAACGCATGCTTTGCCTAGCTGGCATATAGAAAGCTTCCAGGCGATAGAAATTGATGCTGCCCAGGCGACCATATTGCACCAAGGAATTGATGCCATATTCACTGATATAGCCAGAGGAAGAACATCGTGGATTCGAAATTCGGCGAGGAACTAAAAGAAAGGGCAATCAATAAAAGTTCTTACAAAAACTACTTAGCAAACAATTTTTAGCTATCTACCCTGATGAATGCGTGTTATGACAGGATCTCCAGATAGGTGGGGGGGCTTTTCCAGATTTATTAGATACAAATCCTTGCTGGGATCCCTCACAAAGTCATGGAACCGAACCAACGCTCCTCCGCCATAATAAATAAAATGTAAATTGGGTAAACGACGAGCCAAACGATCCATATAACCCTGACAATAGTCATAGTCCCGCTCATCTACATAGGAGACGGGACTGGGTATCAGAAGCGCCACTAAAGAACGTCCACCAAGATTATCATCTGCTTGATCTGCTGCCAATATATCCTCCACCTGAATGCTTAGAGTATTGAGTATAAGAGGCAAATTAAGACCAAAAGGATCTAATGGTAAGAGAGAGAAAGGTTAACTCTTTGAAGAAAGACAATCTCAAGCTACTTACGCCAAGAGTGCGTGGTGGCATTCCATTGCTGATAAACATTGATTATATAATCGGTGGTATTTACTATTACTGAAGCATCAGAAGCAGCATATATAGTCACACGACTGCCCAAGGGATGTATATTCAAATTCTGCAGAACATATCTAAGTAGGGAAGAGTGTGAAAGATTGAAGATGGGGGTTACATTGAAACTTACGCCACATAATCCACCACCCAATAGTAGGGCCAATGGGTATCGACAAACACAAAGATATCGGCCATGGGAGTAGTCTTGTTAGATATATCGCCCCATTGTGGAAATGGGAAATAATCCATGAATTCTGGAAGATAAAAGTATTAACACAATAGATTAGACTTGATTACAAATTAGTGTTTTCATTCTAACTACTGGGAACCACTTGAGAAGAAATACATAATTATAAAAACAATTGTAAATCGATATGGTTCTAGTGTGGGGGACTTTTTTTTTATTCGCGACTATTTCACTGGAAAACTTACAACTTAAATAGAAAAATTATATAATAATAATTTACAACGACAAATGTGTGTGTGTAGGGGGGTGTATTGTGGTGGGGGCGGGGGGTGGAAGTGATACTTTGAACTGGATCACTAATACTACAAATATAACGTATATATATATATGTGGATCGATTACTGCAACGATTGCTGCAGAAGAAGGGCCAACAAAATGGTGAAAAGACTTGCTGCCAGTCCAGAGACGCCACTGTAGCAACCCATATTGACCACCGATAGAATGTAACGCCATTGATCCGGTGTCTGGCAACCATCCTGAGTGCAGGATGTTGTGTTTGTGGTTGGCTGCACCGACAGGAACAGATCCGGGCACTGGGTGATGGTGTAGTAGCCATTGCAAGCGTTAGACAAGTCATAGGAGTAGCTATTGCCACTAATTTGCACGCAAGTCTGATCCACAGTCGTCGATGTCGTTGTGGATGAAGTGGTTGAGTTCTGTTGCGGCCATTCGTAGGATCTTGATGAGCAGATGGTGAAAGTGCCGCCATTTTGTGATTGTATGGTCACATAACGACCGGTTCCGGCTCCAAAGAAATAGTTGGCCGACACCCGATAGAAATTCAATTTGTTGGGACTCACAAACTGAGCCGTTTGATCTGTACCCCAGCTAGAGGTGATCCAATCGGAGCCACAGCGTGGGTTTATGATGCGTCGTGGAACTAAAAAAGGAAATGAAGAACCGATTTAATAACCATCTTAGACATAGTGATGGATTTTCCCTTACTCTTGATAATGCGCTTGGCCACCGGACCCGCTGACGTCGCCACTGTGCTGCCCAGGGACAGAGAGAACAAATCCTTGGTCGAATCACGCACAAAGCTAGCGAATCGCTGTATATTGCCGCCTCCGTAGTAGATGAATCGCAGATCGGGTATTTGCTCTTGAATATATTGAATTTCTGTTGTGGCATAGCTAGAGTCCCCATCATTGACCGTTGCCTGATTGGGTACGATCAGGGCCACCAGAGAGCGACCACCAACAGTGGAATTAGTCTCCTCACCATTCATTAGAGTCTGGGTAAGATTTTGGATTGTACGCAATATCGTAGGCAGATTGAAACCTTGAGTATCTGTGTAAAAGAGAAATATTTTGATTAGATAAGATTTGAGTGAGGAAAAACAGAACTCACATTGCGTTTGAGTGGTGGCATTCCACTTCTGATAGACATCCGTAATGTAATTTGTTGTATTCACAATGATTGAACCGTCGTAAGCTGAGAGCATGGTCACCGTACTGGCATAGGGATGGATATTCAACTGTTGGATAACGTATCTAAGGAAAGGGTAGGAAAATTAGTTTAAATACATTTCATTAGGTCAATTTAATACAGTGTGGTGCACAATATATATGAACGTACGCTATATATATTCTTAATCATTGTCATTGCTAACCGGATCGTATTACTATATTATATAGATCTCTTAAAAACTTTATGTATGAAAGAAAGATAGACGACTTAGTAGATAGTAATCCTGCCCTTAAAACGGAGGTAAGTGGAAAAACTTTGTAATAAAGCTAACCTTTATAATTGGGAACTTTCCCTATAAATGTGGAACACACTGTTTATCTAATTACTTACGCCACATAGTCGGCAATTGAGCTATACTGCCAGGAGGTATCCAGGAAAATATATAGATTGGTCATGGGTGTAATTTCATCGGTTAGATCTAGACTCGTGCTGGCCGTACAGGAGACATCGTTCAACGATTGAGCTGGAATGAACAGAATAGAGATTTGCTTGTTGGATGTGGACCTAGGATTAAGTTAACCAAAATGTCTGCCCAAGTGGTTCCCCTTAATTACATATGTGAAGGAAGATAGATGAATTTTTTGTCGGACTACTTACGCACATACGTGACCAAGGAGTTGGTCGCAGTGTAGGCAAACTGTTGAATGGCAGCCGGCTGGAGGGTCACACGCAGCTGCATCTCACGATCGAGGATCTGGGCAAAGGCTGTGGTCTGATTGTGCAGCTCCGTGGAGGGGGCAACATTTGTGAACTGACTCTGGCGACTGCAGGCATTGATGCCCGAGCTGAGGACTCCATTGGTGGAGTAGTACATGCGCAGCAGTTGGGATAGCTTCAAACTGGAGGCTTGTGTACGCCAGGCGGCTATGTTCTTGGCCAGAATTAGACCATCGAGACCACCACGGATTTCGGCATCGGTATCTTCCAAATTGGTTCGCTGTGACAGGAAATACCAGTGGGGCAGAACAGTGTCATTCCATCCTCCGGTGGCTCCGACTGAGGCAGCATTATTGGTGGCCACGGGGACCTGCACGAGGGTTACCTCAGCCAAATCTCCAGACAAAGTGGCCGCCCACCTGTTGTCAATGCTCAAAGTGGTCTGTGCTTGACTCCGACCTCGTGCTCGACCCGCACGCTGGGATGCCAGGGCCAGAAGGGTATTCACCTGTACCGTTTGCTGTTGGACACCTGCGGCAATGCCAGCAATCACTGTGCCACCCGACACTGTGCCCCAAGGAGTGCGTATAAGACCATCCTCAACGGGACACTGGCTAATTCCCTCCGTGCCGGCATAAGCCCAATCCGAATCGTAGTCCAATTCACCGAACTGCACGTAGTTGGAACCTGGCGAAGCACGTCCCTTCTTTGGTTTGCTGTCCAACCACTCCACATCGCTAATGAAATTGTTCTCCTCCTCCTTGACAGCTCGTGGCAAGCGCTGTGCCCGATACTGAGAGAGCTGATTGCACACAGTGTTCTCATCGCCACGAACACTCGTATCGAAGGTGCTCGAGAGCATAAAGTGAAGGGAGCAACGCTCCACACGAGTCAGTGAACTATTCGGAAAGGTATTGGCATTACCCGGAATGAGTCGGGACAGCAACAAACGGAATTTGGGGAACTGGAAACCCGTCGGACTATACGGAATGACCCCGTCAATGGCTGAGTTAATTCCCGCTGCCCGTTTGATGCCATCCTGTCGGAAACGATGGAGCAGGGCAACGGCCACTGTCCTGATATCCGCTTGTATGCCATTGGCCACATAGCTATTCTCCACCTTCTCAATCAGCGAGATCAGTGTATCAATATTGGCTGGCAATCGATTGTCGCGATTCATGAAATACGAGGTATTGTAGCACTCCACCAGCGATGGAGGAATCTGCAACATGGCATTCTCTTGAGCCTGCACCTGGAGCAGGGTAAGGATGTAGGCCAAGCCTAGGCAGGCAGCGGCTGCCTTAAAACGACCTATTTGCATGCCGTTAATTCGTATGATTATCGTCTCTCAAGGATTGATCGTTCGTGGTGAGGAAGGCTGAAAGAAATTAGAAAATTATTTCGGGCAGGTTAGTTTTTAGTTCCAAAAAAAGTAAAGTTTCTTCTTATCAAAATTTTGACCCTGGCCCAAAAATGCATTGGTGTCCAAGCCCTGGAATCAGCTAAAGCTAACGTTCGCTCTCTGCTCTGATAAGAGAACCCAATTAACCATGTTTGATTTACAGTCACTTCTTGGAGAAAGAGGGGGGCGAGCAATATCTTATCATTGATTAAACATTCTGTTAGTCAGCGGTTAGGGCTTTTAGATGTGTCTCAATACTGTTTAAACAATGTAAAGTGTCTGGATTTTGATCTAATAAATGATTTTTTTATGGCCATCAATTAATTGAGTTTTGAAATGTCATTACTTTTGATTACTTTGAAGATAAATAACACAAAGAGAAATCGTTTATTGTTTTGGAGATGTGTCACTTCCGGTAGTTTTGATCATAAAGTCTTGTAATTTCCGGTAAAAACAAAAGCCTAGATGATGTCATTCTTTGCTATAGGACCCACTCATTGGATTGCACTGACTAGCATTTATCAATTTGAAAATGAAATCCATAAAACCGCTCTGTAAATATGCGCATGAGTCAATTTCACTTGGTATATAGTACTATATACACACAATACATTCAATATCTGGACGTTATCAGCTTTTATCAGTTTCAACAAAAGAATTTATTCTTTTTTTGTGTGTAGATTGGCACCATCAGATAATAAGTAGTGTGTTAGTTGAAAACTACTACTATTGGTCAACAGCACTAAACAACAACATCCAACAAAAATAGTAAGTACATGTACGAAGGTCCGTGAATCAGAATTTTAGGTTGTAATAGAACAAAAAAAAGTAGCTGGCTTTCGGTCTGGAGAAACCGTTGAGAGAGCAGCGCGTTTTTATAATACAATTTAAGGCTCTGCGATAAGATATCGACTAAAAGTAACCTTTTGCACACATTTCTCATCATTAACGAATAATTTAACTTTAATAAAACTTTTTTTCTTTTTCTTATGCATATTTAAAAATTTCATTAGTTTAACAAAATTGATGACGAATTTATTGGAGTATATAGATATGTATTTGGTTTTCTGGTCTTTTTTGTCACTTTTTTACTAGCGTAAATTTTCCGACATTACCTTGTTCCACCTGTTAAACTATTCGTACTGATTGTTCGGATCTGTGGCTCACAGGTGCTCGTCGGTGGTGCCTCGCCCATGCCCATGTGTTGTAATCTTAGCGATATGTCTTATCATGAGTCTATGTGTGCGTGTATGCCCGCTCTTTTCCTGCGGCTATCTCCAAAAACCAAATATCTGCGTGATAAGATAAGGCCCGAACTGTGTGAATAATGCCCCCCGACTCTATTAAACATTGTGCAAATCGCCTTCTATTGTATATAGAGGAATTTGTAGCATGAAAAGATGTGTGCAGAATTATATTGCAATCGCTAGATAGATGACCCAAATCGGGGAAAAACCAAGTCAAGTTAAAAAAAAGCTAATGAGCTGAGCTTAATAACTAGATTGCAATCTATTCCAATCGATTGGATTGAATGTAATGGAAAATCTTAAAGGGCAGAAATCTCCTCAAAATCACGCGCCTTTTTAGAGCCAGTGGCGCCGCCAACTTCTGTTCACTGGCGCCTCCAGATTGCACACTGGCGGCATCCGGCAAATTCTGTCCGGGACGAGCCAATGTTTAAAAAAATTGTTTATGCTTACATGTGTTCCAAACTTACAAACGACAATATGCTTTTTATGTCCTTCTATGTCGCTTTTAGTTTCCTTCTATCTTTTGATACAAAGTTTAAAGTGGACGTAACACGTGGAGAAGAAGCCAAAGATAAAATTTCAATTTTAAACATGGAGAAGAAGCCAGCAACAAAATTGCAAATCTACACAGTTGCATTCAACACCAATGCAAGTGTTTCAGTTATATTTCATTTTAATCAAGTCAATATCGTAATTAAACACCTGAATTTTTCCGCTTTCCACTGAAAACTTTCTAGAGATGGCAAAAAATTAACAGTTTCTCCCACCTTTACTTCAGTATTTTTTGTGCACTCAAAATGAGTAAATTTTTACTCTTCAGTGTTGTAAATCGGTACATACGAACACCAGTATTTTTATCAGTGTTGGCTAATATCCAATTGAATCAGCTGGAGAAATATTTATGTACGCCGAAAATTTCATTTTGTTTGTATTTAATGGCAATTAAAAAATAAAACGGGATATAATGGTAAAAGCGAGACAAACAGGTTTACCATATTCACTTAATCTATAAGCTAAATACGCCCGTTCAACAGAAATACTTAGCCGTAACTACCAGCAACTCAGCACCACAGGTAAGTGCGATTAAAACTTGTCTCTTAAGAATTTTTGTTAATTATTGCTTACAAATTTCAGCCACAATGCAGCGGGAGGAAAAGCACTTCGAGATGACGCTGGAAGCCGTCCTGCAGCGTCTGAATGATTTGAAAATGGCTGTTTTCTCGATGATTCAAAAACTGGAGATGGAGTATGAGACCATCAATTGGCCGACATTCTTGGATAATTTCGCCTTAATTTCCAGCCACTTGACTGGCCTCACCAAGATCCTGGCCAAAGAGCAGTGTCCGCCGTTGCGGAATCGCACTGTCTTACCCCTACTGGTTTCCATGGAACGCGATGATGCGCTTATTAACATCACCGAAGGCCGCGTGCCGGTCTTCTCACATGACATTGTGCCCGACTATTTGCGCACACGACCCGATCCCATAACAGAGCAGAAGATGCAACAGAACGAACAGAAGGCAGCCAATCTAACTAACGATGCCGCCATGAAGCAAGTCACCCAATACAATAAAGTTGTGTCCCATGTCCTGGATATGGTGACTAAGGCACGCGAAGAATGGGAAATCGAGTCATCATCACGCACTGGCATACAACAGACGAGCAGCATGGCTGATACACAGCTTCTGGTAGCAGCTGTGGGCATGGGCAAGGGCTTGAAGATAACGAATTATGGTCCCATGATGGTGCCACCATCTATAAGAGCTCCCTCGCCCATGGGAGGCGGTGGAGCTGGCGGAATGAGTCCTGGCCAGCAGCTGGGCAAGGCTCCGTCAGCAGTGAAGACGAACATTAAATCAGCCAATCAAGTGCATCCCTTCTCGAGATAATCTTTATTCGTTCTTGTTGCGCTTGGCACACACACTTATCTATAAATCTGTATAGATATATAATATCGGAATGTCGTCGTCTTTAATAAATACATTTAATTCTAATTCCTAAAATTATGAAAACAAACGAAACAGAAATTATATATTTTAACTTGCAGCTGTAGAAGTTTGAGCATGTTTCTCATTTATGAGAATATCGTGAAGTTTGATATCCTGGGGCGTCGATGTGTCAATCAGTTCTAGGCACAATACACGCGCTTCATCCTTGACTTTGTTATAGCCACGGACAATGGCTATAAATTTCTGACCCAAAGTCAGCTCACGGAAACGTCGGCAGTTCTCTTGTGACCAGATTACATCGGCCAATTGAATGCCTACAATAAAATCAAGAACTATCATAGCGATCCAACGATTTCTTCTATAACGTACCATATAACTGCGCTGGTAAAGCCATTTTAGGCAACTCTCGAAAGGCCATTGGCAGCACTTTGAGCTGTTCTTTGGCCAAGACACCATCATCACCCAAATCCACAAAACGCACATGGACTATCTCATCGTAAATCTGTTGCACAATTACTCTACAATAGAAGGTGCAAGTACTTTTTTAAAATTAAGTAATAAACTTTTTACCGTCTTTACTAAAATATGTTTTTAAGAAACGAATTCAGGTGCCCTCCTAAGAGTTTCTTATAATAATTCCCATTATAGAAGATTTAATTAACGCCGGAATCCTGATGATGTTCTCTCTGTTTCCTTCAAGATTATATAACTCAGGGAAAAAATCTTTTAAAATAAGGATCGAACTGTTTCTAGTAATTTTGAGGTCATCAGAGTCCATTCAAATTCAAAATTTAATCGTTATCTATGTCGAAATTGGAGTTTCCCTCAGTTAAACTAGCAATAAGACAAAACATAAGTACAGATATGTAAGCGAAACTGTCATCCATTTTCAAATAAATCTTACAGATTTTAGTTGAAGCAAAGTTCACTGTTTTTGCTATCCCTAATGGAACTATGAGAATTTACAAATACAGGTTTATCGAACCCTAAATCTGAACTACCATTGTTCATAAGACTTCCATACTATAAGCTAATCTGCTCTACATTTTTTAGACAAGATTCAAGAAAATCTGACAATAATTGTTGTTATACTTCGATCGATTTGAATATTTCGTTTAACCTACCGATGATAGATATTGTCAGCATCGGGTGCTGCATATGCCTGTCCTATGGCACATTGAGTGACACTCTGTTTGGAGGAATCCTCCTTGGCATGTACTTGCAAATCCTTCATCAGACGTTGAAGTTGATTGTAGCACTTGTAGGGTTGCACCTAAAGAGTGCCCAAAGATTTATTAGAATGAGAGATCAACGTAGGATGCGTGTGCTAAAACTTACTGCAAATCGTGCTGGATTGATTGATAGGGCAATGCGCACTTCAAAATATGATCCTATAGCCGGAATGGCCTCATAATCCTTAATTGAAATAATTTTCTGAGGCGAAACTGGTGGAGTCGATGATGATGATGTAATGGCTGCAGCCAGAACATTTTCGGCATTAATATTTGTAGAGCTGCTGGCACTACTATGGCTGGACACAATAGAACTGAAGCTACTGCGACGCAATAGCTGGCCATTGGGATTGAAATGTAAGCCACCATCATCGAAATGATCCACTCGAGCGGGGCTAAATTTGTTTTGAGGAAGTAAGAATTTGGGGTGGAGGAGGAGTAAGGAAGAGATGGCGTAGGAGGGAGAGTGGAGCATGAGGACACAGGTAGAAAGGATTTGAATAAACTCTCGGTTTTAAGTATACAGTTGTTTTCTTTTCTTTTTATCCCCTTTAATTGTTAATTAAATTAATTTTATATACAAGATGATGCATATGAGAGAGATACTTAGATATTAGCTTACTGAATGTGATGGTGAAGAGTAGGAGATCTGGTCATTATCGAGCGATAATGCCTGTACATATACATATATAGCGAGATTTTTGCCTATCATGTCATATCCAGTTTATCGAAAGCGCTAATTAAAGACTTGACATTAAACTAGAGTCAGAGCAGCAGCAAAGATGAGTGTAATTGATGTGTGGATCGAGTAAGGTAAGGATAATGATTTTGTTTTTGTGGGAATGTGCGTGCACGATGGCATGATGGAGAGTATGATGGAGGAACACATTGATGAACTCACCTCATCATCTCGTATTCCATGCGAATAGCGCTA
The DNA here is from genome assembly GCA_018150735.1 of Drosophila sp. 14030-0761.01. Taxonomy (NCBI): domain Eukaryota; kingdom Metazoa; phylum Arthropoda; class Insecta; order Diptera; family Drosophilidae; genus Drosophila; species Drosophila sp. 14030-0761.01. Next base: position 16,112,260 of record JAECWO010000031.1, read on the forward strand.
TTGACACATAAATACATAGCGTTGGCGTCCTGGCCCCGTATGTAAATATTTACCATTGGAAGTTTATCGCTAATCCCACTCTCCATAACCTTAAGCTGTAAGAAAAATGGAGAAAGAGATCAGAGTTATAATCTTTGAGTGATTCTGAAGGAGGTGATCTACTTACCAACACTTCACTGCGCGGTGGAATCAATCCACGTAAACTTCCCAACATCTGTGCATCAATTGGTGGCACATCGTGTAACCGGACACGCAATGCTTGCGGCGGAAAGGAAGCCAAAGCCAGATTATTGGCCTCCAGTCTATATATATTGGAAATATGCGTCTTGCGCAAACGTCCATCATCCACATAATAGATATCGAAGGTCTCCTCATCGGGACTTTTGGGCTTGGAGGTTAGCATGCCGCGATACCATTGCTTAGGAGCATCGGCACCAGCCGATTCATCGCAAACGAAAACGAGATTATCCCGCAATAGATCGGAGTATTTCACACGATGCTGCTCATCAATGCCAGCCGACACGGTATTCGCAACACTACGCTCCACAAATTTGAGATCTTCGTTACGAATCAGTACCATCAAATCACCCATATCATTTATATGGGCGGCGAGGACTGGATTGGTTTTTTGGTCAAGACTTAACCTCGGGGGTCGTGTACTTTGTGTGATTTCCTTAACCACCAGATCATTTAAATGTATATCCTCGGCTGTAGATGTATCATAGAATGTTCCTACCAGACAAGCCTTCCTCTTGCCCTTTTTGAACAGACCCTGAGGATGACCACCCTGGTCAAGGTATTGCTTTTCAGTGGTGAGTATGCGAGCCACCACACTTTGGCCAGAGAGTTCTTTGCATAGAACATCATAGGCATAGGGATGATCTTCGAATTTCTCCAGAGCATACATACTTAGGCATACAGCCTGGGAAGGCACAACCAAAAACTGTGGAGCACATTGATACAAATCAGCGTAATCGAAGCCGACCACATCACCGAAATCCACAAAATGACAGCGACATGTGCGATGCTCAGCATCCAATTCAAGGACACGCACACGATTCCAAATATCACTGACCTCAACAAGATAGATCTCATGCTCTTGGGGTTCAGAGACGGCTCTGCGATACGAACTCATGGCCATGTGCTTATTCATATGCTCAGTCAATGTCTCGAAACTTGAATTGTGATCAATCAATCTGGCCCAGACATGCTGAGTGGTATCACAATGGGTTATATACATGCTCCAATCCTGTGTATCATCAGTTAACCATGGTAATGGCAAATCTTGCATTTGATTGGGGCTGCATGGCAGAGGATGATGATGATGCTCTTGGCTATCCGGAGGATTGGCAAACAATATAATCTTTGGATTAATACCATGCTCGATCCGTATTTTACTATATTCCCTAATCAAATCATACCAATGACTGGGCAATAGATGCTTAAATGTCTCCTCATACCATTGCTCCAGTCGATGACCTAATATACCATGTGGATACTTCAGCAACTCCTTATACAGACTCTCCAAGAACTCATCATCTTTCATTGTGCAGATATTAAGATGTCTGCGTGACTCCAAATAGATTATCCTATCGATGGCTATGCGGGCAGTGCCGAGACGAGCGGCATGCTCATTGGAAAACTCTGCCGGATAACTACTGTAGACATCTACGCCAATGCGCACCGAGCAATGGTAACTATTGCGACTGCCAAAGATCTGAAAGTGTGGCACATCCATGTCATGGGCCTTGCAATAATGATTCAAAGAGGCCACAGGATCAGCTGTGTGATCGAATAGGAAATTCACATTGGATTTCACCGATTTCGCTGGACTTTCTATACGTTTTTGATTGACTACTGCTTTAGACTTTGATGGTTTGATGGTCTCAGCCGTTTTGGACATCTCTGGCGTAGGTGGAGGAGTTATCGGAGCAGCAGCAGGTGTAATTATTTGATTACGTTTCAGTCTATCATTAACAGATGGACCTGGAGTTTTAGCCACATTTGACGATGGTAGCTTGCCTCGGTAGGACCCTGCTCCGGTGCCACCCACTGGAGCACTGTTTCCTAAAATGGGACGCATGGTGGTTGTGGATTGGCTAGAATTCTTATGACCATAACCATTCATTTTGGAATTCGTCTGTTGATTCTCTATGGCCACCAAGGTTCTCGGTTCAGTTGTGGGTATAAGACGACGAGTAGGGGGATTCTTTATGGTAATCGATAGATGTTCGTCCAAATGCTTATCCTTAATTTCCACCTGGCGTGGCTCCTTTTCTCTTCTATGTATTGGCGCTTCAATTTCTTGCTCTTCCCGTCTCGGTTTCGCGCTTTCCTTTCGATCTCGCTCGGGCGAGTTTCGAATGGTAATAGTTAGATGCTCATCCGAATTTTTCTCCAAAAAATCTACCATGCGTTTCGTTTTTTCCCTCTCGATTTGCTCCTGATGCTGTTTCTTGATGCGTTCCTTGTCTTCTCTGATCTGCTCCTGCTGACGCTGCAAATCCACTTTCTGTCGCTCGTAACGTTGACGCTCCTCTTCAAACATGCGTCGTTGGCGTGCTTGGTCCTCCTCTTGGCGGAGTAGAATCTGCAATCTTTGCTCCAAGTCCCGACGTAACTGTTCCACCTGTAAGTTTTGGGGTTGCTGTTGACTATGCAGTTGCTGTTGACTCTGCAGTTGCTGTTGACTCTGCAGTCGCTGTTGAATCTGTTGTCCTTGAATCTGCTGCTGTTGAATC